>CM068387.1:55508857-57908857 GCA_034770075.1 Aralia elata
TTGTTTGTCAAAAAGAAGGACGGATCGATGCGACTTTGCATTAATTATAGAGAGTTGAACAAGGTCACGATTAAGAATAAATACCCATTGCCAAGAATTGACGACTTGTTTGATCAGTTGGAAGGAGCTAGATATTTCTCGAAGATCGATGTAAGGCAGTGGGGTATCATCAGTTGAAGGTTGAGGAAGTAAGAACATGTACCCAAGACAGCGTTTTCAGAAACTCGATGATATGGTCATTACGTCGATTTCGTTTCTGGTGATGTCATTTGGTTCAACGAATGCTCCATACAGCATTCACTGGACCTTAATGAACAGGGTGTTTTTAAAGCCCATTTTTGGGGACAAAGTTTGTAGTTAGTATACATTGACGATATTCTAATTTATTCCAAACCAAGGAAGAGCATGCCAGAACATTTGATAGGTTAACATTGGAAAACGTTAAGAAGAGAGAGAAGTTGTACGCTAAGTTTTCAAAGTGTGAATTCTGGATAGAGCGGGGCTGCAATTTTTCTTGGACAGGTGATTGACCAAGGATGGTTTTCGGTAGATCCGTCAAAGGGTTGAAGCAGTGCTTAAACTTGGGATCAGCCAAAAAAACACCAACGGCAGTAAAAAGGTTTCCTCGGATATTGGCAGGTTACTACAGGAGATTTCATTCAGGATTTTTTCCGAAAATTGCGACTCCGTTAACGAATTTGGACAAGAAAGACGGTGAAGTTAGATTGGACGGATAAGTGTTGAGGGAAAGATTTCAAGAATTAAAGAAGCGGTTGAGTACGGCGCCTGTGCTGTCTCTACCAGATAAGCACTAGGAAATTTTTGTGGTGTATAGTGATGCGTCGCTAAAAGGACTAAGTTGTTGTGCTTATGCAAAATGGTAAGGTCATTGCGTATGCGTCCCGACAATTAAAGAACTATGAGATGAAGGGTATCCGACCCTTGATTTAAAATTGACCGCGGTCGTGTTTGCTTGGCCGATATGGAGACATTCTCTTTACAGGAAGAAGTGTGAAATATATACAGTACCAAAAGAGTCTGAACTATATTTTTACACAAAAGGATCTGAAACATGCGGTCAGATGGAGATGGTTGGAATTGAATAAAAGATTACGACTGCGAAATTTTATACCATCCGGTGTTTTAAAGCAAAAGTGGTGGCTGATGCCTTAAGCAGGAAAGGGACGGGAGAAATTGGTTATAATTTACCCGTCAAGAGGAGCTAATTACAGCCAATGGCGAAAACTGGGAGTTAGAGGTGAAATTTCCAGAAGAGTGTGTGACGGAAAAAATTATTTTAATTGAGACATCGGGTTCAAACTATGGTGGATAAGGTTTAAGGAAAACCCACAAAATCAGGTACGGAAAGAATGTGAGAAAATCAGGGGGAAAAGAATATCTGGAGGTGTTGAAGGGAAATTCAAAGTGGATAACGAGGGGCAGTATTAAGATTTCGAGGGACGGAATTTTGGTTTCTGCCAGTACCCAAGAGGTTAAAAGAGAAAATTTTTTGAGCGCCGAGCGGTCATAAATTCGAGATATTCGATTCATCCGTGGTTAGTACGAAAGAGTGTACCAAGATCTCCGACAGCATTTTTGGTGGCCGAATATGAAGAGGGACGTTGCCGATTTTGTAAGCCAAGGATTTGACATGTCAGAAAGTTTAAAGCAGAACTTCAGGAGGGCCAAGTGGGCTATTACAACCGTTAGAAATTCGAGAATGGTAAATGGGAGCAATATCAACATGGAGTTCGTAGTGGGGTCTCTTCCGACGACTCAGGAAAGGTTTCGACGCTTTGGTATAGGTTATCATAGACCGACTGAACGAAATCAGACACTTCTTACCGATACCGATCATATTCATCTTAGATCAGCTGGCACAAAAGTTGTACGTGAAAGAGATTATTTCGAGGCACGGTGTTCCTAATATCTATTGTCTCAGATAAGGGATCCTGCGGCTTCACATCGAAACTTTTAAAAAAATGACTATAGGAATGCATCTGGGAACGCACTGTACCATATGAGTATGACATATCATCCACAGACCGTGCGGGCAGTGCCAGAGTGAAGAAGAACGATTCTCAAATATTGGAATGATATGTTAAGAACTTGCATCATAGATTTCAAAGGAAATTGGTTGACGAATCATCTTACGTTTGAGTGGAAAAGCATTTTTTACTAAACAACAGGTTACCATGCAAGTATTGGCATGTAGCCTTACGAAGCGTTGTATGCGCAGAAAGTTATAGGAGTTCCCTTTATGCTAGGTATGAAGTTGGGCGAACGGTCAATTGTGTAGGGACCCAGAACTGGTACATACAGAGCGCAGAAATCGTCATAAGTAATCAGGGCAAGATTGATAGCAGCTCATGATAGGCAGAAGAAAATTATGACGGATCAACATCGTACAGAATTGAGATATTCGAGTTCCGGTAGCATACGTTTTCTTGAAAGCAGTATTCTCACATGGAAAGGGAAGATTCGTTTTGGTTAAAAAGGGAGGGAAAACTGAGCCCGAGGTTCATTGGTACCCCTTTTCGAAGGTATTAAGAAGAGTTTGGGCCGGTCGCAATATGAGGTAGCTTTACCCCTCAGGCATTGGAACACATCCACTAATGTCTTTCCATGTCTCGGTATTACAGACCATACAAAACCCCGACTACAAGCATGTTATAGAGTTAGTGATGAAACGCCTGCAAAGAGTTGAAAAAGATTTATCTTTACAAAGATGACAGCCTGTTAAGGCTGTTGAACAGGAAAGAGCAAGTGCTATGAAATAAAATTATACCTTCTATCAAAGTGATCTGGAAGAACCAACAACGCTAAAGAATTAACGTGGGGAACTCGGGTATGATCAGTTGATAAGAAATTATCCTCAATTATTTGCTTAAATAATTGTGTAGCGGATTCTGGGGACAGAATCTTTGTTAAGGGGGAGACATGACACGGGATTGAATTAATTGAGTCGTGATTCTGGGGACAGAATCCTTTTAAGGGGGGAAAGATGTGACAAACGAGAATTTTGGTAACTTAATTTGAATACTTTATTGATTGAATAACTATTTTTGGATGATTTGATTGTTGAATTCTAATTTGATTAATTGATGAAATTTATGGGTAGATTAATTTAATTATATTGTGTTACATTAATTAAATTAATGTGAAGAAATTTATATATTTAAAGTATAGTGGTTTAATTCGAATTTATCTTGGAATTATATGCATTATATAAATAAGTATAATGTTATCTCTAATTAATTTAATTATTAATTAAAGGACATAATGATTTGTCATTATTTAATAAATGTTATTTTTAATCATGTGGAATATTCTGTGATTTTAATATGATATTATTTAAACTTAATTTAATTTGGATTTAAATGAGATTATTTTATTAATTAAAATATGTGACATGAACTTTATTATAAGCTAATATTAAAATAAACTAGGACATGAGGGAATAAAGGACTAGTCCAAAACATGGGCTCCTTAGTAGGAGGGTTGGTGCCAGAGTTATTAAACTGAACAACCATGTACCGTCAGTTTAAATCTCACGTAGTTCATTATTACACATTTCCATTCTCAGTATTTTCCAATTGAGTATTACAGAGAGAAAAACGAGAGAGAATTGTGAGGATATTAAAAACAATTGAAGGAAGGAAATCATTTCATCCTAGTTAGGCATAAATCTATCACCAAAGTCAAAGGTAATTCTTAGATTTTTACCTTTAAAATTACGTTTTTCTTAATTTTTCCATGAATGGATGTTTCTCAGTTCTCGTGTAAAACTAAGTTCTATGGCTAAAATTTTTATAGAATGATGATTTAGATGTTAGAAAGCATTGTTATTAAGCGTCTCTTTTATATGATGTATATGCGAATTTTAGAGTAATTATTTTCATGAAAATCATGTTTTAATTGAAAGTTCTGAAAAGTTACAGCGTAAGTTAGTTACAAACATGGCTTAACATGTATGAAATTGATACCTGATTTTTGCATGTTTAATTGGTTAAATTTGATAAACTTATTTTTGTTTATGCATGTAAAAATGAAGGAAACAAGATTTAAAACGGATTAATTAGCTTTGGTATTTATAATGGATCTGTTATGTGTGATTTTATGCGGAATTGTAGAATCTTTGATTTAACATTGATAGAAATCTCCAAATTTTGATTCTTAGATTCATGGTTTATGTGATTTAAGTCGTTTAGAATCAATGCTTAGCAATGCTTGGGTAACGATTTTATTATGAATTATCGTAACTGAGTATGTTTAATTTGTCATAAAGAATACAACCAAAGATTGGAAATTTTTGGGCCTGTTTCTGCGTTGCTTCGCGAACTGCAGAACCTGGAAGTCGTGTTTTTCTCTCTCTCTCTCTCCTCTGCCTCTTCTCGCAGCGCCCCAGCGGGAGCGTCACACCCGACGAGGCAGTCAGTGTAACTGAGTTTCTCCGAGACCTCCGGCGAGCTCATGTGGCATGGAAGAGTTAAAAATTTTTCCTTTCCTTTGTGGTGTTTAAGCTATGTCAACACCTATGCATAGTTTTAAAACTTAGCATTAACCAATATTGCTCCTGCATTATAGTTTACAACTTCGGAAGTGAGATTAGATAACCCAGAAAAACAGTTTTAGATATCTAAAATGGAAAATTGGATGTGAAATGAATCCTGAAGTGGTTTTATAAAACTGTAAACTAATCATCCATTGTTACTTTCACCTCTAGCTTTATAAACCGAATGTATAGGTTGATTAAAGAACGTGATTCCTTAAATTTATTAGTCTACAGCACAGAAGGCAAGTATCTTATATCCTTTTATGTTTTAATGCAAGTTTTCTACCTTCATTTCAATCCAACGCCAAGTTTCCTGAACCTAATTCTTCTTATTTCATATATTATTTTCATTAATGCTATTACTTACTCGAGCAAATTATTTGTTCCCGTATTCCATTACAAATTTCTCATTCAATGGGATTCAATTGAGAACGTTCTAAATTTTCCTTTATTGTAAATATACTCTCAGTTGTACAAAGGAATTTCACTCCCAACTTGTACCTTTGTTTAGCGATGCAGATTTAGTCCTTGATTCTTGAATATTAATTACATTTTTTATTGAACATTGATTGAAATAGCGAACCCTTATTGATTCGACTAGTCCATAGTTGATGAGGCAGAAATTCTATAATTCTAGAAAAGAAAACGTTATTGAAGTAAATCCAAAACCAAACTTCCCTTTGGTGCGGACATCCGAAACTATCCGAATGTCAAACTGAGAATAAACAACCCTGTATACAAGGGATTTATTTACCGCGTTAGCGTTAAGATGTATGTGCACTATACGATGGTACAAAGGGCTGATCCCCCTTGAATACGAGAAGTAAGGTCCCATATATTTTATTACGACCTATTAAAGATTTTTAAAGTAGAAATACTTGATAACCTGTGACCATAGGTCGTGGGTATTTAAGACCCTCAGAATGTTTCTTGTCGAATCTTGTTCTTGATATTACTTGACTCAAAAGCTAAATCTTTGATTTTATTCAACTATCCCATTAATTATTTTCGCATGTTATTATTATTGTTTGTTTGGTCTTGTACCTTTGCCTGGGGCAATCATTGTCTCGACACCCCTTAGCATAATAACAATTGCAGCTAAAGTTGAAAGAGTTGATGAGACCATCCACGTAGTAAGGGCAAAGGAAAAGGCAAACAAGTGATTGAAGACTTGTTTTATTTTGTTTTAAAACCCAATGTTTATTGTAATAGATTTTGATTACTGTTTTCCGCATTGATGTTATTCGTTAAAGTTAGATTGACCCGGGGATTTTATTATATTAATGATGTTGTAAACCCTTTATTGTGAGATTCTCTATTTTTAAGTAAGAGTTTTTAATTTATAATTTAAATGGTTGTAGTTTAGATGTTGATGTGATGTTTTTTGGGATAGTGAACACACCAAATTCTGAGGAAAACGAAGTACCACGAATTTGGGGGTGTCACAGATATCCCTCCCCACCCATCCCCGCAATGCCCGAGCATTCCTGATCAGTTACTTTTTTCCTCCTACTCCTGTCTCCCACATCAAATATCGTTCCTCAAGTGGGTCCTTATTAATTATCTACTCTGATACTGCTGGGCTTCCTTTTCCCTAGTACGGGTATTTGCCTTGAGGACCCCCCCCCCTTTTTTTCACCCCCTTGGGGGGGGGACCCCTCACCCTTCGATGCCCTTCGCTTTCTTTCCTGAACAGCAAACTTTTACACCCATACCCACATGCCCGAGCATATCCCGAGCATAATCCATTTTCCAAGTTACTTCTTTCCTCCTGCCCTCTTGTTCCTCCCACTCTAAAGAATGTTCCTCCAACAACGTTTAATTAGCTTCAGCTGAATGGTTATTCTAATCAGTCAACCTACTCCAGTTATGTGGTGTCCCCGAACGTTGCCCCCCGTGCTGCACTCCCTTACAACGCCATGCAAGCCTTTACTCATAATGCTCGCCCTCACCCGCGCTTACCTTGGTCGATTTTCTAATCTAAGATGTTGTTAGTGGCACCTTTTTGTTCCCCATGGAGGGCAGGACCAACGCAACTCCATGCTGCTTCCCATCTATCCCCAATGCAGGCTCGGCGTCCATACTGCTCCTCGTCTTCCCCCCTCCGATGCCTTTGGCTCGGTACCCCCTAACCCCCTCTACTCCTCATGCCTGTGAGCCCCCCCACCCCCCACTCCACCGTTTGGCCTGCTACTCACACACACAACAGCCCACGACCATACGTGCTCCCTTTCCTCCTCCAAAAACTGAACTTCCATATTTACTCTAATATAACCCATGTTTACCCACCAGCACCATCCCCCCCCTGTGCTAGTATTATCCTCTCCTGGCTTATTATCAATAATGGTTACTCTCATAAAGAGAAACAAAAAAAGACCCATCAGCCAACCCCCCTTAATATCCTGATGCTTTTGGCCCCACCTTATAAATACCATCAATTAAAGGCATTTTTTAAAACACACCATACCTGTTACTGAAGGGCCTGAGCAATCCCTCGTTTTCTATCCCCCCACTCGTGTAGACAATTATCCTCGTGACTCACCGTTGTGCTTTCCCACGCCACAATATTCCCCGCCCACTACTGTTAGCGGGGTTTTGAGCCGCTTCGAGAGTGCTTGTTCTCTCCCCTCTTGTCGTCCCACAATCTGCAAGCCATTAACCCAAAACGTGGCTTCTCTCTCGTCCGCCTTTTGATTCATAACTCATTATGCCTCCTTCTCCTGCCTCCCTAACCCAGTTCCCTCTCATTTCCGTTGGCTTCAACCCACTCCATTGCAGCTTACTTCCCACCACATCACTCTCAACCTTTGCCACCATTCAAGATACCCTTCTTTCATCCCTTACCTCTACTGATCAACAAGTTTTTCCGTCTTCCCACAACACCGACACTCGCCGCAACCTGTGGTCATCCAGCTCCTCAGTCCCTTCTTAAACACCCTTGCGGAACAAAACCATTGCTAAAAGCTTCATAATTCCTTGTCGTTTTTAGGAATCCCAAATCTTATATCCGCCGCAGGATAGCCAACAAAACAGATTTCTGTGGGAGCCAAGTCATTTCTTCTTTCTGCCCAAACCCCCCTGTATAACCAAAACCAAACCTTGCAAAAACCCCTATGACCTCACTTGATCGCCCCCATCTACAGGAAAATGGTACTCGTGGTTATCAACCTCCCTTCGGAGGTGTTTTTGAAAGGCTTATAGTCGTTGGGTCCTTCTAGATCCTGGTTGGGCCTTTTTCAATTCTAAAATTGCCCCTTTAAACTGGTTGAGAACCCGGAGCCCTTTAAGATTTGGGGCAAATATGGTCTTTCAGAAGGTTTTTTTTTTCCTTTCATGAACAAAGGGCTACTTTTCATCTTCCAATTTCCTCCCTCCCCTTTGATGCCAGAGACAATTGTGCTCAGCGTTCATGGTCCGTTGGTTATGTGTCATAATAAGGTCTGATTTGTACTTTGGCAGCCTATAGGCAAGAAGGGGTCTGACTTCCATTGTTTTACTGAAACCAAACGCTTAACATTGCCCTATCATGGGTTAAGTTTAAACAAATTCCCTACTTTCTTTTCTAAGACTACAACAGGAGGGGTCTTTGCCACCGATAGCTAGTGGCCATCTTGGTATAAACCTTTGTTCATGAGATTTAATTGTGAACATAATTCTTTAGAGACCCTATGATCTTATGCACGGGATCTGTGTGGAACAGTATAGGGTGGACGCTCCGCTATTACCATGAAATCCATTAATTGGTGAATGTCCCCTAGTCAAGATGGGGAGCTCCTTCCTCCACTCCTCAGTTGAAGTGGTTGTTGAAATACCGAAAACAAGCCTTCATCTCTTTGCAAGCAATTGCTTGTCCTTCCTGGCCATTCCATGCTCAAATGCCCTACGGGCTAACTATAAATCATCTGGTCGGCCAAAGATTTTTAAGAAGGAGATCAACCTTCTTCTTTATCCCCCTCCTCTTGGTTTCCCTCCCAGAACCCAACTCTCGGCAGCTGAACCCCTGCAGTATTCCCTCAGCTCGTGCTCCTGGCTCTTCTTGACCCTACCACCGACCTATTGGGTAATGTATTCTCATATAGTCCGATCAAAGACAATAGCTGAGGTTCACTGTCCCTAAAGTACAAAAAAATCTCCCTCGCAGGCTCCCATAGTCCCCCAGGGTGGATGCTTCACGTTTGGTTTTACTTCCCCCTTTGTCTACGCCAGTCTTCCAATCCTTTGGTTGTGTGTTGTACTCCTAATGATGTGTAGGCCTGGGTTTCTGTCCCACCCAACCCCAAATGATGATAATTTGTCGTTACTCCAAAATTGTTTTGATAGTTGTGACTAACTCCCAAATGAATGATAAATTGGGGTCTCAGTGTTCTCCAATTTGTTTTCACACCCTCTATGTTGCGAAGACTTCTGTCTTCTGACATGGTGTGTCCATGCACTCCTAGTTCAAAAACCAAAAAGGCACTGTTGTTAAATTAGAGATAAAGGAATCCCGCATTAGCAAAGGTTAATTCCTCCTAAGAAGATGAACTTCTAAAAAAGGTCTTCTCTTAATTATAAGGGAAAAGGCCCAATCCTAAGGGTGTAATGCAAATCTGGCCAGGGTGTGGATGGGACGAAAATTCCTCATTGACCCTAAATCTTCATTTTTCCTCGTTTAATGATTAAATTTTTTGGTTCTTATAATAATGTTCGCGGTCCTTAAATAAAAAGTCCAAAGCCAGGCTTTTGTTTCATAAGTTTCCTTAATTAGTTTACAATAGTTTCCTTTGTTGGTGCTGATTTGAAACTAGAGTCAAAGCTCATAAAGGCTTACCCAAAATCTTAAAAGCTAATCTGCAAAAATTGGGAATGGGTTTTCAACTATGATCATCACTACAATGGTAGAATTTCTGGGCATGGGGGTTGGGTTAGGATGGGATTCCTAGAGTATGGAAGGTTGATAATCTTATTTGGTCGGTCTTCCCAGATTAATTCCATTGTAAACCTTCATATGCTTGATAACAGTTATTTCCCTTCCCTTGTATCTATTGTTAATAATGGCTAATGAAAACTTCCCTATACATTGATAGAAGGCCACCTATGGCATGACTATAAACCTCATTGATCATTGTCATCCTGGATTCTTCCTTGGTGTCCTTCCTTGGTGATTTTAATGCTATCAGGGGTATTCAATGGAAGTAGAAGGTGGTGGAAAATTCATGGGATAAATAGCAATGACTGATTTTTAAATGACTTGTCATTGAAAATCCCTTGGTCGTTGATGATATCAGGGCTTTTTGGGCCCCCTTTCTCTTAGTGGAATTTGGTCCAAGGGAATCGGAATCCTAATCTATAGGAAGTATGGAACAGAGCCTTGGGGAATCCGGCTTGGTTGCTTTAGCATGTGACGGGAATCCCCCAAGCTTTGTTTTGAAACCCCGAGGGTTTGTCCTAATCATTGCCCTATTATCTCTGAACAACTGGGCATCCTTGTTTTCAAAAAGATTTCCAAAACCCTTTTTCAATTCTTCTTCAACTATTATGCTTGATTTGGAAGGTTTCAATGCTTACTAAGTCCCAGGAAACTTGGAATGTCGCTTAAATCTTTTTCCCCCTAGGAAATCCTATATGTTATTATTCCTTGCTGGAGAAGCTTGAGGACGTTTAAAAAAGGCCCTAAATTTTATCTATTAATAACCTGCTTAATGGAAATCACTCACTTCAAATGTCAAAGCTCGTCAAAAACTAGCTTCAACACCTGGTTTCAAACTTCTCTCCATTTCTGATTCCTCAACAATTCATCCCTTGAGAAGTGAGGAGATCCTCCTATTGGCTCTGCAACTTCTTTGGAGGGCACTATATCCTTGGAAGAATCTTTTGCTGTATCGTAATTACAAAAATCCCCAGGGGCTCTTTGGATCTCCCAATGCCTGACAAAAATTCAAATTAATTTTTGCCAATGATTATCAAAAGTAAGAATGGAAATCCACCAACAAAAATCCCAACCGGCCTATCATTAATAGGTAATGGTGATTTTAAGTGGGAGGACCAATCCTTCTAATTCAGCAAGTGGTTGTGGATTATGATTCCAAGCTCCCTCCTTGGCTCTTCTTCCTGCTGGTTTATTCCTCGGGTAAGGACGATCCTTGCCTCCTATATCAGCAAAGCATATCAAAAATCCATTGTAAGCCTCTGTTTATGGAAGGCCCTATTTTTGGATAACTGAAATCTAATGATGGTGCTCAAATCTTAATAAAAGAAGAACAAGAGTCTTCGGGCCCTGAAGCTCGATTCAAATGTTTAATTGTTTTTCTTCATTGCTATATGCTGGGATATTATTGGTGTTGATTTCTCTGCTGCTGTTTCAACCACCGTTACTTCTTTGATACATGGTCCATCTCCCAAGTGGGATCCAATGCCGACTCTCACTCAGCCATTTAAGCGCTTATCCCTAAGAACGGAAAAAAACCCTTCTCTCTGATGGGCTGGACTTTTTGTCCCATTTCTTGTGTGCAAATAACTCTCTATAAATAGCATTTCATAAGCTTCTTTCGCACAATAGACTAAAGCAGGGGTTGCTCCCCCTCTCGTTATTGACAAAGCCCAATCTGCCTTCCATTTTCGGGTAGAAGTTATCAAATTGATTAACATAAGGGGTGTGGGGGGGGGGGGGGGTTGAGGGGGGGTTATCTTGCCCAAGAGTTTTTTTGCCGATAATTATTCACATCGAAATTCTGGGGCTATTTTTGCCAGATGTCGCTCTTAAAATTGATATTAGAGAAGGCTTTTGGACACGGTCCAGATTAGGGAAACTTTTCTGTTCGACTTTGCTGGGACGTCTTAAAGTCCTATCCAAAGTTTATTAATTGGATCCCATGCTTTGTATATCGACTGCGACTAAACTTGCCCCATGTTTCTCTGTAAAAATCAATGGGACTCTTGCTGGCTATGTTAAGGGTGCTAGGGGTTTAAGGCAAGGGGACGCTCTCTCTCCCTACCTGTTCGTGCTCACAATGGAATTTTTATTCTTAATCCTCCATAAAGAAACTATGCACTCAGACTTCAAATTCCATTGGAGAGCCAAGGAATGCGACCTTACTCATCTGTGCTTTGCGGTATGATCTTCTGATTTTCTGCAATGGTAAATCTGTCTTCTGTCTCTATTGTGCACTCCTGCATTCAGTCCTTCTCTCTGTTCTCTGGGCTCATCTCTAATGCTCATAAGAGTCAGTGCTTCTTCTTCTCGAACGTTGGACGATAATGATCAACAGATAATCATGGACTTACTTGGGTTTCGTGTTGGCACTCAATCCGATTCCTTGGTGTCCCCTTAATATCCCTACCAATCCGGGCTCATCCCTAATGCTCATAAGAGTCAGTGCTTCTTCTCGAACGTTGACGATAATGATTAACAGATAATCATGGACTTACTTGGGTTTCGTGTTGGCACTCTACCAATCTGATTCCTTGGTGTCCCCTTAATATCCTCAAAGCTCTCCCGTAATGATTGCATGCCTCTTATCCAAAAGATTACTACTTCCGGGATATCATCTTGGACTGCAAAATTTCTTACTTATTCTGGCAGATTACAGCTGATTAAATCTGTGCTCATTTCTATCCAGTCCTTTTGGTCAGCACACTTCCTCTTGCCTGATGAGGAACATCCCTAGCTCGGGAGTGATTGACACCCATACGTCAGATTCGATTCGCTTCCCGGTTAGACCCGTAACAAGAGCTCGGGCTAAACGCTTCAAGGAGGGACTCAATTGGTTGATTCAAATAATTTGGAACGAGGTTTGGAATGACTTCAAAACCCGAGTATGACAGATTCCGAAGTTCGTGAATTTGTTACAAATGGATGAGCCAATTTAGGAGCTAAATTCCAACTCAATTACTGAATATTCTGCATCAGCCAATTTAGAAAGCTAAATTCCAAGCCAATTGTGTTACAAATAGATGAGCCAATTTAGGAGCTAAATTCCAAGCCAATTGCTGAATATTCTGCATCAGCCAAATCATAAGCTAAATTCCAAGCCAATTGTGTTACAAAAGGATGAGCCAATTCAGAAGCTAAAATTCCAAGCCATTTGCTGAATATTCTGCAACACATTTTTGGCATGTGATTCCCTCATGTTTTCAGCACTTTCTTTTTATTCAGCACTTTTCCAGCAGATTCTATGTTACCTTGTAATAAAATTAATCCTAGATGGGATTTAAACTCTAAGTTAATTGCTATTTCCTTGTTCAGATTTAGGGTTTCATAGCCACCACACCCTAGCCTCCATATATAAGTCTTATGATATGTAATGGAGGCAACAACATTTTTTTCATTATATTCAGAATTTTATCAAAACTCTTTGAGTTATTCTCTACTATTGATTCTTTGAAGGATTCCTAAGTATTTCCTTAGTTTTCTTTGAGAATTCAGTTTGACTTCTCACACAACATTTCATAGGTTGTGTGTAGCGTCCTCTACCACATCAAGCGTCGATTGTACCAAGATTACCGCATACATATAAGTGAGAGGTTAAGGTGTCGTTGGTGTTCATCTAATGCAGATTTCCAAACGTGAGCAATTGTACCAAAGATTTACTGTCTTCATATGGGGGAGGGGTTGAGGTGTTGCAAGCAATCCACCATTCAATTTTTGCTAGAAAACGATTTGGGCGACGACCACCTCACGCAAGCTGTGATACCCCCAAATTCGGGTCTCCAACTACCCGGATCTGGTCATCACGATCCAATACCATATTCACCTCCAACAACATACATTGAACTAAAAATGCGGAATATAACAAACATATGTTGTTCATTAGAAAGTTGTTACTAGTCCCAAGATACAATAACCTTAAATACTTAATACAATTTCATACCCCAAATAACTATCAGGGTTTAAATTACATTTAATAATAATTAATTACACATAAGATAAAATTAGCTATGTGAAGCCTATCACTTCATCTTCTCTTTACCCTTGCTTTTTCTTGATGTCTCGGGCTTAGCTGCAATGAAAGTCATGATATGGAAAGGGTGAGCAACGAGTTTTCTCAGCAAGTTTAAAGTACAGCAATAAGGATATATCATGATGAAGGAATATGGAAAGAGAATTCAACGATATTATTATCAGAAGCAAGAACAGTTATTACTTTTAGAACAACTGATAGTCAAGTAGACTTTGAACAACAACTTCCAAAGGAGTCAATAGCTAGTTGACCCTCTGGTTACTGGCTACAGAATAAGTACTTGAGGGGATCAGCCTCGCGTACGCTTATGTGTGTGCATAACATTTAACTCTGTTGATTGTACCTTATATACGGTACCTGGGTACTACTCCCCTATAGATAAAGGGGTGTTCATTTCAGTCTAAGAATCTGTCGACGCCGGTTCCTCTCGCCTCTTTCGCGATATTGTCCTTTTCCGATTTTAGCCTTTGATTGAATGATTTTTTTGGGAAAGAAAAGGTCGGCATTTGATGTCGACGGGTTTCGAAAGATCGTTTTTTATGATGAGCCAATTAACCAGAGTCGCCAGTTGGTATATTTGAAATGGATGTACCAACTCATCCGAGTTTTCATTTTTTATAAATCGCTGGCTCATATGTGACTCCGAATTAATTGGTCTGCGAATCGAGATTCATAAAGTTCGGGGGCTTGCTTAAGTGAGGGGAAGGTGTTAGGCACCCCTCGACTTCCGTGAAACACGGTTACCACAATATTTATGTTTTTCTATCCTTTAATTCATGAAATGTGTGTGTATGCGTGCGTGCGTGTATGTGTGCCTATGTGAGTGTTGTGGTGAGTTTGTATGAAAGAATCATTTGGATTTTTAGGGAAAGTCGTGCTTTAATTTGAGAACCGCTTCGGAATGTCTTTCCGGCATACACGAGAAAGCTTTATGAAAAAGGTTTGATTTTAATTGTCAAAACTAGGAGATTTTCATTAGGCGTCGTTTTGGCAAAAATAGGAGTTTATTAAACCTTTAGCCAAAATAGGAATCGAGATTTGTACGTTGCTTTCATAAATGATAGGCAATTTCTAGGATCTCTTTCGCCCTATGTATCAAGGTTTAATAAAACGTTTCGTTCATTCATAAAGCCGCTTTTGGTGATGTTTGAAAATGATTTCCTTTGGCCTTCTCGTTTAATAGGAATCGACATTTATTGACACTTCCAATTTTTAGCCTCGTGATTCTAATAACCTAGCTTGTTTGATTTTAATAAAAAACCTTCATCGTTTAATCTTTGAAATCATTTTTGTGTCACAAAATCTAATCAAGCATAAACACGCGTCGGGGCTATTCATGGGCATGTAAGCCATCAAAATATTCCCGAACGCCAACAATCACATATTCCACTAATACGGGGCCTTAAACCCGATTCTCGCCTTAGCGTCGTTTTAAGGCCCGACGGTTTACATGTTACAAAAACGAGCATCTTGAATCTATCACATACATCAAAACGTCCATCATCGGATTTGGACCACGGGGTCGCATTCCTAGGCTCACACGAGATTACTACATTCCCACAAAATGAATACTACATAACTAACCAACCCGGATTTGTCTAATACACCATGATATCCGAAAATGACAATCTAAATAAATTACACCCAATGAATCACCATAAACAAGCTAGAAATTTCATCAGTTGGATATCCTCGGGTTATTAGGAAGAATTTTGTTCCGATGGAACCCTCACTAATAATCCCTAATCCATGATTGTTCAACAAGATACATGAAAATTACATCTAATTTAACCAATCAATATGATATAAATTGCTAGAACAAATAGGAATTTTCACCTTGCAATTGATCTCAAATGGATGTGAACTTGTGTATTTGAATAGGATAAGGAGTGTATTTGATACAATCAAAATCAAAAGAAATAAATCCTCTCCTTTTTTCTCTCTTTTCTTCCTATTTGATTGCAAAATTCCTCTCTTTTTCCTCTCTATTTCCGTGCTTCCTGCTGCTGAATTCTCCTTCTTCCTCAAAATTTCTCAACTCTCTCCTCTCTGTATGCTGCACGAAACTGAGCTGAAATAGGCTGGCTGGCCTCCTGCCTTCCACTCGCCTGATTTCGAGTTCCGTGTTTTCAAAAGGCGCACTATTTGGCCGCAGATCAATCCGCGGCTGGACGGTTTGACTTTCTCGATTTTCGTGCCACGCCTCGATTTTCGTGCCGTAACGTCGGTTTCCGCTGACAGGCTCGTATTCTGCAGTCCGGGAATTTCCGGGAGAAGTGCCACCTTATTCGGGAATGCCCGTTTCGGATGGCCTTATTGTCACGTCAGCTTTGGTCGCCAATCATTGCGGTGGTGCTGGACGTTCGCACTTGTGCCCATTCCTTCGCTCCCGCAAGCCGGTTCAATTGACGATTTTGCCCTCCTGTCATGGTTAGTACAGGGAACGCCAAAATTGGGTGTCTACAGCTGCCCCTCTTTATCATGTTTATGCAATGTTTAATGAAATGAACAGGATAAAGAGTAGACACTCGATGCATGAATGACAGTGCACAAGGATGACAATACATACGTGATGCAACACATATGACTTATGGTGCAACGTAAGATGCAATGGATGCAAGACATTCATAAAAGGGTGTCAATGCGGATGATCGTCTTGTCGGGGCCGGGTTTCGTCGCCGGTCACCCATCTCGTAATCGCCGGTTATCGTCGCCGGTCGATTGTCTCGTCGGGGCCGGGTATCGTCGCCGGTCACCCATCTCGTAACCCCCGGTTATCGTCGCCGGTTGGTTATCTTGTCGGAGCCGGTTTTCGTCGCCGGACATCCATCTTGTAATCGCCGGTTATCGTCGCCGGTCGATTGTCTTGTCGGGGCCGGGTATCGTCGCCGGTCACCCATCTCGTAACCCCCGGTTATCGTCGCCGGTTGGTTATCTTGTCGGAGCCGGTTTTCGTCGCCGGACATCCATCTCGTAATCGTCGGTTATCGTCGCCGGTCGATTGTCTTGTCGGGGCCGGGTATCGTCGCCGGTCACCCATCTCGTAACCCCCGATTATCGTCGCCGGTTGGTTATCTTGTCGGAGCCGATTTTCGTCGCCGGACATCCATCTCGTAATCGCCGGTTATCGTCGCCGGTCGATTGTCTTGTCGGGGCCGGGTATCGTCACCGGTCACCCATATCGTAACCCCCGATTATCGTCGCCGGTTGGTTATCCTGTCGGAGCCGGTTTTCGTCGCCGGACATCCATTTCGTAATCGCCGGTTATCGTCGCCGGTCGACTGTCTTGTCGGGGCCGGGTATCGTCGCCGGTCACCCATCTCGTAACCCCCGGTTATCGTCGTCGGTTGGTTATCTTGTCGGAGCCGGTTTTCGTCGCCGAACATCCATCTCGTAATCGCCGGTTATCGTCGCCTGTCGATTGTCTCGTCGGGGCCGGGTATCGTCGCGGGTCACCCATCTTGTAACCCCGGTTATCGTCGCCGGTTGGTTATCTTGTCGGAGCCGGTTTTCGTCGTTGGACATCCATCTCGTAATCGCCGGTTATCGTCGCCGGTCGATTGTCTCATCGGGGCCGGGTATCGTCGCCGGTCACCCGTCTCGCAATTTATTTTCACTAAACACATCAAACGGCTGCAAGGGAACCTGGGGGACCCACCAGAGCCAGCCGCAGATGGATCTGCGGCCAAGATCGAGATTTCATAAATGGCTCGCCACTTCCAGATCTGTCACTTTCAACTTCGTACCCCACATAGATTCTTGCGATTTTGCTCGTTTGCAAGGGCCTTTTACCGAGTTTTCCAACCCTTCTGCAAAAACCTCTCCGGTAGGATCGATCTACGCGCTACAGGTAACACTTTGACCGTTCACTTTTCAATTTCGTCAATGTTTTGCTATACATTTGGCTATTTACATGCTATAGATAGAAATGTATGCTTTACAATGCTATGCTATGCATTATCATATATACATGTTATGTATCAACTGTGTGAGTCCTATTTTATGCTCATGATGCGGTCCCACATATTGTTGTTCCTTTTTTGAAAGAAAATCATGCATTATGGTACTTTACATGCTGTAATTACACATATGAATGCAACTTTGATCTGTTTGAGGCTTGGATTGATGGAAAACATGTTTGGCTTATGCCTGGGATGTCCATTTTACAGACGGAACTCTGCCGATTTTTTTTTTATATATATAATAAACATGCATCATGTTGCATTAATTCTACGATAAATATTGGAATATTTGTGGCATAATTAAAAAAGGGAACTTACCTTCCTCCTTGCCTGTTCTGTTCCAGCTATGGATCCCGATGCTCCTAGCAGCTCCTCTGCGTCTCGGACATCAGGTGTTCGCCGTCGTAGGGCTGCACCTGCCCCTGTTCTTCCTCGAACCCGTCAGGCTCGCCGCTTGGCGGAGGCTGTCATCCGTCCCGATCATCCGGACGTTGAGGAGGCTGCTCCTCCGGAGGTCGTGGCAGAGGGGCCATCCTCCAGCACACCGGCTCCATCTACTCATCAGGCTCCTTCTGGCGCCCCTGTGCAGATACCCGATCTGTTGGGTCGGGATCTCAGTCGTCACCCCTCGGCATCTCTTGTAGCTAATGAGGTATATTCAATTCCATTCCCATTTCATTCTCAATTTCTTAATTCTCCTTTTATCTGGACTGACCTATTGGTGATTGTCCCAGGTGCCCGAGTTTACTCAGCCGAGGGGTAACTGGTTCAACATATATTCCCTCTATACAGCTCTGCACAGTGAGTACCGGGCGGTGGTGGACTCTTGGGCTTTCGTCACTTCTTCACCATCATTCCCCGCCAGTGCCCCTGGGTTACATGAGGGCCTTGTCCGAGCGCTGGTTCCACCAGACGCAGTCTCTTCACCTTCTTGACTGCGAGGTTGTGCTGACTCCCTGGGACTGGAGGTACATCACGGGCATTGAGTTCACTGGATCCCGCGTCCCTCTGGATCTTGATATCACTCCAGCGGAGGTCCGGGCTTTATTGGGCTTCGCCGCTGAGGACCGGGTCTTTAAGGCCCGTAGCATTCGGTCCGGTGCTTTGGCTGTCGATGCTGTCGGGGGTCTGTATGCACTGCCTATTCCAGTGGATCAGGGCACCCGAGACATTCTGCTACGACGCTTGTTCCTGACCATTATGAGGGGTTATTTCCTAGGGAACAACTCCTCCACCATTCATTTCAGCGTCGTAGGGGCTGTCAGAGACGTGGACCGGATCAGCGACTATGATTGGGGGTCATTCACAGTTCTGGGCCTACGAGCGTCTCCCATGTTTGAGGCCTGTCACCACTCTTGGCCTGGACACTTATCCCCGGGGCCGGCGATGGCATCATAGCACCTTAGAGGAGGTCCCGGTATCTGGCAGCTTTGCACACTGCCGCATCCAGCTGGAGCTGATCACGGCTGCTGATGTCGTCTGGGTTCCCTACCTCTCCGAGCATCTGACTGTGGGGTTTGCTGATGGGCATCCTTCTGGCCCGGAGTTCGAGCTTTCCACCCGTCGCCTCACTTTGCAGAGTGTTGGAGGATGGGTGATGTATCTGGGGGAGCGCGCATTCAGATGCGTTACTGGAGAGATCTGCATCCCGCATTCTCTTCCTTTCACTACCTCCTGGCCGCTGGACTCTCAGCCTTCGGAGATCATGCTCGCAGGGGAGGACGGCCGGATGCTTTCTACGGGTCCTAGTACGAGTGATGCTTTTCGTACTTGGTGGGTGCCCCGCACCATCGGTCCTCAGACCCGGGCCACATTCTTCCTCGGGGATATGGTCCCCGGCTCAGTGATGATGACGGACTGGGCAGCCTGCGTTCGGAGCCCTACCCATGCTGAGCAGATCGCCACTCTGACCCGTCAGGTAGACCAGTTGTCTCTATATCTTCGGGTGTTGGGCCGGACTCCAGAGGATGCTTATGCCTACGATCCCAACGGTGCGGGTTATGATGCGGGCCCGAGCTCATCTGATGCCACAGCGCAGCCATATATCCCTGACATGAACTTTGGGCCTCCGACTTCGACGACCCCAGGGGATCAGTTCGAAGATCCCGCCTTCATAGATGAGATTGATTTTATTTAGATCAGGATAGGATAGGGCTTTTGTACCTGCACCTGTTTAGTTTTATTTTTTATTTTTTTCATTTTATGCACTATGTACTGAACTCATTTACTCATTTATGCACAGCTTTTATCTTTTATGTCTATGAAATTCATTCGTCTTATTATTATTTGTACGATGCATGCTTTTTATTTATGGATAGAAAATGACCACTGTACAGTCTTTTTGATACTATTTTTCCACAGATGTCGTCCTCAGATGTCGTGGTGCGTTTGGATTTCATTCCTTTCACAGGGTTGATTGGCAGTCTCCTCCGCTGGTTGGACAGTTTATTGCCGGCCGACAGGGTTATCGCAGATGGTCTTTTGGGCCATTCTTGGTCCTTATTATCCTTTCAGGTGCCAGCGGGCTTTGTGGATGGTATTCTGAGCTACTGGACGCCTGCCCATCAGGTGTTCAGGTTAGGGACAGTAGAGTTGACCCCCACCCTCGAGGAGTATGCTCGCTTCACCGGCTTGTCTTAGGATGGCCCTTGCGCTAAGGTTACAGTTGGTTCCATGCGCCGTCAATTCTTGACTTTCACCGGTTTGCGGAGGGCTGTCTTGTTACCGGTGATCACATCAGACCATATGGTTCCCCTTCAGTTCTTGATTGACCGATTTGTCTCACCTGACAGTTTTCGTCTTTTCTTCGGTGATTTTTCCGTGTCCGAGGAGCGCTGGGATGCCTTGAGAGTGGACGTTCTGATGGCCTGTGTCATCTCAGTTTTGTACTTGCCCGCAGGACCCGATCATTTGGACATGCGGGTTGTTGCGGCCGTTCGAGCCCTTTAAGAGGATCACACCATTCTTCCCATGATATTGGCGGATACCTACATGTCGGCCTCATATTGCCAGTCTTTCCGAGGAAGAGTATTTAGAGGGAGCTCGACTTTGTTGTACGTGTGGTTCATGAGTCATCTCAGTCCCATCGGCCATTTCCGTCGCCAAGGGTTTTGCTTCAGCCATGACATAGCCACGCAGTTTTCGTTTCGACCCGTGAACTGTACTGATGTGGCCTCCTGGACATCATTTTTGTTGGTCATTGAGGACCCCTTTCATCTACTGGTCTATTCGGGTTATTGCTCCTTTATGAGCTTCTTGACTCACGTGCCCACCCTGGATTTCATCCCTATTGCTGGCTTGAGGGGCGTGACGACTTATCATCCCTTGGCGGTTATGGGGCAGTTTGATCAGGCACAGGATTTTCACCCCTTCGCGGATGCAGCCGCCTATCGATTCCTTATATCATCCCAGACAGAAAGGGATCTACTGCGGGTATACGACCTTTGGTCTCGTAGGATCTTTGCCGAATATAGTGAGAGCTGCCACATCCAGACATTTGCTTACGTGCAGTGGTTGCGCGGAGACTTGGATCCGGCTGGTTTGAGTCAGACTGGGGCCTTTGATTACTCTGGAGTGATTTTCCCAGAAGGTATCACAGACCACTCCATCTCAGCTGATTTTGCCCCAAGTCGGGTTACTGAGGATACCCGACTCCGCCTGGCCCTGATTACTACTGAGGCCGAGAGGGATGCCGCTCTTGTCGAGAGAGATGATGTCATTCGGGCTAGAGACGCTGCCATTGCTGACAGAGAGGCCATTGTATTTCAGACCAGGGCAGTTGTAGATGCTCATTTTGGGACTGTCAGCCGAGCCACTGCTTTACTGGATCGCATTGATATGATGGGGCAGCAGATTGCAGGGGATGCTGATGCTTCAGATTTATCCACCACTTTGTCCATCCTGCTTCAGTTAGTTTCAGATTTGTAGATTATTTTATTTCCTGCATAGACTATATTAGTTTCATCGGTTATCGAAAGAGAAATCTTGTAATAAAATGACTTATAAATATAGGCATGCATTTAAATTTAGTCATTTTCCCTTTTTGTCGTATCACTGCCTTTCATTGGATCCTCATTTTATCCAGTTGACCACGATTTTGACATTTCACCTTCTTTCTCTTCTCAAGTCTTGATGGAGATCTGACAGATATTGTCGTACCCCTGTCGATTTCATCGGATTGGGTCTTAGATTTTGGCTGACTGTTTGGTTGGGCTAGGTTTATGTTACTCGGGATGAATCTGATCAGGGCTGGTATCGGGAAGGTTTCGAGGGCAGAGGAGGGCTTTTTCTGGCTATTAGGAATTGGTTTTGGTTAGGGAAAGGATTATTTTTTTAGGGATCGGACCGCGCCATGATGGCTGCCTACGTACCCCCACAAGTTGGGAGATCAGGTCCTACGTAGTTCGTTCTTCAAAGGAAAAAGGGAACTGATGATTCAAGCGTAGAACCGCTTCACCGAATCGGAATTTAGAGGTTGTGGAAATACCTCCCCATCCATTTCTTACAATATGAGGGCTCCTCCGGATAGCACCTTCTTAATCACAAATGGTCCTTCCCAGTTCGAGGCGAACTTCCCCTTGGCTTCGTCTTGATAAGGCATGACTCTTTTTAGCATCAAATCATTTTCCTTGAACTTTCGAGGTCTTATCCTTTTGTCGTATGATCGAGAAATCCTTTGTTGATATAACTGACCATGCCAAACCGCGGCTACCCTCTTTTCATCAATTAGGGCCAATTGGTCATATCGACTTTGCATCCAATCCTCCTCGCTTATCTGAGCATCGATCACTATTCTGAGGGACGCCATTTCAACCTCAACTGGCAGAACGGCCTCCATTCCATACACCAAAGCGTAAGGGGTTGCCCCTGTAGAAGTACGCGTTGACGTTCGGTATGCCAGCAGGGTGAGGGGTAACAAATCCGGCCATCCCCGATGATTAGCAGATATTTTCGCCATGATCTTCTTGATGTTCTTATTTGCAGCCTCCACTGCCCCATTCATCTTAGGACGGTAAATGACAGAGTTAAGGTGTTTGATCTTAAAATGGTCGCATAATCCCTTCATGAGGGCGTTGTTTAAATTCTTGGCATTGTCGGAGACCAAAACCTCAGGTTGCCCGTATCGACAAATGACATTATTCCTGATGAAACCGACGATGACCTCCTGGGTTACTTTAGGGAAAGAAGCTGCTTCTACCCATTTGGTGAAGTAATCGATCACGACGAAAATGAATCGGTGTCCGTTGCTTGCTTTGGGCTCTATTGGTCCGATTACATCCATTCCCCACATTGAAAATGGCCACGGGGAGGTCATACAGTACAGTTCATTGGGAGGCGTATGGATCACATTACCGTGCGCCTGGCATTGGTAACACCGTTTGACATGATCATCGCAATCGGCTTTCAGCGTTAGCCAATAATGCCCTGTCCTCAAGATCTTTTTGGCCAGCATCGGTCCACTCATGTGTGGCCCACACACTCCACCACGTATTTCGCTCATAATCCTTTGGGCCTGCGTCTCATCTACGCATTGCAGCAGTCCCAACCCAGCATCCCTCTTGTAGAGTGAATCCCCACTCAGGTAAAATTTCATCGCCATCTTTTGAATCCTCATCCTCTCAGCTTGGCTCGCTTGATCGGGAATGGATCTATCCCTCAGATATTGCCTTATGTCGTGATACCAGGGCTGCTTTGGCAACACCACCTCGTTTGATAATACTGCCACATGCTCCTCATATGCCGGGGCATTCTGTACTGCTATCTCAATCTGTGGAACGTCCCTGTTCCTGATTACGTGGATTAAGGAAGCTATAGTTGCCAATGCATCGGCAAAATCATTCCGTCCCCGGGGAATATGGTGGAAAGCGATATCTTCGAACTCTTGCATTAACTGGGTAACACAACGATGGTATGGAAGTAACCGAAGCTCCTTAGTATTGTACACCCCGATTGTCTGTCTGATTACCAATTCTGAATCCCCGAACACCGCTAGTCTCTTCACTCCCATGTCGCGGGCAAAGTGGAGTCCCAAGATACATCCCTCGTATTCAGCGGTGTTGTTTGAATTGCTGAATTTCAGTTTAGTGGCCACAGGGTATTGCTCTCCAGTGATAGAGACCAGGACCGCTCCGGCTCCTGCCCCTCCGGCATTCAAGGCACCATCAAAATACAGCTTCCAGAACTGTCCCTCGTCATCACATTTCGCGTGTGATACCCAAAATATATCTTCGCCTGGTAGAGGAGTTTCTAACGGCTCCATCCCGCCGGATGGGGTTTCTGCCAACTGATCTGCAATTCCCTGTCCTTTCATGGCTTTCTGAGTTACGTACACCATGTCGAACTGTTGTAAGATTAACTGCCATCTTGACAGTCGACAATCCAGCATGGGCCTTTCAAAAATATATTTTAGGGGATCCATTCTCGATATCAGGTACGTAGTATGTCCATTGAGGTAATGCTGTAATCTTCCTGCAGCCCAGACCAGAGCACAACAGGTCTTCTCGATGGGAGTGTAATTCTGTTCACATTGGCTGAATCTCTTGCTGAGGTAATAGATGGCCTGCTCTTTACCCGCCTCAGTCTTCTGCCCCAGCATACATCCCATTGCGATGGCATTTACCGATATATACATAAACAGAGGGATCCCGTCCTTCGGGGGTACCAGCACTGGTGCCTCTGTCAGCTGCTTTTTAATGGTCTGAAAAGCCTTCTGACATTTCTCATTCCATTCTTGGGAAGTACCTTTCCTTAACAGTTTGAAAATTGGCTCACATGTAGTTGTCAAGTGGGATATGAAGCAGCTGATGAAGTTTATTCTTCCCAAGAATCCTCTTATCTCATTCTCTGTGCGAGGTGCCGGCATATCCACAATGGCCTTAATCTTTACTGGATCTAACTCAATGCCTCGATCACTAACCAGGAATCCCAAGAGCTTACCCGACTGCACTCCGAAAGCACACTTTGCTGGATTGAGCTTCAAATTATACTTTCTGAGCCGATCAAATAGCCTTTTAAGATGGGTTATATGGTCAGATTCTACCCTAGACTTCACAATAATGTCATCCACGTAGACCTCTATCTCCTTATGCATCATGTCGTGGAACAGGGCCATCATGGCTCTCTGATAAGTAGCCCCCGCATTTGTGAGACCAAAAGCCAATCGTCTATAGCAGAAAGTGCCCAGGGGGTGATGAATGTGGTCTTTTCCCGATTTTCTTCCGCCACCATTATCTGATGATACCCCGCCAGGATGTGTATGAAAGGCACCGGGAAGTTATCTTTGAGACTGGCCTTGTTTAGATCTCTATAATCTACACATACCCTCACCTTCCCTCCAGGCTTAGCCACTGGGACCACATTGGATAGCCATTCTGGGTAAGTGGATACCATAATAATTCCCGCCCTGAACTGCTTGATGATCTCCTCCTTCACTTTTAAGCTCCACTCCGGTTTCAACTTTCTTAATTTTTGTTTGACAGGCCTGAAACCCTCCTTGATGGGCAATCGGTGTACCACAATGTCGGTGGACAATCCGATCATATCCTCATGAGACCAGGCAAAGACATCCTCATATTGGTTTAGCAACTCAGTCATTTCGGCTTTTTGGCTGGGGGTAAGGTCCGTCCCTATCTTGAGTTCTTTTGGTTTGTCAGGGGTTCCGATATCTATAGTGATGGTCTGGTCTAAATTGGGTTTGGGTTTATCCTCGACCCATCCTTTGATCTCGTCAGGCGCGTCGTCGTAATCTGTCTCGTCTTGCTCAATGCCCATTAAATCGAAATCCAGCTCAATGTCAAAATCATAATCATCATTCAAATTTGATGGACCGTTTGTTAGGCAAGGATTACTCAAATTGGTACACCTGACATGAAACAAAATACTTGTCATATATAAGTTATTTTCCACGACGATCACATTTTCAGATAACATGAAGAAACGACATAATTATGCAAAATATAAAACAACAACAAAAATAAACTTCTTCATCCTCCCATCCTCTGGGGTCTACCACCTTGATGTCGGGTTTTACCCTTGTTTAGATATCACTGGTTTCATGGTCCAGTTGTCGACGGTCAGGTCAGATGAAATGCGCTCGATAAAAGGGGGCTTCACACCGGACACTTCCCCGATGATTACGGCTATGTCGCCTGAATCCCTCTTCATATCCTCTACAGGAATAATTAGCCCCGCCTAATTGATGATAGGCACAGCTTGTTTGGCTCCCAGTGGCATGACAACATCCATCCCCTCTCCATTGCTTGTTAATTGTCCGGGGATATAGCACTTGGTTTCAAACTCCTTCGCGACCTCCTGTAGGAAACTTTCCCTCTTGGTCGATGCATCACTTGCGGGGGTTAATTCTTCATCCCCTGACTCAATCACAGGCTCGCTAATCCCCTGCTCATTGTTGACCTTGGTCACCAGACTGCCAGCCAGTCGAATCGGGGCCGCACCTTGACGGTGTCTCCGTGCTACGCCCTCGCGATATCCCAACCCTGCTTTACCTATCTGATGGGGTAGTTGAACGGGCTCGGTGATTCCTTGGCTGCTTTTTCCTAACCCTTGTCCAGGCTGGAATTTCATTCTCATCATTTCCTTTGCAACGAAGGTGAGCTCTGGAGAGACCCTAGGTTTCATGGCTGGAGCTCCCAGGCATCTGTAGTGGGGAGTGCTGATTTCCAACGCCTGAAAACTGGCAGGTGCCGCTGACTCGTCCACATTAATCACTGGCAGGCCATTTCTGGGAGGAGAAGGGTCATCACATTCTGCCGAGATCGTTACCAGATTCCCATCGATGATTAATTTGATTTGTTGGTGTAGTGTGGAAGGAACTGCCCCGGCCATGTGTATCCACGGCCTCCCCAATAACAGGTTATAACTGGCTGCAATGTCTAGGACTTGGAAATAGATATCAAAAGTACAAGGTCCTATTTCCACCGGCAATTCTATCTCTCCAATTGTATCCCTCCGGGAACCATCGAAGGCTCGCACCACTATATGACTGGCCCGTAGGCGCTTGGGATTGATGTTCATTTTCTGCAATGTACTGAGGGGACAGATATTCAACGCCGATCCTCCATCAATCAGCACCCCATTCATGATATAACCTGAGGAGATTACCGCAATATGTAGCGGTTTTCGGTGCCCCCTTCCCTCCTTGGGGATGTCCTCATCGGCAAAGGATATTACATCACTCTCCAATAGATGGCCTACCAGCTGGCCGAAACATTCCTCACTAATTTCCTTGGGCACGTATGACTCCTCCAGGACTTTCGCCAGGGTTTTGCAGTGATCATTGGACGACAACACCAAGTCCATGACTGATGTTAGGGTTGACTCCTCATTTAAAATCTGGATCCCTCTTGTTTCCGGGTGATCCATCCTCTTCAGGAATTCTATGGCCCTTTCCTCGGCAATCTCTTCATTTTTCTTCTTTTGGCTCTCAAGGACTCGCCCAGGAAGATATAAGGGGTTCCCCCTTTGTCGTCACAGAAGCACAACTGGCCGCTTCCTCTGGCATCCCCCCATAATTCCAGGGTACCGTCTTTAGACTACTGATAGGGATTTGCGGCCTTGCCGCAAGGATGAGGGGCCTTGGAGCCGTCAACTTGACAGGTCCCTCCGTGATATTCGTACTTACCCCTATCAATCTGATGGGCACTCCCCGTGCACTCCCATGATCATGTATCACGTTGATCATTTCCTCAATTTTCTGCACATAGTTCAACCTTGGGGGCCCCCCGGCTTCACTGGCCTCCGTCGCATTGACCCCCGTCCATCATGTCTTGGTAGGGGATTTACCTTAACATTCGGGGAGTCTGGCTGTTCCACCACAATTTTCCCACTGTCAATTAAGTTCTGGATTCTGTGTTTCAACGTCCAACAGTCTTGCGTATCATAACCAGGGGAACTTGAGTGGTATGCGCATCGTTTGCTCGGGTCAAACCTTCTTCCCTTTGGGTCACTTGGGGGTGCCAAACCAACTATCTTCTTTTGGGCTATTAATACCGCTAAGACCCGTTCAAGAGGCTCCCCGAGCGGGGTGAATACTCGATTTTATGAGGCCTCATATCTCCTTCGCCCCTCCGCCCTCTGATCAGCAAAGTTAGGCTGTCGGGATGGCCCCACTCTCTGTACCTGTACTGGAAGATGGTTTTCTGCCTTTCTAGACGAGCCCTGAAGGATGAGGGAAACATCCTCCTCCTTTTTCTTTTGCACCCTACGGGAAGTGCTGCCATAATTTCCATTTTGTATTTGCTCTGCAGCCGTTTCCAAAGTAGTGAAATCCCGGATTTTGCCAGATTTCAAACCCATATCTACCATTTCTCCGTGTTTTATCATTTCAGCGAAAGGCCTACCAATCCCTGAAATAACCCGCTCATAATACGGGGCCTCCTGAATATCTACGAAAGTCATCACCATCTCTGACTCGCTCATCGGAGGATTCACCTGTGCGGCCATACCCCTCCATCGTTGTGCATAATCCCTGAAGGATTCCCTGGGTTGCTTCTTAACTTTTGTCATTTGGTACCTGTCAGGGGCCATCTGGGCCTGAAAGCTATACTGGGTTAAGAAGGTACGGGCTAATTCCTCCCAGTTGTGGATTCGGGCATTGTCGAGGCGGGCATACCAGATTCTTGCCTCCCCCGTTAAGCTTTTCTGGAACAGCTGCATCCTCAAACCCTCGTCCTCGGCATAAGACCCGAGTTCTCCAATGTATATTTTCAAGTGTGTATAGGGGTCTCCCTTTCCATTATATTTTTCAAACTCGGGGACTTTGAACTTTTCTGGATATCTGGTTCCGGGGAAAACACATAGATCCGAGTAATTAACCCTACCCAGGGAGCCTATGCCTCTTAGAGATTGGATGGTCTCCTCCATGTGTTTCATTTTTTTTCGAAGGTCGTCAGTGTCCCCCTCCTCTGGGATAGTAATCACTGTCCTGTTAGGCATGGGAACGGCCCTTGGGATGACTGGCTCGTCCTTGAGTTGGGATTGGTCATCTTTAAACAGGTTTGCACCACTTTTAGGAGGATTCTGGTCACCCCCTGGTGGTGGAATATTGTGCGGTCCTTGGTTTGGCGGATCCTGTCTGATTAGGAACTGTTCTTTTAACATTGTGGCCATTTCCATCATCTGCTTCTTAAAATCATCAAACTCCTCCCGAGATATGGAACTATGATTGGGAAGATCAGCCATTTCAGAGGTAGAGACCTGGGCTTTCTTAGACTGTGAACGGGTTTGAGGAGCAATCCTATAGAAACAATGGTTCGAAATTTAGTCATGGGGAAGGAAAAAATGCGGATGCATGCTAAAACGGTATATTTTTTTTGTGTTTTTGGATTTTTTAATCTTTTTCTGCAAAACAGCATGTTAGTAGTCCTTTAATGCAAAATGCTAAAACCTTTATGCTTTCCCCAGCTGATCCCTACAAAACATAGAGGTTAGTGATTTCTTTTACAGAAAGGGAGGCATATATGAATGGGATCATGACATTTTATACGCGTGAACGTAAAAAGGCATGAAGAGACTTTTCCTGCGTTGGGTTAATCTGAGGCTGACCTATCCTAGGGATACTCTCACGGGCTTTTCGGCATGAAGGTCCCCAAATCTTCGCAATCTACTCGTTTGAGCCCTTTCGATTGGAGCGGATTTGGGTGGTGCGTTTCCTGAGCCATCTCCGGGGAGCAGCCCCTTCGAGTCCAGTAATAAGCAACCGACAGGTTCGTCTCAGGAGGAGGTACTCTCTCAACATACATTCACATTCATCGTCCTCACCGTATGCAAATGATTACTTAAAAGTAAAGCAATTCCATTCAATCATTCATTTTGGGCAAAACACATATTCACACAACAAAAGAAAAAAAATCAAAATATCGCACACACACATATTTTATAAATTTTAAAAGGATATGATAGCATCAAGATTATGTACGCGGCTTAAGCCCTCTAATATCCCCAGCAGAGTCGCCAGCTGTCGACGCCGGTTCCTCTCACCTCTTTCGCGATATTGTCCTTTTCCGATTTTAGCCTTTGATTGAATGATTTTTTGGGAAAAGGTCGGCATTGATGTCGACGGGGTTTCGAAAGATCATTTTTTATGATGAGCCAATTAACCAGAGTCGCCAGTTGGTATATTTGAAATGGATGTACCAACTCATCCGAGTTTTCATTTTTTATAAATCGCTGGCTCATATGTGACTCCGAATTAATTGGTCTGCGAATCGAGATTCATAAAGTTCGGGGGCTTGCTTAAGTGAGGGGAAGGTGTTAGGCACCCCTCGACTTCCGTGAAACACGGTTACCGCAATCTTGATGTTTTCCTATCCTTTAATTCATGAAATGTGTGTGTATGCGTGCGTGCGTGTATGTGTGCCTATGTGAGTGTTGTGGTGAGTTTGTATGAAAGAATCATTTGGATTTTTAGGGAAAGTCGTGCTTTAATTTGAGAACCGCTTCGGAATGTCTTTCCGGCATACACGAGAAAGCTTTATGAAAAAGGTTTGATTTTAATTGTCAAAACTAGGAGATTTTCATTAGGCGTCGTTTTGGCAAAAATAAGAGCTTATTAAACCTTTAGCCAAAATAGGAATCGAGATTTGTACGTTGCTTTCATAAATGATAGGCAATTTCTAGGATCTCTTTCGCCCTATGTATCAAGGTTTAATAAAACGTTTCGTTCATTCATAAAGCCGCTTTTGGTGATGTTTGAAAAAGATTTCCTTTGGCCTTCTCGTTTAATAGGAATCGACATTTATTAACACTTCTAATTTTTAGCCTCGTGATTCTAATAACCTAGCTTGTTTGATTTTAATAAAAAACCTTCATCGTTTAATCTTTGAAATCATTTTTGTGTCACAAAATCTAATCAAGCATAAATACGCGTCGGGGCTATTCATGGGCATGTAAGCCATCAAAATATCCCCGAACGCCAACAATCACATATTCCACTAATACGGGGCCTTAAACCCGATTCTCGCCTTAGCGTCGTTTTAAGGCCTGACGGTTACATGTTACAAAACGAGCATCTTGAATCTATCACATACATCAAAACGTCCATCATCGGATTTGGACCACGGGGTCGCATTCCTAGGCGCACACGAGATTACTACATGCCCACAAAATGAATACTACATAACTAACCAACCCGGATTTGTCTAATACACCATGATATCCGAAAATGACAATCTAAATAAATTACACCCAATGAATCACCATAAACAAGCTAGAAATTTCATCAGTTGGATATCCTCGGGTTATTAGGAAGAATTTTGTTCCGATGGAACCCTCACTAATAATCCATAATCCATGATTGTTCAACAAGATACATGAAAATTACATCTAATTTAACCAATCAATATGATATAAATTGCTAGAACAAATAGGAATTTTCACCTTGCAATTGATCTCAAATGGATGTGAACTTGTGTATTTGAATAGGATAAGGAGTGTATTTGATACAATCAAAATCAAAAGAAATAAATCCTCTCTTTTTTCTCTCTTTTCTTCCTATTTGATTGCAAAATTTCTCTCTTTTTCCTCTCTATTTCCGTGCTTCCTGCTGCTGAATTCTCCTTCTTCCTCGAAATTTCTCAACTCTCTCCTCTTTGTATGCTGCACGAAACTGAGCTGAAATAGGCTGGCCAAAGCCAGCCGCAGATTGATCTGCGGCTGGCTGGCCACCTGCCTTCCACTCGCCTGATTTCGAGTTCCGTGTTTCGAGTTCCGTGTTTTCAAAAGGCGCACTATTTGGCCGCAGATCAATCCGCGGTTGGACGGTTTGACTTTCTCAATTTTCGTTCCACGCCTCGATTTTCGTGTCGTAACGTCGGTTTCCGCTGACAGGCTCGTATTCTGCAGTCCGAGAATTTCCGGGAGAAGTGCCACCTTATTCGGGAATGCCCGTTTCGGATGGCCTTATTGTCACGTCAGCTTTGGTCGCCAATCATTGCGGTGGTACTGGACGTTCGCACTTGTGCCCATTCCTTCGCTCCCGCAAGCCGGTTCAATTGACGATTTTGCCCTCCTGTCATGGTTAGTACAAGGAACGCCAAAATTGGGTGTCTACAGCTGCCCCTCTTTATCACGTTTATGCAATGTTTAATGAAATGAACAGGATAAAGAGTAGACACTCGATGCATGAATGACAGTGCACAAGGATGACAATACATATGTGATGCAACACATATGACTTATGGTGCAACGTAAGATGCAATGGATGCAAGACATTCATAAAAGGGTGTCAATGCGGATGATCGTCTTGTCGGGGCCGGGTTTCGTTGCCGGTCACCCATCTCGTAATCGCCGGTTATCGTCGCCGGTCGATTGTCTCGTCGGGGCCGGGTATCGTCGCCGGTCACCCATCTCGTAACCCCCGGTTATCATCGCCGGATGGTTATCTTGTCGGAGCCAGTTTTCGTCGCCGGACATCCATCTTGTAATCGCCGGTTATCGTCGCCGGTCGATTGTCTTGTCGGGGCCGGGTATCGTCGCCGGTCACCCATCTCGTAACCCCCGGTTATCGTCGCCGGTTGGTTATCTTGTCGGAGCCGGTTTTCGTCGCCGGACATCCATCTCGTAATCGCCGGTTATCGTCGCCGGTCGATTGTCTTGTCGGGGCCGGGTATTGTCACCGGTCACCCATCTCGTAACCCCCGGTTATCGTCGCCGGTTGGTTATCTTGTCGGAGCCAGTTTTCGTCGCCGAACATCCATCTCGTAATCGCCGGTTATCGTCGCCGGTCGATTGTCTTGTCGGGGCCGGGTATCGTCGCCGGTCACCCATCTCGTAACCCCCGGTTATCGTCGCCGGTTGGTTATCCTGTCGGAGCCGGTTTTTGTCGCCGGACATCCATCTCGTAATCGCCGGTTATCGTCGCCGGTCGATTGTCTTGTCGGGGCCGGGTATCGTCGCCGGTCACCCATCTCGTAACCCCCGGTTATCGTCGTCGGTTGGTTATCTTGTCGGAGCCGGTTTTCGTCGCCGGACATCCATCTCGTAATCGCCGGTTATCGTCGCCGGTCGATTGTCTCGTCGGGGCCGGGTATCCTCGCCGGTCACCCATCTCGTAACCCCCGGTTATCGTCGCCGGTTGGTTATATTGTCGGAGCCGGTTTTCGTCGCCGGACATCCATCTCGTAATCGCCGGTTATCGTCGCCGGTCGATTGTCTCATCGGGGCCGGGTATCGTCGCCGGTCACCCGTCTCGCAATTTATTTTCACTAAACACATCAAACGGCTGCAAGGGAACCAGGGGGACCCACCAGAGCCAGCCGCAGATGGATCTGCGGCCAAGATCGAGATTTCATAAATGGCTCGCCACTTCCAGATCTGTCACTTTCAACTTCGTACCCCACATAGATTCTTTGGATTTTGCTCGTTTGCAAGGGCCTTTTGCCGAGTTTTCCAACCTTTCTGCAAAAACCGCTCTGGTAGGATCGATCTACGCGCTACAGGTAACACTTTGACCGTTCACTTTTTAATTTCGTCAATGTTTTGCTATACATTTGGCTATTTACATGCTATAGATAGAAATGTATGCTTTACAATGCTATGCTATGCATTATCATATATACATGTTATGTATCAACTGTGTGAGTCCTATTTTATGCTCATGATGCGGTCCCACATATTGTTGTTCCTTTTTTGAAAGAAAATCATGCATTATGGTACTTTACATGCTGTAATTACACATATGAATGCAACTTTGATCTGTTTGAGGCTTGGATTGATGGAAAACATGTTTGGCTTATGCCTGGGATGTCCATTTTACAGACGGAACTCTGCCGATTTTTTTTTTATATATATAATAAACATGCATCATGTTGCATTAATTCTACGATAAATATTGGAATATTTGTGGCATAATTAAAAAAGGGAACTTACCTTCCTCCTTGCCTGTTCTGTTCCAGCTATGGATCCCGATGCTCCTAGCAGCTCCTCTGCGTCTCGGACATCAGGTGTTCGCCGTCGTAGGGCTGCACCTGCCCCTGTTCTTCCTCGAACCCGTCAGGCTCGCCGCTTGGCGGAGGCTGTCATCCGTCCCGATCATCCGGACGTTGAGGAGGCTGCTCCTCCGGAGGTCGTGGCAGAGGGGCCATCCTCCAGCACACCGGCTCCATCTACTCATCAGGCTCCTTCTGGCGCCCCTGTGCAGATACCCGATCTTTTGGGTCGGGATCTCAGTCGTCACCCCTCGGCATCTCTTGTAGCTAATGAGGTATATTCAATTCCATTCCCATTTCATTCTCAATTTCTTAATTCTCCTTTTATCTGGACTGACCCATTGGTGATTGTCCCAGGTGCCCGAGTTTACTCAGCCGAGGGGTAACTGGTTCAACATATATTCCCTCTATACAGCTCTGCACAGTGAGTACCGGGCGGTGGTGGACTCTTGGGGCTTTCGTCACTTCTTCACCATCATTCCCCGCCAGTGCCCCTGGGTTACATGAGGGTCTTGTCCGAGCGCTGGTTCCACCAGACGCAGTCTCTTCACCTTCTTGACTGCGAGGTTGTGCTGACTCCCTGGGACTGGAGGTACATCACGGGCATTGAGTTCACTGGATCCCGCGTCCCTCTAGATCTTGATATCACTCCAGCGGAGGTCTGGGCTTTATTAGGCTTCGCAGCTGAGGACCGGGTCTTTAAGGCCCGTAGCATTCGGACCGGTGCTTTGTCTTTCGATGTTGTCGGGGGTCTGTATGCACTGCCTATTCCAGCGGATCAGGGCACCCGGGACATTCTGCTACGACGCTTGTTCCTGACCATTATGAGGGGTTGTTTCCTAGGGAACAACTCCTCCACCATTCATTTCAGCGTCGTAGGGGCTGTCAGAGACGTGGACCGGATCAGCGACTATGATTGGGGGTCATTCACCTTTGCTTATTTCCTCCATGGTATGCGTCTATACTCGGAGGGCCAGAAGATGCTTGGCTGGGATTCTATCATTTTCTGCTGGTGAGGCTTCTCTTCCCCTCTTCTTACTGGACGTTCCTTCATTTATTTTCTCTTTTCTGCATTTATCGGTTACTCCTGCTTTTCACTATTTCTGTTCGCAGTTCTGGGCCTACGAGCGTCTCCCATTTCTGAGGCCTGTCACCACTCTTGGCCTGGACACTTATCCCCGGGGCCGGCGATGGCATCATAGCACCTTAGAGGAGGTCTCGGTATCTGGCAGCTTTGCACACTGCCGCATCCAGCTGGAGCTGATCACGGCTGCCGATGTCGTCTGGGTTCCCTACCTCTCCGAGCATCTGACTGTGGGGTTTGCTGATGGGCATCCTTCTGGCCTGGAGTTCGAGCTTTCCACCCGTCGCCTCACTTTGCAGAGTGTTGGAGGATGGGTGATGTATCTGGGGGAGCGCGCATTCAGATGCGTTACTGGAGAGATCCGCATCCCGCATTCTCTTTCTTTCACTACCTCCTGGCCGCTGGACTCTCAGCCTTCGGAGATCATGCTCGCAGGGGAGGACGGCCGGATGCTTTCTACGGGTCCTAGTACGAGTGATGCTTTTCGTACTTGGTGGGTGCCCCGCACCATCGGTCCTCAGACCCGGGCCATATTCTTCCTCGGGGATATGGTCCCCGGCTCAGTGATGATGACGGACTGGGCAGCCTGCGTTCGGAGCCCTACCCATGCTGAGCAGATCGCCACTCTGACCCGTCAGGTAGACCAGTTGTCTCTATATCTTCGGGTGTTGGACCGGACTCCAGAGGATGCTTATGCCTACGATCCCGACGGTGCGGGTTATGATGCGGGCCCGAGCTCATCTGATGCCACAGCGCAGCCATATATCCCTGACATGAACTTTGGGCCTCCGACTTCGACGACCCCAGGGGATCAGTTCGAAGATCCCGCCTTCATAGATGAGATTGATTTTATTTAGATCAGGATAGGATAGGGCTTTTGTACCTGCACCTGTTTAGTTTTATTTTTTATTTTTTTCATTTTATGCACTATGTACTGAACTCATTTACTCATTTATGCACAGCTTTTATCTTTTATGTCTATGAAATTCATTCGTCTTATTATTATTTGTACGATGCATGCTTTTTATTTATGGATAGAAAATGACCACTGTACAGTCTTTTTGATACTATTTTTCCACAGATGTCGTCCTCAGATGCCGTGGTGCGTTTGGATTTCATTCCTTTCACAGGGTTGATTGGCAGTCTCCTCCGCTGGTTGGACAGTTTATTGCCGGCCGACAGGGTTATCGCAGATGGTCTTTTGGGCCATTCTTGGTCCTTATTATCCTTTCAGGTGCCAGCGGGCTTTGTGGATGGTATTCTGAGCTACTGGACGCCTGCCCATCAGGTGTTCAGGTTAGGGACAGTAGAGTTGACCCCCACCCTCGAGGAGTATGCTCGCTTCATCGGCTTGTCTTAGGATGGCCCTTGCGCTAGGGTTACAGTTGGTTCCATGCGCCGTCAATTCTTGACTTTCACCGGTTTGCAGAGGGCTGTCTTGTTACCGGTGATCACATCAGACCATATGGTTCCCCTTCAGTTCTTGATTGACCGATTTGGCTCACCTGACAGTTTTCGTCTTTTCTTCGGTGATTTTTCTGTGTCCGAGGAGCGCTGGGATGCCTTGAGAGTGGACGTTCTGATGGCCTGTGTCATCTCAGTTTTGTACTTGCCCGCAGGACCCGATCATTTGGACATGCGGGTTGTTGCGGCCGTTCGAGCCCTTTAAGAGGATCACACCATTCTTCCCATGATATTGGCGGATACCTACATGTCGGCCTCATATTGCCAGTCTTTCCGAGGCAGAGTATTTAGAGGGAGCTCGACTTTATTGTACGTGTGGTTCATGAGTCATCTCAGTCCCATCGGCCATTTCCGTCGCCAAGGGTTTTGCTTCAGCCATGACATAGCCACGCAGTTTTCGTTTCGACCCGTGAACTGTACTGATGTGGCCTCCTGGACATCATTTTTGTCGGTCATTGAGGACCCCTTTCATCTACTGGTCTATTCGGGTTATTGCTCCTTTATGAGCTTCTTGACTCACATGCCCACCCTGGATTTCATCCCTATTGCTGGCTTGAGGGGCGTGATGACTTATCATCCCTTGGCGGTTATGGGGCAGTTTGATCAGGCACAGGATTTTCACCCCTTCGTGGATGCAGCCGCCTATCGATTCCTTATATCATCCCAGACAGAGAGGGATCTACTGCGGGTATACGACCTTTGGTCTCGTAGGATCTTTGCCGAATATAGTGAGAGCTGCCACATCCAGACATTTGCTTACGTGCAGTGGTTGCGCGGAGACTTGGATCCGGCTGGTTTGAGTCAGACTGGGGCCTTTGATGACTCTGGAGTGATTTTCCCAGAAGGTATCACAGACCACTCCATCTCAGCTGATTTTTCCCCAAGTCGGGTTACTGAGGATACCCGACTCCGCTTGGCCCTGATTACTGCTGAGGCCGAGAGGGATGCCGCTCTTGTCGAGAGAGATGATGCCATTCGGGCTAGAGACGCTGCCATTGCTGACAGAGAGGCCATTGTATTTCAGACCAGTGCAGTTGTAGATGCTCATTTTGGGACTGTCAGCCAAGCCACTGCTTTACTGGATCGCATTGATATGATGGGGCAGCAGATTGCAGGGGATGCTGATGCTTCAGATTTATCCACCACTTTGTCCATCCTGCTTCAGTTAGTTTCAGATTTGTAGATTATTTTATTTCCTGCATAGACTATATTAGTTTCATCGGTTATCGAAAGAGAAATCTTGTAATAAAATGACTTATAAATATAGGCATGCATTTAAATTTAGTCATTTTCCCTTTTTGTCGTATCACTGCCTTTCATTGGATCCTCATTTTATCCAGTTGACCATGATTTTGACATTTCACCTTCTTTCTCTTCTCAAGTCTTGATGGAGATCTGACAGATATTGTCGTACCCCTGTCGATTTCATCGGATTTGGTCTTAGATTTTGGCTGACTGTTTGGTTGGGCTAGGTTTATGTTACTCGGGATGAATCTGATCAGGGCTGGTATCGGGAAGGTTTCGAGGGCAGAGGAGGGCTTTTTCTGGCTATTAGGAATTGGTTTTGGTTAGGGAAAGGATTATTTTTTTAGGGATCGGACCGCGCCATGATGGCTGCCTACGTACCCCCACAAGTTGGGAGATCAGGTCCTACGTAGTTCGTTCTTCAAAGGAAAAAGGGAACTGATGATTCAAGCGTAGAACCACTTCACCGAATCGAAATTTAGAGGTTGTGGAAATACCTCCCCATCCATTTCTTGCAATATGAGGGCTCCTCCGGATAGCACCTTCTTAATCACAAATAGTCCTTCCCAGTTCGAGGCAAACTTCCCCTTGGCTTCGTCTTGACAAGGCATGACTCTTTTTAGCACCAAATCATTTTCCTTGAACTTTCGAGGTCTTATCCTTTTGTCGTATGATCGAGAGATCCTTTGTTGATATAACTGACCATGCCAAACCGCGGCTACCCTCTTTTCATCAATTAGGGCCAATTGGTCATATCGACTTTGCATCCAATCCTCCTCGCTTATCTGAGCATCGATCACTATTCTGAGGGACGCCATTTCAACCTCAACTGGCAGAACGGCCTCCATTCCATACACTAAAGCTTAAGGGGTTGCCCCTGTAGAAGTACGCGTTGACGTTCGGTATGCCAGCAGGGTGAGGGGTAACAAATCCGGCCATCCCCGATGATTAGCAGATATTTTCGCCATGATCTTCTTGATGTTCTTATTTGCAGCCTCCACTGCCCCATTCATCTTAGGACGGTAAATGACAGAGTTAAGGTGTTTGATCTTAAACTGGTCGCATAATCCCTTCATGAGGGCGTTGTTTAAATTCTTGGCATTGTCGGAGACCAAAACCTCAGGTTGCCCGTATCGACAAATGACATTATTCCTGATGAAACCGACGATGACCTCCTGGGTTACTTTGGGGAAAGAAGCTGTTTCTACCCATTTGGTGAAGTAATCGATCACGACGAAAATGAATCGGTGTCCGTTGCTTGCTTTGGGCTCTATTGGTCCGATTACATCCATTCCCCACATTGAAAATGGCCACGGGGAGGTCATACAGTACAGTTCATTGGGAGGCGTATGGATCACATTACCGTGCGCCTGGCATTGGTAACACCGTTTGACATGATCATCGCAATCGGCTTTCAGCGTTAGCCAATAATGCCCTGTCCTCAAGATCTTTTTGGCCAGCATCGGTCCACTCATGTGTGGCCCACACACTCCACCATGTATTTCGCTCATAATCCTTTGGGCCTGCGTCTCATCTACGCATTGCAGCATTCCCAACCCAGCATCCCTCTTGTAGAGTGAATCCCCACTCAGGTAAAATTTCATCGCCATCTTTTGAATCCTCATCCTCTCAGCTCGGCTCGCCTGATCAGGAATGGATCTATCCCTCAGATATTCCCTTATGTCGTGATACCAGGGCTGCTTTGGCAACACCACCTCGTTTGATAATACTGCCACATGCTCCTCATATGCCAGGGCATTCTGTACTGCTATCTCAATCTGTGGAACGTCCCTGTTCCTGATTACGTGGATTAAGGAAGCTATAGTTGCCAATGCATCAGCAAAATCATTCCGTCCCCAGGGAATATGGGAGAAAGCGATATCTTCGAACTCTTGCATTAACTGGGTAACACAACGATGGTATGGAAGTAACCGAAGCTCCTTAGTATTGTACACCCCGATTGTCTGTCTGATTACCAATTCTGAATCCCCGAACACCGCTAGTCTCTTCACTCCCATGTCGCGGGCAAAGTGGAGTCCCAAGATACATCCCTCGTATTCAGCGGTGTTGTTCGAATTGCTGAATTTCAGTTTAGTGGCCACAGGGTATTGCTCTCCAGTGATAGAGACCAGGACCGCTCCGGCTCCTGCCCCTCCGGCATTCACGGCACCATCAAAATACAGCTTCCAAAACTGTCCCTCGTCATCACATTTCGCGTGTGATACCCAAAATATATCTTCGCCTGGTAGAGGAGTTTCTAACGGCTCCATCCCTCCGGATGGGGTTTCTGCCAACTGATCTGCAATTCCCTGTCCTTTCATGGCTTTTTGAGTTACGTACACCATGTCGAACTGTTGTAAGATTAACTGCCATCTTGACAGTCGACAATTCAGCATGGGCCTTTCAAAAATATATTTCAGGGGATCCATTCTCGATATCAGGTACGTAGTATGTCCATTGAGGTAATGCTGTAATCTTCCTGCAGCCCAGACCAGAGCACAACAGGTCTTCTCTATGGGAGTGTAATTCTGTTCACATTGGCTGAACCTCTTACTGAGGTAATAGATGGCCTGCTCTTGACCCGCCTCAGTCTTCTGCCCCAGCATACATCCCATTGCGATGGCATTTACCGATATATACATAAACAGAGGGATCCCGTCCTTCGGGGGTACCAGCACTGGTGCCTCTGTCAGCTGCTTTTTAATGGTCTGAAAAGCCTTCTGACATTTCTCATTCCATTCTTGGGAAGTACCTTTCCTTAACAGTTTGAAAATTGGCTCACATGTAGTTGTCAAGTGGGATATGAAGCAGCTGATGAAGTTTATTCTTCCCAGGAATCCTCTTATCTCATTCTCTGTGCGAGGTGTCGGCATATCCACAATGGCCTTAATCTTTACTGGATCTAACTCAATGCCTCGATCACTAACCAGGAATCCCAAGAGCTTACCCGACTGCACTCCGAAAGCACACTTTGCTGGATTGAGCTTCAAATTATACTTTCTGAGCCGATCAAATAGCCTTTTAAGATGGGTTATATGGTCAGATTCTACCCTAGACTTCACGATAATGTCATCCACGTAGACCTCTATCTCCTTATGCATCATGTCGTGGAACAGGGCCATCATGGCTCTCTGATAAGTAGCCCCCGCATTCGTGAGACCAAAAGCCAATCGTCTATAGCAGAAAGTGCCCCAGGGGGTGATGAATGTGGTCTTTTCTCGATTTTCTTCCGCCACCATTATCTGATGATACCCCGCCAGGATGTGTATGAAAGGCACCGGGAAGTTATCTTTGAGACTGGCCTTGTTTAGATCTCTATAATCTACACATACCCTCACCTTCCCTCCAGGCTTAGCCACTGGGACTACATTGGACAGCCATTCTGGGTAAGTGGATACCATAATGATTCCCGCCCTGAACTGCTTGATGATCTCCTCCTTCACTTTTAAGCTCCACTCCGGTTTCAACTTTCTTAATTTTTGTTTGACAGGCCTGAAACCCTCCTTGATGGGCAATCGGTGTACCACAATGTCGGTGGACAATCCGATCATATCCTCATGAGACCAGGCAAAGATATCCTCATATTGGTTTAGCAACTCAGTCATTTCGGCTTTTTGGCTGGGGGTAAGGTCCGTCCCTATCTTGAGTTTTTTTGGTTTGTCAGGGGTTCTGATATCTATAGTGATGGTCTGGTCTAAGTTAGGTTTGGGTTTATCCTCGACCCATCCTTTGATCTCGTCAGGCGCGTCGTCGTAATCTGTCTCGTCTTGCTCAATGCCCATTAAATCGAAATCCATCTCAATGTCAAAATCATAATCATCATTCAAATTTGATGGACCGTTTGTTAGGCAAGGATTACTCAAATTGGTACACCTGACATGAAACAAAATACGTGTCATATATAAGTTATTTTCCACGACGATCACATTTTCAGATAACATGAAGAAACGACATAATTATGCAAAATATAAAACAACAACAAAAATAAACTTCTTCATCCTCCCATCCTCTGGGGTCTACCACCCTGATGTCGGGTTTTACCCTTGTTTAGATATCACTGGTTTCATGGTCCAGTTGTCGACGGTCAGGTCAGATGAAATGCGCTCGATAAAAGGGGGCTTCACACTGGACACTTCCCCGATGATTACGGCTACGTCGCCTGAATCCCTCTTCCTATCCTCTCCAGGAATAATTAGCCCCGCCCAATCGATGATAGGCACAGCTTGTTGGGCTCCCAGTGGCATGACAACATCCATCCCCTCTCCATTGCTTGTTAATTGTCCGGGGATATAGCACTTGGTTTCAAACTCCTTCGCGACCTCCTGTAGGAAACTTTCCCTCTTGGCCGATGCATCACTTGCGGGGGTTAATTCTTCATCCCCTGACTCAATCACAGGCTCGCTAATCCCCTGCTCATTGTTGACCTTGGTCACCAGACTGCCAGCCAGTCGAATCGGGGCCGCACCTTGACGGTGTCTCTGTGCTACGCCCTCGCGATATCCCAACCCTGCTTTACCTATCTGATGGGGTAGTTGAACGGGCTCGGTGATTCCTTGGCTGCTTTTTCCTAACCCTTGTCCAGGCTAGAATTTCATTCTCATCACTTCCTTTGCAACGAAGGTGAGCTCTGGAGAGACCCTAGGTTTCATGGCTGGAGCTCCCAGGCATCTGTAGTGGGGAGTGCTGATTTCCAACGCCTGAAAACTAGCAGGTGCCGCTGACTCGTCCACATTAATCACTGGCAGGCCATTTCTGGGAGGAGAAGGGTCATCACATTCTGCCAAGATCGTTACTAGATTCCCATCGATGATTAATTTGATTTGTTGGTGTAGTGTGGAAGGAACTGCCCCGGCCATGTGTATCCACGGCCTCTCCAATAACAGGTTATAACTGGTTGCAATGTCTAGGACTTGGAAAGAGATATCAAAAGTACAAGGTCCTATTTCCACCGGCAATTCTATCTCTCCAATTGTATCCCTCCGGGAACCATCGAAGGCTCGCACCACTACATGACTGGCCCGTAGGCGCTTGGGATTGATGTTCATTTTCTGCAATGTACTGAGGGGACAGATATTCAACGCCGATCCTCCATCAATCAGCACCCCATTCATGATATAACCTGAGGAGATTACCGCAATATGTAGCGGTTTTCGGTGCCCCCTTCCCTCCTTGGGGATGTCCTCATCGGCAAAGGATATTACATCACTCTCCAACAGATGGCCTACCAGCTGGTCGAAACATTCCTCACTAATTTCCTTGGGCACGTATGACTCCTCCAAGACTTTCGCCAGGGTTTTGCAGTGATCATTGGACGACAACACCAACTCCATGACTGATGTTAGGGTTGACTCCTCATTTAAAATCTGGATCCCTCTTGTTTCCGGGTGATCCATCCTCTTCAGGAATTCTATGGTCCTTTCCTCGGCAATCTCTTCATTTTTCTTCTTTTGGCTCTCAAGGACTCGCCCGGGAAGATATAAGGGGTTCCCCCTTTGTCGTCACAGAAGCACAACTGGCCGCTTCCTCTGGCATCCCCCCATAATTCCAGGGTACCGTCTTTAGACTACTGATAGGGATTTGCGGCCTTGCCGCAAGGATGAGGGGCCTTGGAGCCGTCAACTTGACAGGTCCCTCCGTGATATTCATACTTACCCCTATCAATCTGATGGGCACTCCCCGTGCACTCCCATGATCATGTATCACGTTGATCATTTCCTCAATTTTCTGCACAAAGTTCAACCTTGGCGGCCCCCCAGCTTCACTGGCCTCCGTCGCATTGACCCCCCTCCATCATGTCTTGGCAGGGGATTTACCTTAACATTCGGGGAGTCTGGCTGTTCCACCACAATTTTCCCACTGTCAATCAAGTTCTGGATTCTGTGTTTCAACGTCCAACAGTCTTGCGTATCATGACCAGGGGAACTTGAGTGGTATGCGCATCGTTTGCTCGGGTCAAACCTTCTTCCCTTTGGGTCACTTGGGGGTGCCAAACCAACTATCTTCTTTTGGGCTATTAATACCGCTAAGACCCGTTCAAGAGGCTCCCCGAGCGGGGTGAATACTCGATTTTGCGAGGCCTCATATCTCCTTCGCCCCTCCGCCCTCTGATCAGCGAAGTTAGGCTGTTGGGATGGCCCTACTCTCTGTACCTGTACTGGAAGATGGTTTTGTGCCTTTCTAGACGAGCCCTGAAGGATGAGGGAAACATCCTCCTCCTTTTTCTTTTGCACCCTACGGGAAGTGCTGCCATAATTTCCATTTTGTATTTGCTCTGCAGCCGTTTCCAAAGTAGTGAAATCCCGGATTTTGCCAGATTTCAAACCCATATCTACCATTTCTCCGTGTTTTATCATTTCAGCGAAAGGCCTACCAATCCCTGAAATAACCCGCTCATAATACGGGGCCTCCTGAATATCTACGAAAGTCATCACCATCTCTGACTCGCTCATCGGAGGATTCACCTGTGCGGCCATACCCCTCCATCGTTGTGCATAATCCCTGAAGGATTCCCTGGGTTGCTTCTTAACTTTTGTCATTTGGTACCTGTCAGGGGCCATCTGGGCCTGAAAGCTATACTGGGTTAAGAAGGTACGGGCTAATTCCTCCCAGTTGTGGATTCGGGCATTGTCGAGGCGGGCATACCAGATTCTTGCCTCCCCCGTTAAGCTTTTCTGGAACAGCTGCATCCTCAAACCCTCGTCCTCGGCATAAGACCCGAGTTCTCCAATGTATATTTTCAAGTGTGTATAGGGGTCTCCCTTTCCATTATATTTTTCAAACTCGGGGACTTTGAACTTTTCTGGATATCTGGTTCCGGGGAAAACACATAGATCCGAGTAATTAACCCTACCCAGGGAGCCTATGCCTCTTAGAGATTGGATGGTCTCCTCCATGTGTTTCATTTTTTTTCGAAGGTCGTCAGTGTCCCCCTCCTCTGGGATAGTAATCACTGTCCTTTTAGGCATGGGAACGGCCCTTGGGATGACTGGCTCGTCCTTGAGTTGGGATTGGTCATCTTTAAACAGGTTTGCACCACTTTTAGGAGGATTCTGGTCACCCCCTGGTGGTGGAATATTGTGCGGTCCTTGGTTTGGCGGATCCTGTCTGATTAGAAACTGTTCTTTTAACATTGTGGCCATTTCCATCATCTGCTTCTTAAAATCATCAAACTCCTCCCGAGATATGGAACTATGATTGGGAAGATCAGCCATTTCAGAGGTAGAGACCTGGGCTTTCTTAGACTGTGAACGGGTTTGAGGAGCAATCCTACAGAAACAATGGTTCGAAATTTAGTCCTGGGGAAGGAAAAAATGCGGATGCATGCTAAAACGGTAAATTTTTTTTGTGTTTTTGGATTTTTTAATCTTTTTCTGCAAAACAGCATGTTAGTAGTCCTTTAATGCAAAATGCTAAAACCTTTATGCTTTCCCCAGCTGATCCCTGCAAAACATAGAGGTTAGTGATTTCTTTTACAGAAAGGGAGGCATATATGAATGGGATCATGACATTTTATACGCGTGAACGTAAAAAGGCATGAAGAGACTTTTCCTGCGTTGGGTTAATCTGAGGCTGACCTATCCTAGGGATACTCTCACGGGCTTTTCGGCATGAAGGTCCCAAAATCTTCGCAATCTACTCGTTTGAGCCCTTTCGATTGGAGCGGATTTGGGTGGTGCGTTTCCTGAGCCATCTCCGGGGAGCAGCCCCTTCGAGTCCAGTAATAAGCAACCGACAGGTTCGCCTCAAGAGGAGGTACTCTCTCAACATACATTCACATTCATCGTCCTCACCGTATGCAAATGATTACTTAAAAGTAAAGTAATTCCATTCAATCATTCATTTTGGGCAAAACACATATTCACACAACAAAAGAAAAAAAATCAAAATATCGCACACACACATATTTTATAAATTTTAAAAGGATAGGATAGCATCAAGATTATGTACGCGGCTTAAGCCCTCTAATATCCCCAGCAGAGTCGCCAGCTGTCGACCCCGGTTCCTCTCACCTCTTTCGCGATATTGTCCTTTTCCGATTTTAGCCTTTGATTGAATGATTTTTTGGGAAAAGGTCGGCATTGATGTCGACGGGGTTTCGAAAGATCATTTTTTATGATGAGCCAATTAACCAGAGTCGCCAGTTGGTATATTTGAAATGGATGTACCAACTCATCCGAGTTTTCATTTTTTATAAATCGCTGGCTCATATGTGACTCCGAATTAATTGGTCTGCGAATCGAGATTCATAAAGTTCGGGGGCTTGCTTAAGTGAGGGGAAGGTGTTAGGCACCCCTCGACTTCCGTGAAACACGGTTACCGCAATCTTGATGTTTTCCTATCCTTTAATTCATGAAATGTGTGTGTATGCGTGCGTGCGTGTATGTGTGCCTATGTGAGTGTTGTGGTGAGTTTGTATGAAAGAATCATTTGGATTTTTAGGGAAAGTCGTGCTTTAATTTGAGAACCGCTTCGGAATGTCTTTCCGGCATACACGAGAAAGCTTTATGAAAAAGGTTTGATTTTAATTGTCAAAACTAGGAGATTTTCATTAGGCGTCGTTTTGGCAAAAATAGGAGTTTATTAAACCTTTAGCCAAAATAGGAATCGAGATTTGTACGTTGCTTTCATAAATGATAGGCAATTTCTAGGATCTCTTTCGCCCTATGTATCAAGGTTTAATAAAACGTTTCGTTCATTCATAAAGCCGCTTTTGGTGATGTTTGAAAAAGATTTCCTTTGGCCTTCTCGTTTAATAGGAATCGACATTTATTAACACTTCCAATTTTTAGCCTCGTGATTCTAATAACCTAGCTTGTTTGATTTTAATAAAAAACCTTCATCGTTTAATCTTTGAAATCATTTTTGTGTCACAAAATCTAATCAAGCATAAACATGCGTCGGGGCTATTCATGGGGCATGTAAGCCATCAAAATATCCCCGAACGCCAACAATCACATATTCCACTAATACGGGGCCTTAAACTCGATTCTCGCCTTAGCGTCGTTTTAAGGCCCGACGGTTACATGTTACAAAACGAGCATCTTGAATCTATCACATACATCAAAACGTCCATCATCGGATTTGGACCACGGGGTCGCATTCCTAGGCTCACACGAGATTACTACATGCCCACAAAATGAATACTACATAACTAACCAACCCGGATTTGTCTAATACACCATGGTATCCGAAAATGACAATCTAAATAAATTACACCCAATGAATCACCATAAACAAGCTAGAAATTTCATCAGTTGGATATCCTCGGGTTATTAGGAAGAATTTTGTTCCGATAGAACCCTCACTAATAATCCCTAATCCATGATTGTTCAACAAGATACATGAAAATTACATCTAATTTAACCAATCAATATGATATAAATTGCTAGAACAAATAGGAATTTTCACCTTGCAATTGATCTCAAATGGATGTGAACTTGTGTATTTGAATAGGATAAGGAGTGTATTTGATACAATCAAAATCAAAAGAAATAAATCCTCTCTTTTTTCTCTCTTTTCTTCCTATTTGATTGCAAAATTTCTCTCTTTTTCCTCTCTATTTCCGTGCTTCCAGCTGCTGAATTCTCATTCTTCCTCAAAATTTCTCAACTTTCTCCTCTCTGTATGCTGCACGAAACTGAGCTGAAATAGGCTGGCTGGCCGCCTGCCTTCCACTCGCCTGATTTCGAGTTCCGTGTTTCAAGTTCCGTGTTTTCAAAAGGCGCACTATTTGACCGCAGATCAATCCGCGGCTGGACGGTTTGACTTTCTCGATTTTCGTGCCATGCCTCGATTTTCGTGCCGTAACGTTGGTTTCCGCTGACAGGCTCGTATTCTGTAGTCCGGGAATTTCCAGGAGAAGTGCCACCTTATTCGGGAATGCCCGTTTCGGATGGCCTTATTGTCACGTCAGCTTTGGTCGCCAATCATTGCGGTGGTGCTGGACGTTCGCACTTGTGCCCATTCCTTCGCTCCCGCAAGCCGGTTCAATTGACGATTTTGCCCTCCTATCATGGTTAGTACAGGGAACGCCAAAATTGGGTGTCTACAGAATCCATACCATTGATTGGTTCAGATAGCTTTTATAAATTCTCACATGCTTGCCTGACCGAACAAGGGTCCAGACTCATTCTCAAATAGTTCGTGAATTATGGAACTTTAATAAATGTACGAATATAAGACTGTACGAATTCAAATGCACCGAGTGCGAATGCTAATAACATTAATGGGGGTTAATTATAAATTGATTAAACCACTTAAGCATTTCTAGAAATAAAATTTCATGCTACGATACAATAGTAGCCTGCTTGAATATGAGTTGAGTAGGGTTTAAAGAAACTTGCATTAAGTATGCAAAAAGAATGAAGTTAGGGAACTTGCAACAATTAAAGTTTCGGGATAGAGAACTTGCATGTTTGCTCAGCTACGACTACTCTTAGCTTTAATTACTTGGCTTTGAAAGACCTAACATTTGATAGAGTCGATCAATTAACATTGCATAGTTATATATCGGTACACCCTCTTACGCTATTTATTTAGCAGATGAACAATTCGCATTTCTTTATTAACTTCAGTAACATTGAATCACTATCCAACATTAGCTAAACAGAACTTCCTTCAGGACCTTTAGTTGTTATTTAAAACAAATAATAGTTAATCATGGTTATTCATCATTTGAATACTCAATTATTACCTTTAATTGTTAATAATCCTTATTTATGAAAATAATTAATTAATTTATTATGCATTACTAACTAATAGTGACTAGTTTATAAGTCATTTAGTTTTATTTGCGCTTAATTACTATTCACCTTTAAGGGTAATTGAGTAATTATTATTCTTTGTTCCTTATTCAACCTTAATTAAATACTTAATGTATTAATTCGCACACACTTAATTATTAGTTAATATTAATAATCATTAAGTGTTTATTATCTTTATTTATTTAGGGCCAAAATAAATAATTAACTTATTAATCTCACTCATACTTAAGCATTATTTCAATAATGATTAAGTAATTGTTATCCTTATTAGCCTTATTCTTACCTAATTATTATTAATTAAATCAAATATTTATCATCTTTATTTATTATTTGGTGGTAAATAATAAATAATTACTTTATTAACTTAATTCATACTTAATTATTATTTAATATTAATTAAATAATAATTAAATATTTATTATATTTATTTATTATTTATTGGAAAAGTAATAAATAATTTTTTTTAACTATACTCATACTTAATTATTATTAACTGAATAATAATTAAATATTTATTTATTTATTATTTATTGATAAATAATAAATAATTATTTATTAATTTTATTCATACTTAATTATTATTTAATATTAATTAAATAATAATTAAATACTTGTTATCTTTATTTATTATTTAATGTTAAATAATAAATAATTACCTTATTAATTATATTCATACTTAATCATTACTTAATATTAATTAAACAATAATTAAATATTTACTATCTTTATTTATTGTTTAATGTTAAATATTAATTACTTATGTTATTAACCTTATTCGTACTTAATTATTATAATAGTTAAGTATTTATTATCTTTATTTATTATTAGATATCAAATAATAAATAATTAATTTTTTAACTTTACTTAATTATTATTTAATATTCATTAAATAATAATTAAGTAATAATTATTTTATTAGTGAATTATTATAACTAATTATTAGTTCCATAGTATTACGTCTTATTATTGAGTTAAATAATCATTACCCTAGTTTATTGCTTGATCAAATAAACAATTTACCAAACGGTGTTCATTTGTTAGTATCCTTGTCGAATAACTAATGAGTCAACTAATTTGGAAAAATAATTAAATTCTCTCAATAATAACTTTCAGATTATCACGTAATATTATTGAGGATAATAATCACATTTTCCTTAAACATCATTATCATCTAAGGATTCAGCCCTCTAGTAGTATTACAAAATTAACAGTGTTAGTGTTTGCATTATAACAACATTAGTCAATTCAGCAGTAAACAGAACAAAACACTAGAACTTATAGGCCTAACAACTTGCTTAACAGTCACAATTCAGCCACACACAACAAAATCACTAGAGTTTATAGGCCTAACGAATTGCTTAACATGAGTCTAGCAAGTCACTGAATCAATAAAATGGGCAAAGCTAACAAAATGATCCTCATAGACATTATAACAAACATATGGTATGCATCCTAAAACACCACACTGACCTATTCTCAGTACAAACCCAACTGCCAGAACCTCAAAGTTCTTCAACACACAAATTCTCAAACCGAAGCAATACAAAAGAACCATTTAATCCAATACAATACCCCAAACGCAGAAAGAAGGAAAATCAGAAAAAAAACAAACCAACGAAGCTAACGCAGTAGCTTGGTGGAACCTCTGTTATACCTTGAAGTCGAATTGGGTCGGATTGGGGTCCTAGCTGCCATTCTTCTTCTTCTCCTAAAATAGGTGGTGAATTCGGACATCCACCTCTCAGCTAGCGCTCCTTCTTCTCTGGACCGGAATCGCCACTCTCCCTTTTTAATTTGGAACTCCACAATTATCGACAGCTTTGCTAGTGGGCTGGGGGCCTTCAATTTATAGAAGAATTTGTATCCCCTTCATGGTTAATACCCCAACTAAAGCCATGTTACCCGAAGGTTAGAAGGGAGTAAGCTGTCAAGGGTCTACATCGCTACCCATCCGATTCCAGCTGTGACTTGCCGGTAGGGCCTCGAGCCGCGTACTCCCGTCGATCGGTTGCTCGATGCCTAAATCCCCTGGTCCTTTGAATAGACGCTCGGTCCTTACCCATCCCAGTCGTGCCGCCGGTTCTATAACGCTAGCGTGCTGCCACACGCCGACACGCCAGCCTTCTCCCCACGCCAGCGCTTCCCCGTCCCATCCGATCGCCAGCCCTAGCGACCCCTATCTCTTCCCCAATCCCTTCTCTGCTTGGTCGGATTTTGAGAGCAATTAGGTTATGATTTTTAACCCAGCTCTGCTCCCAAATTGGTTTTACGTGGATGGACCTTTTCCCCAACCCGATTGCAAAGAAAAGGATTTAACCCGGCAGGAGAATGGTTGGGCTCAACCCAATTGGGGTTGGGTTGGCTAAATAAATAAAAAAAATAAGTGGCCCAATAGAAAAATAAAAGGGAATTGGACTCAGCCCAATTAAAATTTGGGTCTGGTAAAATAAAGAGAGGAATGACCCAATTAAATTAATAATCTTATGCTTCTAATATTTAAATTAAATAACTAATTCAATTAATTAATTATTTAAAATATTAGTTTTAACAATAATTCCTCATTACAATTCCTGATATTACAATTAAATAATTGGTATAATTATTTAACGGTTTTAGGTATTCATTCAAGGTACATAATTCGATGACTTGAATTTAACGTTATGTTGAGGTGAAATTTATTAGTTAACCAACCTTACAAATTAGATCACATAGTTATTCAATCAAATATTAATACACACACCTGGGCCTAAGTAAGCACATAAAATAATTTTATAGATAATAAGATTTTATATTTAAAAAAAAAAATTAATTGATAGCATAGTTACAAAATTTCTCGGACATTACATCCTCTCCCCCTTATAAAAATTCCGTCCTCAGAATTTCAACATAAGGTTACTCAAATAATTGCAGATAATTTGCTCTCATCTTCTCTTCGAGTTCCCACGTAGCTTCTTCCACTGCGTGATTCCTCCAGAGAACTTTAACAGAATGAATAATTTTATTCCTCAGCTTCTGCTCCTTCCTATCCAATATTTGAACAGGAATTTCCTCGTATGATAAGTCCTTCTCGACTTGAATTGGCTCATAGGAAATAACGTGCTTATAGTTTGGCTTATATGGACGTAACACCGATACATGGAACACGTTGTGAATGTGCTCGAGTTCAGGAGGTAATGCTACCTCGTACGCCACTTCGCCTATTTTCCTTAATATTTCAAAAGGTCATATGAACCTAGGGCTCAATTTGCCTTTCTTCCCAAAACGGATCTTCCCTTTCCAAGGAGATACCTTCAAAAATATAGAGCTATCAATTTCAAAGTCTCGCTTCTGACGATGTAAGTCGGCATACTTCTTCTGACAATCCTGAGCCGCTACCAACCGCTGTCTTATTATTTTAATGATTTTTACGGTCTGCTGTACCAATTCTTGTCCCAACAATCTCCGTTCACCAATTTCATCCCAACATAACGGCGTTCGACACTTCCTTCCATACAACGCCTCGTACGGTGGCATGCCAATGCTAGCATGGTAACTATTGTTGTAAGCGAACTCTACCAGTGGTAAGTGATCGTCCCAACTGCCCCTAATTCCATCACGACTGCTCGGAGCATATCCTCCAAAGCTTGAATCGTTCGCTCGCTCTGACCATCAGTCTGAGGATGATACGCCGTACTCAACCTCAACTGCGTTCCCATTCTTTCCTGTAGACTTCTCCAAAAATTTGACGTGGAGCGCGGATCTCTGTCAGATACAATAGATACCGGCACTCCATGTCGCGATACTATCTCTTTTACGTAAAGTTTCGCTAATTGCTCCAATTTGTACCTGATCTTGATTGGTAGAAATTGGGCAGACTTGGTCAACCGATCTACGATCACCCAGATGGCGTCTAGACCCTTCTGTGTTGTCGGAAGTCCTACCACAAAATCCATTGTGATATGCTCCCACTTCCATTCCGGAATCTCCAAAGGTTGCAACAATCCGCTCGGCCGCTGGTGCTCTGCCTTGACCCTCTAACAAGTTAAACACCGGCTGATGAATTCTGCAACTTCCCCCTTCAAATGCGGCCACCAATAATGTTGACGAAGATCTTGATACATCTTGGTGCTACCCGGATGTACCGAAAATCTCGTATTATGGGCTTCCTGCAATATTTCTTCCCTTAAGTCTGGTACGTAGGGTATCCAGATCCTTCCCTCGAATCTTAGCAACCCTGTGCTGTCAACCTTGTACTTCAAAGTTTTTCCTTCCGATAGTTGTCTCTTAATGACAATGCACTCTTCATCAAATTCTTGAGCCTCCTTTATCTTATCCAGTAGAGTCGGACCTACTGTCACGGTGAACAATTTTTCGTCCGTCTCCATCGGATACTTAACCTCCAGTTCCAGATGTTCAAAGTCCTTTATCAACTCCTCTTGAACTGTCAGCTGCATCAATTTCACCTTGCCTTTTCTGCTTAAGGCATTAGCCATTACATTTGCTTTGCCCGGATGGTACAGAATCTCACAGTCGTAATCCTTGATCAATTCTAACCATCGGCGCTGCCTCATGTTTAGCTCTTTCTGAGTGAAGATATATTTCAGACTTTTGTGATCTGTATATATCTCGCACTTCTCCCCGTATAGATAGTGCCTCCAAATCTTTAAGGCGAAAACTACTGCGGCTAACTCCAGGTCATGCGTCGGGTAACCCTTCTCATAGTCCTTCAGCTGACGTGATGCGTACGCAACAACCTTGTCGTGCTGCATTAGCACACAGCTGAGACCTTTGTGTGACGCATCGCTATACACTACGAAACCCCTAGTGTTGTCGGGTAAGGTCAACACCGGTGCTTGGCTAAGTCTGTTCTTCAGCTCCATAAAACTTTCCTCGCATTTCTCTAACCAAACGAACTTAACTGTTTTCCTGGTGAGATTGGTCAACGGCGATGCTATCTTTGAAAAATCCTGTATGAACCTCCGATAGTATCCTGCTAACCCCAAAAACTCCTGATCTCTGTTGGCGTCTTCGGTTGCTCCCAATTGATAACCGCTTCTACTTTTGCTGGGTCCACCGAAACACCATTTTTTACGATGACGTGACCCAGGAATTGTACCCTCTGCAACCAAAACTCGCACTTAGAAAACTTCGCATACAACTTCTCCCTCCTGAGAGCTTCCAATACAATCTTTAAATGTTCAGCATGTTCCTCCTCCGACTCTGAATACACCAAAATATCATCGATGAATACGACTATGAACTTGTCCAAGTATTTCTTGAATACTCTGTTCATCATATCTATGAATGCTGCTGGTGCATTCGTCAATCCAAATGACATTACCAGAAACTCGAAGTGCCCATAACGATTTCTGAATGCAGTCTTCGGGATATCTTCCTGCCTCACCTTCAGCTGATGATAGCCTGTTCTTAAGTCAATTTTTGAAAAGTATTTCGCTCCCTTAAGTTGATCAAATAGATTGTCAATCCTAGGAAGTGGATACCTATTCTTAATCGTAACTTTGTTCAACTCCCGATAGTCGATACAAAGCCTCATAGAACCATCCTTCTTCTTTACAAACAGAACTGGCGCTCCCCACGGGGACATACTTGGTCTGATATAACCTTTATCTAACAGTTCCTGCAGTTGCACCATCAACTCTTTCATTTCTACAGGTGCCATTCGATACGGCGACTTCGATATTGGTGCGGTTCCCGGTACCAAATCGATTACGAACTCAATTTCCCTGTCCGACGGTAGTCCCGGAAGCTCATCTGGGAAGACATCGGCGAAATCCCTCACGATTGGTATTTGACTCGTCTCATCCCCGACCTGACGAGTATCAACCACATGGGCCAAATAACATACGCAACCTTTCTTAAGCAATTTCTTGGTTTGCATCATAGTAAGACAACAAGATTGTCTTGGTGATTTATTACCATAGAATACCACCTTTGACTTGTTAAGAGTCTTCAGGTGTACACATTTCTTCTTACAGTCAATAACTGCTCCGTGAATTGATAGCCAATCCATTCCCAGGATTACATCAAACTCTCCCAGCTGAATTGGTATCAGATCCACATTGAGCTTAACTCCTCGCAATTCAGCACAACAGTTCCTATGAATACATTCTACGGGGATAATTTCCTTATTTGCTACTTCTACGTTCATAGGGTGTTCTAACTTTTCACGAGGTAAATTTAACTGACTAGCAAATTGTTCGGAAACAAAAGAGCAGGTAGCACCCGAATCGAATAACACATATGCATTTATATCATTGATTGGGATGATACCTGACACCACGTCCTTGGATTCCATTGTATCCTGGACAGTCATGTTGAACGTGCGGGCTGTTGGCCTGTTAGCTTGACTGGCTAGTGCCCCATAGCTCAGCCGGTTGTTGTTCCCGCTGTTGTTGTTGCTCCTGTTGCCACTCCCGACATCACCCTTCCTCTTCGGGCAATCCTTAATCTGGTGGTCGGGTGATCCGCAAGAGAAACATCCTCCTTTCTGTTTGTTAGGGCACTGAGGAGCCATGTGCCCCGGTTGTCCACAATGGTAACAAACGCTTTTCCCCTTCATACACTCCCCCGAGTGATTCTTCCCGCAGTTGCTACACCTTCCACCCTTCTTAGCCTCCCCTCCAGATTTATTGCTCCCTGACGATTGGCTTTCATTCCATTTGCGCTTATTGGGGTTGCTGCCCCCGCTGCTCCCCGCCTTGGCTACTTCTTGACTCTTCTTTCTATCCTGATTGAATCGTGCCACTGCTTCATTGCCTCCTTCCGCAATGCTCTTTCCAGCAGTTCCGAGAAATTCTTAATTTTCAGTATCACTACTGACTTCTGAACCCATAGTTTCAGTCCCAACTCAAACCTTCTTGCCTTCCTGGCCTCGGTGTCCACCTGGTGTGGGGCAAATCGGGCCAACTCATTGAATTTTGCCGCGTACTCTACGACAGTCATATTCTCCTGTTTCAGTTCCAGGAACTTCACTTCCATGTCTTGCTGTGTATTCTCCGGAAAGTAATTTTCGAAGAATAGCTCTTTGAATCTTTCCCAAGAGATGACTCCCTCACCTGCTCGTCCCTTATTGGCCTTCCACCAATAGTTAGCCTTGCCCTTCAGCATGAACGTGGCAAATCCTGTTTTCTGTTCCTCGGCCACCCGTGTGACCTCGAAGACCTTCTCTATTTCTTCGACCCAGGTCTGTGCTTCGATTGGGTTAAGAGTTCCCTTGAACTCGGGTGGTCCAACCAGTTTGAAATCCTTAAAATTTGCCAAATGATGTACTGACCCGGGGGCTGCTTGGGTCCCTACATGTGGCGGTCTTGATTGCATGGCTTCCTCCAGCATTTCTGCGAACACCCTCATTGGATTGGGGTGGTCCCCCACCTCGCTTTCTGACTCTTCGACCTGCTGGTTACACGGTCGTCTTCTCGGCGGCATGGTCTGATGAAGGAAAACTGTTGACTTTTACCTATAGTTTTACGTTTTACACAGTACGGTATTGAAATCGGCAATCAAGAGTAGAAACATTTATCAAACACACTTAATTTAAATAAAACATCCGCATTTATATTTATATACCACTATTTAAGTACAATTGAACTCAACGTGTGGCATACTTCTATAAATACGCCCTGGCATGTCCTATTAAACATTAAACATCCCCTAAGATAAAAGTGGGGAAATGATAACCTTCTACCCCTCTATCAAACAAAAGTTGGGGCTTAACTGCTACCCCAAGCATGCTACAATTACGGGGTGTATAACACACATATGTCCCTAGTATAACAAAAAGTGGGACCTACTATACCCATAAACATGACAAAACAAGACAAGACATCCATCCTAACACGTCACTACATGTCGTGACGAATCCGCGCCGGCTGATCTGAAGAAAATGCTCCACCCGTGACTCGGCGATGAACCGAGCGACTAGACTCTCCCATCTCGGTCCGAGGCCTCCTATATGCTGCATCCAAAGCAAATCCCAAGGTCTCGATCCTCACCGCTCCGGCCTCTAACTGGTCTTCCAACTGATCAACCCTTCTGGCTTCTCTAACCCAAGCATCTCTAACTCGCATCCTCTCAGCAGCCTCCAACCCAAACTCGAACTTCATGGCCTCCTGCTTGGCCTTCAGATGGGCGATCTCCATATCCTTCTGTTCCAGTCTCTCTCTCAGCTCACCATTCCTGGCCACCATCTGATGTAGTAGTGGTCCAATCTGCTGTGCTGAGGTCTCATAACCCTGCAGCTGTACCTTCACCACCCCCAACTCATGCTCCAACTGATAAGCTAGCTCCCTATACTGATCCTCCCTGATCTGGTGGGTCTGGTTCTGCTCCTCCAGATGAGCTACCCGGTCCTCCAGCTCCTCGTTCCTACTGGTCAATCCCTCTATGATATCATCTGCAGTAGAGCCCATGCCATCAACATAAGCAGGTGGCTCATCACCGTCAGTCTCTGGGTCCTCCTCACTATCATCCGGGTCCTGACTGCCGGACCTCATTACCCTACCTACAATAGGCTCTGGTAGATCCCGCCGATAGTCCTCCTCTGGTTCGGGCCCATCCAGTGGTACTCCTGGGGCAACAGGTGCATAGCCCACTAACTGCTCGGTAACCACAGGTATATCTGTGAATACCTCCTCCTGGACTCCACTGGTCCCTCCTATGTCAGCCATCCTACAAACACAGACAGAGACAACAAATGTCAGTATCATAATAAAATACATTCATCGATAAAATGAAAGGATATTTTATCATGTATAACTTGGCTTGGCAGATTTCCACAATCCACCCCCAGACAAGACCATTATCTGAATCTCCTTGATTCATCTCCTAGCGTACTCAATACGAGTTTAAATCTAAGGTCATAACCTAGGTTTAGCGTTCCTAAAATTTATAACCTAAAACTCTGATACCAACCTATAACACCCCCAAATTCGGGTCTCCAACTACCCGGATCTGGTCATCACGATCCAATACCACATTCACCTCCAACAACATACATTGACTAAAAATGCGGAATATAACAAACATATGTTGTTCATTAGAAAGGTGTTACTAGTCCCAAGATACAATAACCTTAAATACTTAACACAATTTCATACCCCAAATAACTATTAGGGTTTAAATTACATTAATAATAATAATTACACATAAGATAAAATTAGCTATGTGAAGCCTATCACTTCATCTTCTCTTTACCCTTGCTTTTTCCTGATGTCTCGGGTTTAGCTGCAATGAAAGTCATGATATGGCAAGGGTGAGCAACGAGTTTGCTCAGCAAGTTTAAAGTATAGCAATAAGGATAAATCATGATGAAGGAATATGGAAAGAGAATTCAACGATATTATTATCAGAAGCAAGAACAGTTGTTACTTTTAGAACAACTGATAGTCAAGTAGACTTTGAACAATAACTTCCAAAGGAGTCAATAGCTAGTTGACCCTCTGGTTACTGGCTACAGAATAAGTACTTGAGGGGATCAGTCTCGCGTACGCTATGTGTATGCATAACATTTAACTCTGTTGATTGTACCTTATATACGGTACCTGGGGTACTCCCCTATAGATAAAGGGGTGTTCATTTCAGTCTAAGAATCCATACCATTGATTGGTTCGGATAGCTTTTATAAATTCTCACATGCTTGGCTGACCGAACAAGGGTCCAAATTCATTCTCAAATAGTTCGTGAATTACATAACTTTAATAAATGTACGAATATAAGACTGTACGAATTCAAATGCACCGAGTGCGAATGCCAATAACATTGATGGGGGTTAATTATAAATTGATTAAACCACTTAAGCATTTCTAGAAATAAAATTTCATGCTACGATACAATAGTAGCCTGCTTGAATATGAGTTGAGTAGGGTTTAAAGAAACTTGCATTAAGTATGCAGAAAGAATGAAGTTAGGGAACTTGCAACAATTAAAGTTTCGGGATAGAGAACTTGCCTGTTTGCTCAGCTACGACTACTCTTAGCTTTAATTACTTAGCTTTGAAAGACCTAACATTTGATAGAGTCGATCAATTAACATTGCATAGTTATATATCGGTACACCCTCTTACGCTATTTATTTATCAGATGAACAATTCGCATTTCTTTATTAACTTCAGTAACATTGAATCACTATCCAACATTAGCTAAACAGAACTTCCTTCAGAACCTTTAGTTGTTATTTAAAACAAATAATAGTTAATCATGGTTATTCATCATTTGAATACTCAATTATTACCTTTAATTGTTAATAATCCTTATTTATGAAAATAAATAATTAATTTATTATGCATTACTAACTAATAGTGACTAGTTTATAAGTCATTTAGTTTTATTTGCGCTTAATTACTATTCACCTTTAAGGGTAATTGAGTAATTATTATTCCTTGTTCCTTATTCAACCTTAATTAAATACTTAATGTATTAATTCGCACACACTTAATTATTAGTTAATATTAATAATCATTAAGTGTTTATTATCTTTATTTATTTAGGGCCAAAATAAATAATTAACTTATTAATCTCACTCATACTTAAGCATTATTTCAATAATGATTAAGTAATTGTTATCCTTATTAGCCTTATTCTTACCTAATTATTATTAATTAAATCAAATATTTATCATCTTTATTTATTATTTGGTGGTAAATAATAAAAAATTACTTTATTAACTTCATTCGTACTTAATTATTATTTAATATTAATTAAATATTTATTAAATTTATTTATTATTTATTGGAAAAGTAATAAATAATTTTTTTTTAACTTTACTCATACTTAATTATTATTAACTGAATAATAATTAAATATTTATTTATTTATTATTTATTGATAAATAATAAATAATTATTTATTAATTTTATTCATACTTAATTATTATTTAATATTAATTAAATATTAATTAAATACTTGTTATCTTTATTTATTATTTAATGTTAAATAATAAATAATTACCTTATTAATTATATTCATACTTAATCATTACTTAATATTAATTAAACAATAATTAAATATTTACTATCTTTATTTATTGTTTAATGTTAAATATTAATTACTTATGTTATTAACCTTATTCGTACTTAATTATTATAATAGTTAAGTATTTATTATCTTTATTTATTATTAGATATCAAATAATAAATAATTAATTTATTAACTTTACTTAATTATTATTTAATATTCATTAAATAATAATTAAGTAATAATTATTTTATTAGTGTATTATTATAACTAATAATTAGTTCCATAGTATTACGTCTTATTATTGAGTTAAATAATCATTACCCTAGTTTATTGCTTGATCAAATAAACAATTTACCAAACGATGTTCATTTGTTAGTATCCTTGTCGAATAACTAATGAGTCAACCAATTTGGAAAAAATAATTAAATTCTCTCAATAATAACTTTTAGATTATCACATAATATTATTGAGGATAATAATCACATTTTCCTTAAACATCATTATCATCTAAGGATTCAGCCCTCTAGTAGTATTACAAAATTAACAGTGTTAGTGTTTGCATTATAACAACATTAGTCAATTCAGCCGCAAACGGAACAAAACACTAGAACTTATAGGCCTAACAACTTGCTTAACAGTCACAATTCAGCCACACACAACAAAATCACTAGAGTTTATAGGCCTAACGAATTGCTTAACATGAGTCTAGCAAGTCACTGAATCAATAAAATGGGCAAAGCTAACAAAATGATCCTCATAGACATTATAACAAACATATGGTATGCATCCTAAAACACCACACTGACCTATTCTCAGTACAAACCCAACTGCCAGAACCTCAAGGTTCTTCAACACACAAATTCTCAAACCGAAGCAATACAAAAGAACCATTTAATCCAATACAATACCCCAAACGCAGAAAGAAGGAAAATCAGAAAAAAAAAAAAAAAACAAACCAACGAAGCTAACGCAGTAACTTGGTGGAACCTCCGTTATACCTTGAAGTCGAATTGGGTCGGATTGGGGACCTAGCTGCCGTTCTTCTTCTTCTCCCAAAATAGGTGGTGAATTCGGACATCCACCTCTCAGCTAGCGCTCCTTCTTCTCTGGACCGGAATCGCCACTCTCCCTTTTTAATTTGGAACTCCACAATTATCGACAGCTTTGCTAGTGGGCTGGGGGCTTTCAATTTATAGAAGAATTTGTATCCCCTTCATGGTTAATACCCCAACTGACGCCATTTTACCCGAAGGTTAGAAGGGAGTAAGCTGTCAAGGGTCTACGTCGCTACTCATCCAATTCTAGCTGTGACTTGCCGGTAGGGCCTCGAGCCGCGTAGTCCCGTCGATCAGTCGCTCGATGCCTAAATCCCCTGGTCCCTTGAACAGACGCTCGGTCCTTACCCGTACCCAGTCGTGTCGCCGGTTCTATCACGCTAGCGTGCTGCCACACGCCGACACGCCAGCCTTCTCCCCACGCTAGCGCTTCCCCGTCCCATCCGATCGCCAGCCCTAGCGACCCCTACCTCTTCCCCAATCCCTTCTCTGCTTGGTCGGATTTTGAGAGCAATTAAGTTATGATTTTTAACCCAGCTCTGCTCCCAAATTGGTTTTACGTGGATGGACCTTTTCCCCAACCCGATTGCAAAGAAAAGACCCGGCAGGAGAAAGATTGGGCTCAACCCAATTAGGGTTGGGTCGGCTAAATAAATAAAAAAAATAAGTGGCCCAATAGAAAAATAAAAGGGAATTGGACTCAGCCCAATTAAAATTTGGGTCAGGTAAAATAAAGAGAGGAATGACCCAATTAAATTAATAATCTTATGCTTCTAATATTTAAATTAAATAACTAATTCAATTAATTAATTATTTAAAATATTAGTTTTAACAATAATTCCTCATTACAATTCCTGATATTACAATTAAATAATTGGTATAATTATTTAACAGTTTTAGGTATTCATTCAAGTTACATAATTTGATGACTTGAATTTAACGTTATGTTGAGGTGAAATTTATTAGTTAACCCCTTAACCTTACAAATTAGATCACATAGTTATTCAATCAAATATTAATACACACACCTGGGCCTAAGTAAGCACATAAAATAATTTTATAGATAATAAGATTTTATATTTAAAAAAAAAAATTAATTGATAGCATAGTTATAAAATTTCTCGGACGTTACACAAGCGTGTCGTGGAGTTTATCATTTGGGATCAAAGCTAAGTTCTCTAGCAAAATCTATCCTTAATTTTCGGATCTGAGTTATTCTCAAAAAAAAAAAGTGGCGAAAGTTCTGCATTATTTCTAACTGTTGTTATCACTATATCCAGCAGCGATTAGCTCTTAAATTCATTGTCAATTCCTTAATCGTGATGTTGGTATTTGGAGGTTCATGCCTATTATAATTGTTTGTTTTGAGAGATTCATTTGATTGTAATTGTTTGTGATAAATTATTTCATTGAACTGAATTGGAAACTTTGATAGTATTTAGTGAATTCAAACAGAATCTGTTTAGAGAGAATATTGTGAGGTAAAAGGCAAAGTGTGAGTATAATTGAGGGTAAAAACCTATTGAGTGCAAACACGAGCGGTACCTTAATTTTAGAGAAACACGTAAGGGAGTGGTGAGGAAATTATTTTCTACTAATCTTTATTGTGCAAGAAATTATGTCTCATTCAAAGGATAAAACTGTTCTTGAAGAGCCAACATCTAATTTTGATCCAAAATTTATGATGGAGGCTATGATGAAAGAATTTTCTAGACAATTGGGAATAGCAATGGAACAAGTACACGAACGCATTGATCAATTAAGTGACACCCAAGGAGAATCCTCTCAAAACCCTATTGGTGGGAGACTAAAGGGCAGGACTAAGCAAAAGGAAATTAGAACAGAGGAGACTTACTTTGATGTTGAACTTAGCGAGGAGGAAGAACGTGAGGCTGATTCCATACATCGGAGACAAGGGGGTGCTAGAGAAAGAGAAGGTCGAGATAGAGAGGATAACAACTTGGATAGCATTAGAATGAAAATTCCAGTTTTTCAAGGAAGGAGTGATCGTGAGGCTTACAACGAATGGGAACGAAAAATGGAGTGGGTATTTGATTGTCATAACTACTCAGAGCTTAAGAAAGTTAAGCTTGCTGCCATCGAATTTTCAGATTATGCAGTTACTTGGTGGGATCAATTGATGACCAATCGAAGGAGGTGTGGAGAAAGACCGATTGTGACTTGGGGAGGAATGAAAGAAGCAATGAGAAAGCGGTTTATGCCGAGCCATTATCATCGAGATTTGTTTCATAATTTGCAGAATTTGAAGCAAGGAAGTAAAAGTGTAGAGGATTACTTCAAGGAGATGGAAATGTTAATGGTCAGGGCTAACATTGTTGAGGATAATGAGGTTACAATGGCTCGATTTTCAGTGGGGTTAAATTGGGACATTGCAGATTTGGTGGAACGACAACATTATGTGGAGTTGGAAGATATGGTACACATGGCTATCAAAATTGAGAAACAACTTAAGAGGAGAGGTGGCCAACGATCAAATTCTACTACAACTTCATCGTGGAAACCTAATGTTGGAAGGCGAAAGGAGAGACCAGCGATGAACAAGCCTAAAGTGGAGTTTAAACCAGAAACGACTAATCGTGGAACATAAGGTAAAATTGAAAAACCTTCTTTTAGTCGTAATCGTGATATTGTATGTTTTAAATGTCAAGGCAGGGGATATATTTCAAATCAATGTCCAAATCAAAGAACTATATTGTTACTTGACAATGGAGAGGTGGAAACCGAGGGAGAAGATAGTGACATAGATTATATGCCACCATTAGAGGAGGTAGATGATAGAGATTATACATGGTGAGATTTTAGTCACAAGGAGAGCACTTAGTACACAGGTGAAAGAAGAAAGTAGTGAGCAATGGGAAAATCTGTTTCATACTCGTTGTATGGTGAACAGGAAGATTTGTTGTATTGTGATAGATGGAGGGAGCTGTACTAACATGGCAAGTACTACCATAGTGGATAAATTGGGGCTGACTACATCCAAGCATCCACGACCATATCGTTTACAATGGCTTAATGACAGTGCTGATATAAAGGTGACCAAACAGGTGTTGGTTCCATTTTCTATTGGTCGATATGTTGATGAGATATTGTATGATGTGGTTCCTATGCAAGCGGGACACTTGTTACTTGGTAGGCCATGGCAGTTCGATAGAAAGGTTAAACATGATGGTTTTACTAATGAATATTCCTTTGCACACAATAAAAGGAAAGTTACTTTGTGTCCTATGTCACCACAACAAGTGCATGAGGATCAAATTCATTTGCAAAGAGATGTCCCAAAAAAAGAGAGCGAAGAAAAGAAAAATTCAGAGGGGAAAAACAAGAGAGAACAAGAAAGAGAAAAGAAAGGATGTTGAGAGAAAAACAAATATCTATGCAAAAAGGAGTGATGTGAGGAGAGCTTTGGTTTCTAAAGTGCCGATGATTATACTTCGGTATAAGGAGGCGTTTTTAACTACTAACGCTAACGATTCAGTTTTGCCTAGTGTTATTTCATCTCTATTGCAGGATTATGCGGATGTATTTCCTGAGGAATTACCACAAGGATTACCACCAATTCGGGGAATTGAACATCAAATTGACTTTGTACCCGGTGCTACCATTCCAAACCGTCCAGCTTATCGGAGCAATCCCGAGGAGACAAAGGAGTTAGAAAAGCAAGTTGGTGAACTAATAGAGGAGGGGTTCGTGAGGGAGAGCATGAGTCCATGTGCGGTTCCAGTGATTTTAGTGCCAAAGAAGGATGGAAGGTGGCGGATGTGTATCGATTGTCGTGCGATAAATAATATTACGGTTAAATATCGACATCCCATTCCTCGATTAGATGACATGTTAGATGAATTACATGGGTCATGTGTGTTTTCAAAAATTATCTTAAAAAGTAGATATCATCAAATTAGGATGAAAGAAGGTGATGACTGGAAAACTGCTTTTAAAACGAAGTATGGGTTGTATGAGTGGTTAGTGTTACCTTTCGGTTTAACTAATGCTCCTAGTACTTTCATGCATTTAATGAATCATGTTTTGCGATCTTTCATTGGGAAATTTGTTGTGGTATATTTTGATGATATTCTAATCTATAGCAAAAACACGGGTGAGCATGCGTTGCATTTAAAATCTGTTTTAGATGTGCTTAGAGAAGAAAAGTTATTTGCTAACATGGAAAAATGCACATTTTGTACGGATCGAGTTGTGTTCCTTGGTTTTGTTGTTAGTACATAGGGAGTACAGGTTGATGAGGAGAAAATACGTGCTATTCGAGAATGGCCGAGTCCTACGAATGTAAGTCAAGTGCGTAGTTTTCATGGTCTAGCAAGTTTTTACCGTCGATTCGTGAGGAACTTCAGCGACATCACAGCACCGATAACGGAAGTGATCAAGAAGAGTGTGGGGTTTAAGTGGGGTGATGAACAAGAAAAGGCATTCTAGCTGATTAAAGACAAATTGACTAATGCACATTTACTTGTTTTACCTGATTTTATTAAAACTTTTGAAATTGAGTGTGATGCTTCAGGGTTAGGAATTGGAGCTGTGTTGATGCAAGAAAGGAAGCTAGTGGCGTACTTTAGCGAAAAGTTGAACGGGGAAGCCTTGAACTATCCTACTTACGACAAGGAGTTATACGCTTTAGTTCGAGCATTGGAGACATGGCAACACTACCTTTGGCCTAAGGAGTTCGTGATACACACAGATCATGAATCATTGAAGTACTTAAAAGGCCAACACAAATTGAACAAGAGGCATGTGCGATGGATGGAATTTATCGAAACATTTCCATATGTCATTCGATATAAACAAGGTAAAGAGAATGTCGTTGCTGATGCATTTTCTCGAAGGTATGTTTTATTGTCTACTCTTGATACAAAATTGCTTGGATTTGAGAGAATTAAGGAAATATATGTTGATGACCCTGATTTTTGCGAGGAGTTCAAATATTGTGAAAAGAATGTTGTAGGTAAATACTTTAAAATTGATGGATTCTTGTTTCGAGAAAATAGATTGTGTATACCTGCATGTTCTTTACGTGAGTTGTTGGTTAGAGAATCACATGGGGGCGGTTTGATGGGTCACTTCGGTGTTGAAAAGACCTTATCTGTTTTAAAAGAACATTTTTATTGGCCTCACATGAAGCGAGATGTAGAAAGAATTTGTGATAGATGCATTACTTGTCGTCAAGCTAAGTCTTGTGTTCAACCGCATGGATTGTATACACCATTGCCTATATCTAGTGGACCTTGGATTGATTTATCTATAGACTTTATGTTGGGTTTACCTAGATCTAAGCGTGGTCATGATTCTGTATTTATAGTCGTGGATAGGTTTTCAAAGATGGCGCATTTTATTCCATGTCACAAGACTGATGATGCATCCCATGTTGCTGATTTATTCTTTAAAGAAATTATCCGTTTCATGGCATGCCTAAAACGATTGTTTCTGATAGAGATACTAAGTTCTTGAGTTATTTTTGGAAGACATTGTGGTGTAAATTGGGCACTAAACTACTATTTTCAACTACTTGTCACCCACAGACTGATGGCCAAACTGAAGTAGTAAATAGAACTTTATCGGCGTTGTTACGTGCTATCATTAAAAAGAATATTAAGCATTGGGAGAAGTATTTACCACATGTTGAGTTTGCATATAATAGATCTGTTCATTCTGCTACTAAGTTCTCACCTTTTGAGATTGTATATGGTATTAATCATTTGACACCGTTGGATTTATCACCATTACCTGTTTCTGAATTTACTAACATCGATGGAAAGAAAAAGGCTGAATTTGTTAAGCAAATACATGAGAAGGCGAGACTCAATATTGAAAGGAGGACGGAGCAATATGCCAAACAAGCCAACAAGGGTCGACGTCGAGTTATCTTTGAAGCAGGAGATTGGGTATGGTTATATATGCGAAAAGAGAGATTCCCAGCTCAAAGACGCTCAAAGCTGCTTCCAAGAGGAGATGGGTCGTTTCAAGTTCTTGAGCGCATTAACGACAATGCCTACAAACTAGATTTACCTGGTGAGTATAATGTTAGTGCCACATTCAATGTTACTGATCTAAGTCCGTTTGATGTAGGCGACGATTTGAGGTCAAATCCTTCTCAAGAGGAGGGGAATGATAAGGACATCTGTTGCCCGATTTCACAATCGGCAATTACGTGCAAGTATACACGATCAATAAGTAATAAAGTGATAAGAGAGAGTATCGAACCCACAGGAAGTACTATATTTTTAACCTCCAATTGTCAATCTAAATTATGCCTATTCTATTAAACAATCACAATCTGGGATTTTTGATAAAGAATAATTAAATAAATACTAAAACTGACAATTAATTCAAAGGTTGAAATTCAGATTTAAGATGATTAAGACTACAATATCCCCAGTTATTTATCATAAACCAATCTATCTATGTCTTCCAATTATTCACTTCAATGGAGTTGTTAACAGAAATTCAATTGCATTTATAAGCCCTTTTCCAAGTGATCAAATAAATCTGTCTAATCCAATTAACCCTACGATATTCCTATGCAAAGTTAAAAGATTAAATTCATTAAGTTCCAATTTCCAATTGTTACGTGCAGCAAAGCAATATTCCTATTTACTTCACAAATCCAATTATTCAACACATGCAATAATTGAGACTACACGCTATCTTATCCAGTTCTAACCCTAGATTTCATCTCCCGAATTCATCTAAAGTAACCCGCTAATTGTCGGCCAAACAATTAATCAACAAGCATAAAATAAGATAGACAACTCCCATCAAATTGAACAATTGAAATCAAATAGATGATCAACTCATAATTATAACTGATTCAATTGTAGCCTTAACTAAGAATTTAGTTCATACTGACAATAAAAACTAGAATATCAAAATAAGTCATCATAATTAATTACAAATCAGAGGATAAAGATTAAAAAAAAATTCAGTATAATCTCTAGCTCTCCAATCTGAACTTCTCACGATGCTTGACTTGTCCTCCAATCTCCTTGCTCAGCTCTGGAAGTCAATCTCTGAATAAGTCAGTGTGTCCCTAAATCCAAGTCTTGATCTTCTATTTATAGTCTCCTTTAGTCCCTCAATAAGTTTAATAGCAAGAGTCCTTCATCACTTTTATCTATCCAAAATAATAGCATCCCAACAAAATCAGGATTTCCATCTGCCGCTTCCTCGTCCCGGCGAGAAATTCAAGGCATAAGTTCTCGCCCGGCGAACTCCCGCCCCGGCGAGAAACATAACTCACAAATTCTTGTTAGGTTTGTATATAGCGCGAACATGCAATCAAATTACATAAATAGTGCGGAAGCGCGATAAAACGGATTTTAAAAATTTTATACAAACCATCACCATGATCGATCAATGTGCTCAATTAACGATATAAACGAAAGAGAAAGAGAATAAGAATTATACCCTCATAGAACAAAGCTTCCTCGGGTACAAGTTCAACTCCTAGTCCTTCGTGTTCTCCTCGAATTCAACGGTGTGATTCCTTCCTTTGATCAACGTTAGCCACCCAAGTGTTTAGCCTCTAAAGGTGATCCACCAAGGAAGAACAAGTATTCAAGAAGTTGGGTGTTTGGCAAAACCCTAGTTTCTATCTCTATAGAAATTGCAAGTACTCTCCACAATCTAATGCAAGAGTGTGTAAACCTAATCTATGGTAAGACCCCTCTTATTTATAGATGTAGGAATAACTCTTCCCTAAACTATTTAGGATTAGAGTTTGTATTATAATTAAAGTCCTTTAATTAATAATGCTCCTAATCCAATTAGAAATCTGTGGGAGAGTACTTCTATTAATTAATTCCCAATCCCTATTAGGAATTAAATAATAGTAAAAGTAAGAATAATAATAAGACTCCTCTTATTAATTTATATTTAATATTTCCAAAATATTAAATAATAAAAATTAAGCTATTTAATTTATTCTATCTCCATAGATTAAATTAAATACACTTAACTTATTATTACAATTATGCCATTTATTTCTTAAATAAATATTTTTTCTTTTGTGGTGTGACCCTCTAGGTTCTCCATATTAAACCGGTTGTGAATAAATCAATTAGAACAATTATAATCTTATTTAAATAAATAAATTAAACTATTTAATTCATTTAAATAAATAATATTTATTCTACAGTAAGGGTAAGCCCCCTTAGCGATCAACGACTTTCCAGATAATATAGATTTCAACATCAATCACAAAAGAACCTTTGAGTAAATAGTTACCGTACAATTCAATCCTTCTACCATACAATGTCCCAATTAAATATAAGACATGGATTTACTGTCAAGTCTTATTTTATTTAATTATATGCATTTCAATTCCCAAATGCACAACTTTAAATAATGCAAATTAGAAACTCCTTTCTAATTTCATTCTGCCTTGGCCAAGGACTACTGAGTTGTCATTTATCGAATCACATAGGACATTCACATCTTTTACTAGACGTAGTAGATTCTTTATTGATCATTCACCTATCTCCATGTACAACTAATTATACCCAATCATACCCTTTGATATACCCCAAAGGTCTTAAGGGACATGTAAATGTATAACTCATCATACACAAGATACTATGATGATCTCAAGTCCAAGGATCACTTGTACTACTATCACTAGAGGAATTCCTATTGACAGGCGAGTAAAACTCCATTAGGTATTCCTTAGCGAGTCACGTTCAGTGAACTTATTCTCTAATAAGCACCTACATACTTGCTTTAGTGTCTCCACACAAATGATTATGAGATCAATCACCCTCTTCCTAAGAGCAAGCAACGTATGTACTAATCTATCCGGATTCACTAATCCCCAATTTAGTAATCCAACGATTAGGAACAATTTTAGTTTGTGAGCTATTTAGAATTTAGATCTCATTAGCATGATCACCATCATGATTCTAAAAGCATTGCTCAAAACTATGGGTTTATCACATTTAATATAACAACACCATGTAGATAATATAAAATGCCTTTTAAGAAAATCAATTCTTTTATTAATAAATGAATAAGATTACAAAGTATATGCTCCATCATATCAAATATGATTGGCTTGTGTGCATACTACTTTCAATCTCCCACTTGCACTAAAGCCAATCGCCATGGTATCTAATACCCATTTTCTCTAAGTGACGATCAAACTACTGTTGAGTTAAAACTTTAGTAAATGGATCTGCAATGTTGTCTTGAGAGTCCACACGCTCCAGGGTGACATCTTCTCTTTCAATGATATCTCTAATCAAATGAAACCGCCGCAATACGTGTTTGGATTTCTGATGAGACCTGGGTTCCTTAGCTTGCGCAACAGCTCCATTGTTGTCACAGAATAAAGGTATTGCTCCTCTTATGCTAGGAACCACTCCAAGTTCAGTTATGAACTTCTTCATCCAAACAGCTTCTTTTGCAGCTTCACTTGCAGCTATGTACTCTGCCTCTGTCATTGAATCAGCAACTGTTTGCTGCTTGGAACTTTTCCAACTCACTGCGCCACCGTTTAAGGTAAACACGTACCCTGAAACGAATTTACTGTCATCTTGGTCCGTTTGAAAACTTGAGTCTGTATAGCCCTCTAGTTTCAATTCAGACCCACCGTAGACAAGAAATACATCCTTAGTTCTTCTCAAGTACTTTAGGATGTTTTTCACTGCCTTCCAGTGCTCTTCTCCTGGATTCGACTGATATCTGCTCGTTACACTAAGTGCATGAGCGACATCTGGTCTAGTACATATCATACCGTACATGATAGATCCTATTGCGGAAGCATAAGGAATCTTACTCATCCGGTTTCTCTCCTCAGGTGTCTTTGGGGCCTGTTTCTTGGAGAGATGTATTCCATGGCTCATCGACATGAGACCTCTCTTGGAATCTTCCATGCTAAACTTCTTTAGCATCGAGTCAATGTACTTTCCTTGGGTCAAGCCCAGCATCCTTTTAGATCTATCTCTATAGATCTTTATCCCCAAAATATAGGATGCCTCACCCAAGTCCTTCATGGAGAAGTGTTTAGATAACCAAATTTTGATCGACTATAGCATAGGAACATCATTCCCTATCAGTAATATGTCATCAACATATAATACAAGGAATGAAACAGCGCTCCCACTAACCTTCTTGTACACACATGGTTCATCCTCATTTTTGATAAAATCAAACCTTTTGATTATCTCATCAAAACGGATGTTCCATCTTCGAGAAGCTTGCTTCAATCCATAAATGGATCGTTGTAGCTTACAGACTTGGTTTGTTCCAACCGTTGAAACAAAACCCTCTAGCTGTATCATTATACATTCTCCCAAAGCTCTCCATTGAGGAAGGCCGTTTTCACGTCCATTTGCCAGATCTCGTAGTCATAATAAGCTGCAATTGCAAGCAAAATCCGAATGGACTTGTGTAATATTCCGAACCCTAATAAGATCTGTATATGTAAATTATGTGTTTAATAAATGAAATTTCATGATCTGACTTTGTATTATGTGATTGTGTATTTTGTTAAACAATTAGGTCAAATAAAAAATTTTAGCCAAGCAGCTGTGTCGTGCTTAATCGGACAAAATGATTTGTCGTGCTTCCGGCGAATTCACCGAGAAGCGTTTCGGCAAATTATTTTTGTAAGCTGATGTGTCGTGCTTGGAATTGACGAAGTGCTTTGTCGTGCTTCGACATTAATATAATATTATATTAACTGATAAAATTTTAAAATAAGTTAAATAGGGTTTAAAATGTTACACGGAAATAGAAACCCTAAGTTGAAAACCCTAATTGATAATAATTGTCTGAATTAATTAATTAAAACCCTAATTATTGTACAATAATCTTAATTAATATAATTAAGATTTAAATAATGAATGATAATGTTAATTATGAATTATTAAGATTAAATTAAACCCTAAACGAAAGATTGAAACCCTAATTATAGGATTGAAAACCCTAAACCCTAATTGGAAACCCTAAAACCCTAATTTGATTCAATAACACTAAATTATGGAGTTATAAATCTTAATTATGATATAATATCTTAATTAAGGTATTACTAAACCTAAATTAACATCCTAATCATGATTAACAAAAATCTAGATTTAATTAGTAAGTAAATAAAGCAAAAATAAAATCCTAGCCAATGAAAATGAAGCTAGGAGTGTGCAAGTTTGTGCTTGACACACTCCAGCACAAGTAGGTGAATTAGGCCAGGTCATAAGCAGCACAAGTTAATTGGCTAGATATTTTAGGAGGCAAAAGTTTGGAAATTTGCTAGGAAACCCTAATTTAGAATTTCTATAAGAAGAATGAGATGCTGAGCTTTAAACCTACGAAATTGTGAACCTATACACTTATATTACCAGCCTAAACAAGCCCTAGCAACCACAAGCTCAGAATCAGAAGCCAGAAATCAAATTTTAAAGAAAAAGGTGCACAAAACCCTAATTTATGTTTGATCTTCAAGCCTGCAAAATTTTTATGTTTTAGATGTTTAGGAATCCTTGTTAATATGTTATTTAGTGATCTGGGCGGTTAAAACATGTTTACATAACATCTAGATATGAAAATCAAGCCAAAAACTCAAACTGTTCTTGGCAGTCAAGAACAGTCTGACAAGCCTTTTTGTCAGAGCTTTTGATCGGCTTAAAATGTTTGTTTGATGTGTTTTAAAGCATGAATCAGTAGTATGCCATGTTAGCTTTAAGATCCAATTGGTAGAATAGTTAAATTATCTCTAGGTTGAAAGTTATTAATGGTCAAAACCCGTTGACCGACCATGGGGGACTGATTTCTGGGTAACCCAGAAATCGTATGAATGTCTGACAGTTTGATGTCAGACTTTTGATCAACCCAGAAATGACCTAGATGACATAATTTGTGTAGTTTATTGATGTAGAGTTGTTGTATGATATATGAACTACAATCTCGAATTATTAAAACACCTAAACAATCAACCAGTTGAACGGATTTAGCAGTCAAACGACGTTGACCGTTATGACTGGATGAGTTTCTGGGTTACCCAGAAACTCAAGAACAGTCATGAACGGGGTAGTTTGACCATGCAATTTAGACCATGATATGATATATTTTGAGATGGAAATTGATATGTCGTTGTACACTGCCATGTTGGCTATAACAACAAACAAAAACTAAGAACAAACATCAAACCAGCTGAGATTAATTTGAGGTCAAAAGTCACTGTTGGACGTTGACCAAGTGTTCTTCATGAAGAACACCTTTAGCGACGAAATTCATAAGCAAACCCAGAAACCTATGATTCTATGCAGACCGTCGCTAAAGCCCTTTAGCGACGGATTTTTAATAAAAATAAAATAAAAATTAATTAAATAAATCATAAAATATAAAATAAATATTAAATAATTATTAATAATTAATAAATAAATCCGAAAATTCATTTTTAAATTATAAAAATTCATTTTTAATATTTTTATATATTCTGAAATATTATTTAATTTAATTAAATAATAAATAATAATTACGATAAATCATTTAATAATTATTTTAATTATTTAAAAATGATATTAAATTATTAAATAATTATATTAATCATTTAAAAATGATATTTAGGTAAATAAAATTATTATATATAATAATTAAATAAAATATTAAATATTTAAAATATTATTAATGATAAATAAATCATTAAAATAATATATTAAGTATTTAAAAAAATGTTATAAATGATAATTAAATCATTTAAATATCAAATTAAGTTTTAAAAATTATTATAGGTAATAAATAAATTATTTTAATGATAAAATAAAGTTTAAAAATATTATTAATGATAAAATAAATCATTTAAATAATATTCTATCTTTCTAAAAATATTATAAATGATAAATAAATTATTTAAATAATATTTTAAGTATATAAAAATATTCTAAATAACAAATAAATTATTAAATAACATATTAAATGTTTTAAAATTATTCTAAATAATAATTAAATCATTTAAAAATATCTCTAAACTTGTAAAATTATTTAAAAATACTTCCAAGCTTCTGAAAATTATTTAAAAATAATACCAAGCTTCTAAAAATGTTATAAATAATAATTAAATTATTTAGACTAATAATTCGACTTCCAAATGAAGTTTTATCGAACAATCTATGTGATTAGCCATTAAGGACGCGACCGAGATACCGAATCAACGTCGAACCTTAATGAAACTTGTTTAGATTAACGTGATACATGTTTATATACGTGCTAACACTTATTATTGGTATACGTAGACTACGTGCGTTGACCGATTGTACTAAATTATAGTGAGCTACGCTAAGGCAAGTGTCCTAACCTTACTCCACTTATATTAAGCAAGTATTATACATCTTGCTATCAATTATTGTGAAGTTATTGCTTCTTGTTCAGCATAACTTAAGAAATGAATCATTGTTCATATATTGTTTATTCGAGCTAAATTGTTGTGTCAAACCAAATTGTTTGGTAAGACATCTATACTGAGTAAATGGAAATGCCTTCATAGGAAGGCCAAGAAATGTCGATAATATATTGACCACAAATGGTAGGATGATATGCATACTCCTAGGATATTGGTGAGGCTGATCACCTACCAGATATCCAAAACTCAAATGGTTCTAAGTCTTTAAAGACTGATATAACTAAATGAAATATATGGTTCTTATACAGAACCCTCAGTATACATTGTTGGTATCTTTCAAATCAAACACATGGTGTTTATATATTCAAATGAACTTGCTGAGCATTTGTAGCTCATTCTTGCGCATATCTTCTTTTGCAGCTATAAATGATATCCCTGGCACGTCTGGGACTAACAAGGGGAAAAGCCATGCTTATTAAGTTTTATTTCTGTTGTTGAATACTTTAAGTCTTTTAAAGACTTGTTCTTGTAATAACTTAGTATAACGAATGATGTAACCGAACAAAATGTTATGTAATATATTATGATCCTTTATGTCATAAAATGCGTTATACTCTGATCTTTAAATCCTTTAGAATAGTTGTACTAAGTTAAATACAGTGTCTATATGAACTATACATCTGAATGAGGGTATCTAAATGATGTTGAGAGTCCTATAAGTTTTGGGGTTACACTTAATGAGCGCCGGTAAGGTGCCATCTTTACCGGAATGCGCCCCTCAGTTCTATGGACAATCTTATCATTAATACTGTGAATGTCAGATAGATAGGGAATATTGATATGAAAGAGATATTCATAAGATATGAATCTATATATCTAAGTGAGGGTATCCAAACACAGACAACGTTCTGGCCGGAACTAGTACCTGTTATGGGATACTGTGAATCTTGGATAGATAGAAGTCATATATTATTGAGTATTTACAGTTGTATAGTTCCACGTGAGCACAAATTCTGCTACAGAGAGAGTAGAGAATTTGGGGGCGTCACAACTTGAGCATAGCTACTGGTGAGAAGGTTTCATCATAGTCAACTCCTTGTCTTTGTTTGAACCCTTTTGCAACCAGTCGGGCCTTATAGGTTTCTACCTTGTCATCTGCTCCAGTCTTTCTCTTAAAGACCCATTTACACCCAATAAGCTTAATGCCCTCAAGTGGTGAAACCAAAGTCCATACTTGGTTTTCATACATGGAGTCCATCTCGGATTTCATGGCTTCTAGCCATTTCTCTGAGTCATCACTACTCATATCCTCTTCGTAAGTTAATGGATCATCATCATCTATGATGCGTACCTCATCATCATCCTCTATGATGAATCCATACCTCTCAGGTATCTTCGGTACTCTTCCAGATTTACGAATAGGTTGTGGTACAGAAGGTTCTTCTACTTGGTCAGGTACCTGACTTCGATCCGTAGTATTTTGTGGTTCTTGAACTTCTTCAAGATATATCTTACTCCCACTGACCCTTCGAGGATAAACTCCTTTTCCAAGAAGGCAGCGTGTTTCGCAACAAACACCTTTTGATTAGTAGGATGATAGAAATAATACCCTGATATTTCTTTAGGGTATCCACGAATCTACATTTGTCGGATCTAGTCTTCAACTTATCTTGCTCAAACCTTTTGACATAAGCTGGACAACCCCAAGTCTTAACATGCTTAAGATTTGGTTTCCTCCCTGTCCATATCTCATATGGGGTCTTCGGGACGGATTTGGTAGGTACCTTATTAAGTAGGTATGTAGCCGATTCTAGGGCATAACCCCAGAAGGATACTAGAAGGTCGGTAAAACTCATCATGGAACGAACCATGTCCAACAATGTTCGATTTCTCCTTTCAGATACACCATTCAACTGTGGCGTTCCTGGTGGAGTCCATTGTGAGATTATACCATTTTCTTTGAGACAATTGAGAAACTCATTGGTTAAGTATTCCCCTCCTCGATCCGATCGAAGAATCTTAATACTCTTACCAGTTTGCTTCTCTACTACACTTCTGAATTCTTTGAACTTTTCAAACGAGTCAGATTTGTATTTCATTAAATACACATATCCAAATCTAGAATGATCATCAGTGAAAGTAATAAAATAAGAATACCCTCCTCGTGTATTCGTTGTCATAGGTCCACATACGCCTGTGTGTACCAACGCTAACAACTCTGTAACTCTTTCTCCTTTTCCACTAAAAGGAGATTTAGACATCTTACCCATGAGACAAGATTCACAAGTTGGATATGATTCGTAATCAGATAGCTCTAAAAGCCCATCTTTATGCAACTTGGATAATCTTGTTTCATTGATATGACCTAGTCTATAGTGCCACATAAAGGTATAATTAACATCATCTCTTTTTCTTTTCTTAGTTTGTTCAATTTGAAGTATATTTTCATGCAAGTCAAGTATATACAATCCATTTAGTAAGTTCACAACACCATATAAAACATTTTTATTATAAATAGAACAACTGTTGTTCTTTATTATAATATCAAAACCATCCATATCCAATACAGAAATTGAAATAATGTTTCTAATGAGTGTCGGAACATAATAACAATTATTTAAACTAATGAACTTGCCCGAAGGTAGTGCTAAACGATAAGTCCCTACAGCTAATGCCGCAACCTTTGCTCCATTTCCCACTCGTAGGACGACTTCATCCTTGTCCAGCTTTTTACTTCTGCTTAGTCCCTGCACATTATTACATATGTGAGAACTACAGCCGGTATCCAATACCCAAGTAGAATTTTGACTTTCAGAAAAATTAATTTCAATCAAGAACAAACCTAGATCGGAAGTCGAAGCTTCTCCAAGCTTCTTTTGGTCTGCAAGATACTCCTTGCAGTTCCTCTTCCAGTGTCCCGGCTTATTGCAATGGTAGCAAATTCCTTTGCTATCTGGATCAGGTTTCTTTTTATCCTTCCTCTTCGCCTTGCCCTTAGCCTTCTTGTTTTTCTTCTTTTCAGAAGATACCTTGGGCCTCTTCCTTTTCTTGGAAGAATCATCCACTAGTAAGACTTGGTTCTTGTTGGATGAGAAGTGACCTTCAGCAGTTTTCAACATGTTAAGTAACTCAGGCAAGCTGACGTCCAACTTATTCATGTGAAAATTCACAACAAATTGTGAGAAGGTGTCTGGGAGTGACTGCAAGATCAAATCTTGACTTAACTCCCCATCCATCACGAACCCAAGCTGTCCAAGCTATTCAATCAGATTGATCATCTTAAGGACATGAGTCTCAACAGCAGTGCCCTCGGTCATACGAGATCGGAAGAGCTCCTTAGATATCTGATATCTAGCAGTCCTACTTTGCTCACCATACAACTCTTTAAGGTGCAACAATATAGTAGGAGCATCCATAGTTTCGTGCTGACGCTGAAGCTCGTTACTCATGGATGCGAGCATGATGCATTGAGCCAAGATTGCATCATCTTGCCACTTTCTGAAAGTAACAATCTCTTCCTCAGAGGCTGTTTCTGCAACATTTGCAGGGACTGGCGAATTTAGGACATAAGAAATCTTTTCAGCAGTGAGAACAATTCTCAGATTCCTTAACCAGTCCGTGTAATTCGGTCCGGTCAGTTTGTTAGCATCAAGTATGCTACGCAGTGATAGTGAGTTTGGCATTTTTTAAATTCTGCATGTGAAATAGACAACATTTTAGCATTCATTCATTTAAATAATTACCAAAATAAATTAGGTCTTTATTTAAATTGGTATCTCCCACTATTTTCATCAAACTATATTACCCTCAATATATAGTTCGACAAATCTAATTAAAGATTTGCTAGTGAGAATAAGGATCTCATTTCAAATGTATATAGCCTTGTGTGACACAACAAACGATATATAAATAAATAGGTAGACAACTATTGTCAATTACATCACTATGTAACTCCTTGTATTTTGCCTCTTAGATTATTTTTGATCAAGTGTGACACATCCGAATCAAAATTATCCAAGTTAAGTCCAACCTAGCACTTCCATATATTCGAAAGAAAAACACTGTCCTTGTGTGACACAACAAAACAGCATCGTTCAGTCTATGTATAAGCATCAAATGTGACAAAGCAACATCTTAAATATTTAATACTTGCCTTGTGTGACACAACAAACTCATATTAAATATTTAATACTCTATCGCTTTACCATGCTAGAAGGCGACGTTCGATATTCCAAATATCTTTGAACGCTTAGGACTTAATATATTACTTTGAGGGGTTTGTTATTATTAGTCTCATCTTGTTTAGCGCATATGCACATATATATATAAAATACGCGTCATATTATTTTACATTCGAAGCATGTTTGATAATATAATATATATATATATATATAGTAAGCATGCACATATAGAATACTATATTCTACCCGGATTGATTATGGACTTTTATTCTAGTTTGGTTCACTAGAGCCACCTAGTGAACCAAAAGGTCAAACCTAGGGTGCAAGAATTAAATTTAAATATAACTATTACATTTAAACCCGGGCTCCATTACAAACGGGTCTTCATGCGCTCCTTGCTCCTTTGTCTCCAATTCTTCAAAATTAATTCTAACTATTCCTATTACATGAACTATTTACAATAAATAGAAACCTTGATCAGCAGTCAAGGGGAAGTACATAGGAGGGAGATAGAATTTACATTAAGAAAAAATTAGAGAAGACGAGGTACGCAGACCCCATTTATAAAAACCCATACATTCAAGCATCCACTAAAATAAATCCAATCACACATTGGTCAATAGTCCATAATCAATCCCTATTTATTATCATACATATCTCTATATGTATCAATAAATAACATTCATCTCATGAATAATAAATCCATTCTATATATGCATTGATATCAATTAATGGGCAAACGTTTTGCTAATATTTAGTTTTGAAACAAAATAAACTCTTTTATTTTAATCAAAAACCAAATCCAAATTAAACTCCTTTAATTTTAGCAATCTGAAATCCTATTTCAGATAAAATAAACATCTTTATTTTAAACTTATATCAATTAAATAAACCATTTATTTCAATTGAAGGGAAAAAAAATTTCGGATTCTGCTAGCCAGCGCAGCTGCGCCCAGAATGAACTGGACAACGGCGCAGCTGCGCTGCTCCCCAAAAAAAAAACGATTCTGGGTTTCGGCGCAGCTGCGCTCCATAATGAACTGGAGGCGGCGCAGCTGCGCCGTGTTGCTGATTCAAATTTTTTTTTTATTCTGCCCAAAAATTTCGATCTAATCGCACATCAAGCATACACGGAATTATCAAAACCGATAATTAGCACAAAATTAGGCTCTGATACCACTGTTAGGTTTGTATATAGCGCGAACGTGTAATCAAATTACATAAATAGTGCGGAAGCGCGATAAAACGGATTTTAAAAATTTTATACAAACCATCACCATGATCGATCAATGTGCTCAATTAGCGATATAAACGAAAGAGAAAGAGAATAAGAATTATACCCTCGTAGAACAAAGCTTCCTCGGGTACAAGTTCAACTCCTAGTCCTTCGTGTTCTCCTCGAATTCAACGGTGTGATTCCTTCCTTTGATCAATGTTAGCCACCCAAGTGTTTGGCCTCTAAAGGTGATCCAACAAGGAAGAACAAGTATTCAAGAAGTTGGGTGTTTGGCAAAACCCTAGTTTCTATCTCTATAGAAATTGCAAGTACTCTCCACAATCTAATGCAAGAGTGTGTAACCCTAATCTATGAGAAGACCCCTCTTATTTATAGATGTAGGAATAACCCTTCTCTAAACTATTTAGGATTAGTGTTTGTATTATAATTAAAGTCCTTTAATTAATAATGCTCCTAATCCAATTAGGAATCTGTGGGAGAGTACTTCTATTAATTAATTCCCAATCCCTATTAGGAATTAAATAATAGTAAAAGTAAGAATAATAATAAGACTCCTCTTATTAATTTATATTTAATATTTCCAAAATATTAAATAATAAAAATTAAGCTATTTAATTTATTCTATCTCCATAGATTAAATTAAATACACTTAACTTATTATTACAATTATGCCATTTACTTATTAAATAAATATTTTCCTTTTGTGGTGTGACCCTCTAGGTTCTCCATATTAAACCGGTTGTGAATAAATCAATTAGAACAATTCTAATCTTATTTAAATAAATAAATTAAACTATTTAATTCATTTAAATAAATAATATTTATTCTACAATAAGGGTAAGCCCCCTTAGCGATCAACGACTTTCCAGATAATATAGATTTCAACATCAATCACAAAAGAACCTTTGAGTAAATAGTTACCGTACAATTCAATCCTTCTACCATACAATGTCCCAATTAAATATAAGACATAGATTTAATGTCAAGTCTTATTTTATTTAACTATATGCATTTCAATTCCCAAATGCACAACTCTAAATAATGCAAATTAGAAACTCCTTTCTAATTTCATTCTGCCTTGGCCAAGGACTACTGAGTTGTCATTTATCGAATCACATAGGACATTCACATCTTTTACTAGACGTGGTAGATTCTTTATTAATCATTCATCTATCTCCATGTACAACTAATTATACCCAATCATACCCTTTGATATACCCCAAAGGTCTTAAGGGACATGTCAAAGTATAACTCATCATACACAAGATACTATGATGATCTCAAGTCCAAGGATCACTTGTACTACTATCACTAGAGGAATTTCTATTGACAGGCGAGTAAAACTCCATTAAGTATTCCTTAGCGAGTCACGTTCAGTGAACTTATTCTCTAATAAGCACCTACATACTTGCTTTAGTGTCTCCACACAAATGATTATGAGATCAATCATCCTCTTCCTAAGAGCAAGCAACGTATGTACTAATCTATCCGGATTTACTAATCCCCAATTTAGTAATCCAACGATTAGGAACAATTTTAGTTTGTGAGCTATCTAGAATTTAGATCTCATTAGCATGATCACCATCATGATTCTAAAAGCATTGCTCAAAACTATGGGTTTATCACATTTAATATAACAGCACCATGTAGATAATATAAAATGCCTTTTAAGAAAATCAATTCTTTTATTAATAAATGAATAAGATTACAAAGTATATGCTACATCATATCAAATATGATTGGCTTGTGTGCATACTACTTTCAATTCTCGCCCCAGCGAGAATGCCCTGCACCCAGCCAATTTTCTTCTTTTCATTCCTGCATCCAGCCATGACCTACAAAACCAATGTAAAACAAGTAAAAAGCTACCAAACACTTAAAAACAAGTAAAGAATAAGCCAAAAGACATATCAAACGCGTAGGTTAAAACCTACTCATCAAATACCCCCAAACTCAAAACTTTGCCTGCCCTCAAGCAAAACACAAAACAAAGCAAAACCACAACTAAACTAGCTACTACATGAATGCACATGCATGACTAACCATACTCAAGCAATTAATCAATAGACATCATAAAAATCCAGCCTCAGAAATCAGTAACTACCAATTCAACAGAATTTCAACCTCACACCATCCAAAAGCCAACTATTAGCAATTATGAATCACTCTCAGCCCTTCCATAAGTATGCAACATATATTAAACCAATCAGGGTATGAATCCAACTCTAGGTATCACAATGCTCAAAAAGAGACGAATTCACAGATTTTACTTTTAAGCTCAACTGCTATTCATTTGCCTTCTCATTTTTTCCCTCTTTTTCTTTAACGAGTGCGTTTTACGCTCCATCCCGACTAGTGCAATGTTCATCTTTATTAGGCTATTCAGTGCCACCCGTGTAGCGAACTTTCAACCAACGACTCCCAAACCAGACGATTTTAGGGCGCTGAGTGTAAAGACATCTCCTAAGAGTCTACTTATTCAAATGACACCGGCCACAAAAGACAAACTTAGTCAAGACCTGCTCTTATCTGTCTATATTCACTAATTCATCGTTTTCTTGCACTTAGACAGACATCGAAGCAGTATTTATTCAAAAAAATTTCATTTCATTTTTTTTCAGTTTTTTCCAGTTTTCTTTCTCTTTTTTTTTAAAAAAAAAAACCAACAAGTGATAACAGTCTATATCTACATATGAGCATGTAATACACCAAAGAAGAACCAACTCCTAATTACTTTAATAGACATTCGGGAACAAGTAAAAACCAAGGGTCTCAAATAACCACAACTACAACAATTAAACTCCAGATTTAGCAATAAGTATCCATCCCATTAAACTATAGTAGAACTAATCATATTTCATCATTGGCCATCCCTAAATGACTCCCATCAATACATTGCTTGAATACCTCTAAATGCAATATCATATGATCCTATGCTACTAAATTTTTTTTTTCAAATAAATAAACAACAAATAAAAACTAGGCTAAACTAAACTCATGCAACTAAAACTATAGATGCTATGCAACTAAACATGCAAATATGCAATCACACCCCCCCAAACTCAAACGAAACAATGTCCTCATTGTGAAAAGCATAAAGAAATTTAAGAACAGAGGACTCCCCTAGCAGTTCAAGCAGTAGGCTCGAACTCATCATCGTCATTTGGGGACGGTGGTGGAAAAACAGGCAATGGTCGGGCTGCGGGAAACTGAACAGGATCCATCATCGGCTGCATATTGGAGTACATGTGTGCCATGGCATGGGTGCAACTGTGCTGGTACGCATACATATGCTCCTGCCGATCCGCCAATCTCTGGTTCTGCCTCAATATGGTCTTATGATGGGAATCAATAAGACGCTGCAACTCTCGAAACTGGAGGCTGAACTTGGCTTTCCTTGGCCTAGTAGAAGTGGAAGGACCTGCCGAAGGACCCGCTCCCTCATTATCATCGGACTCATGTGCTTCTTCAGCGGGAGGAGAATGAACTATGTAACCCATACCACGAGGATGGGGCTCACTGCCTTCCCATTCCTTATAGCGTGCAATCAAATGGTGATCCAAGAGTAACAAGGGCTGCTGCAAAGCCTCCTCAGCTCCCCAACGAACTCCCGCACGAAGACACAATCCACATATCAACGAAGGGTGTGGCAAACCACCCTGACTATGCAAAGTCCGTATAGTGCGGCGAATCGACGCTTCAATCAACTGACCCACATTGATCTCAATCCCCGCCACAATAGCATATAACAATAAAGCTTTCTCCTTGGGAACATCACTCACGTGTTGTGATGGCATCAGTTTAGCCGAAAGGAAGGCATACCAGACCTTACCATACCGACTCAAGTCCTTGCTATGAAACATAGGTGCAGCACGTGGCCCTCTAGATATCCATGTCGTCCCAGGCCTGCATAAGTCAGTAACTACCTTCTCCACATTGGGCCCCTCCCCAAGGAATCAAGTGTATCTGCAATGTAAATCAGGCCTTAAGTTGTAATACTCATTGATCGTTTGGGCACTAAAGGACACTGTGTTCCCTCGGACTGTAACCTCGCATGTAGCCATGTCCTCTGCATTAGCGTAAAACTCCTTGACTATAGCTATACATGCAGGCTCCGGATGGGCAGTGAATGTCTCCCATCCCCTCTCAACTATCTGATGCATCATCTCCCCATTAACCACCTCGTCAGGCGTGAGACTGCGCTCGGGAATTAGAGCTTTCTCGATGTATACGTTTCATATCTGATAGCTGCCTCTGTACTGACAAACTTTCTTCGATCAAAGGCCCTGGATGGAGTAGACGATGATCCTTCACCACGTTGCCTCTTTGGAGCCATGATTGATATTTTGACAAACAACCCAAACACTACAATCTGCTATGCAATCACAATTCCCCCCAAACTCCAACTTTTCTAACTCCGAAGTGATAGAAGCACAATCCAATGGAATAGATCTGAGGAGTAAACCCTAGAATACTTGAATGCAACAATAAAGCAAATAGAAACCTTGAAAACCACAGAGTATTCCTTCTAATGAATGAGAGATGGATTAGACAGAGGCTAGGGTTTGTTTTTATAGTGGTATGATTTAGGGTTTGCGTAGGATTTCAAGTATGGAAAGAAATTGGGAAGAAATTAGAAGTGAAATTGGAAGGATTCGGGATGGGTTGGTATTGGAGAAGGAGAAATAGTGTTTTGGAGAAGTTGCATGGGAGTTGGAATGTAAAAAAAATCAAATTAGAATCGAATTTTAACAACTGATTCCGCGATTCTCGCCGGGGCGAGAAAATAGGCTTATGAACCTCGCCGGGGCGAGAATCGGGAGAAAGGTTGGGGCTGGGGCGAGAAAATTCCAGGCCGGGGCGCGCTTCGACAGAGAGGTTCTCGTCGGGGCGAGAAACCTTAGTGCAATTTTCTCGCCGGGGCGAGAATCCTCAGACTTGAAAATTTTTCTGCTTTTTCCTCTTGATCCTCTTGTCCTCTCTTATACCATCCCAATGAACATGTTTCTTCCTTCTAAATCATTCCCATAGATTGTATCCCTATTTCAATAAACACCACATAAATGAGTTAAACACGGAAGATTGAAGACCAAATTCAAATACAAACACATAAACTACTCCTAAAAAAATATTAATTAAACTAATTCTATGAAAACAATAAAATATCATGATTGGGTTGCCTCCCATCAAGCGCTTGGTTTATAGTCGTTAGCCCGACTTTCTCAGCAGTATTAGGCTTCAGCTTGATCGGGGACAGAAAGGTGAATCACTGATACTTGTCGATCCACATCGCCTCCCCAATAATGTTTGAGTCGCTGCCCGTTGACTTTGAATGTGCGCTTTGAATCCGGCTCTTCGACTTCAATTGCCCCATGAGATCCTACAGCAATAATAATGAAAGGGCCTGACCATCTAGACTTCAGCTTCCCAGGAAATAACCGCAGTCTGGAATTGAACAACAGCACAGCTTGTCCCGGTTCAAACTTTTGATCCACAATCCATTTGTCATGCCACCTTTTGACTTTTTCTTTGTACAGCTTGGCATTCTCATAGGCATGATAGCGAAACTCCTCCATCTCGTTCAATTGGAGCAATCTTTTCTCACCAGCGGCTTGAAGATCAAGGTTCAACTTTTGAATTGCCCAATAGGCCTTATGCTCATGTTCGACCAGTAAATGACATGTTTTCCCATAAACCATATGATACGGCGACATTCCGATGGGATTCTTATAAGCAGTGTGATACGCCCATAAAGCATCGTCTAGTTTCATTGCCCAGTCCTTACGAGTCGAGTTTACCACTTTCTCCAGAATTTACTTAATTTCCCGATTCGATACCTCTGTTTGGCCATTCGTTTGGGGTTGATAAGCTGTAGCAATCCGGTGTTTGACTCCGTATTTAGCTAACAACTTAGTGAACTGCTTGTTACAAAAATGAGTACCTTCGTCACTGATTATGGCTCTTGGTGTACCGAATCTAGTAAAGATATTCTTGTGCAAGAACCGTAGAACCACTTTGGCATCATTGGTGGGTAATGCAAGTGCTTCGACCCATTTTGACACGTAATCCACCGCCAAAAGTATGTATTGATTGTTAAATGATGACGGAAACGGCCCCATAAAGTCAATACCCCAAACATCAAATAGTGCAACCTCAAGGATGGTGTTGAGAGGCATTTCGTGCCGCTTTGAGATATTTCCATCCCGTTGACATCTATCACACTTAAGCACAAAGAGATGGGCATCCTTGAACAACGAAGGCCAGAAAAATCCCGACTGTAACACCTTTGCTGCAGCTCTTTCTCCTCCATAATGGCCTCCATAATCTGACGAATGACAATGAGTCAATATACTCTCCATTTCTTCCTGTGGCACACAACGTCTTATCATCTGCTCCGCACAAGTCTTGAAGAGGAATGGCTCATCCCAAAAGTACTGCTTGACATCATGGAGAAATTTCTTTCTTTGCTGATAAGTGAAATCTTGCGGAAGAACATTACTGACTAGAAAGTTCACATAATCAGCATACCAAGGGACTTCGGTGTTGATACCAAACAATTGTTCATCTGGAAATGACTCATTGATTACCACATCATTCTTTTTCTGCATGTCGGCATTCTCCAACCTTGAAAGATGATCAGCCACTTGATTCTCTGTACCGTTCCTATCTGGAATCTCCAAGTCGAATTCTTGCAACAAGAGGACCCATCGAATTAACCTAGGTTTGGCATCCTTCTTTGCAATCAAGTATTTGATAGCTGCATGATCAGTGTAGACAATCACCTTGGTTCCAATTAGATATGCTCGAAACTTGTCAAAGGCAAATACTACTGCAAGCAACTCTTTCTCTGTAGTAGTATAATTCAATTGAGCTTCTGTGAGTGTCTTACTTGAGTAGTAGATGGTGTGAAAAACCTTATCCCTTCGCTGACCTAGCACAACTACTGCATAATCACTTGCGTCACACATCAACTCAAAAGGCAAAGTCCAATCGGGAGCAACTATGATCGGGGCTGTGATTAACTTCTTTTTCAGCACTTCAAAGGCTTCGATGCAAGCTTGATCCATCTTAAAGGGAACATCTTTCTCAAGGAGTGAACACAATGGTTTTGAAATTTTTGAGAAATCCTTGATGAATCGACGGTAGAATCCTGCATGTCCGAGAAAACTTCTAATACCTTTTATAGATGTCGGTGGAGGTAGCTTTTCAATGGTTTCAATCTTTGCCCTATCCACCTCTAGACCTGCGTCGGATACTTTGTGCCCCAAAATAATCCCTTCTCGCACCATAAAGTGGCACTTTTCCCAATTAAGCACCAGATTCGTCTCCACACAACGCTTCAGTACTAAGATGAGATTATTAATACACAAGTCAAAACTATCACTGAATACAGAGAAGTCATCCATGAATAGCTCCAAATTTTGTTTAACCATATCCGAGAAGATAGCCATCATGCATCGTTGGAATGTAGCCGGTGCATTACATAACCCGAAAGACATTCTCCGGAATGCAAACGTTCCATAAGGACATGTAAAAGTTGTTTTCTCTTGATCCTCCGGAGCTATCACTATCTGGTTATATCCTGAGTATCCATCGAGAAGGCAATAGAACTGATGACCGGACAACCTATCCAACATCTGATCAATGAATGGCAAAGGAAAGTGATCCTTGCATGTAGCTTTGGTCAACTTGCGATAATCCATACACACTCTCCAACCTGTAACCGTTCTTGTAGGAATGAGTTCATTATTTTCGTTCTCAACCACTTTCATTCCTCCCTTTTTAGGCACACATTGTACGGGACTCACCCAAGCACTATCTGAAATTGGATAGATAATACCGGCGTCTAACCACTTAATAATTTCCTTCTTCACCACGTCTTTCATAATCGGATTCAATCTTCTTTGTTGCTCAATGACCGGTTTTGCTCCTTCTTCTAGCAGAATTTTATGCATGCAAAACGTCGGACTGATTCTCTTGATGTCTGCTATTGTCCACCCAATTGCTGTTTTATACTCACGCAAAACCCTTAATAGTTTTTCTTCTTGAGATTCATTCAAATGCGCAGAAACTATTACTGGTAGTGTGTCCGAGTCTCCCAAGTAAGCATACCGTAAATGAGATGGAAGAGGTTTAAGCTCAAGCATAGGTGGCTCTTCCACTGACGGTTTGGACCTCTTTCCTCCTTCGTGCGGCTGGTCAAGTACATCAAATTGCCTGCTAAATTTCCGAGGAATAGGTAATGAGTCTAGAACCTTGGCATAATCCTACTCATCTGGATCATCAAAAGTGTCTATCCCAACTAGAGCAGCTTCTAATGGATCTTCAATAATAATTGCCCTGGTTTGTTCATTCACGATTTCATCGACCAGGTCTATCCGTAAGCATTCCTCGCCCTCCTTAGGGAATTTCATCGATTTAAATACATTAAAGGTGACTTTCTAATCTTGAACTCTCATTGTTAATTCACCTTTTTGTACATCTATCAACGTTCTCCCTGTTGCTAAGAATGGACGACCTAGAATGATGGGAATCTCCTTATCCTCTTCGTAATCCAAAACAATGAAATCAGCCGGGAAGATGAATTTATCGACTTTAACCAAAATATCTTCCACAATACCCCACGGATATGTCACTGATCTGTCTGCCAACTGCAAGCTGATGTTCGTTGGTTTTGGTGCCTTTAGCCCAAGCTGAGTGTAAACTGATAATGGCATTAAGTTGATACTAGCTCCTAAGTCACACAATGCCATTCCCGAGAATTGGTTACCAATTACACAAGGGATAGTGAAGCTTCCTGGATCCTTTAGTTTAGGTGGCAGCTTGTTTTGCAAAATTGCACTGCACTCTTCGGTAAGTGCCACCGTTTCGAATTCACCCAATTTCCTTTTCTTTGACAAAACATCCTTCATAAACTTTGCATAGCTGGGCATCTGTTCCAGGGCTTCTGCAAACGGTATATTAATGTGTAGTTTCTTGAAAACATCCAAAAATCTGGAAAATTGCTCGTCTAGCTTGGCTTTCTACAATCTTTGAGGCAATGGTACGGGAGGCACTACACTATCTGGCTTGAGTTCCTTTGACTTTACCTCCGAACCTGTATCCTTCACCTTTTCTGATGCATTCACCTTACTTTTCACCGGGGCTTCCTCATCCTCATTCTCCATAACTGTTTTTGGTTTAGAATTTCCTTTAACTGTATCTGGCAGCTCTTTACCACTCCTTAAGGTGACAGCCTTGCAATATTCCTTTCCTTCCGTTCTTGGGTTAACCTCTGTATCGCTTGGAAGTGCCCCTTGTGGTCGAGTATTCAACACTTGAGCCAACTGTCCCAGCTGATTTTCCAAGTTCCTAATTGACACTGCCTGACTCTTCACATTCAAATCTACCTGAGTTAGCAACTTATCTTGATCATTCATTCTTTTCTCAGATGCTGTGATAAACCTTGCCAACGATTCTTCTAAATTCGGCTTTCTTTCTGCATGTTGTGGAGCTTGAATCTGAAAACCTGGGGGATTCTGAGTTCTAGGAGCTGGATTTTGAACCTGAGTGTTATTGCTCCATGAGAAACCCGGATGATTCTTCCACCCCGGATTATATGCGTTCTGGTATGGCTGTTGCTGTCTGTTATAACTCCCCACGAACTGTACTGATTTCGGATTAATGGCACAATACTCCGTCGGATGCGCACCTGCACAAAGCTCACACACATAGGCTACTTACTGGACTTTCGATTCAGACAAAGCTTCAATCTTCTTAGACATGGCTGCCATCTAAGCTGTTAGTGTCGTGACCGCATCTACTTCCAAAACTCCAGCTACTTTTTGTTGATTCAGTCTGGAAGTCGGCCATTGATAATTATTTGCAGCCATAGTCTCTAACAGAGTGTAAGCTTCATCAAACTTTTTATCCATAAGTGCTCCACCTGCAGCTGCATCAATGTATGTTCGAGTGTCATTATTCAGCCCATTGTAGAATGTCTGAACTTGTAGCCACTTGGGTAGCCCATGATGTGGACATTTTCTTAATAACTCCTTGAACCTTTCCCAAGCCTCGTATAGTGACTCTCCATGCTGTTGCCAAAATGTAGAAATCTCGTTTCTCAACTTAGCCGACTTAGCTGGCGGGAAAAATTTCGCTAGGAATTTCTGAGCTAGATCATCCCACGTTGTGATGGACCCTGGCGGAAGTGAGTGCAACCAGCTCTTTGCTTTATCTCTCAGTGTGAACGGAAATAGACGTAATCTCACCGCATCTTCTTTCACATTGGGATATTTGAAGGTATCACAAATCTCCAGGAAACTAACTAAGTGTTCATTTGGATCATCGTTGGCTAAACCCCCAAACTGTACCGTATTCTGAAGCATATGAATTGTTCCCGGCTTGATTTCGAAGGAATTAGCGGTGATGACTTGTCTCGTGATGCTCGATTTGATCTCATCTATCTTAGGCATAACATATTCCCTCAATGATTTCTGTTCTTCGTTAGCCATTTTCTCTTTCTCAAGTGTCTCATAACAGGATTTTCTCAACTGACGAAGCTTGTTCTCGAGATTATCCTCACACTAAACGAGTTCTGGTTGTTTTGATCGCGTTTGTATAAACGAATCAAAAGACACCTGAACAAGAAACAAAAGAAAAATAAGTTTGCTTAACTAGAACAGACTTAACTAAACTGATATTGAAAATTATAAACACAAATAATCCCCGGCAACGGCGCCAAAAACTTGTTGCCCGATTTCACAATCGGCAATTATGTGCAAGTATACACGATCAACAAGTAATAAAGTGATAAGAGAGAGTATCGAACCCACAGGAATTACTATATTTTTAACCTCCAATTATCTATCTAAATTATGCCTATTCTATTAAACAATCACAATCTGGGATTTTTGATAAAGAATAATTAAATAAATACTAACACTGACAATTAATTCAAAGGTTGAAATTCAGATTTAAGATGATTAAGACTACAATATCCCCAGTTATTTATCATAAACTAATCTATCTATGTCTTCCAATTATTCAGTTCAATGGAGCTGTTAACAGAAATTCAATTGCATTTATAAGCCCTTTTCCAAGTGATCAAATAAATTTGTCTAATCCAATTAACCCTACGATATTCCTATGCAAAGTTAAAAGATTAAATTCATTAAGTTCCAATTTCCAATTGTTACGTGCAGCAAAGCAATATTCCTATTTACTTCACAAATCCAATTATTCAACACATGCAATAATTGAGACTACACGCTATCTTATCCTATCTTATCCAGTTCTAACCCTAGATTTCATCTCCCGAATTCATCTAAAGTAACCCGCTAATTGTCGGCCAAATAATTAATCAACAAGCATAAAATAAGATAGACAACTCCCATCAAATTGAACAATTGAAATCAAATAGATGATCAACTCATAATTATAACTGGTTCAATTGTAGCCTTAACTAAGAATTTAGTTCATACTGACAATAAAAACTACAATATCAAAATAAGTCATCATAATTAATTACAAATCAGAGGATAAAGATTAAAAAAAAACTCAGTATAATCTCTAGCTCTCCAATCTGAACTTCTCACGATGCTTGACTTGTCCTCTAATCTCCTTGCTCAGCTCTGGAAGGCAATCTCTGAATAAGTCTGTGTGTCCCTAAATCCAAGTCTTGATCTTCTATTTATAGTCTCCTTTAGTCACTCAATAAGTTTAATAGCAAGAGTCCTTGATCACTTTTATCTATCCAAAATAACAGCATCCCAACAAAATCAGGATTTCCATCTGCCGCTTCCTCGCCCCGGCGAGAAATTCAAGGCATAAGTTCTCGCCCCGGCGAGAAACATAACTCACAAATTCTTGCCCTGACGAGAATGCCCTGCACCCAGCCAATTTTCTTCTTTTCATTCCTGCATCCAGCCATGACCTACAAAACCAATGTAAAACAAGTAAAAAGCTACCAAACACTTAAAAACAAGTAAAGAATAAGCGAAAAGACATATCAAACGCGTAGGTTAAAACCTACTCATCAATATCCCTAGTTCGGGAGTGATTGACACCCATATATCAGATTCAGTTCGCTTCTCGGTTGGACCCGTAACAAGAGCTCGGGCTAAACGCTTCAAGGAGGGACTCAATGGGTTGATTCAAATAATTTGGAACGAGGTTGGAATGACTTCAAAACCGAGTATGACATATTCCAAGTTCATGAATTTGTTACAAATGGATGAGCCAATTTAGGAGCTAAATTCCAACTCAATTGCTGAATATTCTGCATCAGCCAATTTAGAAGCTAAATTCCAAGCCAATTGTGTTACAAATGGATGAGCCAATTTAGGAGCTAAATTCCAAGCCAATTGCTGAATATTCTGCATCAGCCAAATCATAAGCTAAATTCCAAGCCAATTGTGTTACAAAAGGATGAACCAATTCGGAAGCTAAATTCCAAGCCATTTGCTGAATATTCTGCAACACATTTTTGGCATGTGATTTCCTCATGTTTCAACACTTTCTTTTTATTCAGCAATTTCCAGCAGATTTCTATGTTACCTTGTAATAAAATTAATCCTAGATGGGATTTAACTCTAAGTTAATTGCTATTTCCTTGTTCAGATTTAGGGTTTCATAGCCACCACCCTAGCCTCCATATATAAGTATTATGATTGTAATGGAGGCAGCAACATTTTTCATATATTCAGATTTTATCAAACTCTTTGATTTATTCTCTACTATTGATTCTTTGAAGGATTCCTAAGTATTTCCTTAGTTTTCTTTGAGAATTCAGCTTGACTTATCACACAACATTCCATAGTTGTGTGTGGCGTCCTCTACCACATCAAGCGTCGATTGTACCAAGATTACCACATACATATAAGCGAGGGGTCAAGGTGTCGTTGGTGTTCATCTAACGCAAATTTCCAAACGTGAGCAATTGTACAAAGATTACCGTCTTCATATAGGGGAGGGGTTGAGGTGTTGCAAGCAATCCACCATTCAATTTTTGCTAGAAAACGATTTGGGCGACGACCACCTCACGCAAGCGTGTCGTGGAGTCTATCATTGCCCAATTCCATTCTTAAATCTATCCAGTCTATTCTCACCAGATTTCTATGGAAAGGGCCTTCCCTTGAGAAACATGGGGCGAAAGTCTCTTGGAAGGTTATTTCTTTGCCTTTAAATGAAGGTGGTCTTGGAGTTAAGGACCTCGAGGATTGGAACAAGGACCTCATTATCCAGCACCTAACTAAGGTTATCCAATACAAACCGTCTTCCCTTTGAGCTTCTTGGATCCAGGCCACAGTTCTAAAAAATAATAACTTTTGGCATATCAATATTCCTTCTGACTATTCTTGGATTTGGCGTAAGGTCCTTAAATTGCGAACTCTAGCGCAACAATTTTTGTCCTATCGTGTAGGTAGTGGGAACCATTTTAGCCTCTGGTTTGATCTTTGGTTGAATGGCCAGCCTCTATCTCCCAATGCTTACCTGCTGTCTAACTCGGGGATTCCAAAAACTACTCTTCTATCTAGCATTATATCCCACTCAAATTGGGTGTTACCCCAAAGTAACCATCACGATGTTGTTCACTTTCGTAATCTTTTCACCTCTGCTCCCTCTCCGACTTCAACTGATAACTTTATCTCTTGGGATTCTGTTGATATCCGGCTCCTAAAAGCCAACAAAATTTGGGATTCCATCCGTCTCCATGGCAGTGTTGTCCCTTGGGCAAATATCCTATGGCACAAGCATTATGTTCCACGATACTCTTTCTTTCTTTGGCTTGCCTTTCACAAAAGATTTCCTACTAATGATGCTTTCACGTCTTACTCTAGCTTTACCTCTATGAGATGTCTATTGTGTAATTTTGTCAATGAAACTTTTAATCACCTTTTTTTTAACTGTCCTTACTCTAGTGGTGTGATTTCTAATGTAATGGCAGTTGGAAACTGGACTAATATTCCAACCGACTGGGATAATCTGATTGATTATATTCAGAAGTTCCGAGGAAGGAAAATGCATTCTGAAATTTTGAGACTCATTCTCGCCACCTCCCTGTATAAAATTTGGGGGTCTCGAAACTCTATGCTCCATGACGGGTCTATGTTTCCCCCTCATGCATTGACAAAGGAAATCATCAACTTGATTAAAGCTCGGCTCTCAAGTTCTTCGAAGTTTTAACAGGCTGCTCAAAAATGTCATACATATCATAACTGGTTGTAATTGGTTGTATTTGGTTGCTTTTATGCTTTGATTCTATTCCTTTGTTGAATAGTTTTCTTTATATGTTCTTCATGGGGCCTGTCTCATGTTGACTTTATTTCTCTGGGGTATGCGCCTTTGCCTTTTTATTTATGGTTTCTAGTACACAAACAAATTTAGCAAAAAAAAAAAAAATTCACTGTTCATACTTTATTAACATGTTTTGATACAGTTAACGTACTTAATCACTGTGAATTCGTTTCTTAACCAATTCAATCCGTTTAACTTACGTTTTCTTCGTTTTTACATGCATAAACATAATTAGTCATTAATTTAACTAATTAACATACAAAACAAGCATCAATTTTATACATATAGTTCATATTCATATATAACTACTCTGTAAGTTTCTGAACTCTAATATAAACGTAATTTCATGGATTTAATTACTCTAAATCACATATAAATCATATAAAATATATTTATGAATGCTTACAAATATCTAACATCAATTTATTAAAAATTTAGCCACAGAATTTACTTTACAGAAAACTTAAAATATACGTTCATGGAATAAAACTCATAAGAACATAAATTAAAGTTTGAAATCAAGGAATTACCTTGATTAGTTCTTGGATTATGCAATAATTGAAATAATTTCTTCTTCCCTTCTTTGATTTTCTCAAAACACTCTCTTTTTCTCTCTGTATTAGTTTCTAAGAACTGATGATAGAATGGTGCGTATCAAATAAAATGGCGGAGTGTGGTCGTCAGTTAATCCCACAATTGGTTACTCCTTTATTCCTCATTTCTAGTTTATTCTAATAATTTACTTATAATAGAGTTCATGTCACATATTTAATCAATTAAATAATCTCATTTAAATCAATTAAATAAAATAGAATAATTCTACATTAAATCACATAGTCACATAAATAAAATTCTCCTTTATTAATAATGACAAATTATTAAAACTCTAATTAATTATTAAATTAATTAAAAATAACATTATGCTTATTTAAATAATACATTTAATCAAATAAACTCAATCAAACACATACTTTGAATATAAAAATTCTCCACATCAATTTAATTAACGTAACACATATAATTAAATTGATCTACCACAAATTCATCAATTAATTATTTAATTCAGTAATTAAATCATCAAAATATATTTATTTAATTCAATAAATATTTAAATTAAATTACAAAATTCTCGTTCGTCACATCTTTCCTCCCTTAAAAGGATTCTGTCCCTAGAATCACGACTCAATTAATTCGTCCCGTTACATTCTCCCCCTTACAAAGATTTTGTCCCCAGAATCGCTACACATAAACTAAACAAATAACTAAGGAAAATTTCTCATCATCTGATCTTCGAGTTCCCCGTAGCTTCTTCAGCGTTGTGGTTCCTCCAGATCACCTTAACAGAAGGTATAATTTTATTTCTTAGCATTTGCTCTTTCCTGTCAACTATCTGAACAGGCTCTTCTTCGTAAGATAAATCTTTTTCAACTTGTACAGGTTCATATTCTATAACATGCTTGTAGTCGGGTTTGTATGGTCATAACACCGAGACATAAAAGACATTGTGGATGTGTTCCAGCACTAGAGGTAAAGCTACCTCATATGCGACCTCACCTACTCTTCTTAACACTTCAAATGGTCCAATGAACCTCGGGCTCAGTTTTCCCTTCTTACCAAAACGAATTTTCCCTTTCTAGGGAGATACTTTCAAGAAAACGTAGCTACCATACTCAAACTCTCGATTCTTACGATGTTGATCGGCATATTTCTTCTGTCTATCCTGAGCTGCTATCAATCTTGCCCTGATCACTTTGACAATTTTTGCGGTCTGTTGTACCAGTTCTGGTCCTAGCAATTGACATTCGCTAACTTCATCCTAGCATAATGGAGTCCTGTATTTTCTGTCGTACAACGCTTCGTAAGGCGACATGCCAATACTTGCGTGGTAACTGTTATTGTAAGCAAATTCCACCAACGGTAGATGATTATCCCAATTTCCTTTGAAATCCATGATGCAAGCTCTCAACATATCCTCCAATGTTTGAATCGTTCTTTGACTCTGTCCGTCGGTCTGTGGATGATATGTCGTACTCATACATAACTGCGTTCCCATGCATTCCTGTAGTCGTTTCTAGAAGTTCGATGTGAAGCGCGGATCCCTATATGAGACAATAGATATTAGAACACCGTGCCTCAAAACAATCTCCTTTACATATAACTGATCCAAGTTGAATCTGATCTTGATGGGTAAGAAATGTGTTGATTTCGTCAGTCGATCTACGATAACCCATACTGCGTCAAAACCTTTCTAAGTCTTCAGGACACTTACTACGAAATCCGTGGTGATGTACTCCCATTTCCATTCTGGGATTTCTAACCGTTGTAATAGCCCATTTGGCCTCTGATGTTCTGCTTTAGCTTTCTGACATGTCAAACGCTTGGCTACATAATCAGCAACATCTCTCTTCATATTCGGCCACCAGAAATGCTGTCAGAGATCTTGGTACATCTTCGTACTTCCCAGATGAATCGAATATCTTGAATTATGAGCCTCGCTCAAATTTTCCTCCATAACCTCTTGTACTAGCGGAATCCAAATTCTTCCCTCGAATCTCAATACCCCTTCGTTATCAACTTTAAATTTCACTTCATCACCTCCAGATATTCTCTTCCTAATGTTCTCACATTCTTCGTCCTGAATTTGTACTTCCTTAACCTTATCCACCAAAGTTGGGTCGGTTCCCAATTGAAACAATTTTTCGTCAGACTCTTCCATATATTTCACCTCCAATTCCAGTTTCGCCATTACTGTAATTAGCTCCTCCTTAGCGATAATCATAGACAGTTTCTCCCGACCCTTTCTGCTTAAGGCGTCAGCTACAACGTTCGCTTTACCCGGATGGTATAAAATTTCGCAGCTGTAATCCTTTATCAATTCCAACCATCTCCTCGAATGCATGTTGAGATCCTTCTGTGTAAAAATATACTTCAGACTCTTGTGGTCCGTATATATTTCACACTTCTCCCCGTAAAGATAGTGCCTCCATATCTTCAAAGCAAAGACTACCGCTGTCAATTTCAAATCATGGGTAGGATACCCCTTCTCATAGTCCTTTAATTGTTGTGACACATACGCAATGACCTTACCATTCTGCATAAGCACACAACCTAGTCCTTTATGCGATGCATCACTATACACCACAAAATTTCCTATGCTATCCGGTAGAGATAATACAGGCGCCGTACTCAACCTCTTCTTTAATTCTTGGAAACTTTCCTCACACTTCTCCGTCCAAACGAACTTCACCGCCTTCCTAGTTAAATTCGTTAACGGAGTCGTAATTTTAGAAAAATCTTGAATGATTCTTCTATAATAACCTGCCAATCCTAGAAAACTCCTTACTTCTGATGGAGTTTTCGGCTGATTCAGTTAAGCACTGCTTCAACCTTTGACGGATCTACCGAAATCCTATCCTTGTCAATCACATGTCCAAGAAATTGCACCCGCTCTATCCAAAATTCACACTTTAAAAACTTAGCGTACAACTTCTCTCTTCTTAACGCTTCTAATGTCGCCTTTAAATGTTCTACATACTCTTCTTTGGTTTTGGAATAAATTAGGATATCATCGATGAATACTACTACAAATTTGTCCAAAAATAGCTTAAACACCCTGTTCATTAGGTTCATGAATGGTGCAGGAGCATTCGTTAGACCAAATGACATCACCAGAAACTCGTAGTGACCATAACGAGTCCTAAACATTGTCTTCGGTACATCTTCCTTCCTCACCTTCAACTGATGATAACCACTCCGCAAATCTTTGAGAAATACCTAGCTCCTTTCAATTGGTCAAACAAGTCGTCGATTCTTGGCAACAAGTATTTATTCTTAATCGTGACCTTGTTCAACTCTCTATAATCAATGCAAAGTTGCATCGATCCGTCCTTCTTTTTGATAAATAACACCGGCGCTCCCCACGGCGATACGCTCGGTTGAATATACTTCTTATCTAAAAGTTCTTGTAGTTGTACCATCAATTCTTTCATCTCTATTTGGGCCATACGGTTTGGAGCTTTTGATATCGGGGCAGTTCCTGGCGCCAAATCGATTACAAACTCAACTTCCCTATCTGGTGGAAGTCCTGGTAAATCGTCTGGAAAGACGTCTACAAAGTCCCTTATAACAGGTATCTTTTCTAATTTCAAACTCTCTTTTCGAGTATCAACTATGTAGGCTAAGTATCCCACACAGCCTTGTCTTAACAACTTTCTGGCCTACATCATTGTCAGACAACTCGCTTGCCTAGGCGACTTGCTGCCGTAAAATACTACCTTTAACGGAGTTATAAGGTTAATGTGTTTCTTTTGGCAATCAATTATTGCCCCATAATTGAATAACCAATCCATTCCCAAAATAACGTCAAATTCCCCAAGTTTGATTGGGATCAGATCTACAGTCATCACGTTTCCCTTAATATCCACAATATAGTTCTTGTGTACGTACCTAACAGGAATTACTTCCCTATTCGCAATTTCTATGTTCAAAGGGTAATCTAATTCCTCCTTAGGCAATTCTATGTTCTTAGCAAAGTCATCGGATATAAATGAACAAGTAGCACCTAAATCAAACAATACATAAGCATCTATATTATTGATCGGAATGATACCTGACACCACATCGCAAGACTGCACGGCATCTTGCACGGTCATGTTGAAAGTCCTGGCGGTAGGTCGGTTTGTTGGTGCTGATCCGGTTATGGTTAATGTATTACCACCACTGTTCCCCTTATTTCCTCCTGTTCCTGCTCCTCCTGCTGACTTCTTGGGGCAATCCCTAGCCAGATGATCCTTCGATCCGCAAGTGAAACAAGCGTCTTTCTTCGGATTCGGACAATTCGGTGCTATGTGGCCTTCCTGACCACAATTGTAGCACACCCTCTTCCCCTTCAGGCAAATCCCCACATGATTCTTCCTGCAGGTAACACACACTTCCACTTTCTTCTTCTGACCTCCGTATTGATTTCCAATAGATCCACCGTCATTCCACTTCCTCTTTTGATTGTAACCACCACTGCTACTACCACTTGATTTGTTATTCTCATTTTCACCCTTCTTCTTCTTCTGTTCTTGGTTATACTTAATCAGAGCATCACTCCCACCTTCTGCGATAATCACCTTCTCCAAAACTCCGGCAAAAGTGTTCAATTGGAACATTGACACCTTGCTGTATAACCAAGGCTTCAGTCCTTGTTCAAATCTCCTCGCCTTCCTCTCATCGGTGTTCACTTGGTAGGTTGCGAACCTAGCTAATTCGTTAAATTTTGCAGCATATTCGGGTACAATCATGGTACCCTACTTTAGCTCCAGAAATTAAATCTCCATCAGATTACGAGAGCTTGTCAGAAAATACATCTTATAGAACATCTCCTTAAACCTCTCCCACGCGATTACACCCTGACCTTCTCGAACCTTATTCGCTTGCCACCAATAGCTGGCCTCTGACTTAAGCATGAACGTTGCAAAAGGCAGTCTTTTGGTCATCACTAACCTTAGCAACGTCAAATACTTTCTCCATTTCCATCACCCAGATTTGGGCTTCGATCGGGTTCAGGGAACCCCTAAACTCTGGCGGTCCTACCACTTTGAAATCTTTAAATGACGTCACTGGTGGAGCTTGCGGCTGATTCGCAAGTGCTCCAGCCAAAAGGTTCACCAACTGATGTACAGGATTAGCATTGGCGTCGTTGTTGTTATTGGTAGAACTCTCCTGAGCTTGTTGACGTGGTTGGCATCTCGGCGGCATTTTCTGTTCAAGAATATGCGCTTATTAGATCATCACTCAATTTCTTAAGTGTTCAACATTTAACTCAAACGATTCAGGTTACACATTTAACATATAACACATTTCAGATAAACTTTAATATTTCATTCATTCAAAACTCTTAAACACAAAAAGATATCATCACTGCTATTTACATCAACTATCCCGAGATCAAACAATCTTCAAGATTAAATAGTCATATTCCATTATGTATAATCACGCTGGAATTTACATCACTAGCTACCATAAATATTTACACATAATTCAAAACTTCTCCTATCACGGCCTACTAAGGCATCAAACCGCCTTCTTGCGTTCTTCCTCCATGATGCGGAACATCGTCCTTCGATCCAATATGTACCATGGCAAGTCCTCGAACTGAACTGGATAGTGGAGAACTCGATCCTGGGCTCTATCAATCGCTGTTTGAAAAGTGTAGTCTGTCTCCTCAATCTTAGCCCTATTTGCCCGTTCGCCTTCTTCAGAAATTTCTGCACGTCGAGCGGTATTCATCCAAGCATCCTCTGCTCTCGCACGTTCCACTGACTCCTCACTCAGGTCATCCTTCAATTTCTGAAGCTCAAGTTTCATTTTCTCATTCTTAGCTAACAGGTCTTCCTTTTGACTTTTTGCCTGAACTAACTTCCATTCTACGTCTCCAAGACGTATATCCAAATCCTCAATTTTCTCGTTCTTCTGGTATATAAGAGTCTGGCGTCTAGTTGACAGTCCCTCCAAGTCTCTGACTCTATCCTGCAACTCTATGGTATGATCATACAATGTATCGTACATCTTAACATCAATAGAGGTAAGGGGTACCTCCTCGGGATCCTCATCATCCTCCTCAGCCTCTGTCTCAACGTGAAAGTAGTATGTACACAAGCCAATCATATTTGATATGATGTAGCATATACTTTGTAATCTTATTCATTTATTAATAAAAGAATTGATTTTCTTAAAAGGCATTTTATATTATCTACATGATGCTGTTATATTAAATGTGATAAACCCATAGTTTTTGAGCAATGTTTTTAGAATCATGATGGTGATCATGTTAATGAGATCTAAATTCTAGATAGCTCACAAACTAAAATTGTTCCTAATCGTTGGATTACTAAATTGGGGATTAGTGGATCCGGATAGATTAGTACATACGTTGCATGCTCTTAGGAAGAGAATGATTGATCTCATAATCATTTGTGTGGAGACACTAAAGCAAGTATGTAGGTGCTTATTAGAGAATAAGTTCACTGAACGTGACTCGCTAAGGAATACCTAATGGAGTTTTACTCGCCTGTCAATAGGAATTCCTCTAGTGATAGTAGTACAAGTGATCCTTGGACTTGAGATCATCATAGTATCTTGTGTATGATGAATTATACTTTGACATGTTCCTTAAGACCTTTGGGGTATATCAAAGGGTATGATTGGGTATAATAAGTTGTACATGGAGATAGGTGAATGATCAATAAAGAATCTACCACGTCTAGTAAAAGATGTAAATGTCCTATGTGATTCGATAAATGACAACTCAGTAGTCCTTGGCCAAGGCAGAATGAAATTAGAAAGGAGTTTCTAATTTGCATTATTTAGAGTTGTGCATTTGGGAATCGAAATGCATATAATTAAATAAAATAAGACTTGACAGTAAATCCATGTCTTATATTTAATTGGGACATTATATGGTAGAAGAATTGAATTGTACGGTAACTATTTACTCAAAGGTTCTTTTGTGATTGATGTTGAAATCTATATTATCTGGAAAGTCGTTGATCGGTAAGGGGGCTTATCCTTATTGTAGAATAAATATTATTTATTTAAATGAATTAAATAGTTTAATTTATTTATTTAAATAAGATTAGAATTGTTCTAATTGATTTATTCACAACCGGTTTAATATGGAGAACCTAATGTTAGGTTTGTATAACGCGAACATGCAATCAAATTACATAAATAGAGCGGAAGCGCGACAAAACGGATTTTAAAATTTTTTTATACAAACCATCACCATGATCGTTCTTTATGCACAATTATTAATTAAACGAAAGAGATGGAGAATAAGAATTATACCCTTGTAGTACAAGTTCAACTCCAATTCCTTCGTGTTCTCCTTGAATTCAACGGTGTGATTCTATCATTTGATCAATGTTAGCCACCCAAGTGTTTGGCCTCTAGAGGTGATCCACCAAGGAATAATACCTATTCAAGAAGATTGGTGTTGGCAAAACCCTAGTTTCTATCTCTATAGAAATTGTATGTACTCTCCACAATCTAATGCAAGAGTGTGTAACCCTAATCTATGATAAGACTTCTCTTATTTATAGATGTAGGAAAACCCCTTCCCTAAACTATTTAGGATTAGGGTTTCTATTTTAATTAAACTCCTTTAATTATATTCCTAATCCAATTAGGAATTAATGAGAGAGAGAGAGTACTTCTATTAATTAATTCTCAATCCCTATTAGGAATTAAATAATAGTTATATTAATTAATTCTCAATCCCTATTAGGAATTAAATAATAGTAATATTAATTAATTCTCAATCCCTATTGGGAATTAAATAATAGTAATAGTAATAATAATAATAAGACTCCTCTTATTAATTTATATTTAATATTTCCAAAATATTAAATAATAAATATTAAGCTATTTAATTTATTCTATCTCCATAGATTAAATTAAATACACTTAACTTATTATTACAATTATGCCATTTACTTCTTAAATAAATATTTTCCTTTTGTGGTGTGACCCTTTAGGTTCTCCATATTAAACCGATTGTGAATAAATCAATTAGAACAATTCTAATCTTATTTAAATAAATAAATTAAACAATTTAATTCATTTAAATAAATAATATTTATTCTACAATAAGGGTAAGCCCCCTTAGCGATCAACGACTTTCCAGATAATATAAATTTCAACATTAATCACAAAAGAACATTTGAGTAAATAGTTACCGTACAATTCAATCCTTCTACCATACAATGTCCCAATTAAATATAAGACATGGAATTTCTGTCAAGTCTTATTTTATTTAATTATATGTATTTCGATTCCCAAATGCACAACTCTAAATATTGCAAATTAGAAACTCCTTTCTAATTTCATTTTGCCTTGGCCAAGGACTACTGAGTTATCATTTATCGAATCACATAGGACATTCACATCTTTTACTAGACGTGGTAGATTCTTTGTTGATCATTCACCTATCTCCATGTACAACTTATTATACCCAATCATACCCTTTGATATACCCTAAAGGTCTTAAGGGACATGTCAAAGTATAACTTATCATACACAAGATACTATGATGATCTCAAGTCTAAGGATCACTTGTACTACTATCACTAGAGGAATTTCTATTGACAGCCGAGTAAAACTCCATTAGGTATTCCTTAGCGAGTCACGTTCAGTGAACTTATTCTCCAATAAGCACCTACATACTTGCTTTAGTGTCTCCACACAAATGATTATGAGATCAATCATCCTCTTCATAAGAGCAAGCAACGTATGTACTAATCTATCCGGATTCACTAATCCCCAATTTAGTAATCCAACGATTAGGAACAATTTTAGTTTGTGAGCTATCTTGAATTTAGATCTCATTAGCATGATCACCATCATGATTCTAAAAGCATTGCTCAAAACTATGGGTTTATCACATTTAATATAACAACACCATATAGATAATATAAAATGCCTTTTAAGAAAATCAATTCTTTTATTAATAAATGAATAAGATTACAAAGTATATGCTACATCATATCAAATATGATTGGCTTGTGTGCATACTACTTTCACCTAAAGGGTCACACCGCAAAAAGGAAAATATTTATTTAAGAAGTAAATGGCATACTAGTATAAAATTTTAAAATCCGTTTTATCGCGCTTCCGCTCTATTTATGTAATTTAATTGCATGTTCGCGTTATATACAAACCTAACAGTGGTATCAGAGCCTGATCATGTGCTAATTATCGATCTAGATGATTCCATGTATGAATTGATATGCGAAACGTTCGAAATTTTGGGCAAGAAAAATTTTTCTGGATCAGCGATACGGCGCAGCTGCGCCGGCTCCAGTTCATTCTGGGGCGCAGCTGCGCCAATACCCAGAATCAGTTTTTTTCTGGGATTCAGTGCAGCTGCGCCGGTTCCCTGTTCATTTTGGGCGCAGCTGCACCGGACATCAGAATCCGATTTTTTTTCCTTCAATTGAAATAAATGGTTTATTTAATTGATAAATGTTTAAAATAAAAGAGTTTATTTTATCTGAAATGGGATTTCAGATTGCTAAAATTAAAGGAGTTTAATTTGGATTTGGTTTTTGATTAAAATAAAAGAGTTTATTTTGTTTCAAAACTAAATATTAGCAAAACATTTGCCCATTAATTGATATCAATGCATATATGGAATGGTTTTTTTATTCATGAGATGAATGTTATTTATTGATACATATAGAGATATGTATGATAATAAATATGGATTGATTATGGACTATTGACCAATGTGTGATTGGATTTATTTTAGTGGATGCTTGAATGTATGGGTTTTTATAAATGGGGTCTGCGTACCTCGTCTTCTCTAATTTTTTTTAATGTAAATTCTATCTCCCTCCTATGTACTTCCCCTTGACTGCTGATCAAGGTTTCTATTTATTGTAAATAGTTTATGTAATAGAAATAGTTAGAATTAATTTTGAAGAATTGGAGACAAAGGAGAAAGGAGCGCTTGAAGACCCGTTTGTATTGGAGCCCGGGTTTAAATGTAATAGTTATATTTAAATTTAATTCTTGCACCCTAGGTTTGACCTTTTGGTTCACTTGGTGGCTTTAGTGAACCAAACTAGAATAAAAGTCCATAATCAATCCTGGTAGAATATAATATTCTATATGTGCATGCTTACTATATATATATTATATATTATCCAACATGCTTCGCATGTAAAATAATATGACGCGTATTTTATATATATATGTGCATGCGCGCTAAACAAGATGAGACTTAAAATAATAAACCCCTCAAAGTAATTATATTAAGGCCTAAGCGTTCAAAGATATTTGGAATATCGAACGTCGCCTTCTAGCATGGTAAAGCGATAGAGTATTAAATATTTAATATGAGTTTGTTGTGTCACACAAGGCAAGTATTAAATATTTAAGATGTTGTTATCACATTTGATGCTTATACATAGACTGAACGATACTGTTTTGTTGTGTCACACAAGGACAGTGTTTTTCTTTCGAATATATGGAAGTGCTAGGTTGGACTTAACTTAAATAATTTTGATTCAGATGTGTCACACTTGATCAAAATAATCTAAGAGGCAAAATACAAGGAGTTACATAGTGATGTAATTGACAATAGTTGTCTACCTATTTATTTATATATAGTTTGTTGTGTCACACAAGGCTATATACATTTGAAATGGGATCCTTATTCTCACTAGCAAATCTTTAATTAGATTTGCCGAACTATATAATGTGGGTAATATGGTTTGATGAAAATAGTGGGAGATACCAATTTAAAATAAAGACCTAATTTATTTTGGTAATTAATTAAATGAATGTATGCTAAAATGTTGTCTATTTCACATGCAGAATTTAAAAATGTCAAACTCACTATCACTGCGTAGCATACTTGATGCTAACAAACTGACCGGACCGAATTATACGGACTGGTTAAGGAATCTGAGAATTGTTCTCACTGCTGAAAAGATTTCTTATGTCCTAAATTCGCCTGTCCCTGCAAGTGTTGCAGAAAACAGCCTCTGAGGAAGAGATTGCTACTTTCAGAAAGTGGCAAGATGAGGCAATCTTGGCTCAATGCATCATGCTCGCATCCATGAGTAACGAGCTTCAGCGTCAGCATGAAACTATAGATGCTCCTACTATATTGTTGCATCTCAAAGAGTTGTATGGTGAGCAAAGTAGGACTGCTAGATATCAGATATCTAAGGAGCTCTTCCGATCTCGTATGACCGAAGGCACTACTGTTGAGACTCATGTCCTTAAGATGATCAATCTAATTGAACAGCTTGGACAACTTGGGTTCGTGATGGATGGGGAGTTAAGTCAAGATTTGATCTTGCAGTCACTCCCGGACACCTTCTCACAATTTGTTGTGAATTTTCACGTGAATAAGTTGGACGTCAGTTTGCCTGAGTTACTTAACATGTTGAAAACTACTGAAGGTCACTTCACATCCAACAAGAACCAAGTCTTACTAGTGGATGATTCTTCCAAGAAAAGGAAGAGGCCCAAGGTATCTTCTGAAAAGAAGAAAAACAAGAAGGCTAAGGGCAAGGCGAAGAGGAAGGATAAAAAGAAACCTGATCCAGATAGCAAAGGAATTTGCTACCATTGCAATAAGCCGGGACACTGGAAGAGGAACTGTAAGGAGTATCTTGCGGACCAAAAGAAGCTTAGAGAAGCTTCGACTTTCGATCTAGGTTTGTTCATGATTGAAATTAATTTTTCTGAAAGTCAAAATTCTACTTGGGTATTGGATACCGGCTGTAGTTCTCACATATGTAATAATATGCAGGGACTAAGCAGAAGTAGGAAGCTGAACAAGGATGAAGTCGTCCTACGAGTGGGAAATGGAGCAAAGGTTGCTGCATTAGCTGTAGGGACTTATCGTTTAGCACTGCCTTCGGGCAAGTTCATTAGTTTAAATAATTGTTATTATGTTCCGACACTCATTAGAAACATTATTTCAATTTCTGTATTGGATATGGATGGTTTTGATATTATAATAAAGAACAACAGTTGTTCTATTTATAATAACAATGTTTTATATGGTGTTGGCAATTTACTGAATGGACTTTACATACTTGACTTGCATGAAAATATACTTCAAATTGAACAAACTAAGAAAAGAAAAAGAGATGATGTTAATTATACCTTTATGTGGCACTGTAGACTCGGTCATATCAATGAAACAAGATTATCCAAGTTGCATAAAGATGGGCTTTTAGAGCTATCTGATTACGAATCATATCCAACTTGTGAATCTTGTCTCATGGGTAAGATGACTAAATCTCCTTTTAGTGGAAAAGGAGAAAGAGTTACAGAGTTGTTAGCGTTGGTACACACAGACGTTTGTGGACCTATGACAACGAATGCACGAGGAGGGTATTCTTATTTTATTACTTTCACTGATGATCATTCTAGATTTGGATATGTGTATTTAATGAAATACAAATCTTAATTGTTTGAAAGGTTCAAAGAATTCAGAAGTGAAGTAGAGAAACAAACTGGTAAGAGTATTAAGATTCTTCGATCGGATCGAGGAGGAGAATACTTAACCAATGAGTTTCTCAATTGTCTCAAAGAAAATGGTATAATCTCACAATGGACTCCACCAGGGACGCCACAGTTGAATGATGTATCTGAAAGGAGAAATCGAACATTGTTGGACATGGTTCGATCCATGATGAGTTTTACCGACCTTCCAGTATTATTCTGGGGTTATGCCCTAGAAACGGCTGCATATCTACTTAACAAGGTACCTACCAAATCCGTCCCAAAGACCCCGTATGAGATATGGACAGGGAGGAAACCAAATCTTAAGTATGTTAAGACTTGGGGTTGTCCAGCTTATGTCAAAAGGTTTGAACAAGATAAGCTAAAGACTAGATCTGACAAGTGTAGATTTGTGGGATACCCTAAAAAAATTGTAGGGTATTATTTCTATCATCCCAATGATCAAAAGGTGTTTGTAACGAAACACGCTGCCTTCTTGGAAAAGGAGTTTATCCTCGAAGGGGTCAGTGGAAGTAAGATATATCTTGAAGAAGTTCAAGAACCACAAAATACTCCGGATCAAAGTCAGGTACCTGACCAAGTAGAAGAACCTACTGTACCACAACCTATTCGTAAATCTGGAAGAGTACCGAAGATACCTGAGAGGTATGGATTCATCATAGAGGATGATGATGAGGTACGCATCATAGATGATGATGATCTATTGACTTACGAAGAGGCTATGAGTAGTGAAGACTCAGAGAAATGGCTAGAAGCCATGAAATCCGAGATGGACTCCATGTAGGAAAACCAAGCATGGACTTTGGTTTCACCACCTGAGGGCATTAAGCCTATTGGGTGTAAATGGGTCTTTAAGAGAAAGACTGGAGCAGATGGCAAGGTAGAGACCTATAAGGCCCGACTAGCTGCAAAAGGTTTCAAACAAAGACAAGTAGTTGACTATGATGAAACCTTCTCACCAGTAGCTATGCTTAAGTCCATTCGGATTTTGCTTGCAATTGCAGCTTATTATGACTACGAGATCTGGCAAATGGACGTGAAAACGGCCTTCCTCAATGGAGAGCTTGAGGAGAATGTATATATGATACAGCCAGAGGGTTTTGTTTCAACGGTTGGAACAAACCAAGTCTGTAAGCTACAACGATCCATTTATGGATTGAAGCAAGCTTCTCGAAGATGGAACATCCGTTTTGATGAGATAATCAAAAGGTTTGATTTTATCAAAAATGAGGATGAACCATGTGTGTATAAGAAGGTTAGTGGGAGCGCTGTTTCATTCCTTGTATTATATGTTGATGACATATTACTGATAGGGAATGATGTTTCTATGCTACAGTCGATCAAAATTTGGTTATCTAAACACTTCTCCATGAAGGACTTGGGTGAGGCATCCTATATTTTGGGGATAAAGATCTATAGAGATAGATCTAAAAGGATGCTGGGCTTGACCCAAGGAAAGTACATTGACTCGATGCTAAAGAAGTTTAGCATGGAAGATTCCAAGAGAGGTCTCATGCCGATGAGCCATGGAATACATCTCTCCAAGAAACAGGCCCCAAAGACACCTGAGGAGAGAAACCGGATGAGTAAGATTCCTTATGCTTCCGCAATAGGATCTATCATGTACGGTATGATATGTACTAGACCAGATGTCGCTCATGCACTTAGTGTAACGAGAAGATATCAGTCGAATCCAGGAGAAGAGCACTGGAAGGCAGTGAAAAACATCCTAAAGTACTTGAGAAGAACTAAGGATGTATTTCTTGTCTACGGTGGGTCTGAATTGAAACTAGAGGGCTATACAGACTCAAGTTTTCAAACGGACCAAGATGACAGTAAATCCGTTTCAGTTCAGGGTACGTGTTTACCTTAAACGGTGGTGCAGTGAGTTGAAAAAGTTCCAAGCAGCAAACAGTTGCTGATTCAGTGACAGAGGCAGAGTACAAAGCTGCAAGTGAAGCTGCAAAGGAAGCTGTTTGGATGAAGAAGTTCATAACTGAACTTGGAGTGGTTCCTAGCATTAGAGGAGCAGTACCTTTATTCTGTGACAACAATGGAGCTGTTGCGCAGGCTAAGGAACCCAGGTCTCATCAGAAATCCAAATACATGTTGCGGCGGTTTCATTTGATTAGAGAGATCATTAAAAGAGGAGATGTCACCCTGGAGCGTGTGGACTCTCAAGACAACATTGCAGATCCATTTACTAAAGCTTTAACTCAATAGCAGTTTGATCGTCACTTAGGGAAGATGGGTATTAGATACCATGGTGATTGGCTTTAGTACAAGTGGGAGATTGAAAGTAGTATGCACACAAGCCAATAATATTTGATATGATGTAGCATATACTTTGTAATCTTATTCATTTATTAATAAAAGCATTGATTTTCTTAAAAGGCATTTTATATTATCTACATGATGTTGTTATAATAAATGTGATAAACCCATAGTTTTTGAGCAATGTTTTTAGAATCATGATGGTGATCATGCTAATGAGATCTAAATTCTAGATAGCTCACAAACTAAAATTGTCCCTAATCGTTGGATTACTAAATTGGGGATTAGTGAATCAGAATAGATTAGTACATACGTTGCTTGCTCTTAGGAAGAGGATGATTGATCTCATAATCATTTGTGTGGAGACACTAAAGCAAGTATGTAGGTGCTTATTAGAGAATAAGTTCACTGAACGTGACTCGCTAAGGAATACCTAATGGAGTTTTACTTGCCTGTCAATAGGAATTCCTCTAGTGATAGTAGTACAAGTGATCCTTGGACTTGAGATCATCATAGTATCTTGTGTATGATTAATTATACTTTGACATATTCCTTAAGACCTTTGGGGTATATCAAAGGGTATGATTGGGTATAATAAGTTGTACATGGAGATAGGTGAATGATCAATAAAGAATCTACCACGTCTGGTAAAAGATGTGAATGTCATATGTGATTCGATAAATGACAACTCAGTAGTCCTTGGCCAAGGCAGAATGAAATTAGAAACGAGTTTCTAATTTGGATTATTTAGAGTTGTGCATTTGGTAATCGAAATGCATATAATTAAATAAAATAAGACTTGACAGTAAATCCATGTCTTATATTTAATTGGGACATTGTATGGTAGAAGGATTAAATTGTACGGTAACTATTTACTCAAAGGTTCTTTTGTGATTGATGTTGAAATCTATATTATCTGGAAAGTCATTGATCGCTAAGGGGGCTTACCCTTATTGTAGAATAAATATTATTTATTTAAATGAATTAAATAGTTTAATTTATTTATTTAAATAAGATTAGAATTGTTCTAATTGATTTATTCACAACCGGTTTAATATGGAGAACCTAAAGGGTCACACCGCAAAAAGGAAAATATTTATTTAAAAAGTAAATGGCATAATTGTAATAATAAGTTAAGTGTATTTAATTTAATCTATGGAGATAGAATAAATTAAATAGCTTAATATTTATTATTTAATATTTTGGAAATATTAAATATAAATTAATAAGAGGAGTCTTATTATTATTATTACTATTACTATTATTTAATTTCTAATATAGATTGAGAATTAATTAATAGAACTATTATTTATTTCCTAATAGGGATTGGGAATTAATTAATAGAAGTACTATCTCACAAATTCCTAATTGGATTAGGAGCATAATTAATTAAAGGAGTTTAATTATAATTGAAACCCTAATCCTAAATAGTTTAGGGAAGGGTTATTCCTACATCTATAAATAAGAGGAGTCTTATCATAGATTAGGGTTACACACTCTTGCATTAGATTGTGGAGAGTACTTACAATTTCTATAGAGATAGAAACTAGGGTTTGCCAAATACCCAACTTCTTGAATACTTGTTCTTCCTTGGTGGATCACCTCTATAGGCCAAACACTTGGGTGGCTAACGTTGATCAAAGGAAGGAATCACACCGTAGCATTCGAGGAGAACACGAAGGACTAGGAGTTGAACTTGTACCCGAGGAAGCTTTGTTCTACGAGTGTATAAATTCTTATTCTCTTTCTCTTTTGTTTATATCGTTAATTGAGCACAAGGATTGATCTTGGTGATGGTTGGTATAAAATTTTAAAATCCGTTTTATCGCGCTTCCGCTCTATTTATGTAATTTGATTGCATGTTCGCGTTATATACAAACCTAACACAACGTCCTCAGAGTCCTCCTCTGAATCAAACTCAGGCTCATGCTCCTGACCCACAACAGTGATCAATGGAGATGGCTCTCTCTGTATCAACTGCTCCCGGATAACATGGATATCACGGGGCTCCTCCTCTCCAGCCACTCGGGGCTCAACATCCCTAGGCTGACTGAATCCTCCAACATTCGACATCCTGACAACAAAGTTTAAGTTTTAATTAATACTCAGTACTAGTCGCAGCAGATAGGTTGTTAACACATAAGCACATAGCACATAACGTCTTTTATTATCTTTAATGAATTCCTTAATTTATTCCTTAGAACTCGATAAAAGTTTATCACCACTATATTTTCTGACTCTTAAAAGGCTACTACCTTAAGGTTTCCCCACCTAAGGTTCATAACCTACAGCTCTAATACCAACCTGTGACACTCCCAAATCCGAGTACTTCGTTTCCACAGAATTTGGTGTTCACTCTCCAAATACATCACATCTAACTACCCATTCAAATATGAATGAAAACTCTTAATTAAAATAGAAATCTCCCATTAAAGGGTTATAACATCATTAATAAATAAATCCCAAGTCATCTCACCTTAAATAAACATCAATGCAGAAATATAACTTAAGTCTATTACATAACATCATTTAAACAAATATAACAAGTCTTCATTACTTGTTTGCTTTGCCTTTGCCTTTGCTAGTGGATGGCTCTTCAACTCTTTCAACTTTAGCTGCAATGTTATTATGCAAAGGTGAGCAAGAATTGCCTAACAAGTAACACAATAAAATAATAATAATAACATGCGAATAATCAATGGATATCGAATAATCGAATACTCGGATTTTGAATCAAGATTAGAAAACAAGAATCAAAAGAACATCTGAGGGTCACAAGACCACGAACTATGTCCTAGGTTATCAAGTATTTCTACTTTAAACCTTTAACAATCGTAAGACTATATGGACCTTACTTCTCGTACGTAGGGGGATCAGCCCTTTGTACCATGTACGTGCACAACATCTAAATACTAACGCGTAAAATAATCCCCTATAAAAAAGGTTGTTCATCTCAATTTGACATCAGAGTCTGCACCAAAGGAAGTTTGGTTTGGATTTACTTCAATAACGTTTCTAGAATTTAGAACGCTCATCAACTATGGAATAGTCGAATCAATAAGGGTTCGCTAGTCAATCAAGGCTCAATAAAAATGTAATTGATATTTGAGAATCAAAGACTGAATCTCACAAAAGATACAATCGAATAAACTCTGTATAACTGAAGTATTAATTAAAGGAATCAGAATAACACATTTGAATTCATGAACTTGAATGAATTATGGTAAAGAACTTGCTCAATATGAAGTAGAGTATAGAAACTTGCATAAAAGAGATATAGGGTTTTAGAACTTGCTCAATGAAAAGTAGAGGTAATAAACTTGCTCAATATAAGAGTGAAGTTTAGAAAACTTGCGTAAAAGTAATAAGTAAGGATAAGATGCTTGCCTTGTGCGTAGGTTATAAATTAAAATTCACGTTCTTTAATCAACCTATACATTCCGTTTATAAAGCAGTAACAATAATTAGTTACAGTATTATAAACACTTCAGGATTCATTCTCGTCCAATTTCATTTAATATCTCAATTAATACATTAGTCTAAGCTTTAAACATGCATATGGTAACATATCATGAGCTCAAGGAAAAAGAAATTTTTTTTATTCCCTGTTCCACCGCCGGGGCGGTGGTTTCCTTCACAATTGTCCCGCCGGGGCGAGGCTACCGTCGGGGCGATAGAAATCAGTTCATTTTGGGCGTCGGGGCGAGGACCTCGCCGAGGTGACAACTTTAGTTCTTTTATACCGTCGGGGCGACAATCCTAGAGTAATTCCACCGCCAGGGCGGTGGACCCGAAACCAGTCTTCTGCAGTTCGTGAAGAACACAGAAAATGCCAAATTTGGCCAAAGTTTTTCACAATTAACCGATTAAATTACTACCCATTCATCATATATGTTATGAAATCAAAACCAATTACATACATAGTGATGTTAACATCACAGACAATCTAAACAACCAATTAAAGGCTAAAAATTTTCACTATTCATACTTTATTAACATGTTTTGATACAGTTAACGTAATTAATCACTGTGAATTCGTTTGTTAACCAATTCAATCCGTTTAACTTACGTTTTCTTCGTTTTTACATGCATAAACATAATTAGAAATCAATTTAACTAATTAACATGCAAAACAAGCATCAATTTCATACATATAGTTCATATTCATATATAACTACTCTGTAAGTTTCTAAACTCTAATATAAACGTAATTTAATGGATTTAATTACTCTAAATCACATATAAATCATATAAAATACATTTATGCATGCTTACAAACATCTAACATCAATTTAATAAAAATTTAGCCATAGAATTTACTTTACAGAAAACTTAAAATATACGTTCATGGAATAAAACTCATAAGAACATAAATTAAAGTTTGAAATCAAGGAATTACCTTGATTAGTGCTTGGATTATGCAACAATTGAAATAATTTCTTTTTCCCTTCACTGATTTTCTCAAAACTCTCTCTTTTTCTCTCTGTATTAGTTTCTAAGAACTGATGATATAATGGTGCGTATCAAATAAAATGGCAGAGTGTGGTCGTCAGTTAATCCCATAATGGGTTAACTGACTCTAACCCCCACTAAGTGAAAGTAGTATGCACACAAGACAATTATATTTGATACGATGTAGCATATACTTTGTAATCTTATTCGTTTGTTAAAGGCATTTTACTTTATCTACATCGTGTTGTTATATTAAATGTGATAAACCCATAGTTTTTAGCAATGCTTTTAGAATCATGATGGTGATTATGCTAATGAGATCTAAATTTTAGATAGCTCACAAACTAAAATCGTTCCTAATTGTTGGATTACTAAAAAGGGGATTAGTGAATCCGGATAGATTAGTACATACGTTGTTTGCTCTTATGAAGAGGATGATTGATCTCATAATCATTTGTGTGGAGACACTAAAGCAAGTATATAGGTGCTTATTAGAGAATAAGTTCACTAAAAGTGGCTCGCTAAGGAATACCTAATGGAGTTTTACTCGCCTGGCAATAGGAATTCCTCTAGTGATAGTAGTACAAGTGATCCTTGGACTTGAGATCATCATAGTATCTTGTGTATGATGAGTTATACTTTGACATGTCCCTTAAGACCCTTAGGGTATATCAAAGGGTATGATTGGGTATAATAAGTTGTACATGGAGATAGGTGAATGGTCAACAAAGAATCTACCACTTCTGGTAAAAGGAGAGAATGTCCTATGTGATTCGATAAATGACGACTCAGAAGTCTTTGGCCAAAGCAGAATGAAATTAGAAAGGAGTTTCTAATTGCATTAATCAGAGTTGTGCATTTCAGAATCGAAATACATATAATTAAATAAAATAAGACTTGACAGTAATTCCATGTCTTATATTTAATCGGGACATTGTATGGTAGAAGGATTGAATTGTACGGTAACTATTCACTGAAAGGTTCTTTTGTGATTAATGTTGAAATCTATATTATCTGAAAAGTCGTTGATCGCTAAGGGGCTTACCCTTATTGTAGAATAAATATTATTTATTTAAATGAATTAAATAGTTTAATTTATTTATTTAAATAAGATTAGAATTATTCTAATTGATTTATTCACAACCGGTTTAATATGAAGAATCTAAAGGGTCACACCACAAAAGAAAAATAATTGTTTAAGAAGTAAATGGCATAATCGTAATAATAAGTTAAGAGTATTTAATTTAATCTATGGAGATAGAATAAATTAAATAGCTTAATATTTATTATTTAATATTTTGAAAATATTAAATATAAATTAATAAGAGGTGTCTTATTATTATTATTATTATTACTATTACTATTATTTAATTCCTAATAGGGATTGAGAATTAATTAATAGAAGTATTCTCTCATAAATTTCTAATTGGATTAGGAGTTTAATTAATTAAAGGAGTTTAATTAAAATAAAAATCCTAATCCTAAATAGTTTAGGAGGGTTCCCTATATCTATAAATAAGAGGAGTCTTATCATGATTTAAGGTTAGATAGTTACACACTATTCCATAAGAATTAGAGAGAGAGAGTGAGAGTACTTGCAATTTCTATAGAGATAGAAACTAGTGTTTTGCCAACACCCATCTTCTTGAACAACTATTATTCCTTGGTGGATCACCTCTAGAGGCCAAACACTTGGGTGGCTAACCTTGATCAAAGGAAGGAATTTAATCAGTGGAATTCGAGAAGAACGCGAAGGATTTGGAGGTGAACTCGTACCTGTGGAAGCATGGTTCTACAAGGGTATGATTCTCATACTTTATCTCTTTCGTTTAATTGATAATTGAGCACATGGATGATCATGGTGATGGTTTGTATGAAAAATTTTAAAATCCGATAATTGAGCACGTGATTCGATAAATGACGACTCAGAAGTCTTTGGCCAAAGCAGAATGAAATTAGAAAGGAGTTTCTAATTGCATTAATCAGAGTTGTGCATTTCAGAATCGAAATGCATATAATTAAATAAAATAAGACTTGACAGTAATTCCATGTCTTATATTTAATCGGGACATTGTATGGTAGAAGGATTGAATTGTACGGTAACTATTCACTGAAAGGTTCTTTTGTGATTAATGTTGAAATCTATATTATCTGAAAAGTCGTTGATCGCTAAGGGGGCTTACCCTTATTGTAGAATAAATATTATTTATTTAAATGAATTAAATAGTTTAATTTATTTATTTAAATAAGATTAGAATTATTCTAATTGATTTATTCACAACCGGTTTAATATGGAGAATCTAAAGGGTCACATCACAAAAGAAAAATAATTGTTTAAGAAGTAAATGGCATAATCGTAATAATAAGTTAAGAGTATTTAATTTAATCTATGGAGATAGAATAAATTAAATAGCTTAATATTTATTATTTAATATTTTGGAAATATTAAATATAAATTAATAAGAGGTGTCTTATTATTATTATTATTATTATTATTACTATTACTATTATTTAATTCCTAATAGGGATTGAGAATTAATTAATAGAAGTATTCTCTCATAAATTTCTAATTGGATTAGGAGTTTAACTAATTAAAGGAGTTTAATTAAAATAAAAATCCTAATCCTAAATAGTTTAGGAGGGTTCCCTATATCTATAAATAAGAGGAGTCTTATCATGATTTAAGGTTAGATAGTTACACACTCTTCCATAAGAATTAGAGAGAGAGTGTGAGAGTACTTGCAATTTCTATAGAGATAGAAACTAGTGTTTTGCCAACACCCATCTTCTTGAACAACTATTATTCCTTGGTGGATCACCTCTAAAGGCTTAACACTTGGGTGGCTAACCTTGATCAAAGGAAGGAATTTAATCAGTGGAATTCGAGAAGAACACGAAGGATTTGGAGGTGAACTCGTACCTGTGGAAGCATGGTTCTACAAGGGTATGATTCTCATACTTTATCTCTTTTGTTTAATTGATAATTGAGCACATGGATGATCATGGTGATGGTTTGTATGAAAAATTTTAAAATCCGTTTTTATCACGCTTCCGCACTATTTATGTAATTTGATTGCATGTTCGCGCTATATACAAACCTAACAGTGGCATCAGAGCCTAATCTTGTGCTAATTATCGATTATTATGATTCCATGTATGTATGGGTATGCGATTGGATCGATTTTCTGGGCAACGGAAAAAAATTCGAATTCCGCTACGCAGAAATCGTTTCTGGGGGTGCAGCGCGGCCACACCGCTCCTAGTTCATTTGGGAGCGCGGCCGTGCCGGTCTGCAGATTTTGAAATTTTTTTTTTGATTTTATTTATTTTTAATTAAGATAAAAGGTTTATTTTCAATTGGAATATAATTAAAATTAAAAGTTTTATTTAAACTTGGAATTGGATTCCAAGTTAACTAGAATAAAGGAGTTTATTCACATATGGAATAGGATTCCATGTTTCATAGAATAAAGGAGTTTATTCACATATGAAATAGGATTCCATGTTTCCTTAAAAATAAAGATGTTTAGCCCGGTTTGAAATGATCCATGTTACGGAACCAAGACAACCTATCTTACTAATACTAATATAATAATAGGGTGACTAATAATAAGAAAGAGTTAAGGGCCTCCAACGCCTATAAATATCAGCTTCTATTTTCAAAGAGAGAGGTAGAAGTCAGAAAGAAAGACTTTCAGTAACACTTATTCCAAAAACACTCTTATGGATATCGCCGGAAGACTTGCTACAATTCAGCAAGAAATACAGCAGGTAGAAAATCAGAAGCTCCAGTGCGAGCAAAGCCTCCGGCTATTCTGGGAGCATCCGCCTGCTCTCGATCCTCATTTTATAGGACAAATGATGCAGGGGATCAGGGATCAAATTCGCGATTGCGAAAACAAGAGGAGGGCCCTCCGCCTCGAACAGGAGGAGCTGATTGTTCGAGCTGCTGCTCCAAATCCCCCCTATAACACCCCCTTCCCGAAATAGGAAAGGGAGGTCACGCACGAACAAACTCTAAGCAGAATATCAAACTAAAAGGAACTACTCTTCACACTTGCCCTTGAACCCCTTGAATACCTGCCGAAAGAAAAACACAGCATGAGCCAATTGCCTAGTACGAATATAAAGTACAGAAATGAGAACCGAAAATGAATAACAAAATCAAGCTGAACTAAACTCAATAACATAGCTGAACTGAATAACGAAATCAAACTCAACTAAACTCAATAACATAGCTGAACTGAACTGAACTTAATAACATAGTCGAACTGAACTGACTTGAACTTAAATAGCTGAACTGAACTGAACTCAATAACATAGTCGAACTGAACTTAATAACATAGTCGAACTGAACTGAACTGAACTTAAATAGCTGAACTGAACTGAACTGAACTCAATAACAAATATCACAATAACAATACTGAACTGAATAACATAGTTGAACTGAACTGAATAACATAATAGGCTGAATCGAATGGCTGAGGTTATTTCATACCGAGCTCAAAAATATAGCTTGCCTCATAGACAAGTCAAATAATGCCACATAGACAAATCACACATTGGACTGCAGATCTAAATGCATGCAAAATCGGAAAGTGTGTTTGGCACAACATCAGCAATCCGCAGAACAGAACAGAAAACTAGAGCCGACCCATACGCCTCTCACAACAAATCACCAAATGGCCAACTCCCATCGGAGCACAAAACAGAGACGCCGTGGACTAATCACACTACCACGGAAGTGTCATGTCTCTCGTGCCAAGACGACATGCCTGTGGTACCCCCACAGGTGGTTATAGCTCAAGTATACCCTACAGTATATTCTAACAGAGATATGAAGTCATAACACATGCGACATAATATCAACAAAAATGGGGTTCTAATATGTATATGTCAAAACAAACAAATCATCGATACAAGCCTCCAAAATATAAACATATACATTTCTATAAATATCAAGATAATACTAGAATGATAATCCAACTCAAAGAGTACAAATACGAGTTCTATGTCTCAACGCTAAATAAAACTATGATATTAATTTCACATGAAACAATTATGTGAATTAATAACGAAATTCAAAACGAGGAACAAAACGAATTAATTAAATTTCAGAAGACTATCGCTGAAGGAGTATGGAATCCGTACCTGGAGTACGTAATGTAATACCCACAATTACAGATGCAATTGGTTAGACTCGCTCAAAGTAATCTATTCACAAAAATAATACATTTTATTAAATACTACAATATTAGTATTAATAGTTTGTATGCATATATTGAACCCTCCATAATATTAAAGAGATACATAATATCTAGCCAAAATAATACCAAAATATTAACTAACAAACTAACTATAATATACTAATTAAAGTTATAAACTAATAATACAGAAAATTAAATTGAATAAATACAAAAGAAGAAAAAAAAGCGTACCCGAAATTATGAGGTTCGCAGTCTGTCTATGCCCTCGATACTGGAAATTTTTAACTAAGGAGGTACTTACTAAAAGTCCCTCTTACAAAAAGTCTTTTCTTAAAATAAGAAAATCCTTATTGTTTAATAAATAAATAAAATAAATAAAATATTAGTTATATATATAGGTAAGGAAAGGGGGAAAACTTTAGTATTCGGGCGATGTGGGACAGAAACCTGAGTATTACATTACTTCTCCCTTAAAAAGATTATGTCCCCGGAATCAAAAGAAAAGGAACGTGCCTAATTATCAAAAAGATGCGGATACTCTGTCCGGATAGACTCCTTCATCTCCCAAGTTGCCTCTCGTTCCGAATGATTTATTGATGAAATAAAATAATAGATGAAAACGAAATTGATTAACGACAAATCAAATACAAATTGATGTGACAACTGAATAGAGTATCAAACAGAATAAAAACCTAACCCAAAAGTCTACCCATAACTCACAGGTGAAACCTAAATAAGTTTTCTACAAGAAAGGAACCTAAGCTCTGATACCAACTTTGTAACACCCCCTTCCCGAAATAGGAAAGGGAGGTAACGCACGAACAAACTCTAAGCAGAATATCAAACTAAAAGGAACATCTCTTCACACTTGCCCTTGAACCCCTTGAATACCTGCCGAAAGAAAAACACAACATGAGCCAATTTCCCAGTACGAATATAAAGTACAGAAATGAGAACCGAAAATGAATAACAAAATCAAGTTGAACTAAACTCAATAACATAGCTGAACTGAATAACGAAATCAAACTCAACTAAACTCAATAACATAGCTGAACTGAACTGAATTTAATAACATAGTCGAACTGAACTGAACTGAACTTAAATAGCTGAACTAAACTGAACTTAATAACATAGTCGAACTGAACTTAAATAGCTGAACTGAACTGAACTCAATAACAAATATCACAATAACATAACTGAACTGAACTGAACTGAATAACATAGCTGAACTGAACTGAATAACATAATAGGCTGAATCGAAAGGCTAAGGTTATTTCAAACCGAGCTCAGAAATATAGCTTGCCACATAGACAAGTCAAATAATGCCACATAGACAAATCACACATTGGACTGCAGATCCAAATGCATGTAAAATCAGAAAGTGTGTTTGGCACAACATCAGCAATCCGCAGAACAGAACAGAAAACTAGGGCTGACCCATACGCCTCTCACAACAAATCACCAAATGGCCAACTCCCATCGGAGCACAAAACAGAGACGCCGTGGACTAATCATACTGCCACGGAAGTGTCATGTCTCTCGTGCCAAGACGACATGCCTGTGGTACCCCCACAGGTGGTTATAGCTCAAGTATACCCTACAGTATATTCTAATAGAGATATGAGGTCACAACACATGCGACATAATATCAACAAAAATGGGGTTCTAATATGTATATGTCAAAACAAACAAATCATCGATACAAGCCTCCAAAATATAGACATATACATTTTTATAAATATCAAGATAATACTAGAATGATAATCCAACTCAAAGAGTACAAATACGAGTTCTATGTCTCAACGCTAAATAAAACTATTATATTAATTTCACATGAAACAATTATGTGAATTAATAACGAAATTCAAAACGAGGGACAAAACGAATTAATTAAATTTTAGAAGACTATCGCTGAAGGAGTACGGAATCCGTACCTGGAGTACGTAATGTAATACCCACAATTACAGATGCAATTGGTTAGACTCGCTCAAAGTAATCTATTCACAAAAATAATACATTTTATTAAATACTACAAAATTAGTATTAATAGTTTGTATGCATATATTGAACCCTCCATAATATTAAAGAGATACATAATATCTAGCCAAAATAATACCAAAATATTAACTAACAAACTAACTACAATATACTAATTAAAGTTATAAACTAATAATACAGAAAATTAAATTGAATAAATACAAAAGAAGAAGAAAAAACGTACCCGAAATTATGAGGTTCGCAGTCTGCCTACGCCCTCGATACTGAAATTTTTTAACTAAGGAGGTACTTACTAAAAGTCCCTCTTACAAAAAGTCTTCTCTTAAAATAAGAAAATCCTTATTGTTTAATAAATAAATAAAATAAACAAAATATTAGTTATATATATATAGGTAAGGAAAGGGGGAAAACTTTAGTATTCGAGCGATGTGGGACAGAAACCTGAGTATTACACCCCCCCAATCCCCCGAGAAATGAGCATTAGCTCTTTTTATAAGATTAAAATAAAGGGTCCGTCGACCCACAGTAGTGTGTGTTTTAATTTCGGGCTTTTTGATAAGGAATATGATTTAACATATTTTATTTTTTCAAACAATTTTAAGTTAAAATAAATGAGTTTATTTTGAACTTGAAATTGGTTTCCATGTTAATTGAAATAAAAGAGTTTATTTTGATTTAGAATTTGATTAAAAATAAATGAGTTTATTTTTATTCAAAATTGGATAAAATAAAATAAAGAAGTTTATTATGATTTAAATTTTGATTAAAATAAAGGAGTTTATTTTTGTTTCAAAATTGGATTTCAAGTAAACTTTTAATTGCCCATTAAATGATATCAATGCATATATGGAATGGTTTTATTATTCATGAGATGAATGTTATTTATTGATCCATATGGAGATATGAATGATAATAAATAGGGATTGATTATGGACTACTGACCAATGTGTGATTGGATTTATTTTAGTGGATGCTTGAATGAATGAGTTTTTATAAATGGGGTCTGCATACCTCGTCTTCTCTAGTTTTTCTTGATGTAAATTCTATCTTCCTCCTATGTACCTCCCCTTAACTGCTGATCAAGGTTTCTATTTATTGTAAATAGTTTATGTAATAGGTTTAGTTAGAATTACTTGAAGAATTGGAGACCCCGTTTGTAATGGAGCCCGGGTTTAAATGTAATAGTTATATTTAAATTTTGTTCTTGCACCCTAGGTTTGACCTTTTGGTTCACTTGGTGGCTCTAGTGAACCAAATTAGAATAAAAGTCCATAATCAATCTGGGTAGAATATAGTATTCTATATGTGCATGCTTACTGTGTATATATTATATATTATACAGCATGCTTCGCATGTTAAATAATATGACGCGTATTTTATATATATATATATATATATATATATATATATGTGTGTGTGTGTGTGTGTGTGTGTGTGTGTGTGTGTGCATGCGCGCTAAACAAGATGAGACAAATAATAACAAACCCCTCAAAGAAATTATATTAAGTCCTAAGCATTCAAAGATATTTGGAATATCAAACGTCGCCTTCTAGCATGGTAAAGCAATAGAGTATTAAATATTTAATATGAGTTTGTTGTGTCACCACAAGGCAAGTATTAAATATTTAAGATGTTGCATTATCACATTTGATGCTTATTAAGGAATTGAACATTACTGTTTTGTTGTGTCACCACAAGGACGGTATTTTTCTCTTCACATATATGGAAGTGCTAGGTTGGGCTTAACTTGGACAATTTTGATTTGGATGTGTCACCACTTGATCAAAATAATCTAAGAGGCAAAATACAAGGAGTTACATAGTGATGTAATTGACAATAGTTGTCTACTTATTTATTTATATATCGTTTATTGTGTCACCACAAGGCTATATACATTTGAAATGGGATCCTTATTCTCACTAGAAAATCTTTAATTAGATATGCCGAACTATATAGGGAGGGTAATATAGTTTGATGAAAATAGTGGGAGATACCAATTTAAAATAAAGACCTAATTTATTTTGGTAATTAATTAAAATGAATGTATGCTAAAATGTTGTTAAATTACAAATTCATTTATAGATTTTTATAATGTCTAATTTACTATCACTGCGGAGCATATTATATGCTAATTAACCGGACCAAATTAAAAGGAGGAGGGTCGGGTTAGTCTCTCTCTAGGATTTTGCTCTCCCTTCTCTCTAGAATTAGGCTGGCCTTCCTCCGTCCATTTGGTTTTACCCGTCTCCTTCTGTTTAGTTCCGTTAACTCTCTTTTTCCTTTTTTGGTCCCCCGCCCAATTCTAGCTACCTTTTCCATCCTCATCATACTTCTCCGTTTACCCACTTTGGTATTCGCCGTCTGTCCCCTGCTATCTGCCCTCTTCCGGCATACCCACCTGCGTCTTCTTGCTGCAATCCTCTCGCTGGCAGTTCTGCAGATCTTCCTTGTTCTCCTTTCTTTTTACTCTCCCTTGCTCTCTAAACATGGTTACCCACTCTCATCTCTCCGCTGGCAACTCTTAGAGTAGCGAATCTAGAGACCTTTTTGCTGAATATGGCATTTCGTGCCCTAGCTCGCCATCTCTTTCTTCCCCGCTTGTCTTGAGCTGTGAAGACATGGTTGAATCTGTTATCATTCCCCAATCTGTTACCATTAGCTCGGATGAGTCTTCCTCCTTAGACAAGGTTATGTTGGATATGGACCTGGAAGTAAATGTCGGGCCTGCACTGAGCTCTAAGGCTTAGGACATTTTCAAAGCTGCCCAATATTTCTCTAGGAAGGATAGAGATGAAGCGTCAATGGAAAGGAAAAGAATCTTGCAGCTTTCAAACTTTATCTCTGCCCATGGCTTCTCTGTAAAGGATGTTAACGCCTATGTTTTTGAGGGAAAGCTCACTGTACCTGCTCCCGCCCACCAGGTGTTCGAGAATACTCCTCTTAGCATCGGTGAACCTTCGGGGGTAAAGGTTAATCTATCTTTTCTGGGTAGGGAGCTTATCCATGTTGCGTGTGTGGGCGAAGAACCTCTTTTGAAGTGTGGCCCTCTTATGCCCACTCCCTTTTCTCCCCTGGAGGAAATGGTAGTCCCAAACAGAATGTTCTCAATTTCAAATCCGGAAATTTCTTCTGGCTCTCCCTCCATGGAGTGGGATGGTCCTTGTCATGTGGCTGAGCCCACAAAATCTTGGAGTACAATTGTCTCGAATAAACCTATTAATGTTGCTGCCTCCCTCTTTTATTATCCTCCGTCGTCAAAGGAGGGTAACATCCTCATTAAGCCTCCAGTTGAAGTGCTTCGAAGGGGAAACCAGATTTGGTCTTCCAGCCTTGTTGGGTATTTTCTCCACTCCAAACTTCCTTTCAAAGTGGTGGAACCTATTGCTAGGCGTCTTTGGGGCAACTTGGGTCTTTCAAAGGTTCTCCTTCATAGCAAAGGGTACTACATTTTCAAGTTTAAATCTATTGCTGACCGGGATAATGTCCTTGCTGCCGGTCCCTGGTATTTTGCCTCCAAGGTCATAGTTCTCAAGCCATGGAAGGAAGGTGTCGAGTTTGCCAAATCCGACTGTGACAAATTCCCTATCTGGGTTAAGTTAAGCCAAGTTCCCATTTCTTACTACTCTGCTGAAGGTATCAGCTACATTGCTAGCGGCATTGGGAAGCCCCTAATTACTGATGCGCTAACATCTAATTATGACCTGCTGAACTATGCCAGAGTGTGCATTGAAATCAATGCTTCCTTTTCCTTCCCAAACTCTATTAATGTGACTGTTTTGAATAAGGAATCTTCAGAGGATATCATTGTCCCATTTGAGGTGGAGTATCAGTGTCGACCCCCCTCATGCCCTATCTGCAAGGTGTTTGGCTACTCGCAAATGAAATGCCCCAAGTCTAACTTTCAATGGATTCCTAAACCTCAAAATTCAAATATGGCGGAACCAATCAAGCAGGATCATGCTGGTCTGGAAGTTAATAAACGTGATGGTATATCTGATCCTAAGTGCAATCTTTCTATCCCTGTTAATGCTGCTCAATCTGACTGGGTTATAGTCTCACGCGGTGCCAAAACTGGAAAGGAGCCCCCCTATTTCGACTGCTATGCCTACTTCAAACTCCTTCTCCCCCATTGGTAACTCAGGTCTCCAGGCCTTGTTTGACTGTGACTCCCCCGCTCCTGACAACCCTCTACTTTCCAGACTTAAAGTTGTTGATGAAAAAGAAGGGAAGGACCTTAAGCATAAGTTGAGGAAAGGTTGTGATCAACCTCAAGGTGCCAAGAGAAGCAATAAGGGCAAGGGCCATGGTGGTAACTCTTTTTAACTCCTATGTTAATGTTAGCTTCCTATAATGTTAGGGGTTTGAATAAAAAGCCAAAGCAGGCTTATGTTAAACAATTTCTTCTAGATAATTGTATTTCTTTTGTTGGGCTTCTTGAAACTAGAGTAAAGGAACACAAAGCTCATAGAATCTCCAGGAACATTAGTCGAAACTGGAATTGGTGCTTCAATTATGACTCACACTACAATGGCAGAATTTGGGTGGGCTGGAATCCATCGATTTGGAATGTGGATATTCTTTTTGTGTCTTCTCAATTAATTCACTGTAGAATTAATCAGCTCAATAGCACAAACCAACCTTTTTTGGTTTCTTTTGTATATGGTCTCAACTCTTACATGGAAAGAAGGGATTTATGGAGGGATCTTGTCTCCCTTTCGCCCTCTGATTGTTGGTGCCTCTTGGGGGACTTTAATGTTATAAGCAACCTAAATGAAACTAGCAATGAGGAGGTTACCTGGGACATTGACATGGATGATTTTAAGGAGTGCACCCAAAATATTGGAGTTGGGGACATTCGTGGCATTGGCTCACTTTTCACCTGGTGGAACTACCAAGCTGCCAGACCTATTCATAAGAAGCTTGATAGAGTGCTGGGTAATTCCTGCTGGTTCTCCTCTTTTCCCCAGGCCCAAGCCACCTTTGCTCCGAGGGGTTTATCTGACCACTCCCCGGTTATCCTTAACACTGGGGTTGTTTCTGCGCAATCTAGGAAATATTTCCAATTCTTCAATCATCTTCTGCTTCTTGAAGGATTCACTGATTGTGTCCAAACTGCTTGGTCTAGCCCTGTTTAGGGGAACCCTTTCTTTGTGTTTAAGGAAAAGCTAAAGAGAACCAAGAGGGCCTTAATTTCTCTCAACCAATCTCATGGTAACCTCACCTCTGCTATTAAACTTGCAAAGGCCAATCTGCATCAGACCCAACTACTTCTTCAGTCTAGTCCGCTGGATCCTATGCTTCTTGAACAGGAGGACATTTGCTCCAAAACTCTCTGGACAGTGATGGAAAGAGAGGAATCTCTTATTCAGCAAAAATCCAGAACTACATGGCTGTCTTTGGGGGATAAAAACACAAGCTTTTTCTCCAATATGTTGAAAAGCAGATGGAACTCAAACAAAATACTATCCATCCATAACAGTGAGGGTGATCTTGTTCATGGACAAGAGGCTGTCGAATCTGTTGCTGTGGATTACTTTAAAAGTATTTTCAATGATCCTCTTGATACTTCGTATGGAAGATTTGAGGATTTCTGCTCCTCTGCACCGCGAACAATCAATCAAGATCAAGCCAGGCTATTATCTGCTCCTATTTCCGATTCTGAAAATTTTAATGTCCTTAACTCTATGAAACGCAATAAAAGCCCTGGCCCTGATGGGTTTAATGTAAACTTCTTTATTCATTGTTGGGACCTTGTTGGGGCTGATTTTACTAAGGTTGTGAAGTTCTTTTTCTCAACTTGCAGGATGCCACTTGGCTTTAACTCTACAGCTATTGCTCTTATTCCAAAATCTAGTACTCCTACTACTATGGCGGATTTTAGGCCCATTGCTTATTGTAATACCATCTATAAGTGCATTGCCAAAATTCTAGCCAATAGACTTAAAGAAGTCCTACCGGACATCATTGACAAGGCTCAATCTGCATTTGTTAAGGGCATGAGCATCAGTGATAACATTCTTCTTGCTCAAGAATTGTTCAGGAATTATCATAGAGCTTCCGGACCTTCAAGGTGTGCTCTCAAAATTGATCTAAAGAAGGCTTTTGACATGGTTAGATGGGATTTCCTTTTTGACTCCCTGACTTTCTTTAAATTCCCTGATCCCTTCATTGCATGGATCAAAGCCTGTGTCACCACAGCTATGTTCTCAATTAAAGTCAATGGTTCCCTTGCTGGTTTTTTTGCTAGCTCCCGCGGAATTAGGCAAGGAGACCCTCTCTCCCCCCTATTTGTTTGTGCTTATCATGGAAATGCTATCCCTAAAGCTAAACATGGTATCCAAGGAGCCAAGTTTCAAGTTCCACTGGAGAACCAAAAAATGTGGGATTACTCATCTACTTTTTGCTGACGACATCCTTATCTTCTGTCATGCTAGCATTCAATCTGTAGCTATTGTAAATTCCTGCATTCACTCCTTTTCTCTCTACTCCGGTCTTCTTCCTAACATTCAAAAGAGCCAATGTTTTCTGGGTAACTTTGACCATGCAGCATCCCAAAGCATCCTGGCACTTCTTGGATTTACCCCTGGTATCCTCCCCTCAAAGTTCCTGGGTGTTCCCTTAATATCCACCAAACTTTCCTCCCATGACTGTGCTCCCCTCATTCATAAAATAACACAGCGAGCTGCCTCATGGACTACTAATGTTCTTTCCTTCTCTGGGCGTTTGCAGTTGATTAAGTCCATCCTTTTTGCTATTCAATCCTATTGGAGCAATCATTTTATCCTACCGAAAGCTGTGATCAGAACCATTCAGTCTACCCTTAGTAGATTCCTTTGGAAAGGTTTCTCTCTTGCTCTTGGGGGCTCAAAAGTGGCCTGGTCTACCATTACTCTTCCTACAACTGAGGGTGGTCTTGGTGTAAAAAGTCTTTTGGACTGGAATAAAGCTTTAATCTTGAGGCACCTCCTCCATTGAATCCAGTTCCGCATGAAATCCTCCTGGGCTGCTTCGGTTAAAATTACTATCCTCAAAGGTCGATCTATCTGGCAGCTTCCCACACCAAACGACTGTTCATGGATATGGAAACAAGTCCTAAAACTTAGGCCCATCGCCCTGCAGAATCTGCATTACACTGTGGGTAGAGGAGACAATATCAGTTTATGGTTCGACCCTTGGCTTAATGGCACTGCCCTGGACCCTAGTCCTTCCTTAATCTCTCATTCTGGTTTGGACGAAAAGGCTACTGTTAGTACCATATTGCAGGATTCAGCATGGCTGCTTCCTACTAGTAATTACCATGAAGTGATTCTGTTACGTAGGCAAATTGAAACCTGCCCTACCCCTTCCCAACCGGCTGACTGTATTTGTTGGGACCATTGGGACATTCACTCAGTCAAAGCTAGCCAGATTTGGGACAACACTCGTCTCTGACAACAACCAGTTTCTTGGCACTCCATCCCTTGGAGCAAATTACATGTCCCCCGTTACTCCTTTATTTTGTGGCTAGGTCTTTTGAGGAGATTGCAAACTAATGATCGCATACAGCATTACACTAGTAGAATTATCAATTGCCCTCTCTGTCACCAAAGGCCCGAGACTTTTGAGCACTTGTTTTTCAATTGCCATTATTCCTCTACTATTCTCAAAGCTGCTTGTGATCTTGGAAACTAGACAACCATGCCCACTCTATGGGAAGATCTTATTGGGTTTATTTCCCTCTATCAAGGCACAAAGCTTACCAAAAACATCATGGGCCTCTCTATTGCAGTCTCATTCTACAAGGTCTGGGAAGCTAGAAATTCCATGCTCCACAAGAATGTCCTCATTCCGCCTACCCGCCTCGCAAAGGATGTTATAAATATAATTAAGTCTAGACTGTCTACATGTAAATCGTTTATTAAAGCTACCTCCTTTTGTCAATACTATTGTAACTGGCTTTTATAGCTTGTGGATTATTTCCTTTATTGCTAAGTCATTTGTGGCCTGTCATTAGATGATTTAGCAATTTTCTGGGGTATGCCCCTTAGCCATTGTTCATTTGGTTTTATACAACAAACACATTTAGTAAAAAACAAATTAAAAGGACTGCTGGTTAAAGAATTTGAGAATAGTTCTCAAGGCTGAAAAGCTATCTTATGCACTTAATATGCCTATCCCTGCAATGGTTGCAGACAATGCCTCAGAGGAAGAGATTGCTACTTTTGGACAGTAGCAAGATGATGCACAATTGGCTCAATGCATCATGCTCGCATCCATGAGTAATGAGCTTCAGCGTCAACATGAAACTATGGATGCTCTTACTGTACTCCGGCACCTTCAAAGAGTTGAAGGGTGAGGAAAGTAGGACTATTAGATATCAGATATCTAAGGAACTTTTCTGATCTAGAATGATCGATGGCACTACAGTACAGACATATGTCCTAAAATGATCAATCTGATTGAACAATTAAGACAACAAGGTTTTGTCATGGATGGAGAGTTGATCCAAGATTTGATCTTGCAATCACTTCCAGACTCTTTCTCACAAATTATTGTGAATTTCCACATGAACAAGCTATATGTCAGCCTGCCTGAGTTGCTTAAACATGTTGAAAACTGTAAAGAGTCACTTTCCAACCAAGAAAGACCAAGTCTTACTGGTAGATGATTCTTCCAGGAAGCGGAAGAGGGCCAAAGAATTTTCTTAAAAGAAGAACAATTCAAATAAGGTAAATGGAAAGGCAAAAATAAAGGACAATAAGAACAAGACTAATGCAGATAGCAAAGGAGTTTGCTTCCACTGCAATAAGCCTGGATACTAGAAAGGAAACTGTAAGGAGAATCTTACAGAGACTAACCAGAAGAAGCTTAGTGAAGCTTCGGTTACAGATATAAGTTTGTTCATGATTAAAAATAAATCTTTCTATAAGTCAAGGTTCTACTTGGGTATTGGATACCGGCTGCAGTTCTCACGTATGCAATCCAATGCAGAGACTAAGCAAAATTAGAAAGCTAAACAAAGAGTAAGTAATCTTATGTGTGGAATGGAGCAAAGGTTGCTACATTAACCATAGAAACTTATAGTTTAGCGTTGCCTACGGGCAAGTCTATTAAGTTAATAAGTTGTTATTATGTTCTAGTTCTCTTTAGAAATATTATTACTTCCGTTGTTGGTCAAGGAAGGCTCTGGTATTATATTTAAGAATAATTGTTGTTCTATTTATAATGATAATGTTTTGTTTGAAACTGGAAGAATACTTGATAGATTTTGTATACTTGACTTACATGAAAAATATTTTGCAAATTGAATAAACTAATAAAAGAAAAGGAGATGGTCATTCAAAGAGTTGAATGTGTGTATTTGATAAAATACAAGTCTGAATCATTTTGAAAGGTTCAAAGAATTCAGAAGTGAATCATATTGACAAAGTATTAAGATTCTTTGATCAGATCGAGGAAAGAATACTTGTGCAATGAGTTTGTAGATCATCTCAAAATGGTATTTTCTCATAATGGACACCTCCGATACGCAATAATTGATTGGTGTATCTAAAAGGAAAAATTGTATCTTGTTGGACATGGTGCTGTCCATGATGATTTTTACCGACATTCTAGTATCCATCTGGGGTTATGCCCTAGAAACGGCTGCATATCTACAAAATAAGGTAATCTCAAAATTCAGCCTCAAGACTTCATAAGGGTTATGGATAGAAAGGATTCCTACTTTTAAGTATGTTAAGATAAGGGGTTGTCCAACTTATGTGAAAAGGTTTCAAAGATAAGTTTGTGACAAAATCTGACAAGTGCAGACTTGTGGGATATCCTAAAGAAAGTTTAGGGTATTATTACTATAATCCTACACGTTGCCTTCTTAGATAAAGGTGTTTATCATTGAAGGAGCTAGTGGGAGGGTAATAGATCTTGAAGGAGTTCAAGAACCACAAAGCACTTTAAGTCGAACTGAGGAACCTGTAGATAGACCTATTGTACCACAACCGAATCGTAAATCTGGAAGAGTACCGAACATACCTAGGAGGTATGGATTCATCATAGAGGATGATGATGAGGTACGCATCATAGAGGATGATGATCCAGTTATATACGATGAGGTTATGAGCAGAAGACACTCAGAGAAATGGCAGATGACTATGAAATCCGAAATGGACTCCATGTATGAGAACCAAGTATAGACTCTGGTTACTCCACAAAAGGGCATAGTGCCTAGAGTGTGAATATGGGTCTTTAAGAGAAAGACTAGGGCAAATGGCAAGGTGGAGACCTATAAGACCAGAACTGTTTAAAAGGTTTTTCAAGTCAAGGAGTTGACTGTGATAAAACCTTATTACCGGGTAATGCTCAAGTCCATTTGGATTTTGCTTGTGATTGCAGCTTATTACGAAATCTGGCAAAATGGATGTGGAGACACCCTTCCTTAATGAAGACTTGAGGAGAATGTATGTATGATACAACCAGAGGAATTTGTTTCAAAGGTTGAAGCAAATCGTGTTTTAAGCTACAATGATCCATTGATGGATTGAAACAAGCTTCTCAAAGATGAACATTCGTTTTGATGAGATAATCAAAAGAGTTTGATTTTATCAAAAACGAGAATGAACCTAGTGTGTACAAAAGGGTCAGTGGGAGCATTGTGACATTCCTAGTGTTATATGTTGATATACTACTGATAAGGAATAACACACCATTGCTACAATCAGTAAAGATAAAATTGTCTAAACATTCCTCCATGAATGACTTGGGAGGAGCATCTTATAAATTGGGGATATAAATCTATATAGATAGGTTTAAAAGGATGTTCGGCTTGACCTAAGGAACGTATATTCATTTGATGCTAAAGGCGTTTAGCATGGCAAACTCCAAGAGATGTCTCATGATGATGAGCCATGGAGTGTATCTCTCTAAAATTGTCCCCAATTAAAAAAGAGATCGCATGAGTTACTATCATGTATGCAATGAATATACTAGGCTTGATGTTGATCAGTCATATTCTGGAGATGATCACTGTAAGACAGTGATAAACATCTTTAGGTACTTAACCGGTACTGAAGATGTGATCATGATTCATGGTAGGTCTAAATTAAAACTAGAGGGCTAAACAGACTTAAGTTTTTCAGACTGACCAAGACGATAACAAATCCACTTTAGGGTAAATAGTTACCTCAAAAGGTGGTGCAGTGAATTGGAAAGGTTCCAAACAGCAAAGAGTTGCTGGTTTAGTGACAAAGACAAAGTATATAGCTGTAAATGAAGCTGCAAGTTGATTGTTTGGATGAAAAGTTCATTACAGAACTAGGAATAGTTCCTAAGTCTAATCTTGGATTCAAACAAGTGTTGCGGCACTTTCATTTGATTAGTGGAATCATTGAAAGAGAAAAAGTCACTATAGAGATAGTGGACTCATGAGAACAACATTGCATATCCATCTACTGAAGCTTTATCCAATAGCAGGATGATTGTCACTTAGAGAAGAAGGGTATTAGATATCATGGCGATTGACTTTAGTGCAAGTGGGAGATTGAAAGTAGTATGCACACAAGCCAATCATATTTGATACGATGTAGCATATACTTTGTAATCTTATTCGTTTGTTAAAGGCATTTTACTTTATCTACATCGTGCGGTTATATTAAATGTGATAAACTCATAGTTTTGAGCAATGCTTTTAGAATCATGATGGTGATCATGCTAATGAGATCTAAATTCTAGATAGCTCACAAACTAAAATCGTTCCTAATCGTTGGATTACTAAAAAGGGGATTAGTGAATCCGGATAGATTAGTACATACGTTGCTTGCTCTTATGAAGAAGATGATTGATCTCATAATCATTTGTGTGGAGACACTAAAGCAAGTATGTAGGTGCTTATTAGAGAATAAGTTCACTGGAAGTGGCTCGCTAAAGAATACCTAATGGAGTTTTACTCGCCTGTCAATAGGAATTCCTCTAGTGGTAGTAGTACAAGTGATCCTTGGACTTGAGATCATCATAGTATCTTGTGTATGATGAGTTATACTTTGACATGTCCCTTAAGACCCTTAGGGTATATCAAAGGGTATGATTGGGTATAATAAGTTGTACATGGAGATAGGTGAATGGTCAACAAAGAATCTACCACTTCTAGTAAAAGGAGAGAATATCTTATGTGATTCGATAAATGACGACTCAGAAGTCTTTGGCCAAAGCAGAATGAAATTAGAAAGGAGTTTCTAATTGCATTAATTAGAGTTGTGCATTTGAGAATCGAAATACATATAATTAAATAAAATAAGACTTGACAGTAATTACATGTCTTATATTTAATTGGGACATTGTATGGTAGAAGGATTGAATTGTACGGTAACTATTCACTGAAAGGTTCTTTTGTGATTAATGTTTAAATCTATATTATCTGGAAAGTCGTTGATCGCTAAGGGGGCTTACCCTTATTGTAGAATAAATATTATTTATTTAAATGAATTAAATAGTTTAATTTATTTATTTAAATAAGATTAGAATTGTTCTAATTGATTTATTCACAACCGGTTTAATATGGAGAACCTAAAGGGTCACACCGCAAAAGGAAAATATTTGTTTAAGAAGTAAATGACATAATCGTAATAAATAAGTTAAGAGTATTTAATTTAATCTATGGAGATAGAATAAATTAAATAGCTTAATATTTATTATTTAATATTTTAAAAATATTAAATATAAATTAATAAGAGGTGTCTTATTATTATTATTATTATTATTACTATTACTATTATTTAATTCCTAATAGGAATTGGGAATTAATTAATAGAAGTACTTTCTCATAAATTCCTAATTGGATTAGGAGTTTAATTAATTAAAGGAGTTTAATTAAAATAAAAACCCTAATCCTAAATAGTTTAGGAGGGTTCCCTATATCTATAAATAAGAGGAGTCTTATCATGATTTAGAGTTAGACAGTTACACACTCTTCCATAAGAATTGGAGAGAGAGTGAGAGTACTTGCAATTTCTATAGAGATAGAAACTAGGGTTTTGCCAACACCCATCTTCTTGAACAACTATTATTCCTTGGTGGATCACCTCTAGAGACCAAACACTTGGGTGGCTAACGTTGATCAAAGGAAGGAATTTAATCGGTGGAATTCGAGAAGAACGCGAAGGATTTGGAGGTGAACTCGTACCTGTGGAAGCATGTTTCTACAAGGGTATGATTCTCATACTTTATCTCTTTCGTTTAATTGATAATTGAGCACATGGATGATCATGGTGATGGTTTGTATGAAAATTTTTAAAATCCGTTTTTATCGCGCTTCCGCACTATTTATGTAATTTGATTGCATGTTCGCGCTATATACAAACCTAACACTAAGGCCATGTTTGGTTACTCCTTTATTCCTCATTTCTAGTTTATTCTAATAATTTACTTATAATATAGTTCATGTCACATATTTAATCAATTAAATTATCTCATTTAAATCAATTAAATAAAATAGAATAATTCTACATTAAATCACATAGTCACATAAATAAAACTCTCCTTTATTAATAATGACAAATTATTAAAACTCTAATTAATTATTAAATTAATTAGAAATAACATTATGCTTATTTAAATAATGCATTTAATCAAATAAACTCAATCAAACACATACTTTGAATATAAAAATTCTCCACGTCAATTTAATTAACGTAACACATATAATTAAATTGATCTACCACAAATTCATTAATTAAATCATCGAAATATATCTATCTAATTCAATAAATATTTAAATTAAATTACAAAATTCTCGTTCATCACAAGTATGATATGTACTAGACCAGATGTCGCTCATGCACTTAGTGTAACAAACAGATATCAGTTGAATCTAGGAGAAGAGCACTAGAAGGCAGTGAAAAAATATCCTAAAGTACTCGAGAAGAACTAATGATGTATTTCTTGTCTAGGGTGGGTCTGAATTGAAACTAGAGGGCTATATAGACTCAAATTTTCAAACGGACCAAGATGACAGTAAATCCGTTTTAGGGTACGTGTTTACCTTAAACGGTGGCGTAGTGAGTTGGAAAAGTTCTAAGCAGCAAACAGTTACTGATTCAGTGACAGAGGCAGAGTATATAGCTGCAAGTGAGGTTGCAAAGGAAGTTGTTTAGATGAAGAAGTCCATAACTAAACTTGGAGTGGTTCCTAGCATTAGAGGAGCCATACCTTTATTCTGTGACAACACCAGAGCTATTGCGCACGCAAAGGAACCTATGTCTTATCAAAAATTCAAACACGTGTTATGGCAGTTTCATTTGATTAGAGAGATCATTGAAAGAGGAGATGTCACCCTGGAGCGTGTGGACTCTCAAGACAACATTGCAGATTCATTTACTAAAGCTTTAACTCAACAACAGTTTGATCGTCACTTAGAGAAGATGGGTATTAGATACCATGACGATTGACTTTAGTACAAGTGGGAGATTGATAGTAGTATGCACACAAGATAATCATATTTGATATAATGTAGCATATACTTTGTAATCTTATTCATTTATTAATAAAAGTGTTAAAGACATTTTACCTTATCTACATTGTGCTGTTATTTAAAATGTGATAAACTCATAGTTTTGAGCAATGCTTTTAGAATCATGATGGTGATCATGCTAATGAGATCTAAATTCTTAGATAGCTTAAAACTAAAATTATTCCTAATCGTTGGATTACTAAAAAGGGGATTAGTGAATCTGGATAGATTAGTACATATGTTGCTTGCTCTTAGGAAGAGGATGATTGATCTCATAATCATTTGTGTGGAGACACTAAAGCAAGTATGTAGGTGCTTATTGGAGAATAAGTTCACTGAACGTGGCTCGCTAAGGAATACCTAATGGAGTTTTACTCGTCTGTCAATAGGAATTCCTCTGGTGATAGTAGTACAAGTGATCTTTGGACTTGAGATCATCATAGTATCTTGTGTATGATGAGTTATACTTTGACATGTCCCTTAAGACCTTTAGGGTATATCAAAGGGTATGATTAGGTATAATAAGTTGTACATGGAGATATGTGAATGATCAACAAAGAATCTACCATGTTTAGTAAAAGATGTGAATGTCCTATGTGAATCGATAAATGACAACTCAGTAGTCCTTGGCCAAGGCAGAATGAAATTAGAAAGGAGTTTCTAATTTGCATTATTTAGAGTTGTGCATTTGGAAATCGAAATACATATAATTACATAAAAGACTTGACAGTAAATCGATGTCTTATATTTAATTGGGACATTGTATGGTAGAAGGATTGAATTGTACAGTAACTATGCACTGAAAGGTTCTTTTGTGATTAATGTTGAAATCTATATTATCTGGAAAGTCGTTGATCGCTAAGGGGCTTACCCTTATTGTAGAATAAATGTTATTTATTTAAATAAATTAAACAGTTTAATTTATTTATTTAAATAAGATTAGAATTGTTCTAATTGATTTATTCACAACCGGTTTAATATGGAGAACCTAAAGGGTCACACCGCAAAAGCAAAATATTTATTTAAGAAGTAAACATAATTGTAATAATAAGTTAAGTGTATTTAATTTAATCTATAGAGATAGAATAAATTAAATAGCTTAATATTTATTATTTAATATTTTATAAATATTAAATATAAATTAATAAGAGGAGTCTTATTATTATTATTATTATTACTATTACTATTATTTAATTCCTAATAGAGATTGGGAATTAATTAATAGAAGTACTCTCTCATGGATTCCTAATTAGATTAGGAGATTGATTTAATTAAAGGAGTCTAATTAGAATAGAAACTCTAATCCTAAATAGTTTAGGGAAGTGTTTTTCCTACATCTATAAATAAGAGAAGTCTTATTATAGATTAGGGTTACACACTCTTGCATAAGAATTGTGGAGAGTACTTACAATTTCTATAGAGATAGAAACTAGGGTTTTGCCAACACCTATCTTCTTGAACAAGTATTATTCTTTGGTGGATCACCTCTAGAGGCCAAACACTTGGGTGGCTAACGTTGATCAAAGGAAGGAATTTAATCGATGGAATTCAAGAAGAACACGAAGGAATTGGAGGTGAACTTGTACCTGAGGAAGATAGAATTCTATAAGGGTATAATTCTTATTCTCCATCTCCTTCGTTTAATTAATAATTGTGCATAAAGAAAGATCATGGTGATGGTTTGTATAAAATTTTTAAAATCTGATTGTATTGCGCTTTCGCTTTATTTATGTAATTTGATTGCATGTTCGCATTATATACAAACCTATCACGTACGCCACACTTGCCTATTCGAACGCCCAAGTGACACGCGATTGCGTACGCTTAGCATGCTCATTTGATTTGTCTAATACTCAATGGTTAATGTTAGGTATCATTATAAATCATAATAATCATGTTTTAGAACTTAGAACATCATTTAACATTGTCGGGAGCATTACGCCTGCTTACGCGCATGCCCAACACTCGCTGATTGCCTCCAATTACACATCAGTTCTATATATGGCCAATTTAGGCCAAGCTACAGACCTCAAATTGAAAAACCTAAAGAACGAAAGTTGTAGCTCTACTCTTCCTTTATCCAAATCATCTTGAATCACCGCAATCTGAGTTTGTATGAGAAAGTTATGCATGTTTTAGTAAAAGATGTCAAAACTGACTGTCACCATCTGAAGCCTAGTGCCCTGACGCTGAAACCAAGCCTAATACCAGCGCCCCAGCGCTGGGATCCAGGAGATTATGGTGCTCGTTTGCCTAGCTTTGCGATTTTTGTTACTCCCGACCTATCTTGCTTTCAACCACCATAACTCCTTCTCTAGACGTCCAAATGAGTTCATTCCAGACTCTATGGACTCCTAACTCATGGGGCTACAACATATCAAAAATTCAGAGTTACCCATTAACATTAACATAGCCAAATCTTAGGCCAAAGTAATAAGTTCATACTATGTTTTAGGTGTTCTAAGTGTTCTTCACTAAAATCATCACTGAATCTTTGTTTTAGCACCTTTTTACTCCATTCCAACTGGTTAGCTTCATAACCCACGGAACTTGATACAATCCTGACCAGGCTCGCATCGAACAACATTCATTCAACTCGAGTTCAAGAGGTTCATCAGTTAGTCGCGAGTGATTGGATTGAAATCCATTCAAGGATGCGTACATTGGAGCTAAATTCATATGAACGGCGAAGAGATGATCAATCATGTGATTTGGGATTACTAGATACCATCTATTTGGTAAGGCCAAATCAACGCAAGCCAAGGCATCATGCAATGTACGGAACAATGGAAGTTGGTTCAAGGATGATTGTAATAGAGATTGAGGAGTTTGGAGATGCCATTTACACAGCTGTCACTTCGAGCTTAATTTCGACCTTGCTCTAGTTAGAATCTCGCAAATCACAAAGATCTCGTCAACATCTTCGATTTGATAGGTGGCAGGTCCCATAACTCTTTCTGAATCAAAAGTTATGCCCATGTTTCCAAAGGACGTCGCGGCAGGAAACACATGAGCGCCTAAAGCGCTCCAGCCTTTGTATTTCCAGCGCCTAGAGCGCTTGCCAAATGTGAAGACTCTGCAACTCAGCGCCTAAAGCACTCCAACAGTACAAGACTAGAGCGCCAGCGCCTAGAGCGCTAGAGCCTGGGCACGGAATCCGAGGAAGGGTTTTGATCAGTTTTAATGCAATCTTTTGGGGATCTTTTCCTATTCTATTGTAACTAGGATGTTTATTAGATAGGATTTCTATTTCCATTCAAATTCTTATTTCCTTATAGGATTAGGGTTTCATGTTATTAGTATAAATAAGTTTTATGCTTGTAATTGAGTCAACAATTCATTATTATTCAGAGTTTATATTATTTGAGAGATATTCTCTACTTTTGGTTGTTTGAAGAATTTCTAAGCTAATTTCTTAGTTTTTCTTTTGAGATTCATATTTAACTTATCATACAACAAACCATAGTTGTGTGTGGCGTTATTCTACCGCATCATTCAATCATACGGAGATTATCGTTTGAATTAAACGAGGGTCAAAGTGTTGTTGGTGTTTCATCCTTCATACCTTCAAATTACTTGATCGAATATATCAAGATTCTCGTCTCCAGATTAGACGTTGGGTTAAGATTTCGAAAGAGTCCATCAATTTTCTTGCTAAAAACGATCCGGGCGATGACCACCCCATGCAAGCGTGCCGTGGAGTCTATCATTTGGTATCAAAGCTGCGTTTTCTAGCTTAGTATCTATCTTTATTGTTTTGTTGAATTTGTGAGTCAAAAAAAAAATTCGTGAGTAAAAAAAAAGAAAAAAAAAGTGAGGGAAAATTGTTATAGTTGCAATTGCTTGGGTTCATAAGTTGGGACTTTATTGAAGAAGTTATTATTTGGTTCTATTGTTGGAATTTGTGAATTTTGAGGATATTGGGATTTCATTCAAGAGGATTTTTATTGGTGATTGTGAAATTTTGGTGGTTATCGTACGTCACACTTGCTATATTTTGTTTTGTGATAAGTTCTTATTGAATTAAAAAGAAACTGTGATATTTGTTTGGTGAATTCAAAAAGAACCTATAAGAGGGAATTAGAGTGGTAAAAGGCAAGAGTGTGAGATTAATTGAGGGTAAAAGCTTATTGTGCGATACACGAGCGTTTTTCATAATTGTGGGATATACTGTTTGAGCGAAACACGTAAGGGAGTGTGTGAGGAAAATTTTCTTTATCTATTTTTTTTGTGGAGTTTCTGGGTCGCAACCCGACTAATCTCCCCAACCCGAGCCCAGGCAGAGCCCAGGCAGTCTGCTTCCCAGCTTGCGCTTAAGGGGGGCCCGTGGCCACAGCGGAGCATTATTAGTGCCCCTCCAAATGTTGCTAGTGGGAGTCGATCCTGAGTCGTCCGAGTTTACGGTTCGTTCCCAGGGCGGCTTGCACCACTGCGCCACTTGTTGTGGTTAAATTTTCTTTATCTACTAACCTTTATTTTGCAGCAAATATGTATGGTTATAATTATGAAAGTGCTTATGGGTCTCGAAGGAATTCTTTCCAAGGCAGGAATGATCCAGATGCTTATTTGCGATGGGAGGGGAAAATTGAGCGAGAGTTTGACTATCATGGCTATTCCGAGCGGAGGAAGTTCAAACTTGCAGTTCAAGATTTTTCTAATCATGTAGCTACATGATGGGATCAATTTGCGATTAGTAGGAGAAGATGTGGAGAGCATCCGATCGAGACATGGGAAGAATTAAAAATTATCATGAGGAAGCGGTTTGTTCCAAGACAGCTTAATCGGAGTAATGAATATGCAACTCCAAGATATGACGATCAACCTTCAAGGCGTTCAAATTGGGATGATGAAAGGAAGGATCATAGGAGATTCGCATCGGAGACAACCATGAGAAACTCCTAAGGTGTATAGGGAATCGGTATCAATTGAGGACATCATGAGAACATATAATGAGATAAGGGACGATCATTTGAAGCGACATCAAAACATCTCTAAGGCACAAAAGGAGCAAAATCAGCCGAGGGAGGTGGACAATGGAGTAGAATATGCAATCCAAGGAGAATTGTTAGGTTCTAGTGTACATGATGAAGTCCATGAAGATTTAGTGATTGTACGAAAAGATTGTGATCAAAAGCAAGAAAGTGAAGAAGAATTTGAAAAAAAGATTGAGTGTGAAAAAGAGAATGAAAAGAAACGAGAGAATAAAAATAATGAGAGTAAAAATAAACCAGAGAGAAAATAAATAAATAAATAAATAAACGAGAGAAAGAAACAGTGGAGAGTAAGAGTAAAAAAAGAGAGGAGAGTGAGTTGGGAAGTGGGTTATATTTTGAAAAGCCAATGACTGTACATTCGTACAAGATGGCGCTTTTGAATACTAACAAGAGTAACTCTTCTTTGTTTAGTTCTGTTTTGTCTCTTGTACAGGTTGTTGATGACATACCCCGAGCTATCATTACATACCAGTCAGCTTGTAGTATTCCCGAGGAGACGACGGAGTTACCAAGGCAGGTTGGAGAGTTGATGGAGTCCAACTTCATCGAAGCGGGTATCGTGGGAGAAAGCATTAGTGTGTGTGCTATTCATGAGATCATAGTACCTAAGGAGGATAAGACGTTTAGCTTGTGCATCGATTTCGAATCGGTAAACAAGTATCGTTTTTATTTTCTTTACTTAGATAATATGCTTGAAAAATTGCATAGTGCTTGTGTTTTATCTGCATTGGAAAATGACCATGTGATGACAATGCCTAATCAAATTAGCATGAGAGAATATGATGAATGGAAAGTTTTGTTAACATGTGAATTATATAGGTGGATAGTTATTTCTGTTAGATTAACTAATGCATCTAGTATTTTCATGAGTTATTTAAAACATGTTTTGCATGCTTCCATGGATAAATTTATGTTTGGCTATTTTGATGGTAGAATCGTCTTTATCATAAACTATGGAGGATATTTGATATTTGTCGAGTTAGTTTATGAGCATGCGCTATATTCTCGTTGTCAATATTCTTACTATCATTTGGTAAATTCTCATTGTCAAAGTGCATATCTTCGTAGAATTTATTCTAGTGATTATTGTGGGTATTCTCGTTTTCAACGTTTGTACTTACATGAGAATTATTCTAGGGTTTTTTATTCATATGTTGAATTAGGTTTTGATGTTAATCAATCTTTACATGGCATGTCGTTAATTGATAATGGTAGTGATCATGATTTGTCAATAGAGAAATCTTCTTTGCATGATTTACTGTCATTTGGTAATATTTTTCCATTAGAGTTGTTATCATTGCATGATTTTGAGAATGTTGATTTGAATGGGAAAGAATTACTATCATTTGGTATTGAATTGAAAAGTGATTATCATCGGATTGGAGTGAGATATAGTTTATATGCATGTTTAGTTAAGTCTTTTGGATTAGCTACTGCGTTAAATGTTTTCATATTGAATCATGTTTTGCATTCATATATGAGAAAAATTGATAATATTTGTTTTGATGATATTCCTAGTTTTGTCAACTCTTGGAAAAATTCTTTAGCACTTGTTGAATTTGTAAGTGATCATCATAGTGTTAAGTGTGCTAGTGAGTTTTCATCTTGTGAAGTGGGATGTGATATTTCTTTTCCGTTGGTGCACCTAATTGATCTTAGATGTTTTAATGTCAATGGGAAGAGAAAGGTTGAGTTTGTTTTGCAGGTTCTAGATGGGTTTATACTCGTCGAGAGGGGAAATATAAGTTGTGGTGCGAAATAATTCGAGCAATGCATGGAAAGTCTAAAGGGAAGTGTTTTAAATTTTGTTTTAGTAGACTTTGCATGTGGATTTGAATTATTTGATTTCTTGGTGATTAAACGAAAGGAACTTATTGATTTGTTTTGTTTTGTATTTAATCCAGGAATTCAAAGGTGCTTGCAAATGCAACGTGTCAAGTTTCAAATTTTGACATTTGATCCGGGTGCATTGAATTGGATGTTAGTGCGAATGATCGAGATCATAAGGTTTACTTTTGATCCGGGAATTCGTCATTGGGAGTATTTGCGAATGCACGAGATCATCACGTTGGTTTTTGATCCGGAAATTCATGGATGGAAGTTGATGAAGTGTGGAGGGTTCTACATACTGATATTTGATCCAGGAGAAGATAGATCTTTTCATAATTTTAGTTACATTTATTTTATTGTTTCTATGTTTATATCGTTAGGTAGAAACTTTGATTGTGATTTTGTTTTCGTTGCTAATTTAGTTGGTTTTGTTTTAGTTAGCATTTTGGAAGAATTTGGTTTACATGTGGAAAAATATCGTGTTGATGTGGATAAGTTCTTGAGCGAAAGAGATCGAAAGATTAAGTTTCCAAGTTGTGTTACGAGGAGCTTGCAGGGTGTTATGCTGATTCGATCACTGCTTGGAAAGAGATGTTTACAAGTTGTTCATGTCGATACGTGGGAGTTGCCAGATGTTGTTACGTCCTTTGCAGGAGTTGGAGTTTTTAATGACTATTTCCATATTCTTACTTGCATTGTTGATGTTGCTTTCATATTTCTTTTGCAAGTTGACATTTGGGATTATGATGTGTTTGATGCTACTAATTTGGTTTGTTTTCATGTAGGATCAGATTTGTGGGTAAATCCTTTTCAAGAGGAGGGGATGTCAGATTTGAGGACAAATCCTTTTCAAGAGGAGGGAAATGATACAATCCTGACCAGGCTCGCATCAAACAACATTCATTCAACTCCAGTTCAAGAGGTTCATCAGTTAGTCGCGAGTGATTGGATTGAAATCCATTCAAGGATGCGTACATTGGAGCTAAATTCATATGAACGACAAAGAGATGATCAATCATGTGATTTGGGATTACTAGATACCATCTATTTGGTAAGGCCAAATCAACACAAGCCAAGGCATTATGTAATATACAGAACAATGGAATGGTTCAAGGATGATTGTAATGGAGATTGAGGAGTTTGGAGTTGCCATTTACACAACTGTCACTTTGAGCTTAATTTTGACCTTGATCCATTTAGAATCTCACAAATCACAAAGAATGAAAGTTGTAGTTCTCGTCGAGATCTTCGATTTGATAGGTGGAAGGTCCTGTAACTCTTTTCGAATCAAAAGTTATGGCCATTTTTCCAATGGACGTCGCGGCAGGAAACACATGAGCGCCTAAAGCGCTCTAGCCTTTGTATTTCCAGCGCCTAGAGCGCTTGCCAAATGTGAAGACTCTGTAACTCAGCGCCTAAAGTGCTCCAACAGTACAAATTTGAGCGCCTAGAGCGCTAGGGCCTGGGCACGGAATCCGAGGAAGGGTTTTGATCAGTTTTAATGCAATCTTTTGGGGATCTTTTCCTATTCTATTGTAACTAGGATGTTTATTAGATATGATTTCTATTTCCATTCAAATTCTTATTTCCTTATAGGATTAGGGTTTCATGTTATTAGTATAAATAAGTTTTATGCTTGTAATTGAGTCAACAATTCATTATTATTCAGAGTTTATATTATTTGAGAGCTATTATCTACTTTTGGTTCTTTGAAGAATTTCTAAGCTAATTTCTTAGTTTTTCTTTTGAGATTCATATTTAACTTATCATACAACAAACCATAATTGTGTGTGGCATTATTCTACCGCATCATTCAATCATACGGAGATTATCGTTTGAATTAAACGAGGGTCAAGTGTTGTTGGTGTTTCATCCTTCATACCTTCAAATTGCTTGATCGAATATATCAAAATTCTCGTCTCCAGATTAGACGTTGGGTTAAGATTTCGAAAGAGTCCATCAATTTGCTTGCTAGAAACGATCCGGGCGATGACCACCTCATGCAAGTGTGTCGTGGAGTTTATCAGAACTACAACATCATAACAACAAACAAATTAAACAAACACGAAATCATAGCTACAAAGCCCTCTAAACCGTCCAATAGTCCATGTTTGTTCAAAAATGTCCGTTGTTCATCCTCCTTAAGCATAGGTACGGATTTGTTCCATTTTTGTTCCACTTTGATGTTATTAATGGCTTACATAGTCTCTTAAGAACATTTACAAACATCCAAAACAAACAACCACAACGCCAACCCACAAGCTTAAAAGCTCTAAAACCATGAAACTTTGAAAACCTTAACCAAACATAAATGGAAATGGATTAAGTGAGATGATTACTTCTTGTAATTGATAAGTAAGTTTCATACCTACTTATTGGGTACTAACTTGCTTCAATTATTGCTAAACTCTTAGCTCCAAAGTGTGTTTTCATACATTTTCTGTCTTATTTTAGGTAGTGCATCTCAATTCGCATTATATGGCATTTGCATGGTTAAAGGGTAATTTGACACGAGTTACAAGGCATATGTTATTTGGGAATTAAATGAATAAATGATTCTAGCACAGTGCGCATGAATCGAGATGACAGCTTAAAGGAAGCAGTGCAGCAACCTGACAGAGAGCGCAGCTGCGCCCCACTTGTCCTGGGAGCCAGCGCAGCTGAGCCCATGCCCTGCGCCCAGTAACTGCCTAGCGCAGCTGCGCCCAGTTTGGCCTTGAGGCCGGCGCAGTTGCCCCCAACCCTGCCTGTTAAACCTTCTAGCTCACAGCTGCGACCATTTCAAGTAGTACCCAAGCGCAGCTGCGCCCGTCGCCAGCCAGCCATGCAGACCACGTTTCAGACAGCGATGCAAACTTGCCAAAAATATGTGGAATCAATGCCAGGTTTTCAGGAAATTAGTGGAGTGATATTTTATCAGTTGAGAATCAAAATAAGTCAACAAAAGACAAAAGAGAAGAATGAATATAATCATGCAGAGAACTAATTAATATAGGGAACTCTTCCACAAAAAATCTTGATTACTGCATTCTATATCCAAAAATGGAACATGGCTATTGATCATCAAAATCAGTTGGGAACTGAAGAATGGAGGTGCATGGATGTTGAATTGAAGATTGGGAGTAAACAATCAAGGATCATCACAACTTGGAAAATCAACGAATTTGTAGAAACGGAAAAACTGAAGCAGGGAGTTTTATTATTTTCTGTCTTTGATTTATTTTCTTATTCTGTAAATACAATGATGAACCATTTGTGTATGATGACTTCTATTATTGTTAGTATAAACTAAACTTAATTTTTGGGATTATAATGAATCTTTTGCATTAACTGAAAATTGATATGCTTCCTTATTGTTACTAGTTGGTTATGAGTTGAATGACTGGCATAATTAATACTGAAAGTTTAATTGCTTGATCACCAATTACTGTGATAATTTATATGGAATTGAGAAAGGAAATATGAATTAAGATCTGATTATGCTAGCATATGTTCATTATTTCTGCATTCCTCGTGGAGTTATGTTTCGTGCTTAGGATAGAAATATACCGAAGCACCATATGTGGCCAATTGAGAACTTATTCTTCAACCCTCTTGATTGTAATTCACATAGAGATATAGTGCATTAGTCATCTAGGGTGTTCACATTCATTCTATCAATTGTGGATTTAGTGTGATACGAATATGGTGCATCGAGAGGTGGCCATATTTTACATTCGTGTTCTCGACCAACATTCTATATTAACCAATTAGAAGCAATAGAAAGCATGGAAATCTAAGTCTTGTAATAAGTGAAATTATAATCCCCAAACCCATAATTCTGTATTTATACAATTGTAATTTGATTTATCTATCTCTCTAGTAATTATTAGACAAATTCATCACATTACTCATATGTTTAAAGAAACCAAAATAATTATAAAATCGGTGTTTGTCAGTTGTAATTGCAATTCTATTCTCCGTGGGATCGATATCTTACTTACTTTATATTACTTGTGGATCACGTGCACTTGCGTGTATGAGTTATATTTGTTATACATACAAATATCCCAACAGTAATCCCTCCAAGATGCTAGAAAACTTGCTAGGCTTGGCTTGAAACTCTTCTTCTACTTCTTTGGCTCCTTCCTTCTCCACCCGTGTCTCTTCTTCCATTCCTCGTTCAAGTTTCTTCTTCTTCTTCCTTTGTTTTTTGCAGTTTTCCTTTCTCTCTCTCTATCTCTATGCTCTCTATTCTCTCTCTCTCTATCTACAGCTGGCCTAGGAAATGAAAGGGAAGGAAGAAGGTGGCATGGAATAGATGAGCAGGTGGGAGGAGATCGGGAGAGTGGGAGGGAGTAACCAAGATGGTAGGTTTCTCATCCAATGAGAATGTTGGGAAATAAAGGGTTTCAAGGCATTGGGTGTGGCAATTGCCAACACCTTGCCGACCATGCTCTCCATTCTCAACTCCCATTGGTCCAAAGTGTTTACTTGCTTCCCTTTTGTGCAACAAGCCACAAATTAATACACCCATATGTCTCTACTATACTCGAATACTTCCCCAATTGTACCAAATTTGCTTAATAACTCTACCCATATACTCCCATAAAATATTGGGACGCGTAAAAATAATAATTATGGGATTTATTCATTTATTCGGAACATCTATATAATACATTTCGGATACGAAATAAATCTCATTCGGGCTTAAATAAAATTTCTGAAGCTTGGAAAAATTATCTATTCTCATACACGTCTTAACGAAATTAGTAAAAGTAAAAAAAACGTAAAAATATTTGGCGTGAATAGTGTCGCGGGAAACGTGCCCCGTGAATAGTGATTTAGCGATTTTTTGCGAAATCAATTCATTCGCTCCCACGCGACAACAACACTTAAAACCAATACATAAACATAATCCAGGTTATAAAATAATCTCAAAATACCTCTCAAAAAAATAATATTTAATTCATTTAATAATATTAATAAACCCCAAATTACAAGGGTATTCACGATTCGCGATCGCTACTATTCCCGATTAACTCCCCGTAATCATATACATCGACGTACATATATCACACCCATATTTGGGTTAACACTTTTACGCCAAATAACTCCTTCAATAATAATATCCTTCAACTATTTATTTAATCCAATACATAGTACTGTATCGATATTTCTCGAAACCACCATATTAGGTATATGAAAATTTTCATACTTACTAATCATCGCCTACACATAATCTAGGTTATAATATAACCTTTAGACGCTTAACACATAATATTATTAATAAAAGTCTATTGTATTCAATAATATTCATAAGCTCGAATTACCAAGCTAACCACTACTCACGATCGTTACATTCTTCTTTCTTTCTTCCTCATCATCATTACAACTCACTCCGAACTTAAATTCGAGTTTTGACTTCCTTCTATACAATTATGCGCTTCGTCAGTTAGTCCATACTAATTAAATTAATTAGCTTTGACTAATTATTAGACCTCATCTCATCGCTTAATCTATAATAAATATATAATACATATATATTTATTCACTTATCACATAACTCACGTAAATATATACATAACACATGTATATTTTATATTCAGCCCTCTACACCTTATAATAAGAATTTTATTTATTAAATTCTTATCATAATTATTCTTCTTAAAAATCCGGGTTGTTACATTCTTCCCCTCTTATAAGGATTCTGTCCTTGGAATCACCGAAACATCCTTACTCGATCCGCATAAATCTTCTTCCAAAATTTTATAGTTCAACATTTCAACGTATTACTATAACATAAGTTTTATATTACCTATTCCATTCAATTCCTTAACAAATTCTTGTAGGTTTTATTCTATAACATTTATCAAACTCAATTATATACTAAGTATTATCCTCTCTTTAACCCATAAATTCCCTTTTCTAAGGATCATTGTATGCCACAATCATCATAATAATTTAATATCATGATTTACTAACTCCTAAACATTCAGGATACCACATTCACCTATTCTTCTAGGAATTCCGTCCTCGAAATTACTACATATTCATCTTTACTCATTCTACTCATCAAAACTAGTTACTCAACTCTTTCCTCTTTTAAGGATCTCTCATTCCTCATCACCTTCTATGATCACTTCCCTCTATGGAATTCATTTAGAATTGTCTCTTTCTGTGACTACTTCTTTCTAGGGAAAATTACCCTTTTCACATTCAGTTTCCAAAATAATGGAATATCTTTCAGAAGTCTTTAATAATTTTTCGATAATTGTGAAGCAGTATGAATCATTGAGTGGCCACCATGACACTTACCTCTTGCATGAATTACCAATATTGGATGAAGGAATCACTGAGTGGCCACCATAGCACTTACCTCCAATGATATCCTAAAGCTGAGTAGTCACTAAGGACTAAGAACCTTTACTAGAATCACCAGAAATTCATCTGATAACCCAACATACTAATTGATACAATCTTGACCAGGCTCGCATCGAACAACATTCATTCAACTCGAGTTCAAGAGGTTCATCAGTTAGTCGCGAGTGATTGGGTTGAAATCCATTCAAGGATGCGTACATTAGAGCTAAATTCATATGAACATCGAGGAGAGGATCATTCATATGATTTGGGATTGCTAGATACAACCTATGTAGTAAGACCAAATCAATGTAAGTCAACCGTTCGAGTTCGTGTTCGTTATGTTCGTTTATATCGTCTAATCATCGACAAAGTTAGATTTCAATTCATGGAGGGATTAGAGTTCTTACATGGTGGATGTTCAAGCATGATGAGTTTAGATTACTCGGAGCGAAGGAATCGGAGAAAATTATTCGGGATGGAAAACAGGGATCTCGCCCCAGCGAGCTTTCCAAGGCTATTTTTCTCGCCCCGGCGAGAACTCCTCTAGATATTTTCGCCCCGGCCCAAACTGAAGCCGCCCCGGCCAAGACTTCCCTGCCCATCCTCGCCCCGGCGAGGTTTCTAGTACAAGTTTCTCGCCCCAGCGAGAACAACCAGATTTCATTGGTGCGTTTTTCGAGGCACGTGGTTTTTGGCAGATTTCTTTCTTTTATTTTAGGGATTTACATATCTTTTAGATTTTTATTGTAATTAAGATATTTATTAGATATGATTTGTTTTCCATATTAATTAGTTAGGTAGAATTTGATTTCCAATTGGATTTCTATTCCTTTTAGGATTTAGGGTTTTTTTAGGGTTTTATTCTATTAGTATAAATAGAATACATGGCTTATGTAATTATGACTACATTTTTTTGATTAATGAAATTATTGAGAGATTCTTCTCATCTTTTGGTTCTTTAAGAATTCCTAGATTAATTTCTTAGTTTTCTTGAGATTCAATTATCGACTTGTCATTCAACAGATCATAGTTGTTTGTGGTGTCATTCTACTGAACCATCAATCGTCGATTGTATCGAGGTTTTTGCTTTTTATAAGCACGGGGTTTAGGTGTCGTTGGTGTCCATTCAACGCAAGCTTCCTAGCGCAAAGCAATTATACCAAGGTTCTCGTCTCAATATAGGCGAAGGGTTAAGGTGTTGTGAGCGTTCCACCTTCATAACTTGCTAGAAACGATCCGGGCGACGACCACCTCATGCAAGCGTGCCGTTGAGTCTATCATTTGGTATCAAAGCTAAGTTCCTAACGAGTTACTTATCCTTTATTTTACTTGTTGAAGAGTAAAAAAAAAACATAAAAGAGTATTAAAAAAAAAAATTCTTTCAGTTATTTCATTTGATTGATATTATTAGCAAAAATTATTATTGTTGCAATTGCTTGGGTTTCATAAGTGTCGTGAATAGTGGGATTATATTGAAGAAGCTATCATTAGGTTCTATTGTTGGAATTTGTGAAATTTGAGGATATTGGGGTTTCACTCAAGAGGATCTTAATTGGTGATCGTGAAAATTTTGGTGGTTATCATACGTCACACTTGTTATATTTTGTTTTGTGATAAGTTCTTGTTGAATTGATAGAAAAGCTAAGATATTTATTTGGTGAATTCAAAAAGAACCTATAAGAGGGAATTTGAGAGGTAAAAGGCAAGAGTGTGAGATCAATTGAGGGTAAAAGCCTAATTGTGTGATACACGAGCATTTCATAATTGTGGGATATATTGTTTGAGCGAAACATGTAAGGGAGTGTGTGAGGAAAAATTTTCTTCATCTACTAACCTTTGTTTTGCAGCAATCATGTATGGATATAATTGTGAAAATAATTATGAGTGGCAAAAAAGATCTTTTCAAGGAAGGCGCGATCCTGAAGCTTATTTGAGTTGGGAGGAAAGGAAGGAACGAGAGTTTGGCTATCATAATTATTTTGAATACAAGAAGTTTAAGCTTGCAGTTCAAGATTTTTCTGATTATTCAGCTACATGGTGGGCTGAATTTGTGCGTAGCAGAAAAAGGTATGGAGAGTGTCCGATTAAGACGTGGGAAGAGTTGAAAACCGTGATGAGAAAGCGGTATGCTCCAGGACAACCTAGTAGGAGGAGTGAACATGCATCTCCGAAACATGTAGAGCAACGTTCAAGGCGTTCAACTTGTGATCATGAAAAGAAGGTTCGTAGACATGAAGATTTAAAATGGAGACAGCGAAGAGAAACTCCTAGGGTGTATATTGAACCAGCATCACTTGAGAACATCATAAGAACGTTTAATGAGTTAAAGGATGAGCATTTGAAACCACAACGAGTCACTCTTAAGGCACAAAAAGAGCAAGATCAGCCACAGGAGGAAGAAGATGTAAGAGAACATGCAGTCCCAGGAGAATTGTTAGGTTCTAGTGTACATGATGAAGTCCATGAAGATTCAGTGATTGTACGAAAAGATTGTGATCAAGAGCAAGAAAGTGAACGACAAAAAGAAATTGAAAAAGGAATTGGAAAAAAGATTGAGTGTGAACAAGAAAAGAGTGAAAAAGAGAATGAAAAGAAACGAGAGAAAGAAACAGTGGAGAGTAGGAGTGAAAAAAGAGAGGAGAGTGCGTTGGAAAGTGAGTTGTATTTTGAAAAGCCAATGACTGTATATTCGTACAAGACGACGCTTTTAAAAACTAACAAGAGTAACTCTTCTTTGTCTAGTTCTGTTTTATCTCTTGTACAGGTTGTTGATGTCATATCCCGAGCTATCATTCCATATCAGCCAGCTTGTAGTATTCCCGAGGAGACGACAGAGTTACCAAGGCGGGTTGGAGAGTTGATGAAGTCCAATTTCATCAAAGCAGGTATCGTGGGAGAAAACATTAGTGCGTGTGCTATTCATGAGATCATAGTACCTAAGGAGGGAAAGACGTTGAGCTTGTTCGTTGATTTTGAGTTGGTAAACAAGTATCGATATTATTTTCTTTGCTTAGATAATATGTGTGATAAATTGCATAGTACTTATGTTTTGTCTACATTAAGTGATGACCATGTGATGTTTATGCCTAATCAAATTAGCATGAGATATTGTGATAAATGGAAAGTTTTGTTAACATGTAAATTGTATAGGTGGATAGTTATTTCTGTTAGATTAACTAATGCATCTAGTATTTTCATGAGTTATTTAAAACATGTTTTGCATGCTTCCATGGATAAATTTGTGTTTGGCTATTTTGATGGTAAAATCGTCTTTATCATAAACTATGGAGGATATTTGATATTTGTCGAGTTAGTTTATGAGCATGCGTTATATTCTCGTTGTCAATATTCTTACTATCGTTTAGTAAATTCTCATTGTCAAAGTGCATATCTTCGTAGAATTTATTCTAGTGATTATTGTGGGAATTCTCGTTTTCAACGTTTGTATTTGCATGAAATTCATTCTAGGGTTTTTCATTCACATGTTGAATTAGGATTTGATGTTAATCAATCTTTGCATGGCATGTCGTTAATTGTTAATGGTAGTGATCATGATTCTTCAGTAGAGAAATCTTCATTACATGAGTTGTTATCATTTGGTAATGTCTTTCCATTAGAGTTTTTATCATTGCATGATTTTGAGAATGTTGTCTTGAATGGGAAAGAATTACTATCATTGGGTATTGAATTAAAAAGTGTTTATCATCAAATTGAAGTGAGATATGGTTTTTTTTTTGTTAATGTGGAGTTTCCGACCCGCGGGTCGACTAATCTTCCCAGCCCGATACCAGAGCAGTTTGCTACCCGACTTGCGTCGGGAGTACCGTGGCCACAGTAGAGCATTTTTAGTATCTTCCAAATGTTGCTAGTGGGAGTCGATCCTGAGTCGTCCGAGTTTACGGTTCTTTCTCAGGGTGGCTTGCACCACTGCGCCAAATGTCGTGGTTATGAGATATGGTTTATATGCATGTATGCATATTTAGTTAAGTCTTTTGGATTAGCTACTGCATTAAATGTTTTCATGTTAAATCATGTGTTACATTCTTTCATGGGAAAATTTGCTAAAATCTATGTTGATGATACTTCGACTTTTGTTGACACTTGGAAAAATTCTTTAGCATATGTTGAGTTTGATTGTGAGTATCATAAGTATGCTAGTGAGTTTTATCTTGTGGTGTTGTATTTAAACTTTCAATTCCATTGATGTCGTTATTTGATTTTGCATTGGTTAATGTCAATGGGAAGGAAAAGGTTGAATTTGTTTTGCAGATTTGTGATGGGTTCATACTCATCGAGGAGAAAGGTTTAACTCGATTTGCAAATCAATTCGAACAATGCGTGGAAAGTCTAAAGGGAAGTGTTTTGAATTTTGTTTTAATAGACTTTGCATGTGATTTTGATTTATTTGATTTCTTTGTGATTAAACAAAAGGTACTTGTTGATTTGTTTGGTTTTGTGTTTAATCCAGGAATTCAAGAGCACTTGCGAATGCAACGAGTTGAATTTCAAATTTTGGTATTTGACTCGGGTGCATTGGAATGGAAGTTAGTACAAATGATCGAGATCATAAGGTTCACTTTTGATCTGGGAATTTGTCAATGGGTTTATCTACGAATGGTTAAGATCATCAGATTGGTTTTTGATCCGGGAATTCGTGGTTGGGAGATTATGCTACATGAAGAGTTCTACATGCTGATATTTGATCCAGGAGGATATAGAACTTTTCATAGTTTTATTTGCTTTTATTTTACTATATATGCATTTGATTTCTTAGGTAGAAACTTTGATTGTGTTTTTGTTTTAGTTGCTAATTTAGTTGGTTTTGTTTTTGTTGGCATTTTGGAAGAATTTGGTTTACGTGTGGAAAAACATCGTGTTGATGTGGACAAGTTCTTGAGTAAAAGAGATTGAAAGATTAAGTTTCGAAGTTGTGTTCCGAGGAGCTTGCAGGGTGTTATGCTGATTCGATCACTGCTTGGAAAGAGATGTTTACAAGTTGTTCATATCGATACGTGGGAGTTGTCAAATGTTACTATGTCCTTTGTAGGAGTTAGAGTGTTTGATGACTATTTCCATATTTTTACTTGCATTGTTGATGTTGCTTTCATATTTCTTTTGCAAGTTGAGATTTGGGAGTATGTTTTGTTTGATGCTACTAATTTGGTTTATTTTTATGTAGGATCAGATTGGTGGGTAAATCCTTTTCAAGAGGAGGGGATGTCAGATTTGAGGACAAATCGTTTTCAAGAGGAGGGGAATGATATAATCCTGACTAGGCTCGCATCGAACAACATTCATTCAACTCGAGTTCAAGAGGTTCATCAGTTAGTCACGAGTGATTGGGTTGAAATCCATTCAAGGATGCGTACATTGGAGCTAAATTCATGTGAACATCGAGGAGAGGATCATTCATGTGATTTGGGATTACTAGATACAACCTATGTAGTAAGACCAAATCAATGTAAGTCAAGCGTTCGAGTTCGTGTTCGTTATGTTCGTTTGTATCGTCTAATCATCGACAAAGTTAGATTTCAATTCATGGAGGGATTAGAGTTCTTATATAGTGGATGTTCAAGCATGATGAGTTTAGATTGCTCGGAGCGAAGGAATCGGAGAAAATTATTCGGGATGGAAAACAGGGATCTCGCCCCAGCGAGCTTTCCAAGGCTATTTTTCTCGCCCCGGCGAGAACTCCTCTGGATATTTTTGCCCCGGCCCAAACTGAAGCCGCCCCGGCCAAGACTTCTCTGCCCATCCTCGCCCCGGCGAGGTTTCTAGTACAAGTTTCTCGCCCCGACGAGAACAACCAGATTTCATTGGCGCGTTTTTTGAGGCACGCAGTTTTTGGCAGATTTCATTCTTTTATTTTAGGGATTTACATATCTTTTAGATTTCTATTGTAATTAGGATATTTATTAGATATGATTTGTTTTCCATATTAATTAGTTAGGTAGAATTTGATTTTCAATTGGATTTCTATTCCTTTTAGGATTTAGGGTTTTTTTAGGGTTTTATTCTATTAGTATAAATAGAATACATGGCTTATGTAATTATGACTACACTTTTTTTATTAATGAAATTATTGAGAGATTCTTCTCATCTTTTGGTTCTTTAAGAATTCCTAGATTTATTTCATAGTTTTCTTGAGATTCAATTATCGACTTATCATTCAACAGATCATAGTTGTTTGTAGTGTCATTCTACCGAACCATCAATCGTCGATTATACCGAGGTTCCTGCTTCTTATAAGCACAGGATTTAGGTGTCGTTGGTGTCTGATGAGGACATCCTTGGTTTGGGAACGAATGACAATCATAGAGCGAATCCTATGTGCATGCTGGATGGACCTGTAACAAGAGCTCGGGCTAAACGTTTCAAGGAGGGCCTTCATGGGTTGATACAAGGCATGTGGAGCGAGGATAGATCAAGTGTAGAATTCGAGGAGCAGGATTCTAAGGCTTTGCATTTGGTCATGTTAATACAAGCAAACACGTCAAGGTTGGGAACGATGGAAACAAGAGAAGACGGAAAATTCCAGCTTGCAGAGTTCTCGCCCCGACGAGAACATCAAGGCCAAACTTCTCGCCCCGGCGAGAACCTCTCTGCCCATTTTCGCCCCGGCCTGAAATGATGCCGCCCCGGCGAAGACCTCTCTGGTCATTCTTGCCCCGACGAGGATTCCAGTTCAAACTTCTCGCCCCAGCGAGAACAGTCGGATTTGTTTGGCGCGTTTTTCGAGGCAAACGTGTTTTTGAAGATTTTATCAGATTTCTTTTCCTTAATTTTAGGGATTTCAGTATATTTTCATAATTCTTTTGTAATTAGGATATTTTAAGGTAGGATTTTGATTCAAAATCGATTGTTATTTCCTTTTTGGATTCTAGGGTTTCATAGTTAGTATAAATAAGTTTTATGCTTGTAATTCAACAACATTACAAATAATCTGAGTTTATTCATACTTGAGAGCTATTCTCTACTTTTGGTTCTTTGAAGGATTTCTAAGTAGTTTTCTTAGTTCTTCTTTTGAGATTCATATTTAACTTATCATACAACAAACCATAGTTGTGTGTGGCGTTATTCTATCGCATCATACAATCAGACGAAGATTATCGTTTTCCATCTAAACGAGGGTCTAAGTGTTGTTGGTGTTCCATCCTACGCGAATTCAATTGCTTGATCGAATATATCAAGATTCTCGTCTCCAGAATAGACGTTGGGTTAAGATATTGTGAGAGTTCCATCAATTTGCTTACTAGAAACGATCCGGGCGACGACCACCTCACTCAAGCGTGCCGTGGAGTCTATCATTTGGTATCAAAGCCGCGTTTTCTAGCTAAATATCTATCTTTATTGTTTCGTTGAAGTGTGAGCAAAAAAAAGAGTATAGAAAATTTTAATTCAGTTATTTCAATTTGTTCGTAGATTTCATCTTTAATTCCGTAAGCGAGATTGTTGGTACTTGTATTCATACCTACTATAGTTGTTTGTGATAAGTTATTTTGAATTGATTAGTAGAACCGAGAAATTTTGCTAAGTAAATTCAAAAAGAACCTATTAGAGAGAATAATTAGAGGTAAAAGGCTTAGTGGTGAGATCAATTGAGGGGAAAAGCCTATTGAGTGATACACGAGTGAAACATTAATCGAGCGAAACATGTAAGGGAGTGGGGAGGAAAATATTTTGCTACTAACCTCTGTGTTGCAGGAAATATGTCTACCTCAAAGGATAAGGGAACTTTTGTAGAACCTCCATTGTCAGCTGATATGAAGTTGATGATTGAGGCCATGAATAAGGAATGGGGTAGGAGCTTGGATATGGCAATGGAACAGGTGCATGAGCGCTTGGACCAATTAAGCGTTACTCGGGAAGAATCTTCTCAAAACCGCCAAGGAACTCAACAAAAAGGGGTAGCTCAGCAAAGAGGAGCTAGGGTGGAAGAAACTGATTTCAATGATGAAGGATTTAGTGAAGAGGATGATCGAGAGTCCGACTTCTTACATCAGACACAACGAGGAGCTAGGGATAGAGGGGGTCGAGATAGAGAGGACAACAACTTGGATAGTATAAAAATGAAAATTCCAACTTTCCAAGGAAGAAGTGATCCGTAGGCCTATCTAGAGTGGGAAAAGAAGATGAATTGGATATTTGAATGTCATAACTAGTCGGGGATAAAGAAAGTGAAACTCGCCGCCACAGAGTTCTCAGCTTATGCTGTTACTTGGTGGGATCAGTTGATGATTAGTCGAAGGAGATGTGGGGAACGTCCGATTGAAACTTGGGAAGATATGAAGACCGTGACGAAAAAGAGGTTCGTTCCAGATTACTATCACCGAGAGCTAGTTCCGAATTTGTAAAGCTTGAAGCAAGGTAGTAGGAGCGTAGAAGATTATTACAAAGAAATGGAGATGTTGATGGCTAGGGCAAACATCAATGAGGATGGCGAATCAACAATGGCCAGGTTTTCGGCGGGATTAAATTGGGAGATTGCAGACTTAGTGGAACGACAACATTGCTTGGTATTGGAGGATATGGTTCACATGGCTATCAAGAATTGAGAAATAGCTTAAGAGGAGAGGTAGCCAACGTTCGATACCTAATTCAAGATCAACATGGAAGTCTAATGTTGGGAAGCGAGAGGAGAAGCCAGCCGTAAGCAAATCCAAGTTTGAGCCAAAAACGGAGACGATTAATAAGGGAGTGCAAGGTAAAACTGACTGTTCTTCTTTTAGTCGTAATCGAGATATTAAATGTTTTAAATGTCAAGGTAGGGGACATATTGCGGATCAATGTCCTAATCAAAGGACGATGTTATTGCTTAACAACGGCGAGGTGGAGACCGAGGGGGAAGATAGTGATAGTGATTCTATGCCACCGCTAGAGGAAGCAGAAGATAGGGAAGTGGCAATATTTGGGGAAGTTGTGGTGACGAGAAGGGTGCTTAGTGCACAAGTGAAGGAGGAAAGCAGCCAGCAGCGTGAGAATTTATTTCATACTAGGTGCCTTGTGAATGGGAAAAATTTGTTGTGTTGTGATAGATGGGGGTAGTTGCACGAATGTGGCAAGTAAGGCTATGGTAGAGAAATTGGGGCTTTCCACAACCAAACATCCTCAACCATATCGATTGCAATGGCTCAATGATAGTAATGAGATTAAAGTGACTAAACAGGTTTTGGTGCCGTTTACTATTGGGAAATATGTGGATGAAATCTTGTGTGACGTAGTTCCAATGCAGGCGGGTCACATATTGTTTGGTCGACCTTGGCAATTTGATAGACGTGTGAAGCATGATGGCTTTTCAAATGAGTATTCTTTTGTTCACAATAAAAGGAAGGTTACTTTATGTCCTATGTCACCACAACAGGTGCATGAGGATCAACTTCATTTGCAGAAAGATCATGAGAAAAGAAAAGAGAGTGAAGAAAAGAAAAATAATGTGGAAAAAAATAAGAGAGAAAAAGAAAGAGCGAAAAGAAAAGATAATGAGCGAAAAACCAATATCTATGCAAAAAGAGCGACGTGAGGCGAGCTTTAGATGCTAAACAGCCGATGATTATACTTCTGTATAAGGAGGCGCTTTTGAATACTAACGCTAATGATTCTTCTTTGCCTAGTGTTGTTTCATCTCTTTTGCAGGATTATAAGGATGTGTTTCCCGAGGAGCTTCCACAAGGATTACCACCTATTCGGGGAATTAAGCATCAAATTGACTTCGTACCCGGTGCAACCATTCCAAACCGTCCAGCTTATCGGAGCAATCCCGAGGAAACGAAGGAGTTACAAAAGCAAGTTGGCGAACTTATGGAGAAGGGGTTTGTGAGAGAGAGCATGAGTCCATATGCAGTTTCGGTGATCTTAGTGCCTAAAAAGGATGGGAGATGGCGCATGTGAATAGATTGTCGAGCGGTGAACAATATTATGGTAAAGTATCGACATCCCATTCCGCGTTTAGATGATATGTTAGATGAATTGCATGGGTCATGTATATTTTCTAAAATTGATTTGAAAAGTGGGTATCATCAAATTAGAATGCAAGAGGGTGATGAATGGAAGACTGCTTTCAAAACAAAATATGGTCTTTATGAGTGGCTAGTGTTACCTTTTGGTTTAACTAATGCTCCTAGTACTTTCATGAGATTGATGAACCATGTTTTGCAACCATTCATTGGCAAATTTGTGGTAGTTTATTTTGATGATATTTTGATATATAGCAAAAACTTGGGAGAACATGCATTGCATTTAAAGTCTGTTTTAGATGTTCTTAGAAAAGAGAAGTTATTTGCTAACATGGAAAAGTGCACGTTTTTTACGGGTAGAGTTGTGTTTCTTGGCTATGTTGTTAGTTCACAGGGAATACAGGTTGATGATGAGAAGATACGTGCAATCCGTGAGTGGCCGAGTCCGATAAATGTGAGTCAAGTTCGTAGTTTTCATGGACTCGGGAGTTTCTACCGACGCTTTGTGCGGAACTTTAGCGACATCACAGCACCATTGACTGAAGTGATCAAGAAAAGTGTACGATTTAAGTGGGGTGATGAACAGGAAAAGGCATTTAATTTAATTAAGGATAAATTGACTAATGTGCTTTTGCTTGTTTTGCCTAACTTTGCTAAAACTTTTGAGATTGAGTGTGATGCTTCAGGTTTAGGGATTGGAGTGGTGCTAATGCAAGAAGGGAAGCCAGTAGCATACTTCAGTGAGAAGTTGAGTGGAGCCGCTTTGAACTATCCGACGTATGACAAGGAGTTGTATGCATTGGTTCGAGCGTTGGAAACGTGGTAACACTACCTTTGGCCTAAAGAGTTCGTGATTCACACTGATCATGAATCTTTGAAGTACTTGAAGGGACAACATAAGTTGAACAAAAGATATGCAAGGTGTATGGAGTTCATTGAGACATTTCCGTACGTCATCCGATACAAACAAGGTAAAGAGAATGTTGTTGCTGATGCTCTTTCAAGAAGGGACGTGTTATTGAATACTCTTGATACAAAATTGCTTGGGTTTAAACGAATTAAAGAGTTGTATGTTAATGACCTTAAATTTTGTGAAGAGTTTATGTGACACCACCAAATCCAGGTACTTAATTCCCACTGATTTGGTGTTCACTATAACATACATTCACATCTAACTACCCATAATCAATAACAATTAAATAAATTTAAAGAAACATCTTCCTAAAATGGGTTACATCACCAAACTATTAAACAATCAAATCCCAGGTTATCTTAACCATAATACATCAAATACGGAATAAAACATAATTTAAATAAGTCTTATTACAATCAAACATCAAGTAAATAGCAGGTCTTTAGTTATTTATGCATCTTGCCCTTGCCTTTGCTCGTGGATGGCTCGTCCTGCTTTTCTGGCTTAGCTGCAATGTTTTAGTGCAAGAGTGAGCAAACAATTGCTCACAAGTACGATAACAATAATATTTAAATGAAATGGATTTCAACTGAGGAACAATAGTTTTCTGAATCTCAGTCAATAAATTATCAAAGTCTAAAAGCTCGTTTAAATGATCGGTTCAAGGAAAAATAGATTTCAAGATTTAGAAATTATATCTGAGGGTCACAAGACCTCGAACTATGTCCTAGGTTAACAAGTATTTCTACTGTAACCTTTAACAGTCATATAGACTATGGCCCAAACATCTCGTACTCAGGGGGATCAGCCCTTTGTACAATGTATTGTGCACAAACATTTTAACGCTGTCGCGTAAGTAATCCCCTATATTAGGGTTGTTCATCTCAGTTTATCGTCTGAATCCGTACCAAAAGAAACTTGGCTTGGAACAAGTATAGAAAATATTCTAAGTCTTTGAAACGCTCATCAACTAAGGACTAGCTGATTCAATAAGGGTTTGCTAGTCTAGTTCATCAATAGAGTTTGTTCAATAGAACTATACTCGAAATTTGAATAACAACAATGATTGGAATAAAGCTTAAGTACGTAGCATGATGGTAACCTTGCTTGAATATCAATAAGCTAAGGTCATAAGCGTGCTCAATATAAATGAACTTGCATTGAATAAATTAACAAGTTAAAAAGAAAGAACAACTTGCTCAACGTAAAAGTATTAAATTGAGATAAAGAACTTGCCTCAAGCGTAGATTACAAATTTAAGTAATTCACGATCCTTAAACAACCTATACATTAATTATAAAAATGGTAACATAATTAGTCACATAATTATAATCACTTTTAGGTTTGCTCTTATCCTTTTATTATAACATCTCATTTAGCATACCATAGTCAACAAGTACTAGTTTAGCAACCATCTTGGTAATACATTAGTCACATTAATATAAGTTTAATTATGCATCATAACTTCCAAGAAAAGAAAACAAAATATTTTTTTTTAACAGCAGTGATTCTCGCCGGGGCGAGAAAAAACTTAACAAACTCGTCGCCGGGGCGAGGCTGTCGCCGGGGCGAATAATCTAGTATAATTATACCGCCGGGGCGACAGAGCTGCCGGGGCGATAATCCTAGCTCATTTCTATCGCCGGGGCGGTAAACACGACTGACACCTTCTACAGGTCGCGAACCAGTGAAAACTTAGGCCAAATTTGGCCAAAATTTTCCGAATTCTACCATCCAAAATACAAATTAAACATACCCAGACATCAAATATGATATAAAATAATTACCCAACATGTTTCTAATCAATTTAAGCATTATAAAACACATAATCAACCAATTTAAAACCAAAAAGTCACTGTTAAAACCAAATATTCAAGTTTTAACCATTTTCATGAAATCAAGCTCTGTAAATTCATTTTTCAACCAATTAAAACCATTCTTCTTGCATTATTCTTGTTTTTCATCAAATAATCATAAACATTTATTAAATCACTGATTAATAACCAATTTAAATCATCAATTTTCATACAAATATGCCATACATGAAATAAGGCTCTGTAAAATTAAGAACTCAATTCTAAAACATGTTTTCATGAATTATTTCTTCAAACTAGTTTATAATCATCACATAATCTCTAATACATGCTTACTAACAATTATAACCAAGTAATTCATGTATTTAGCATATAAATTCATATACAGTGAAGTAGAAATCATATATACAGAGAAGTAAAATAATAAGAATATAATAAAGAACAAAACTAAAAGAATCATACCTTCAAGCTATATAAAATTCTTAGTTTAGCACTTCCTTTCCTTCTCTTTCTCAATTCACAAATTTTTCTCTCTAATTCTCTCTTCTTCTCTATATATTCTTTCTTCTCTAAACTCTGTTCTTTCTCTTCTTTCTTTTCTTTTTACAACAGACGTAGTATAAAAATAAAATATAAAACTGATGAATAAAAATAAAAACTGATGATTTAGTGTAATAATAACGTATAATCTAAATTTAATCCATCAGTTATAAAATTCAAAAAGCCATAAGGCTTGTTTGGCAAACTGATTTAGAAATAATACATTATTCTAACTAAAGGCTTAAGGCCTTGTTTGGTAAAACACAAATAAAATAACCCATTATTTCCAAACAAAGGTCATAGGGCCTTGTTTGGTAAAGCTGAATTAAACACTTTCTCATTTATTTTAATAAATCATTATAACATATAATTTTAAAATGTCACACTTCTAATTTAATTGAACTTATTATTAAATAAATTCAATTAAACCTTACCAACTCAAATAATAATTTCATTTAACAAATAACAATAATACCAAATAAATTCTCTTATTCAAATAAATCATTTATTCAAATAAACCTTTTCATCATCTAATTTAATTATTAAATTAAATTAGAATAAACATAACAAATCACATTCAAATAACATTTAACATTATTAAGCTTAACATATACTCATTTCACAAAAACTTAATAAATTATTTATTAAGCTCAATAAATTAATAAAAATATTTATATAATTCAACAAATATTTTTATTCAATCACAAAAATTGCATTCGTTACACCTTTCCCTCCTTAAAAGGATTCTGTCCCCAGAATCACAACGCAATTAAATCGTCCGTTACATTCTCCCATCCTTACAAAGATTCTGTCCCCAGAATCGCAATATAAAGATTAAACAAATAATTGAGGGAAATTTTGCATCATTGTCTCTTCGAGTTCCGACGTTGCTTCTTCAGCACTGTGGTTTCTCCAGATTACCTTAACGGAAGGTATTACTTTATTTCTAAGTACTTGCTCCTTCCTGTCCACTATCTGAACAGGTATCTCTTCATAGGATAAATCTTTTTCAAACTGTATTGGTTCATATTCTATTACATGTTTATAGTCAGACTTATACGGTCATAGCACCGATATGTGGAAGACATTGTGAATGTGGTCTAACTCAGGAGGTAAAGCTACCTCATAAGATACCTCACCCACCCGTTTCAACACTTCAAAGGGTCCAATAAACCGCGGACTGAGTTTACCCTTTTTACCAAATCTGATCTTTCCCTTCCAGGGAGATACTTTGAGAAACACAAAACTGCCGACTTCAAATTCGCAATTTTGTCAGTGTTAATCAGCATACTTCTTCTGTCTGTCTTGAGCGGCTATTAGTCTAGCTCTTATCACCTTGACAATTTCAGCGGTTTGTTGTGCCAACTCGGGTCCCAATAGTCGTCGTTCACCAACCTCATCCCAGCATAATGGAGTTTTGCATTTCCTTCCATATAATGCTTCATAAGGCGGCATGCCGATACTAGCGTGATGACTATTGTTATAAGCAAACTCGACCAGGGGTAAATGATCATCCCAGTTGCCCTTAAAATCCATAACGCACGCTCGGAGCATATCCTCCAACGTTTAGATTGTTCTTTCGCTCTGGCCATCGGTTTGAGGATGATAAGCTGTACTAATTCTCAACTGTGTCCCTAAACAAGCTTGTAAACTCCTCCAAAACTTTGATGTAAAACGTGGATCTCTGTCTGACACTATTGACACTGGAACACCGTGCCTTGAGATAATCTCTTTGACGTATAACTTCGCCAGCTGATCCAAAGTAAATTTGATTTTGATAGGCAAGAAATGCGCTGATTTTGTCAATCTATCCACTATGACCCATATTGCGTCATATCCCTTCTGAGTAGTCGGAAACCCTACCACAAAGTCCATTGTGATATGCTCCCACTTCCGTTCGGGTATCTCCAAGGGCTGTAACAAACCACTTGGTCGTTGATGCTCCGCTTTAATTCTCTGACAAGTGAGACACTTCGCAACACACTCGGCAACCTCTCTTTTCATGTTTGGCCACCAAAAATGTTGGCGAAGATCCTGGTACATTTTTGTACTTCCCGGGTGAACCGAAAATCGTGAACTGTGAGCTTCGTTCAAAATCTCCTCTCTGATTGCCAATACCGACGGTACCCAGATTCTGCCTTCAAATCTCAGCAACCCTTCAGTATCGATTTTATATTTAAGCTCTTCACCTTCAAGCACTCTTTTGCGTATATTAATACACTCCTCATCCTTGAGTTGCACTTCCTTGACTTTATCCACTAGAGTTGGTTGAGTTTCCATCTGGAACAAGTTTTCATTAGGCTCTGGCATACACTTCACCTCTAGCTCCAATTTAGCCATGTCTTCAATGAGCTTCTCCTGAGCAGTTAACAAGAATAGTTTCTCCTGACCTTTTCTACTCAAAGCGTCGGCAACCACATTAGCCTTTCCCGGATGGTATAGAATTTCACAATCATAATCTTTGATCAATTCTATCCATCTTCTCTGCCGCATATTCAAATCCTTCTGCGTGAAAATATACTTCAGACTCTTATGATCTATGTATATTTCACACTTCTCCCCATAAAGATAGTGCCTCCAGATTTTCAAAGCAAACACCACGGCTGCTAACTCCAAATCATGGGTCGGATACCCTTTTTCATAGTCTTTTAGTTGGCGCGATGCATATGCAATAACCTTACCATTCTGCATCAACACACAACCTAGTCCTTTATGTGATGCGTCACTATACACCACAAAATTTCCTGTATCATCTGGTAAAGACAACACAGGCGCCGAACTTAGTCTCTTCTTTAGTTCTTGGACACTTTCTTCGCACTTCTCCGTACAAACAAACTTCACTGATTTCCTTGTTAAATTTGTCAACGAAGTGGTGATTCTGGAGAAATCTTGAATAAAACGTCTGTAGTATCCTGCCAAACCTAGGAAACTCCTCACTTCTGACGGTGTCTTCGGCTGATCCCAGTTCATCACAACTTCCACTTTAGTTGGATCCACCGAAATCCCGTCTTTATCAATCACATGTCCAAGAAATTGAACACGCTCCAACCAAAATTCGCACTTCGAGAATTTTGCATACAATTTCTCTTTCCTTAACGCCTCCAATGTCACCCTCAAATGTTCCACGTGTTCTTCTTGAGTTTTGGAGTAGACCAGAATGTCGTCTATAAATACCACTACAAACTTATCCAGGAATGGTTTGAATACTCTATTCATTAAGTCCATGAATGCTGCAGGCGCATTCGTTAAACCAAATGACATAACCAAAAACTCATAGTGACCATATCTGGTTCGAAACGCCGTCTTTGGTATGTCCTCTTTTCTCACCTTCAACTGATGGTACCCACTTCGTAAATCTATCTTCGAAAAATATCTTGCTCCCTTCGGTTGGTCAAACAGGTCATCAATCCTTGGCAACGGATACTTGTTTTTGATCGTGATCTTGTTCAACTCTCTATAATCAATGCAAAGACGCATCGACCCATCCTTCTTCTTAACAAACAATACCGGCACTCCCCACGGCGAAACACTCGGTTGGATATACTTCTTATCCAGCAATTCCTGTAATTGCACCATTAACTCCTTCATTTCTACCGGAGCCATTCGATACGGGGCTTTCGATATAGGGGACGTTCCCGGTGCTAAATCAATTACAAACTCGATTTCCCTATCTGGCGGTAATCCTGGCAAATCATCAGGAAACACGTCCGCAAAATCCTTAACTACTGGTATCTCCTCCAGTTTTGCACCCACCTTTCGGGTATCAACTATGTAGGCTAGATATCCTACACATCCTTGTCTCAACATCTTTCTGGCCTGCACCATCGTCAGACAACTCGTTTGTCTAGGCGACTTGCTACCATAAAACACTACCTTTGACGGAGTCATAAGGTTTACACACTTCTTTTGACAGTCAATAACTGCCCCATGGTTAAACAACCAATCCATACCCAAAATAACATCAAACTCTCCAAGATGAATTGGAATTAAGTTGACAGTCATCACATGACCCTTAATTTCTACCTGACAGTTCTTGTGGACAAACTTAACTGGAATCACCTCCCTATTCGCAATTTCTATATTCATGGGGTAATCTAACTCTTCCTGAGGTAACCCTAATTTCTTAGCAAAATCATCGGATATAAATGAGCAAGTAGCACCTGAGTCAAACAATACATAAGTATTAACATTATTGACTGGAATGATACCTGACACTACATCCTTTGACTGCACAGTATCCTGCATCGTCATATTGAACGTTCGAGCGGTAGGTCGGTTGGGCTGCGTGGGTCCTGTGATAGTCAGATTGCCTCCACCACCGTTGTTTCCCTTTCCTGAACTGGCTCCACCTGTAGTTGCTTTCTTAGGACACTCCCGAGCAAAGTGATCCTTCGACCCGCAGATGAAACATGCTCCTTTCTTTGGATTAGGGCAATTCGGCGCGATATGCCCCTCCTGCCCGCAGTTGAAGCACACCCGCTTACCCTTCAAACAAGCACCCATATTGCTCTTTCCACAGTTACTGCACACCTCCATCTTCTTCTTCTGATTACCCTGCTGACTTCCCGCAGAGTTACTATCATTCCATTTTCTCTGTTGACTACTGCCTCCATGGCTAGCACTTGCCTTGTTTTCACTCTCATTCTTCTTCTTCCTCTGTTCCTGATTGTACTTTAACAGAGCATCACTGCCTCCTTCAGCAATAATTGCTTTTTCCAGCACCGCCGCGAATGAGTTCAGTTGAAACATTGAAACTCGGCTATACAACCAGGGCTTCAATCCCTGCTCGAACCTTCTGGCCTTCCGCTCATCCGTGTTAACCTGATAAGGCGCAAACCTCGCCAACTCATTGAATCTTGCTGCATATTCAGACACCTACATAGTACCTTGCTTCAGCTCTAGAAACTGCACCTCCATCTGATTCTGAGCATTTACCGGAAAGTAAGTCTCGAAAAACATCTCCTTAAATCGCTCCCACGGAATAATCCCTTGCCCACCTCGGGTTTTATTAGCTTGCCACCAGTAGCTAGCTTCTGACTTCAGCATAAAGGTTGAAAATACCGTCTTTTGGTCCTCAATGACCCTAGCGACATCAAACACCTTCTCCATCTCCATGACCCACGTTTGAGCTTCAATGGGATTCATAGAGCCGTGATATTCCGCAGGTCCGACAGCCTTGAAGTCTTTAAAGGTCGTGGCATGAGCTTGTGGTTGATTTGCAAAGGCTCCCGTTAGCAGATTCACTAGCTGCTGCATCGGATTAACGTTGGCTTCCTCGTTATTAGTAGATCCCTCAGGGGTCTGTTGACGTGTTGGTTGTCTTCTTGGCGGCATCTTACTGTTAAGAATTCGCGCTATTAGATTATTATTCAATTACTTAAACATTTAAGTCTCAACTTAAACATTTATAAACAAGACTTAAACACATAACACATCTAATAAAATTTCACATTTTATTCATTTACTGCTTTAAAACATAACAAAGATAACATCGTGGTTATTAACATCAAATCATCTATCCTGTCATCATAAAGTTCCACGATTACATCATTATTTTATCCCATTATATAAACTGGGATTAACAACTTATTAACTCATAAATTTCATAATAACACAGCTAATCATAACCTATGATGACATCCCGCGACGCACAGCTTCTTGGCGTTCCTGCTCCATAATACGAGTCACCATCCTTCGATCCACTATATCTGGATGACGATGAACTCGATCTAGAGCTCTATCCACTGTGGAGTGAAAAATATACTCCATATCATCAATCTTGGCCTTCTTTGACCGCACCTCACACTCAACACGATCTGCGCGGTTAGCCTCCCTCAACCAAGCAGTCTCAGCTCTCGCCCGCTTAGCTGACTCCTCTTTCAACTCATCTCGTACAATCTCATTTCTGGCTATCAACTGTCCTCGTCGATACTCAGACTGTGCTAGCCTCTGCTCAGCCTCTGCAAGACGTGATGAAAGGTCTTGGATCTCAGCATCCTTCTGCTCTAAAATGGCTTGACGTTCCGCAGCCTGTTCCTCTAACTCCTCCTTTTCACTCTCTACATGAACCAACTTCCACTCCACGTCTCCAAGACGTATATCTAGCTCCTCAATCTCACTGTTCTTCTGCTCCAAAACAGACTATCGCTCAGCCAGCTGCCCCTCTAACTCCTCCACTCTGTCCTGTAACTCTATGTTACGATCATACACCTGCTCGTACATCTGAATACCCAAAGTAGATAGTGATATCTCTTCAGGGTCCTCCTCCTCCTCCTCAGGATCTTCCTCAGGGTCCTCCTCAGGATCAGTCTCAGGCTCATACTCATGGCCTGTAGCTGTAATCAATGGAGATGGCTCCCTCTTCACTAGCTGCTCACTTACTACGTGAATATCTCTGGGCTCCTCCTCCCTAGCCTGGCTGGGCTCTCCTCTATCAGTCATCCTGACAACCAAAATTTTAAGTTTTAATTACTAATCGATAATACTCGCGAGCACATAAGTTTGTTATCAAATAAGCACATAGCACATAATCGTTTTATTATCTTTCATGAATTTCCGTAATTCATTCCTTAGAACTCGATAAGAGTTTATCACCACTATATTTTCTATCTTCTAAAAGGCTACTACCCTAAGGTTTTCCCCACCTAAAGGTTCATAAACTATCAGCTCTGATACCAACCTGTGACACCCCCAAATCCAGGTACTTAATTCCCACTGATTTAGTGTTCACTATAACATACATTCACATCTAACTACCCATAATCAATAACAATTAATAAATTTATAGAAACATCTTCCCAAAATGGGTTACATCACCAAACTATTAAACAATCAAATCCCAGGTTATCTTAACCTTAATACATCAAATACGGAATAAAACATAATTTAAATAAGTCTTATTATAATCAAACATCAAGTAAATAGCAGGTCTTTAGTTATTTATGCATCTTGCCCTTGCCTTTGCTCGTGGACGGCTCTCGTCCTGCTTTTCTGGCTTAGCTGCAATGTTTTAGTGCAAGAGTGAGCAAACAATTTCTCACAAGTACGATAATAATAATATTTAAATGAAATGGATTTCAACTGAGGAACAATAGTGTCGACGCCGGGTTTTTCGTCTCTATATGCGATATTTGTCCTTTTCCGATTTTAGCCTTTTGATTAGGTGATTTTGGGGAAAAGGGTCGGCTTGAATGTCGACGGGGTTTTGAAAGATCGTTTTTTATGATGAGCTAATTAAACAGAGTCGCCAGTTGGTATATTTAAAATGGATGTACCAACTTATCCGAGTTTCGTTTTCGTAAATCGCTGGCTCATATGTGACTCCGAATTAATTGGTCTGCGAACCGAGATTCATAGAGTTCGGGGGCTTGCTTAAGCAAGGGGAAGGTGTTAGGCACCCCCCGACTTCCGTGAGACACGGTTACCGCAATCTTGATGCTTTTCCTGTCCTTTAATTCTTGAATGTGTGTGTATGTGCGTGTGTGTGTGTGTGTGCCTATGTGAATGTCGTGGTGAATTTGCATGAAGAATCATTTGGATTTTTAGGGAAAGTCATGCTTTAATTTGAGAATGCTTCGGAATGTCTTTTCGGCATACACGAGAAAGCTTTATGAGAAAGGTTTGATTTTAATTGCCAAAAACTATGAAATTTTCATTAGGTGTCGTTTTGGCAAAAACAAGAGTTTTCTAAACCTTCGTCAAAATAGGAATCGAGATCTATACGTTGCTTTCGTAACTCAAATGATGGGCAACTTCTAGAATCTCTTTAACCCTATGCACAACGGTTTAATAAAACGTCACTTATTTTATGAAAACAATTTTTGTGATGTTTGAAAAACGATTTTCTTTAGCTTTCTCGTTAAATAGGAATCGACATTCGTTAGCACTTCTCATTTTAAGCCTCGTGATGCTAACAACCTAATTTGATTGATTTTACGAAAATCTTAATCTTTTAGCTTTGAAATCAATTTTAGGTCGTAAATCAAATCAAGCATTAAAATGCATTAGGACTATTCATGGGCATGTAAGCCATCCAAATAACCCCAACGCCCACAATCACATACTTCACTATTACGGGGCCTTAAACCCGATTCTCGCCTTGGCGTCGTTTTAAGGCCCGATGATTACATCTTACAATAGAGGATTACATACATCAACATTGTCCATCATCGGATTTGGACCACGGGGTCGCGTTCCTAGGCTCACATCCACAATTTATACACACCCACGCAATGGATACTACAAAATTAAACAAGCTAAAATCGCCAAATAGATATCATCGGGCCATTAGGAAGAATTTTCGTTCCATTTGGAACCCTCACTAATAGTCCTCAATCCACGGATCCACAACAATATACAATAAAAACTACATTTCACATAACCCAATTGACATGAAGATTAACAAAATGATATACAAAATTGCTATAGAAATGGTCTTTTCGCCTTGCAAATATCACCAAGATGTGTGCAAATTTGAATATATGAATAGAGTAGAAATTATCTTGGATATAATCTCATAAAAGAAATATAAATCCTCTCTTTTTTCTCTCTTTTCTCTCTTATTTTGTTGCAAAATTTTGTTATTTTTCTCCCTATTTCCGAGCTTGCTGCTGCTGTTCTTCTTCTCTTTTTTCTTTCTTCCGTCTGCTGCCAACTCCCTGGATGAAATGAAGAAACTGAGCTGAAATAGGCTGGTCCAGGGCAGCCGCAGATTGATCTGCGGCTGGAATCTGCGGCTGGCTGGCCGCCTCCCATCGCACTCAGCTGATTTCCTGGTTTCCGTGTTTCGAGTTTCGTGTTTTCAAAAGGCGCACTATTGGCCGCAGATCAATTCGCGGCTGGCTGACTTGACTTTCTCGTTTTTTGTGCCACGCCTCGACTTTCGTGCCGTAACATCGGTTTTCGCTGACAGGCTTGTATTTTGCAGTCCGGGAATTTCCGGGAGACGTACCACCTCATTCGGGAATGCTCGTTTCGGACGGCCTTATTGTCACGTCAGCTTTGGTCGGCAATCATTGCGGTGGTGTTGGACGTTCGCACTTGTGCCCATTCCTTCGCTCCCGCAAGTTGGTTCAATTGACGATTTTGCCCTCATGTCATGGTTAGTACAGGGAACGCAAAAATTGGGTGTCTACAAATAGTTTTCTGAATCTCAGTCAATAAATAATCAAAGTCTAAAAGCTCGTTTAAATGCTCGGTTCAAGGAAAAATAGATTTCAAGATTTAGAAATTATATCTGAGGGTCACAAGACCTCGAACTATGTCCTAGGTTAACAAGTATTTCTACTGTAACCTTTAACAGTCATATAGACTATGGACCAAACATCTCGTACTCAGGGGGATCAGCCCTTTGTACAATGTATTGTGCACAAACATTTTAACGCTGTCGCGTAAGTAATCCCCTATATTAGGGTTGTTCATCTCAGTTTATCGTCTGAATCCGTACCAAAAGGAACTTGGCTTGGAACAAGTATAGAAAATATTCTAAGTCTTTGAAATGCTCATCAACTAAGGACTAGCTGATTCAATAAGGGTTTGCTAGTCTAGTTCATCAATAGAGTTTGTTCAATAGAACTATACTCGAAATTTGAATAACAACAATGATTGGAATACAGCTTAAGTACTTAGCATGATGGTAACCTTGCTTGAATATCAATAAGCTAAGGTCATAAGCGTGCTCAATATAAATGAACTTGCATTGAATAAATTAACAAGTTAAAAGGAAAGAACAACTTGCTCAACGTAAAAGTATTAAATTGAGATAAAGAACTTGCCTCAAGCGTAGATTACAAATTTAAGTAATTCACGATCCTTAAAGAACCTATACATTAATTATAAAAATGGTAACATAATTAGTCACATAATTATAATCACTTTTAGGTTTGCTCTTATCCATTAATTATAACATCTCATTTAGCATACCATAGTCAACAAGTACTAGTTTAGCAACCATCTTGGTAATACATTAGTCACATTAATATAAGTTTAATTATGCATCATAACTTCCAAGAAAAGAAAACAAAATATTTTTTTTTAACAGCAGTGATTCTCGCCGGGGCGAGAAAAAACTTAACAAACTCGTCGCCGGGGCGAGGCTATCGCCGCGGCGAATAATCTAGTGTAATTATGTCGTCGGGGCGACAGAGCCGCCGGGGTGATAATCCTAGCTCATTTCTACCGTCGGGGCGGTAGACGCGACTGACACCTTCTACAGGTCGCGAACCAGTGAAAACTTAGGCCAAATTTGTCCAAAATTTTCCGAATTCCACCATCTAAAATACAAATTAAACATACCCAGACATCAAATATGATATAAAATAATTACCCAACATGTTTCTAATCAATCAAATCATTATAAAACACATAATCAACCAATTTAAAACCAAAAATTCACTGTTAAAACCAAATATTCAAGTTTTAACCATTTTCATGAAATCAAGCTCTGTAAATTCATTTTTCAACCAATTAAAACCATTCTTCTTGCATTATTCTTGTTTTTCATCAAATAATCATAAACAATTATTAAATCACTGATTAATAACCAATTTAAATCATCAATTTTCATACAAATATGCCATACATGAAATAAGGCTCTGTAAAATTAAGAACTCAATTCTAAAGCATGTTTTCATGAATTATTTCTTCAAACTAGTTTATAATCATCACATAATATCTAATACATGCTTACCAACAATTATAACCAAGTAATTCATGTATTTAGCATATAAATTCATATACAGTGAAGTAGAAATCATATACAGAGAAGTAAAATAATAAGAATATAATAAAGAACAAAACTAAAAGAATCATACCTTCAACCTATATAAAATTCTTAGTTTAGCACTTCCCTTCCTTCTCTTTCTCAATTCACAAATTTTTCTCTCTAATTCTCTCTTCTTCTTTGTATATTCTTTCTTCTCTAAACTCTGTTCTTTCTTTTCTTTCTTTTCTTTTTACAACAGACGAAGTATAAAAATAAAATATAAAACTGATGAATAAAAATAAAAACTGATGATTTAGTGTAATAATAACGTATAATCTAAATTTAATCCATCAGTTATAAAATTCAAAAAGCCATAAGGTTTATTTGGCAAACTGATTTAGAAATAATCCATTATTCTAACTAAAGGCTTAAGGCCTTGTTTAGTAAAACACAAATAAAATAACCCATTATTTCCAAACAAAGGTCATAGGGCCTTGTTTGGTAAAGCTGAATTAAACACTTTCTCATTTATTTTAATAAATCATTATAATATAATTTTAAAATGTCACACTTCTAATTTAATTGAACTTATTATTAAATAAATTCAATTAAACCTTACCAACTCAAATAATAATTTCATTTAACAAATAACAATAATACCAAATAAATTCTCTTATTCAAATAAATCATTTATTCAAATAAACCTTTTCATCATCTAATTTAATTATTAAATTAAATTAGAATAAACATAACAAATCACATTCAAATAACATTTAACATTATTAAGCTTAACATATACCCATTTCACAAAAACTTAATAAATTATTTATTAAGCTCAATAAATTAATAAAAATATTTATATAATTCAACAAATATTTTTATTCAATCACAAAAATTACATTCGTTACAGTTTAAATCATGTGAAGAGAATGCTGTAGGTAAATATTTTAAAGTTGATGGTTTTCTGTTTCGAGAAAATAAGCTATGGATACTTGCATGTTCTTTGCGTGAGTTGTTGATTAGAGAGTCACGTGGGGGAGGTCTAATGGGTCATTTTGGTGTTGAAAAGACTTTATCTGTTTTGAAAGAACATTTTTATTGGCCTCATATGAAACGAGATGTGGAAAGAATTTGTGACAAATGCATTACATGTAAACAGTCTAAGTCTCGTGTTCAACCTCATGGTTTGTATATACCATTGCCTATACCTAATGAACCTTGGATTGATATAGCTATGGATTTTGTGTTGGGTTTACCTAGGTCTAAGCGTGGTCATGATTCTATATTTATGGTCGTGGATAGATTTTCTAAGATGGCACATTTTATTCTATGTCACAAAACTGATGATGCATCCCATATTGCTGATTTGTTCTTTAGAGAAATTGTGTGTTTGCATGGCATGCCTAGAACAATTGTTTCAGATAGAGATTCTAAAATTTTAAGTTATTTTTGGAAGACATTGTGGTGTAAGTTAGGTACTAAACTGTTATTTTCCACTACTTGTCATCCACAAACTGATGGTCAAACAGAGGTAGTAAATAGGACTTTATCTGCATTGTTAAAAGCTATTATTAAAAAGAACATTAAAGTTTGGGAAGAGTGTCTACCGCATGTTGAGTTTGCTTATAATAGATCTGTTCACTCTGCTACACAATTTTCACCATTCGAAATTGTATATGGTTTTAATCCGTTAACTCCATTGGATTTATTACCATTACCTTTGTCTGAGTATACTAACATGGATGGAAAGAAAAAGGCTGAATTTGTTAGGCAGATACATGTAAAGGAGAGACTCAACATTGAACGGAGGACGGAGTAATATGCGAAACAAGCCAACAAGGGTCGTCGTCAAATGATTTTTGAACCGGGAGAATGGGTGTGGTTACATTTGCGGAATGAAAGATTCCCAGCTCAAAGACGGTCTAAATTGCTTCCAAGAGGAGATGGTCCATTTCAAGTTCTTGAGCGCATCAATGATAATGCCTACAAATTGGATTTGCCTGGTGAGTATAACGTTAGTGCAACCTTCAACGTTACTGATCTTAGTCCGTTTGATGTAGGTGACGATTTGAGGACAAATCTTTCTCAAGAGGAGGGGTATGATGAGGGCATCCTTGGTTTAGGAACGAATGATAATCATAGAGCGGATCCTATATGTATGCCGGATGGACCTGTGACAAGAGCTCGGGCTAAACGATTCAAGGAAGGCCTTAATGGATTGATACAAGGCATGTGGAGCGAGGATAGATCAAGTGTAGAGTTCGAGGAGCAGGATTCTAAGGCTTTGCATTTGGTTCTGATGATACAAGCAAACACGCCAGGGTTTGGAACAATGGAAACAAGAGAAGTCGAGAATTTCCAAACTGTAGAGTTCTCGCCCCGGCGAGAAAATCAGGGCCAAACTTCTCGCGGATTTCTTCCTTAATTTTAGGGGTTTCGGTATATTTCATAATTCTATTGTAATTAGGATATTTTAAGATAGGATTTTGATTCTAAATCAATTGTTATTTCCTTTTTGGATTCTAGGGTTTCATAGTCAGTATAAATAAGTTTTATGCTTGTAATTCAACAACATTACAAATAATCTGAGTTTATTTATACTTGAGAGCTATTCTCTACTTTTGGTTCTTTGAAGGATTTCTAAGTAGTTTTCTTAGTTTTTCTTTTGAGATTCATATTTAACTTATCATACAACAAACCATAGTTGTGTGTGGTGTTATTCTATCGCATCATACAATCAGACGAAGAATATCGTTTTCCATCTAAACGAGGGTCTAAGTGTTTTTAATGTTCCATCCTATGCGAATTCAATTGCTTGATCGAATCTATCAAGATTCTCGTCTCTAGAATAGACGTTGGGTTAAGATATTGTGAGAGTTCCATCAATTTGCTTACTAGAAACGATCTGGGTGACGACCACCTCACGCAAGCATGCCGTGGAGTTTATCAAACTCCTCACTTCTGACGGAGTCTTGGCTGCTCCCAATTTATTACAGCTTCCACTTTAGTCGGGTCAACTGAAATCCCATCTTTATCAATTACATGTCCAAGAAATTGAACACGACCCAACCAAAACTCACATTTTGAAAACTTCGCATGAAGCTTCTCTTTCCGTAATGCCTCCAAAGTTAGCCTCAGATGCTCCACATGGTCTTTTCGTGACTTAGAATACACCAAAATATCGTCGATAAACACCATCACAAATTTGTTTAGAAACGGTTTAAACACCCTATTCATTAAGTTCATGAATGCCGTAGGTGCATTCGTTAGACCAAATGACATTATTAGAAACTCGTAGTGACCATAACGAGTTCTGAACGCCGTCTTTGGAATATCCTCCCTTCTCACTTTCAGCTGATGGTAACCACTTCTTAAGTCTATCTTTGAAAAATGCGTAACACCCTTCAGTTGATCGAACAGATTGTCAATTCTCTGTAACGGGTATTTATTCTTGATTGTAACCTTGTTCAATTCACGATAATTTATGCATAGACGCATCGAGCCATCTTTCTTCTTAACAAATAACACCAACGCAACCACAACAAGTGGCACAGTGGTGCAAGCCGCCCTGAGAACGAACCGTAAACCCGGACGACTCAGGATCGACTCCCACTAGCAACATTTGGAGGGACACTAATAATGCTCCGCTGTGGCCACGGGCCCCCCTTAAGCGCAAGCTGGGAAGTAGACCGCCTGGGCTCGGGCTGGGGAGATTAGTCGGGTTGCGACCCGGAAACTCCACATTATCAAAAAAAAAATAACACCAATGCTCCCCACGACGAAACACTCAGTTGAATGTACTTCTTATCTAGTAGTTCCTGCAGTTGCACCATCAACTCCTTCATCTCCACCGGAGCCATTCGGTACAGAGCTTTCGATATAGGTGCAGTCTCGGGCACTAAATCGATCATGAATTCAATTTCTCTATCTAGAGGTAATCCCGGCAAATCATCCGAAAAAACATCGACAAAATCTCTCACCACTGGTATTTCTTCCAACTTTGCACCGGTCTTTCGAGTATCTACCACATAAGCTAAATACCCTACACATCCTTGCTTGAGTAACTTCTTGGCCTGCATAATCATCAGACCAGTCGTTTGCCTCAGCGATTTGCTACCATAAAATACTACCGTAGACGGAGTTTTAAGGTTTACACACTTCTTTTGGCAATCTATAGTTGCCCCATAGTTATACAACCAATCCATCCCTAAAATAACGTCAAATTCCCCAAGTTTTATCGGAATAAGATCTACAGTCATCATATGACCATGAATATCCACCTCGTAATTTTTGTACATATACCTAACAGGTACTACTTCCCTATTGGAAATCTCAATGTTTAAGGAAAAGTCTAACTCTTCTCGGGGTAACTCCAATTTCTCATTAAAATCATCAAAAATGAAAGAACAAGTTGCACTCAAATCAAAAAGTACGTATGCATCCAAATTATTTACTGGTATGATACCTGCCACCACCTCCTTGGATTGAATCGCATCCTTGACCGTCATATTAAAAGTGTGAGAAGTCGGGCGATTTGTTGTAGTTGGCCCATGTTCGCGTTATATACAAACCTAACACGTACGCCACATTTGCCTATTTGAATGCCCAAGTGACACGCGATTGCGTACGCTTAGCATGCTCATTCGATTTGTCTAATACTCAATGGTTAATGTTAAGTATCATTATAAATCATAATAATCATGTTTTAGAACTTAGAACATCATTTAACATTGTCGGGAGCATTACGCGTGCTTACGCGCATGCCCGACACTCTCTGATTGCCTCCAATTACACATCAGTTCTATATATGGCCACTTTAGGCCAAGCTACAGACCTCAAATTGAAAAACCTGAAGAACGAAAGTTGTAGCTCTACTCTTCCTCTATCCGAATCATGTTGAATCACCTCAATCTGAGTTCGTATGAGAAAGTTATGCATGTTTTAGTAAAAGACGTCAAAACTGACTTTCACCATCTGAAGCCTAGCGCCCCGACGCTGAAACCAAGCCTAATACCAGCGCCCCAGCGCTAGGATCTAGGAGATTATGGTGCCCGTTTGCCCAGCTTTGCGATTTTTGTTACTCCCGTCCTATCTTGCTTTCAACCACCATAACTCCTTCTCTAGACGTCCAAATGAGTTCATTCCGGACTCTATGGACTCCTAACTCATGGGGTTACAACATATCAAAAATTCAGAGTTACCCATTAACATTAACATAGCCAAATCTTAGGCCAAAGTAATAAGTTCATATTATGTTTTAGGTGTTCTAAGTGTTCTTCACTAAAATCATCACCGAATCTTTGTTTTAACACCTTTTTACTCCATTCCAACTGGTTAGCTTCGTAACCCATGGAACTACAATATCATAACAACAAACAAATTAAACAAATATGAAATCATAGCTACAAAGCCCTCTAAACCGTCCAACAGTCAATATTTGTTCAAAAATGTCCGTTGTTCATCCTCCTTAAGCATAGGTACGGATTTGTTCCATTTTTGTTCCACTTTAATGTTATTAATGGCTTATATAGTCTCTTAACAACATTTACAAACATCCAAAACAAATAACCACAACGCCAACCCACAAGATTAAAAGCTTTAAAACCATGAAACTTTGAAAACCTTAACAAAACTTAAATGGAAATGGATTAAGTGAGATGATTACTTCTTGTAATTGATAAGTAGGTTTCATACCTACTTATTGGGTACTAACTTGCTTCAATTGTTGCTAAACTCTTAGCTCCAAATTGTGTTTTCATACATTTTCTGTCTTATTTTAGGTAGTGCATCTCAATTCGCATTATATGGCATTTGCACGGTTAAAGGGTAATTTGACACGAGTTACAAGGCATATGTTGTTTGGGAATTAAATGAATAAATGATACTAGCATAGTGCACATGAATCGAGATGACAGCTTGAAGGAAGCAGTGCAGCAACCTGACAGAGAGCGCAGCTGCGCCCAACTTGGCCTGGGAGCCAGCGCAGCTGCGCCCATGCCCTACGCCCATGCCCTACGCCCAGTAACTGCCTAGGCCAGGTGCGCCCAGTTTGGCCTTGAGGCCGGCGCAGCTGCCCCCAACCCTGCCTGTTGAACCTTCTAGCGCGCAGCTGCGCCCATTTCAAGTAGTACCCAAGCGTAGCTACGCCTATCGCTAGCCAGCCATGTAGACCACGTTTCAGACAACGATGCAAACTTGCCAAAAACATGTGGAATCAATGCCAGGTTTTCAGAAAATTAGTGGAGTGATATTTTATCAGTTGAGAATCAAAATAAGTCAACAAAAGACAAAAGAGAAGAATGAATACAATCATGCAGAGAACTAATTAATATAGGGAACTCTTCCACGAAAAATCTTGATTACTGCATTCTATATCCAAAAATGGAACATGGCTATTGATTATCAAAATCACTTGGGAACTGAAGAATGGAGCTGCATGGATGTTGAATTGAAGATTGGGAGCAAACAATCAAGGATCATCACAACTTGGAAAATCAACGAATTTGCAGAAACGAAAAAACTGAAGCAGGGAGTTTTATTATTTTCTGTCTTTGATTTATTTCCTTATTCTGTAAAAACAATGATGAACCATTTGTGTATGATGACTTCTATTATTGTTAGTATAAACTAAACTTAATTTTTGGGATTATAATGAATCTTTTGCATTAACTGAAAATTGATATGCTTCCTTATTGTTACTAGTTGGTTATGAGTTGAATGACTAGCATAATTAATACTGAAAGATTAATTGCTTGATCACCAATTACTGTGATAATTTATATGGAATTGAGAAAGAAAATATGAATTAAGATCTGATTATGCTAGCATATGTTCATTATTTCTGCATTCCTCGTGGAGTTATGTTTCGTGCTTAGGATAGAAATATACCGAAGCACCATATGTGGCCAATTGAGAACTTATTCTTCAACCCTCTTGATTGTAATTCACATAGAGATATAGTGCATTAGTCATCTAGGGTGTTCGCATTCATTCTATCAATTGTGGATTTAGTGTGATACGAATATGGTGCATCGAGAGGTGGCCATATTTTACATTCGTGTTCTCAACCAACATTCTATATTAACCAATTAGAAGCAATAGGAAGCATGGAAATCTAAGTCTTGTAATAAGTGAAATTATAATCCCAAAACTCATAAATCTGTATTTATACAATTGTAATTTGATTTATCTATCTCTCTAGTAATTATTAGACAAATTCATCACATTACTCATCTGTTTAAAGAAACCGAAATAATTATAAAATCGGTGTTTGTCAGTTGTAATTGCAATTATATTCTCCGTGGGATCGATATCTTACTTACTTTATATTATTTGTGGATCACGTGCACTTGCGTGTATGAGTTATATTTGTTATACATACAAATATCCCAACAATAATCCCTCCAAGATGCTAGAAAACTTGCTAGGCTTGGCTTGAAATTCTTCTTCTACTTCTTTGGCTCCTTCATTCTCCACCCGTGTCTCTTCTTCCTTTCCTCGTTTAAGTTTCTTCTTCTTCTTCCTTTGTTTTTTGCAGTTTTCCTTTCTCTCTCTCTCTCTATGCTCTCTATTCTCTCTCTCTCTCTCTCTCTCTATCTACAGCTGACCTAGGAAATGAAAGGGAAGGAAGAAGGTGGCATGGAATAGATGAGCAGGTGGGAGGAGATCGGGAGAGTGGGAAGGAGTAACCAAGATGGTGGGTTTCTCATCCAATGAGAATGTTGGGAAATAAAGGGTTTCAAGGCATTGGGTGTGGCAATTGCCAACACCTTGCCGACCATGCTCTCCATTCTCAACTCCCATTGGTCCAAAGTGTTTACTTGCTTCCCTTTTGTGCAACAAGCCACAAATTAATACACCCATATGTCTCTACTATACTCGAATACTTCCCCAATTGTACCAAATTTGCTTAATAACTCTACCCATATACTCCCATAAAATATTGGGACGCGTAAAAATAATAATTATGGGATTTATTCATTTATTCGGAACATCTATATAATACATTTCGGATACGAAATAAATCTCATTCGGGCTTAAATAAAATTTCTGAAGCTTGGAAAAATTATCTATTCACATACACGTCTTAACGAAATTAGTAAAAATAAAAAAAACATAAAAATATTTGGCGTGAATAGTGTCGCGGGAAACGTGCCCCGTGAATAGTGATTTAGCGATTTTTCGCGAAATCAATCTATTCGTTCCCACGCGACAACAACACTTAAAACCAACACATAAACATAATCCAGGTTATAAAATAATCTCAAAATACCTCTCACAAAAATAATATTTAATCCATTTAATAATATTAATAAACCCCAAATTACAAGGGTATTCACGATTTGCGATCGCTACTCTTCCCGATTAACTCCCCATAATCATATACATCGACGTACATATATCACACCCATATTTGGGTTAACACTTTTACGCCAAATAACTCCTTCAATAATAATATCCTTCAACTATTTATTTAATCCAATAAATAGTACTCTAGCGAAAATTTTCATACTTACTAATCATCGCCTACACATAATCTAGATTATAATATAACCTTTAGACGCTTAACACATAATATTATTAATAAAAGTCTATTTTATTCAATAATATTCATAAGCTCGAATTACCAAGCTAACCACGACTCACGATCGTTACATTCTTCTTTCTTTCTTCCTCATCATCATTACAACTCACTCCGAACTTAAATTCGAGTTTTGACTTCCTTCTATACAATTATACGCTTCGTCAGTTAGTCCATACTAATTAAATTAATTAGTTTTGACTAACTATTATCCCTCATCTCATCGCTTATTCGAACGCCCAAGTGACACGCGATTGCGTACACTTAGCACGCCCATTCGATTTGTCTAATACTCAATGGTTAATGTTAAGTATCATTATAAATCATAACAATCATGTTTTAGAACTTAAAACATGATTTAACATTGTCGGGAGCATTACACGTGCTTACGCGCATGCCCGACACTCTCCGATTGCCTCCAATTACACATCAGTTATATAAATGGCCAATTTAGGCCAAGCTACATACCTCAAATTAAAAAACTTAAAGAACTAAAGTTGTAGGTCTACTCTTTCTCTTTCCGAATCATCTTGAATCACCTCAATCCGAGTTCGTATGAGAAAGTTATGCCTATTTTAGTAAAAGACATCAAAACTGACTTTCTCCATTTGAAGCCTAGCGCCCCGACGCTGAAACAAAGCCTAATACCAATGCCTCGACGCTGGGATCTAGGAGATTATGGTGCTCATTTGCCCAGTTTCGCGATTTTTGTTACTCCCGACCTATCTTGCTTTCAACCACTATAACTCCTTCTCTAGACGGCCAAATGAGTTCATTCCGGACTATATGGACTCCTAACTCATTGGGCTACAACATATCAAAAATTCAGAGCTGCCCATTGACATTAACATCGCCAAATCTTAGACCAAAGCACTAAGTTCATACTCTTTTTTAGGTGTTCTAAGTGTTCTTCACTAAAATCATCACCAAATCTTTGTTTTAACACCTTTTTACTCCATTCCAACTGGGTTAGCTTCGTAACCCATGGAACTACAACATCATAACAACAAAAAAATTAAACAAACACGAAATCATAGCTATAAAGTCCTCTAAACCATCCAACAGTCCATATTTGTCCAAAAATGTCCATTGTTCATCCTCCTTAAGCATAGGTACGGATTTGTTCCATTTTTATTCCACTTTGATGTTATTAATGGCTTACATAGTCTTTTAACAATATTTACAAACATCCAAAACAAACAACCATAACAACAATCGCAACAAAGCCAACCCACAAGCTTAAAAGCTCTAAAACCATGAAACTTTGAAAACCTTAACCAAAATTAAATGGAAATGGGTTAAGTGAGATGATTACCTCTTTTAATCCCTCCAAGATGCTAGAGAACTTGCTAGGCTTGGCTTGAGACTCTTCTTCTACTTCTTTAGCTCATTCCTTCTCCACCCGTGTCTCTCCTTCCTTTCCTCCAAATTTCTTCTTCTTCTTCCTTTATTTTCTGCAGTTTTCCTTTCTCTCTCTCTCTATGCTCTCTATTCTCTCTCTTTATCTCTCTCTCTATCTGCAGCTGGCCTAGGAAATGAAAGGGAAGGAAGAAGGTGACATGGAATAGATGAGCAGGTGGGAGGAGCTCGGGAAAGTGAGAGGGAGTAACCAAGATGGTGGGTTTCTCATCCAATGAGAATGTTGAGAAATAAAGGGTTTCAAGGCATTGGGTTGGCAATTGCCAACACCTTGCCGACATGCTCTCCATTTTCAACTCCCATTGGTTCAAAGTGTTTACTTGTTTCCCTTTTGTACAACAAGCCACAAATTAATACACCCATATGTCTCTACCATACCCGAATACTTCCCCAATTGTACCAAATTTGCTTAATAACTCTACCCATGTACTCCCATAAAATATTGGGACGCGAAAAAATAATAATTATGGGATTTGTTCATTTATTCGGAACATCTATATAATACATTTCGGATACGAAATAAATCTCGTTTGGGCTTAAATAAAATTTCTGAAGCTTGGAAAAATTATCTCTTTGCATACACGTCTTAACGAAATTAGTAAAATCGAAAACGACGTTAAAATATTTGGCGTGAATAGTGTTGCGAATAGTTTCTCGGGAAACGTGCTCCGTGAATAGTGATTTAGCGATTTTTCGCGAAATCAATATATTCGCTCCCACGCGACAACAACACTTAAAACCAACACATACACATAATCGAGGTTATAAAAAAACCTCAAAATACCTCTCACAAAAATAATATTTAATCCATTTAATAATATTAATAAACCCCAAATTACAAGGGTATTCACGATTCGCGATCGCTGCTCTTCCCGATTAACTCCCCATAATCATATACATCGACGTACATATATCACACCCATATTTGGGTTAACACCTTTACGCCAAATAAATCGTTCAATAATAATATCCTTCAACTATTTATTTAATCCAATAAATAGTACTCTAGCGATATTTCTCAAAACCACCATATTAGGTTGTACGAAAATTTTCATACTTGGTCTACACATAATCTAGGAAATAATATAACCTTTAGACACTTAACACATAATATTATTAATAAAAGTCTATTTTATTCAATAATATTCATAAGCTCGAATACCAAGCTAACCACGACTCACGATCGTTACATTCTTCTTTCTTTCTTCCTCATCATCATTACAGTTCACTCCGAACTTAAATTCGAGTTTTGACTTCCTTCTATACAATTATACGCTTCGTCAGTTAGTCCATACTAATTAAATTATTTAGTTTTGACTAACTATTAGACCTCATCTCATCACTTAATCTATAATAAATATATAATACATATGTATTTATTCACTTATCACATAACACATGTATATTTTACATTCAGCCCTCTACACCTTATAATAATAATTTTATTTATTAAATTCTTATCATAATTATTCTTCTTAAAAATCTGGGTTGTTACATTCTTCCCCTCTTATAAGGATTCCGTTCTCGGAATCACTGAAACACCCTTACTCGGTCTGCATAAATCTTCTTCCGAAATTTTATAGTTCAACATTTCAACGTATTACTATAACATAGGTTTTATATTACCTATTTCATTCACTTCCTTAACAAATTCTTGTAGGTTTTGTTCTATAACATTTATCAAACTCAATTATATACTGAGTATTATCCTCTCTTTAAGCCATAAATTCCCTTTTCTAAGGATCATTGTATGCAACAATCATCATAATAATTTAATATGATGATTTACTAACTCCTAAACATTCAGGATGCCACATTCACCCCTTCTTCTAGGAATTCCGTCCTTGAAATTACTACATATTCATTTTTACTCATTCTACTCATCAAAACTAGTTACTCAACTCTTTCCTCTTTTAAGGATCTCTCATTCCTCATGACCTTTTATGATCACTTCCCTCTATGGAACTCATTTAGAATTGTCTCTTTATGCGACTACTTCTTTCTAGGGAAAATTACGCTTTTCACATTCAGTTTCCAGAATAATGGAATATCTTTCAGGAGTCTTCAATAATTGTTCGATAATTGTGAAGCAGTATGAATCATTGAGTGGCCACCATGGCACTTATCTCTTTGCATGAATTACCAATATTGGATGAAGGAATCACTGAGTGGCCACCATAGCACTTACCTCCAATGATATCCCAAAGCTGAGTAGTCACTAAGGACTAAGAACCTTTACTAGAATCACCAAAAATTCATCTGATAACCCAACATACTAATACAATAGGTAATTAGCCTAATGTACCCGAGGTCATACATAACCCCTTTCCATACTGTTCGCGCGCGCGCAGTCGGATTTTCCCGACATAACAAATATTACCCCTTTTATAAGGGTTTTTCATCTCAGCAGATATAAAAGCCCGCACCAAAATAATTTGGTTTGGAAAACATTCTCAAAGAATTCTCAAATTTTATAATCATATTTCAACATTAGTCTAGCCGAATCAAATAGCTTAGACTCACATCAACGGTTCAGACATCAATCGAAATATTTTAGCCAACTCAATTGGCATACTTTTCCATACTTTAAAGAAATCAAAAATCATTTTATGACGTCATGATACCGCACTATTTCTACAGTCTGTTGAGAATTCCGTCATTTTGTGACTTTCTCATACTACATCATACCATAGTGGGCTGACAATACTATGATCACATCCAACACTAGGTTATTCTACATTGATGACTCCATCGTCTGTCATTCTACACCAGGTTCCATGATGCATTGATGACTATAAAAAATATATTTTGATATATTTCAAATTATGTTTGTCTTAGCTGAAACAATTAGCATAGAAATAAATAATAGAACTTTTAAAATTTATTGGTCCAATAATCTGGCCACATACATTTTTCGAAGGCACGAAAGTGTAAATATCAACACAAAGTCAATAAATTTTGAAATTGATGAGGGCATCCTTGGTTTGGGAACGAATGACAATCATAGAGCGGATCCTATGTGCATGCCAGATGGACCTGTGACAAGAGCTCGGGCTAAACGTTTCAAGGAGGGCCTTCATGGGTTGATACAAGGCATGTGGAGCGAGGATAGATCAAGTGTAGAGTTCGAGGAGCAGGATTCTAAGGCTTTGCATTTGGTCATGTTAATACAAGCAAACACGTCAAGATTGGGACGATGGAAACAAGATAAGACGGAAAATTCCAGCTTGCAGAGTTCTCGCCCCAGCAAGAACATCAAGGCTAAACTTCTCGCCCCGGCGAGAACCTCTCTGCCCATTTTCGCCCCGGCCTGAAATGATGCCGCCCCGACGAACACCTCTCTGGTCATTCTTGCCCCGGCGAGGATTCCAGTTCAAACTTCTCGCCCCGACGAGAACAGTCAGATTTGGTTGGTGCATTTTTCGAGGCAGACGCGTTTTTGAAGATTTTATCAGATTTCTTTTCCTTAATTTTAGGGATTTCAGTATATTTTCATAATTCTATTGTAATTAGGATATTTTAAGATAGGATTTTGATTCCAAATCGATTGTTATTTCCTTTTAGGATTCTAGGGTTTCATAGTTAGTATAAATAAGTCTTATGCCTGTAATTCAAACAATTAAAAATATTCTGAGTTTATTCATACTTGAGAGCTATTCTCTACTTTTGGTACTTTGAAGGATTTCTAAGTAGCTTTCTTAGTTTTTCTTTTGAGATTCATATTTAACTTATCATACAACAGACCATAGTTGTGTGTGGCGTTATTCTATCGCATCATACAATCTTACGGAGATTATCGTTTTCCATCTAAACGAGGGTCTAAGTGTTGTTGGTGTTCCATCCGACATGAATTCAATTGCTTGATCGAATATACCAAGATTCTCGTCTTTAAATTAGACATTGGGTTTAGATTTCGAAAGAGTCCATCAATTTGCTTACTAGAAACGATCCGGGCGACGACCACCTCACGCAAGCGTGCCGTGGAGTCTATCATTTGGTATCAGAGCTGCATTTTCTAGCTAAGTATCTATCTTTATTGTATCGTTGGATTTGTGAGTAAGAAAAAGAGTATAGAAAATTTTATTTCAGTTATTTCAATTTGTTCGTAGATTTCATCTTCAATTCCGTAATCGAGATTGTTGGTACTTATATTCATACCTACTATAGTTGTTTGTGATAAGTTATTTTGAATTGATTAGTAAAACCGAGGATTTTGCTAGGTAAATTCGAAAAAAACCTATTAGAGAGAATATTTAGAGGTAAAAGGCTTAGTTATGAGATCATTTGAGGGAAAAAGCCTATTGAGTGATACACGAGCGAAACATTGATCGAGTGAAACACGTAAGAGAGTGGTGAGGAAAATATTTTGCTACTAACCTCTATTTTGCAGGAAAAATGTCTAGTACCAAAGATAAAGGTGTTATGGAAGATCCTCCAGCAAAGTTTGATCCAAAATTTGTGATGGAAGCTATGATGAAAGAATTTACTAGAAAGTTGGATATGGCGATGGAGCAAGTGAATGAGCGTTTCAACCAAATGAGTGCGTCCCAAGGACCCCAGTTTCAACATCCTAATGGGGCACGTCAACACGGAAGAACGCATCAAAGAGAAGCTAGACAAGGGGAAAATTACTATGAAGGGGGATTTAGTGAAGAAGAGGACCGTGAATCTGACTTCATCCATAGGAGGCGAGGAGCAAGGGATAGAGGCGGTAGGGATAGAGAAGATGGCAATTTGGATAGCATCAAAATGAAGATTCCAGCTTTCCAAGGGAGGAGTGATCTTGAGGCATACCCAAAGTGGGAAAAGAAGATGGAGTGGGTTTTTGAATGTCACAACTATTCAGAACTCAAGAAAGTCAAACTTGCCGCTACGGAGTTTTCGGCTTATGCAGTCACTTGGTGGGATCAGCTGATAATCAGCTGGAGAAGGTGCGGAGAACGGCCGATTAAAACTTGGGATGAGATGAAAACGGTTATAAAAAAGAGATTTGTACCAGACTACTATCACCGTGAGTTAGTTCGGAGCCTACAAAGTCTGAAACAAGGTAGTTGGAGTGTAGAGGACTATTACAAGGAGATGGAGATGTTGTTAGCTAGGGCAAACATCAATGAGGATAGCGAAGCAACAATGGCCAGATTTTTGGCGGGACTAAATTGGGAGATTTCAGATCTAGTAGAACGACAATATTATATAGTATTGGAGGATATGGTACACATGGCTATCAAGATTGAGAAATAGCTTAAGAGGAGAGGTAGCCAACGATCAATGTCAAATCCGAGTTCATCATGGAAACCTAATATTGGCAAGCGAGAGGAGAAGCCAACCGTGAATAGACCCAAATTTAAGCCAAAAACGGAGACGATTAATAAGGGAGTGCAAGGTAAAACTGACCTTTCTTCTTTTAGTCGTAATCGAGATATTAAATGTTTTAAATGTCAAGGTAGGGGACATATTGCAAGTCAATGTCCGAATCAAAGGACGATGTTATTACTTGACAATAGAGAGGTGGAGACCGAAGGGGAATATAGCGATACTGATTCTATGCCACCATTAGAGGAGGTAGAAGATAGGGAAGTTGCAATATTTGGGGAAGTTTTGGTGACTAGACGAGTGCTTAGTGCACAAGTGAAGGAGGAGAGCAGCGAGCAGCGTGAAAATTTATTTCATACTAGGTGCCTTATGAATGGGAAGATTTGTTGTGTCGTGATCGACGGAGGTAGTTGCACGAATGTGGCAAGTACGGCTATGGTAGAGAAATTGGGGCTTTCCACAACCAAACATCCTCAACCTTATCGATTGCAATGGCTCAATGATAGTAATAAGATTAAAGTGACTAAACAGGTGCTGGTGCCATTTACTATTGAAAAGTATGTGGATGAAATCTTGTGTGACGTAGTTCCAATGCAGGCGGGTCACATATTATTTGGTCGACCTTGGCAATTTGATAGACGTGTGAAGCACAATGGCTTTTCAAATGAGTATTCTTTTGTTCTAATAAAAGGAAGGTTACTTTATGTCCTGTGTCACCACAACAGGTGCATGAGGATCAACTTCATTTGTAGAAAGATCATGAGAAAAGAAAAGAGAGTGAAGAAAAGAAAAACAATGAGAAAAAAAATAAGAGAGAAAAAGAAAGGGAGAAAAGAAAAGATGATGAGCGAAAAACCAATATCTATGCAAAAAAGAGCGATGTGAGGCGAGCTTTAGATGCTAAACAGCCGATGATTATACTTCGGTATAAGGAGCCGCTTTTGAATACTAACGCTAACGATTCTTCTTTGCCTAGTGTTGTTTTATCTCTTTTGTAGGATTATGAGGATGATTTTCCCCAGGAGCTTCCACAGGGATTACCACCTATTTGGGGAATTGAGCATCAAATTGACTTCGTACCTGGTGCAACCATTCCAAATCGTCCAGCTTATCGAAGCAATCCCGAGGAAACGAAGGAGTTGCAAAAGCAAGTTGGCGAACTTATGGAGAAGGGGTTCGTGAGGGAGAGCATGAGTTCTTGTGCAGTTCCAGTGATCTTAGTGCCAAAGAAGGATGGGAAATGGCGGATGTGCATCGATTGTCGAGTGGTAAATAACATTACGATAAAATATCGACATCCCATTCCTCGATTAGATGACATGTTAGATGAATTGCATGGGTCTTGTATATTCTCAAAAATTGATTTAAAAAGTGGTTATCATCAAATTAGAATGCAACAGGGTGATGAATTGAAGACTGCTTTCAAAACAAAATATGGTCTTTATGAGTGGTTAGTGTTACCTTTTGGTTTAACTAATGCTCATTGTACTTTCATGAGATTGATGAACCATGTTTTGCAACCATTCATTGGAAAATTTGTGGTAATTTATTTTGATGATATCTTGATATATAGCAAAAACTTGGGAGAGCATGCATTGCATTTGAAATCTGTTTTAGATGTTCTTAGAAAAGAAAAGTTATTTGCTAACATAGATAAGTGCACGTTTTGTACGGATAGAGTTATTTTTCTTGGATTTGTTGTGAGTTCACAGGGAGTTCAAGTGGATGAGGAGAAAATACGTGCAATCCGAGAATGGCCGAGTCCATCAAATGTGAGTCAAGTGCGTAGTTTCCATGGACTGGCAAGTTTCTACCGACGTTTCGTGAAGAACTTCAGCGACATTACAGCACCATTGACGGAAGTAATCAAAAAGAGTGTGGGATTTAAGTGGGGTGAAGAACAGGAAAAGGCGTTTAAATTGATTAAAGATAAATTGACTAACGCTCCTTTGCTTGTTTTACCTAACTTTACTAAGACTTTTGAGATTGAGTGTGATGCTTCAGGTTTAGGGATTGGAGCGGTGCTGATGCAAGAAGGGAAGCCAGTAGCATACTTCCGTGAGAAGTTGAGTGGAGCCGCTTTGAACTATCCGACGTATGACAAGGAGTTGTATGCATTGGTTCGAGCGTTAGAGACGTGGCAGCACTACCTTTGGCCTAAGGAGTTCGTGATTCACTCGGATCATGAATTATTGAAATACTTGAAGGGACAACATAAGTTGAACAAAAGACACACAAGGTGGATGGAGTTCATTGAGACATTTCCGTACGTCATCCGATACAAACAGGGTAAGGAGAATGTTGTTGCTGATGCTCTTTCGAGAAAGTACGTGTTATTGAATACTCTTGATACAAAATTGCTTAGGTTTGAACGAATTAAAGAGTTGTATGTTGATGACCTTGATTTTTGTGAAGAGTTTAAATCATGTGAAAAGAATGTTGTAGGTAAATATTTTAAAGTTGATGGTTTTCTGTTTCGAGAAAATAAGCTATGTATACTTGCATATTCTTTGCGTGAGTTGTTGATTAGGGAGTCACATGGGGGAGGTCTAATGGGTCATTTTGGTATTGAAAAGACTTTATCTGTTTTAAAAGAGCATTTTTATTGGCCTCATATAAAACGAGACGTGGAAAGAATTTGTGATAAATGCATTACGTGTAAGCAGGCTAAGTCTCGTGTTCAACCTCATGGATTGTATACACCATTGCCTATATCTAGTGAACCTTGGATTGATTTGTCTATGGACTTTGTATTAGGTTTACCTAGGTCTATGCGTGGTCATGATTCTATATTTGTGGTCGTGGATAGATTTTCTAAGATGGCACATTTTATTCCATGTCACAAAACTGATGATGCATCCCATATTGCTGATTTGTTCTTTAGAGAAATTGTGCGTTTGCATGGCATGCCTAGAACAATTGTTTCAGATAGAGTTCTAAATTTTTGAGTTATTTTTGGAAGACATTGTGGTGTAAGTTAAGTACTAAACTATTATTTTCAACTACTTGTCATCCACAAACTGATGGTCAAACCGAGGTAGTGAATAGAACTTTATCTGCATTATTAAGAGCTATTATTAAAAAGAACATTAAAGTTTGGGAAGAGTGTCTACCGCATGTTGAGTTTGCTTATAATAGATCTGTTCACTCTGCTACACAATTTTCACCATTCGAAATTATATATGGTTTTAATCCGTTAACTCCATTGGATTTATTGCCATTACCTTTGTCTGAATATACTAACATAAATGGAAAGAAAAAGGCTGAATTTGTTAGGCAGATACATGAGAAGGCGAGACTCAACATTGAAAGGAGGACAGAGCAGTATACGAAACAGGCCAACAAGGGTCGACGTTAAATGATTTTTGAACCGGGAGAATGGGTGTGGTTACATTTGCGGAAGGAAAGATTCCCAGCTCAAAGACGGTCTAAATTGCTTCAAGAGGAGATGGTCCATTTTAAGTTCTTGAGCACATCAATGATAATGCCTACAAATTAGATTTTCCTGGTGAGTATAACGTTAGTGCAACCTTCAACGTTACTGATCTTAGTCCGTTTGATGTAGGTGACGATTTGAGGACAAATCTTTCTCAAGAGGAGAGGTATGATGAGGGCATCCTTGGTTTGGGAATGAATGACAATCATAGAGCGGATCCTATGTGCATGCCGGATGGACCTGTGACAAGAGCTCGGGCTAAACGTTTCAAGGAGGGCCTTCATGGGTTGATACAAGGCATGTGTTGCGAGGATAGATCAAGTGTAGAGTTCGAGGAGCAAGATTCTAAGGCTTTGAATTTGGTCATGTTAATACAAGCAAACACGTCAAGGTTGGGACAATGGAAACAAGAGAAGACGGAAAATTCCAGCTTGCAGAGTTCTCGCCCCGGCGAGAACATCAAGGCCAAACTTCTCGCCCCGACGAGAACCTCTCTGCCCATTTTTGCCCCGGCCTGAAATGATGCCACCCCAACGAACACCTCTCTAGTCATTCTCGCCCCGACGAGGATTCCAGTTCAAACTTCTCGCCCCGGCGAGAACTGTCGGATTTGGTTGGTGCGTTTTTCAAGGCAGACGCGTTTTTAAAGATTTTATCAGATTTCTTTTCCTTAATTTTAGGGATTTCAGTATATTTTCATAATTCTATTGTAATTAGGATATTTTAAGATAGGATTTTGATTCCAAATCGATTGTTATTTCCTTTTAGGATTCTAGTGTTTCATAGTTATTATAAATAAGTCTTATGCTTGTAATTCAAACAATTAAAAATATTCTGAGTTTATTCATACTTGAGAGCTATTCTCTACTTTTGGTTCTTTGAAGGATTTCTAAGTAGCTTTCTTAGTTTTTCTTTTGAGATTCATATTTAACTTATCATACAACAGATCATAGTTGTGTGTGGCGTTATTCTATCGCATCATACAATCTTATGGAGATTATCGTTTTCCATCTAAACGAGGGTCTAAGTGTTGTTGGTGTTCCATCCGACGTGAATTCAATTGCTTGATCAAATATATCAAGATTCTCGTCTTCAAATTAGACGTTGGGTTAAGATTTCGAAAGAGTCCATCAATTTGCTTACTAAAAACGATCCGGGCGACGACCACCTCACGCAAGCGTGCCGTGGAGTCTATCAGAAATCTAGCATAGCTAAAAGATTTGGAATATCCATGTCTGCTCATCAACTTCAATTTCTTCCATTTCTCCACTATTTAATAATTCTATCTATTTCAAACTTTATCAATGCTTATCATATTGAGAATTCACAGTTCTCAATCCACAACCTTTCTATACCCCAATATAGTTCATCAAACTTACCATACGTTATGAGTTTAGGAACTTACCACAATAATATGAGTTTAGGAACTTATCATAGCAATACGTAGTCCATGAACAAATTAAGGATTGTCCATATGCTGAGGGGCTCAAAACATACCATATGATTACGAGCCACAAACTTACCATAAGTATGAGTTTCAAGAACTCGCGCCTAAACTTAATATTCTCTACCCATCAAATATAGATATGAGAAAAGAATCACCTTCTCATCGTATATATATTGATAGTGCAATACAAACATTTCAACGATTATCAATGTGACAAACTGAGTGGTCGTTGAACCAAGCACAAAACCCCTGCCCATACAAGGATTTGCACAACTCAGCTATCACATGAGTCCTCAATTGAAATCCCATAAAACTCTAGTTTTCTCATTGCTCAATACGACTTTTCTTTAACCCGTATTTATCATCTCTAACTCTTCTTGAGTTTACTTCATACTATCTTATAGTACCTTCTCTTTATAGCATCAGCTATAACTGTTTAACAGATCATCTGTCATTCAGAACTCAATCCGATCACATCGTGATCTTACTCTACAATCGTTTTATATTACGATCTTCCTTATCTTACGATCGTTTCATCCTATGATCTTCTGTACTCTTCTCTCTAATCATAATATGATTTTATTGTGTTTTTGTCTTACAAACCTCGTCTATCTATCACCACTTGTCATCTTTATCACTGGAGTTAGATAACTCCTAATTCTCATCTTTTATAACGCATCAAAATTCTTCTTTGAATCGTCTCGTATATATCTCAACTCTTACTATGAATTTTTTCTAAATTCATTTACCATCAATTAAACTCTATTTAAGTTTATTCTTTATCATCCTCTTTACGGTTATAGCCTAAGGTACCCATACCTAAGGTTTATAACCTATCAGCTCTGATACCAACCTGTGATACCCCCAAATCCTGGTTACCTTAACCTCGGGTCTGGTGCATCACTATGCAACTCATACATCATACTATCAACAACTCATTGTGGAATAATAAAAATATTTACATTGATATAATATAAACATTATCGTCCTAAGTTTCAAAACCAAAACTAAAACATAACATAACTAGTACACAACAACTAATACAAGATGCTTGTGACGCCCTCGAAGTCTGGGTCTTACCTTTAAGTCAGGTTCGGTACGTCACGGTACTGCCCATACAACAATATCTTACTACATGAATGTAATTACAATATTATTACAACATGTCCTCATTTAAACCCAGGTACGAAGACCTTTACTAATACATCATCTAATATTCATCACAACTTTAATTCTATTCAAGTTGTACATAACAGTACTTTACAACAATAAATATTAAAACTTACTATTACACTCTTTATTACAAGTGTAGGTTTCGTAACCTTTAAAATCTACACTTATGATCAAGGTGGAATAAATACCATGATCATTTATAAAACTTTATAAGTAAATATAAGATTTAGTCCTTGACTGTAGTTATTCTCTAAATATTCATAGAATTATTCAATAACCATACATTCGTTATAAATGTCCTTTATATAACATCGCCGTCCTTCTAGTTTACTATAACAAGTAAATAACATTATCGCATCTTAACTACTATAATGGATAACCTCCATTTTTAACTCAAAGTTTACCTAATCTAGTTCACATGCATCGTATACCGTCATCACATCCAAATAAATAAAATGAGGAAATAATACTACTTTCTGTTTTACCTTCACCTCTAATCCTCATTAACGTGATATCAAGAGAATTTGTTGTATCTAGAATCTGCAAAAGTTTTATTTGCAAGTATGAGTACAACGGCTCAGCAAGAACTAACAGTTTTCACATTTCATGCTTCACGTAACACATGAATTTGCATTTTTATTCATGCATCATGTAGATCCCAACTTTTGTGTAAGTAAAAGGATGTTAATATGAAAGTGATATTTAAAGAAATCATTTAGATGAAATGCAAACCGTTGAATATTTAATATAAAGTTGTGTTTTATGAAACCTGTTGTGAACTTTATATGCATTATTGATATGAACATAAATTAATAGTTTATATGTTGTTTTCATTTAATATAGAAAATAGGGCCAAGAAGAAGATCACAGTCAAAAATTGATAGTGAGGGAGAGCAGAATGAGGTTAACCCTATGCAGTAATTCATAGATTTACTGTTATGGGCATTATAGGATCGTCCTATAAGAGGACAAAACCCACCCGCAACACTTAATACGTCATTTAAGGACTTTAAAAGTGTAGGGCCTCTCAAATTTATGGGAACCACTGAGCCAATAGAAGCTCAAGGGTGGATAAAAGAGATTGAGAAAGCATTTGTCATAGCTAGGGTCGACGAAGGCCAAAAAACGGTCTTTGCCACTTACCTAATGAATCGTGAGGCAAACTTCTGGTGGGAAGCTAACCAAACCAGAGCGGGGGAGGGAATAGTGTTTTGGGATAAGTTCAAGGAGTTATTCTTCAAGAACTATTTCTCGAGGAGTATAAAAGGTCGTATAGAGGTACAATTCTTGGAGTTAAAGCAAGGGGACATATTTGTACCCCAGTATGTGGCCAAGTTCAATGAAGTAGCCAGGTTTGCTCCGCATTAAGTTGATACGAAGGAACATAAAACAAGAAGGCTTGAGTAGGGTTTAAAACTCTGGTTGTGTAACAAGTTGTCGGTGCTTTAGATTGAGATCTTTGCTCAAATTCTGGAGAAGGTAATAATAGCAGAAGGTGGAAGTGAGGCCTTGAATAAGTTTAAGAAGAATAAAATTGAGGGAGGAAAGTTCAAGGGATAAAGTAGTACAGGAGGGATAAATAATAATAAAAAGAAATGGAGTAATAATAATAGTAGGAATAATAACAGTAAAGAGGGAAAGAATAAAAAGAAAAGGAAATCATGTAAAACATGTGGTAAGAGCTACATGGAGACATGCTTGAAAGGGAAGAATGTTTGCTATAACTGTGGACATGAGGGATATTTTGCTACTAATTGTCCAAGCCCCAAGAAGAATGAGTGTTTCACCTGTGGAGCATTAGACCACCAGGCAAAGAATTGCCAAAGGAAAGGAGCAAAGATGGGAGGATAAAGCAAGGCAGGTAATAACTCCAAGCTAACTATAACCGGACCAGTAGCTCAGAGTCGACCCACGGCAAAGACGTTTAATATAACAGTTAGAGATGCAGTTGTATCGCAGAACGTCGTGTCAGGTATCATTCCGATCAACACCATAAATGCTTATATGTTATTTGATCCGGGTGCTACTTGCTCTTTTATGTCCTATGATTTTGCAAATCGTTTAAATATGCCTTTTGAAAATTTAAATTTTCCATTGAATATAGAAATTGCGAACAATGAAATAATCCCTGTTAAGAGCATTTATAAAAACTATTGCGTAGCAATTAGGGAAAACAAATTTCTTATAGACCTTATTAATTCCTATACAACTTAGAGAGTTCAACGTAATATTAAGAATGGATTGGTTAATCAATCATAAGGTGATGATTGATTGCCATCGTAAGTGTGTAAACCTTTTGACCTCATCGCAGTCAATGGTAGTATTTCACGGGAATTGTTCGCCTAGGCAGTCTCGTTAATTGTCAGTAATGCAAGCAAAGAAATTAGTTGGGAAGGGTTACGTTGGCTATTTAGCCTATATCGTAGATACTCGACAGAAAGGGTTAGAATTAAACCAAATACCAGTAGTAAAGGACTTTCCTGACATGTTTCCTGAAGTTTTACCTAGTCTTCCACTAGATAGGGGGATCGAGTTTGTTATAAATGTAGTGCCTGGTACGGCACCTATTTCGAATGCTCCGTACAATATGGCTCCAGTATAAATGAAGGAATTTGTGACAGCCCAAAAACTCGGTCTACCTTTAAACCCGAGTTCGGTGCCGTCAAGATACTACCTACTCAACATATTCTTACAACATCAGAGTAAATATTAAAATATTACAATATAACTCAACCTACTCTCAGGTTCGAAGATCTTTACATAACTACCTCAAATAATATTACAACAATATTATATAATATTACAACCCGTCATATACTTTAACTATTCTACCTTAACAATTAATAACTCTTATCTTCTTCTGACTATTCTAGTCCGTCTACTATAGCTACAAAAATTTTAGAATTTGCAAGAGTGAGCATTTAATTGTCCAGCAAGTATAAGTAGTGAATAAATAACATTTATGAATAGAATAATCTTTTTGAAAGCTTCAACAATTGAATAATAATTATGAAGCAACTCAAATAAATAGGAATTAATTCTTTTTCCTTTTACGTTAAACATTTTTCATGAATAAACATAATCTTAAACTCATCAACTGTTCAATATTTGAATCTTTCTTTCTTTGGTTTAACACATAAGTGCTAATATTGGTCTAACATGTTATTGGATTTAACGCTTAACAATCACACCATTGCACGGGTTGCAATCATAATCTTATGTACTCACATAAAGCGCATTGTTGCATAGTGTGCAACCTATACTAATAATTGTCCAAGATTTATTTGCTTTTGACTTGGCACAATCAACTATCACAATTTAAGAATTATTACAATTCAATATCACAGCAATAAACATTCCAATTGGAAATAGCTCACAAATCGAGTTAAGCCGAATCAAATGGCAAATAACTCTCTTTTATAAATCATTTCGCATAATAAGATGAATTTCATATAACAAATAAAATTCCATAACCAAACATAGGATTTTACAATTTAACATATCTCGGATAACTTGTACAAATATTAAAAGATTTGCATAAGTTTAAAATTCACACAACATAAACATCGTGTAAATTAAAGCTTCAATACATCATATATCATTCATGAGAATATAATTGAATGATATTAGAAACTTGCACAATATAAAGTTTGTGTAAGTTAAGAAACTTGCATCGGTCACTATTTTACACAAATCAAATATCCATTGCATAACCTCATTCATCGGTTTACCCCATCCGAACTCCAACCATCCTTGTATAATCTATATATAACTCATTAGGTTATAACATGCTAAATAATTATTAGGCTTGTATATAAAGCAAGCATGCAATCAAATTACATTAATAGAGCGGAAGCGTGATAAAACGGATTTTAAAATTTTCATACAAATTGAAATGCCCCCGAAACTCGGGTCTTACCTTGAACCCGATTCCGGCGCGTCACGGTACTACCCATACAATATAGGCTTACTATATTAATGCAATTATAATAATATTACAACATATCCTAATCCAGTCACAGGCACGAAGACCTTTAATAATACACTTATGATCAAGGTTGAATAAATATCATGATCCTTTAAAGAATCTCATGTGTGAACATAAGGTTCAGATTCTAACTTTAGTCAATCCCTGAATATTCGCAAAGTTATTCAACAACTATACATTTGTTATAAAAATGTCCTTTATACATTATCGGCATCCTTGTAGTTTACTATAACAAGTAACTAACATAATCACATCATAAATACTATAATGGATAACCTTCATTTTTAACTCAAGGTTTACATAGTCAAATTCACGTACATCATATACCGTCATCACAGCTAAATAATTACTATAAAGGAACATTTAGCAACCTTCCTGTTTCCATGCGCCTCTAATCCTTATCATCACGATATCAAGATAATTGCATTGCATCGTAAATCTGCAAAAGTTTTATCTTTGCAAGAACGAGCACGACAGCTCAGCAAGAACTAACAATTTTCACATTTCATGTTTCACGTAACACATAAGTTTGCATTTTATCCATACATCATGATTCTCATACTATGCATCTTACTCATGCATTATAAATCTTATACAATTCATCTATATATATGCATCATGCATCTCATAGCATACCTCATGCATCTCACATTGAATATTTACAATAATTCAAGTTCCACATAGAACAATATAGTCACATAATTGCACATTGTGCACACTTTAATCATGCTCGCATATAATTCACATAACAGTGAAAGATTTAGGAATCAAGTCATGTATATCACTACATTTAAACAAGTCAACAAGTTACTGAAAGAACTTGCCTTAAGCGTTCCTTGCCACAGTATGATAACTTGTCCTTCAAATATCCTACACAATTTATTTGACAATAAAATACCAATTAGCCACTAAAAAGGCTTCATATAATGGTTTACAATATAACAACTCTTATCTCATATTGTTCGCGCATTATAAATTAATAAACGCGATTAACTTTAAAACATTTCTCGGCGTCGCGTCGTTTGAAAACGTTACGACCCTTATCATCATCAATCCTTATTGGTTACATTAACCCCATCCCATATCTTATAATGTTCGTTTCATTTGAATCGAAATATTATTTAAGTTCATTAACACTTTACACGGCGTTTCGACGTTTATACGTCACACGCCTAATTCACCTCTTTTCGACATGTTTAGCATGCTCATACATTGGGTTACAACAATCCATAATGTTTAATTTTTATTAGAAGCAAAATATTAAATAAGGTTATACACACTTGTTACGGTATTATGACGCTTGCACGCCCATACGCCAAACTTGTCTACTCGAACGCCCAAGCGACACGCACCTACACACGCTTAGCACGCCCATAGAATTTGTCTAATACTTAATGGTTAATATTAAGTATCATTATAAATAATAATAATCATATTTTAGAACTTAGAACATCATTTAACATTGTCGGGAGCATTACGCGTGCTTACGCTCATGCCCGACACTCTCCGAGTACCTCTAATTACACATCAGTCCTATATATGGCCAATTTAGGCTATGCTACAGACCTCAAATTGAAAAACTTAAAGAACAAAAGTTGTAGGTCTACTCTTCCTCTTTTCGAATCATCTTGAATCAACTCAATCCAAGTTCGTATGAGAAAGTTATGCCCATTTTATTAAAGGACGTCGGAGTTGTTTTGCACAGTCTCTTGACCAGCGCCTAGGCGCCCAAAAATAGCCTTTGGGCAGTGCCTAGGCGCTCTCTCACAGTAGCTCGGCCCTTGGCCAGTGCCTAGGTGCTCGACCTAAGCCTCCCAATCCGATTTCTTCCCGAAATGCTCTGTTTTTTGGTGTTCTAGACCTATCTTGCTTCCAACCAACATAACTCCTTCTATACACGTTCAAATTGGTCCGTTTCGGACTCTATGGACTCCTAAGATGACAATCAAGAAACTTATTCCCCCTCCTCGACCCAATCGAAGAATTTTAATACTTTTACCAGTTTGCTTCTCTACTTCACTTCTGAATTCTTTGAAATTTTCAAACGATTTAGATTTGTATTTCATTAAATACACATATCCAAATCTAGAATGATCATCAGTGAAAGTAATAAAATAAGAATACCCTCTTCGTGCATTCGTTGCCATAGGTCCACATACATCTGTATGTACCAACGCTAACAACTCTGTAACTCTTTCTCCTTTTTCACTAAAAGGAGATTTAGTCATTTTACCCATGAGACAAGATTCATAAGTTGGATATGATTCAAAATTAGATAGCTCTCAAAGCCCATCCTTATGCAGCTTGGTTAATCTTGTTTCATTGATATGACCGAGTCTACAATGCCACATAAAGGTATAATTAACATCATCTCTTTTTCTTTTCTTAGTTTGTTCAATTTGAAGTATATTTTCATGCAAGTCAAGTATGTAAAGTCCATTCAGTAAATTGCCAACACCATATAAAATATTTTTATTATAAATAGAACAACTATTGTTCTTTATTATAATATCAAAACCATCCATATCCAATACAAAAATTGAAATAATATTTCTAATGAGTGTTGGAAAATAATAACAATTATTTAAACTAATGGACTTGCCCGTAGGCAGTGCTAAATAATAAGTTTCTACAGCTAATGCAGCAACCTTTGCCCCATTTTCCACTCGTAGGATGACTTCATCCTTGTTCAGCTTTCTACTTCTGCTTAGTCCCTGCATATTATTACATTTGTGAGAACCACAACCGGTATCGAATACCCAAGTAGAATTTTGACTTTCAGAAAAATTAATTTCAATCATGAAAAAACCTAGATCGGAAGTCGAAGCTTCTCCAAGCTTCTTTTGATCCGCAAGATACTGCTTGTAGTTCCTCTTCCAATGTCCCTGCTTGTTGCAATGGTAGCACATTCCTTTGCTATCAAGATCAGGTTTCTTTTTATCCTTTCTTTTCGCCTTGCCCTTAGCCTTCTTGTTTTTCTTCTTTTCAAAAGATACCTTAGGCCTCTTCCTTTTCTTGGAAGAGTCATCCATTAGTAAGACTTGGTTCTTGTTGGATGAGAAGTGACCTTCAGCAGTGTTCAGCATGTTAAGTAACTAAGGCAAGCTGACGTCCAACTTATTCATGTGAAAATTCATAACAAATTGTGAGAAGGTATCCGGGAGTGACTGCAAGATCAAATCTTGACTTAACTCTCCATTCGTCACGAACCCAAGCTGTCCAAGTTGTTCAATCAGATTAATCATCTTTAGGTCATGAGTCTCAACAGTAGTGCCCTCGGTCATCCGAGATCGGAAGAGCTTCTTAGATATTTGATATTTAGCAGTCCTACTTTGCTCACCATACAACTCTTTGAGGTGTAACAATATAGTAGAAACATCCATAGTTTCATGCTGACATTGAAGTTCGTTACTCATGGATGCGAGTATGATGCATTGATCCAAGATTGCATCATCTTGCCACTTTCTGAAAGTAGCAATCTCTTCCTCAGAGGCTGTTTCTGCAACATTTGTAGGGACGGGCGAATTTAGGACATAAGAAATCTTTTCAACAGTGAGAACAATTCTCAGATTCCTTAACCAGCCCGTGTAATTCGGTTTGGTCAATTTTTTAGCATCAAGTATGCTACGCAGTGATAGTGAGTTTGACATTTTTAAATTCTGCATGTGAAATAGACAACATTTTAGCATACATTCATGTTATTAATCATCAAAATAAATTAGGTCTTTATTTAAATTGGTATCTCCCACTATTTTTCATCAAACTATATTACCCTCAATATATAGTTTGACAATTCTAATTAAAGATTTGCTAGTGAGAATAAGGATCCCATTTCAAAGGTATATAGCCTTGGGGTAACACAACAAACGATATATAAATAAATAGGTAGACAACTATTGTCAATTATATCACTATGTAACTCCTTATAGTTTGCCTCTTATATTATTTTGATCAAGTGGTGACACATCCGAATCAAAATTATCCAAGTTAAGTCCAACCTAGCACTTCCATATATGTGAAGAGAAAAATACCGTTCTTGTGGTGACACAACAAAACAGTAATGTTCAATTCCTTAATAAGCATCAAATGTGATAAGGCAACATCTTAAATATTTAATACTTGCCTTGTGGTGACACAACAAACTCATATTAAATATTTAATACTCTATTGCTTTACCATGCTATAAGGCGACGTTCGATATTCCAAATATCTTTGAACGCTTAGGACTTAATATGATTTCTTTGAGGGGTTTGTTATTATTTATCTCATCTTGTTTAGCGCGCATGCACACATATATAAAATACGCGTCATATTATTTAACATGCGAAGCATTTGGATAATATATAATATATACATAGTAAGCATGCACATATAAAATACTATATTCTACCCGGATCAATTATGGACTTTTATTCTAGTTTGGTTCACTAGAGCCACCAAGTGAACCAAAAAGTCAAACCTAGGGTGCAAGAATTAAATTTAAATATAATTATTACATTTAAACCCGGGCTTTATTACAAACGGGTCTTCAAGTGCTCCTTGCTCCTTTGTCTCCAATTCTTTAAAATAATTCTAACTAATCCTATTACATAAACTATTTACAATAAATAGAAACCTTGATCAGCAGTCAAGGGGAAGTACATAGGAGGGAGATAGAATTTACATTAAGAAAAATTAGAGAAGACGAGGTACACAGACCCCATTTATAAAAATACATTCATTCAAGCATCCTCTAAAATAAATCCAATCACACATTGGTAAAAAGTCCATAATCAATCCCTATTTATTATCATATATATCTACATATGCATCAATAAATAACATTCATCTCATAAATAATAAAACAATTCCATATATGCACTGATATCATTTAATGGGCAAAAGTTTGTGTTGCCTCTTTTTTAATCTTTAGTAAAAGAGCTCTAACTCACGCAAGTAAACGTGGTCAACAAGTAATACAGAGGAAGTAGAGTATCGTCCCACAGAGAAAGTGCTAAATCAAATTACTATGCATCAGTCCTATCACTATACTTATTTGCCTAAACTAATGACTTGATTGTGTTGACAAAATTATTTCTAAATCAATTAACAACTAAAGATGCAAATACTAACAGAATATATCAAACTTGGAATTAATGGGATCCTAACTTCATTTAACAGTTCATCTAATTACCACTATCATGCCAGTAAGTTCACATATCACAGAAAAATAGCCAAGGACACTAAAATAGACACAACCATTTGTCAATGTATTATGACCTACTTACATAATATCCATACTCAATAGACACCATGTAATCACCACTATAACCAAAATCACTATATTTCTATGTGAAATTGCAATTATATTGATTTAAAACACAAGCCCTTATTTTGACTCTTACGGTGAAACAGTATATTTCTATCTGATTCACAAAATATTAAGCTATCCAATTAAGCCTCATATTCGCAAGCTATCATGATTACAATCCATACTCATATGTTATTTTTCAATTCCATACAAGCACTGAAATCGAATGGTGATCAAGCATTCATACATGCAAAACAATCATGATAGAAATTCCTTATGATATGCAAAATAATCTAACAATCAAGCTTTTAATTAGACTACATATTAAAATCCGTTAGAATCCCGTAATGGAGATTAGTTCATGACTGAACCAAAAGCCATTATGGGATCAAAACTACACAAAGGAAAATAAACAATCAATTGAAGTAAGAAGAAGTAGATTGATCAAACCCAATTGTTGAATAAAAATCCGAAGTAAAATTCAAACCACATCAATATCCAACACTTGATCAATAATAATCCACAGTATATCTCTAAGTTCTCTCTAAAGTAAAGTAGATTAATTATAAATAATATCTCCCAGTTCCTACTTAGGGTTTCCTGCTCACTATCTAATCAATATTAACTATAATCCTCTTTCGAATTGGCTTCCTTTTCCTCCTCCAGTCGCAACTCAGCACCCACAGCCATGCCCTAGCGCCTCTGGCGCTATTTTAGTACAAATCCTAGCGCCTCTGGCGCTAGGTCATGCCCACGTATTTATAAAAATGCCATCAAGTGTCTTTTAAGCTTCAAATTTACCCTTTTGCCCCTCCAGCTCCAATCCTACAATAAACAAACACAAAAACGAATAAAACAATACTAAAAACACTTAAAGACCACAATAATTAAGTCTAACAAGACCTGATTCATAGGTATAAAACCCACTCATCAAATACCCCCAAACTTAACCAATTGCTTGTCCCCAAGCAATGCAATGATACAAATGCAAATTAACAATCATGCCTACGAATTAAACAATCAACCAACATAGTATCCAACACCAGGTCTCAAAGATTTCATACAATACTTAAGCAGAACCTCTAACCAATGCAAAGTTTCTAACTTTAATTAATGAATTAAGTTACACCAGTCATCACCCATGTTGTGCGTGTGTGAATATCAACCATTTTAATCAATCACAATTCAAATCAATCACATAATTAACTTCTTAGAGGAAAACTTTCAATTTTAACTCAATTCAACCTGTGAGCACAACCAATTCAGTTGATTCAAGCAATCACTAAGCATAGGGGTATCACGAAGGTTATTTAACACATTTAAATCCTTTTTAAACCATTTCCCAGGAATTCAAACAATTGTTTTTCTTTAATGAGTGCATTTTATACTCCATCTCACTTTCTTTTGAACGAGTGCGTTTTACGCTCCATCTCGTTCCATGTGTTTATGAGTGAGTGCGTTCTACGCTCCATCTCAACCCACCACATGATCCATTCTTTAATTGGGAAAGGTTCAAAATTTTCAAAAAAAAAAAATTTCACACCCCAAGATTCCCCCAAACTTAGATTCTTGCCTGTTTTTGATTTAATGGACGTTTCACCGATATTATCAAGTTTTAACCCAAATTTTTCCACCAGAAGAAAATTATGCAACAATTTGAATTAAATTGATCAAAACAATTGATTATGTGCTTTCCTTGCTAACAAAAGTTTCAGACAAGTTCAACTTCACTTCCTAATCAAAGTCATCACTAAGCACTACTTTTTAATTCTTCTTAAGTTAAAACCATGAAACCAGTCTTATCATTGGCCACATTAGACACTATATCAATTTATGCTTAATTCATGCAACTAGATGCATAACACAACCTAAAATGCAATGTAACTACCATGCAACAAGTCTAAACACAATGAAACATAACAATCTATATGCATGAAAACAAAAAAAACTACCCCCCAAACTGAACAAGTCAATGTCCTCATTGAAAAATAACTATCTTTTCTTTGAATTCCTTGGCATCATTGTACGTTTGAAAACCCCCAAACTTATCTTTATCCATTGGCAAAAGATAACTATCATCATTTGATTCAACTTTTCCTGTATCCTGGACCACTTCTTTCAATATCGGATTGAGCCTTCTTTGCTGCTCAACCGACGACTTGCTACCATCTTCCAGCAGGATCTTATGCATGCAAAAAGAAGAGCTTATCCCCTTGATATCTGCTATCGTCCATCCAATAGCTGATTTAAACTCTCTAAGCACTCGTAGCAGTTTTTCCTCCTGAAAAGATGTTAGTGAAGAAGAAAAAATCACAGGTAGCTTTGAATCTTTATTTAAAAATGCGTACCTGAGATGATCTGGAAGTGGTTTTAATTCAAGTTTGGGAGGTGTCTCAAGAGATGGTTTCAACTTTACCGATGTCTCTCCAGCTTTCGTAAGTGGCTCAACAGGTGTTCTGAATTTTCCGAATTTGGGGGTGGTATCCAGATATTGCACAAGTTCGGCACATTCTTCATCCTCCAATTCTGAATCTTCAGCAATTGCTCTCTGCAGTGGTTCATAGTTCAAGAAACTCTCCACGTCATCATTCACTATACTAACCACTAAGTCAACTCTGAAGCATTCTTCTTCATCAGTGGGGAGCTTCATTGCCTTGAAGACCTTAAACTTCACCTCCTGATCATGTACACGCATTGTGAGCTCCCCTTTCTGCACGTTTATCAAAGTCCTCCCCGTGGCTAGGAATGGTCTCCCTAGTATGATTGGTATATTTTTGTCTTCCTCATAATCCAGAATGATGAAGTCCGCCGGAAAGATAAATTTGTCCACTTTCACCAGTACGTCCTCCACTATCCCCCGTGGATATGTGATAGATCTATCAGCTAGCTGTAGGGAAATATTCGTTGGCCTTGGTTCCGGCAATCCTAACTGACTGAATACTGACAACGGCATCAGGTTGATACTTGCCCCAAGATCACACAAACATTTATCGAAGCTCATCTTTCCGATCGTGCATGGAATTGTGAAACTGCCCGGATCTTTCAGCTTTGGAGGTAATTTACGCTGAAGCACTGCACTGCATTCTTCCGTCAAGGCCACTGTCTCAAATTCGTCTAACCTTCTCTTCCTTGACAGTATACCCTTCATGAATTTTTCATAACTTGGCATTTGTTCCAATGCTTCCGTGAAGGGTATGTTGATCTACAGTTTGTTAAAAACCTCCAAAAACTTTTTGAACTGTTTATCGTCCCTCTGCTTGTTCAATCTCTGCGGATACGGAACTTGAGGGTGAATTTATGGTACTGTATTCATAGGCTTCTTATCTGAACTCGCTTTCTCCTTCTCTACTTGCTGCGACTTGGACTCATCCTTCATCTCTTTCTGTTCAGCTTTAATTTCTGTCTCAGTTTCTATCCCAACGTCATCCCCTTGTAAACTCGATGTTGTTGTGTCTGGTGCATTTCCTGAATATTGCTTTCCTGACCTGAGTGTAATGGCCTGGCACTGTTCTTTACCCTCTCACCGTGGATTTGCCTCTGTGGTACTTGGCAATAAACCTTGGGGCCTGCTGTTAAGCATAGTCTCCATTTGCCCCATCTGAGTTTCCAGATTTTTAATAGCCACTGCCTGGCTTTTGATCATCACCTCTGTATTTGCCATGTACTTTAACATCATCTCCTCCATTTCTGATTTCTTCTCTTGTTGAGGTGCATATGGAGTAGGATGTTATTGTTGAGAATATCCCGGTGGAAAAAGTGGTCGTGGAGTAAACTGTTGCTGCGCTGGCTAAGATGGAAACTGTTGATTCTGCTGAAACTGTTGTTGCTGATTTCCTTGATTATTTGACCAACTAAAGTTTGGATGATTGCGGTTGTTGAGGTTATATGTGTTCTGAAACTGACCTTGGTCTTTCCTGTAAGTGTTCACATACTGCTATGACTCCGAATTGATAGCACATTGATCTGTTGAGTGCGACCCCGCACAAATCTCACATACGAAAGCAACTGACTTGGCTTTGCTTTCCGACAACAAATCTATTTTCTTCGCCATAGCCGCCATCTATGCTGACAACTGAGTAATAACATCCACTTCCAATAAACCTGTAACTCTGGGCTGTGACATTTTGGCTGTAGGGTTTTGAAAATCATTCGCTGACATAGTCTCAATAAGGTTATAAGCCTCGTCATAGCTCTTTGCCTCTAAAGCTCCACCCGCAGCTGCATCTACCATCTGCCTAGACTGCCATCCCAATCCATTATAAAATGTGTTGATCACCATCCAATCTAGCATCCCATGGTGCAGACACTTCCTTAGCATCTCCTTGTACCTATCCCAAGCTTCGTATAAGGACTCATCCTGTTGTTGCTCGAATTGAGAGATTGTTGTCCTCAGTTTTGCAGTTTTAGCCATTGGGAAAAACTTGGCTAGAAACTTTTCTGCTAAGTCCTCCCGTGTAGTGATTGATCCTGCAGGTAAAGAATGAAGCTAACTTCTTGCTCTATCCCTTAATGAAAATGGAAATAATCTTAGTCGAATGGCATCCTCCGTCACCCCATTGTATCTAAATGTATCACAAATTTCAATGAAACTCTAAAGATGCTCATTAGGATCATCTGTAGCAGTACCCCCAAACTGGACCGAATTCTGCACCATTTGAATGGTTCCTGGTTTAATCTCAAAGGTATTTGCTGCTATTACCGGTCTGACTATGCTAGACTGCAATCCAGTGATGTTTGGCATGGAATAGTCCCTCAAAGCTTTATGCTCTACTCTTTGTTCTTCCGCCATATTCGGTATAGTTCCTTCCAACTGTGCTTGTAAATTCCTACGCACTCTTGCTTTCCAACCTCTTCCGTCAATATTATCCTGCGCTGGTGTCAATTCTGAGCTGGATGATCGTGTGTGCATAAAAATTTTACAAGTACCTGAAACCAAAACAAAGAATAAAAAATAGAAATGAGAAAAGATTAGATTTGTCTAAGTCAAACAATATAGCTTAAAACTGATGATAATAATAAAAATCTAAACGCCTTTCCCCGACAACGGCGCCAAAAACTTGTTACCTCTTTTTTAATCTTTAGTAAAAGAGCTCTAACTCACGCAAGTAAACGTGGTCAACAAGTAATACAGAGGAAGTAGAGTATCGTCCCATAGAGAAAGTGCTAAATCAAATTACTATGCATCAGTCCTATCACTATACTTATTTGCCTAAACTAATGACTTGATTGTGTTGACAAAATTATTTCTAAATCAATTAACAACTAAAGATGCAAATACTAACAGAATATATCAAACTTAGAATTAATGGGATCCTAACTTCATTTAACAGTTCATCTAATTACCACTATCATGCCAGTAAGTTCACATATCACAGAAAAATAGCCAAGGACACTAAAATAGACATAAACATTTGTCAATGTATTATGACCTACTTACATAATATCCATACTCAATAGACACCATGTAATCACCACTATAACCAAAATCACTATATTTCTATGTGAAATTGCAATTATATTGATTTAAAACCCAAGCCCTTATTTTGACTCTTACGGTGAAACAGTATATTTCTATCTGATTCACAAAATATTAAGCTATCCAATTAAGCCTCATATTCGCAAGCTATCATGATTACAATCCATACTCATATGTTATTTTTCAATTCCATACAAGCACTGAAATCGAATGGTGATCAAGCATTCATACATGCAAAACAATCATGATAGAAATTCCATATGATATGCAAAACAATCTAACAATCAAGCTTTTAATTAGACTACATATTAAAATCCGTTAGAATCCGGTAATGGAGATTAGTTCATGACTGAACCAAAAGCCATTATGGGATCAAAACTACACAAAGGAAAATAAACAATCAATTGAAGTAAGAAGAAGTAGATTGATCAAACCCAATTGTTGAATAAAAATCCGAAGTAAAATTCAAACCACATCAATATCCAACACTTGATCAATAATAATCCACAGTATATCTCTAAGTTCTCTCTAAAGTAAAGTAGATTAATTATAAATAATATCTCCCAGTTCCTACTTAGGGTTTCCTTCTCACTATCTAATCAATATTAACTAGAATTCTCTTCCGAATTGGCTTCCTTTTCCTCCTCCAGTCGCAACTCAGCACCCACAGTCGTGCCCTAGTGCCTCTGGCGCTATCTTAGTACAAATCCTAGCGCCTCTGGCGCTAGGTCATGCCCACGTATTTACAAAAATGCCATCAAGTGTCTTTTAAGCTTCAAATTTACCCTTTTGCACCTCCAGCTCCAATCCTTCAATAAACAAACACAAAAACGAAGAAAACAATACTAAAAACACTTAAAGACCACAATAATTAAGTCTAACAAGACCTGATTCGTAGGTATAAAATCCACTCATCAGTTTGCTAATATTTAGTTTTGAAACAAAATAAACTCTTTTATTTTAATCAAAAAACAAATTAAAATTAAAGTTTAATTTTAGCAATATGAAATCATATTTCAGATAAAATAAACATCTTTATTTTAAACGTTTATCAATTAAATAAACCATTTATTTAATTGAAGGAAAAACAATTTTTCAAAACCTGCAGACCGGAACGTCCGCGCTCCAAAATGAACTAGAAGCGGCGCGGCCGCGCTGCACCCCCAGAAACGATTCCTGGGGTCAGGCGCGGCCGCGCTTGTTGCTTGATTTCGCAATCAATAAAACACGTGCAAGTATACGCGGTCCACAAGTAATATAAGATAAGTAAAGTGTCGAACCCACAAGGAATTATGATAAATAATTACCAAATATCAATCGCATATAAAATCAATCCAATTTAAACAATGACAATATGGTTTGTGTTTGTTGTTGATTAATACGAAAATAAAAGCAATTTAGAAAACAAGGTTTTACTAACACGGATAGAATTCAAGATAAAAAGGTCTAAGATTACAATATCCCCCAACTCTTCATTTAAACATCATACTCTCTCTTGTTTGGTAAATTAGAACATAAGAATTGTTATCCGAGAAATCACAAGTATATATAAGCCTCTCTCGATGGTCGAATACGTATTTCCTATTGTGGTGTATAGATATATTTCTATTCTACACACTAGCAAGAACCTCATATCAAAAACAATCGATAAGACACATGTCACGTAAAATCCTATCAACTATTCTATCAATTACCAACTTTCACAATAGAAATCATTAAGCAAGGATTCTCAATTGGATACATGTGGCATTTAGGTATATGTCTATCCTAAATACAATCAAATTATCAATCCTCAAGAGTAATACATAAGACTCACGTCACATAATCTCATACATTATCCATAAAGAACATCCAACTTTCACATGAATTCATAACTAGGTCTCAACTTACACTTCCTCTTTCAATTCCATATAAGTTACCAAGGTAATTACAGGCCAAGCAATTAATCCTTAAGCAAAGGTTATGAACTCTAATTCATGTAATGACTAACTACCAATCAAAGAGAGAGCACTCACTTTAAACTACAAGTTGGGTTCCATTGTAATCTTAGAATGAAGAGTTTAGCTCATATTCAATTTCAAGAACATCATAATCTGATTATAGTACATGGTTTGGAATAACAAAATAAGAGTAAAGAACCAAAACATATAAAGAAACACCCCTTTTGTGATGAGATTCCCGAATTTGTGTGATGTAGTTCTTCTTGGGTTGCTCTTGCTTCCTATTTCGTGCTCCTAGCCTCCTTGGGTGGATGAAATTCAGATAATTACTCCCTTTGTTCCTTTGTTCTTCTTCTTTTTCTCTCAAACCCTAGCCTCCAAATTGTGTAGCAAAGCTTGAATGATTTTATCTCCACTCCCTGGATGCCTAATAATCTCATTACTCTCTCTCCTTCCATTTCCATTGTGCTCCCGAATTTGCTCCACTGAATCTCCACTATCAGCAGATGTGACAAATGCCAGCCTCATTTCTTGTCCCGACCTGTCACCCTGGCGACAAAAATACGCTGCGAGACGCCGCCCCGGCGACAACGTCGCCCCGACGATGGGAATTGCCTTCATACTATCGCCCCGGCGATGGTATCACCCCGGCGCTGAAATAGCCCTGGGGTTGTCGCCCCGACGATGGAGCCTACTGTTGGAATTTGACATTTTTGCTCCAAAAGTTCCACAATTCCACAATTTTCTACATAGAGCCTCCTCCTGCACAATAATGAATTAACTAGTGAAATGGTGCTATAAATGCTTAAAGATAGCCGAGAATTGAGCTTAGAAAGCATCCAACTCGTAGGTATAAAACCCACTCATCAGCGCTCTAGAATGAACTGAAAGCGGCGCGGCCACCCCGCGACGCAGAATTAGAAAAAATTTTCAGCCCATCAAATCTGATCGTATCGCATATCAATTCATACATGGAATCATCTAAATCAATAATTAACACAAGGATTGGCTCTGATACCACTGTTAGGTTTGTATATAACGTAATCATGCAATTAAATTACATAAATAGAGCAGAAGTGTGATAAAACGGATTTTAAAATTTTCATACAAACCATCACCATGATCTTTCTTTGTGTTCAATTATCGAATAAACGAAAGAGATAGAGATATAGAAATTATACCCTCGTGAATCAAAGCTTCCTCGGGTACAAGTTCACCTCCAATTCCTTCGCGTTCTCCTCGAATTCCACCTATAAGATTCCTTGCTTTGATCAACGTTAGCCACCCAAGTGTTTGGCCTCTAGAGGTGATCCACCAAGGAAGAATAAGTATTCAAGAAGATGGGTGTTGGCAAAACCCTAGTTTCTATCTCTATAGAAATTGCAAGTACTCTCCACAATTTAATGCAAGAGTGTGTAACCCTAATCTATGATAAGACTTCTCTTATTTATAGATGTAGGAAAACCCTTCCCTAAACTATTTAGGATTAAGGTTTCTATTCTAATTAAACTCCTTTAATTAAATTAAACTCCTAATCTAATTAGGAATTCATGAGAGAGAGAGAGTACTTCTATTAATTAATTCTCAATCCCTATTTGGAATTAAATAATAGTAATAATAATAATAATAATAATAATAATAATAATAAAACTCCTCTTATTAATTTCTATTTAATATTTCTAAAATATTAAATAATAAATATTAAGCTATTTAATTTATTCTATCTCCATAGATTAAATTAAATACACTTAACTTATTATTACAATTATGTCATTTACTTCTTAAATAAATATTTTCTTTTTACGGTGTGACCCTTTAGGTTCTCCATATTAAACCGGTTGTGAATAAATGAATTAGAACAATTCTAATCTTATTTAAATAAATAAATTAAACTACTTAATTCATTTAATTAAATAATATTTATTCTACAATAAGGGTAAGCCCCTTAGCGATCAACGACTTTCTAGATAATATAGATTTCAACATTAATCACAAAAGAACCTTTCAGTGAATACTTACCGTACAATTCAATCCTTCTACCATACAATGTCCCAATTAATTATAAGACATAGATTTACTGTCAAGTCTTATTTTATATAATTATATGTATTCGATTCCCAAATGCACAACTCTAAATAATACAAATTAGAAACTCCTTTCTAATTTCATTCTGCCTTGACTAAGGACTACTGAGTTGTTATTGATCGAATCACATAGGACATTCACATCTTTTACTAGACGAGGTAGATTCTTTGTTGATCATTCACCTATCTCCATGTACAACTTATTATACCCAATCATACCTTTTGATACACTCTAAAGGTCTTAAGGGACATATCAAAGTATAACTCATCATACACAAGATACTATGATGATCTCAAGTCCAAGGATCACTTGTACTACTATCACTAGAGAAATTCCTATTGATAGACGAGTAAAACTCCATTAGGTATTCTTTAGCGAGCCATGTTCAGTGAACTTATTCTCCAATAAGCACCTACATACTTGCTTTAGTGTCTCCACACAAATAATTATGAGATCAATCATCCTCTTCCTAAGAGCAAGCAACGTATGTACTAATCTATCCGGATTCACTAATCCCCATTTTAGTAATCCAACGATTATGAACGATTTTAGTTTATGAGTTATCTTGAATTTAGATCTCATTAGCATGATCACCATCATGATTCTAAAAGCATTGCTCAAAACTATGGGTTTATCACATTTTAAATAACAACACAATGTAGATAAAGTAAAATGCCTTTAACACTTTTATTAATAAATGAATAAGATTACAAAGTATATGTTACATCATATCAAATATGATTGGTTTGTGTGCATACTACTTTCAATGATCTCATTTGAGACTTAATGCATTACTAAATTAATTTATTAATCTTTATTTTATTATCCAATCTTGGATTATCATCCCATATATGTGTAATTATACAATCTTACTACATTTCACATTTCAATCAAGACACTATTGATTAAAAGAATTATTTCACACTTTTTGTGTTGTCCAAAAAGTGTTACGCAACGATTACATATTTGGATTCTACACGAAAAACTGAGCAACGTATCAAAAAATTACATAATACCCAAAAATTTACTCAGTGAACTAAAATGGCTCGGCGTGCCAAAACAGTCAGCCATCTGCCCAGATTCTGCATAAACCAATTCTAGAAATTTTGAATTTTGTGATTTTTGGGCTAGTTTTTTGAATTTTTATCTCAGTCGTTATACGTTGGATTACATCCATTTTCAGATATGTTAAACCTCATACTACGTAGTATTTTGAAAAAAATATAACATTCACGAAAATAGTTTGGTAAGGCTTCGAAACAGTAGGCCGAAATAGCCTACTCAAAACAGTTTTTAGACTTGGCCAAAATTCCAGATTTTCTGCAGATTTCGAAATTTCCAGCAACCTTGTTATTTTCATAGCTACTTCGCGATTTTCTATCTCACAAACTACACATTAGATTGTTTTCAAATTCGAATATGTTTAAGATGATACTACATAGCATTTTAGAAAATTATCATATGACCAAAAAAGATTCTCCAAAATAGATTTTCAGAGGCTCAAAAGTCCCCTATCGTCACAAATTTTTGTTCAAAAACCAATTTGGTAAAACTTCATAAAAATTCATTTTGATCTTGATTTAAACCATCCTACCATCTTGAGTTAACTCATAGCTCATATATACATATTATTTAGCATCAAATTTCAACTATTTCTCATGTTTTAGCATAATAATCTCTTTTAGGCAATTTATCAAACATGTGGTGTGCATGATTTTAAAACTCATTTTTCATGTGAATTCAAACATGTTAACATCCAATCCATCCTTATACCTCGGAAATCTTCATGATTCCTTACTAAAAACAAACTCTCACAACCAATTTCACAACAATTCATACATGAACATCAAAAGAAATAACTTAAGGTTTAGAAATTTACCTTAACTAATTTTCTTCATATTTTTTTCTTCTTCCTTCTTTCATAGCCAAGTCTCTCTCTCATTTTCTCTCCCTTCTGATTTTGCTACATGAGGGGTGAGGTGAATGGTTAGAGAAGTGTTAATTGCTTTGCATTTTGTTTTCTTTCCCTTTTTCTCTCTCTTTCCCTTTCTTTTCCTTTCCTTTTCATTTTCCTTATTTTCCTCCTTTTCCTCCCCCACAAATTTTGACTCTCTCTCTCTCTCAAACTATCAGCCCTCTCTCTCCTAATTAAGGCTGCCAACACTCCCCCTAGGGCCCACTTTTTCCAAAATGCATTTACTCACTTATCCATTTAATTGTCCATTTGACTATTTTGGGTTCTAAAAATCAACTTTTTCGAACTTACAGTCGATTCCTATTAATTTCGGCGTTCCCAACGTCATGGACATATCAATTTCATCAAATTCATCTCCGAACTCAAATTCGAGTTTTAATTTCTTTTATACAATTGTTTACTTTCTTAGTTAGTAAACTAAATAATTAGCTTAAATTAACTATTAAATTACATCTCATCACTTTAATTATTAATAAAGATGTAATACATATATATTCATTAACTCATCTTATTTACCCAAATAATATCTATAAAGACTTTATTTTAAACAATTATACGCTTCGTTAGTTAGTTCAAACTAATTAATTTAATTAGCTTTGACCAACTATTAATTCACATACATTTGACATAATATTAAATATCATACCATTATTCATATTACATGTAATTATTATAATACAAATACAACTATCGTCATTAACTAAATAAATTTTTTTATTCAATTAATGAAAATAAATATTTTAACCCACTGATTTTTAAATAGTGAATTAATTATCCTATTCCATATTTAATTCATATTTGTTTGGCATAATATAATATATTAAGCCTTTACATAAATATATTTTACATTCATATATAATATATTTATAATAATGAGTTTAATTAACTCCCTCATTTTTTAGAACAAAATACATACATTAACTCACCAATATTAAGTAAGTGAATTAATTAACTCGTATATGAAATTTAGTTCATAATAATTCTATCACCGTCTAATGCTCAATATTCAAATTATATTATTTAATAATACAATTTCAATTTAATCTCAATTAATTAATATTAATTAATTAATTTCATCCATTTTCTTTAATGATTTAATTAACTATTAAATCTTATTTTTCTAATATATGTATATATTTCACATCTATATATACACATTTAGTCCACTACACAAAATTACATACTTCACATTATATGAAACACATATATACATATATGTTCAAATCTACTTTATCTTTTAATAAGAATTTTATTTATTAAATTTTTATTTTACTAATTTCTCAAATATCCGGAATATTACAGAATCTATATGAAATTGGGAAATGGATTGTGGATTTAGACAATGAATATAATGACATGTGATTATGCTTGTTCTTCTTAGGTGGAATACATAATTTGTGTGTAGGATAGGAATATACCTATATGGCATGTGTAAACAATGTGAGATGATAATCTTAATGACTCCTTATGCGAAAGTTTATTCATTTGAAGAATGATTATTGAGACTTTGTGACATGTGTCTTGTTAATTGTTTTTAGAATTGAATGACTTGCTAGCATATAGGATAGGAATATACCTATATGCCGTAAAAGGGTGATTTTCATATGGCTATCGGAAGAGGCGTATGAATACTTAGAATTTTCGGTTGACAAATCATCGTGACCATTATGATCAATTAGAAAGCTAGGAGATGTAAATGAAGCAGTGCAAGCCAAATGTTCGACAAAATGCTTATGCGGTGATATTTTTTTTTTTTTGCTAATTTTAGCGGAAATTGTAACATTCTTTCTTTTGGCAAGAATAGATCCCAAGACCTCATGCACCCAAGCCTTATGAGTAGTTCTTTTACCATTGGGCCAAGAGGAGCTTGGTTCTTATGTGGGGATATTGTGTTCTTAGCTCTTTATTTATCTATTTATTTATGTTATTTATTTTTGCTATTTACTTTAATTGTAATCTTAGTTTTAATTACTTTAAATTGTGTTGTTTAAATAAGGTTGAGACGATTTAAAGTTAGTACTTGGAAATCATTAGAGTTAACTCCTCTTGGGATCGACAAACTCTCTTGTTGTCAGATTTCACAATCAACAATTACGTGCAACTATACACGATCAACAAGTAATAAAGTGATAAGATAGAGTGTCGAACCCACAGGGAATCTCTGTTCAATAATTTCCAACTATTAGTACTATATCAATTCAATTTTATTTAAACAATCACTATTTGTATAACGATTTAAACTAATTAAATTAAAACTAAGAATAAAAACTAACACAAAGGTTGAAATTCATATTTTAAAGGCTTAAGACTACAATATCCCCAATTATGTAATACAAACTAATTATCTGATTCATCCAATTGTTAACTTCAACAGAGTTGTTAACAGGAATTCAAAGTTATTCATAAGCCCTTTCCCAAGTGATCAAATAAATTATCTAACTCAATTAATTCTGCAATATTTCTATGCAAAACTAAAGAATTAAATTCATTAAGCACCAATTCCCAATAGTTACATGCAGCGAAGAGATATCCCTATTCACTTCACAACCCTAATTATTCATCCCATGCAAATAATTAAGAATACACGCTATCACATTCAGATCTAACCCTAGATTTCATCTCCCGAATTCACCTAAACTATTCCGCTAATTGATGATCAGTCAATTACTCAATAAACACAAAATATGATAGACAACTCAATATCAGATAATAATTGGAATCAAATAAATAATTAATCCATAAACACAAAAGATTCAATTGTAGCCTTAATTGAAAATTTAGTTCATACTGAAAATAGAAATCATGAATCCCAAATAAGTCATCACAATTAAATTACAAATCTAAGATAGAGGATAAGAAAAACTCAGTAGAAGTTCTTCAATCTTCAAGTCTCTAATCTGAATTTCTTGCGATGCTTTCTCTAGTCTCCAATCTCCCAATTCAGCTCTGTATCTCAATCCTTGCGTAAATATGTAACTATCAATGTATCATGTAGGTGTATGTATATGTATGCCTATGCATCCCCCTATTTCCATCTCTCTCTGTCTCTTTTATAGTTTATGAATCAAATTAGTAGAAAGAATCCAATTCCAAATCAACTTCCCAAAAGAACTGAATTATAATTCCTTTCTGCGCATTCTCGCCCCGGCGAGAAATTTAAGCCTGAGATTTTCGCCCCGGCGAGAACTCTGGTCCAAAATTTACAGAAATGCCATTAAGCTCCAATTTTCCTCTTTTGACCCTCTGAAGCTGTTTCCTACAAAACCAATGCATAAACAAGTAAAATGACACTAAAAATACTCAAAGATAGTAAAGAAATAAGCCTAAGATATATCTAATTCACAGGTATAAAACCCATTTATCAAATACCCCCAAACTCAAGACTTTGCTTGTCCTCAAGCAAAAACACAAGAAAAATAAAAATAAACAAACCTATCTAAATGAATGCATATGCATGATGTATTACGACTGAGCAATTAATCAACATAGATTATAAATATCAGGCCTCAAAGATCAGTAACTAACAATTCAGCAAGACTTCAAATTTATGCACCATCAGATATTTAACTTATCACCAATTTCATCTTACTTTCAACCCTTTCGTGTGTGTATGTAAATCCAAATATATCAAACTAGCGAGAAAAAAAAACACTCAAAGAAGCTCATGAAATCAAATGCATCATTAAAGATATCAAAAAGGTTAGTATAATAACAAGAACTCTATATGCTTATCTTCCACAACTCAAAGCGAGTATAAAAAAAACATAACTAAAGGATCACAAGGTTATTTAAAACATTTAAGCTCCTTTTAAAACCCTTCCCCAAAAATTCAAACAATTTTTTTTCTCTTTTCCTTCTCTTCTCTTTTTCTTAGTGAGTGCGTTTTACGCTCCTTCTCACCGCCAATTAAACGAGTGCGTTTTACGCTCCATCTCGTTACATGTGTCTATGAGTGAGTGCGTTTTACGCTCCATCTCAACCCACCACATGATCCATTTTTTCAACCGGGGAAGGTTCAAAATTTTCAATTTTTTTTTAAATTAACCAAGATTTCTCCCACATTATATTCTTCCTCATATTACACTTTAAGTTATGATCAAATAAGATATAGAGCTCATAAATATCTTCCATGAGCATTTAACATATAAACTTCCTTAAATTTAAAACTAGCTCAACCAAATGGATATGTGCATAAAAGAGTTAAAAGGGTATCAAGCTTGACAAAATCAAGAACAGTCAAAATTCATAATTTAGCACTCCTTATCCATCTCGCTAAACTAATTAGCTAACTGATCATAATTTTCATCATTGGCCTTCCTTAAATACTCTACATCAATTTATTGCTCAAACTAACCTAAATGCAATTATATATGATCCTAAAGCTATAAGAGAATGCAATAAAAAGAAAATGTTTTTGTGATTTAAATTTTTACTTTTTTTTAAAATTATTCCTACAGTATTGAAAAATAACTAACAAATGCAATTTACGTGAACTAAACAATTATGTAATGCAATATGACATGACTATGTAATGACAGCAAATCCACCCCCAAACTCATAATGAACAATGTCCTTATTGTTTGCAAAATAAAGAAATTAAAACGGCGGACTTCCTTAACTGGTCAAGTGACGTGTTTGACCTTGCTCATTATCCGAATCTGAAAGTGAGAATGCTTGCAGCGGCAGAGGCTCGAGAAACGGGAACTAGAACGACACTCGGATCCATCTTGATTTTGATGTTTGATGTTTATGAATGTCTTGCTCAAGTAGCTACTCTCCCCAATTTGCTTGATAAAACCGTTTGAATGTTTGATACAGTAGCGAGGAACCCTTGACGTTGCTTGAATCAATTAGAAGTTGAATCCGTGTGGGAAAAGGGCGGAAAGGGTTTAGGATTGAGTTTGAATTGGTTAGGAAGGTTTTGGAATGAATGGAATCTGATTTTGGGAAGGAAATTAAAAACTAAAATCACTCATCTTCGCCGGGGCGAAGATTTTTGCCTTGGAATCTCGCCGGGGCGAGAATATCCAGAGGAGTTTAGGCTGGGGTGAGGAATTGAGTCGGTGGGGCGAAAACTGAAAGTAGTATGCACACAAGCCAATCATATTTGATATGATGTAGCATATACTTTGTAATCTTATTCATTTATTAATAAAAGAATTGATTTTCTTAAAAGACATTTTATATTATCTACATGATGTTGTTATAGTAAATGTGATAAACCCATAGTTTTTGAGCAATGCTTTTAGAATCATGATGGTGATCATGCTAATGAGATCTAAATTCTAGATAGCTCACAAACTAAAATTGTTCCTAATCGTTGGATTACTAAATTGGGGATTAGTGAATCCGGATAGATTAGTACATACGTTGCTTGCTCTTAGGAAGAGGATGATTGATCTCATAATCATTTGTGTGGAGACACTAAAGCAAGTATGTAGGTGCTTATTAGAGAATAAGTTCACTGAACGTGACTCGATAAGAAATACCTAATGGAGTTTTACTCGCCTGTCAATAGGAATTCCTCTAGTGATAGTAGTACAAGTGATCCTTGGACTTTAGATCATCATAGTATCTTGTGTATGATGAATTATACTTTGACATGTCCCTTAAGACATTTGGGGTATATCAAAGGGTATGATTGGGTATAATAAGTTTTACATAGAGATAGGTGAATGATCAACAAAGAATCTATCTCGTCTAGTAAAAGATGTGAATGTCCTATGTGATTCGATAAATGATAACTCAGTAGTCCTTGGTCAAGGCAGGATGCAATTAGAAAGGAGTTTCTAATTTGCATTAATTAGAGTTGTGGATTTGGGAATCGAAATATATATAATTAAATAAAATAAGACTTGACAGTAAATTCATGTCTTATATTTAATTGGGACATTGTATGGTAGAAGGATTGAATTGTACGGTAACTATCTACTCAAAGGTTCTTTTGTGATTAATGTTGAAATCTATATTATCTGGAAAGTCGTTGATCGCTAAGGGGCTTACCCTTATTGTAGAATAAATATTATTTATTTAAATGAATTAAATAGTTTAATTTATTTATTTAAATAAGATTAGAATTGTTCTAATTGATTTATTCACAACCGGTTTAATATGGAGAACCTAAAGGGTCACACCGCAAAAAGGAAAATATTTATTTAAGAAGTAAATGGCATAATTGTAATAATAAGTTAAGTGTATTTAATTTAGTCTATGGAGATAGAATAAATTAAATAGCTTAATATTTATTATTTAATATTTTGGAAATATTAAATATAAATTAATAAGAGGAGTCTTATTATTATTATTACTATTACTATTATTTAATTCCTAATAGGGATTGGGAATTAATTAATAGAACTATTATTTATTTCCTAATAGGGATTGGGAATTAATTAATAGAAGTACTCTCTCACGAATTCCTAATTGGATTAGGAGCATAATTAATTAAAGGAGTTTAATTAGAATATAAACCCTAATCCTAAATAGTTTAGGGAAGGGTTATTCCTACATCTATAAATAAGAGGAGTCTTATCATAGATTAGGGTTACACACTCTTGCATTAGATTGTGAAGAGTACTTACAATTTCTATAGAGATAGAAACTAGGGTTTTTGCCAAATACCCAACTTCTTGAATACTTGTTCTTCCTTGGTGGATCACCTCTAGAGGCCAAACACTTGGGTGGCTAACGTTGATCAAAGGAAGAAATCACACCGTAGCATTCGAGGAGAACACGAAGGACTAGGAGTTGAACTTGTACCAGAGGAAGCTTTGTTCTACGAGGGTATAATTTCTTATTCTCTTTCTCTTTCGTTTATATCATTAATTGAGCACATTGATCGATCATGGTGATGGTTTGTATAAAATTTTAAAATCCGTTTTATCGCGCTTCCGCTCTATTTATGTAATTTGATTGCATGCTCGCGTTATATACAAACCTAACCGTGGTATCAGAGCCTAATCATGTGCTAATTATCGATCTTGATGATTCCATGTATGAATTGATATGCGATACGATCGGATTTTGGGCTGAAGAAATTTTTTTTTCTTAATCTGCGTTGCGGCGCGGCCGCGCCGCTTCCAGTTCATTCTGGAGCGCGGCCGCGCCCTAACCCAGAAAACGTTTCTGGGGGTGCAGCGCGGCCGCGCTGCTTCTAGTTCAAAATGGAGCGCGACCGCACTGGTGTCCAGACTTTGAAAATTTTTGTTTTTCTCAATTAAAATAAATTGTTTATTTAATTGATAAAAGTTTAAAATAAAAGAGTGTATTTTATCTGGAATAGGATTTCAGATTGCTAAAATTAAAGGAGTTTAATTTGGATTTGGTTTTTGATTAAAATAAAAGAGTTTATTTTGTTTCAAAACTAAATATTAGCAAAATGTTTGCCCATTAATTGATATCAATGCATATATAGAATGGTTTTATTATTCATGGGATGAATGTTATTTATTGATACATATAGAGATATGTATGATAATAAATAGGGATTGATTATGGACTATTGACCAATGTGTGATTGGATTTATTTTAGTGGATGCTTGAATGTATGAGTTTTATAAATGGGGTCTGCGTACCTCGTCTTCTCTAATTTTTTCTTAATGTAAATTCTATCTCCCTCCTATGTACTTCCCCTTGACTGTTGATCAAGGTTTCTATTTATTGTAAATAGTTTCTGTAATAGGACTAATTAGAATTAATTTTGAAGAATTAGAGACAAATGAGCAAGGAGCGCTTGAAGATCCATTTGTAATGGAGCCCGGGTTTAAATGTAATAGTTATATTTAAATTTAATTCTTGCACCCTAGGTTTGACCTTTTGGGTCACTTGGTGGCTCTAGTGAACTAAACTAGAATAAAAGTCCATAATCAATCCGGGTAGAATATAGTATTCTATATGTGCATGTTTACTATATATATATATATATTATATATTATACAACATGCTTTGCATGTTAAATAATATGACGCGTATTTTATATATATATATGTGCATGCGCACTAAATAAGATGAGACTAATAATAACAAACCCCTCAAAGTAATATATTAAGTCCTAAGTGTTCAAAGATATTTGGAATATCGAACGTCGCCTTCTAGCATGGTAAAACAATAGAGTATTAAATATTTAATATGAGTTTGTTGTGTCACCACAAGGCAAGTATTAAATATTTAAGATGTTGCTTTATCACATTTGATGCTTATAAATAGATTGAACGATGCTGTTTTGTTATGTCACCACAAGGACAGTGTTTTTCTTTCGAATATATGGAAGTGCTAGACATAACTTGGATAATTTTGATTCGGATGTGTCACCACTTGATCAAAATAATCTAAGAGGCAAAATACAAGGAGTTACATAGTGATGTAATTGACAATAGTTGTCTACCTATTTATTTATATATCGTTTGTTGTGTCACCACAAGGCTATATACATTTGAAATGAGATCCTTAATCTCACTACCAAATCTTTAATTAGAATTGCCAAACTATATAATGAGGGTAATATAGTTTGATGAAAATAGTGGGAGATACCAATTTAAAATAAAGACCTAATTTATTTTGGTAATTAATAAATTGAATGTATGCTAAAATGTTGTCTATTTCACATGCAGAATTTAAAAATGTCAAACTCACTATCACTGCGTAGCATACTTGATGCTAACAAACTGACCGGATCGAATTACACGGACTGGTTAAGGAATCTGAGAATTGTTCTCACTGCTGAAAAGATTTCTTATGTCCTAAATTCGTCTGTCCCTGCAAATGTTGCAGAAACAGCCTCTGAGGAAGAGATTGCTACTTTCAGAAAGTGGCAAGATGATGCAATCTTGGCTCAATGCATCATGCTCGCATCCATGAGTAACGAGCTTCAGCGTCAGCATGAAACTATGGATGCTCCTACTATATTGCTGCATCTCAAAGAGTTGTATGGTGAACAAAGTAGGACTGCTAGATATCAGATATCTAAGGAGCTCTTCCAATCTCGTATGACCGAGGGCACTGCTGTTGAGACTCATGTCCTTAAGATGATCAATCTGATTGAACAACTTGGACAGCTTGGGTTCGTGATGGATGGGGAGTTAAGTCAAGATTTGATCTTGCAGTCACTCCCGGACACCTTCTCACAATTTGTTGTGAATTTTCATATGAATAAGTTGGACGTCAGCTTGCCTGAGTTACTTAACATGTTGAAAACTGCTAAAGGTCACTTCTCATCCAACAAGAACCAAGTCTTACTAGTGGATGATTCTTCCAAGAAAAAGAAGAGGCCCAAGGTATCTTCTGAAAAGAAGAAAAACAAGAAGGCTAAGGGCAAGGCGAAGAGGAAGGATAAAAAGAAACCTGATCCAAATAGCAAAGGAATTTGCTACCATTGCAATAAGCCGGGACACTGGAAGAGGAACTGCAAGGAGTATCTTGCGGACCAAAAGAAGCTTGGAGAAGCTTCGACTTCCGATCTAGGTTTGTTCCTGATTAAAATTAATTTTTCTGAAAGTCAAAATTCTACTTGGGTATTGGATACCGGCTGTAGTTCTCACATATGTAATAATATGCAGGGACTAAGCAGAAGTATGAAGCTGAACAAGGATGAAGTCATCCTACGAGTGGGAAATGGAGCAAAGGTTGCTGCATTGGCTGTAGGGACTTATTGTTTAGCACTGCCTTCGGGCAAGTTCATTAGTTTAAATAATTGTTATTATGTTCTAACACTCATTAGAAACATTATTTTAATTTCTGTATTGGATATGGATGGTTTTGATATTATAATAAAGAACAACAGTTGTTCTATTTATACTAACAATGTTTTATATGGTGTTGGCAATTTACTGAATGGACTTTACATACTTAACTTGCATGAAAATATACTTCAAATTGAACAAACTAAGAAAAGAAAAAGAGATGATGTTAATTATACCTTTATGTGGCACTGTAGACTCGGTCATATCAATGAAACAAGATTATCTAAGTTGCATAAAGATGGGCTTTTAGAGCTATCTGATTACGAATCATATCCAACTTGTGAATCTTGTCTCATGGGTAAGATGACTAAATCTCCTTTTAGTGGAAAAGGAGAAAGAGTTACAGAGTTGTTAGCGTTGGTACACACAGACGTTTGTGGACCTATGACAACGAATGCACGAGGAGGGTATTCTTATTTTATTACTTTCACTGATGATCATTCTAGATTTGGATATGTGTATTTAATGAAATACAAATCTGAATCGTTTGAAAAGTTCAAAGAATTCAGAAGTGAAGTAGAGAAGCAAACTGGTAAGAGTATTAAGATTCTTCGATCGGATCGAGGAGGGGAATACTTAACCAATGATTTTCTCAATTGTCTCAAAGAAAATGGTATAATCTCACAATAGACTCCACTAGGGACGCCACAGTTGAATGGTGTATCTGAAAGGAGAAATCGAACATTGTTGGACATGGTTCGTTCCATGATGAGTTTTACCGACCTTCTAGTATCCTTCTAGGGTTATGCCCTAGAATCGGCTGCATACCTACTTAACAAGGTACCTACCAAATCCGTCCCAAAGACCCCATATGAGATATGGACAGGGAGGAAACCAAATCTAAAGCATGTTAAGACTTGGGGTTGTCCAGCTTATGTCAAAAGGTTTGAGCAAGATAAATTGAAGACTAGATCCGACAAGTGTAGATTTGTGGGATACCCTAAAGAAACATCAGGGTATTATTTCTATCACCCGACTGATCAAAAGGTGTTTGTTGCGAAACACGCTGCCTTCTTGGAAAAGGAGTTTATCCTTGAAGGGGTCAGTGGGAGTAAGATATATCTTGAAGAAGTTCAAGAACCACAAAATACTACGGATCAAAGTCAGGTACCTGACCAAGTAGAAGAACCTACTGTACCACTACCAATTCGTAAATTTGGAAGAGTACTGAAGATACCTGAGAGGTATGGATTCATCATAGAGGATGATGATGAGGTACTACACATCATAGAAGATGGTGATCCATTGACTTATGAAGAGGCTATGAGTAGTGAAGACTCAGAGAAATGGCTAGAAGCCATGAAATCCGAGATGGACTCCATGTATGAAAACCAAGTATGGACTTTGGTTTCACCACCTGAGGGCATTAAGCCTATTGGGTGTAAATGGGTCTTTAAGAGAAAGACTGGAGTGGACGGCAAGGTAGAGACCTATAAGGCCTGACTGGTTGCAAAAGGTTTCAAACAAAGACAAGGAGTTGACTATGATGAAACCTTCTCACCAGTAGCTATGCTCAAGTCCATTCGGATTTTGCTTGCAATTGCAGCTTATTATGACTACGAGATCTGGTAAATGGACGTGAAAACGGCCTTCCTCAATGGAAAGCTTGAGGATAATGTATATATGATACAGCCAGAGGGTTTTGTTTCAACAGTTGGAACACACCAAGTCTGTAAGCTGCAACGATCCATTTATGGGTTGAAGCAAGCTTCTCGAAGATGGAACATCCGTTTTGATGAGATAATCAAAAGGTTTAATTTTATCAAAAATGAGGATGAACCTTGTGTGTACAAGAAGGTTAGTGGGAGTGCTGTTTCATTCCTTGTATTATATGTTGATGACATATTACTGATAGGGAATGATGTTCCTATGCTACAGTCGATCAAAATTTGGTTATCTAAACACTTCTCCATGAAGGACTTGGGTGAGGCATCCTATATTTTGGGGATAAAGATCTATAGAGATAGATCTAAAAGGATGCTTGGCTTAACCCAAGGAAAGTACATTGAATCGATGCTAAAGAGGTTTAGCATGGAAGATTCCAAGAGAGGTCTCATGTCGATGAGCCATGGAATACATCTCTCCAAGAAACAGGCCCCAAAGACACCTGAGGAGAGAGACCGTATGAGTAAGATTCCTTATGCTTCCGCAATAGGATCTATCATGTACGGTATGATATGTACTAGACCAGATGTCGCTCATGCACTTAGTGTAGCAAGCAGATATCAGTCGAATCCAGGAGAAGAGCACTGAAAGGCAGTGAAAAACATCCTAAAGTACTTAAGAAGAACTAAGGATGTATTTCTTGTCTACGGTGGGTCTGAATTGAAACTAGAGGGCTATACAGACTCAAGTTTTCAAACGGACCAAGATGACTATAAATTCGTTTCAGGGTATGTGTTAACTTAAACGGTGGCACAGTGAGTTGGAAGAGTTCCAAGCAGCAAACAGTTGCTGATTCAGTGACAAAGGCAGAGTACATAGCTGCAAGTGAAGCTGCAAAGGAAGTTATTTGGATGAAGAAGTTCATAACTGAACTTGGAGTGGTTTCTAGCATTAGAGGAGTTGTACCTTTATTCTGTGACAACACCGGAGCTGTTGCGCAGGCTAAGGAACCCAGGTCTCATCAGAAATCCAAACACGTGTTGCGGCGGTTTCATTTGATTAGAGAAATCATTGGAAGAGGAGATGTCACCCTGGAGCGTGTGGACTCTCAAGACAACATTGCAGATCCATTTACTAAAGCTTTAACTCAACAGCAGTTTGATTGTCACTTAGAGAAGATGGGTATTAGATACCATGGCGATTGGCTTTAGTGCAAGTGGGAGATTGAAAGTAGTATGCACACAAGCCAATCATATTTGATATGATGTAGCATATACTTTGTAATCTTATTCATTTATTAATAAAAGAATTGATTTTCTTAAAAGGCATTTTATATTATCTACATGATGCTGTTATATTAAATGTGATAAACCCATAGTTTTTGAGCAATGCTTTTAGAATCATGATGGTGATCATGCTAATGAGATCTAAATTCTAGATAGCTCACAAACTAAAAGTGTTCCTAATCATTGGATTACTAAATTGGGGATTAGTGAATCCGAATAGATTAGTACATACGTTGCTTGCTCTTAGGAAGAGGATGATTGATCTCATAATCATTTGTGTGGAGACACTAAAGCAAGTATGTAGGTGCTTATTAGAGAATAAGTTCACTGAACGTGACTCGCTAAGAAATACCTAATGGAGTTTTACTCGCCTGTCAATAGGAATTCCTCTAGTGATAGTAGTACAAGTGATCCTTGGACTTGAGATCATCATAGTATCTTGTGTATGATGAATTATACTTTGACATGTCCCTTAAGACCTTTGGGGTATATCAAAGGGTATGATTGGGTATAATAAGTTGTACATGGAGATAGGTGAATGATCAACAAAGAATCTATCTCGTCTAGTAAAAGATGTGAATGTCCTATGTGATTCGATAAATGATAACTCAATAGTCCTTGGCCAAGGCATGATGCAATTAGAAAGGAGTTTCTAATTTGCATTAATTAGAGTTGTGCATTTGGGAATCGAAATACATATAATTAAATAAAATAAGACTTGACAGTAAATCCATGTCGTATATTTAATTGGGACATTGTATGGTAGAAGGATTGAATTGTACGGTAACTATCTACTCAAAGGTTCTTTTGTGATTAATGTTGAAATCTATATTATCTGGAAAGTCGTTGATCACTAAGGGGGCTTACCATTATTGTAGAATAAATATTATTTATTTAAATGAATTAAATAGTTTAATTTATTTATTTAAATAAGATTAGAATTGTTCTAATTGATTTATTCACAACCGGTTTAATATGGAGAACCTAAAGGGTCACACCGCAAAAAGAAAAATATTTATTTAAGAAGTAAATGGCATAATTGTAATAATAAGTTAAGTGTATTTAATTTAGTCTATGGAGACAGAATAAATTAAATAGCTTAATATTTATTATTTAATATTTTGGAAATATTAAATATAAATTAATAAGAGGAGTCTTATTATTATTATTACTATTACTATTATTTAATTCCTAATAGGGATTGAGAATTAATTAATAGAAGTACTCTCTCATGAATTCCTAATTGGATTAGGAGCATAATTAATTAAAGGAGCATAATTAATTAAAGGAGTTCAATTAGAATATAAACCCTAATCCTAAATAGTTTAGGGCAGGGTTATTCCTACATCTATAAATAAGAGGAGTCTTATGATAGATTAGGGTTACACACTCTTGCATTAGATTGTGGAGAGTACTTATAATTTCTATAGAGATAGAAACTAGGGTTTTTGCCAAATACTCAACTTCTTGAATACTTGTTCTTCCTTGGTGGATCACCTCTAGAGGCCAAACACTTGGGTGGCTAACGTTGATCAAAGTAAGAAATCACACCGTAGCATTCGAGGAGAACACGAAGGACTAGGAGTTGAACTTGTACCTGAAGAAGCTTTGTTCTACGAGGGTATAATTTCTTATTCTCTTTCTCTTTTGTTTATATCGTTAATTGAGCACATTGATCGATCATGGTGATGGTTTGTATAAAATTTTAAAATCCGTTTTATCGCGCTTCCGCTCTATTTATGTAATTTGATTGCATGCTCGCGTTATATACAAACCTAACAAAACCTGGCAGAGGGGTTCTCGCCGGGGCGAGAATCTCCAGGGTCATTTTTCGCGCCGGGGCGAGAACTCTGATTTTGAAATTTTAATTTTTCCTCCTTTCTTCAATTGCTACAATCCCAAAACCTTTTACCTGTTCAAAGCAACATAGCATGGATTAGCACAACTTTTTTAGAGCATGAGAGACTAACAAAGTACTGAAAAACCTAAAACTAAGTACTAAAGATACTAAATTATTGCAAAAGTATGGAGTTAAAAGAAACTAAAACAATAAAATAAAGTGATTGGGTTGCCTCCCATCAAGCGCTTGGTTTATAGTCGTCAGCCCGACTTCATCCTGTTCTACTATCCAATTCCCCTTCGAAAATTGAGGAACCCTCCATCCGTTAGTAATAATGAAGCGTTTGACGGCTTTGCTTCTGTAAGGACCATTGATCCAAAATCACCTAACATGCTCTTTCCTGATAGAATCTCCTTTATAACCTTCAAATAACTAGGCATTTGCTCTATTGTGTTTGTAAACAAACTGTGGCATTGAAGCTTATTGAACACAACTAGATCTTCAACTAACTTCTCATTGGCCCCTTTCTCATCCCACCATGGCTCCAAATTCATGCTAGCTCCGATGTCAAATAGAGCTTTGCCGACAACATGACTACCAATTGGGCAAGGGATTGCAAAACTACCCGGATCGTGGTGGTTTGGTGAAGAAGGTACATGGGGCACTAACAAAATCAGTACATCAGCATCGGAACTCACAGTTAGATCTTCTTCGGTTGTATTTTTCTGATCCCCACTATTCTCCTCCATATCAGAATCATCATCAATTAGCACGTCCGGTAGCAGCTTTGGTGCGGGTAATCCATCAGTCTCGAGAACCATGTCACTAGGCCATGCACAATGATAGCTACTGTTGAAGGCGTTGATAAGCTGTCCCATCTGCTTCTCAAGATTTCGAATCGACACTGCTTGGCTTTTTATATTTAAATCCACTAAGTTTAACAGCTCATCCTGATCATTCATTCTTTTGTCCGTAGCTATAATAAACTTCGCCAAGGCCTCCTCCAAATTCAGTTTTCTTTCTTCTTCATGTGGAGAGGCTGAATCCTGAAATTCTGGAGTGTATGATTGGCTTGGAGCAAAGGTTTGGACTTGATTATTATGGCTCCATGAAAAATCCGAATGATACCCCCAATCCTAATGATAGTTGTTGGGATATGCAAAATTGTTGGGGTAATCGTCGAAATTACCACCATACTGCATCGACTCAAAATTGATGGCACATTGATGACTCAGATGATTTCCAGCACAATAATCACAAATCACCGCCACACTTTGACTATGTTGTACTGTAAAAGCGTCAATCATCCTCAAAAGTGTCTCAATCTGTGCTGACAATTCATCGAATTCATAAATCCCTACTGCTCTTGGCTGAATCATTCTCGTATAAGGCCACTGATAGTCATAGTTAGCCATGGTGTACCTCAAAAAGAAGTAAAACCAAAAAAAAAATAAAATAAAATGTTTAAATTAAGATTGAATTGATTATAACTAATATGGAAATAAATATTAAACAAAAAGATTCTCCGGCAACGACGCCAAAAACTTGTTGTCAGATTTCACAATCAACAATTACGTGCAACTATACACGATCAACAAGTAATAAAGTGATAAGATAGAGTGTCGAACCCACAGGGAATCTCTGTTCAATAATTTTTAACTACTATTACTATATCAATTCAATTTTATTTAAACAATCACTATTTGTATAACGATTTAAACTAATTAAATAAAAACTAAGAATAAAAACTAACACAAAGGTTGAAATTCATATTTTAAAGGCTTAAGACTACAATATCCCCAATTATGTAATACAAACTAATTATCTGATTCATCCAATTGTTAACTTCAACAGAGTTGTTAACAGGAATTCAAAGTTATTCATAAGCCCTTTCCCAAGTGATCAAATAAATTATCTAACTCAATTAATTCTGCAATATTTCTATGCAAAACTAAAGAATTAAATTCATTAAGCACCAATTCCCAATAGTTACATGCAGCGAAGAGATATCCCTATTCACTTCACAACCCTAATTATTCATCCCATGCAAATAATTAAGAATACACGCTATCACATTCAGATCTAACCCTAGATTTCATCTCCCGAATTCACCTAAACTATTCCGCTAATTGATGATCAGTCAATTACTCAATAAACACAAAATATGATAAACAACTCAATATCAGATAATAATTTGAATCAAATAAATAATTAATCCATAAACACAAAAGATTCAATTGTAGCCTTAATTGAAAATTTAGTTCATACTGAAAATAGAAATCATGAATCCCAAATAAGTCATCACAATTAAATTACAAATCTAAGATAGAGGATAAGAAAAACTCAGTAGAAGTTCTTCAATCTTCAAGTCTCTAATCTGAATTTCTTGCGATGCTTTCTCTAGTCTCCAATCTCCCAATTCAGCTTTGTATCTCAATCCTTGCGTAAATATGTAACTATCAATGTATCATGTAGGTGTATGTATATGTATGCCTATGCATCCCCCTATTTCCATCTCTCTCTGTCTCTTTTATAGTTTATGAATCAAATTAGTAGAAAGAATCCAATTCCAAATCAACTTCCCAAAAGAACTGAATTATAATTCCTTTCTGCGCATTCTCGCCCCGGCGAGAAATTTAAGCCTGAGTTTTTCGCCCCGACGAGAACTCTGGTCCAAAATTTACAAAAATGCCATTAAGCTCCAATTTTCCTCTTTTGACCATCTGAAGCTGTTTCCTACAAAACCAATGCATAAACAAGTAAAATGACACTAAAAATACTCAAAGATAGTAAAGAAATAAGCCTAAGATATATCTAATTCATAGGTATAAAACCCATTTATCATCTCTTATCATTGTATTACTTGTTGACCGCGTATACTTGCGCATGTTTATTGATCGTAAAAACGACTAACAGTACCCCCCCAAACCCAAAAAACTCCTAATTTCAGTTGGTATCCTTAGTTGCTCCCAATTGACCACTGCTTCTATTTTTGCTGGATTCACATGACCCAAGAACTGAACTCTCTCCAACCAAAACTCACACTTTGAAAATTTAGCATAAAGTTGCTCCCTCCTTAAGGTTTCTAACACGTCTCTTAGATGTTCAACATGTTCTTCTAGTGTTTTCAAATATATTAATATATCATCGATGAACACTACAACATACTTATCCAAACACGACTTAAAAACTCTATTCATCAAATCTATGAATGCTGTCGGAGCATTCGTCAATCCAAAGGACATTACCAAAAACTCATAATGTCCATAGCGTATCCTAAACGCTGTCTTCGGTACATCTTCACTCCTCACCTTCAGCTGATGGCACCCTAACCTCATATCTATATTAGAAAAATATTCGGCCCCTCTTAGTTAGTCAAACAGATCGTCTATCCTAGGCAAAGGATACTTATTCTTCATGGTCAATTTGTTTAACTCACGATAGTCGATACACAATCTCAACGTCATGTCCTTCTTCTTGACAAACAATACCGGTGCTCCCCAAGGAGAAACACTGGGTTGGATGTACTTTTTATCTAACAGTTCTTGCAAAAATATTTTCCATCAAAATATTTATTTTATTCGATAAATATTTATAATTCTTTCTACAAAATTTACAATCGTTATATTCTTCCCTTCTTATAAGGATTCTGTCCCCAGAATCTAAATATCTACAATTGTTACATTTTTCCCTTCTTACAATGATTTTGTCCCCAGAATCGCAAAACAAGGTTAAACAAAAAGTTAGGGATAATTCTTTCCCATTTTATCTTCGAGTTCCTACGTAGCTTCGTCGGCATTGTGGTTCCTCCACATTACCTTTACGGAAGGTATGACTTTGTTTCTCAGAACATGCTCTTTTCTATCCACTATTTGAACTGGAATTTCTTCATATGTTAAATCTTTTTCAACATGTAAAGGTTCATATTCTATTACATACTTGTAATCAGGTTTGTATGGTCGTAGTACCGAAACATGAAACACATTATGGATATGTTCCAACGCAGGAGGTAACGCTACCTCATAAGCCACGAAGGTCCTGATAAATTTTTGTGCTGCCAGAGTGAATCGAATACCTTGAATTATGAGCCTCATACAAAATTTCCTCTCTGACTTCCGGTACTGGCGGAACCCCAACTCTTCTTGCAAACCTCAATAATCCTTCGGTATCGATTTTGAATTTAACATCTTCCCCTTTGGAAACTCTTTTCCTTATCTTCTCACACTCTTCATCCTAGAGTTGTGCTTCCTTTACTTTGTCCAACAAGGTTGGACGAATCTCTATTTGGAACAACTTTTCCTCCGACTCCTTCGGATACTTCACCTTTAACTCTAATTTTGTCATCTCTGTTATTAGCTGCTCTTGAGCCGTTAACATTGACAACTTTTCACGACCCTTCCTGCTTAAGGCGTCGACCACCACATTTGCCTTTCTCAGATGGTATAGAATTTTGTAATCATAGTCCTTAATCAACTCCAACCATCGCCTTTGACGCATATTCAACTCCTTATGTGTGAATATATACTTCAAACTTTTATGGTCTTTATATATCTCGTACTTCTCTCCGTAAAGACAATGTCTCCAAATCTTCAGAGCAAAAACTATAGCTGTCAATTCCAAATCATGGGCTGGATATCCTTTTTCGTAATCCTTCAACTGTCGCGATGCATACGCAATGACCTTGCCATTTTGCATAAGCACACAGCCTAGTCCCATGTGCGATGCGTCGCTATACACCATAAAATTTCCTGTATCATCTGGTAGAGATAACACAAGTGCCACACTTAACATTTTCTTCAATTCTTGAAAACTCTCTTCGCACTTCTCTGTCCATACAAACTTCACCGCTTTTCTTGTCAAATTAGTCAACAGAGTTGCTATCTTAGAAAAATCCCGGATAAACCGTCGATAATAACCTGCTAGTCCTAAGAAACTTCTCACCTCCGTCGGCGTCTTCGGTTGCTCCCAGTTTATCACAGCTTCTACTTTTGCAGGATCTACCAAAATCTTGTCTTTATTAATTACATGACCTAAAAATTATACACGCTCTAACCAAAATTCACATTTGAAAATTTTACGTACAACTTTTCTCTCCTTAATGATTCTAATGTCATTCTCAAATGTTCTGCATGCTCTTCTTGAGTTTTGGAATAAACCAAGATATTATCGATGAATACTACCACAAATTTATCTAAATATGGTTTAAACACTCTGTTCATTAGATCCATGAACACTGCAGGTGCATTTGTTAATCCAAACGACATTACCAGAAATTCATAGTGACCATAATAAGTTCTGAATGATGTCTTTGGTACATCCTCCTTTCTAACCTTCAACTGATGATATCCACTTCTCAAATCTATTTTTGAGAAATACTTTGATCCTTTCAATTGATCAAATAGATCGTCAATCCTTAGTAACGGATACTTGTTCTTGATGGTGACTTTATTCAGCTCTTTATAATCGATATAAAGTCGTAACGATCCGTCCTTCTTCTTAATGAACAGCACTGGCGCCCTCCATGGCGACACACTCGGCTGAATATACTTCTTATCTAATAACTCTTGCAATTAGACCATCAACTCCTTCAGTTTAGCTGGAGCCATTCTGGACGGGGCTTTCGATATAGGGGTTGTTCCTGGCACTAAATCGATTAGGAATTTGATTTCTCTGTCTGGTGGAAGTTCTGGCAATTCATCTAGAAACACGTCCACAAACTCTCTAACTACTGGTATTTCCTCCAGCATAGCTCCCACCTTTTGAGTATCTACTATATAAGCTAAGTATCTCGTACATCCTTTTCTCAATAACTTCTTGGCCTACAACATCGTCAGACAACTCAATTGTCTAGGCGATTTGCTACCATAAAATACTACATTTGACTTCTTCGGAGTCATAAGGTTTATACATTTCCTCTGACAATCGATTATCGCCCCATGGTTAAATAACTAATCCATTTTTAGAATGACATTGAACTCTCCAAGTCGAATTGGAATTAAATCCTCCAACATTTCATGACCCGTAATATTTACGCGACAATTTCTGTGTACGAACTTAACAGGAATCACTTCTCTATTCACAACTTCTATGTTCATGGGTATTATAATTCTTCTCGAGGCAAATTTAACTTCCTAGCAATTCATCGGATATAAATGAACAAGTAGCACCCGAATTAAATAATACGTAGGCATTTATATCATTGATCGGAATGATATTTCACACCACATCCTTCGATTGCACAGCATCTTGCACTATCATGTTGAACGTTTGAGCGGTTGGTCGGGTCGTCGGTGCTGGTCCAGTGATGGTCAGCATGCCACTGTTGTTGCTTCTTCTATTTCCACTCACTCATCCTGTCGTTTTCTTTGGACAATCTCGAGCTAAGTGCCCCTTTGATCCACATGTGAAACATGCACCTTTCTTCGGACTGGGAAGTTCGGTGCGATGTGACCCTCTAAGCCACAATTATAACATGCCCTCTTTTTTTTTTTTTTTTGCTAAATTGACATGCCCTCTTTCCTTTCAAGCAAACTCCGACGTGATTCTTTCCACAGTTGCTACACGCCTCCACTTTCTTCTTTGGATTCCCTTGCTGATTCCCAACGGTGATACTATTATCCCACTTCCTCTTCTGTGCATTGCCACCATGACTACTTCCTGCTTTATGCTCTCCCTCACCTTTTCTCTTCTACTACTCTTGATTATACTTGGTGAGTGCGTCACTTCCACCTTCTGCGACAATTGCTTTCTCCAAAATTGTTGCGAATGAGTTCAGCTGAAACATCGAAACTCAACTGTAAAGCCAAGGCTTCAATCCCTGTTCGAACCTTCTCGCATTTCTCTCGTCAGTGTTGACTTGATACGGAGCGAACCTCACCAACTCATTAAATCTTGCAGCATACTTAGATACTATCATCGTTCCATGTTTGAGTTCTAAAAACTGAACTTCCATTTGATTCTGCGTGCTAGTAGGAAAGTATGTTTCAAAAAACATTTCTTTAAACCTTTCCCATGGAATCATTCCTTGACCACATCTATATTTGTTAGTTTGCCACCAGTAGCTCGCTTCTCCTTTCAACATAAAGGTAGCAAAAGCAGTCTTTTGATCCTCTACGAGCTTAGCAATCTTAAATACCTTCTCCATTTCCATAACCCATGTTTGGGCTTCAATCGGATTAGTAGTCCCTTGAAACTCTGGAGGTCCTATAGCCAGGGGGTGATTTGTAAGTTTTAAAAGATGAGGAGAAAGACCACAAAAGACTTAAGTTGGGGGAACAACTTATAAGCTACTGAAACTAGGTTTTATATAATTAAAACCTAACTTCTTTCTTTCATTTAGAAAGAAAGAAAGATCAAGAGAGAGAGAAAGAAGAAAGGAGAAGAACTAGAGAGAGAAAGGAGAAGATCAAGAGAGAGAGAAAGAAGAAAAAGAATAGAGAAAGAAATAGAAGGAAAATGAAGATCTAAAAAAAAGAAATGAAGAACAAGAGAAAGAAAGAGGAAGAACAATAGAGAGGAAGTGAAGAAAAGCTAGAAAAAAATTTAGAGAGAAAGATAACGTACGGATCAAAGAGGAAAAGAAGGAAGAAAAGAAGATTAAATTGAAACTTCGATCGATCTTAGCTAAGAACAAGAAGAATAAAAAGGTAAAAATCCTTGGAAACCTCTCATAGTTCATCTTTTTCTTTAAAAACGCTTTCTAGTATGCTAGGAAGTGCTTTGTTAGTGGATGTTGTTTAATGAGACCATAGAAGGGTCTTGGAGAGATAAGGTTGTTATATTATTGATAACCTTGTAAAATTTACCGGTAAATGTCATGAAAGCGAGAACAAAGATTAAAATACTAACCTATTCGTAAAGGATGGAAAATCTTATTAGAGGACGTAAAAGGGACCTTAATAATGATTTTTGCATCTTTTTTTATAAGTCACAAGTGTATTATGAAAAGTTCCATGTGGAATGAGGGGGAAATTCGCCATAATGAAGCTATGACGAAATTCACGAAAAAGATGTCTTAAGACGAAATTGATAACTCAATGCCGCTTCGGGGGTAAGAATTTAACTAGAGCATCCGAAAGAGTTCGAAATCATAGGACTTTTATAGAGTATGGAAAATATGAGTTGCGGGCTCAAGAACGAATTCAATCTGACTTTCGGATGAACGAGTTATGTTAAAACGAAAGTTTGACGTTTAAAAACGTCGTTCGTTGAAAAATTGTCCGTAAAAGGGACTTTTGAGCCAATTTTTGGGCTTAATAGAAATTCAGAAAATTTGTTCCGAATATGCTAAGTTATAGTTAAGGTGGTATACTAGAAGTAAGTTGGGGCGTTGAAAATCAATCGCGCGTCGAAAGCCTAAATTACAAAAAAGAAAAGAAATTTTTTTTAAAGTTTTAAAGCTTCTCACCGGGGCGAGAGCATTTAACTTTGTAAGTTCACCGAGGTGAAGTCCGATAGAGAGCTTCTCGCCGGGACGAGATCAATTAGCCTTGCTGAGTTCGTCGGGGCGCAGATGCCCTGAGCCCAGTTTTGCGATTTTTCGACTTTCGTTCGATTAAGCGTAATTTTTTCATACGAACTCCGATTTAGACGATTCAAGATGATTCGGAAAGCTAAGGAAGAGACCTATAACTTTCAATTTTTAGGTTTGGAATTTGAGTTCAAAAAAAGGGTCCAAATTGGATATCTTTAGGATGGTTGAGAGATCGGGGGTAAATCATGGTGATTTCTTGGGAAAGCCATGACACTGACCCATGTAAGCTAGAAATTCTAAGTTCTAATAATCGAACTTCGGGAATAGGGTCTAGGGAAATGTAAACCCATGAGGGGTAGATAAGTTGGGCATGTCGAGTGAACACAAGGGTGTATTGCTTGGGAGTTCGCGTAACCGAATCGGGCGTGCGACGTACGAATGTCAAAACGTCGTGACTAGAGTTAGAGATTTTGGCAAGTGTTTCGAATCTAATGAGATGGACACTTGAAAGATATGTATAGAGTTAAGGTAAATCAACAAGGAAGGTTGATATGAAAGCTGTGACGTTTCTGAACGCCGCGACCCCAATAAGTAATTAGAAGTTGATCACGTTACTAAGCTATAAAGAGCGAACACTATGAATTAAGAATAATGCTAATATAAACCAATAAGTGAAGTCCATAAATGACTAACTTGTATGTTCGACCTTATGTTACATATAGGTCATTTGAGGAGCGATTAGATAGCGTTCTGGTAAATTGCGTAAAGGCAAGTATCTTATCCTATACATTTACTTTATGCTAGGAATCTATGATTACGAAAGTTTCCTAAACTGTGCAATGTGCTAAATTGCACAAGTTATTTATATTTTGGTAAAATTTCTGTCTATATGCGAATGTGTTCTATTTATACAAGATGTTTAGCTATAAATTATGCTATGTGCCAATATCTGCACTTATGTGCTATTTGAAAGGAACTGTTTAGTTGTAAACTATTCAAGTTGTTAAGTTCTGTTAATCAAGAACTGTTTAAGAAAAATGTCGATGCCATTTGTTTCGACTAGACGAATGCTAGAGTATTGAATTGAGTTGAGTTAGACACATGTCGTGTCATAGGAATGAGATAAACATTATAGGTGTCAAATTTAAGAAAGAACATAGAATGAGGGAAATATCTTAAGGATTGGTCAATATGTCGTTTCGAATATGTTAAACGAAAGGATATTGTCATTCCTTGTTATTCAAAGCTGCTTCACAACTATTGTTCAGTTGTTGAAGTCTTTAAAGAAAATGTTGATAGTTATTTGATTGTTGATTGTTTATTCAACTGTTAATACTTGTTGTGCAATCGAATGCTCACCCTTGCTTTAAATATAATATTTTCAGCAAACCGAGAACGAACCGAGAAATCCGGTGAAGACTAATAAAGAGATCAAGTATTTGACTAGAAGACTTACATGTTAAACTAGATGTATATGTTGTGACGTATATAAGTTATAAATGTATGGTTGTAATAGATAAATGATACATCAATCATTTTTTTCTACTTGTAATTTATTTACGCATCTGTTGTGGCGGATTAAAGTCACTATTGTAATAGATATGTAATGTAATATACATTACTTCCATGATATGCAGTATAAAGGTCTTAGAACCTGGGTGTAGAAGAAATATGATGTAATAATATAGTATTTACATTCATGTTATTAAGATTATGTTGAATGGATAGTACCGTGACGCACCGGACCCGGGTTTAAAGGTAGACCCAGATTTGGGGACGTTATAGTTGGTATCAGAGCTGATAGGTTAAAAACCTTAGGTGGAACCTGAGGCTATAACCTGAGAGAGACTATTGAAGATAGTAAAGAGATAAACATGAACAGAGTTTTAAGAGATGAATTAAGCTAATTTATCAAAAGAAGTAAAAGATAAAATAATATACAAAGATTTAAAGAAGAATCTTACAGAGTTTTTAGGGTACACCTGACCCAAGACATAAGAAAAGATCACGACGTGATTTGATTAAGTTATAGAGGGACAGATAGTCAATCGAATGATTGAAAATTTTAGCTTAATGCTATAAATAGAAGGTACTATGAGATAGTACGAGAAAAACTTAGAAAGAGTTCAAGATAATGAAATACGGATTAAAGAAAGTTCGTATTAAGCAAAGAGAAAGCTAGATTTTATGGGATTTTCAGTTGAGAACTCATGTGATAGCTAAGTTATACAAACCTTTGTATGGGCAGGGGTTTTGGGCTTAGTTTAACAACCACTTAGTTTATCATATTGATAATCATTGAAATATTGGTAACACGCTATCGATATACATATGGTGAGAAGGTGATTCTTTTCTCATATATATTTGATAATTAGAAAATAAGATTAGGTGCGAGTTCTTGAAACTCATGCTTTTGGTAAGTTTGTGACTCATGATCATATGGTATGTTTTGAGCCCCTCAGCGTATGGACAGTCCCTGTAATACCCCGAATATTTATGAGGCTTATAAATACGATCGTATATGGTTAGAGGCTAATTTAGTGACCTAAAACTAGGTATCAAGAAGTTTAAAATCTTAAGACCTAATGAGATTCGAATTTATGTGCTTAATAAAGATCCAAATGATATTTCGAAGCAGGTGTTTTGTGATTATATTATGTAAACGATGAATTAGGTCAAATAAAATTTTTTTCGAAGCTGCTTAGTCGTGCTTACATTGACAAAATGATTTATCGTGCTTTCCACAATTTCACCAAGAAGTATCCCGACAAATTATTTTTAGTAAGCTGCTTTGTCGTGCTTACGATAACAAGCTGCATTGTCGAGCTTGTAAGATATTTTCATTGAGGAGCTTAGAAGATAGGTTCAATTGCAAGCTGCATTGTCGACCTTGGAAGATATTTTCATTGAGGAGCTTAGATTGCAAGCTGCATTGTCGAGCTTGGAAGATATTTTCATTAAGGAGCTTAGAAGATAGGTTTAATTGCAAGCTGCATTGTCGAGCTTAGAAGATATTTTCATTGAGGAGCTTAGATTGCAAGCTCCATTGTCGAGCTTGGAAGATATTTTCATTGAGGAGCTTAGAAGATAGGTTCAATTGCAAGCTGCATTGTCGACCTTGGAAGATATTTTCATTGAGGAGCTTAGAAGAATATTCTAAGAATTTGTTAGGTACTAAAGTGCAATTAACCTAGGTACCAAAGTGTAATAAGCCGAGCCCCTAACGTGCAATTAGTGAAACTTAGTTTTTCTATAAATAGCAAGCTCAGTTCATTCATTCCTTACTATTTTTCGAGAACAATTCAAGAGTGTAACAAATATGATTTTTGTGATTAAATAAAATGTTTATTGAGTTAAATAAATATTTTATTTGATTTATTTATTGAATAGAATAAATAATTGATGAAATTATCGTGGAGTAATTTATTTTAGTGTAATTGTGTTAATTGTTATTTGGATAGTGATTTAATGTTATTCTAATTTAATTATTATGGCTAATGATTTATTTGAATAAAATGATTTATTGAATTAAATTATAATTGGCCATATAGAAATTATAAATTAAATTAGTAAGGTTTAATTGAATTTATTTAATAATAGGTTTAATTAAATTGAAAGTGTGACAATTAAACTATATAGTATAATAGGTTATTAAAATAAATGAAAAAGGGTTTTTATGTTAGTTAAACCAAACAAGGCCTTGTGACCATTGGTTAATAAAAATAGTTTATTTTATTTTGGTTCAACCAAACAAGTCCTTGTGGCTTTGGAATTCTATTTTTCTTAATTGGGTTTGCCAAACATGGTCTAACGCTTTGTTTTTACAACTGACTAATTAAAAATCAAGTTACGTTAAAAAAAAATAAGTCAGTTGTTTTTTAAGCCTAAGGAAGGAATATCAGAGTTTTGGCAGAGAAAGAATAGAGAGAATACAGAGAAGGAATAGGGAAAATTGAGAGAAAAACTTTAAAATCAAATAAGAAGAAGGAGGATTGCCAAGCTATTCCTAATCATTTACCTTAATCAAGGAATTAAGAGGTATAATCTGTTTCTAATTCTTTAATTTTATTACATTGAGTTTTTCACTGTATATGGTTTTTACTTCCATGTATGTAAATTTATTTGCTCAATGCATGAATTAGTTAGTTGTAATTGATAAAATGCATGCATTAGTGATTATATGATGTTTATAAACCAATTTGAAGAAATTAATCCATGAAAACATGCTTTAAAATAGAGTTTTGGTTTTACAGTGTTTCACTTTCATATGTATGGCTTATATGTATGAAAATTAATGTTCAATTTGATTATTAATCGGTAAATTGATTCTTGATTATGATAACATGATGAAAAACAAAAAAATGCAATTTGAACAGATTAAAATGGTTTTATATCGAGTTTATAGTGTTTGTTTTCGCTAAGTGCGTAAAATATGAAGAAATTAGCATGAACATAGAAATTAAATCTTTTAAATTGGTTGTTTGGAGTTTCTGATGTATGGGTAATGCTCTGTAATTGCTTGCTATTGAGTCTTTTGAGTTTATAGCATCAGTGAATAATTATTTTGGTGTTTAAAAGAGTAAGTTATGAAATTGGTTTAAAGTAGAGTCTGTTCGCGCTGTAGCAACTGAGTCTGTGTCGCAGCGCGGCCGCGCTGGTTTCCAGTGCAAAAGTAGCGCAGCCGCGCCAGCAGCAGATCAGTCCCTGTATGAGTGCAGCGCGGTCGCGCTGGTTCCAAGAGTAAAAGTGGCGCGGCCGCGCCGGTATCAGAGCAGACCAGTGATGAGCTTTTACATGTATAGCTTGGGTGATGCTAAGTTAGTCTATTCTAATGTATGTGGAGAATCGTAAAGCATATTATGAGACTTAATAACATGATGTAGTTGCTCATATGATGATTATAAGTTATGAATCAATAAGTTATAAAAAAAATCTGAAACTTAGGGTTGTAAGGGTTGTAGATGTTATTCATATGTTAGGTCTTGTGTTATGTGTTTGTAGAGATTTCGAATTCGTGCTATGTGAGTAGTTAGAAAGTTCAGAGCATGAACTAAGTGACTAAATTGTACTAAAATGAAAGGAGAAATTGTTAATCATAATTGTAATATCACTAATTTACATTGTGATCCTAATGAAATGCAGGACATTTGGTGAACGTAAATTGTGATTGTGTAGATTACGCACGAGGCAAGTTTCTAAATCCTACTTTTCATTGAGCAAGTTCTCTAACCTTGGTTACTATTATTATTCAAGCAAGATTTTTCATATTACCCCAGCGATTATATGTTGATTGAGTTCTCTAGACGTTCAAATGCGTTACTCCAATATATATTCGTTTGTAATCCTTGAATTCTATTGTTATTGTAGTCCCATTTTACAAAGATTGTATTGTTATTGTAATCAGACTGTTATATGGCTAGTGAACCTTTTGATTCAACTAGACCATAGTTGATGATCGTTCTAAAATCTAGAATTTCTGTTGAAGCTTTTCCAAACCAAACTTCATTTGGTACAGACTCTAGTGGTAAAACTGAGACGAACAACCCTAATATAGGGGATTATATTACGTAATAGCGTTAAAATATTTGTGCACAATACATTGTACAAAGGGCTGATCCCCCTGAGTACGAGATGGATAGTCCATAGTCTATAAGACTGTTAAAGGTTACTGTGACAACCCGAATTTTTAGGAATTATTAAATAAGAATTTAGCGAATAAAATTCTTATTATGAGATATGTCGGGTTCGAATATATATATTTTTATGTGTTATATGCTGTGAAATATGTCATTTTGTGTGAATATAAAAGAGGAATATATATATTCTTATATTGGAAAAAATGAGGTTTAATGGTAAATTAAACCATTGATGATAGTAAATGAAATTGTTACAAAAGGATAATAACTGAATGTTATTAAATTGAAATTATATTATGAAATAATATATTTTAATTATTATGCCTTGTTAGTAATGAAATTGTTATGGATTGTATTTCATAATAATGTGAATAATTCACTTAATTAAAATAGTGAATTAATATTTGTTTTGATAAAACGAGAAAATAATATGTTACATGCTAATGTATTACGATTGTGAATGTCGTAAATGGATAAAATATTTATTGAGAAGAATAAATATTTTAATTGGAATGATTATTTAATAAAATAAATATTTGATGAGAATATTGTGTGATAATTTATTTGTATAAGAATATTAAGTAAGGTGAAGATAAATATTTTTATATTTTTTATGCATGTTTTATTATGCATAGATGTTGGTAATTTATTAAATGAGAGGATGAATAATTTTACTCAATAAAATTATTTATTAAGTGAAGGATGATTTTATTAAACAAAATTATTTTATTAAATAAATTTATATTTAAGTGTGACATGGTTTATCATATTAAAAAAAATATTAAAATAAAGAAAGGAGGTTTAATTGGGTTCTAGCCAAACATAGCCTAGAGACCCTTTGTTTTTGTAACTGACTAAAGGAGAGGTTTTATTTTTTTTTAAGTTATTCTCCTAAGTCTGGAGAAGAGAGAACACAGAGAAGGGAGGAAGAGAGAAAGTGAGAGAAAAAGGATTCTCTGTGAAATTGAGAAGGCACTTGAGAAATCAAGAGAAGGAAGAAGATTTAGCAAGCAATTCTTGTCATCATCTAGATAACCTAAGCAAGAATCAAAGGTAATAATCTAGCTTTGAGTTATTAATTTCATATTCATTGAGTTTCTTTAAAATGGATTTTTGGTTGAAGGATTTGATGAAGTATTGGTAATATATGTTTATAAGCATGCTTAATCCGTTATTTGGTGTTTATATATAATTTTGGAGTTATCAAATTCATGAAAACATGAATTAGAAGAAGAAAATTGAGTTTTGTAGTAATATGTATATTTTAGTCTATTTTGAGACTAAAATTAATAGTTAATTCATGTATAAAGTCCGTAATTGATAATGGATGGTGTTAGTATTCTAAGAAACGAAAATGTTGCAAGTTAAATCAATCAAATTGGTGGAGAAACGAATTCGTGAGAGTTTGATTCGTTAAATTTGTTCAAATATGAAAAACTAGCATGAACTTTGATTTTTGGTCTTTAAAATTTGTTATTTAAGCAATTTATGTTGTTAGAATCACTGTACACATGTTAGGTTTTAGTTTTACATTATGTATGAAGTCTGGGTATGCGTAAATTGCCTATTGGACGAAGGAATTGGGAATTTTTGGCTTTGAAATTCTGCAGTTCGCGAACTGCAGAATCTGGAAATCAGATGTCTCGCCCCGGCGAGGTTTTTGTTAGGGAATTTCTCGCCCCGGCGAGAGTTTCATGTTATAATTTTCTCGCCCCGGCGAGAATTGCAGAAATGGAAAATTTTTCCTATTTTTAATTCTTTTCTTTTTGGTTATCATATGTTACCCTAAACAAGAATTACTTATAACCATTACACATCTAATGTAGAACAAAGTTTAAAACTTAGCCAGTGGTTAAGTGTCGATTAAAGCGAGACGCAATAAAATGAAGGTTTACAAGGAGCCCTAATGGAACTTAATTCCTAACTTAGGAATTATAAAGAGAATAAAGTGAAGGATTTTGAAATGTTAAGTAGAATTAATTCTAAGTGTTGATATGTGGCTAATAAATCATGTACATGATTATATATATCGTGTAGGATACATGAAGTGCAGATAAACATAAGCTGGCTACGATAAATGATAATCTACGAACCAGGCAAGTCTTTCAGTTCCTAGTTGTTTTGTGAACTCGATGATTAATTGCTTTAAATTTTATACTGTAAGAGCATGACATGTTACATGTACTGTGAGTATGAATTGTTAAAGTCAACATATGACTTCCTTGATTGAGTAAAGAATGTTGATTGAATTATGGAATTCAATCTCTATTTGATATGTGACGTACAATATGTAAGTTATATTTATTCAAATGTTTACATTATGTTAGATAAGCATGATAATTATGTGCTACGTGATGCATGCAAACTGTTAGATTTTGCTGAGCTGTCGAGCTCATTCTTGCAAATAACCATTTTTGCAGGTTAAGGATTCAAGGTAAAGTTATGTGCTACCCAAATGACGTGAATCAGACATAATGCATGAGGAACAAATGTTTAGCTTAAAATTTATATTTTTGAACCATGAATTAAGGTTTTGAGTAATGTATTTGATGATGTATAAATTGTATTTGTGTTGAGTTGTAAAGTTTATATTGAGGTGTAAATTTTTATAGTAAGTTCAACAAGGTGAATCATGAAATTAACATGATTCTAAGATATTCAGATGTAAAGGTTGAAAATTTTGGAATCGAGAATGATTTGTAATAGAAATTTTTTTTTTTTATTATTCCGCATTTTTTTTTATTAAGTTAACATTGAATAATGTTGTAAAGTTAGAATGTAGATGTATTGTTAACGACCGAAGTCGAGAGTTGGATTGTTCAGAATTTGGGGTCGTTACAGTTACGGTAGAAATACCTGTTAACCTAGGACATAGTTCGAGGTTTTATGACTCTCAGGTATACTTTTAATCTTGAAATCTATATTCAGCTCTTGAGCCAAGCTTTTTGTTAAGCTTTTAGATCTTTTGTTTGTTATTAATCGATTTCAGAAAAACTATTACTCCTCAGTTAAAACCTACTCCGTTAATCATTAAACTGTTATTGCTATTATACTTGGGGACAATTGTTTGCTCACCCTTGCACAAAACATTGCAGCTAAGACTGAAAAGTCGGATGAGCCGTCCAGGAGTAAGGGTAAAGGCTCTTGCAGAAATAGCTCGCGAACTGCTATTTGTTATGGAGTTTTTGTAATAAGACTTATTTAATTTTATGTTTTAATTCCGCAATGATGTAATAAAGGTTAGATGACCTAGGATTTATTTACTTAAGAGATTTAAGTTGCAACCCCTATTGTGGGAAGATGATTTATTCAGTTTAATTATATTATCTTTTATCATGGGTAATTAGTCGTGAATGTATGGAATAGTGAACACCAAATCTGTGGGATTGAAGTACTCGGATTTGGGGGTGTCACAGGTTGGTATCAGAGATGTAGGTTATGAACCTTTAGGTGGGGAAAACTTTAGGGTAGTAGCCTTTTAGAAGATAGAGAATATAGTGGTGATAAACTCTTATCGAGTTCTAAGGAATGAACTAAGGAAATTCATTAAAGACAATAAAATGATTATGTGCTATGTGATTACTTGTTAACAAACTTATATGCTCGCGAGTAGTATTGAGTAGTAATTAAATTTAAAATTTTATTGTCAGGATGTCTGATATAAGAGGATCCAGTCAGGCTAGGGAGGAGGAGCCCCAAGAAATTCACGTAGTCCGAGAGCAGCTAGTGCAGAAGGAGCCATTCCCCATTGATCACAGTTGTAGGCCCTGAGTATGAACCTGAGTCAGATCTTGAGGAGGATCCTGAAGAGGTTGAGGAGGAGGAAGAAGACCCTGAGGAGATACCATTATCTTCCTTAGGTGTTCAGATGTATGAGCAAGTGTATGATCGCAACATAGAGTTGCAGGTTAGAGTGGAGGAGTTAGAGGAGCAGATGGCTAAGCAACAGACTGTTCTGGAGCAGAAGAATGGCGAGATTGAGGAGCTTGGTATACGTCTTGGGGACGTGGAGTGGAAGCTAGTTCAGGCAGAGAGCCAAAAGGAGGAGTCATCAGCTAAAGTGGAGAAACTGAAGAGTGAGCTGAGAGAAGAGTCTGCAAAGCGTGCTAGAGCCGAGGATGCGTGGATGAGGGTTACTGATCATGTAGACCGTGTTGAGGACGAGGTTCAGTCAAAGAAGGCTAAGATAGACGATATGGGACATGTTTTCCACACGATGGTGAATAGAGCTCAGAGTAAGGGAAGCTTCCAATAGGTACGAAGTTAGAGTTAAGAACTTGTCTGATGCACTGCTTATAAAGTTACTTTACGATTCTGCTCTGCAAGTATCCTACAGTAATCATAGTTACTCTACGATCAGTCACAGTTATGCATTAATAATAGACTAGATAATTTACACGAGTGACTTATACGGTCTGCTCCATAGCTCTACGATCGAGGTGAGACCACTCTACGGTTGTAGAGTTCATCTTACGATCCATTGGGATCCTAGAAGTACTTTAAATTTCAGCTCAAGGAACATCCCTTGGCCGATTAATAAGATCAAACATACCTAGTAATATAGGTTTGGGTCTGGCCGACTATTTACCGACAAGATTGGGACTTCGGCTCTAGGTCGGAACCGTTCATAGTTCGGGATCTCTCGTGGTTCGGGTGAATCTGAGGTTGACTCAACTTAGTCTTTAGGAAGTCGAAGATCTGAGTCACTACGACACACAAAACTCCAATTTTGGGACCCGCGACTTCGGGAATCAAGTTCGGACATTACTGACATTAGGGGTTCGGCTTCGGGTCTAGTACTGACCCAAAGCAATTGCTACTGCCTATCTTTGGTTCGGGGTCGGGTGACAACCTATGTCTAACCCCGTTACTTAGGTTCATGGGTTCGGAGTGAGGTGACGAAACTCATCGAAACAGCTTCGGTCCTTCTGATATCAACTGGGTAACATGGATAAGGCCGCTATTACGACTCTGGTTTAAGTCATTACCAAGTCCAATACATTACATATAGGTTTCTGATCAACTACTCTACGACTCCAGAGTTTAACATTATTCTCACGTTACAACTTATCATGTTCGACTCAACATCTACTGCCTCAATCAGAAGGAAGTTTAACTAGACAAGGAAAGGCTAATGCTTGAAATAAAAAGGGGTCTCACCTCTTCGGAGCTTGTTTGCTATCTCTAGCTTTCAGATTCGGTTCGCCTATCCGACCGGTAAGAACTCCTCTTCAAGATTCCTCTTACCTCCCAACTCACAATATCTCTCTTGTATCAGTACTAATAAACTCAACAAGCTTCTCATATAGAATAGTGATTTTATTTATACAGAAACCATTACCCAATCGCTGGTTATTACACTAAACTCAGGACCGGTTCTTAATGGAATTACCTGTTGGTCGTGAGGGATTAGGTGGAAAACTGCACCAACCCACTGCTACAGCAATCGGCAGGTTGTCACCTTTCTTGCTTGGGTTCTCACGATACCAGGCGTAGGCCATTGGTCTAGCTCAGCTGATAGGAAGTGGCTGATTCAAATCTAACCCGTTACAATAAGGGTAAAATCTCCCAATTGGGCTTGCTGACATACACCTATTGGACTCCTTAATATGCCTGCCCGCATATCAAGGATGGCCCAATTTACTAACTGATGTCCAACCCACAAGTCCATACCTGTTTCGGGTGGGGCTGGTTTAATGAATAAGCTGGACTAGTCCACTGTTAATAAATCCCTAGTGGTACTATAAATTATTAATATCAATATTACTATACCCCATCGTTAAATACCTACAAGTCCAATGCACAATTTATTGTTTGGGCTTGTTTAAACGATTTACTAGGCTAGTCCATTTATATTTTAATAACACACATGAACTATCAATTAACACATAGCCACACATAGTTATCCAAATCATTTAAGGATTTAAATAATACGCAAAAGAATAAAATAAAATTCTTAATTTTATTAATAATATAGCGTAGAAATTTGCAGTCATTACATAGAGCTTATGCTTACTCTATGATCTGTTCTATGAATAACTGTTCTACAATCAAAGAAGCACTCTACGATTGTGCTCTCTATCATCATATCATCATTAAGGACTTTACAAAACTTACTGGTACAAATATACATTAGTCATATTCATCATCAAATTTAATATGCAGACTCTAACAATCTCCCCCTATTTGATGATGACAAAACCAGTAGTTTTAATTCATTCATCAATTTCTATAATGCAATTGCTTTTGAAAAATAAACGTGACTTAGAATATAGTGAGCAACTATATTGGTAGATCAAAAGAATGAATTTATTGATGTATAATAATTTTGTACAAAGTATGTAAAAAATTTACAACAGAAAATTTTACAAATAAAGAATACTTATAATCTATTTCTATCTTCTTCCCATTTTCTCCTTCTGAAGCCACTTCTTTTCAGATTCAACTCTCCTTTCGTATCTAGCTCCGTCTCCAACTTGTTTTCTTTGAATCTCCTCTACAGGATCCCTTGGGCTAAGGTCAGGCATGTTTATTCTTTCTTCTCCCACAACGTGAGTCCCCTGAAGATTTCGCGAAGATACACGGGATAACCTGATGGGACTCTAGTTCCAGTGGGTGTCACTGTACTAGATGACTCATGCCTTGAAGATGAATGACCACGATCAATAGGTAGAACTGATTGAGCTTGAGGTGATCTGAAAGTTGGAGGATAGATAGATGTCTGCACTGATCTTTTCCTTTTCTCCCCTTAACTTAGTCTTTTCTCCCCCTGTCTTGCACTCTCCCCTTGTCTCTCCCCTTTTTGTCATCATTAAAGTCATTGGAGAGCTGTTGGACAACGTCAATAAGTTCTTCTAGCTGAGTGGTGGATACGACAATGTCATCACGAATTTCACATTGCCTTGTATTAAATTCATTGCGTTGGTGATGGACAAGAGCCATGGCATTGTCTATTCGTTCAATCATTATACTTTTAAATTCTGAGAGGGAGGAGCTAAGCTCAAAGACTTTATCAGAAAGGAATCTGATCTGCTCGACATTGGTGTTTTGAAGGAAGACTACAGCAGCCTTATGAGCAGCTATCTCTTTGAGGAATACTTGATTGTGCTGGCTGAGACTGTGAGACATATCCTTGAATATGTTTCTCATTTGTTTGTTACACTCTTTACCCATCTCTCCAGGAAGTTGGCTTGTAGCTTTGTAATTCTGTTCATTTTTTTATTAAGTTCCACTGAAGTTTCCTCAAGCTTCTAATCAATATCTTCAAACATGTGAGCTGTCAGATCTGCCAATTGATCTTTGGTGGGAACTATGGTGACACGATCCAGAATTTGAGTTAATATAACTTCAGATCTAGCCTTATCACTCCGATTGAGATTTGCAAGAGCAAGAGGAAGATCAAAATATTCATTTTTGGAGGAGGAAAAGACATTTGTATGAACAATGGGTTTTATTTTTGATTTTATTATTTGTATAGGTGATGGAAAATGTATTGGAGAATTTTTAGGTGTAGAGATTATGTTAAAGATATGTATAGGATATGGAGAATTAGAGTGTATTTGAGGAGTATGTGTAGGAGAACTCGTACTTTATACATCGATCGCAGGGTTTTGGGACTCTACGATCGGAGAGTTAGTTTTATTTACATCATCCGTAGAGTGTTGGGACTCTACAAATGGAGAGTGAGGTGAGTTTACATGGTAAGTAGAGTGTTAAGACTCTACGACTGGAGAACTAGTTTTATTTACATCGTACGTAGAGTGTTGAGACTCTACGAACAGAGAATGGATTAAAGATTCGATAAAACAATCAGGAGTAAAAGGTTGCTCAGAGATCGTAGAGGGATACTCTACGACTTCGTCATCGCAAACAAAGAATGAATGAATAGAGTTGAAAGATATAAATAAATAATAAGGAATAGAAATTACCTGGGGATTTCGTTACTTTGAGTAGAAGGGTTCATTGCAAATGAGCGTGTTTGCATATGAAATGACCCTTAGGAAGTTTTGAGCCACCAGCTTTAGGTTTGGAAATTTGGAGTAGCTCCAGCTGATGAAACTCTGGTCTCTCAAAGTAATAGCTTTCAGCAACGGCATCAATGGCAGGAATAGAGCAATTGCCCACTCTCAGGATCGTAGAGAGTGGTGCTGCTATCCATCTCAATGTCATGAAAGCTGTTGAAGAGTTCATCTACGCTTATTGAGATCAACCTCATCCGCCTAGCTCCGAAACCAATCCATTTATCAGGAAGACGAGCATTATAGTCTTCTACGGCTTCAAGAACAATTCATCTTCGAATTCCTTTTAACGTAGATGGTATTGATGGGGGTTCTTAATAGGCAGTTGGTTGCTCCCCCTCAGAGTTGGGATTTTCTGGTTTCACGATCATAGGGTCGAAGCCTCTATTGATGTCCTCTACAACATTGTCAATAACTTTGGTGAGTTATAGAAAAGCATCAGAAGAACTTGATGATAGTTGAATGGGGTCTTGTTTTCTCTTGCTCCTTATTTCTCTACTTTTCTTTTTGTTTTCTTCCTTCTTCTTCTCTTCATCCTTCTTCTTCTTTTTTGCTTTCTTTTTCTTCTTCTCTGAATTCTTCACCATATTTCTCAACTTCTTCTTCTTTTTCTTTGGCTCAAAATTTAGAACCGATGCAACCATTTCTTCATCATTTTCTTGTGGCTCCGGCAAATCAGCCATCACAGCCATTTCTTCATCATTATGTGGCTCAGGCGTAAAAGCCTTCTCAGCCATTTCTTCTTCTTGCCTTGGCTCAGGCATTGTGGCCATCCTAGCCATCTCATCATCAGCCTCCAGATGAGGCTCTACTATTGGAGGAACCATGGACTCTCCAGCTTGTTCTTCAAACTGAAGAGGCTTAACAGAGGCCTTTTTCTGGCATTTGCCTCTTAAGCCTTTGTTTTTCTTAGCCAGCTAGGAGATATGAGTATGAATTTCCTTTTCCCTTATCTCAGGATTAGAAGAGAGATCCTGAGAGTCCCTGGGAACTTCTTCTATTCTTTCTTCAATTTTCTTCTTCTTCTTCATAAGTTGGTCAATAATAAAGTCTAGAGCTTTACTAATGAAGAGGTGTAGCAGATCCTTACGAAGCCTCTTCTTCTTGAATTGTAGCCACTTTTCTTTTACCTTTAGCTTTGGCTGGCTTCTGGACTTTACTTGTAGCACTGCCACCTTCTGATTGCCTTGACCTTATGATTTCAACTAGATTCTTCTTCCAGTTTTCAAACAGTTTAGGGGTAATCCTTTTGTTAACATTAAGAGGCTGGCTCTTCGTCCCCAATTCTGTTCTTTAGCCTTTTCTTCAAGATGATACTTATGAATCTCCCATTAAACATCTTGGGAGCTAGCTTACCTACAGCCTTCTTCTTTCCAGCATTTTCAATCTATTTGGCTAGCCAATCCATGAATATGGCGCCAAAATTTATCTCCTTCTTCATAACAATGGCAGTCATGATCTTCATTTGTAGCTCATTAACTGAGTCACGAGTAGTCTTTATAAAGTATACACTTGCCCACAATATCGGTAAGGAACTCGAATTCCTGGGGAAATTCCTTTTTCTTGATCTTTTTTTTTGATAATGTGGAGTTTTCCAACCGCAGTCAGACTAAGTCTCCCCACCCCGGGCCAGGCTTTGCGTACAGGCTTCGCCTAAGACATGGCTTCACCCAAAAATGTACGACCCGTGGCCGCGTTGCCTTTGTAGGCTTAACAATTGTTGCTAGTGGGATTCGATCCCAGGACGTCCGAGTTTACGGTTCCATCTCCTTGAGTTATGGGTTCTTCTGATACCTCATCAACTTCATTCCCTCCTTCATGTCGATTTCTTCAAATGAGGTAAGTCCTTGGCTGACAAAGCCCAAGTTGTGATTGTGCTCTGTAACTCCCATTTGCAGAGTCGTGCCTTTGATTTTGGTAACCAAAACACCACCACCATAAAAAGCATTCAGGTAAAGCTCCTTTACTAACTCAGTGTAGACCTTTGTGTTGGTATCCAAACATTCCATGAATCCAGCTTTCTGAACCAGCAACAAAATCTTTCTACACTTTTCCTCTGCTCTGCCAAATTTATCGAAGCACAGCGGGTTGCCAAAGATTACTTGAAAATTGGCCATCTTTTCTGGTAGGATTTGAACTGAAGAGTTCACAAAAGTGTTTAACTTTTTTGTGACTTTGAAAATTTTAGCTTGAAGGTTTAAGAGTTTGAAAGTTCGAAAGCATAGATCTCAGATTGCAAAAATAGAAGGGTAAAAGTTAGATGAAAATTTGAAATGACTTTATATCACCTCCCTCTAATTTTGCTAAAGTGGGGCACGTGGTGAGAGACTGTTGGATGCACGTCGCATCAGTTCTGTATTTTTACAGCTGTATCGCAGTAATTTCTTCATTCCACTCGCCTTTCTTGGACGTCACGCGCTCTCCAACCAACCGCCTTAACTTCTTCTGACGTAGAGTAACTTCTTGAAAGACTTTTAATTCTACGATTATCCTTTTGCTCAACAATCAACTTCCATTCTACGATCAGCTTTCAGTCTATGAACTCTTTCAGTCTATGATTGACATTTCTTCTGCGATCAGCTTCCTGTTCTACGAATAGCTTTGATCCTATGAACATTGGTTAGCTTTACGAACTTATCTACTCTTAGACAGTTCTACGATCCTTACCTGCACTTGTTAGTAACGTCCAGAATATAGTACTAAGGATGCAAATTAAGCATACCTAACTCACTTATTAACTTATTAAACCTAGATTCGTCTAAAGGTTTAGTAAACACATCTGCAAGCTAATTTTCAGTTGATATAAAATGTAAAGATATATTACCATTTTGCACATGATCTCTAATAAAGTGATATCTGATGTCTATATGTTTAGTCCTAGAATGCATGACAGGATTATGGGTTATTAAGATAGCACTTGTATTATCACAAAAGATAGGAATATACTTGAAATCAAACCCATAGTCAGCTAGCTGATTCTTTATCCACAGCATTTGAGCACAACAACTACCAATAGCAATGTACTCAACTTCTACAGTTGAAGTTGATACTGTAGGATTTTCGACACATAAAAGCAGCGGAATTTAAAATTTTAAACCAATTTTCGAAAACCCTAAAACAGGATCCATGCAAAAGCATATTAATTCAGAGGTTTAGATTGTGTTACCGATTATCCGAGCTTGAATGAAGATGAAGGAAGACTCTAGAACAGCTTGAATCTTCAACGCAATCCAATGGAACTGCGTCTCTACGGTATCCATACGAACGCCTCGCGAATCGTCAAACGATCTGCAGAAAAGAGATTTCGGTACTAGCCGCCAAGATCTGAATTTTTACTGAAGTTTTTCTCTCAACTCTCTTTTCGAAAATGGCTAGGATTTTGTTTTCTTTTGGTCTCACATAAACAAGACAGCTGATATATCAGATATATATAGCTTTCAAAAAGGAATTATAGTCTGCATGCTAGCTGTCGGTAGGAAATTGTTTAATATGTTTTGGGACCGGTTGGCTATGCTTGCCTCGGTTCTGTTCATGACTGATGTGTCGTTGCTGGTTCTTGGACTTCACTTGTTCCGACTGCCTGTTTACAATTGGTTTGGCTTATCCTCTTTTTGGATTTGTTTGTGCGCCATGTCCTTCTTTCGGTTGTTTTATGCAATAGCCGGAAATTATTCTTTGGTGTTTTCCCTTTGTCCATGTTAGCCCTGCTTTGGTGTTTATATGCCCCTCTTGGGCTGTACATGGGTAGAGTTGCATGGCCACCTTTCTTTATGCATGGCTGTTGTGTGGGGTTTGTTCGTGGTTTCGTTTTGCTACCGGACTGCTCTTTGTGCCCATACTGTTTGCTGATATTTTGTGCATTCTATAACAATGCTTGTTGTTCACGTTGTGGACTAGTTGTTTTCGGTGTTTTTTGCTGGGTTGCCACGTGGGTGGCTGGTTTGGGCTGGCTGTTTTTCAGCTTATTGATGGGCTAAATTACTGGAACGGGTCCCTTGTTATTGCTAGTGTTTGGTGCAGCTCATCCTGATTGGGGCAGTGTGGGTTGTCCTTGTGTTGCTAGGTTGTGGTGTCTTAAGGGACCCACATGGGCCCTATCTCTCCTAAAATCTTTTATGGGTCTTTTGCCTGTTTTTTGGCACGTAGCATGATTGAAATTTGAATTCCGGATTGGTGGGTGTCGTAGGGTCCCACGATGACTTTGGCCTACATTGTTGGGCTGTTCTCTTGTGCAACAGATGGTCTTCATTTTTGATCGAAACTGATCGTGCGCTTTTTAGTGCTATATTGGTTTTGGACGAATTCGTGGTCCGTTTTGTTGTAGCAATCTTATCTAATTTTTTTTATTAGTTGCCTTCTTTGCCTAATCTCGGGCTGTGAGATTAATATATTTTAGATTAGGCATTGAGTTTTCCTAGTTTATTAGGTGTTTTAGTCCTTTCGGGAGTAGAGGACTATGTTCTGATCTTCATTGTAATATTCTTAGTTTTTTTACATTTTTAAATACAAACTAATTTAGCAAAAAAAAAGGAATTAAACAAAACCCTAATCCTATTAGAAAATTAAAATCCAAATTTATATATATTATATTTTAATTAAGTCTTACTTAATTAATATACATATATACAAATTATTCAGTTAATTTAAATTCGTAATTTAAATACTATCAATCGTATTGACATATTTAAATCCTTACAATTTAAATTAATTCTCTTTTAATTACGTTCTAAGTGTGTGACCCTATAGGTTATTATTATATTGGCAATAATTTTAAAATCATATTATAAAATTATAAACAGTGATTGGCATCTAGTAATGCATCACTGCTACTCAAGTAATAATAAGATCGGTGATTCGATGCAACCTTTTCGTGACCAATGTTTTAATGTAATTTAATCCTTTTAACCTGACATTCTAGATTAAACTCGAGCCATGGAATGTGTCATACTCTTCATAATTTAATCCGAGTTTTCTTAATCAATGAGTAGACTATATTAAACAAATCACTATTTGAGCATGGCCATACATTTCATAGTCCTACTCAATCAGAGGCCTATGGATATCACCCCTAATATATAGGAGGGTTAAATTCCATCTAGATCACTCATATTCCTCACACGATTCATGATGTACCCAATAATCACCTTTATTGTCCACCCTATTAAAGATGTCCTTTGATGATATCAAAGTACATAAATTTCCGTGTAGTAATATAGTGATTTCAGGTCGGAGGACCATTACATCATTGTCACTATGAGAATTGCTTATGGCACTTTACATAATGCTCCACGTAGAATTCTCATGGTGGGTCTGTCCAGTACATTGTTCTCTAACATGTACCTATGCGTTGACTCAATATCTCATATATTAATGACCAATGAGATTTAGCCATCAGTCAATCCACATACTAGTCTCAATGTATCATTGTTGTCCCATTAATAATGATACTCGACTAGGGACATTTAAGAGTAATGATACTAATTGTAATTATATAATCTCATGTTCAAGTCACATACTTGAAGCTATATAATTTGTATCATTATTCTAAGGACTTTTATTATGCTAACATTTATATAACACAGTAAATGAAACCATAATAAAGTAATTCATTTATTCAATCAAATATCAAAAGAAATGTTAAGCAATTACATCAAAGAATTGGCCTCTAGGGCATAAACTCTAACAATCTCCCACTTGCACTAGAGTCAATCACTCATGTATCTAATACCCATGGAACTAGTGTGACCTTCATGCTTCTGCTGTGACAAAGCCTTGGTTAGTGGATCTGCAACATTATCATCTGTTGGCACTCTGCATATATGTACATCCTCCTCTACCAATGATTTCACGGATGAGATGGTACCGCCTAAGTATATGTTTGGATCGTTGGTGAGATCTGGGTTCCTTAGCCTGTGCAATGGCTCCATCATTATCACAGTATAGCTCAACTGGATCAACAATGATTGGAACAACACCAAGTTCAGTGACGAACTTTTTAATCCATACAACCTCCTTGGCTGCACTAGAAGCAGCAATATACTCAGCCTCTGTTGTAGAATCGGCTATTGTCCTTTGCTTCGAACTTTCCCAGCTAACAGCACCACCATTAAGGCAAAACACAAAACCTGATTGAGACTTATAGTCATCTATATCAGTCTGGAAACTAGCATCTGTGTAACCCTTTACTGCCAGTTCGTCTTCACCTCTATATACCAAAAATGAATCCTTAGTCCTTTTCAGGTACTTGAGGATATTCTTGACTGCTGTCCAATGACCTTCACCTGGATTCGACTGGTATCTACTCGTCATGCTCAAAGCATACGAGACATCCGGACGAGTACATATCATTGCATACATGATAGATCCAATTGCCGAAGCATAAGGGATCTTTCTCATATGCTCCTCATCATCTTGTGATTTAGGACATTGGGCCTTAGAGATCTTTACACCATGAGACATGGGTAAGTGTCTTCTTTTTGCCTCTTGCATGTTGAACCATTTCAGCACTTTATCAGTATATGTACTTTGACTTAGGCCGAGCATTTTTCTCGATTTATCACGATAGATCTTAATACCTAAAATGTAGGTTGCATCGCCCAAATCTTTCATGGAGAAACATTTTCCTAACCATGTTTTTACAGCCTGTAAGGAAGGAATGTCATTCCCAATAATTAATATGTCGTCAACATATAATACCAGGAATATAATGTAACTCCCACTAACCTTCTTATATACACAAGGTTCATCTTCATTTTTTACAAAGCCAAACTTTTTGACTGCTTCATCAAATCGAAGATTCCAATTCCGTGAGGCTTGCTTCAATCCATAAATGGATCGCTGCAGCTTCATACCTTTCCAACATCCTTTGGAGTGAGAAAAACCTTCAGGTTGTGTCATATACACATCCTCAAGGAGATTTCAGTTAAGGAAAACAGTTTTGACATCCATCTGCCAGATTTCGTAATCATAAAAGGCTGCAATAGCAAGTAAAATCCTGATGGATTTAACCATTGCCACTGGAGAGAAGGTTTCATCATAGTCAACATCTTGAACTTGTTTGAAACCTTTTGCTACCAGTCGGCCTTTATAGGTTTGTACATTTTTTTTGTTAACTGTGGGTGTCCCGGACGCATCCAGACTAATCCCTCCAAACCCGGGTCAGCCTTTTCATACGGGCTTGCGCCCGTATCCCCGTGGCCATAGCGGAGCATTATTAGTGCCCCTCTAAGTGTTGCTAGTGGGAGTCGATCCTGAGTCGTCCGGGTTTACGGTTCGTTCCCAGGGCGGCTTGCACTACTGCGCCACTTGTTGTGCTTATAGGTTTGTACATTACCATCCATGTCGGTTTCTTCTTGAAAACCCACTTGCACCCGATTGGTTTTACCCCTTCGGGTGGATCAACCAAAGTCCATACTTGGTTAGTATACATGGAGTCCATCTCAGATTTCATGGCTTCAAGCCATCTCTCAGAATCTAGTCCATTTATAGCTTCTTGGTAGGAAGCAGGCTCATCCTGATCTATGAGCATCACATCGCTGTTTTGAGTCACAAGAAATCCATAATATCTCTCGGGCTCTTGGTGTGTCCTACCTGATCTACGAATGCCTTGTGTAATTTGAGCAGGTTCACTTTTCACAACATCTTGTGGTCCCTGCTCATGTTCCAACTCAGGTTCAATGATATTTTGTGGTTCTTGAATTTCTTCGAGTTCTACTTTCCTCCCACTGTTTCCTTTAGAGACAAATTCTCTTTCTAGAAAAATACCAGTTCGAGCAACAACCACTTTGTTCTCAGAAGGTTTGTAGAAATAATACCCTTTTGTTTTCTTAGGGTATCCCACAAAATTACATTTCTCAGATTTGGGTCCGAGCTTATCAGAAGCCAAACATTTTACAAATGCCTCGCAACCCCAAATCTTCATGAAAGACATACTAGGACGTTTTCCAGTCCACATCTCATATGGTGCCTTTTGAACCATCTTTATGGAAATACGGTTAAGTGTGAATGCAGCTATCTCTAGGGCATGACCCCAAAAACTTATTGGAAGATCTGCATGACTCATCATTGATCGTACCATGTCCAACAAGGTGCAATTTCTCCTCTCAGACACACCATTCCATTGTGGTGTTCCAGGTGGAGTGAGTTGTGATATAATACCACACTCCTTTAGAAGGTCATCAAAGTCTTGGTTTAAGTATTTACCTCCTCAATCGGATCGAAGGGCTTTTATGCTTTTGCCAAATTGGTTTTGAACTTCATTCTTGAATTCCTTGAACTTTTCAAAGGATTCGGATTTGTGTCTCAAAAGATACACATATCCATATCTACTGAAGTCGTTAGTAAATGTAATGAAGTAATAGAACCTACCTCTTGCTAATGAACTCATGGGTCCACATACATCACTATGTATAAGTCCCAAGACATCGCTAGCCCGTTCACTATGACCAGTGAAAGGGGCTTTAGTCATCTTGCCTAATAAACAAGACTCGCATTTCTCATATGAGTCAAAATCAAATGAATCCAAAAACCCATCTTTATGGAGTTTGGATATGTGTTTCTCATTTATATGGCCTAAACGACAGTGCCAGAGATATGTCGGATTTGAATCATTTGATTTAAATCGATTTGTATTTATGTTATAGATAGACATTTCAAAATCAAGGATATAAAGACCATTAAACAATTGTGCAACACCATAACATATTTCATTTAAGTAAAACAAACAACTGTTGTTCTTTATTAAAAATGAAAAACCTTTCTTGTCCAAACAAGAAACAGAAATAATGTTTTTGCTCATAGCAGGCACATAATAACAATCCTCTAATTCTAATACTAGCCCACTAGGTAATGATAAATGATAAGTCCCTACGGCTAGAGCAGCAACTTTTGCTCCATTCCCAACTCGTAGGCCAACTTCTCCTTTCGCCAAAGTCCTACTCCTTCGGAGTTCCTGCACATTAACACAAATGTGAGAACCACATCTAGTATCTAATACCCATGATGCAGAAGTAGACAAATTGACTTCTATAACATATATACCTGAATCAGAAGTCACACTTCCTGGGACGAACTGTAAACTCGGACGTCCTGGGATCGAATCCCACCTGCAGCAATTGTTAGGTCTTCTTTAAGGTCACACGACCACGAGTCTTCAGCGCAAGCTGGGTTGAAAAGGTTGACTTGGGCTCGGGGGATTTAGTCGGGTTGCGACCTGGAAACCCACGATTAAAAAAAAGTCACACTTCCTTTCTTTTTCTTCAGTTCTTCCAAATAAACATGACAATTCCTCTTCCAGTGTCCAGGTTTTCCACAGAAGTGACAATCACCTTCTTTAGCCACCCCACCTGTAGGCTTTAAAGCCCGTTTGTTTTTGAAATTGGGTTTGGCACCAGATTTAGATCTTATCTTTTTCTTGCCTTTCCTTTTTCCCTTAGCATTCCCCTTTTGCACCATCATTATGGGATCGGGTCCTGCCTTTTTCATGTTGTTCTTGGCAGTTCTTAACATGTTCAACAACTCAGTAAGTGGTTTCTCAATTTCATTCATGAGATAATTCATAACAAATTGAGAGTAGTTGTTGTTCAAATATAGCAAAACAAGATCAGTTTGGACTTCCTGAGTAATCGGAAAACCCAACCTATCAAGGTACTCAATATACCCAATCATTTTCAGAACATGTGGACCAACTGGATCACGATCACCAATCTTGCAGTGATATAGCGCTTTGCTTGTATCATACCTCTCCTATCGAGCATGCCCTTCGAACAATTTCTTGAGATGCTCGATCATCTCATAAGCATCCATTAACTCATGTTGCTTCTGAAGCTCAGAGTTCATAGTTGCTAGCATGAGACAACTCACGTCCAGAGCATCATCTTGATGCTTCTTGTAAGCATTATGCTCTGCACGTGGTGCAGTGTTAGCTGGTGCTGCAGGAATGGGCCCATCAAGGACATATAGCTTGCGCTCTTGTTTGAGGATAATCCTAAAGTTCCTGTGCCAGTCTAGGAAATTAATTCCACTCAGTTTTTCCTTCTCAAGGACTGATCGTAGTGAAAGACTATTTGTGTTATTGTTTGCCATTGATATCTATAATTTATAAGTGAAAAAATAATAAGTCAAATTACAGAGTTTTTGATATTATGAAATTGATAATAGTACATTCAAAATATACCTCCCACTATTTTATTCAAATTAATAGCCCTCACCATTAATTCGGAAAGCATTTTTATTTAAATCTTTCTAGTGAGCCAAGATCCATATTTCATTATGCCTTAAGTTAGCTTTGGCTATTCTCTTAAAACATAATTATTTTGGTAGACAACCCTTTTGTCAATTATATCATATATAACTCTTAGATAGTTTGGTGAACAACATTTGTTCTAAGTCCATCTAATGGTACCTACTAAACTCTATGCCTCTAAGTCCACAATCCTATTGAGATAACTTAGTTAAGTCAGGCCCAATGATTTTAACAATTTGGATATCACAATTATCCTATCGCATCTTACCAAGATAAATAGGGTACTTTACTTTGGCAAACCTACATCCATCGATCAAGGTCTTGATGAGTGTTATTCATTGGAAGGCATCTGATTTAGACTTACTAATTTTATGAGGGATTTTATTAATTAATTTAGATATTAAGCATGCACATTATTTATCATAGCATCTCATATACAAGCATAAATAAAGTGCAAAATTAAATGTGTCACGGTTATGGCCCAACCCTATGTCAATCTTTTCAAGATAATGAAAGGATTGAAGGTCAGTCTAAGGTGATAAAAGATTTCAAAATAGTAACTTCCTTGGGCCTTCCTCATCCATGTGTCTCCTCTCCTTCATCATTTTGTCATCTTGATAGGTTACATTTGTACATTACATGTGATAAAGAAACCTCGAGTTACATTCGAGGGGATTTAGATGAGAAAAGAATATTACATCAGAATTTATAGAGAGGCACGACATGCAAGCCGTATTTCAAAAACAAAAATCACTAACCTATGGGTCAAAAGGGCCATAACTGTGCATCATGCCTATCACAATAAGCACATAACACAATTTTATAATTTAAAAAAAAAATCAAATATTAGGGTCACGACCGTCGTGCGCTACGACAGGGGGTCTAAGGGGGGTTTCCCCCCTGGCGGTGGTCCGATTGAAACTGTATTGTAAAATTTTTCCACACAAATTTGTGAAACAATTCCAGATTCATATACAGACCACCATAACACACATAATAACAATACATTCAGAACATATCATATATGTCCAGTTTAGGTTAATCATATTAAACCGAATCATGCTTCTAATCCAATTAGAACATTAGTTGTATTGTTATTTCATATTTTAGGATACGATTAAGAGAACATCTTATACATGCATATATATTACTGTTTTTCTAGAATATGCATACATGCAAAATATCATATATTCAGTTTCAGATCGGCAAACATGCATCATCATATATATCGAATACAATTAAAACACGTAATCTAAATTAATCGTTTCGCAAGTAGCTCTGATACCACTGTAAGATTTTCGACACATAAAAGCAGCGGTATTTAAAATTTTAAAATAATTTTTGAAAACCCTAAAACAAGATCCATGCGAAAGCATATTAATTCAGAGGTTTAGATTGTGTTACTGATTATCCGAGCTTGAATGAAGATGAAGGAAGACTCTAGAACAGCTTCGAATCTCCAACGCAATCCAACAGAATTGCGTCTCTACGGTATCCACACGAACTCCCCGCGAATCGTCAAACAATCTGCAGCAAAGAGATTTCGGTACTAGCCGCCAAGATCTGGATTTTTACTGAAGTTTTTCTCTCAACTCTCTTTTCTAAAAAGGCTAGGGTTTTGTTTTCTTTTGGTCTCACGTAAACAAGACAGCTGATATATCAGATATATATAGCTTTCAAAAAGGAATTAAACAAAACCCTAATCCTATTAGAAAAGTAAAATCCGAATTCATATATATTATATTTTAATTAAGTCTTACTTAATTAATATACATATATACAAATTATCCAATTAATTTAAATTCGTAATTTAAATACTATCAATCATATTGACATATTTAAATCCTTACAATTTAAATTAATTCTCTTTTAATTACGTTCTAAGTGTGTGACCCTATAGGTTATTATTATATTGGTAATAATTTTAAAATCATATTATAAAATTATAAACAGTGATTGGCATCTAGTAATGCATCACTGCTACCCAAATAATAATAAGATTGGTGATTCGATGTAACCTTTTCGTGACCAATGTTTCAATATAATTTAATCCTTTTAACCTTGACATCCTAGATTAAACTCGAGCCATGGAATGTGTCATACTCTTCATAATTTAATATGAGTTTTCTTGATCAATGAGTAGACTATATTAAACAAATCACCATTTGAGCATGGCCATGCATTTCATAGTCCTACTCAATCAAGAGGCCTATTGATATCACCCTTAATATATATGAGGGTTAAATTCCATCTAGATCACTCATATTCCTCACACAATTCATGATGTACCCAATAATCACTTTTATTGTCCACCCTATTAAAGATGACCTTTGATGATATCAAAGTATATAAATTTCCGTGTAGTAATATAATAATTTCAGGTCGGAGGACCATTACATCATTGTCACTATGAGAATTGCTTATGACACTTTACATAATGCTCCACGTAGAATTCTCATGGTGGGTCTGTCTAGTACATTGTTCTCTAACATGTACCTATGCATTGACTCAATATCTCATATATTAATGACCAATGAGATTTAGCCATCAGTCAATCTACATACTAGTTTCAATGTATCATTATTGTCCCATTAACAATGATATTCGACTAGGGACATTTAAGAGTAATGATACTAATTGTAATTATATAATCTCATGTTCAAGTCACATACTTGAAGCTATATAATTTGTATCATTATTCCAAGGACTTTTATTATGCTAACATTTATATAACACAGTAAATGAAACCATAATAAAATAATTCATTTATTCAATCAAATATCAAAAGAAATGTTAAGCAATTACATCAAAGAATTGGCCTCTAGGGCATAAACTCTAACAGATACTGAGTTCTGTTTCTTACTGAACCATGGTAAAAGTCTATTTCCAAGCATCTGACAAGTTCCACTAGTATTTTTCCTGTCAATCTTGTATCCTATGAAATCTGTATCTGAATATCCTATTAAATCAAAGGGAGACTTCTTGGGATAAAACAGTCCCAAATATGGAGTACCCTTGAGATATTTGAAAATCCTTTTAACAACTATTAAATGAGATTTCTTAGGATTAACCTAAAATCTAGCACAAGTACTAATAGAAAACATGATATCTGGCGTACTAGCAGTTAAGTACATGAGAGATGCAATCATACCTCGGTATTGAGTTACATCAATAATCTTACCATTTTCATCTTTGTCAAGTTTAGTTGCAAAGACCATAGGAATCTTCATGGGAGTAGTTGATTCCATGTCATACTTCTTTAGTAGATCTTTGGTGTACTTAGCCTGGTTAATGAAGATCATTTCATCAATTTGCTTCACTTGAAGTCCAAGGAAGAAGTTCAGCTCACCCATCATGCTCATCTCAAATTTACTCTACATTAACTTGGCAAATCGATCACACAATTTCTTGTCAGTAGAACCAAATTGTTAGGTTTGTATATTACGCAAGCATGCAATCAAATTACATAAATAAGGCGGAAGCGCGATAAAATGGATTTTAAAATTATTCATACAAACCATCACCATTATCTTTCCTTGTGTTCAATTATCAATTAAACGAAAGAGACAGAGATAGAGAATTATACCCTCGTGAATGAAAGCTTCCTCGGGTACAAGTTCACCTCCAATTCCTTCACGTTCTCTTTGAATTCCGCCGATTAAATTCCTTCGCTTTGATCAACGTTAGTCACCCAAGTGTTTGGTCTCTAGAGGTGATCCACCAAGGAATAATACTTGTTCAAGAAGATGGGTGTTGGCAAAACCCTAATTTCTATCTCTATAGAAATTGCAACTACTCTCTACAATCCTAATGCAAGAGTGTGTAACCCTAATCTATGATAAGACTCCTCTTATTTATAGATATAGGGAACCCTCCTAAACTATTTAGGATTATGTTATTTGTTTTAATTAAACTCTTTTAATTAATTAAATTCCTAATCCAATTAGGAATTTATGAGAGTACTTTTATTAATTAATTCTCAAACCCTTTTAGGAATTAAATAATAATAGTAATAATAATAAGACTCCTCTTATTAATTTATATTTAATATTTTTAAAATATTAAATAATAAATATTAAGCTATTTAATTTATTCTATCTCCATAGACTAAATTAAATACACTTAACTTATTATTACAATTATGTCATTTACTTCTTAAATAAATATTTTTCTTTTGCGGTGTGACCCTTTAGGTTCTCTATATTAAACCGGTTGTGAATAAATCAATTAGAACAATTCTAATCTTATTTAAATAAATAAATTAAACTATTTAATTCATTTAAATAAATAACATTTATTCTATAATAAGGATAAGGCCCCTTAGCGATCAACGACTTTCCAAATAATATAAATTTCAACATTAATCACAAAAGAACCTTTCAGTGAATAGTTACCGTACAATTCAATCCTTCTACCATACAATGTCCCAATTAAATATATGACATAGAATTACTGTTAAGTCTTATTTTATTTAATTATATGTATTTCGATTCCCAAATGCACAACTCTAAATAATGCAAATTAAAAACTCCTTTCTAATTTCATTCTGCCTTGGCCAAGGACTACTGAGTTGTCATTTATCGAATCACATAGGACATTCACATCTTTTACTAGATGTGGTAGATTCTTTGTTGATCATTCACTTATCTCCATGTACAACTTATTATACCAAATCATACCATTTGATATACCCTAAAGGTCTTAAGGAACATGTCAAAGTATAACTCATCATACACAAGATACTATGATGATCTCAAGTCCAAGGATCACTTGTACTACTATCACTTGAGAAATTCCTATTGACAGGCGAGTAAATCTCCATTAGGTATTCCTTAGCGAGCCAAGTTCAGTGAACTTATTATCCAATAAGCACCTACATACTTGCTTTAGTGTCTCCACACAAATAATTATGAGATCAATCATCCTCTTCCTAAAAGCAAACAACGTATGTACTAATCTATCCGGATTCAGTAATCCCCTTTTTCGTAATCCAACGATTAGGAACGATTTTAGTTTTTAAGCTTTCTAAGAATTTAGATCTCATTAGCATGATCTTCATCATGATTCTAAAAGCATTGCTTAAAACTACGGGTTTATCATATATAAAATAACAGCACTGTAACGACCCCAAAATTTATACAATTCAACCCTCGACTTCGGTCGTTATTAACACATCAAACTTCTATTAATATATCACCAATCGATGACATAATCATAAAAATGCGGAATAATTAAAAATTTTCTATTACAATCCCAAAACTTTTAACCTTTACATCTAAATATCTTAGAATTATGTTAATAATAGGATTCGCCCTAACGAACTTATTATAAAAAATTTCATCTCAATACAAACTTTACAACTCGACATAATTACATTTATCAAACTCTTAACATAATACAAATAATAATTTCAACTAAAAATAGTTAATCTTCATGCATCATTTTGATCAATGTCATTCAGGTAGCACTTAACGTTACCTTGATCCTTAACCTGCAAAAATAGTTATTTGCAAGAATAAGCTCGACAGCTCAGCAAAATCTAACAGTTTTCATGCTTCACATAGCACATAAATAACATACTCATCTTATAAAACATAAACATCTGAATAAACATAACTTTCATGTTGTACATCATATATCAAATAAAGATTGAATTCTATAATTCAATCAGCATTCTTTACTCAATCAGTGTAGTCATAAATTGACCATCACATTCCGTACTTACAACATAAATAATGCATCATATTTTTTTTACTATATAAATTAAAACAGTTAATCATCGAGTTCACATAACAATTAAGAACTGAAAGACTTTCCTGGCTCGTAGATTACCAATTACCATAAACAGCTTATAACTATCTGCGTCTCACGTATCCTACACAATATATAAATTATGCACATCATTTATTAGTCACATAGCAACGTTTAGTAACCGTTTAAATAACTCTACTCTACATTCCTTAATCTTTCCTTTTAATCGGTACACAATATTTAGTGTTTAAGTCCCGTTAGGACTCCTCATTAACCATACAGTTTATTAACAACAACCTCCTTTCTCATTAAGTTCCATTTTAATCGATACTTAATATTTAGTTAAGTAATTAAAGTTTACATACACATTGCATTATAAGTATATTAGGCTTATTCAATTCAATTAGGAACCTTAAATAGCATAAACATATGGCTTAGTAATTAAACAACATTATTATACCTCACGAACATCAAACTTAAGTTTTATATAACTTACTAAAACACAACCTTTAAAACATCATTTGTTTTTATTAAACCTCATGTAAATATTTTAAAATTGAAAATAATATATATATATTTTTTTTGAACACCGCGCCCCAACGCGATATTTCCTCTTCAACATCTCAAACTCCCACAACCCAAACAAGGTTATCTATAAACATTAACCAAAGTTCTATCTTATACTGTTTTTGTTTTAATCCCAACTCATTCGTTACTTATTCATTTTTATCCATCCTTACTCAAATTAAACCTTATTAATTCTACTTTCAGACCACCATGGCCCAAACCTTGGGTTCCTTTCCAATTAAAACAGATTTTCATGTTTTTCAACTTAGGTCAGAAAGTATAATTTTTCTGACCAGCCGTACAAAATAATTTCTTAAAAATAGCATACTGCATGAAAATGGATCAAACGCACAAGTACAACTAGAAAACTTCAATATCTACAACTTTTCAGTTTTAAGTTTCTTCAAATTCCAAACACACGAATTGATACGATTTTTATAAAGTCAGAAACTGTAACAGATTTTTCTGCTTCAGCAGACTGTAAATGTTCTGAACCAGCCTCACTAAATCAGTCGGTACGGACAAACCAAAAGGAATTTTTGTGCGATTCTTATTCCTGTGTTTAGCTTACTTCCATACCTTTAATTTAATATATAGCCCATTCTCTAACTCCTAAAACTCGATTTTATATGATTTTTACAAAAAAAACGGGTTATTTACTCATTTTTCGCGAATTTGCTCTTCAACTTCTTCTTTTAAAATAAAAACCCAAATTCGATTACTCCAAATCATGTAAAGATGATATATAATAGATTATATATATATATATATATATATATATATATATATATATACACACAAACACATATAACCTCATATCATTTATCAATTCATGTAACCAACATGAACTTTATACAAAAACTTAAGAAAACATAGTGAAGAACCAAAAACATAAAAATTACCTCTTTGATTCCTTCCTTAGTTTGTATAGATGGTAGAGAAGTTTGATTATTCATCTTCTTGATTCCTAGAATTCTTCCTCCTCTTCCAATTCTACAGAAATCTCTCTCTTTCTCTCTTTTTTTTTCTATCTTTCTTTCTCTCTTTTCCTTTCTCTGTATTCTTAGTCTTAGGCTTAGGAAAAGAACGTCAGAATAAAATCCCTCCTTCAATTACTAGAAGGCTTAAGGTTTAGTCAGTTACAAAATACCAATGGTCTAGGCCACGTTTGGCTAGAAAAAAAATAAATAATAATCTATTTTTCTCTTTATTTTAATAAACTTCTTATTACATGATACCCTTGTCACACTTAAATTAAACTTATTTTTATTAATAAATCTAATTTAAACCTTACTAATAAAATTTATAATTCTATCTAGCCAAATTATAATTTTATTAAATAAATCATTTTATTTAATAAATCGTTCAGCCTCTAATTTAATAATTTAATTAAATTAGAATATTACCCTTGCCCTCGCGTAATGGAATACACACCAATTATAAAATTATTTGTCATAAACTTTCTTAATATCATCAACAATAATTTTCATCAAATATTTATTTTACTAAATAAATATCTTAACTATTTACAAGATTCACAATCGTATCACATTAACATATTACATTTGTATGTATTATATTTAGTCTGTCATCTATTAAAACAATTATATTCTCTTTAATTCCTTATTTTAACCAAGTAAATTACTCTCATTATCCATGAAATTTAATTCATAACAATTCTATTACTCACAAGACATAACAATTAAATTATATTATTTCATAATATAATTTTCAACTTTCTAATATTCAGTAAATAATCTTTTTGTAGCAATTTCCTTCACTTCATTCAATAGTTTAATTAACTATTAAACCTTTTTCCCCAGATACACGAACATATAATTCTTTTCACATTAAATCATATATTTCACAATATATATATATATATATATATATATATATCAGATATACATATACTTAAAACTCAAAACGTCACATAATAAGAATTTTATTTGCTAAATTCTTATTTAATAATTCATAGAAATCTGGGTCGTCACAAGCACCATGTAGATAATGTAAAATGCCTTTAATACTTTTATTAATAAATGAATAAGATTACAAAGTATATGCTACATCATATCAAATATGATTGGCTTGTGTGCATATTACTTTCAATCTCCCACTTGCACTAAAGTCAATCGCTATGGTATCTAATACCCATCTTCTCTAAGTGACGATCAAACTGTTGTTGGGTTAAAACTTTAGTAAATGTGGTGTGTTGTCGCAGGCACCCAAAAATAAAATCTTACTGTGAACAATATTTATGTAGTAGTGCAAGCAATAGTCGATCCCACAAAGAATGATTAGCTTAAACTTATGCTTTTGTGAACAAAGATGGGGGGGTTTAGAGATAATTTTATGAAAGACAATAACCCAAAATTACAATATTGAAATCAATAAAGAAAACAAACCTTGGTCTTAGTCAACATCCACCATCGGAATCTTAAAACTGATCATTGATTCAAGGATATATCAATTTACACTTTCAATATTCATCGTTAGAATTTCTTCCATGCCTTTCCTTAATTATAGTTAGATAGAAACAAATAATCTAAATTACCCTAACTACTAAATAACTTTAGACAAGCGCTGAAATTTTAATCTAGTAGTTGTTTTAAGAAATAGAAAGACCGATGAAGCTAAACAACACAAGCACAAGCGGTTGCATTTAATTTGGTTGAGTATTCTTCCTAAGATATAATAATTTTTTGATTTGTAGTTAATTATTAACCTTAGTTGCTTCACAAATTAGAGGGATCAAACAATTACGGATTTGATATCTAATCTAGCAATAGATTTCAATGGGTAATAAACTAGTATGCATCCTAGCAATTAGACATATCAATCATATAATTTAAGCGTAGAAGAATAATCAATACTCAAAATAATAAATGAACAATTAAATCAATAAGATCTCACAATTTTATTGATTTCGAGCCTTCCGCTTCTTTCAACCAAGACATAAAAGTTAGCCAAGCAAGGCCATGACAAACACTTGAGAGAAGAGAGAAGAGAGAAGAGAGAAAAGTATGTGAATTTGTATGTGAATTAGCAAAAATACAAGCCAAGCTTCACTTGGTATTTATAGGAACTCATGGTGTGCTAACCCATCATCATAAGTTAAGATCAAACACCCAGCCTACTCATGTACATCCGCCAACCAAGGAAGAAGCCAACCAAAAATGTGCCCATGTGATGTGCAAAAAGTCCAAATCTGATAACTAAACTGATCAGCACCTTATAAGCTAATTTTGAATCAGCAGACCACCGATTTTGGACTTGGGCAAAGCACGAAAGTTTTAGCCCTGGATTTTCTAATGCGTTTGGGCTTTTGAATCACCTGATTTGAAGTTGGGAAACTCCAGTTATGGCCCAAATACTCCAACTAGTCCGAACAGGAATCAAGTCCAAGCGAGATTCAGATTTTTTCATTAAGAAATAATGTTTGGAGGCCCAAATGAACTCGGATTTTTGCCCACCATACCTTACCAGAAAGCTTGAGAAGTCTACTAAAATTTTCAAGAAGAACACATTCTCATTTGGAAATTCTAACATAATCAAAATCTCAAACGAAGTGCCAGAGGTTAATCTGTCCAACCGAGCAATTTCCTGTAATGTTCAACTTCGACGTCTGTTGGAAAATTGGCCATAACTCTCTCATCCGAGCTCTGATTTGGGCGTTTCAAGATGTTCCGGAAAGCTAAGAAATAGATTTAAAACTTTCCTTCTTTGAGCATTGAGAGATATTAGTTGGATGAAGGAAAAAATTGAGCCTCAAGTGGACGGACATATTTCAAAACAATCTAAAAGTGCGGAACTATCTCATTTTTCATTTAATAGCTCCATTTGCAACCTAAATCAAAATATAAGAATAGTGAGTACATTTAGGTGCCAAATAAATATAAAAGACTAAATATTAAGAGATAAAAATATAACATATTTTATACTTATCAAATTCCCCCACACTTATCTTCTGCACGTCCTCGGGCAAAACAAAAATAAACTATAACTAAAATTTAACTAATCAAACTAACAAACTTGACAACCTTGAGCCACAAATTAAAATGAACTTCAACATTGACCTCAAAGATTCAAAAACGATAACTCTTGAAAAACTTCAAAACAATGTATCATCTAAAATTCAAGCTTACTTATTAATCTTACCATACTCTTAACCCTTCGTGTGTGTGTGAATCCACATGTATCAAACCAATCAGAACGCAGAAAAATTTATGAAATCAAAGCCTTGAAGGAGAAAGAAAAACTTTAAACACCTATTTTCACACTACTCTTAGTTAACCCAAGCAAATAATATCAGAGGATCAAGAGGTTTTTTCTTCTTTCAGTAAGTGTATTTTATGCTCCATCTTACCAGTGAGTGCGTTTTACGCTCCATCTCGCATGCCACGTGTTTATGAATGAGTGTGTTTTACGCTTCATCTCAACTCACCACATGAATCATTATTTTTCTTTTTCTTCTTCTCTTTTTTTTTAACAAAAAAAAAATCAAACATCCAACCTTTGCCTAAATCATTTCCTCTTTCTTAAATAAAACTTTATATTTACTTCAAGTTATGATCAAACAAATGATAGAGTTCAAAATTTTCTCCCCTCGACATTCAATCAAAAAAAATCCTTTCCAAGTTAAAATTAGGTCAACCAAATGGACAAGTGCTCAAGAATGAAGGGTCTTAAATAAAGTAAAAATCAACAAAGAAAACCAAATTCAGACTACACAACGTCTATCAATTTTTCAAAATGTTATCAAAGAGAAACAAAATTTTATCATTGGTCAAAAAATCAAAATCCAAATTAACTCATTGCTCAAGTGACTTATTTTAAAAACTACCCAATTTTCGTAGGAAACATGATTGCACTTAGCATGTGCAACAAGCTTTTAAACCCCAAGGTTACCCCAAGTGGACGAGTTTTGTCTCGTGAAGGTTTGTAGCGAATATACCCACAAAATTCAGAATTTCAAACTAACAAGAATAAACAAATAAAATGAAAAATATTCTAAATCTTTCCCCCATGCTTAAAACTTACGTTGTTCTCAATGTAAAGTAAAATGTAAAGAAAAGTAAACAAATTAACCAAAATATAAATGCGAAAAGAAATGAACTCAATGTTTCCTTCTTTAATTAATATAAATTGGATCCTCAAGGTCTAATTTTTCTAACTTCTCTTCTTGGAAATTTTCGTTGAAATGCTTAAGTGTATGGCCATTCACCTTGAACACTTTGGAAGTTTCTAGACTTTGAATTTCAACTGCACCATGAGAAAAAATACTAGTAACAACAAAAGGTTCAATTTCAACTGCACCATTCACCTTGAACACTTTGGAAGTTTCTAGACTTTGAATTTCAACTGCACCAGGGAATTTACGCTTAGATACGCTATCATCACATATAACTCCACTGTCCGCTTTTTCTTTATCTACATCTGCATTGCTCTGCTCCTTTGGTGACGGTACTAGCTTTTCTGGAATTACTAGTTCTTTACCACTTCTCAAAGTGATGGCGCTTGCATTCTCTTTTGGATTCACCACTATTTGAGAGGGTAACTTCCCTGAACCTTGTGCCTCTAAGCAACTGATTACAGTTGCCATTTGTCCTACTTAAGTACCCAAATTTTGAATACTTGCCTTCGTTTCCTGTTGAAATTGCAAAGTGTTAGTGGCAAGAGATTTAACAATATCTTCTAAAGACATAGCTAAGTTAGAAGATTGGCCTTGTTGTTGTCTATTAGGGTATGGCTGATTGTATTGCTGATAACTTGGTAAATTTTGAGTTATGGGTTGATTTTCTTGTGGATTCCCGTAGCTAAGATTAGGATGATTGCTCCATCCATGATTATATGTGTTTGAATAGGGATCATATTTCCTTTGTGGTTGTCCAGGAAAGCCACCTGATGCATTTACTTGTTCAATGGACTCCTCTTGAAGAGTTGGGCACATATCCGTTGGATGTCCTACTACCGCACAAATTCCACAAGCTTTTACTTGTTGTGTGTTCCTTGTAGCCATTTGACGAACAAAATAAGTTAAACTCGCAATTTGTTGCTCAAGGGAAGAAATTTTTACCTCATTAACATTTTTAGATGGAAAGTCAAGCCTAGTGCCAAATTGTTGAGAATTGGCTGCCATATTTACAATTAGGTTTCTTGCGGCCACATGAGTTTTATCCACCAAAGCTCCTCCACTAGCAGCGTCAATCATGCTCCTATCAGTGGTTAACAAGCCCTCATAGAAATACTGGATCAGAAGTTGCTCACTGATTTGATGATGGGGACAACTTGCACATAATTTCTTGAGATCTTCCCAATGCTCATGTAGGAATTCTCCGTTGTGCTGTCTCACACCACAAATTTCTTTTCGAATGTTGGCCGCCCTTGAAGCTGGAAAGTATTTCTCCAAAAAAAATTTATTCATTTCGTTCCATGTGGTAATTCTCCCAGAGGGTAGATAATAGAGCCAATCCTTAGCCAAATCCTTCAATGAAAATGGAAAGGCTCTTAATTTACTTTGATCTTTAGTTACTCCCGTGGGTTTCATACTCGTGCATACCACATGAAACTCCTTTAGATGCTTGTGAGGATCTTCACCTGTAAGGCCATGAAAAGTGGGCAAGAGATGTATTAATCCAGATTTTAATTCAAAAGTAGTATCATCATCTAAAGTAGGAAACGTTATGCATAAGGATTGTTGATCCAAATCAGGGGCTGCAAGCTCCTTCAAAGTTCGGGTTCCTGCCATAGTTCCCTTTTCTTCAAAATTTCTTTGAACTCCCTTCTTTAATTTGCGTATAGTTTTCTCTATTTCTGAATCACACTTTAAATCACCTTGATTAGTAGATCAAGTTATGGTCATACACAATCAGGGAACTCAAAAAACCTACGAAAAATGGTTAAGAATAATTAGAAAATTGCTAGAACGAAATAAGGTTTACAAAAGCACAAAAATAAAACCAAAATTATTCCCCGGAAACGGCGCCAAAATTTGGTGTGCTGTCGCAGGCACCCAAAAATAAAATCTTACTATGAACAATATTTATGTAGTAGTGCAAGCAATAGTCGATCCCACAAAGAATGGTTAGCTTAAACTTATGCTTTTATGAACAAAGATGGGGGGGTTTAGAGATAATTTTATGAAATACAATAATCCAAAATTACAATATTGAAATCAATAAAGAAAACAAACCTTGGTCTTAGTCAACATACACCATCTGAATCTTAAAACTGATCATTGATTCAAGGATATATCAATTTACACTTTCAATATTCATCGTTAGAATTTCTTCCATGCCTTTCCTTAATTATAGTTAGATAGAAATAATCAATCTAAATAACCCTAACTACTAAATAACTTTAGACAAGTGCTGAAAGTTTAATCTAGTAGTTGCTTTAAGAAATAGAAAGACCGATAAAGCTAAACAACACAAGCACAAGCGGTTGTATTTAATTTAGTTGATTATTCTTCCTAAGATATAATAACTTTCTGATTTGCAGTTAATTATTAACCTTAGTTTCTTCACAAATTAAAGGGATCAAACAATTACGAATTTGATATCTAACCTAGCAATAGATTTCAATGGGTAATAAACTAGTATGCATCCTAGTAATTAGACATATCAATCATATAATTTAAGCGTAGAAGAATAATCAATACTCAAAATAATAAATGAACAATTAAATCAATTAGATCTCACAATTTTATTGATTCCGAGGCTTCCGCTTCCTTCAACCAAGACTTAGAAGTTAGCCAAGCAAGGCCATGAAGAACACTTGAGAGAAGAGAGAAGAGAGAAAAGTATGTGAATTTGTATGTGAATTAGCAAAAATATAAGCCAAGCTTCACTTAGTATTTATAGGAAATCATGGTGTGCTAACCCGTCATTATAAGTCAAGATCAAACACCCAATCTACTCATGTGCATCAGCTAACCAAAAATGTGCCCATGTGATGTGCAAAAAGTCCAAATTTAACAACTAAACTGATCAGCACATTGTAAGCTAATTTGGAATCAGCAGACCACCGATTTTGGACTTGGGCAAAGCACGAAAGTTGTAGCCCTGGATTTTCTAATGCATTTGGGCTTCTGAATCACCTAATTTGGAGTTAGGAAACTCAAGTTATGGCCTAAATACTCCAATTGGTCCGAACATGAATCCAGTCCGAGCGAGATTCGGATCAGTTCACTAAGAAACAATGTTTGGAGGCCCAAATGAACTCGGATTCTTGGCCACCATACCTTACCAGAAATCTTGAGAAGTCTACTAAAATCTTCAAGCAGAACACATTCTCATTTGGAAACTCTAACATAATCAAAATCTCAAACGAAGCGCCAGAGGTCAATCTGTCCAACCGAGCAATTTCCTAGAATGTTCAGCTTCGACGTCTGTTAGAAAATTGGTCATAACTCTCTCATTCGAGCACTGATTTGGGCATTTCAAGATGTTCCGGAAAGCTAAGAAATAGATTTACAACTTTTCTTCTTTGAGCGTTGAGAGATATTGGTTAGAGGAAGGACAAAATTGAGCCTCAAGTGGACGAACAAATTTCAAAACAAACTAAAAGTGCAGAACTAACTCATTTTTTATTTAATGGCTCCATTTGCAACCTAAATCAAAATATAAGAATAGTGAGTACATATAGGTGCCAAATAAATATAAAAGACTAGATATTAAGAGATAAAAACATAACATATTTTATACTTATCAAAATAGATCCGTAATATTGTCTTAAGAGTCTACACACTCCAGGATGATATATTCTCTTTCAATGATCTCTCTAATCAAATGAAACCGCCACAATACGTGTTTGGATTTTTGATGAGACCTAGGTTCCTTAGCATGCACAACAGCTTCAGTGTTGTCACAGAATAAAGGTACGACTCCTCTAATGTTAGGAACCACTCCAAGTTCAGTTATGAACTTCTTCATCCAAACAGCTTCCTTTGCAGCTTCACTTGCAACTATGTACTCTGCCCTTGTCACTGAATCAACAACTGTTTGCTGCTTGGAACTTTTCCAACTCACTGCGCCACCATTTAAGGTAAACACATACCCTGAAACAAATTTACTGTCATCTTGGTCCGTTTGAAAACTTGAGTCTGTATAGCTCTCTAGTTTCAATTCAGACCCACCGTAGACAAGAAATATATCCTTAGTTCTTCTTAAATACTTTAGGATGTTTTTCACTGCCTATGAGTGCTCTTCTCCTAGATTCGACTGATATATGCTTGTTACACTAAGTGCATGAGCGACATCCAGTCTAGTACATATCATACCGTATATGACAGATCCTATTGCTAAAGCATAAGGAATCTTACTCATACGGTCTCTCTCCTCTGGTGTCTTTGGGGCCTGTTTCTTGGAGAGATGTATTCTACGACTTATCGACATGAGACCTCGTTTGGAATCTTCCATGCTAACCTTCTTTAGCATCAAGTCAATGTACTTTCCTTGGGTCAAGCCAAGCATCTTTTTAGATCTATCTTTATAGATCTTTATCCCCAAAATATAGGATGTTTCACCCAAATCCTTCATGGAGAAGTGTTTAGATAACCAAATTTTGATCGACTATAGCATAGGAACATCATTCCCTATCAGTAAAATATCGTCTACATATAATACTAGGAATGAAACAGTGCTCCCACTAACCTTCTTGTACACACAAGGTTCATCCTCATTTTTGATAAAATCAAACCCTTTGATTATCTTATCAAAACGGATGTTCCATCTTCGAGAAGCTTGCTTCAATCCATAGATGGATCGTTGTAGCTTACAGACTTGATTTGTTTCATCCGTTGAAACAAAACCCTCTGAATGTATCCTATATATATTATCCTCAAGTTTTCCATTGAGGAAGGTCGTTTTCACGTCCATTTGTCAGATTTCATAGTCATAATAAGCTGCAACTGCAAGCAAAATCCGAATGGACTTGAGCATAGCTTCTGGTGAGAAGGTTTCATCATAGTCAACTCCTTGTCTTTGTTTGAAACCTTTTACAACCAGTCGGGCCTTATAGGTCTATACCTTGCCGTCCATTCCAGTCTTTCTCTTAAAGACCCATTTGCACCTAATAGCCTTAATGCCCTCTGGTGGTGACACTAAAGTCCATACTTGGTTTTCATACATGGAGTCCATCTCGGATTTCATGGCTTTTAGCCATTTCTTTGAGTCTTTACTACTCATAGCCTTTTCATAAGTCAATGGATCATCATCATCTATGATGTCTACCTCATCATCATCCTCTATGATGAATCCATACATTTCAGGTATCTTCAGTACTCTTCCAGATTTACGAATAGGTTATGGGATAGTAGGTTCTTCCACTTGGTCAGGTACTTGACTTTGATCTGTAGTATTTTGTGGTTCTTGAACTCCTTCAAGGATAAACTCTTTTTCCAAGAAGGCAGCGTGTTTCGCAACTAACACCTTTTGATCAGTAGGATGATAGAAATAATACCCTGATGTTTTTTAGGGTTTCTCACGAATCTACACTTGTCGGATCTAGTCTTCAGCTTATCATGCTCAAACCTTTTGACATAAGCTGGACAACCCTAAGTCTTAACATGTTTAAGATTTGGTTTCCTCCCTATCCATAACTCATATAGAGTCTTTGGGATGGATTTGGTAGGTACCTTGTTAAGTAGGTATGTAGCCGATTCTAGGGCATAACCCCAGAAGGATACTGGAAGGTCGATAAAACTCATCATGGAACGAACCATGTCCAACAATGTTTGATTTCTCCTTTCAGATACACCATACAACTGTGGCGTCCCTGGTGGAGTCCATTGTGAGATTATACCATTTTCTTTGAGACAATTGACAAACTCATTGGTTAAGTATTCTCCTCCTCGATCGGATCGAAGAATCTTAATACTCTTGCCAGTTTGCTTCTCTACTTCACTTCTGAATTCTTTGAACTTTTCAAATGATTCAGATTTGTATTTCATTAAATACACATATCCAAATCTAGAATGATCATCAGTGAAAGTAATAAAATAAGAATACCCTCCTCGTGCATTTGTTGTCATTGGTCCATATACGTCTGTGTGTACCAGTGCTAATAACTCTGTAACTCTTTCTCCTTTTCCACTAAAAGGAGATTTAGTCATCTTACTCATGAGACAAGATTCACAAGTTGGATATAATTCAAAATTAGATAGCTCTAAAAGTCATTTTTATGCAACTTGGTTAATCTTGTTTCATTGATATGACCGAGTCTACAGTGCCACATAAAGGTATAATTAACATCATCTCTTTTTCGTTTCTTAGTTTGTTCAATTTGAAGTATATTTTCATGCAAGTCAAGTATGTAAAGTCCATTTAGTAAATTGCCAACACCATATAAAATATTTTTATTATAAATAGAACAACTGTTGTTCTTTATTATAAATCAAAACCATCCATATTCAATACAGAAATTGAAATAATATTTCTAATGAGTGTTGGAACATAATAACAATTATTTAAACTAATGGACTTGCCCGTAAATAGTGCTAAACAATAAGTTCCTACAGTTAATGCAGCAACCTTTGTTCCATTTCCCACTTGTAGGATGACTTCATCCTTGTTCAGCTTTTTACTTCTACTTAGTCCCCACATATTGTTACATATGTGAGAACCACAGCCAGTATCCAATACCCGAGTAGAATTTTGACTTTCAAAAAAATTAATTTTAATCATGAACAAACCTAGATCGGAAGTCGAAGCTTCTCCAAGCTTCTTTTGTTCCGCAAGATACTCCTTGCAGATCCTCTTTCAGTGTCCCGGCTTATTGCAATGGTAGCAGATTCCTTTGCTATCAGGATCAGCTTTCTTTTCATCCTTTCCTTTCGCCTTGCCCTTAGCCTTCTTCTTTTTCTTCTTTTCAGAAGATACCTTGGGCCTCTTCCTTTTCTTGGAAGAATCATCCACTAGTAAGACTTGGTTCTTGTTGGATGAGAAGTGACCTTCAGCAGTTTTCAGCATGTTAAGTAACTCAGGCAAGCTGGCATCCAGCTTATTCATGTGAAAATTCACAACAAATTGTGAGAACGTGTCCGGGAGTGATTGCAAGATCAAATCTTGACTTAACTCTCCATCCATCACGAACCCTAGCTGTCCAAGTTGTTTAATCAGAGTGATCATCTTTAGGACATGAGTCTCAATGGTAGTTCCCTCGATCATCCGAGATCGGAAGAGCTCCTTAGATATCTGATATCTAGTAGTCCTACTTTACTCAATATAGTAGGAGCATCCATAGTTTCATCCTGACGCTGAAGCTCGTTACTCATGGATGCGAGTATAATGCATTGAGCCAAGATTGCATCATCTTGCCACTTTCTGAAAGTAGCAATCTCTTTCTCAGAAGCTGTTTCTGCAACATTTGCAAGGACGGGCAAATTTAGGACATAAAAAATCTTTTTAGCAGTGAGAACAATTCTCAGATTCCTTAATCAGTCCGTGTAATTCGGTCCGGTCAGTTTGTTAGCATCAAGTATGCTACACAGTGACAGTGAGTTTGACATTTTTAAATTCTTCATGTGAAATAAACAACATTTTAGCATACATTCATTTTATTAATTACCAAAAATAAATTAGGTATTTATTTAAATTGGTATCTCCCACTATTTTCATCAAATTATATTACCCTCAATATATAGTTTGGCAACTCTAATTAAAGATTTGTTAGTGAGAATAAGGATCTCATTTCAAATGTATATAGTCTTGTGGTGACACAATAAACGATATATAAATAAATAGGTAAACAACTATTGTCAATTACATCACTATGTAACTCCTTATATTTTGCCTCTTAGATTATTGAAGAGAAAAATACTATCCTTGTGGTGACACAACAAAATAGTAATGTTCAATTTCTTAATAAGCATCAAATGTGATAAGGCAACATCTTAAATATTTAATACTTGCCTACACAACAAACTTATATTAAATATTCAATACTCTATTACTTTACCATACTAGAAGGTGACGTTCGATATTCCAAATATCTTTGAACGCTTAGGACTTAATATGATTTCTTTGAGGGGTTTGTTATTATTAGTCTCATCTTGTTTAGCGCGCATGCACATATATATATATATATATGTGCATGCGCGCATATATATATATATATGCATCATATTATTTAATATACGAAGCATGTTGGATAATATAATATATATATATATATAGTAAGCATGCACATATAGAATACTATATTCTACCCGGATTGATTATGGACTTTTATTCTAGTTTGGTTCACTAGAGCCACCAAGTGAACCAAAAGGTCAAACCTAGGGTGCAAGAACTGAATTTAAATATAACTATTACATTTAAACCCGGGCTCCTGAAAGTAGTATGCACACAAGCCAATCATATTTGATATGATGTAGCATATACTTTGTAATCTTATTCAGTTATAAAAGGCATTTTACATTATCTACATGGTGTTGTTATATTAAATGTGATAAACCCATAGTTTTGAGCAATGCTTTTAGAATCATGATGGTGATCATGCTAATGAGATCTAAATTCGAGATAGCTCACAAACTAAAATCGTTCCTAATCGTTGGATTACTAAAAAGGGGATTAGTGAATCCGGATAGATTAGTACATACGTTGCTTGTTCTTAGGAAGAGAATGATTGATCTCATAATCATTTACGTGGAGACACTAAAGCAAGTATGTAGGTGCTTATTGGAGAATAAGTTCACTGAACGTGGCTCGCTAAGGAATACCTAATGGAGTTTTACACGGCTGTCAATAGGAATTCCTCTAGTGATAGTAGTACAAGTGATCCTTAGACTTGAGATCATCATAGTATCTTGTGTATGATGAGTTATACTTTGACATGTCCCTTAAGACCTTTGGGGTATATCAAAGGGTATAATTGGGTATAATAAGCTGTGCATGAAGATAGTTTCTAATTTACATTATTTAGAGTTGTGCATTTGAGAATCGAAATACATATAATTAAATAAAATAAGACTTGACAGTAAATCCATGTCTTATATTTAATTGGGACATTGTATGGTAGAATGATTGAATTGTACGGTAACTATTCACTGAAAGGTTCTTTTATGTATCACCACTTCCATGTTCTCTGTTAAAGTTAATGGCAGCCTCTGTGGTTATTTCAGCAGTAGTAGAGGGTTACGGCAAGGTGACCCCCTTTCCCCCTACCTTTTTGTGCTCGCTATGGAGGTGCTCTCCTTAATGTTACTAAAAGGCTCTTCCCACCCGGACTTTAAGCACCATTGGCGCACCAAAGAATGTGATCTTACTCACCTTTGCTTTGCGGATGACCTTCTTGTCTACTGTAATAGGGACCTCAAGTCTGTTGAAATCCTGCATTCTGGGATCATGGACTTTGCCCGTATCTCTGGGCTTTTACCAAACGCTGCAAAGAGCAGCTGCTATCTTGCTAATGTTAATCTCCTTGATAGACATCTTATTTTGGATTACCTAGGGTTTCCTCTTGGTACCATTCCGGTCAAGTTCCTTGGGGTGCCTCTCATTGCAGCTAAGTTATCTATTCAAGATTGTGTCCCTATTATTGAGAATGTTACCAAAAGGGTTTCCTCTTGGACTAACTGCTTCCTCTCCTATGCGGGGAGACTCCAGCTTATAAAAACTGTCCTTTTTTCAATGCAATCCTTCTGGTCTGCCCACTTTATTCTTCCTAAAGGTGTTCTCATATCTATCCAGCAACTCCTTTCGAGATTTTTATGGAAAGGGAGTAGCTTGGCAAAATATGGCAATAAAGTTTCCTGGGACTCTCTTTCTTACCCTATGTCTGAAGGTGGGCTTGGTATCAAAAAGCTTGAAGAATGGAACAACTCCTTAATTTCCCTCCATCTGTGGAATGTTATTCAACCTTCCCCCTCTAGCCTTTGGGCTGTCTAGGTCAAGCGGGTCATTCTCAAGGCTAATTCCTTCTGGAGCATCAAAATTCCATCTGACTGCTCTTGGATATGGAGGAAGGTCCTTAAATTACGTTCCCCTGCTATCCATCATATAAAGTACAAAATTGGAAATGGGCAGCATACTAGTTTATGGTTTGACCCCTGGCATAATGGGCAACCTATTTGTTCTTCTCCAAATTCTGCCATTATCTCCCTCTCGAGGCTGGGTGCTCAGGCCAGGGTTAGTGACATCATTGCCTCTAACCAATGGCAGCTCCCTCAAAGCAACCGTTCGCCTTTAATTACGTTTAGAACAAATTTTGATTATTCCATCTCTTTTAATACTAACATGTTTGATGCCATCATGTGGGATACCCTTCCCACCAAAATTGGTCAGAGCTTCCACTATCTGGGAATCCATTAGATCCAAAAAGTCTATTATGCCTTGGTTCAACACTGTTTGGCCAAAGCTCTCTGTGCCTCGGTTCTCCTTTTTTCTGTGGCTCGCTGTCCTTAAGAGGCTTCCAACCTTGGATCGTATCTCAAAATTCTCTAGATCCTGTGACCCTTTATGCAAGTTGCAACCTGCGAAATGAGTCCCATGACCATCTCTTCTTTGCCTGCACTTACTCAAAAACTGTTCTCTTTATTGTGCTCGCATTTGGGGATTGGGTTGGGTTTCCGTTTGACTGGGATGGTTTTATCCACTGGACTCATTTTGGAATCCAGAAGGGCCTGAAAAGGCTGTTGCTAAAGTTTTGTCCTGCATCTGCCGTTTATTATATTTGGAAAGAAAGAAACTCTCAGCTTCATAGTAATCCCAGCCTCCCTGCCCATATCCTGGCCAATACCATTCTACATACCATTAAATGCAGGTTGCACTCCTATGCTAAATTCCACAGAGCAAAAATCTCTGATCCCTCCCTTCTTAATTGGGGTCTTTAATTGGGGTCCTTTCCCTGTTTGGTGTAGTGCTTTTGCTCCCTATCTTTTTGTTGATGATCAGTTGTCATTCCCTGATTTGTGTCGCTGGATCTGTCTTTCGCTGCTTTTGGTTCTGTGGATGCTCTGTTGGGCGTCTCTGGGCCCTTGCTTGTTGGTTGGGTTGTTGGGTTTGGTTTGAGGCGTTGCCTGGTCTGCCTTGCTGTTTGGGTTTGTTGTTGTGTTAGGGTTGTTCGTGGATTGGTTGCTCCTGCTGTTGGGTTTGTCTCCCTGGGCTCCTTGGTTTCTTTTGCTGGGTTGCTCTCTGTTTGTTGAAGCGGCTCTTGCTTCTACTGGGTTCCCTCTTCTGTTTTGCTGCTGCTGGGTTTCATTGCTCTGCTGCTGGCACTCTTTGCTTTGCTCAGTCTGTTATGTTGTGGTATTGTGGCTTTGTTGCTGGGTTCCTGCTTCTGTTGTTGCTGCAGGTTTGGGCTGCTCGGTGATGTTGTGGGTGTGGTCTGGGTCTGTTGCTACTGTTTGTTGATTCTGCTGCATTGGTTGCTGTTTTGGTGGCTATATGGTGCTGCAGTTGACCTATGGCTCCTCTACTGCTGTTGTGTCTTCGTTTTGATGTTGCTGTGCTGCGGGGTTCTCTTCTCCCTCTGCTGCTGCTGTGTTGCAGAGGGTTGCCCTTGTTGCATTTTGCTGCAGTGTTTGGGCTGGTGTGCCGCAACTACTTGTTTGTTGCTGGTCCTGTTACCTTTGCGGCCCCACTTGATTTTGGCTTTGGCTATGTTATTGTTGTTGTTCTCCGTTTGGCAAATTGTTTTCTCGATTTGCTTTGTTTCTTGTTTAGTCATGTCATCATTGGTTATGTCTTTGATGTCTATGCTTTCTCTGTTTGGGGTTTCCCAATATGTTTGTTCATTCTTTCTTTTTTATACAATTTAAATTTAGCAAAAAAAAAATTATTGAAATCTATATTATCTAGAAAGTCGTTGATCTCTAAGGGGGCTTACCCTTATTGTAGAATAAATATTATTTATTTAAATGAATTAAATAGTTTAATTTATTTATTTAAATAATATTAGAATTGTTCTAATTGATTTATTCGCAACCGGTTTAATATGGAGAACCTAAAGGGTTACACTGCAAAAGGAAAATATTTATTTAAGAAGTAAATGGCATAATTATAATAATAAGTTGTGTGTATTTAATTTAGTCTATGGAGATAGAATAAATTAAATAGCTTAATATTTATTATTTAATATTTTGAAAATATTAAATATAAATTAATAAGAGAAGTCTTATTATTATTATTACTATTATTTAATTCCTAATAGGGATTGGGAATTAATTAATAGAAGTACTCTCTCATGAATTCCTAATTGGATAAATTAATTAAAGGAGTTTAATTAGAATAGAAACCCTAATCCTAAATAGTTTAGGGAAAGGTTTTCCTACATCTATAAATAAGAGAAGTCTTATCATAGTTTAGGGTTACACACTCTTGCATAAGAATTGTGGAGAGTACTTCCAATTTCTATAGAGATAGAAACTAGGGTTTTGCCGACACCCATCTTGGTCAATAGTCCATAATCAATCGCTATTTATTATCATACATATCTCCATATGCATCAATAAATAAAATTCATCCATTGCTAATATTTAGTTTTGAAACAAAATACACTCTTTTATTTTAATCAAAAACCAAATCAAAATTAAACTCCTTTAATTTTAGCAATCTGAAATCCTATTCTAGATAAAATAAACATCTTTATTTTAAATTTATTCTAATTAAATAAACCATTTAAGTTAATTGAAGAAAAAAATATTTTTCGGATTCTGCTATCCGGTGCAGCTGCTCCCAGAATGAACTGGGAACCGGCGCACAGCTTCGCTACACAACCAGAAACAACTTTCTGGATTTGGGCGCAGTTGCGCTCCAGAATGAACTGGGAATCGGCGCAGCTGCGCCACGTAGCAGATTCACAAAGAACAAAGTTTTGCCCAAAAAATCGATCCAATCGCATACCATACACATATGGAATCATCAAAATCGATAATTAGCACAAGATTAGACTCTGATACCACTGTTAGGTTTGTATATTACGCAAGCGTGCAATCAAATTACATAAATAAAGCGGAAGCGCGATAAAACGAATTTTAAAATTTTTTATACAAACTATCACCATGATCTTTCATTGTGTTCAATTATCAATTAAACAAAAGAGACAGAGATAGAGAATTATACCCTCGTGAATCAAAGTTTCATCGGGTACAAGTTCACCTCCAATTCCTTCGCGTTCTCCTTAAATTCCACTGATTAAATTCCTTCGCTTTGATCAACGTTAGTCACCCAAGTGTTTGGCCTCTAGAGGTGATCCACCAAGGAATAATACTTGTTCAAGAAGATGGGTGTTGGCAAAACCCTAGTTTCTATCTCAACAGAAATTGTAAGTACTCTCCACAATTTTAATACAAGAGTGTGTAACCCTAATCTATGATAAGACTCCTCTTATTTATAGATATAGGGAACCCTCCGAAACTATTTAGGATTAGGTTATTTGTTTTAATTAAACTCTTTTAATTAATTAAACTTCTAATCCAATTAGGAATTTATGAGAGTACTTTTATTAATTAATTCTCAAACCCTTTTAAGAATTAAATAATAATAATAGTAATAATAATAATAAGACTCCTCTTATTAATTTATATTTAATATTTCAAAAATATTAAATAATAAATAATAAGCTATTTAATTTATTCTATCTTCATAGACTAAATTAAATATACTTAACTTATTATTACAATTATGTCATTTACTTCTTAAATAAATATTTTTCTTTTACGATGTGTTTTAAGGTATATCAAATGGTATGATTGGGTATAATAAGTTGTACATGGAGATAGGTGAATGATCAACAAAGAATCCACCACGTCTAGATGTGAATGTCCTATGTGATTCGATAAATGACAACTTAGAAGTCTTTGGCCAAAGCAGAATGAAATTAGAAAGGTATTTCTAATTTGCATTATTTAGAGTTGTGCATTTAAGAATCGAAATACATATAATTAAATAAAATAAGACTTGACAGTAATTCCATGTCTTATATTTAAATGGGACATTGTATGGTAGAAGGATTGAATTGTACGGTAACTATACAATGAAAGGTTTTTTTGTGATTAATGACGAAATCTATATTATCTAAAAAGTCGTTGATCGCTAAGGGGCTTACCCTTATTGTAGAATAAGTATTATTTATTTAAATGAATTAAATAGTTTAATTTATTTATTTAAATAAGATTAGAATTGTTCTAATTGATTTATTCACAACTGGTTTAATATGGAGAACCTAAAGGGTCACACCGCAAAAGGAAAATATTTATTTAAGAAGTAAATAACATAATTGTAATAATAAGTTAAGTATATTTAATCTAATCTATGGAGATAGAATAAATTAAATAGCTTAAAATATTTATTATTTAATATTTTGAAACTATTAAATATAAATTAATAAAATGAGTCTTATTATTATTATTACTATTACTATTATTTAATTCCTAATAGGGATTGGGAATTAATTAATAGAAGTACTCTCTCATGAATTCCTAATTAGATTAGGAGTTTAATTTAATTAAAGGAGTTTAATTAGAATAGAAACTCTAATCCTAAATAGTTTATGGGAGGGTTTTCCTACATCTATAAATAAGAGAAGTCTTATCATAGATTAAGGTTACACACTCTTCCATAAGAATTGGAGAGAGAGTACTTACAATTTCTATAGAGATAGAAACTAGGGTTTTGCCAAATATTCATCTTCTTGAATACGTATTATTCCTTGGTGGATCATCTCTAGAGGTCAAACACTTGGGTGGCTAACGTTGATCAAAGAAATGAATCTAATCGGTGATTTCAAGGAGAACACGAAGGATTTGGAGTTGAACTTGTACATGAGGAAACTTTGATCTACGAGGGTATGAATCTAATTCTCTATCTCTTTCGTTTAAAATCCGATTTTATCGTGCTTCCGCACTATTTATGTAATTTGATTGCATGTTCGCGCTATATACAAACGTAACAGTTTCACTTCCTTTGGCAGCTCCCTCTTTCCAAAAGACGATATTGGGTCCCTATCACCACCACAAGTGGTGGCCTATCTAATTGATTTAAAATCCTATCAACTACGACCAGCGGTAAATTTGAAGAAAGGAATATAAAGATTAGAAACTTATGCAAAATGGATAGCAATTAACTAGCCACGTAGGCGACCGAGAAAAGAAGACAAATTCTAGAAACAAAGACAGGATAATCGAATAAGAAGCAACTTAAGTTAGAAACTTATTTAGGAAAAATAGCCTCTAAGAAATGCAAACTCGACAAAAAAGGAAGAGCTTAGGGAAAAAGAATAACTTTCACAACAAATCTCAAGTGGCGTAAAACTGTAAAATGAAATCAGGTTAACTTCCCCATAATTATAAAGAACATTAACATTCTAGATTAAATATCAATCACCTTAATCAACAACCTAGATCAACCCGAATTTGAATTGCATCAGGCAGTTCAAGCGTCGTGTACGGTGCAATGATGGACATGAAATCGCATGACTACGCAATAAACAGGGTCCAACTGCCCACTTAAATGTAGTCTCGTCACGAAGTAACATGTGTCTTTATTCCATCGGTCAATGTCCTTAATAATCACCCAACCGCATTCGCCACCTAATTGGATAGCACTCTTGAGAATCAACCTCCAGCTTAGTTCTAACACCCAAAGTCATTGCGAGGGTACTAACTAGAAGTTAGAATCACCCCCTGAAGACAACTTTAGACTCCTATCCTCCCCTATCCTACTAAAGTACAATAAGGGAGTGAAGGGCAATGTTTAGATATAGGCCCAAATATCAAAAGGACCCGAGCCCAAGGCTTCTAGGCCCATGGCCATGGCCCAACCCATATGCCACCTCACAACATGGTTTAAGGGGCACATCCCAAGGGGTATACCGACTGACGCCGAGTCGCCTGCACAAAGTATGGGTAAAAACAAGTGGCAAAACCCACAGGCACCAAATGCGATTTCTTAGGTGCGTGGGGACATATCTAGCGCAAGAGTGGCTCCATTTCAATTCTGAGTGAGGCTACTACCCTTGTGGGTTCGTCCCTTGCCCCGAGTATAGTTGACCTGCTGATTGATGGGACAAGCTGAATTGATGTGGGCAACTAGAAATTTTCCATAGAAGGGAATCCTCACACTTGAAAATCATAGATTCTCTATACTTTCTTTCTCACTTACTAACACACACACGAGAAGCATCCCACGATATCCCGTCGTCGTTAACCACCATAGGGACTTGTTATGCATGTATTGGAAGGCTAATTTAAATCGAAGACACCACACATAGGAATAGAGAACATCGATACCCTATGTGACTAGCACATGACTCGCAATTGTGAAAAAATTAGCACAAAAAACATAATTGAGCATAAGTGTAAACTATGAGGATGAAAGTGTTCAATTTGTCAATTGAGGGCTACTTTAAAATTGGTTGACAATTGAGAGGGATAGATGTGTCATTCAACCACAAACTAATGTTGCGTCTGAATTCATAGAATTGAATAAAGGAATTGAATTACTTTTTAGTATCTCAAGTGCATGTTTAATGAAATAGAAGGTACGATAGAATGACATAATTATCAGTATTATCCATTCTATTTAAATGAATCTTATTCCACCATCCCCCCATGTAATGAAAATCAAGTGAAAGGAATGAATTTTTATTCCAACCAACCAAATACACTTTCTTTCATTCCATTCCGATCTTGATTACTTCAATCCAAAAGCAACATAAGAGAACAAGCCCCAAGGAAAATAACATGTCAAATAGGATGTAATGTATACAAACAAGAATCCCAACCAGGGCACCACCACCATCAACAAAAAACAGAAGAAAAATCCCAGCAAGCGTTGGAATATATATATATATATATATATATATATATATATATATATATATATATATATATATATATATATATACACATAACAGACATCAAGCAAGCTGACCATATTTCAAAAAAGCATAATCAGATATATGCCATTCCACATACTTTAAATAAAGTGGCTGGCAAAAATGTCCAGCTGATAAGCTTCATTAAGGAACCTTAGGAAGCAATAAAGAAAAATGGAAGCTGTAAACTGTATGGTATGTCAAAAGAACTAGAGCTCTTAAAGTAACCCTGCCTATTAACCAATATCTTACAGAGATGGATGTTTTATCACAATTCTGACCAAAAGGGGAGCATTCTTCAATACCATAGAGTATTATTGTCTTTAATACACGAGTTTAATTTATGCTATAAACTATTGCAATTTCTGCTATAAACTATGGCATCCCGTTTGCAAATTCTAGATTTACTATGATAACCAGATGCATTAAGTAAATCACATCTAATATGGACAAAATTGAGTGGTTGCACTTAAATATTTTCACCTATTGAGCTAATCCCAGCTTATCTCCTGCGCACACCCCCCACATATGGTGCTGCAACCTCTTTTGGTTCCCTGGCTTTTAAGAGTTAAAATATGTGCAATGTCAGTACATTTTTGCAGTGTAGACCGATTCCTTGAAACCCGCTGAGCTTGCCGAAGATTGCTGCTCTCGGGCACATGAATGGGTATGTCTGAAACAGCTGGATTTCTCTCCAACGCAAATTCACCGAAAGGAACATGCTGGGTTGGCTTTCGCTCTATCGCAGATCCATTGAAGGGAACTCGGTGCACTTCCTCCCATTCAAGGCTTCTCTGGTACAATTCCCAAGCCATGTCTTGTTCCTCTTTTGACAGTCTTTCATCTTCATTCTCTTGTAAAAGGCTCTCGTGTTCATGGTAATTTGCAATCCACCTGAACCCAGCATAACACATTAGATATTTGGGAGTTGGTTTAATGTTTTGCAGTACGGAAGTAACAACTGTCAACTTCAGCAGATTAGCATTAATATTATTTCATGCTAATAACAGAAGATGCACAAGCATTTTGAACAACTTGCATAAACTAGAGGGATTATAAACATGCACACACAAACACACATTAAGTTATTTCATGACAAAAACAATATCATAATACAGTAACAGTAACTAAATTACTCTCCGTGGATTTCGATAGACAGAAAATAAATATAAAATGTGAAAATTGACAACAAAAAAATAATTGATATGGATATGGCAGGGACCTCAGTACTGCTTAAACTTAGACAAAGCGCCACTTGGTCATTCTAGGAAACATAGCTCCAGATGAACTAGCATTAACTATGATATTAGGTACTAAGCGAACCAGCTTGTGAATACTCATTTTGATGCAGTTGCAGTATATTAGGCTGGTAGGTCATATGGCATTTTAGAAAATATATGTGGTAGCTATAGGATTGATAGTTGGTTATCCATGTCTAAAATTGCAGGCAAACAAGTGTTAGTACACTCACAGTGCATTTTAAGGTATTTCCTTCGTATTTGTAGACTATATAAGAGAATTAGAGGTGGCAATAACAACCCACCAACCTGTCCAATTAACCTGTGATTTAATGGATTGAGCAACTCATTTACTTTTGAGGGTTGTAAACGGGTTGGTTAGATGGTTAATTTAATTATAGGGGTCATTAGTGAGTTATCCAATGGGTTACAGTTGGGTAATTTACTATTAACTAGGCTGAGAAGAACTGACATTGATGAGTTGCATATGCAGCCGTTCTTTTTGTTCCCACCCTACTGTCTATCATCTCTCTATTCCCTCTCTACTGGAAGCAACTATTGGAATTTCAAATAACAAGAGCTCCAAATCGAAATTGGAATCATCTTCCTGGATGTCAATCAAGGAGGGACAGGCACATGGGAGGCAATTTAGGGAAACTCATCTCATGATACCAATAACTCTCCATCCTTTCATGTATCCAAGCTCAAAAAATAAAAAACACATTGAGGACTAAGGGCTTCCATTAAACTTCTTTCTTAATCAGGAGGGAAGGGTTGTGATCAAACCTCTTAGAAGCTTGAGGAATGTTAAACGTATGACTAAGTATATATCCTTGGGGAATTTATGACATTTGTTACTCTTAGTGATTGCCTAACCTAATTAGGGTTAAAGTCTTCCCAAACTCTTTTTCTTCTCGATTTCTTCTTTACTTTACATGGTATCATAGTTCATAACCCTAATTAGAATATCAAAAAAGTCTCCTAATTAAAGCTTTCTTTCTCTCCTCTTCTTCTTTTTTTCCTTTTTTTTTTCTTTTTCTCTTCAACACTCGCATCAGAGGGTGGTGAGGTACAAGCAGACTGAGAGATATAAGAGATCCATCAGAAATTCAATTATTTGACTGTAACTCGACCCGAAATATCTTTTGCAGTTGGTGTAGTGGGCCAATTCATCTCTACTACTATGGCTCATTGTGATGCTTTTCGTCCTATATTAAGAGATCACTGACATGTTCGGAGGGATTCTTATATACAGATTGGGCAAAATCCCCTTCAGACAGATTGGTATTTATAGGTGGTAATTTGATATCTTGAGAGTAAGAAACAGAATGTTGTCACCCATTCTGATGTTCAAGCAGGGCTATGGCGTATGAAGGATGGACACTTCTTGACATATCGGTGTCGGACACTAGCACTCCACAGACACTTCTGGATATGAATCACATACTTACTTCTAGATACTTAATGATAGGTATTAGTCATTATGTAAAATTTCATCTTGTTTTGATGGTGGATTTTGATGTAGGTTCGTTAATAACTTAGTGATTTCCTAATTTATTTATTTTTAAACTTTTTTTCCTCTACCATTAGTATTTAGTTATATATCAGCTATATAATAAGAAAGATCAGGTAAACATTCCAACTTCTCAACTGATATGAACTATATATGTTTTCCTTAAATTAACTCTTACAGTTGTATGTTATAGTCTTATTTGTTATTAGACTTGGAGATGTTTATGGTACAAGTATTCCTCAATGGTTTTCATGATTTTATCATCCTTTATGAACAATTAAATTTACACATTTATATTTACTAATAATAATATACATAAAATTCAATGTATCCCCCAAAATATCATATCATGTATTTCAAGAAAATGTAGTGCTCCGTATTGTGAATTGTGTTGAATCCGTATTTCATGTCCGTATCCATGCTTCCTAGGCTATGGCACAATCCACATGTCAGCTGGCTCAGCTCATGGGTACATCATCTTCAAGTTGATATAGGTTTTGGGAGATGTCTTCGCTTGTGTAGTTGTGGTGCGATAATGAGGCAGTTGCACATATAACATCAAATTCGGTCTTTCATGATAGGAACAAGCTTATTGAAGTGGATTTCGTTCATGAGAGGATTCAGCAAAAACTCATTATTACTATACATGTTAGAACTGACGAATTCACAGAATCACTTAGTGGGGGATGAATTCCCTATATTTGTAACAAGTTGGGGATGATCAATATCTATGTTCCCACTCAACTTGAGGGGGAGTGTTAAATCTATGAATAAATATGCTAAAATAATTAGGGTTAAGGTCTTCAGTCTTCACAAACTCTGTCCTCTCTATTTCTTCTTTACTTAAAAGGGAAAGAATCATTCGTAGGACAAATCGAGAAGTTTACCAACACCTCATTCAGTGGACCAATTGGAGTTTGGATAAGGCTACATGGGAGGACAAAGACTTGCTCATTTTGACCTACCCAAATTTCAACTTCAATCCATAAGGAGTTTAATATGGGTTAAATCAAATGAGATGAGTTTAATATAATTTTATACACACACACACACACACACTCAGCTTCTCAATCCTCACATGGTGCCACCTAGATTTGACATTAATTTTTTAAGAGGGTAGACAGATTTTTAATTTTTTGTAAGTAATTACTAGTTCAATGAGTTGACCGATAGGAAAAAATAATTTAATGATATAAATGTAAAACCGACCTTAGTTTAGTGGGCAAAAATACAATTAACCCTAATACAATATTGAACATTGTAACTCTCTCAAAAGTACTTCTAATTGTACAAGTAAATGCTTAATAATCAAATGAATCATATCAATTTTGAATTTAAAAATATTTCAAATTGACTTTCAAAAGGTCAATAATAATCTTATATTTTGGAACAAAGGGAGTATTCAAGTGTATATCAACTTATCATTTTTCTTACCATGTTAAGCTCATACCTAGTTGAGCTGAACAACAACAATGGAGGTTAGGGTTTTAGTGTGTTTCAGTTTAGAGGAAGGTTGGAGGAGAAGAGAAAGCTTGAAAGTTAAGGAATCATTTCATTCATATCGTAAAAAGTACAACTATGCTCTTACATTGAGATCCCAAACATGAATAGGATACACTAAAATGTACCATGAGTATACTAACACCCATTTGCCTATCATATAGCTTAGTGTTTACTAAAATGCCATGTGATCATACTATGAACCATAGTTGTCACGACGTCACGGTGAGTCATGGCGGTAGCCGACTGCCAGGACGCCTAAGCGACCGCCATGGCGTTCGTATAGTGACAAGTCGTTTACAATGTGCAATTTATATATTATTTATTTTACTTAACAAGTATATTGACAATAAAATTTCATATACATTAAAACCCAAAACATAACACTATGTAATAACATTAAAAGCACAATTATGTAAATACAACATTTTTAATAACACAAATTTTGTAGTATGAATGCACTGGATGTACACTAAATTAGATGAAGTTACATTACTTATACATATATACAATATATATACTGAACATCCAGTGCATTTTCTCTATACATTGAAAAAAAAACATCCAGTACACTGCACAATTATGAAACTTAAACAATATCCAGTGCATTTTATCTATACATTGAAAAAGAAAAAAAAAACATCAAGTGCACTTACATATATAAAACATATATATATATATATATAAATTTATATCTATATATATATATATTTATAATTGTGTATGTGACAAATTGTGGAGACTGTAAAGTGTAAAAGAAGCAGCATGATAAAATAAGAACAAGAAAACAGAGAAGCATGAGCAAAGAAGAAGAGCAGCAAACAAAAAAAAAAGGCACCGTCGTCGTCGCAGAGAAGAAGAAAGAGAAGAAAGGAGCATACCTGACTGTCAGAAGAAGCAAAAGAAGCGATCGGACTTTGGAGCTGCCTCGCCTCGTCGTCGCTCGTCATCGCTCGTCGATCGGTAGACTCGGTACTGGGTATCTCTCTCTCTCTCTCCCCCCCCTTGGCCCCTTCTTCTTTAGTTCTGCTCTTCTACCGCTACGATTAGATTTAGGGCCAACTGCATGACAAAACGACGTCGGTTTGTTTTTCTTTTTTTTACCCAGCAGGCCCAACAAATCAAGTCGATCTACAGCTCGTCTACGTCGTCCATGGCGACGACTTTTTTTCCTAGGCGCCCGACTTTCACTCCACCAAGTCGCCCTACCGCCTTGCTTGCAACGGACCGACTGGACGCCAAGGCGTTGCCTAGGCGACGCCGTAACAACTATGCTATGAAATGTTTTCTTCATTTGAAACCCTGAAACACGTGTCCACTCTAGAGAGAGAGATCTTAGCGAAAGGAAGGGTGGGTGTATATTGTTGGTCTCAAATTGAAGTTTCCGGAATACAAGTCAAGCAAATGGAAATCTAGGGCATGTCACACTCCTGTCGCACCAGAACTTGAGGCATGTGAATAGTTGTCTCTCCAGTTTCAAAAGAAATAATTTCAATTAGTTAAAAACTCCACAAAGGATCTTTATAAAATTGAAGTTCTTCTCTTGGATCACATAAAGGGTGGGTTTGTAATTGAAATTGAAGCTTTTATATTGCTGGTTCGCTAATAAGTTCGGGTCTGTGTTGGTGGTTTTGTGAAGATAGCAATGGTGGTGCTAGAAATGACAATTATGTTGATCTTCTCCTCAATCAAAACCAAAAAATTTAACAAAACTTCTTCAACAGAAACCGATATTCTTCAAACAAACCCAGATGCACACAAAAATATGATTATATTGTCAACATTGGTCAAGGAGATTGAAGTGGTGATGCTACTAGAAAATATGGTGATTTGTTGGTTTGGGTGTTTGCCGATGATGATGATTCCTGGTTTTGTATTTCTATATTTTTTATTTTATTTAAAAGTAAACTTCTTTAACTTGTTTAAGTGTAATTCGTTAACTATGTTTAATTTCTTTAAAAGCAGTATTTAAAATTAGTTTAAGAGTAATTTATTTAATTTGGGTAAATTTGTAAATAACTAAAACATTAACGTATTATTTCTTAATATGCAAAAATATTTTTTAATATTGTTGATTTTCTTCTTCTTTCCCTTGTGTATATACACATATACATATACATATAATATATGTATGTGTAACACCCCCAAGTCCCACATCGAAAGATAAGGGAAAAGTTTGTCTGTATATAAGGAATTAAGTTACTATCAATAGTACCTTCAGTCATGACTTTTTGGGTGAGCCTGTGGTGGGCTAAGATGACCCAAGAAGATACTATTGGGCCAGTAATTTAACGCTTTGTTTGGATGGATTTGATTCAATTCGGACCTGGGATTTGACCCAAGATTTGTTCCGGACTCGGGATTTGACCCGGGTTGTTACATAAACAAGTACTTTCCTAGAATGATCCGGGCACAAAAGGAAAGGAAATTTATCAGTCTCGAACAAAGGAGTAAGACAGTTGCTCAATATGAAGCCGAATTCGCGAAGCTCGCCAAGTATGCACCGACCTTGGTGGCAGATGAGGAGACCAAAGCACGTAGGTTGGAGGATGGATTGCGGGCCGACATAAGACATGGAGTGACGTCTCTTAAGCTGCCCACATATGATGCGGTGCTCAATAAGGCGTTAGTAATCGAGAAATGCTTAACAGAAATGGAGAGAGGGAAGAATAATAAGAGAGGAGCCATTCAGAGGAGAGTCGAGCCATGGAGGACCTACGAAGAAGTTGAATACGCAGACCACTAAATTTAGAAGAAATCAAGGAAACCAATGGAATCAAGAGAACAAGCTGAGATGTACAAGGTGTGGTAAGAACCACCTAGACAAGGAATGCCGCTGGAATACGGGAGCGTGTTTTCATTGTGGAGATTTCGGCCATAAGATTGCACAATGCCCCAAGAACCCTCCACCTAGAGGAGATGGGAAGGAAGAAGTAACCTTGGCAAGCCTAGGACCAAATCGAGTAGAATCTTGATTTTAGTTGTGTTTAGAATACTCTTTAACAGTTAAAACTCCAAAGTGAACAACGGTGCACTATGCATACATATATGTTATATCCCCCGGATCGAATCATATCATTCCATTATATTTGTTATATGGACTGTTCGCTTTTCTCTACAACATTCGTCTCCGACACCCGACACTCAGTCAAGGGTATGGGTGCTTGACACTTTATTTTAGAGTAAAAATTTGACAAAATTGGAGAGTACCCATGGTCAGACTATTCAAAATACATGTATCCAACCGGACCATAGTTTAAATTCGCGATAGCAGTCTAGGTTGTGGAAGGGTTTTTTTCTTACTCATATTTGGTTTCGACTTCAATTTCGAGCGATACGCATCATTACGCTAGAGCTTCACACTTATTTAGTTTTTATTATATTTATAAGTTAATATATAAATATACGTAGTTTATTTATTTATTATTATTACTTATTCTATTCCACAAAAGAGTCATATTGTTTGATATTATTATTATTTCCTTTGTTCTACAAAAGAGTCTCATTTGTTGATTTTCCGTTGCACTGTTATTTCACCTTGATTCCTCCATTACGCCATTATGTCTTTGATTTCTCCATTACACCGTTATTTTTTTCCATTATGGCAATATTTCGCCTATATGCAACTTTATACTGATAATGATTGAAATTACAACTCGTGACTCGTTATCGGATCGGTGAGTAAAGAAACTAAACTGATACGCCAAGATTTCGCCAACTCGGACGATACTTCGAACCATCGACTGGACACTTCATTCGAATCCATGTAACTTACCTATACATGTCCATAACCACAAAATGCATAACAAAATCATATTTTGCCAAGTCAAAGTAACAAGAAAGATGAATGTCTTCCAGTGTTCTAAAAAGCGGCCTAAGCGGCCGCCTAGGCGCTAGCCCCCCCCCCCCCCGGGGCGCCTCGCCTAGGCCCAAGGCGGCAAAAAAAGCGCTCCAGGAAATTAGGCGGCGCCTAGGCGGGCTAGGCGGGCACCTAGGCGGACGCCTAGGCAGGCTAGGCGGCTAGGCGGGGCTAGGCAGGAAAGGCAGGGCCTAGGCGGGCAAGGCGGGGCCTAGGCGGGCAAGGCGGGGCCTAGGCGGAGATTTTTTTTTAACTTTTTTAATAACTACCCAAACCAGATGTTGATATATTTATTTTTCTAATGATTTACATATTCATAATGTAGGTTGTAGCATATTAAATCACAACAAAAAGTGAACAAGATCAAGTCAAAATGGATAATTTTATTATAGTTGTAATTTTTTGAACTTGTATTAAATTTTATTATTTAATAGCAATCTTGTTTATGAATAAAACTTAAACGTTAAAGATATGTTAACCATACTTAGCATATGGTATTTGTCATTTTCTTTAAGTGCTCAATTTTGAAAATTACACAAATAAAAATAATTTCATAATTAATAATATCAAATGTCTCATTCAATAAACGTCACACTAATTTTTAAAAATAACATTTATTTAAATTTTTTAGAGAGAAGTACGTATATATGTGAAGATACTAGTAACACTAATTCTATAATTTAAATATTTCAAGTAATGGATATATATATATATATATATATATATAGTTTGCTTTAATTCATTGAAGCAATTGTTTTCATTGAAGCATGATGATACAAGAATACTCTTAAAAATTCAATTTCAAACTCAAAAATAACATGAATATTATAAATTACTTAAAAATACATTTATTATTTTTAAAAATTAAACAAATTATGTGTTTGAACTTTGGCATTGGCAATATGGATGTTTTGTTTGGATAAATGTAAGATAAAATATTAAAATTGGCTTAAAATAAAAAATCCCGCCTAGGCCCCTTAGGCGCTAGGCCCCCCCGGCCGCCCGCCTCCCGCCTAGTGCCTTTTAGAACATTGATGTCTTCAAACAAGATCCTAAATTATAGCAATAACAAATCAGCAACTTCCTCAAGAGTCCTCTTCCTAGACTTGAATTATAGATAGAACTTACAGTTAAAGAAATTCAGATTAAAATTCTTGCCCGAGTATAAATTATAAGGGTTTTATATGATTGCATCTGAAATCGAAGAGGCCAGTGAAACATCACTTAAAACTCATCTTCCTTAGAATTTCACTCCACAGACAAATGACAAAAAGATACTACTTACTTCATTAGCTATTAAATAAAGATGCACTGACCTATTTCTTACTTGTATAAGCTGCACTAACTTATCTTCTTGAGGAATTTGCAAAACTGTCCCTTCATGTATACACAGAATTGCAACATAGACGCTAATGTTTTAATTTTTGCAATGTCATAACTAATGTCTCAATTTTTTGCAAAACCGTTCCCTCTAACTAATTTTAGTCAAAATAGGGGGTAAAATAGTCAGTTTGAATACAATTGAAGGGTAAAACAAGCATCACAATAAAATATAATATTAAACAAACAAACCAAAACTACAAACCGTCATATCATGTTATGAATCTAATGTTAAACAAATAAAACAAAATCATCTTCCAAACAAATCTGTAAACTTTCATCACAATACAAACTGCCTCACGTGTAACCCGATATATTGAGGGTTGCACGTGGACCTGCTTAATATGAAGACCCACACAAGATAAGCAAGCTCAAAAGAAGCTAGTCACAAGACAAGCCCAAAAGAAATCTAGTAAAGTACGGGCAACTATTGACCCAATTGATAAGTGGTACTAGTTAAGAAATGGATAACTTTGACCCTTAAGAAATGGTCTGTAAGTGGGTTAGAATGAAGGCTAAGAAGAGAGTTTAATTCAAGGTTCGAAAAAGCTAAAAGCGGTACGAAGCGTTTTTCTCCGGACGAGGCGAGGCGTAAGCTTCGAGGCGGAACGAGGCGGAAGCCTCGATTTGAAGACCTAAAAGTCCCCCCAAAAAAATTATTAATCATATCTACAAAAAGATTTTGATTTACAAATTAATTTATTAACTTAATTTGAAGAAACAGGGGCAAAACTGAAACTTCAGGGGTTGAAATGAAAGAAAACAAAACTATAAGGACTTATATGTAATTTTCCAGGGGTTATTTTAAACTTTCAGAAAACATAGGGGACTAAATTAAAAAGTTGTATAAACTATGGGGTACCTAACTATAATTTTCCAGGGATATTTTATTTGACAGATCTGAGATCAGATCATCAGATCTGCCTTACGCTTTTATTTTCCTCTCTCTTCTTCTCTTCTCCGACTCCGAAGTTAGTCGCGAAGTGTACGCTGTGTACTTAGGTTTTTTGGTTTCAAATCAAGGCTTAGGCCTTGGTACGCCTCGAGGCGCAAGGCTACAAGGCGCACGCCTCAGTCGATTATAGCCCAAGCTCTGGAATTACTCGGTAAGGCCTAGGCCTCGCTACAGAAGGCTCCCGCCTCGCCACGAGGCGCGCCTCGAGGCGCACGCCTTGATCGCTTTTTCGAACATTGGTTTAATTAGGCCCAATGATAGCCCGCTCTAATACTATGTTAGATTTATAAAATGGCCCAAAAGTCTAGTATACAAAGATCTCAAGCTCTCTAACTCAAAACCAACTGGCTATGAGAAGAGTTGGCCCAACTCATTATATACTAAACATACTTTGTCAAGGTTTCGATGTGGGACAAGATATATACTCTAATAATTTGTTTTTAATTATTTTATTTGGTTAGAATAAAACAAATTTATTAATGTGAGAATATATTTTATTATTGTAAGGACGTGTTTGCCCTTCTATTTAGAGAGAAAATAGTTTTATGTAGGAATGGACTATTTTGCCCTTATAAAGTTCACATGACATGCACATGTCTTACTAATTTTGACCAAAATTGGTTAGAGGGGACGGTTCTACAAAAAATTGAGATATTAGCTACGACATTACAAAAATCGGAACATTGGCGTCTGTTGCAATTCAGTGTATACATGAAGGGACAGTTTTGCAATTTTCCCTATCTTCTTATAAGCTATATCACAAACTATGGTACAACAATGCTTATAAGTTATAGCCAAATGGTTACTTAGTTTTTAGAGCATTAGATTGCATTTCATTTCTACGAACGTTACGCTTTGTTTTCAACAATTTGGCTTCCCTTTACTTATTTGTACAACTCAAGTTCCTACAGCTGATAGTAAAAGTTGAAAATTTCAGATTACCTATGATTTTGATTTTGTAATCTCAAGATTTCAACTTATCAATATTATTTGTAAACTGATAAATTCAATATGTGATGTTGTGTACTTGAAGCACTTCCATTAGTGACCTTAAACTGGTTCCTTACAAATATTGTTAAACTGGCAGGGATTAGATATTTTGAACAGAAAAACTGATGTGTGCATGAGCATGTTCCCACCCAACCACATACGTGTACACACAAAAGCAAATGGGATTGTACATTTACAAACGCAGGTGGTTGAAACTAGCACTGTTTAATACACCGTTATTTCTTCCCATAGACGGAAGCGACACAGTCCTAGTGTGTGTTTGAAGGTGTATTGTGTGTTATGAATCTCAAAAATGCCCAACACTACCTCCTTGGATAGAATGAGAAAATCCCACTTAGAGTGGTACACTCATTCGGTGAGAATATTGATTCCCTCATATTTTAATAACCAAACAAAGGAATAGCTATTCCGATGAGAATGATCATTCCATTCCATTCCTGACTCTATTCCCCCCAGGGTTCAAAGTCGCAGTACTTGAATAGATAATGGGATACCGGTATAAGTATCGGGCGATACGCCATAAAAACTATATATTTAAATACATGTGATTTAATACACAGTGGGAGGAGCCCGGGGCTCTGACCGTGTGCCTGTTGAAGAATGAGTTGACGAAAATGCTAGGTTGAAATTTTTATTGATATTGCAACATTATATAAGTGATATGATACTTAACAGTCGGACTTGTTAGATTAATAAATTTTGTTGGTTCAAAATTGTAAATTCTTTTTATTTCTTGCATATACCAATATCAGATGATACCTAGTGTAGCCGATACTGATACGTATCGTCCGATACTATGAACCATGATTCCCCCAACCAAACAGGACATTAGTGAACGAGAAAGAGAATCACTTTAACAGAGGAACTAAAGAGGAAAGCACAAGCAATGATAATGCACTAGGCCAAAATTAAAAATAAAAAAATTGAATAACTAGTTAAAGAGTTTACCTTGGGTGATGGCTGCTAAGTAAGCTTTCCATTAACTTGTCAGCAGAGAAGCTTCTATGAGGAAGAGAAAGAGTCTTCTTTGGACAATTGTCATCATCAGTGTACGTATTTGGTATTGTTACATGTTTATTCTCTTGGCCCACCTCAGGCAAAGTATCAGAGTTTTCATCATCACCAAAATCAAATAGATGTAACATTTCTTCTTTAGAAATGGTCCTATGAACTTGTTGCCTGTCAACTACCCTTGCAGCAAGGCTTTCCTTTGTCACCTGATTGAACCAGCCTCTTCAGAATAAAATTCACATAGAACAAGAGATCAAGTAGTTATAATGATTAGCCATTACCTGGCGCTTATAAATTTTTTCCTCCATTGTACCATGTGCCATCAATCTGTACGCAAACACTGGCTTTGTTTGTCCATACCTGAAATAATTTGCAGTATTTTGATTTGCCATATAACATATATAAAGATGGAACAAGCTTATGTTCAAACAAATTTTATGCATCAAACCTCCAAACCCGATATATAGCCTGAAGATCGTGTGTTGGGTTCCAAGAGCCATCGACAATAATTACACGATTAGCAGCTTGGAGATTGATCCCCAGAGATCCAGCTCTAGTTGATATTAAAGTGCATTTAACCCTCTTATTTGAGGATTCATTGAACCTGTCAACCAACCTTTGCCTTTCAGAGCCCTCAGTTCTTCCATCTAGCCTGTTGTGCAGATGAAATGAGATAAGATGACAAATCTGACTTCCAAATCAAGGAAAACGTTTATATGATATATCTACCCTTTCTTTCAATGCAATCAAAAATATACTTTACAACATTGTATTAGAATCATGAAAGACTAGATGTACTAAATAAAAACCGCTCCTTGAAAAAACCAATTATCTTTATGATGCAGCCCAACTTTGTTAGTAGCACATTATTCTGAAATCCACTTATTGCTAAAAAGAGGATTTCTCGAGGGCTTTGGTCATATATTTATTCTAAAATATTTTCGGCAGATTAGATGTCTAGATATTGATCAGTATTTGAAAATCTGGATCTGTAATAAATGTCTAGACTTTTCACTAGAATTCTAGGAACTTTAAGTTCATTTATGGTACGTTGGTAAAAGTTTATGTGCTTCCAGTTTTTGTTTTCATATGTTTCCGTTTTCACTTGTTCTAACTATTGTTCTCACTAGTGGAAGCAGAAGTCAGGAATGCTGTTTAGTATCCATGTGATGCCATAAATAAATGAAAATATAAAATTTACAAATTTGTGTTGTACAATGGAGTTGTTGCTACTTCATTTCATATGTTTAATTTTTTTAAATGTCATATTTTAATTAGTATAATTTAATAAATTCATAAATTTATATAAATTTAAATATTAACTAACATAGGTTTTAACATATACACCTTTTATTAAAAGCCACTTATACTCGCTGATAGTTCTTTAAAATTAATACAATGGCACACCCAAATAGTTGATACAGTTTGTCTATATGAGACGCAACATAGTCCCATCAAATGAAACCAAGTAAATCTCACACTACAAGCCATCTCAAGCAAAACGTAACAAATTTAAAATTTAAAAAAAAAAAATTTAAACATATGTCAATATGTTATTTAAGAATTTAAAATTAAAAGCATTCTCATAATATAGCATAAGCATATATGGTATTTCAAAATAAATTTATTTTTGTGCGTGTGTTTGTATTTATATAATATCTAAAAGAAAGAAAGTTAATTTAATAGTTTAAAGATAAAGATAAGTGATGCTATGTTAAGATGAGGAGACAAGTCTAGGGTATGTATAACAAAGTCATACATACCTCTATTGATTAATAAAAATATATCTTTGCTGGGAATTTTCCCTATCAGCCTTTTAGGCTTCCCCCTATTCTTCAGGGCTTGGCAGACCAGGCTCCCCTACATTACACCTTCCCTCCAATTTCATCCCATATACAATATTTCTATAGTTTTAGATGGTACAATTGAAATCCAAACCGGTCAATTAATTTAAATATCGAGTACAATTGTTCCTAAAACGAAAGTACCAATATTTGATGAACATGTGGATATTTCATCAAAGTTCCAATTGTTGAAAATTCTTTTAAACTTTTAACGCACGAAAATATTTTTTTAATGATTCTAATTTTTAGCAGGATTGGTCTTGATATCATGAATTATCTATTAACATATTTTTGATCATTATTAACAAAATTATTAAGATTAAATAAATGGTGTATTGGAGGGAAGCTATAATGGAGGGGAGTCAAATCCTCCTGCTTCACTTTATATGCCAGAAGGAACTTGGTCATTTTATTAAATTCAGAGAAGTTGTCGAGGCATTGAATAAAAAAGCAATCTAGAGTGCTAATAATTTCATTATTCGAAAGGCAATTTATGATGATCATTATACAGGTACATGACAAGCTGAGGTCTGTAGTGGACAAGGTTAATCTGTTAATTATCATGATATGTTTTGTAAGAATGTAATCTCTCTTATATTTCCAATATGTGAATTGCTATATTTATACAAGAGGTCTAGGAATTAAAAATAAAAAGGGAGGAAAACAAGGTCCTTAATACAAGAAACATGTTCCTTAATACAATAACCATGTTCCTGGCCACTATCTTCTAACACTCCCCCTCAAGTTGGTGTGTAGATGTCTCTCATACCCAACTTGAAACACAAAGGATGAAACATCTTACTACTAAGACCCTTTGTCAAAATATCATCAAGCTGATGTTCTGATTTTACAAAGGGTAAGCAAATAAGACCACTGGTTAACTTTTCTTTGATGAAGTGTCTGTCAATCTCAATGTGCTTCGTTCTATCGTGCTGCACTGGGTCGTTTGCAATACTAATGGCTGCCTTATTATCACAAAATAACTGCATAGGCATTTTAGTTGTAACACCCAAATCTTCTAGCAGGGTTCGAAGCCACATTAATTCACATATACCCAAGGCGATAGCTCAATATTCAGCCTCAGCACTAGATCTTGCCACCACAGATTGTTTTTTACTACGCCAAGTAACAAGATTACCTCCAACAAATGAACAGTAACCCGTTGTAGACCGACGATCCTCTATCGAACCAGCCCAATCTGAGTCGGAAAAAGCTTCAACTTTCATATGACCATGTGGTGCAAACAATAATCCTTTTCCAGGAGAAGACTTAAGATACCTCAGAATTCTGTAAACAGTTTCCATGTGGCAATGTCGAGGGTCATGCATATACTGACTCACTATTCCCACAACATAAGATATATCGGGTCTCGTATGAGAGAGGTATATCAATCGTCCCACCAAACGTTGATATCTTTCTTTATCAACTGTAGGTCCTGTGCCTCCTACTAGATGATGATTAACTTCAATAGGAGAATCAGCAGGCTTACATCCTAACATGCCAGTTTCAGTTAGCAGATCAAGGACATATTTCCTTTGAGATAGAAAGATACCACTGGAAGATCTTGCAACTTCAATACCAAGAAAATATTTCAAAGGACCAAGATCTTTAATCTCAAATTCTCTGGTCAGTCTCGCAAAATGACTTAATCACTTAACTTGGGCCAGCTCAGCGTCTAAGGCGTTGCCTTTTCCTTGTCTTGCTTTGTGACCTCTCTTTCCTATTTCGAGAATGGGGTGTTACAGAGATGGTATCAGAGCTTAGGTTATGATTCTGTATATTGCCTTTAGGTTTGACCTGTGAGATGTGGGTAAACCATTGGGTAGACGTAGGAGTTTTTCGATTTAGTTCTCTGTTTGGTTGGTCTTGATTTATAGTTGATTTTAGGAAGGTGAGATAATTTGACAAGGTTATTATTGTTATGTAATGGAGTAATGATACTAGTTAAGAATTGTGATTAGATCATTAAGGAGAATAAAGCTATATTTTGTACGATTAAGAAATATCATACGATTATGATATGAGTATTTGTATCAGCGAGTTTTTGATATTGGAGAATTATTTGTTAAGAGTTATTTCTGCTAACAATTATTATGATCCTGGAATTGATGATTTGATTTGGGTTATATTTTGATTTTTGTTAAGCTTGTGGATAATTTGAGGTATGCGTATTGATGAGATAATATGATAAAGTTGAAACTATTAAGTATAAGAGGATCTCTTGTAAACTTGAGTTGTAGATATTCGAGGTAATTAGGTGAATCATTTGGAGTTAATGACTTTTGCGGATATTTCTTAATAGAATATTGGAGTTATGTATGCGAAGTTTCTTTGTGATAGTATGAGGAAATCTTTGAATTTGTTGAGTTAAGGGGTGGAATAAGAGAATGATCGATTCATTAAATGATTAGATATATAATAAATGATGAAATCCAATTGATTTTGAGGGATCTTGAACAACTATAGTTTACTTCTGCAGATAGTGGAATATGTGACTTGGAGTTAGTAGTATATTCTTTGGAATAATAATATTCGAGAACTATTTGGATTAAGGTTAGGTTATTTTAAAGCTCTTGAGGATTTAGGAAGAGTTGGCGATATAATTTGTAAAGTTATTTTGTTTACCTGATGTCCTTAGAGTTTTGCATGAATTTATGTAAAATAAATATAATAATTTGTTAGATCCTAGTCATGTGCAGAACATGAGCTTTTTACGAATTAAAGATAATTTTGAATATTTTGGGTATTCGATCTCTTATCGATGTAGAGAAATTAAAGTGTTTTTGAATTATGTTCCAAAGAGTACGTTTGCAAGAATGAAAATCAAGGAAATTGACAAGAGCCGCACAAGCGATGGAGCGTATGATTTAATTCTATACAAGGCAAAGAACCTTACCGGGATTAGACGCGGTAGCTGGCAAATCTTCTACATGTACATAGATAATTTCGTGGATCGATGGACTTACCAGCCTGGATCGTTACATAGGCGATGCTACGTCTTAACTAAAATTTATGAATAATTATGCAATTTTAATAAAAATAAAATTTTATGAACTTATTTGAATTCTGAGGACGGAATTTTTTTTAAGAGGGAGGTAATGTAATACTCATAAAATAAAATAAAATAAAAAATTTCTTAAAGCTTTTTAATTGAACTTTTTAAAAGATTGACTAAATTTATGTAGGCTTTTCTTATGTTTGGGTCAAATTTATATGGGCTAATTAGAAGTGATAGATAATATTATTTGGTTAAAATTTGGGCCTTAATATTAATTGAACCCAATTAGAAGTTTATAAGGGCAAGACCCTCTTAATTAATAAATAGCTAGACCTAATCTTATTTTGTTATACAAACCGAGGGAAAGAGGAAGAGAGGAAGCGGCGTCAGCAAGAACAGAAAGGAGAAGAGAATTGACAAGTTAATATTAGTAGTCCTGTTACAGATAAGAGGTAAATAAATCCTTGTATTGAATTCCTTTTTGCCACGCATGTAGGTCCCTGCCTGATATTATTAAAACTATTGGTGAAGATAGAAATCATTGTAAAATTATATATTTAATTGATAACACCATATATACGATTAGCCTATTTCATGCATGGTATATGTATACATGAATTATGTGTTTTCATCTTTAAGCTGCTAACGTAAAGAATTAATAATTCTTTTAAATTAAACTATTTCTTTTGTATAAAACTTACATGATCATCATTTAGATTTTGCTAAAATTATAATGTATAACTGCTATATAAGTTTATTAATTTTATAATATGTTATAATTCGGGGAACATGGATAATTCAGATTCAATCACCAAGTTTCATAACAGTCTGTTGCTTTCTTTAGATATTTATATTAATAGTTACTTGTTATGATTCAACTAATATATTATATAACTATATATATTATCATATAAACGTATGTATAGGTGTATGTTATATATATTAAATAATAATTAGAGTTTTCTACAAATTTGGAAGTTTCATTAATTTAACCCATAATTGTTAATTATGAATTCCCAGGTAAAGGAATTCTATTTAAAAATTATATATGTTTTCAAATTGAGATAATTTATAGTTAATGTGTGTATACATATGTATAACCATTAGCAAAATTTTGTTTGGAACATACTGAAGTTATTTTGTACTTATATATATATACACACATCCTAATTAATGATATGTGCCATGTTTGTCCCATACGAATAAAAGACAAAGTAAATTTTTAATAAAGTATGTTTGGCTTGCTGTAGCTGTAGTTCTCATTTCAAATTAATTGGTTTATGGAACAGAACTTGGACAAATGCCCATGTGTATATTGTAAAGAAATAAAGTATACAAATTAGGCAACATGGTCTTTGCATGTAAAACTAATTGATCATTATTTAAATTTTAGTGGACTGATTATTAATAAATAATAAAATTGTTGGCAACTGCATACTATTTAATAGATTAGCTATGTACAGATTAATATGCATAAATTATTGATTTGGTAAGCTTTTATACTTGATGCGAAGTGATAACTTTTATTTATGTATTTAGCTATTTATTGCGATAGTTTGGACGGAGGGCTTTAATGATTTTATTTGGAAATATCTGGGTATTTCATTGCTTAATTTAGGTACGGATTTCCGTACTCCTTCAGCATACTCTTGTGGAATATAATTAGTTCGTTTTGTTCCTCGTTTCGAATTATGTTATTTTTTTTCACATAACTGTTTCTTGTGAAATTCATGTAATAGTTTCATTTTGGAGTTGATACATAGGACTCATATATGTACTCTTTGAATTAGGTTATCATGTCTAATATTTATTTTGATATTTGTAGAGCGGTACATGTTGTTACCTTCTTTTCAAGACATTGTGATTATGATTTGAATTGGTTCAACATGTACATAAAGAATCCTTTTTTTTGTTGTTGGTATTGTGTCGCATGTGTTGTGACATGGTATCTTTGTTAGAATATACCATAGGGTATACCTGAGCTATAACCACTTGTGGGGGTACCACAGGCATGTCCTCTCAGCACCGAGACATGACACGTCCGTGGCGGTGTGATCAGTCAACGGCGTCTCCATTTTGGGCCCCGGAAGAAGTAGGCCATTTGGTGTTTTTGTTGTGGGAGGCGTATGGGTTAACCCTAGTTTTCTGTTATGCGGATTGGTGATGTTGTGCAAAACACACCTTTTCGATTTGCATACATTTGGATTCGCGGTCCAATGTGTGATTTGCCTCTATGGCATTATTTTGATTGCTTGTTGCATTATTTGACTTGTCTGTGTGGCAAGGTATATTTCTGAGCTCAGTATGAAATTATAACACCCAGCCATTTGATTTAGCCTATTAATTCATTGTGTTATTTTTGTTCGGTTTTGTTCAGTTCAATTAATTTAGTTATTTTAGTTCATTATTTTTGTACTCTATCTGTTTGTCTCATTAATTCTGTTGAGTCAGATATATTCTATTTAGACTTTGGAAAGAGCCAAAATGAAATCCATGCTAACACTATCTCTTGGCCGTTCTGCAATAGGTAAAGGCTCCAAAAGTCCCCCGGGTGCTTGGTTCTCTACCTTGTCTTATTGGCACATAAAGCAAGTCTTCATGTACAACTCCACCTCATCTCGCACGAGGCCAATAGTAGCTTGCCTCCAACAAGGCTTGGGTTCACCTTTGGCCTAGATGACCAGCCCACTTAGTGTCATGGCACTCCTTTATGACACTCCACCGTAGTTTTTCCCACTTTGGAACATAGATCCACCGCCCCTTGGTTAGGAGTAAGCCATCTTCCACCCAAAATTGCTTTGTCTTCCCCTCATTGGACATTCCCATTAGTTTCTTTGGAGGTTCATGTGTCATCCCCTCTCTAATGAGGTCAAACAGCTCGTGCACCTTGGAGATTGCCGCTAACTCTGCCTTGCGGCTTAGTGCGTCCGCCACAAAATTAGGCTTCCCGGGTTTGGGCTCAAGCACATAATCAAACTCTCCCAAGAAATCTTGCCACCTAACTTGCTTAGGACTCAATTTCTTTGGAGATTGAAAATAACTTGTAGCAATGTTGTCCATACGTACCAAGAATTTCATCCAAAGCAAGTAGTGCCTCCACATGCAAAGGCAATGTACAACCGTTGTCATCTCCTTCTCTTGGATTGTGTAACTCCTCCCCGTATCATTGAGCTTCCGGCTCTCATAGGCAATAGGATGCCCCTCTTGCATCAAGACCCTCCCATTGGCAAAGTCCGAAGCATCCGTGTGAACTTCATACACCTTGACACAATCCGGCAATGCCAACACCGGTTCCTCCATGATAGCTTTCTTTAGCCCTTCGAAAGCTTGTTGACATTGTGTTAGTGGGGCTGCCCTCGCTGAATACCCCACGATGAAACGCCGGTAGTAGTTGACAGGCCTAAGAAAAGATCGTAGCAAAGATCGTAGCTCCGTCACTTTGGTAGGGGGCTCCCATTCCTCTATAGCTTTCACCTTCTTGTTGTCCATCATAAGTTTTCCTCCCTTGATCACATTGCCCAAAAAGTGCACCTCCTCCTTAGCAAATGAATATTTCTCCCACTTGACATAGAGTTCTTTCTCCTTGAGAACCTTGAAAACAGTCCGTAGGTGCTCAATGTGCTCCTCCAAAGTGTTGCTATAGATGACGATGTCGTCCAAGTATACCACTACAAACTGATCTAAGTAAGGATGGACAATCTTGTTCATGAGAGTGCAAAACCTGGCTGGAGCCGAAAGGCATCACAAGCAACTCGAATGCGCCATAACGGTTGACACAAGTGATATTTACCCTCATCCCCTTCGGCTATCCGAACTTGATAGTACCCGGACGTCAAGTCAAGCTTCGTATAGTACTTTGCTTTGCCAAGTTGATCAAACAAGTCAGCAATAAGAGGAATAGGATATTCATTTTTAATGGTGACCTTGTTTAGAGCCCAGTAATCAATGCATAGGGGTTGAGACCCATCCGCCTTCTTTTGGAACAATACCGGCGAACCAAAAGGCGATTTGGACAGCTGGATAAAAGCCAATAACGAGCAACTCCTTCAATTGCTTCCTTGGCAGGCGGTTTGGCTCCCGGTTCCAATTTGATATGATGATCCACCTCACGCCTTGGTGGAAGTTTCTTGGGCAGCTCAGGCGGCATCACATCATTGAATTCCTCAACCACATATTTGATCATTGGGGGAAGAGCATCATTATCTCCCCCTCCTTCCTCAACTTCCTTAAGGGTAGCCAACCACGTTTTCCCCCACCCCCTTCTTGACTCCTTTCTCCACTTGCATTCTAATTTACTGAACAAATATTCAAATGGTGGAGACATCAGAGGAAAGGAAGGAAGCCTCACTCTTCAAGCCAGCAGCTTTGCTCAGCATCTTCTGCCGATTGTCAGGTAGTGACAACTTTCCAAGAAAGGGGGGCAATGGAGATAGGACAAAAAAAGGGAATTCCCCAGGAAATCGTCGTGTTCTTGGGTGATCTTTGACTCTGACCTTCGTGATTGTTCTTGCTTTGAGTGCCACGATTAATGGTTTGGATGTCGAATCCATTATAAGATACTCAAAAAAAAAGAGTTTGATCCTGCCACAGAAGGAACACTAGCTATATGCTTCACATATGCAAGTCAAACGTTATTTTGCGGAGAGGAGCATAGCACCCAAGTTTGATGGGTTCTCCTTCGTAGGGTCACCGTCGAAACCACACAAGGTTCTCCCTCCAAGATCATCACCATATTCAACCAAGGGAAAGGATTGACATAAAAATGCTTATGGAAGTCCATACCTAGCACAATGTTGAAGTCGTCCATAGGTGCCACCGAAAAGTCCACCTTCCCACCCTAAGTGCCAAGTTGTAGCTCCACGCCATGAGCCACTCCACTAATAGGTTTGGCTAGGGCATTCACCATTTTTAACCAGCCTTAGATTATGCTACTTTGGGTCCTAGTCTTCACGCCTCCACTGGACTCGCAAAGTTATGAGACGCACACGTGTCAACCATGAGTTGGGTGGTCTTGGCATTGATGTGGCCCTCCACATGCATAAAGCTTCTATCACCCGCCTGGTGAGTAGTTGGCTTGCCTTTTAGTGCATTGAGAAGTTTGAGACAGCCCATGGTAGCCTCCTCACCTTCGTCTTGCTGCTCAAACATAGAGTTAAGCGCCTTTCGTTTTGGGCAGTCCCTCGCCCAATGAGGACCGCACAAAAGAAGCACCCCTCCCGTGGCTTCAAGTCCTTCTTGCCTTGGTTTCCTTCATGTCCTTGCTTCCCTCCTTTTCTTGCCATGGGAGTGCGACTTGCTTAACCCATCCTTTGCTCCCCCACCTTTAGCATGCTATGGTTTATTGTCCCTATGCTTTGATGTCTCGCCCTTGTTCTTGGAACTTTTGCCCTTCTCACTAGAGCGATATTCCACCAATGTTCCTGCCATAGTCAAATGCAGTAGAGATGTCCTCCACCTAATGTCGTTTCAGCTCTTGGGCAGCCCAAGGTTTGAGTCCATCTATGAATTTAAAGAGAAAATCCTCCTCACTCATGTTCGTTATTTGGAGCATAAGGTTGGAGAAAGTCTTGACGTAGTCTTGGATGGAACTATCATGCTTGAGCTCCTTCATTTTCTTTCGGGCATAACGGTTGACATTCTCGAGATAGAATTGCTTCTTGAGTTCAGCCTTGAGAGTATCTCAAGAATCAATGGTGCACGTCCCCTTCTCCATCTCTGCATACTTTCTACGCCACCATACCATAGCAACGTTAGTAAAGAAGAGAAAAGTGGTGTTTACCTTGGCTTGGTCCTCCAAGTTTAGGACAGCGAAGTAATGCTCCATATGCCATAGGAAGTTGTCAATCACGTTGGCATCCCTCTTGCCATCATACTCCTTAGGTTTAGGCACATCCTTGACCCATGGAGTCTCCCTCGCCTGGTGTTGTGGCGTGTCAACAGCCCAATTTGCCGCAGCGCTTGCAAAAGCCCAAACCGCCTTAGTCTCTTCCATGGCAGCCTTCATGGCATTCACCTCGCCCTAAATGTTTGCCAACGCCTCCAAGATCTTAGCTTGGAAGGACATATTCTCGCGCATCAAATCATTGCTAGCAACGGTAATGGCCTCGAGCGTTTGATCTTGGTGATTCTCAAGCTTGTCATTGACCATCTCGATGGATTCCTCCATACCTTGCTCTAGCCTGTCAAGCCGTTCCTTGACATCCGCCATTGCAACTTTGACCCTTGTCACACGTGCTTCTAGCCCAGCCCTATAGCATCACGTGACTTCGCACCTCTTTTCTCCTTCTGGGGGGTTGATGTTTTCATCACGACCCCTTAGTTGCTCCTTTGTCATGTTCAACATGGTGTCGAGTGACTACGAACACCCTTCGTAAGCCTAGCTCTGATACCAACTATCACGGCCCTAGAAATTCCTAATCCAACCGCGCATATATAAATAACATATTATATACATACTTGGCCCACGAGCACTCCAGATACGAATAACAAAAACATACTAAAAACAAAAGATTACATTAACATTCGAAGGATATCAATAGATGCCAAATCATAGTTGTCATAATTTATTACCATTGTACGAGCAACAAAAATTAAACACAAGGAAGATGACAGTAAATCTTGTAGCCCTAGAACAAGAAAGTTTCACTAAGGAAAAGAGAGAAGACATCAATCCATATGCATGAAATTGAAACATAAAACCAAGAAGTAAGCCATGAAAATAAGGAGTAAAAGGATATTTCCCTTGTACCTAAAGCAGCAATTTAAATTTTAATATGAAACATGTTGCATTTTCTCTCATGCATTCATGCTTGAACTGAAATTTACGCACCTATACCAGTCTTTTCCTTTCTTCCAACATTTCCTTTCCTTTCCTAGTCGAGGTAATTTTGAAAGATAAAGTTCAATCAGATCTAGAGTTGCTAAGCTTTGGCTAAATATCAGCACCTTGTCTCCCACATCAGAACTCATGGACAGGATATCGAGCAGCAAAACCATTTTGCCACTGTATTTGACCTCTTTATGGTTATTCCTGTGTAGAAGATCACCCCACCAATTCTGAAAGAGATAAATCAACATCATGACACTTAACCAAGATGGGGGAGGTGAAAGAGAAGGATGGGATGCTAAGTACACAAAATGTACATTGTGATACACATCAGGCCTATTTCCATCAATTTTGTGTTAACAAAATGTTGTCTGAAAACTTTGAGACACAGACCTAGGGTAATTCTTTAAACAAATAAAAGACGGAAAATTTTATGGAGCTCAGTCTAAAATATTGTATATCAAGTCAATAACTAATATCAATTACTCTGGAGGAATTTTGTCCTGACCTCACTAAAAAAGCCATTACCACTTTTTCTCTGTAGATAATCTTTCCTGTTTTTCAGCTTATCTGTAAAAAGTATAGGAAGATATAGTTACTAAAATTATCACAAAAGATCAAAACGAATAACTTAGCAGGAAAGTTTGAAGTGGTAAAAATGATCAAAGGTAGGAATTGAAATGTCATGAAGCCCTTATAAAGAATTGAAAAGGTTATTACGTATAAGACCAAATAAAGTGCATGAATGAGCAAGTAAAAAGATGCAAAAGGCAACAATTACTTAAAAAACAATGAAGAAGGAGATCGCAAAATAAAAGCATAATATCCTTCTAGTTGATTCCACACTGGCATATGACTGGACAAATATTTATTTTATTTTTAGTTTTACCATTAATATAAATGATTCTGTGTACATGTTTGGGTGTCAGTTTTATTACATCGGTAGGTTTAGGTCAGTGCTGCTCATACTTATTACCTTGAAAGAATATTCTGAGTGATCTTGATACATGATAAAAGGGACTAATCGCATTTCCTTAAAAATGACGGGAATATTATTTAAATTAACTGATGCACATCAATGTGATACTTAGTTATCAGATAGTTCTTTTCAGTATCTTTTTTTTTATGTGTCACATGTTAATTTCTCTTTGGTATGTCGATGGAGGATAAGAGTGCACTTATAAGAAAATGAAGAAAATACGAAAATGCTTCTCCATCACACGGGTTCTGAGATGCCCACTGACCTTGGACAAAAGCGCACAGCTTTTTCTCAAATTCTGATTCATTGTCTTGCTTACCAAAAAAAAATAATAATAATAAATAAATAAAAATAAAAAAGATCCAGATCCAGTGCAAAGTCAGCATAGAACAATGTCACTCATGTCAAATATGAGCTAGTATGGTTGAAACACTTGTTGACTGACCTGGGGTTTAACAAGCTAGTACCTATGCAAGTTTGCTGCAATAATCAAGCAGCTCTATAAATTGCTTCTAATTGAGTATTTCATGAGAGAACCAAACACATAGGAGTTGACTGTCATTTTGTTCATGAAGAGGTATTAGAAGGGATTATATCCGTAGATCATGTGAAAAACGGCAATCAACTAGCTGATGTATTTACTAAAGCTTTAGGCTAAGCTCGAATCACCTATATTTGTAACAAGCTAGGCATGATTGATATACATGCTCCAGCTTGAGGGAGTGTGTTGGGCATTCTAGAGGATTTCAGAAGCATGATTGGAGGAGTAATGTGAAGTAAGGTAATCATTGATGGTTATTGATTTACTTTCCTTGTATAGCATGACTCTAAGTCTATAAAAGGCTCAGCTCTCATTTGTACAGTATATGGTTATGGAATTAACCTTTCTCTACTTCACGTTTCTTTAGGTTTATATACCACTATTTGTTTTTAATTTATCATTATTATGTTTTAGCTGTCAAGGGTAATTTGGTAATTGAATGTTTGGGCTGTAAAAGTGGGTTGCTAGGCTAGGTTTGAAAGTTTGAGCTTTAGATGATTTTAAGGCTTGTTGGGTGCGAAAATAAGTCCAAAACAAGTTTTAAAATTCATCCATTCATCAGCCAAACTTTGGCCCCAAGTCCTTGATCCCCAAGCCTTGGGCTCTCAATATACATGACGTAATAGCTTTGTTGTGGGTAATCGACAGACGGATGAATAAAGCATATTCTGTTGGCCTCTTGGGTGTGAGGCTCAAAAACCCTATGTGTGATCCTATGGGAATCTAGGTGTGAGACCACAGACTATCAGCTCCTCCTAGTTTCATAAATTTCATAAATTTCTGCGCCTATATCTCTTAAAATCAGATCTGAAAACCTCTTGTGACCAATGACCATACCTAATTACAGTTACCAATCATACCCCAGTAATAGATCTCACAGCAAGATTCCTATTCCCTAATTACTATTCACATCCCCCAAAATACCCTCTGAACATCATTCAGTTACCTAAGGCCCGGAAGGTTTATCCCTTTCTATAATTTAATGAAAAAGAATGTTCAAAGGGGGGAAATTTTATGTTGTTACTGAAAGTAGTATGCTCTCAAGCCAATCACATAAGATGTGATAAGCATTTACTTTATAATCTTGATTATTTATTAATAAAAGAATTTATTTAATTCAAAGGCATACTTTATCCATGATTAATTGGTTGAATTAATTAAATGAGATAAACCCATAGTTTTGGAGCAATGCTTTTAGAATCATGATGATGATCATGCTAATGAGATCTAAATTCTAGATAGCTCAAAAAACTAAAATGTTCCCAATCATTGGATCACTAATGTGCCTAATGTGGGGTTACTGATTCCGGATAGATTGGTACATACTATACTTCCTCTGTTGAAGAGGATGATTGATCTCATAATCATTTGTGTGGAGACACTAAAGCAAGTATGTAGGTGCTTATTAGAGAATAAGTTAACTGAACGTGATTCGCTTAAAGGAATCCTAATGGAGTTTTACTTGCCTAACAATAGGAGTTCCTATAGTGATAGTTTTACAAGTAATCCTTGGACTTGAGATCATCATAGTACCTTATGTATTCTGAATTATATTGTCATATTTTTTAATACTTTGGAGTATGTCATAGGGTATGTTCGGATATAATAAAGTGTACATGGAGGTGAATGGTCAACAAATGATTTACCATTTCCAGTAAAGGGAGAGAATGTCCTATGCGATTCGATAAGTGACAACTCAGAAATCCTTGACCAAGGTGGAATGGAAATTAAAAAGAAGTTTCTAATTTACATTAATCAGAGTTGTGCATTTGTGAATCGAAATACATATGATTAAATAAATAAGACTTGTCAATAATTCCATGTCTTTATGTTTAATCGGGGCATTGTATGGTAGAAGGATTGAATTGTACGGTAACTATTCACGGAATAGGTTCCTTGTATTCTCTGTGATAATTCTTTATGATTGAACGTTGAATTTATATTATCCGGATAGTCATGATACATTATTTATAAGATGTCACTCATGATGTAGAATAAATATTATTTATTTATATTTGAATTAAAGGAGTTTAATTCATTATAAATAATATTAGAATGGTTCTAATTTATTTATTCTACTTATTGGCTTAATATTGAACCTAGAGGGTCACGCCACAAAAGGGAGAAATATGATTTTAGAAGTGATTGGCTTAATGATAATAAATTAAGTGTATTTAATTTATTAGTGGAATAAATTAAATAGCTTAATATTTATAATTAAGTATTTGAAAAAATACTAAAATTATAAATTAATAAGAGCAGTCATCTTATTATTATTATTATTGTTATTATTATTAAAATTGACTAAATAATAATAATATAGTATTTGGAGAAATACTAATATTTATAATTAAGTATTTGGAGAAATACTAAATTATAAATAAATAAGAGGAGTTTTATTATTATTATTATTAATAATATAGTTCATAATTAGATTGAGAATAAAACAAAACCCTAAGTTTAGGAAAAGGGGTTAGTCTATAAATAAGAGGAGTCTTATTGTAAGATAGATTAATGCTAATGCAACTTGCATCTCTCTTGCAAGTATTCTCAAAACCCTAAGGTGTTAGGATACAGAGAATTAGGGCTATCCACCTAAGATCAAGTAGAATCTAAAATCACATCTTCAATTTCTCTTGGTGGATCACCTCTTGGGCGTTGCACACTTTGAGTAGCGAACGTTTGATCCGAGGATTGGAGAGATCGCGGAGCAAAGATTGGAGTTTGAAGACTACATCGAAGCGTTGATCTTCTTCAAAGGTATATCTTTTATCCTTCCTCAATTAATAATATTGCATAAGGTGATTCCTGGGATTGCAGAAAATTTTAAATTCCGTTTATTGCATGTTTCCGCTGCTTTACAATATGATTGTATACTTTGATATTATTTCTGCAAACCAACAGTTACTACGGTGCTGACGTTTTAAGATTGGAGCATATTCCATGTTTATTTAGTTTTATATACCACTACTTGTGTTAGAGTTTACTGTTAAAATCACTTTACCCGTAAAGGGCAGTGCTCTAAATATCCCTTGCCTAGGTCCACCCGTGCACCGCCTAGGCTTGAGGCAGACCTCTACCGCTTCGGTTTGGCTAGGCATCTAAGCCTTGGTGAAATTAGAATGCTTTTCTCATCGATTTAGTTAAAGATTTGGAGCTATACAATACTTGATATGAATTTGTTATCACTCATAAGATTGTGTTTTTGTTATGTGTCTTGAATTCTTGTTTGGGATCCAACTTTTGACCTGACCCGAATGAAAGAAAGATGAGGTATAGTGGCGGTAGCATAGGATTAAGACTGATATGCCTAACTCTATAGCCCATCACTAATCCTCTATTGGGGTGCAGGGGCAAAGCCCCCACGATATGGACCAGTTGTACTATTTGAGCACATTATGTTTTTAGCCCCTATTGGGGTGCGGCAAAGCCCCCGCGGTATGGACCAGTTGTACTATTTGGGCACATTATGTTTTTAGCCCGGCTATGTATATGTTATTATAGCTAGGGTTTCAGTATTTTTTTTTCTCAATTTTTAGCCATTTTCTAATAGAGATTCACAGCTTGTATTCCTCACACTTTGATATAGTGATATCTTCTCTCTTGCCCGTGATTTTTCCCCATTTGGATATTCCATGTAAATTGTGTGTTCTTGACTTTACTTTTGTCATTGAGTTTTTGTGTTTGCCATAATTTGGTCTAAAATTTTTTGGTATTTCATGTAAAATTAGAATATTTACATCACATATATGTTTTATATAGTAAATACTAGGGGAGAGCGCGGTGCGGTGTGGTACGGTTATAAGCATCAGCCGTAACCGCAACTACAATATGCGGTTACTAATATTAACAACCACAACTGTGTGATTACTTGTGGTTGCGGTTACATACGGTACGGTGGAGGTGCGGTTGAGGTTGTATAACCACTTTCATATATATTAAAAAAAAGTATAATATTTAATTTTTATACTACTAATTCACATTATGAAAATTATTTTCACTTCAACAAATACCTATTTAAAAATCTTATGTATAACACAAAAGTTCAATTTACACATTGCAACTATACATGAATAATATGTAAGGAACTACTATTACATATGTTAAACTAAAAATAAAAAATAAAGTCGTGGACTTAATTACATTAATTAAAGAGATTTTACTAACTCCCCACAAATAAAGTTCTAGCAAGTCATTTTTATTTCTTGTACTAGTAGTGATTATTATGGATTATCTTGTCTTTCATATTAATTTGCATAAAGTTGAAGGGAACTAAGGAATTTTTAGGAAGATATACACTAAATATAATATTACATGTACAAGTGACAAACTCATAAGAAACAAATTAAATTACATTATTCACTTACAACTTTATTATATGCACTACAACTAGATATTTAGTATACATAAAACATATATAGTTCATTATAAAGTGCGGTGCAGTTTGTGGTGCAGATTTAGGAGTATATCCGCAACCGCAATGTGCGGTTAGTAAAAAATAAAAACCGCACTCCATCCACAAATTGTGTGGTTTATGCGGCTGCGGTTACATTGCTCTCCCCTAGTAAATACAAATATATACAACAGAAAAATAAATAAATAAGACTACCAAGGTGCCGCGTCACCGCCTATGTCCGCCTAGGATTTTAAGAACACCAATCAAGGGTAAATTGGTACTTCGATGTTTGGTCTATAACAGTGACTTAATAGGTTAGGTTTTAGTTTAAAGAGTGTCGATTATTTTGAGGTTTTTTTAGTGTGAAATATGTCCATAACAAGTCCTAAATACATCCAGATCATCAGAAAAACTTGGGCCCAGCACCCAAGTCCAATTCCCCCAAGCCTCTGGGCTCTCTATATACATGATGTAATTAGCTTTGTTTAGGTAACAGATGGATGGATGAATGAACATCGAATTCTGTATTTGATGTCTGATGTCTGATGTCTGATGCATCTTATTCTATATTTTGATGCTCAAAAAGCCTTGGTGTAATGCCTCTGGGATCTAGGTATCAGCCCTACACTATCCTACTCCTCCTAGCATAGTATTCATCTTCTTTCATTAATTTCTGCACCTCTATCTCATCAATTAGATCTGAAAACCTCCCTTGCGACAATAATAATCCTAATTACAGTGACCAATCATAGCCCAGTAATAGAGCTCAAAGAAAGCAAAGCCTCCTACTCCCTAATTACCGTTCACAGACCCTAAAACAACACTCTATTTTACTGTAATTCAGGCATGAAAGTTTCTGCATTTATGTTCCTTTGAAACCTGATTATCTTCCTTCATGTTTTTAGCCTCAAAATCCCAGAAAAGCAGCCTCTAATGAGTCTTTTCTCTTGCTGCCCAATTAACTTCAGTATCAGAATTCACAATCAACTTGACCCACGCTTGTCCTGCATCAACCATTGCCTGAATAGCTCCAAGAAGCAAAATTGAAAAGTATATTAAATCTGCAAAGCTAAATAAACCTAAACTCTAACTCCAGAATTTTCAACGTTAATAATACAAATATAATTAAATAATTATTAGATACAACTGACTGAAGGTGCATTTTTTTATTCAAATTCACTGGTACACTCAAATAGCCAAGTGACTCAGTCATGTAACTTTACAATAGTTTTCTGGATCCTTTGTCACACAGACATGTCTTTGAACCATCTGTCTTGTATTTTCCATAACAGAGCTGAAATGCCTAATATCAAAGAGAAATATATTCTTCAAGTTCAAGCAAAGGGATATGGGAAATATAAAATGAAAGAGAGTTAACAAGGTTGGATGATCTCTTCATTCATGAGCTAAGCAAGACACAAGTACAAAGCAGGTCATAGTTCAGATTGTCAGAGAATGTAATCAGTTTTCCTATTCATTCCAACATTGCAGTTTTAGATTGGGCAAATAAATAATTGTAATATATAAACTAAAGAATTGTTCCAAAAAAACAAATTAATAAAGTAAGACCCACAAAACACATTTTAGTTCGGCTTCATTGTTTAAATAACTCTCTATTAATACTATACCTCCGTTCGTATTATGTTCAATGTTCTCATCACTCGAACTGTCATCAGCAAGAAAATTCTCAACCACATCTTCACGTTTTTCGTAGTCTTTGTTGTCTTGCATCAGTTGCAAAATCCCAGGATGGTTCCAAATCTACCATAAAAATGAAATTTACATCAATACTTGCAAAACAAAATAGCAAATTGACAACATTTATTAAGTTAACAAAGCCGATATCCTGTTATCATCTGAAGAAAATTATCTACTTACATGTGGGTATAAGAACACTAATATTCACATAAAAAGAAAGTACGGCAAAAAAATAAATAAAAGAGACTAAAATTCCACATCAGAAGAAAAGAAAAATAAAAATCAGAATCCTCTCCATAGGATTTATATATACTTTATTATATATGTTTTTAATTTATTTATTTTCTTCACTTTGACCAAATTTTCTAATACTATTGAATTATATTTTTTCAATTAACCTTGAGAATTTTAATAGCAAGTGTTAAAAAAATAAATTCATAAAATAACATTTCCTAAGGCAAGGAAAGCTCTATTTCTCAAAATGTTTTTCAAATTACTCCGTAAAGTTTTTCAAAATCTATAAGTATTATATATAGTATTTTTGAAACAAAAAGTTGGCCATGCACACGACCCATTTTCGGCTATAGCAACATGGAACAAAAATTAGAAAGATTTTCCCTCCCTTTCTCTCACGTTCGGTTTTGCCAAATTGCAAATGCATGTATACTTCAAAATTCAGAAAGAAGCCTACAAAGATTGGTGTATACTAGTAGTGGGGCAATTGTCTCCTACATGAAGTCGCAACTTACCTATGTTAAGTTCCCTTACACAATGAATTAAAAGAAAAACCAAGGGATAAATAGGTTTGAAGCAAAGGGTTTAGGAAACCAAAATTGGTCAAGCGCTAGTCCAATGGATAAAAGAATTAAAACTAGAAACCAAGGGACAAAAGGGCTATTAACCAAAACTCTCTACATTGGCCGAATCCCACACTTGGTTTCAAAATTGATCCTATCTCTCTATTTCAAAATCAAGATGATCTCTACCATTAAACTTTCTAATGGACCATCTTGCGCTCACTCTTGATTTTCTATAAATACCAAGCTCTTAATCTCTCTTACTTACCAATTCACATATTCAAGAGCTTACTTTCTCTCCTTGCCTACATTTTCCAAAGCTTTCAAAAGGCTCTCTTTTTCAAATCAAATTTCTAACACTTGCTAGTGAAGAGAAATTGGTTACAGTATTAAGTTTTTAATTTATAGTATATGTTATTATCTCATAACTGTTTAGATTGAAAATTTGTTCTACACATTTATATATACTTATATTTCATCTAGCCCTAATTATATAAATACCAAATATAAGGCACTTTTGCAAATTGAAGGCTTCAAGACTATAGTTAGTTTATCTCTTAATAATAGAGAAAACGACCCCATTAGCTTCAAGTCGGAGACCCGGTTGAAAGTACTTATACAAGTATAAGAAAGTGAAACTCTAATTTTGAGTTTCTCTGACACCGAGAGCTAAAACGAAAATTTTCCTGTTAAAGGAAAATAACCTAGTAGAACCTCAAAGTCGAATGGTCATTATAAAAGTATCACTACCTAGATCGAATATATTGTTATACTCCTTGCCTTCCTCAATAACGAATGACTCTTAAGCCTCCCAACAAATCGAAGGCACCAAGTATGCGTGGGCACCAAGTTCTAATAATAATATACTATAATAATGCCTATAGACATTATCCTACAATCCTCTGAACACTTCCCCTCAAGCTGAAAGTCTTAAATTATGACTTACAGCTTGTTACAAAACAGATCCCAAAAATAAAAAGATTCAAACCAAACATAAAATGAAATTATGTTATCTCTAACTCTCCCCTTCAAATTGAGATCCTCTTCAATTTGCACGAATAAAAAAAAGTAGGAAAAAAAAAACAATGATGTTTATGTCCAAAGTTGATTCTCACCCTCAATACATAACTTCACCCATCTACTTTTCAAGGATATTATGTGCAGGCAATAATAGAGAACATTTCTCTCCAACAACAACGATGAAGCACTCCTTGCCTTCCTCAATAATGAATGACTCTTAAGCCTCCCAACAAATCGAAGGACACACGCCTTCCTCAAACCTCTGCCTCATAAAAATCGTTACCCTCCAATCAAAAATCCATTTACATATTTCAACCCAAGAAATTAACTGCTCTGAACATATCACCCTTGTTAAGAGAAAAAAAAAACTCCATTAGTACCAAACAGACCCTACCCTAAGGCAATAGTTTCTCCATATGCTGGGAACTGCAACTCCATGCACCAAATTCTGCGACAATCAAAATAAATATGCAACAAAGAACCTACATCATCGAAAAGAAATCTCAAATCTGGGCAACGGAGTACTAGAGCCCCAACTTTAGCAAAGCATGACAAAACTCAAACTAGAGTTCCAACAAAAAAAACTAAAACTGAACTTTAACCACCTAATTTTATTTTTTTTCTATAAAAACGATGCCCGCGGGCAACGGAAGCAAGACTTTTTAATTTGATAGCCAAGATCAACCTAACTTTGATACCACGTTAAAGATAAAATAAATGTATTGAATATTGTTGTTATGTTATTACAAAAAGTACCAAAGCCTTGTATAGGCCACTAGTTGAGTAGGGGTCGTGTAGGCACCAACTATGTATGGGCACCAAGCATACTTGGTGACTAAGTTCTAATAATAATATACTCTAATAATGCCTATAGACATTATCCTACAATCCTCTTAACAAACTCCATTGTTTCCTTCTCTAACTCTCATGGACAATACTAGTTTTCACACTATCGCTTTCACAAATCTGTAATTATGTGAATGTTATGGCTACAACAATTTGATGTAGTAACAGTACTATGTAATGAAAATATGAGGGTAACAGGTATCATTACTTCTTCATCCACCTAATCACCCATTGATCTGGCATTGTTTGAAGTCCATAAAGCCTTCTGATCTGAATATCATATCATTTATTTGGGTGATGGGTTTATTTTTGGGTTGTAGTTGCAACATTTCAATGAACTGATAATAATATTGATGATAAAACTTAAATCAGTTTTTTGTTTCTACTTGAGAATTTTCCAACTTTTATCACAATATTTGGTCTAAAGATTTGAATATCCAAGATGCAAAACTGATAACCAACTGAAACCATCTAATAAACCGATCAAGCCGAATATACTACCTACCAAAACAATAGGTCAACTATGGCTTGACTATAGTCAAAACCGAATACGTCGGTTTCAGCTATTATTTTCATAAATAATTGAACGCTAGAGTGCTTCGGGCTTCTGTTCGTGCTCATCAACAGCCTCTGGTAGGCTGATTGGCATTGAACCTTCCCAGATAGATCTTTTTGTCTTTCTTTCTTCTTGCTTGCTCTATATTCTAAGGTTAGGCCAGCGCCTGTCATCCTTTGCTAGAAAGTAAAGCGCAAGTGTTTGAAATTTTTTAATCGTGACCATGCTCGTATAAAGGGACGACAGAAGATGGTTTGTCTAGAAAATGGTGCATAGCCAGCGCTGGCCGTGCACATATATATATATATACACACACACACACATATATATGTGTGTGTGTATAATAGTATGAGATTTACCTTATATAAGCAAAAAGACTTACGGGAGGTCACTCCACCAAAACTACGTCATTTAATGTAAAATGTATTAACAAAGGACTCTCAACCTAACATCAATTCTCTCATAATCCTACCTCCCTCTCCATCTCCCTCCCAACCTCATTCACCCTCCCCCTCTTTTTTTATGGTTCGGATTAGTTATGCACAACAAATTTTATCTTTCTTCATTTTTTTACACACAAATAGATAAATATAAGCGTAGTTTAATTCAATTCTTACTTAGAAATTAACACTAGAAATAAATATGTAGTAAAAGTGTATTTACTTTCGATGCCCGTTTAAGATATTGAAAAAATTAAATGCTCCTCGTAATTTTAATTTTTTTTAAGTCAGTATGCTCCACATTATTAACATGTGAGTAGTAGTAATTGATGACAGATAAGCTGAAAGTAGAGCAGTTCTTTTCATGTAGAAGTAGCAAAGGTATCTGTTTCTATCTCCCATGGCCACTGCTTCATTAGATTACACTCAGTTTTGTGATTATTCGTTCCTCTCTCTGTGACCACTTCTTATAAAAATGACTTAAATTTCTTTACCAGTATTATATATATATATATATATATATATATATACACACACACACTACTGTAAAAAAAAGTAAGGAAGGAAGAAGAAGGTTGTTAGGCACAATTAACTCAGAACACAAAAATAAAGGAGAGGACTAGTGAGCCATGGGAAGGATATAGAGGGAGGACTTGGGGTTGAGGGAGAGAGAAATTGATATGATATTTAATGAGTTTTTCCTTCTTTCATTCTTTTTCATTTTAAGTTTACATTAAATGACGAAGTATTGGGGGAGTGACCAATTATGTATGTCCCTCAACCCATCGAGTCTGCCTCTATGTTTAAAAGTTAAAACCATTGTTACAGAATTGTCCGATTAAGAATTCCAATATTGGAAGTGAGATAAGTTTCCGTAACCACAAAAAGAAAAATAATGTGGAACTTGACACTTGACAGAACGTATATCTGTAGACTGATCAAAAAAAAGAGGGAGTAGAGCAACAAAACATGCCAAACTCCAAAACCAAGGAACAGCCATGTTTCCTTATTTTATATAATTAAATACCAATCCCTTCTAAATTATAAATAGAAATCATTTTCAATCTTCTGTGAATTAAAAATATGTACAAAAGAGAATATTAAAAAAGAATAGATCAGAACGTGTTACCACCGACTGCAGAATCAATTTTTAGTGTGTATATTAAGGTGAGTGATAAAAAATTGGATGCTTGATGTGCATGCAAACCAAGAATATACCTGAGCTAAAGCCTGGTACCCAGCGAAAAAACTCTTTTGTGACTTCTCAGTAGAAACTTTGTCCTTTGTGAATCCATGCACATCAAGAAATCTTTTGTATAATTTCCGTTGCAAGGGAGAAAGCTTTACAGCTATCACCAAAACAGTTTTAGGAGGCAAGTCCTTCTTCACCACATTCATGTCCATTCTCTGGACAAACCCTTTTAATTGCTCATACAGGATATGAGATCTTTGGTTCATAATTTTCACATCATCAGCCGTAGAATTGGTATGCTGACCATTCTCTATGGGATTTTGGAAGCTGCATAACATGAAACACTATTTGAGAAGAATAATAAATTTAAAAACTAAAAAAGCCATCAGAAATTGGCATAAATAATGAGAAAGCATAAAAGAAAGGCCGGTGAAATTGCCAGTGTGTTATTGTTATTGCCAGAGAGCATGATCTCGTAGACTCAAACTACTTTTCCATGGAAATAACATTTCTAAAATAGCGATCAAAATAGTGTTAGATAGATTTCTTGCCGGTTCCTAAACTCATGGCTGCTGCCAAGAAATCCTTCTCTCACAAAATCAACCATCTGACAAAAATCAAATTCAACAAACAAGAAGGTCAATAACAATTTCAAACAAAAAGTCAGAAACGCAAAAGCAGATCTTATGTGAACTCTTACGCAGTAATACTCCATGAGGTTATTCTGAAGAGGAGATCCAGTTAATGCAATCCTTCTCTGGCATTTCACTTGCTTAAGGGCTTGGGTTATATCAGCCCTGGTGTTCTTGATAATATGGGCCTCATCACAAACAAGTATATCGGGTCCCTCCTGACTCATAGAAACTTAATTTTGTCAAAGCAGCGACTTGTGTGAGACATGGAAAACCAGCATATGTAACTTAATAGTTCAATTATAACTATGTAACTTAAGGGGAAATAATTCAATTATAAAACCTTAAAAAATGTAATTCACATAAGATTCACGATTTCACAACTATGAAAACATAATTCGCATACATATTCGCAAACTAGAGTTTGCATATCAATGTTGATTTTGCAGTAGGATTGCATCTAGTCTAATGCATACAATTCTAATTTTGCACTATATCGCATCTAGGATCATGCATACACCGTACACACGTGCACACATCCGCTTGTTTATCTTTTGGCTTTGAAATTTGAGAATAAGCCTTGCTTTTCGATACACAAGTCTTCTACAAACTCTCCCACAAACAAGTTTTCAACAGCGGTAATACAGAGGATGCAAGCGTTATCCGGAATGATTGTTATTGAAGATGTGTCTCAGTTCAGAAGCATGGTTGGTCTCATCCAGTTCACGAGTCAATCCTATCAGCGCCCCGGAAGATATATTGTTACAAGCCATACTTGTTGTCTCTCTGTATGCTGTGTACCACGTGCTGGCTTCCCCATGTTCTCATTCAATTAATGTCATTATTGGCTTACGGATGGATGTCCCTATCTCTATGTGCCTGGCTCCCCACTTAACCTTTCAATCAAATTGATATCAATCAATCTTCTAGATTTGCATTTTAAACTCAAGGTTTCAAACCCTTGATATAAACTAGCAACCAAATAGTTCAACAAAGACTCTAATGTTGGTTGTCCGCCAAATATGTAGGCAAGCCTCTTATCATCATCTATATATTTTCATGGCTTCAAGTCAATTAGATCATATAGATTCAGAGTACTTAATGAGTGCACACCATGTGTTCGATAAATTGAAGAAGTGACAAATAGAGCAATTTTAAGCATACGAGAGTTGGGTGCCTAACACTGCCCGACTTGTAACCAAGTCCCCGAATCATGCTTAGTTAACCTTATGTTGTATTTCTTTTAAAAGTAAGATGGCGACACTATACTCCACACCTTCTCACATCACCACACACGCATGCTCGCGAGAGCTACCTTCCCTCTCGAGGCACGTGGCTGCCACAGCTAGTGAGCAAAGGAAACTTCCCAATGCAGCTATGTACCTACACTAGATCATCTAATCCGTGCCTCTAGCACTTCCAAGGGTTAGATTTATCCGAAACTTTGGATGGTCCGGATGATTTAATAGGTTGAGCGGGAATATTTTTTTTCAAAATCAATTGTGTTTTGTATAGATAGATGAGCCACCCAAGTTTCGGTACAAATCGTGCATAATCAGTAAAAAGGAGATTCCATGGGATTGGCACTAAATTGGGGAATTCAAATTGCTTCAACAAATTGGTTTCCTAGACAAGTTCTATGATGGCTTTCAAAAACTAAGAGGAATGGTGCTATACAAGATGCCTCAACTCATTAAGGAGATTTTGGTGGCCAACTTTGTGGGAGGCTTTAAGGGCTAAAGCAAAAGGTCGGTGAAATTACTTGAGCCTAGCTAGCACCCTCATCCAACCATACAGACAACATAACAATATGAAATCCCCATTCCTAAACCATACATTTCTTTCCAAAATACCAGCAACACTTAACCTTCTCTCAATGCTTCAAAACAGAAAACCCCAAACCTACATACCCCATAACCAAGCCCCCTTCACCGTACGTCAATACCTTCAAGCCGAGGAAGGCATGTATCGTATTGAATCTGAAAATTATTGAAAAGAATGGTTTTGTCAATTTATTACAAGCTCTCTTATCTTCTTCTCCATGTTCTATCAATTTCTCTCTTTTTTCTGCCTAAATCACAACTCACTCTGTTGCTAATGTTTCATCACAATTTCATAAACTAACATCAGTAGTTGATTGAAAATTGCTATTGGGATCAGATCAAGTCACAAAACTAGGGTTGTTCAAGATAGAATTGATGAGCAGAATCTGCAGATGGTAGGGTAACTAGCTACACCATGACACTGCATAATACCGAGAGTGAGCAAGTATTCGTTAACACACTAACAAGCATAACTCAGAAAAAGCTTAAGCCAGTATAAACAACAAAAATAGAGCCAGAAGATTTTAATCACCAAAAATTTGCAACAACGGAAGCAGAATAAGTTAACTCCTTATGTAAAAAGGCACGCCTATCAACACCCAGGCTGGAGTTGTAAACTTGGCAATTAACTGTTATCAAATCGTTTGGAATTATTGATGGCTCACGTATCATTTTATTGTGGTCTTCTGATTCTGGGACTTTAGAGGACTCAAGTTAGTGATATTGAGGATCAGAATTTCTTCTAGGATTCCTGATTCTCCTCTCTTGAACTTGAACAATTTTATTTTTCTTATCCAAAAATAAAACCCGTTAATAACTCGTAAAGAAAATCATACCAGTAGTTTGCTTTGAAGAAGGGCGAGGGGGGAGAGAGTGTTCTTTAAAGGTACATCTATCTTTAGGCCTGTCTGGCTAGGTAGGCAAGACATGTTGGTACTAAGGCAAAGCAGTGCATGTTCAGCACAAGAGGTTTATCGAGGAAAACTTCCTTCTTCAATCCCAAAAACCTAAAATAGGATGGTTTAAGTTAACAAACTCTAAACTATATACTATTTTTTTTTTATCTTGAGTATTTCTTTGGAAAGAAGAGAGGGTTGAACAAGGATGAAAAGGGAGTCCGCCACCAAAATTCACAAAATGGAAAACACTAAAAGTACTATGACAAGATGCACCAACCTATGGAAGTCCTATGGAAGGATCTAATAAGGAGCAAGTGGGGAAAGTAGCCCCATCACGCAGATGTGAAAGAGTTGCAGTTTATATATGTCATTCATAGGAAGACCTCCAAAGTATATGAACCTGCACTGGCAATTTGTTCAAATTTCTTAATCACCTACCAATATACATACTGTTACATATGTTTATGATTTTCCTTCAAAACACACTTATTCTTTACCACAAAAAAAAAATAATAATAATAATAATAATAATAAATTAAAAAAAATTAAAGAAAATAAATGGTATTGCGTGTCCAATTGGCTTCTTTTTCATGGATAGTGGATGATAACTCAAATCCATTAAGTAAGTGTTGCCATGATTGAAGGACCTGAAGGTGTGCCTTAAGGTTCAAGTCCATTCCATTGTTTGCACCTGTATATAACCACAATGAAAAATCTATTTGTTGTTAGGAATAGTTTGGAAATGATATAATTAACCAAGGAGAGTGGGGTAATGGTGTGGAGCTATCATTAATAATAGTGTTGGGTCCATAAAGGAGGTCATCATTATTATTGTGGAAGACTGGAAGGTACTAACAATAATTACAACACCCAACTGGGGGAATTACTAAAACCTAGTAGGTGGGGCAACTAGTGAGGGAATTATGGTCATCGGATATATGATTATAAACTGGCCAACATACCCCTAAAATGATAATGGCAATATTCAAAATACCCTCAAAATCAATTACTCCAAACTGTAGCAGATTCACAGATGAAAGTACCCCACGCCATTCTCTTATGCACCCATTATATATATGCTAATGTATATAATAACCAGAAGCCTGCATAGTAAATGTACTTCTTAAAAGTTCTTACCCATTTTACTATATCCTCTAGAATCCCATAATATTTATCATTTTTTTATAAAAAAAGATAAGTTTTTATTCTTATTTTATACCCCCTCTCTCTCTCTCTACACATACAATTAAGTTTCCACGCATTTTCCTAAATACAATTTGCAAATTTAACATAACACAAACACACACACACACACATATATATATATACACAACTATATACACTCCCTTCGCCCATAATTATTGCAACGCATTCCTTTTCAGGAAGCCCCGCAAAGATGGCAACATTTCTTTTTTGGGCAACTTTTCACTTTTTGGAAGTTATATGACTAATTTACCTGTAGTCATTTCACTTATATTATTTAAATATATAGTGGGTCCCTCCACTAACTAAAACTTGTGGGGTTCATATTCTTGGAGCATTTTCAACCACTCATTTCATAGGAGTAAATTAGGAATCAAATAAGAGTTTAACATTTTGTTAAAACTTGTGCAAAAAAGTTGTGTTGCAATATTTATGAGACGGAAGGAGTAGATATATTAGTATCTCACTGAAAAGTACTAGAGTGTTAAAACTGGGGGAAGAAAACAACCGTACTAGAAACAATTATTATGTATGTACAATCACCTGCAGCGCAAGCAAAATGTCCCTAGCCATGTCACGATCCTTTACATGTTTCCCAACAGATAAATTTCGAAAAGATGTATAGCCAATCAAGAAGACACCCCCCTTACGTTTCCACTTTATAAGTAACTCGGCTCTTTTCTCCCTGACAAAATAAGCTCATCAATACACAAATATCTTCTACTCTGAAACAGTACAATTTGAATATAAGAAGCCAAATTCAGCTTTTACGTAGACACTACGAAACAAGATTAAAGTGAAAATCAAAGTGCAAGCATATCATTTCATAGTGTAAGCTAAATAAAAAAATTGTACTTCTCAAAAATCTATAATAAATATGTAAGTTTGCACAGAATAATGTAAAATTACAAGACTGCACTACCACCAATGTGCTAGCTTTTTCTAGAAAAGTCTAACTAACTAAATGAGAGCCCTTAAATATGAAAGACGGGCGCGTAGGACAAAAGAAGGGGCACGTGTTCAATGAGCGGACCCTAATGACCCAATTGAATCAAATTGCCCAAACAAGGAAAACCGGAATGAAAAAGCCGAAAAACGTACAAGTGAGGAAGGACCCCCTAGGGTCCGGCCTTAGGGTTTGACCTCTTGATTTGTTTCGACCGCCGATTCCTTCTTGATGCAAGTTGAGTTACTGAACGAAACGAGGATGAAATCAATAAAATTGGGCAAAAGAGGATAGCAACCTAGGGAGCGCACCCCGAGGGTTCAGCCCCCTAGGGGGCACACTCCCTTATAGGTTTCAGAATGACTCCGGGTCAGATTCGCAACAACGAATCGAGGTGTTTGAAGCTAAGAAAGAGATTAGGAAGCGAGAAATGCATATTAACTTAGGGATGTTCTTCCCTAAGGCCTTCGTGACTTGAAGAGCTTCTCAGAGTCCGAAGCACGACAAAAAGGCGAGAAACAGATGGAGCAAGCAAGGAAGAACAAGAACGAATCGAAGGAGGCCCTGGGGTTCCCCCCCCCCCTTCCCTCCTCAAGGGTTCGACCCCCTTAGGGCTCTGAGGATCTTCACAGGTGAATCTTTGGATGGGGGCATTTTTGTGAAGAAAGAATGGAAGGTAAGTGGAACTCCATCAACGGAACAAGGATTGAATTTAAAAGAGTAAAGAGGCCTCTGTAAGTTCCTAGGCAGAAGACTCGGGGGAGGCAACTTCGATTGGGAAATGGTCGAGGGATTAGAAGGACGGGAAGACCTAGGCGTCACTTATGAAACGAGGGGCATTCTGGTATGACTTGAAGTAACATGCCAGACACATGACCTAGTCATGTGCTAGGCACATGACAATTTATCAGAGCATGTCTCTCCTATAAATAGTCCTCTCTCATTTCAAGAAAAAGGACTTTTGGATTCTTTCCACACTCCAAGACACACAAGAAGACTGTCTAAAGTTCTGTCACGTGTTGCCTTAGTGATCGCCTACCCGTTCTTTTCCCCTCTACAAACCTTTAATCATTCTCATACTCTTTGTGAATTTCTCTCCTCCTCAACCAATTCGAACCCTAATTGAGTGAGGTACGATTTCCTTGCCTACACTAAAAAGTCTACAACTACCACTTATTTACTAAAATGCCATAGGGTCTAATCATGGCCTTACATTGCCTTCTCCTAAAAACATACATGTCCTTAAGAAGACTTTGTTTAAGCTTTCCTCCATTGCTTATTTTCTCCTCCCAGATCAAAACCAATATTAAGGAAATAGAGAATTTAGATATCTCAAGAATTTCCACAACCTCTTGCATGTTCTTTTGAACCTTTTTCCTTCCTAACCATGTTAAATTCTTTCTCCGTATGTGGCATGTGGAGGAAGAAAAGACCCTTATTCAGTTTTAACTTGTATCAATTTTGTTGGAATGTACAAGTTTAGTCTTTTCGCATGTTCTAACTTGGTAGATCTATCCAATCAACTAGAGAACAAAGGGAAAGAATTTAAAGATTAAAATATTCGTGAAAACTGACTCAACACATTATCTGCAAATACACTAAAAATTTCTTCTATTGGTAAGAATTCGTGTTTCATCTATAAACTCGAGGACAATTTCTTTTCAAGTGGGAGGAAACAATACAAGACAAAATCTGCCAAAATACGAGATCACACAATATAATCTTAAGAATTTAAATTATGTAACAATTTCTAATTAACTTTCCCTTTCAGTTCTAATCAGCCCTTATATAAAAGCTAGGAATCAGGGGGTGGGGGTGCCCCCTTAGAGCCCCACTGCACATGGATGCGGGAGGTGCCGGGTGGATTCTTACGGGGTGCAGCATATGTTGGGATGTTTTCCTGTTAAGAGTGCATCGGGATCCAAAGAAAAAGGGGAGAGAAATAAGATTTGCAACGTGAATCAAGCGAGAGAAAAATAACACTTACCTTTTAGGGCTATTTGATTGAAAGAAATAAGAGGCAAGTACCTACTTGAAGAGCAACTGGAAGAAGGCGACACCGTCGACACTCCGGCGCAACTCTGGCGAGACTCAGGTTCCTTCTCTTTCTCTTCTCCTCTCTCTTCTCTTTATCTGGCCTTTTGCAGAGAGGTGACCTGTACTGTGTCTTCTGTGTGGTCTTTCTCTTTGCTACTTTTATATATTTTGAACTACTTTTTTGATTTTTTAAATGAAATATGTATGTGTTAGAAGATATGATATGATTTCCATAATTATAGTTAGTCATATCGCATAATTAGTGTGTATACATTGCTGTAGTTAGAGATTACCATAAATATACTTGTATATATAAACCAATGTAATTGAGATGAAATAAATCAAGGAATTATAAACTCAAAATCGGAGTATTCCTTTCTACATGGTATCAAAGCTTGGTCCTTATTTTTCAGAAAAACATTGTTCATCGGTAATGTTCACCGGTACTGTTCACCGACACTGTTCATCGCACTGTTATTAGTACTGAGATTCCCATCGCTTCTTTGACATAAATTCTAGTTCTAAAGTGTAGTACAATTAGTTGATATCCTTTGGAAAGTTTATTCTCCTTGATATATATTGTATCTACCTATTATATGGGATATATATTGTATTTACCTATTATATGGCGGAACAAAGTAGTGCTAGTAGCGGGGTTCATAATAGCAGTATGGGACAACAAGTCGTTAGAAGCCATACCCTTAATTCAGCATTGGTTCTCAGCCCCTTCAAACTAGATGGAACCAACTATTTGGCATGGTCTCAAGCGTGTCGTATGTCAATTGAGGCTGAACGTATGCAACACTTTATCAATGGAACAACTACTATGCCTGAAAAATCAGGTATGGCCCAAGAAGAATGGAAATCTGATAATTCCATGGTGAAGACATGGATTTTTAATTCGATGGAACCTAATATGCTGAGTAGTTACATATTCTTAAACACTGCCTATGAGCTTTGGGAGGCTATCTCTCAAACTTTCTCTATTTCTGGTGATATGTCTAAGGCATATGACATTTGTAAACGAATCCGTGAGCTGGGACAAGGGGAGAAGACTGTGGCACAGTATTTTGCGGAGATTAATGTTCTTTGGTAGGAGCTTGATCATTACTGGGGTTTTTCAGCCTGGCTTCTCCATTCAGTCTCCTGTTGAGGAGGAGCCCCGCGAATGTGACTACTGTGGGGGAAAGAATCAGGATCGCTGCTTTAAGCTTCATGGGCGTCCTAAAGGGCATGGAGGTCGGTCTAGTAGTGGTCGTGGACGTGGATCTCAGGCCTATGTGTCTACTACACCACTTCCTGTTGATGCATCCAGTGTTTCAAAAACTACCACTGCACTCACTCCTGAGAAAATCTCAGCTTTTCGGAAATTTTATTCCAAATCTACTTCTCATTATGCCCAGTCAAGTATACATTCTTGTGTTTTTCATGTTTCATCAACTTGCCCTAGTTGGATCACAGACACAGGAGCTTCTGAGCATATGACCGGGTCCTCCAACCTCTTTACTTCATACACGCCTTGTTCTGGAAAAGACAAGGTTCGAGTAGTTGATAGTTCCCTTTCTTCTATCTCTGGGAGTGGTTCAGTAGTTTGTACTCCTTCATTAACACTATCATCAGTTCTTCATATTCCTACATTTACTGCAAATTTATTATCTGTCCAACGTCTTTCTGAATCCTTACACTGTTCGGCGACTTTTTTCCCAACTCATTGTGTTTTTCAGGACTTGGTGACGGGGCAGAAGATTGGCAGTGGTAGTGTAGTTGGTGGCCTATATTATTTAGATGTTCCTTCGTCTAACATGTTCTCTACTCAGGCGCTTCAATCTACTTATGACTCCAGCCGCCTGACTTCTCTCCATCAATGGCATCTACGTTTGGGACATCCCTCTTTTTCAGTATTAGAGTCTTTATTTCCATCTTTAGTTAAGCAATGTAATAAAACTCAGTTTTTGTGTGAACCGTGTGAATTGGGTAAACACAAACATTCTATTTATTCTGCTATTAACAGTCGACATTCTGAATCTTTTGCTATTATACAAACTGATGGGGGACCCTCTCGGGTTGTTTCTCGTTCCGGTCATAGATGGTTTGTTAGTTTTATTGATTGTCATTCTCGTGTCACTTGGATTTATCTTCGTTCCAAAAATGAGGGGTTTGATTATTTTCAGGAATTTCATAAAATGATTCAAACCCAATTTGAAGTTAAAGTCAAAATTCTTCATAGTGATAATGGTCGTGAATATAGTAATAATACTGCTTTCGCATCTTATCTCTCTCAGCATGGCATCATTCTTCAAACCTCCTGTGTCAAAACTCCAGAACAAAATGGAGTGGCGGAAAGGAAAAATCGACATTTACTAGAGGTAGCTCGCACTCTTATGATCACTATGAACACACCTAAATTTCTATGGGCAGATGCTGTTCTAATTGCTGCATTTCTTATAAACCGGCTTCCTTCTAGAATTCTTGGGAACAAAAGCCTCATCTCTTTTATCCAACACACGATAAGTCCTTCTCCTTCGCCTCGAGTTTTTGGCTGTGTGCTATGTTCATGATAAATCTCTAACTCGGGAAAAATTAGATCTCAAGGCTCTTCGGTATGTTTTCATTGGGTATTCTCCAACCCAAAAAGGTTATAAATGTTATCATCCTCCTTCTCACAAAGTATTTGTCACTCGGGATGTCACTTTTTGGGAATTAGAACATTTTTATTCTCCTTCACCTTCTCCTCAGGGGGAGGATGTTATTGATGAGGAGAAACTTCCTCCTGAGGTTGGTATTACAAGTAGTATTATACCATCTTATCCTATAAACTTTTCTCCTATTCCTGTTGTTGTCTCTGAGAAATCTGCACAGGGAGAGTTACAGGAGTCATATGCTAGACAGGATGAGCCTGAGTTAAGGACCTATGTTCGAAGAGGCAAGAATAAGGTCACCATCTCTGCACCACTACACCAACCCTGCTCAGAACCTAGTCCAGATAATGCTAATGGTGAGAATCCTCATTCTACTTGTTCTTCTGATAATACTGGCCTTCCTATTACTCTTAGGAAAGGAGTTAGATCTTGTACTCAACATCCTATCTCTAATTTCTTAGCCTATAATAAGTTATTTGCATCCTACCATTCCTTTGTTTCTTCCTTATCTACAATATCTGTTCCTCAGGGGTGGAAAGAAGCAGTTAGTGATGAGAGCTGGAAACAGGCTATGATAGAGGAGATGAATGCCCTGAAAAAGAAAGATACATGGGAACTAGTTACTCTTCCTTATGGGAAAAAACCAGTTGGTTGCAAATGGGTACATACAGTCAAACAGAAGCCAGATGGGACAGTTGAGAGATTCAAATCCAGACTAGTTGCAAAAGGGTATACTCAAACCCATGGGATTGATTACCAGGAGACATTTGCTCCTGTGGCAAAAATGAACTTTGTTCGTACCATAATCTCATGTGCAGCAAACTTCGGCTGGGATCTTCAGCAATTGGATGTAAAAAATGTGTTTCTTCATGGTGACTTGGAGGAGGAAGTATACATGAAAATACCCCCTGGTTTTGCTTCATCTGTCGCCAAGGGTAAGGATTGTAAACTGCGAAAAGCTTTATATGGTTTGAAGCAATCTCCTAGAGCTTGGTTTGGTAGATTCCACAAAGCAATGATAAGATTTGGGTACAAGCAGAGTCGAGCAGATCATACTCTATTTGTCAAACAGATAAAAGATAAGACTACCATTCTTATTGTTTATGTTGATGATATTGTGATGACAAAGGATAATAGAGAAGAGATAGCTAATCTCAAAGCAAGACTGGTCAAAGAGTTTGAGATCAAAAATCTTGGTCCTTTGAAATATTTCCTTGGTATTGAAGTTGCAAGATCTTCCAGTGGGATTTTTCTATCTCAAAGGAAATATGTACTTGATCTTCCAACAGAAACTGGCATGTTGGGATGTAAGCCTGCTAATTCTCCTATTGAAGTTAATCATCATCTAGTAGGTGGCACAGGACCTACGGTTGATATCAAAGATATCAACGTTTGGTGGGACGATTGATATACATTTCTCATACTAGACCTGATATATCTTCTATTGTGGGAATAATGAGTCAGTATATACATAATCCTCGACATTATCATATGGAAATTGTCTACAGAATTCTGCGATATCTCAAGTCTACTCCCGGGAAAGATTTATTGTCCGCACCACATGGTCATATGAGAGTTGAAGCATTTTTCGACTCAGATTGGGCTGGCTCTATAGAGGATCGTCGTTCTACTTCGGGTTACTGTTCATTTGTTGGAGGCAATCTCGTTAGTTGGCGCAGTAAGAAACAATCCGTGGTGGCAAGATCCAGTGCTGAAGCCGAATATCGAGCTATAGCCGAATATCGAGCTATAGCCTTGGGTATATGTGTACTAATGTGGCTTCGAACCTTGCTAGAAGATTTGGGTATTACAACTAAAAGGCCTATGCAGTTATTTTGTGATAATAAGGCAGCCATTAGTATTGCAAACGACCCAGCACAGCGCGATAGAACGAAGCACATTGAGATTGACAGACAGTTCATTAAAGAAAAATTAACTCGTGGTCTTATTTGCTTACCTTTTGTCAAAACAGAGCACCAGCTTGCTGATATTTTGACTAAGACTGTGTTTGATAAAATTAGTTGTTAAGATCTGAATAGTTTAGACATCTGAATAATATAAAGTATCTGAATAGAATTTTATCTGAATGAAAAAATGTTGTTTGATAATTACTTTTCAAAATGTCTGAATAACATGTTTTTACTATTTTAACCCTAAAAAAAACAGCTCTCTTCTTCGACCTCCTCCCCCATCCCCGCCCCACCCCCTCCTCCCTCCTCCCCCGCCCCTGCCCCACCAACCTCCTCCCCCGCCCCACCTCACCTCACCTCCTCCCTCCTCCCCTGCCCCGCCTCCCCTCCCCCAGCCCCGCCCCGCCTCCCCCCGTCCTCCTCCTCCCCCCGCAGATCTGGTGGTCTGGTGGTGGTGGTCTGGTGGTGGTGTGCAAGGATACAAAAGGAATTTAATAATATTGAAGAGAGTATTTTTGTCTAAAAAATATCAAACTTTGTTCAGACATGACTCTGAATTATTTAGACTTGATTTTGTATCTTAACCGGTTAGAGTCATTCAGAGGTAACAAAAAAAAAACAGTCACCTGCCTCTTACCGAATAAGAGGCAGTCTATTAAGAGGCAAAAAGAGGTAATCAAACACATCCTAAGGGTCTTAGTAGTAAGATGTTTCATCCATTGTGTTTCAAGTTGGGTATGCGAGACATCTATACACCAACTTGAGGGGGAGTGTTAGAAGATATGATATGGTTTCCATAATTATAGTTAGTCATATCCCATAATTAGTGTGTATACATAGCTGTAATTAGAGATTACCATAAATATACTTGTATATATAAATGAAATAAATCAAGGAATTATAAACCCAAACTCGGAGTATTCCTTTCTACAGTATGTGTATCTTTATCGGGTCTTGTTCTTTTCTAAATTACTTTGTTTTGCACAGCAAAATGTCAGGCCCAACTTGAAGCCTAACCACAGAGAAAGAATAGAGATAAGAGAGAATTTTGAGAGAATTTGGGAGGAAGGAGACGAATTCGAATTCATCACTGAATTCGTGTGAGATAGAGAGCATCGAAAGCTTCTCTCTATTACTTCATTTCACAAAGATCATCTTAAACTTGGAGGATACTACTCAAATTACAATATTTATAGAAAGAGAATGCTGAAAAGTAAAGCTCCTAACCTACACTATTCTTCTTATCCTTCACTCACAAATAACTATCTTCCCCACGTGCACATGTGCTCACATGTATATGACAGCTACTAGAATCTACCAATAAATCCCTTGCCGCCCAATTTACCCCTTGCTTGACATTCCCTCCCTCTTAAATCATTCATGTCCTCATGAAGAATTAAGTCCGGATAGTTGAGTTTAAGAGGCTCTTCATATTCCCATGTGGCTTCTTCAAGGCTGCAATACTTCCACTGCACTAACTGTTGATATATGATTTTGCTGCCCTTGTAAATTCTCCATTGTTACAATGTTCTGAGTGGTCCCACATCAAAATTCCCTTCTTTGTTTACTTCAGCAAGTTGTGTGTTAACAACATGTGCTGTTCCCAGGTGCCTTTTTAACTGTGAAACATGGAAAGTTGGGTGTATTCTTTAAGTGTTGGGTAGTTCTAATTTGTATGCAACATTGTCAAATTTTTCTAGGATCTAATAGGGCACATAAAACTTACGGGCTAGCTTCATGTTCTTCCTTAAGGTGACTGAACTCTGTCTATATGGTTGCAACTTTAGATAAAACCAATCTCCCACACTAAAGTCTATTTCAGTTCTTCCTTTGTCTGCAAGGATTTTAATCCTTTGTTGTGCTTTGGATAGGTTTTCTTTGGGTCTCTCCATTTGTTACTCCTTTTCAACTAGGATATCTTCTAAAGCTGAATGTTGGTTCCAAGGCACAAATGTTTAACTGTATAGGGTCATATCCATAGAGAATCTTGTAAGGAGTAGTTTGTAGAGAAGTGTGAAAAGTTGTGTTACCACCATTTTGCCATAGGAAGCCAGGAACTCCATTGTCTTGGGGCATAACTACACATACTCCTTAAATACTGGTCTAGACACTGATTAACTCTCTCAGTACTTCCATCACTCTATGGGTAATAGGATGTGCTATGTGGAGCCTGGTCCCTGCCAATTTGAACACTGTTTGTCAGAAGTCACTTGGGAATAGGGGGTCCCTATCACTAACGATGGAATTTGGTATAGCCCTTGTAGTTTAAAAATGTTGTCAAAGAATAATTGGGATAATATTTTTGCTGATATAGGATGGCTGAGAGGTAGGAAATGAGTACTACTATATCTATCAATTACTACCCATATGATCTCATATCCTTTGGAATTTAGGAGCCCATTGATAAAGTCCATGGCAATATCTCTCGATGGTTGGCCAAGAATAGGTAAAGGTTCAAGGAGTCCAGGGCTTTTGACTGTCTCATGTTTAGAAAATTGACACGTTGGGCATTCAGCTACCCACTTGGTGACTCCTCATTCCAACCCAATAAAAAATATTGTTCTATCCTTTTGAGGGTATCCCTTACCTCTGAATGGCCTCCAACTCCCTTCTCATGGAGTTCTTCAAATATCTTCTTTCTCAACTCCCCTTGAAACCCGATCACCCATTTGCCTTTGTACTTGAGCAATTCATGGTTCAATTCAAACTCATTTGGTCCCATATTGCTAGCTGATAACTCTACTATGACCTGGGCACTATGGTCATCTCTCTCATAGCTGTCAATTATTTGGGTCATCCAAGCTGGTTGGGCTATTGTCAAGTAATTGAAGTTTGCAATTTTTTCTGAACTGGGGTTTTGGGAAATCTTTTCCCCTTGTACTTGTATTTCCTTTCCTTGTTGAGTAAAACTAATAAGAAGATTGTTGTAGTCCGTAGTCCATATGCACTTCTCCTAACTACTTCAGACATGTAGTTCCCAAAATAGCATCATGTGGCTGCATATTAAGAATCCAAACTGGGGTGTGGAAAGTATGGTTATTGATGGACCAAGAAAACTCAGGCACCATGTGTTGCTGCAGAGTTCCTCACCACTGGGGAGAGTAATGATGACATGATTAATAGGGTGTAGAGAACAGTTTAGTGCCCTTGCAACCTCTTCATTTAAGAAATTTAAAGTACTACCACTATCTACTAACATCATCAATTTCACTTTTCCCCTTGAGACTTGGTGTTTGATTCCCCTTTTTTGGTCCTTTTAAGCTGCTGGTTACATAATGCAACTTTTCCCTTGTGGTTTTCTTCAGCCTCCTCCTTGGTAGGATTAGGTTCTTCATCAAATTGACAGGGTCCAAAGTACTCTTCAGTCTAGAGGCTCATCACAAGTGATCATAAAATTATGGGGAGCCTTGCATCAGTGACCAAAACTGTACTTCTTATCACAGTAGAAACAAAGCCCTTTAGCTTTTCTATCATCTCTATGGGCTGCAGTGCAGTGATAGGTTTAGGTTTGTTGAAGTCTTTTTCAGGGTAGGTAAGCATAGGTTTTTTGGTTGAAGTAGGTGCAGGATAGTCTATTTGGGCTTGACTAAGGGTTGGCACAAGTGTTTGAGGTTTTAGGATAGCTACTGGGAGGTTTAGAGGTGGATGTTTCATAAAATTTGGCTTGTTTGAAGGCTTGGGACAGAGTCTCAGGGTCAAGTAACTTCACCATTTTCTTAGCCTCATCCTTTAACCCTCCAACAATATTTCCCAGAAAGAAGTCCTCAGCCAAGTGGGGAAGCTTCTAAAGTAACCTCCCCTTATGCCTCTCAAACTCATCATAGTAAGCATTCACAGTTCCCTTATGTTTCAGCAATTTAAATTGCTCATAAATGTTTTACATTCCTGCCTCGGTGAACCTTATAGTAAAGTCATCAGCAAACTCCCTCCATGTGAGGCCTTCCTTTCCATTTATGTAAGCCTTGTACCAGAATTTTGGGGAACCATGAAGGTGCCTCCCAGCTATGGCAATTGTTCTTTGGGAATGGATTCCATGGATGCTAAAATACTCCTCACAGTCTGGCACCAACTCTTAGCATCATCTCCCTCTGTGAATGATGGGAACACCAGTTTAAGATACTTAAGCTCTTTTCCCTCTTCATTATCTTCATCAAAATTACTACTCCATTGAGCATCATCTTCTTCTTGTCTTCTGGCACTTTCCTTCTCAGCATGGCTGGGTATCCCTTCTATGGCCCATATGAACTGGCCTCTTGCCCCTTCAATTATCTCCAAAAGGATTCTCAAACCCATCATCATTATATGAGCTATTTTGCCTCAGCAACTCATTCATATCATCTATGAAGGGATCCATTTTTTCATCAATGAGCTGCAACTTCTCATTGATATACTCTATATAGCTCAAAAAATCTTGTTGATGCATTTTGTTGGACACTTGGTGTGAAGGTCCAGCCATGGTTCTCAGAGTTTCAGAATGAAATAAATCACAGAACTATTGTGATTTTGAGTTCGAAAAATGATCAAGCAGCAGCAATACTACTTGATTAGGAGTAAGAGCACTTGAATAGCTTTTTAAGTAAGAAATGGAATTCCTTCGTGAAGCAAACTGAGTATCCCAATAGAACATGACTCAAATTCAACTAGCTAAGGCTTAGATGAATTTTAACAGAGAACAATCACACAAACAAGAAATAAGTAGCAAGAGATCAAAACTAATACTAACACAAGATACCGGAGTAATAACAAGTATAATATTAGTATAATAGAAGAAACATTTTAAATGTTTTAGAATGAAAAATCAACTGGAAACATGATAATTTTGTTTTTAGATTTTTGAATGCTTATACTAATGGGTAGATATGCTAAACAAAGTGAATTAAGTCTCTTAAACACAAGCAATAGCAGATCAAGCAGAGTTATACCATAGATTTTGGTATGTTCTACCAACAATGAAGAACAAGTAATTTGTGAGTTGAAACGTGCTTGGGTGTTGATGTTTATGAGAAATATGATCTGGGCTATTGCTATAAGAGTATATCGAGTGAGATGAAAGTGTTTTATACCTGTTTTGCAGGTGTTACAGAAAACAGATCCAAAGTCCTTTTTCTGCTACTTGATTGCTGTGATTTTGAGTTGCTGCTGGTGAACTGGGGCTGGTTATAGAATGAGTTTTTAGTGTAGAAGAGAGTAGAAGTGATAGATTCCAGATAGAAGTTGTGAAAGGGAAGAAATCAGATGCTGAAGATTGAGGAAAACAGAGGAATAGAAGGAAGAAGATGATGATTTTGGATCAACTAGAGCTCTGATAACAATTTGCCAGGCCCAACTTGAGGCCTAACCAGAGAGATAGATAGAACAGAGATAATCAGAAGAATTAGATAGAATTAGGGAGGAAGAAGGAGAAGAATTCAGTGTTTTATAACTGAATTCATGTGTGTGAGAGAGAGGAGAGAGAGAAATTAAGGAGAAAGCATTGAAAGCTCTCTCCATTACTTCATTTCACAAATATCATCTTAAACTTGGAGGATACTCCTCAAATTACAATACTTGTAGACAGAGAATGCTGAAAAGTAAAGCCCCTAAGCTACACTACTCTTATCCTTCACTCACAAATAACTAACTTCCCCATGTGCACATGTGCTCACGTGTATATGACAGCTACTAGAATCTACCAATAAATCCCTTGTTGCCCAATTTACCCCTTGCCTGACACAAAATTGCTGATTGGTGTATTACTTATTAGTATATTGATCTCCCTAGAAAATTAGTATATCACTTATTAGTGTATTTCAATGACAGTTACTATATCAATATCAAACTGATTGGTAATTTGGTATATTACTATAATATTTATTACTGATTTGGTTCTACTATCTACAGATCAAATTGCCTGTAAATGATTTTTGAAAAAATTCACTTTAAACAATTTTTATAATTGCTTAAATGAATTGTCTAGTTTTGTGAAATTTATTTTATCTTCTAAATAATTATATATATGTATATAATAATTAAATGTGTCATATCCCCGCCGCACCCGAATCCCCATTTTTTCAAATTTGCAAGCTCCGATATCACCGTCTCGTGCCCGTGTCCTTGCATCTTAGTTAAAAGGTTCCATTATTAAATTTAAAATAAAATAAAAAATTATATCAAACCAAATTAAACTTTGCTTTGTTCCGTCTGGTGGATTCCAGAACTCATTTTCTTCTTGGATTCAAGGGTTTTTAGTATATTCTAAGTAATTTTACCTAGTGGCCCTCAGGGTTCCTCAGCGAGAAAACATATCTAGCCCCCAATCGCTTCCGTCCTTAGTTATGAAGTTCTCTAACGGATTACAAATAAAATCTATTCCTCTAGGCTATAACACAACTGTCTTGAGAACCTTAATCTCAATGGGTAAAATCACAAATCCAGAAGAAGAATCAACAAAAAAAAACACAGGGATGTAAACTTGGGAAAAGCAACAACAGATGCGAAAAAATTAGAAAACGAAAATACGACAGACGAGAGGAACTAGATGGTGGTTAACTAATGGTTCACAGAGAAACAAGTCTTAAAATTACTTATCATAAGAGAACAAGGAGAAAAAGAACTAAAACCTTGGAACATCTTCCAACATGAAGACACGGATTGGCTTTAGCTCTGAAGGTTGCCACTTCGTGAACTCATGCCGCCAATTATGTAAGACATTCACAGGTGTGACGATAAGTGCAGTTTTCAATCCTAAATCCACACTTCTCATAGCAGAGTACAAAAAAGTTATGACCTGAGAACAGCACTAATAAAATTACTATGGGTATACCATGTCAAAAAAAAAATGGATGAAAACATTGAAAAAAAAAAAAACATGTCGCTCAAAGATGCCACAAATTGTACTCAAGTTCCAGAGCAAAATGATAAGAGTAGATATTCTAATAAACAAATGGGTGGCATGTGATATAAATAAACCCAGTATACGAAATTGGGCATTAATACTGTAAAAATGAATAAGCCTTAATATTGACTAATGCAATGACAAAGAAATTGTAAGCTGAGATGGAAACAATAGTAGTAGTTAAATCATCAAGAGGAAAAAAAGTCAAAATATTGGCAGTTCAGTTTCACAACAAATTACATACAAGATACTGACAAACAATCGGTCACAATCTGATGAACAATCTAGTTGTTGAAGCAGTAGAGTGTAACTGACATCTAACTAAAGTTTTAGGCAAACTAAAAACACTATTAAGACCCTTTTCTGACAATAGTCACCAAAACCTGCAAAATGAATCAAAAATTTCCAAGTAAATGAGATCGAAAATCCTAGTTATGTAAACATATATAGCAAATAGTTTTATTTTAGACATTAAATCTATCTAAGGCTTGCAGGTGATCATTTAGAAGTCCTTTACATTCTTCTGCAGCACATATACATTATTTCTACTTGGTTGTAAAATATTATGCAAATTTTGAAATAAGAATATGTAGATGTCAAATAAAATTCACAGACTTTCACAAGATTATGCATAAATTTGTCGTCTTTCTGCATATTTAGTAACGCTTTGGATATTTGTGCCTGACTTCTCACCCTTAATAAATATAATGACATCAAGTAATGGTTAAGATGAACAGCTGAAGAAAATGGTTAAGATAAACCACTAAATAACAAAAATTTCTTGATGATTAAGATGAATAACTGAAGAAAATGGTCAAGATAAACAAAAATTCCTTAACTAATTAGACATTATGTCATAAAATACTAATATTAATGCATGGTGAAAAGTAAAGAAAAACAAATGCATAGAAACTGTAGTAAGGAGCAGGCTTTGACATTACCTGAAAAGTTTTACCTAGACCCATGGTGTGAGCGAGAATGCAACCCAGACCTTTATCCCCAGACTTTGCCTTTCTAATTGACTGAATGATATTTTCCCACATAAACCTTATCCCTGACACCTGCAGTAACAGGATCCAAGAAAAAACTTGTGCCTTCAGCATTACAAATTTAAATAAAACATAAGCTGTTGAAAGGTGGGACAAAACACATTAGAGCAAGCAAAAGTAATAATTACATCAGATTAGTAAGCAATTATCTCACAATTGTCTAGTTTTTTACTCTTGATCCTTTACAATTAGTGGCACACATAAAATTTCTAGTATTAGTAGGTTTCAAAATTATAGCTACTTTCTTTATTAAGTTGCAACTGTTTCTATTGTCATCCTATGACTAAGAGTAGTTAAAGTATATGTATTACAAAGGGAGTCTTAATCTCAATTTGGTAGAAAGAATAATATAGAATTCTAATTGAAGCTTTGAGGCTTCTGTTTTTCTACCGATCTACTGGGAGATAGGTTATCTCCTTAAATTCTTCTACAATTTCTCATTCTTCTTCTCTTCATGCTCTACTTGTGTAAGCTTCCAGTTTTACCCAAACATCATATATCCAAGTATATCCTACACGACCTGGTTGATAGAATTGAAAAATAAATAGTAATATAAATACTTTTCAATCATGAATATGCATTACTTCTGAATTAGAGTAGCCCTACAAGCTTAGTCAGTCAAAAGTGACAAGTCAAGTAATCACTTGAAACTCTTACAAAATAAGTATGCATTTCAACTGCAATTAGTTCAATAAGCAAAAGAGAATTTTGTTTAAGCATGCACTTAATGGAAGACATCCAGTCACTCCGATCACAGACAGAGTGACTATAGGAAGCAATCTATTATATTAAAACCACATAAAGAGCATGATTCAGCTAGATAACAAACTGATATATGTAACCTGATGGGCTTTCAATTTGGTAGAGATACTTGGCGGAATCCTCACAGCCTCTTCCCCTTCCTCCCTCACCACATTCACTATATAACCTGTTAAAGCATCTCCGAGAACTTCAGCTGCACAGCCTTCAGATATATTTACTGTAAAACCAGCAGAAGTTGCCCCCATAGAGTTGGTAGAGAATTGAGCTTTCAAAGACTCGAGACGGTCTTGACGTTCCTGCACAATTACAAAAAACAATAAGCAATCTGCTACCAAAGAAATGATGTTATTTGATAGAATATACCTTTTCCATTGCAATTTTCTGTTTCGTCACTTCACCTAGTTCAGTATCGTCAATGATCCTGCGAATTCTTTTCTTTTGTCTTTTTCTGGTGCTGACAAAATTAGGAACATAGTTAGAATTATGAACTCATAGAGGAGCCTGCCACAAATTTTGTAACAAGCTGAAAATCCATGATGCAAAATTACTGTTTATTGAACTCTGAAACTCAAATATTAAGTCCATTGCAGGGGAAGGGATTTATCAGAACATCAAGATATTGAATCATCATATCCATACACCTCAAAAAGTGAGGCAGTAAAGCCTCACATCTTTCGTACATCTAAATTCTATCAAAACTGAAAAAATGTGCAGACAAAACCATTTCATATTTCAGAAATCAATCGTACTGTAACCTTAATGTTCACTACTTGCAGTGATTTACAACCTTGCAATAAATTAAAATCAACAAGTGATCAAAAGGAAATAAAATCTATATAGCTATCATAGTTGTCAGAATCTTACGATACACGATACATTACAATACAGAAGCAATTCCATACAAAAAAGAAATCAATCGTACTGTAACCTTAATGTTCACTACTTGCAGTGATTTACAACCTCGCAATAAATTAAAATCAACAAGTGATCAAAAGGAAATAAAATATATATAGCTATATCATAGTTGTCAAAATTTTACGATACACGATACATTACAATACAGAAGCAATTCCATACAAAATGGCTAGCATATCAAAAAGCAAGCCGTATCTTACGGTACATTGCACGTCTCCTATGATACGGGCATAATATATTTATGTTAGAGGTGAACTTGATCAGAATTAAAATAACAGCCTAAAGCCTTTTTTTCCATTTGAAGAAGTGTTTATTCAATCTATCTTATATTTCTTAAAATGCTTTTTACAATTTCTTATCGTTTTCGAAGGACTTTGTTTCCACTTCTTTTTTTTTCTTCATATCTCATACTTATATAATGACATAAAGTCATAAATACATAGTTTTAGAGTTTTCTTTTGCTCTACATTTTCCAGTTTGGGGCTTAATTTCACATTTGAGTTTATACATATAAGTTACAGAAGCTATTTTTTCTCTCGTTCCTTCATAAATACTACTTGTGCAACATTGGTTATTGATTAAGCCTCTAGTTTAAATTTTTCAAACTATAATTTTAACATTTAAAACTTGTCTATAGCTCTTTAACATTAAACTAAAGCTAATATAATTTATTGCCCAAGAAAATAAATTCTCTATATGTTTAAATATATAATTATTGTGTTTTATGTCTTTCAGTATCTTACAATATGATACATGATTCAGAAATTTTCGATGCAAATTCAAAATTTAACAACTATGAGCTATATAATATTCTGAAGCAAGTGTAGCTGGTACAGGCACATTTCCTAGATGATGGATGCATGAACTGCAAACTTGGATACAGGCATAAACCAAGTTTCCTCCAACTTAGAAGGCAAAACATCTCGCAAGAATTTTGGTTTTAACTATCACCTTGAGACAGGATTAATTTAACAGAGATAACCATATGCACCACTAAGGCAATGCTCATTCCATGAGTTTCAACATGAAACATAATCAGTATACAAACAATTGTTAGATATTAGTTTCCAATTTGGGGGGTGTTGCACCTGATTACAACATTGTCATCTTCATCACTGTCTGAGCTCGAAACCATCAGATCTCTAGATATAATGGCTCTTTCAAATTGTAAAGTCAACCGCTGCAGGATACTTGGAGTGCAACAACAACATTTCCAACCAGATGCCTGAACTTCAAACAAGCATTTTTCCCCGAGATTGCTCCTTATACAAACGGTACAGAATAACTTTTTGCATGATCTACAACTTATTAGGTCACTGTTCCGACCACACCATCCACAGTAGCACTCTGAGCACTCAGGATCCTGCCATAACTGAACTTCATTATAAGCCACAAAAGGAAACTCTAAAGAACCTCTATACAACAATCCCATCTTGGAAAATAATTAAGTAGATCTTCTCCTTCAATTAATCTAACACTAATAAACTTGAATGCAGATGGTTTTAAGATCAACAGCAATAGCACGGCAATATATTATTAAAACTGTTAAATATAATATAAATGCACCCGAGAATGCATTATTTTAGACCAACAACAATGGCACAACTATCGCAGCAGATTTCAACAATCTCAGGCAACTACTTGAGGTGGGACGTAAAAAGAGTTACTTTCAACATCAAATTAATAGAAAACTACCGAAAGGATGAGGTATCTCTCATGTGCCGCTTAAAATAAAAAAAATAAAATAAAATAACTAAACAAAAAAAACAGTTACTAGTGAATATTCTATGATATATTAGTTATAAATATATATACAGCAATATTGTATTTTATCACATGATCTTGACAATACCACTAAAATGTTGAAATTTAATGCACAGAAAATTATGATTATTCATACCTTCACATGAGTCTTTGATTCAATCAATGATTTACATTCTCCACAAATGATTACATCCAAAAGTGGATGTGGGTGAACTTCAGTAGCTGCTTTATGGCAAGCTGTGCAGTGAAAGTCCTCTTCCACACTTTGTGAAAGATGACAAGCAGGAAACCTACCATTTTCAATTCCTTGCAAATCTTGACGATCCACCCTATCACATGCGCCATCAAGAGTTAAAGAAGATTCATCCTTTGTAACAACAGTTTCATCATCACTATCTATAGTAACAACCCGAGTCTTCTTATAGTCAGAGCCTACTTCATCACTATCATGTGAGCGCTTGAAACCTCTGGCATCAATTAGACTGGGCAAAGAAGACTCAGAACCAATCTGTGAACTTTCACATGTAATGTCAATCTTATAATCATTAGGCCCAACAGTGTTCTCAACTAAAACAGAATTTAAGGTCTCAGAATCATCTATATTGCCCTCCACCAGCCTATCAACAGAGGAAACTTCTTTCTGAAGAGCCTCCTGAACATGAATAGAACAAAGAAGAATATCAGTAACAAGAAAGATAACCAGGTCAATTCAAGTGACACAGCTATTGATGGACAACTGCAACTACAGAACATATTCATGTGATATGCAAGAGATTGCAGCGGTTTTTGGTATGAGACTCGGTGAAACCTTATTTTACATAGCTCGTATACAAAAGAAGCTGAACTCATAATTAAGCTGAACTATGTCAGCACTGGCCATGTGCACAAAGGTAATTTCTCAGTTTCTCAAGAATTATTTACCTGCCCATTGAGAATTGGACCTAATTGGAACAACTAATGTGGTCCATATATGTGATTGAAAAATTTGGGAGTTCAAGGACCCAATCGGAAAAAGTAAATAATAAAGTTCAGATGGTACAGTGTCACTAATCCATCCATGATTCAAACTTCAAAGTCGCGGTAGCGGCCTATGTTTCAAAAGGTCATTTTGACTCGGTATCGGTTTCGGGCAAGGTTGCAGTTCAGCACTGTCCGATAATTATCCGATACGCCGATAATATCGGCGTAAAGGCCGATACTTTGAACCATGAATCCATTACATTAATTGGAAAGACTCTTTGTAGATGATTAGAGCTCAAAGGATCAGAAATTACTGGATACTGGATAAAGAGATACTAATATACTATAGCTGAATACGCAGTGTGAATACACACACAGACACAATAGGGAGAGTGAGAAAGGAGATGCAGAGGGGAAGAGGGAGGGGATAAAGCACCAAACTAGAATTGTTATCAGCTAAAGTACAAGATTAAGCTTCACTTTAGATATGGAGGATAGTAAATGAAACCTCAAATATTGTATTAAATACAAAAGCCATTTTTAAGCAAGTGGAGAACAGAAAATTACAATAAATCAAATTCACGCATTAAACGGACATTTTACATTAATGATAAACAGTACTTTAATAAAGGTTTTTGAGAGGATATAAATGTGCATTATCTAGAGATATCTTATCTATTTGTTTTGTTGGAGAAAGACAGAAGTTTTAAGATTAAAGGTCAACTGGATTTGGAAACTGTGTGTATGATTAATATCATTGGCAGAATTTTTCAAGCTACATACAAAAAAGGAACATCAGTAGAAATGATATCAAGAATTTTGGTTTTTATGTTACAATGAGTGCACAATTTCCACGAGTCAACACGCTATCAATCAATATGCAGATAGTTTTGGGAAAGAATTTTGGCTAATTCAACTCTTGACAACCACATTTCCTAACATGAAGTCGGAACACAGTAGTATCTTTAAGGTTTAGGAGTCTAGATTTATGCAACAGAACATTTCGCCAATGAATTGCATCCTTCCAATTAATATCTACTCACAGACAAATCAAAAGAGAGGTAGACGATGAATAGAGTACACCAATTTTAGATAAATTTAATAAATATCACATAATAAGCTTTCATGATAAACAAGCCAAACTTGAACCTTAATCTACATTGGTTCCTTTTTCATACGAGCTGAACTTGACTAAACCAAAGCTCAGCACGGCCAGACTCATTTGCACCCCTAGCAAAAAGGATTTTAACAATATCAAAAGGAAGAACACTAAACCTGTTTGCATCTGTTTCTCTGTCTCCTTCGTTTCAAACGCAGTCGAAGCTTCCGATCTATATCAACATCATCTTCCTCTTTAACCTGTCAGTACAAAGGGAGATTAGCGAAACGAAATAGATACAACTTGAATAGATGCTAACAACAACTAAGGAAACTATTTTATTAGAAACTACACCAAAGAGCAAAGATTTTCTATTGCACCGATGAATGATGATGTCTCTTTAATTCCTATATCTGAACATAAACAATTGAAGATGATACTATATCTCACCGAGGAATTCAATACCATGAGTGTAATTTAACTACAGAAAAGGACAAATCTTGTTCATGCAAAAAGTTCACCAAGCAGTTAATGTTAGGGTAAGACCACAAAAGACAGCTGATGCAGATAACCATTTCCGGATGAGTTGTATACTTAGATGCAAATTGTCCACATTTGCATCTGTTGCCATATAGCGTGACTATCTTAGGTAACAATAAGTATTATACAAATATGAAAACTAGACCAAAAGGAGAAATATATGCCAAACAGATTTGTTTTACAATTTCAAATTTTAAAGATAGTGCTCCATTTTTTTCTGATATACATGCTTCACCCTAGTTACATCTTTCCTACCAATTATTTGTCTCAAAATCCAGTCCTGCATCAATTACTAGTCAGCACAAAGAAGAATGTTAGCAATCAGTTTTCTTAAAATGTATTTTATTGAAGTATCCAACATTGGTTTGATAAGTTTTCATAAACCAATTGCCAATGTGTTGATTAGCCTCCCGTGGATACATAAGTCTCCAGGCTTAATGTGTCCGATGCACGACTTCGGTTACCCTCAACACTCCCCTACGTGTGGAATATTTTGAGCCACACAAGTGCACAATCTATATTGACTAACACAAAGCAAATGGGGCATTAGACCTTACACATTATTCAATTGTTTTCACTGATACAATGTTGAAGCAACCAATTCAAAGTCAACCTGCTATGAGTGTAGTCTCTCAATAATATAAATTGGGTCTCAAGGATTAATTTAAGTGCCCCATGTGGGTTTTGGTTACTCACAATATTCTAATTAAAAGATAAGCACTTAGCCATTGAACTAAGCAATAGAGCCTTCATAATACTGGTCTAACTATATCGCTTAATTAACACTGTTAAACCAACGTAACAATAAGATGTAACACATCTTCCTAACAAAAAGGCACCAAAATCACTTTCAGAATGTACAAATATATGATACACCAAGGAAACTATAACCAAAGTCAATAAAATTTTGCAAGCCCAAATCTGAAAACAAAAGGAAACATTATTTTCACACAAACAATACCCACTCTGGCACTCTTTACATTGCAAATAGTTCCAATCTATGACTGACGTCAAAAGTTAGAACATAGGCTTAAGCTGAAATCACTTCTAGGATCAAAAAGTAGAGGAGTAATTCACAATTTAAAAAATAATCAACATGAAAACACCAATAAGAATTTTCACCCAAATGTAAAGTGGTGTTACAAAGCCAATCATTAAGTGCTCTTTAATTACTATATAAGTAGAGTAACTACAACGTATCCCAGGGGGATATCAAAGAAAGGCTTTCACATACCCACATATCTACGAAGATTGATCTAAGAAATACGTAAGACCATTCTCACACGAAAAACCATCTATGAAGTATACGAATGACCAACATGAAATTCAGAACTTCACTGATTTAGATAGTTTCAACAAATAATAGAGCCTAAATCTCTCAAAATGTCTTCTGGATTTCAATTTTTTTGTCTGTGGTTTATGGTAAAGCATTTGTTTTGTTCTCGATTCTTGGATAGCTTGCAACAAGTTAGATGGAAAGTTCAGTAGTTTGGTGCTAGAGTATGTTAGAGGCTTATGTTAGCATCAAGCATTGTAGTAGTATATATAGATTGAGCATGTATTCTATGATCTAGTCTTGAATATGAAATAGAAAACGGCTTAGTCCATTCTACGCTCTCTAGCTTTTTCTCCAAGTTTCTTATATTTTCATTCCTAAATCCTCTATTAAACTGATGGATTCATATCCATATCACTCGTTCATCATTGTTCTGCATCACCTCATCCTTGTTAGCCAAAGTATTCATCATAAATATAGAATTATAGCTACTGGTTTATCACTGTAACAGCTTGTCAGTAATTCATCTCAAAATTACCATTGTCAAATTGCTTAACTAACTAACTAGTTAGTTGATTTCATTACTGAATTCGTGTTAAGACAAACCCGGGTTTGTTGGTATCAGAACCTATAAAAATAATCTTCCTCCTCACAACAGTTCACTGTGACTAAGCTATTCAAATCTTTTCCTTCAGCACTGTTATAGTCAGTGACAATGCTTGAGGACAAACCAACAAGGATTCAACTCAATTTCAAGGTAATTAAAAAGCAGCAATGCTGCTCTTTTCACCTATTTTTTATAAGCTACCTGCAACTCCAAGTTTCCAGCCTAATTTGTTGATTGTTTGAGGTAAAGCCTCGTTTATCCTACTTGAATATACTCATATACACTGTCCCTCATTTCAATTCATCATTCAGATCCATTCTCTAGTGTTTTAACCAAAATTTTGAATCTGCATCACTGTCAGAAAAAAAAAATTAATATCCAACAATTAGTGATTTAATTTAAGCTGTTGTTGTTTGGTATGGATTAGAATCTCTAATTGAACACATGCTAACTTGTTTCAATCATCAAATCCATTTGAATCACAAAAGTAAGTTTCATTCAGTCCCTATATACATTGTTGCTGTTCCGCATCAATTAGATATAGCTTCAGTACGTTGTTGCTACAAAAGTCGATTGAAGCTCAGTAAGTTATTAGCTGTCCTTGTCTCCTTGATTGCTACTAGAATTAATTGAAGCTGAGTAAGCTACTATACAACGTGACTTGCTTATGCTATTGTACTTGTTGCTCCCTCCATTCCAATTTTAGATATACATTTTGACTTTTTAAGTCATTTGCGAAAACCTAAAATATTAAAAACGACAACAATTCATTTAAGTTTTGAAATCAACAAATATGGTAATTAGTTGTAGTTTTTAGTTACTGTACAAAATATAGTTGTTTGTACTAAAATCAAACAAATTCGTATCACTTATAGATTTTAGGATTTCGCAAATTGACTTAAAATGTCAAAATGTATCTCTAATTTCGGAGCAAAGGGAGTACTAACTAACAAGCTACTCTCTGGTTTTTTAATTACAATGGCCAATTTCAAGAAGATAATAAATTATAAATGTTATAATGGTAGATATACAACATTGACAGACCTTCCTAAAATTTTTCTTTTGTTCTTCAGAAAGGTTGATTTCTTCTTCATTAACTATAGCATCAGGTATGAGAAAATCAGAACTTCCTTCAAGATCATCAATTTCCTCCACCTGAAAACAAAGAAGTGGTATTAGTATTTATGAGAAGAAAAACAAAAATAAAAAATCATTGAAATCATGAAATCAATTATCAACTCAAATAGGGAATAGAATATTGGAGGTGGTAAAGCAAAGTTCGCAAACTGCAAAGAGAAGTGCTTAGATCGTTTATATCATAAACCATCAATATATATGGCAACCTCAAACAACTGACCTCATCCACCCCTGGAAATTTGATTCCCAACTGCGCAGCTTGCCGTGGAGTACTAGCCAAGTAAACAGAAGCCCAGTGGTTGCTCCCAAATGAAGTACTATCAGCAGATGAAGAAAATATTCTGTTCAATGAGGACCAATCCACATCTGAGGTTTCTATTAAAGCTTCCTTTCCGTCAATAGCAAGTTTCTTCGCCAGAAAACCACTGGCACCCTCCTCCAGAACTTTACCTAGCTTTCTATATACAGCCAATATAAATAATTAACCTTCATCCATATAATGTTTTCTCTTTTTTCACAAGTAACCTTAAATCCGAAAATCCTACAGCAGAATAGACAGAATAACTTACTTTCTCACAGGCCTGTGAGTTTGGAGATATTTTTCAGCATCTGCAATTGATACAGTTACGTCGTTAGTAACTTGAGAGCCAACCCAGTGGGTCCTCTTTTTCCATGCTTCAGTGCTGCAACCATTAGGAGCCTGACTTTCAATCCACTTATAGAGGCTTGGGAGTTCAATACCAGCACCGTCAAGTTGTTCCTGTTCAAAGAAGCATATAAAAGAAAAAGAAAGTAACTAACAATTATGAAATTCAAAAAGAATCATCAGAATGCCCCAAAAACTACTTCTAAATAAAGAATCAAGTCCAGCAACTTATGCATGCAATGGAGGGTCTCAATACAGTAACAATTTGATTTAATATTATGAGTCTTATAATCCTATACAACTAATAATCTCCACCAAAAAATTAAGATTAGGGGAAAACAGGAGCGCAAACCAACGCCTTAGGCCGCTATGTGCTCCGCGATGATCACATCATATATACCAATTCAGTAAGGGTCAGTTTATTAACTGTAGAAATGTTTCTACTTCCTATTTCTGTTTCATATGCTTTTGCTTCACTTGATTTCACAACTGAAAATATAAATCAGGGAACACTGTTTTTTATCTATGTTTAAACTTTGTTTTTACCATATACTACCTTCGTCCCATAAACATTGCAACACAACTTTTTGCACAACTTTTAAGAAAATGTTACTCTTATGTATTTCCTAATTGACCCCAATGAATTGAGTGGTTGAGAATGCTCCAAGAATATGAACCGCATAAGATTTAGTTAGTGGAGGGATTCATTACATATTCAAATGATAAAAGTGACATGGCTATGGGTAAATTAGTTAGATAACTTCACAAAAGTAACCAAAAAAGAAATGCTGTAATTTTTGTGGTCCTAGAGTTGCAATATTTATGAGATGGAGGGAGTATTATAAAGAAATGAAGTTCTAAAATTTGTTGTGAGAAGATCCATGACCTTATTAAAGTTTCAATGGCTCCGTTTGCAGCCAAAAGAAGCAAGTTTTTGGTGTTTTCTATTTTTTGATACCGAAAGGGTTTTTACTTTCACTTTTGCCGAAGAAAAAACAGTTACCAAACAATGTTTTCTGCCACTGATTTCAAAAAAGTAGAAGTGGAAACCAAAAAATGAAAGTATACACAGTTACCAAACGGGCCCTAAACTTTCAGGTATGGTCTACCTCTGCACGCAGACGTACAGAACGAGCATAGACACAATAACTAGTCTCCCCATAGAGTTCCGCTATCACATCTTCATCTAAGAAGGTTAATAAACGTATTTGAAGTAAACTTATCTAAGGAAAAATAATATCTATTCAATGTGAATTAGCATTAATCATAGAAGGTTTCATCATGACAAAAAAACAACTAAATAAGTTTTTGGGGTAATACTTAGGCATGCAACTTCATGCTGATCTCATGTTCATCAAGAATATGAATACATATAATATGATATACATAGTGGGGGACCTTTGGGCTCGTATATTGTGTGTGTACGTGTGTGTTTGTGTGTGTGTGTGTGTATAGAAGAAGCTAGTGTATCTATATACAGTTATATTAGTCTTCAAGTTCGACCCTTGTTGATTGATTTCAGAACTAGGTACCTTTGAATTCTCAGATTAGAAGAAACACCAAACCTACTGCCAATAGCCAAAAGACTAGAAAATAATTGATATTCACGTAAGAATACAACAGTACGTTGGAGGTCATTCAATAGATAATCAATTACTCCATCTCCTTTTATTATTTCATCTATTCCATAACATGTTTTTAAGGATAATCAGGAGTAATATTTTTGGACTAGAATCTCATGTACATTTTTGCCTAAACCCTTTGCTCTCTATTCTGTGATTATGTTGGAAACTTTTTTCTCAAAGCTTATATTTTTGAGCAGATACCAGTTTATTTCCAAATAAATTATCATTTCAAAAATCCACCAAAAACTGCACCTCTTCATCAGAAAGTTTTGCCTAAACACTCATAGCTGGATGTGGACTTTGTGCCAAACAAGGCAGAATGAGCATATTCGAGTCTTTTGATCTATATACATATGTATCATACGAAGTAATTTTGATCTTCACTTAACAATCCAACCTTAAGGATGCAAAGAGTATGCAAAAATATGAAAATAAATAAATAAATTTTCATATAAACTAGTGTTGTGGAGCACCATTGTTATAATGGTGTGAAATAAGTATATTTTTTACGGCTCGGATTTGATTATTTTAAATTATTATAAAGTCGCTGACACATCACTTGTAGGAAAATTTACATGTTTTCATATTTTTGGATGCTATTTGCATCAATACGGTTGGATATCAAAATTACTTATATGACGGTGCGTGTGTGTATATTTATATATATGATAGTCTAGAAGGTAATAGTAGACATGGAAACAATTGAAAACAGAAATTTTAAAACTTTTATAAAGAAAACCACATGGCAAAGGACAATGTTCATTTGTTCAAGAGTCCAAGGAGGCTTTTTTTAATTAATTTGCTGATAAGTGAATCCAATAAGGTAAATAACTTGCGTAACTACTTACTACCTGTAGCTTAAAGCTAAGATGTCACAATATATATAAAGTGACATACCAATATGATATCATATCTATATAAAAATACAAAATAAGATTCAGTGGAAAGAACAAAAGGAAAAAATATTGTAGGAAAAAAAAGTCATTTTGCACATAAATTTCAAAGATAAAATCATAAACATCTTGACGATAGTGAGGACAATAATAACCATGATAAAATCAGAAAACATGTAAGAGAATCTAATATGTATATCAAGACCAAATCAATTCTCTGTATTGAAAAGAACCCGACCAACAAGTGAGCACACTCGGTTTCAAGCTCATCAAGCACAGCTTCCCATTCTTCTTTGAGAGCTTCCATTTCATCCATAACAGCCTTCTCCAGCTATCCAGAAGATCCATAATTTAGTGATCAGCATGAGCAACAAAATATAGAAGATTAAATAATATACAAGGGTGAAAATACTAACTTCATCCCCATTATAAGATTGTGCCAACTCTTCCCTAACATCAATCTCTATTTTTGCTAGTGCCTCATCTTCCAGTGATTCTTGGGCCTCTGCAGCCTAAAGTTGAGAATGAGAGAAATGGAAGAGAAGGAAAAGGAAGAGCCAAGCAAAAGTGACAAGGAAAAGACAGATCAAAAGGGAAATGATACCTTACTCTCAACTTCCAAGAGCTCAGCAATCAGCTCTTCTATTTCTTCCTCAGTCAATGGTGCCTGGTTCAATGAAAGCAAAGAAAGAACAAAGAATAGCCCATGATTTAAATGTCATAATTGAAACTACATTAACTAAAAAAAGGAGTACATATGTTTTTAAATAAGTAAAATATATATATATATATATTCAAAGAGGCACCAAGGTGGTGATGCCAATGCACAATCGGAGATAAAAATTAAACAATAAAAGAAACCGGTCAAAGACCTGGACCACCAAGACGTATCACAAAACATCCAGTTCCAATCGCCATCAAAAAATCAGCAAAAGCTATTGTCGATCCGTGTACACATAGTTCAAAGTAGCAGTATCGACTACTCGGTTTGGTTTCTTTAGTCACCGCTCCAATAACGATACCCAAATCGTGATTTCAAGCATTATCAATGTAAAGGCTATGTATAGGCGAAATTTTGACGTAACAGGGAGAAATAACTTCGTAGCAGGGAGAAATAACAGAAAAATAAAGGCAAAATAATTAAATGATTGATGATGATTACATTTGATAAACTTTAGTTACTAATTTCTATGCTTGTAGTCTTTTGACAACTTAAAACATAGAGGACTTGGCAGTTTTGTTGGACTATGTGCTTATTTGTTATGAATTTAAGTCATAAATTGTGTTTTCAATATGAGAATACAAGTAAACATAGTTATTATTATTTTATATATTATTTTTGTATCTTTTGATTCATGAAACACGATATGGGGGTTTTCAATTCACAATTTGACAACTATGCTTCCACTCCAGATGTAATAGTAATTTGCTCTCTCACATTCTTCATCCACAAGAGGCTGCTAGTTTTTTCCTCGGCAACTAGTGTCAATAAAGAATATGAAAATAGTACACATATTACTACATTAGAACATACAATATGTACAGTGAAATACTATCTGAAATTCTTTTCATCAGTTAATCGGAAAAAAAAACAACAGAAAATGATGAATCTCTTTTCAATTACCTCCAGATTTACTCCATCATCTTGCCCCGATGACAATGGTTCATCATTATCCATATCATCTATAAACGAATCGCTAGAGGCAGTCTTTAATTCGTTGACTTCCTCACATTTGTCCTCCATCTCTGATCAAAGTGACAATCAACTACTGATAAAGTTTACCCTGGAATGAAATATCTACGACTTGAGGCACAATACAAGCAAATCAACTCGGAATGAAATATGTCACCTAAAATCCTTGACACAATGTGACAAGCTTGAAAAGGAAAGGGATAAAAGTAATTTCAGAATTCAGATGGAGAAAGTAATATGGAAGAGTCTCAAAGATACATTCCTTGTCCCGACTTGAAAGACCAATTTTCCTTTTCAAAATGTTCCAAAACAAATGTGAATTGTCCAATTTGAAAACAGGGGTACAAAATCTCATTACATAAAATTAAGTACTGATCAACTGCTATTTATATTAAAACTTTTAAGTTTTAACTTTCAAATGTGGACTAGTCCGAGACCTTGTTATGGTTGACTTTAATGTAAAGAACTGATATATACTCGCTACAAAATGAATCTCCGGTTGTTAAAATTGTAGTAATAACAACCTACTTCTTGCACTTCAGCTTTCAGCTTTATTAATATTCATTCTAAATCACAAGTTCAGTTTCTACTGCACATAAACTATATATTATTAGATACATGTATATTATTATTAATAAAGCCAGAGCAATCAGGTTGGAAAAAAAAATACCCACTAATTTAGAACATAGAAATAACTTCCCACTTCTTATCACATTACTCCTAATTCCTAAATAGAGAATACACACGTGTGTGTGCGTGCTACCTCCTAAAAATGAGACTCCTTTGACTGTTTATCCAATATTGGTTTGCACTTTCCAATACCTTTTCTGAATAGTATATTTTAGTCTTTATACTTTAACATCACAAAGAAATCATTTTTACAAAAAGTTGAAATATAGTTAGAGATTGAACAAAGCTTATTCAATAACATATTAATTTATACATTCAAACGCATTAAATTTTACATTTTCTACAGCAAAAAACTGATGATAACACATAATTCCAAAGTACAAAGGAAACAAAAAATGATTATTTCCATAATCTAACAACCCAAAACCCTATAGTGAATGGGTCACTTCCCAGTCACAAGCAACTGAAGCCTAGCCGAAGAATTATACGTACCGGATAAATGAGGTAAATTGGTGAAGATATACACCGGCGAGATGATTTGGGGCTCGAAAACCGTCACAGGTAGGTGATTTTCGTCTTCGATATCTTGGACTAGGTTGTTTTCACTTTTTCCCCTAGTATTGTTGGTGGGTTTTGATTTTTAAATTTGATTTTAAGAGAGAGAATGGCGCAAGGAAGATGAAAGGACAAAAATGAAAAACCCAAAACTAATCGAAAGATATGTTTGGTACTGCATTTTGGTTAATTCCTGTTTTCTTTTCCGTAAATTTTGTATTTTGTATCTGTGCCTCTTTTACTTACTTTTTCTTATAAGTTGATATTTTTTCATTTTCAATTATAAGAAAAATAAAGTTGTGAATATTTTTAAATTTTAACTTAATATTCTAAAATTTGAATTGTGATATCAATCTAAATATTTATATAAATAAATAAATATATAAAAAGACAAATTTTGATTTTTTTTATCCTTGTTTTATGATATTGGAATGGTAGAATTTAAATACAATTAAAACTCTATTTATAATCCTGAAAAAATTTATATAACTTTTTATTCTATAATAATTCTATTTTTTATAGGAGTCCTTTAGTTAATTAATCATACAATAAATTCTGACTTCAAAATCATGTTTAAGACTTTACTTTTTAGATTTTAACTAACTTTGTACTCTATATAACTATATATTAAAAATATAGAAAAAGATTATGAGTAAATTTGAACTTATTATTCTACAACAATTTTAAGAATCCTTTGTTTACTTAGTCATACAATAAATCAAACTTAAAATTCATGTTTAGGATTTTACTTTTAGATTTCTACTTAACTTTGTACTCTTAATAACTATTGTCGACGCCAGGATTTTTTTTCAATTGATTAAAAAATTATTATGTGGGGGTATTTTTTGGGAAAACCCAACTTATGTTGACGGGATTTTAAATTTTTAATTTAAAGTTTGATTTTAAGAGGGGTCGATAGAATCGTCAGTCGATAAAAATTTAAATGGATGTACCAACTCATCCGAATTTTTAGATTTTTTTATAAATGAGATTGTCCACATGTGACTCCGTAAAATTTATCTGAAATCGAGATTCCAAGAGTTTGGGGACTTGCTTAAGCGATGGAAAGGTATTAGGCACCCCCGATTTCTATGTAACCATGGTTACCGCTTTTCTATTGTTTTCCTTATGATTTAAATAAGTTGTCTTAAAAAGAAGAATAAAAGTGTGCGCTTTAGTGTCTTGTGCCTAAGCGAGTTGTGTTATTCAAAAAAGAGAGAAGTAGAGTATCGTCTCCTAAACCAATTGGGTTATCATAATAAAAGAAACACAGGATATCGTTTCCTAAACCGCCTAAGTCGTGATAAAAGGGATATCTAGGATACCATTTAATAGAGTCGTCATGAAAAGAAAGTCTAAGGTATCATTTATTAAACCGTCTAAATCATGGTAGGAAATGTTCTTTTTATTTTGGATAACCTTTTGACATATAATAAGATAATGAGAAAAATTAGGGTTTCGATAAGGAAAATAGGTTTTCACAATTTCTTTTCCAAATAAGAATAAAGGCGCAAATTACTTCCAATTTTAACCTAAAATTTGATTCTAATAACCTATTTTGATTCGATTTTTTTAAAAAAAAAATTGTTTTTTTATTTGAAAATCATTTTTCTTGTGACAAAAGTAAAATCAAGTATCAAAATAGGATTAGAGTTACTCATGGACATGTAAGTCATCTTAAGTAACCTCAAACACCTCAAAATAATAAATCCACTATAAAGGGGTCTTAAACCCAATTTTTGGGCATAAAAAGTCATCATAATTGTGTTTAAGGCCCAATCATAATTACAACCATCAAATTACAAAATTACAAGCATATTCCTAAGTCTATCACGAGAATATACATCAATTCCCATGGTCACCAGAAATTAATGACATCCTCTACCAGTCGCTTGCCCCGTTCTAGCGCAGCAGCACCCCTTTTACTCTATATACTGGCGCATCTGCGCCATTCTGATGCTTTTGAATTGTCTATGCTTTTTGTTGTCCCGAAATAATTGTCTCCTCTCATTTATTCATTTTACCGAGCTTCCTTACTCTCCATGCTATTGGCCATCTTGGTTTAGGGGATTTGAATTAATAATAATAGAACATATTGTTCCCTCTTGGTTACACAAATGCTAGCAAACAAGATAAAATAATATGGAGAGAGAGAAGGCTGCTATCATGTATCATCCATTAGACCCATTATTGGTCATCTTTACATACAGTGGGCAGAGCATCACTTCCTTCGGAGCAAACAAAGAAGAAGAAGGCTAAACCTTGTAGCAATTGTGGAAGCATTGCAACTAAGTGGAAGCCTAATTATCTACACAGAAGGAGGATTATTTCATTATCAAATGGAGTTTTCGAGATTTAAATTATTCTTATATAATTTAGTTTCTTTGCTTGTCTCCGATTATTGAATAATCCAATGATGTTTAGTTCTCTGTCAGTTATATTTATTTTCACAATTATGAACTAATTTCTTATTCTGAGGTTACAATGGAACTGAATGTACAGTGTTAATTAAATTTATTTCCCTTTAATTCTCATGAATCATGTTTGAATGGATTTTCATGTGTATGCTTAATGTATGGATTAACTGGAAAGTAATTCATGTGATGTTTTATACGAAATTGGAAAATGGTTTATAAAACTCAGATCACCAATATGAAAGCACATGTTATGGACTTTTCTCTATAGGAGTGAATACATAATTTGCAGGTAGGATATGAATATACCTAAATGCCATGTATAGCCAGTTGAGAATGTTTCCTTAATGACTCTTGTTTAATTTAATTCACATAGGAATATAGTATTTTGATTAAACAGGAGATTTTTATACTACTATCGGAAGAGGTGTATAATTGCTTTAAATTTTCGGTTAGTTATTTGCATGATTTACTGATTTAAAGGAGTTAGGAGATTAAACCTTGCATTTGGGGAAATTGTGACCTTAGCTTGTTTTACATTATAAACAGAAAAACAAATCAACTTCTCTTTATAATTTCACTTGTTAGATTAATTGTTCATCAAATCACAAAATATAAATCATTTATTTTAATTAAGATTAAATTGACATAAAATTGGTAGTTGATAGTTATTAGCATTATTTCCTCGTGGGTTTGACACTCTACTTACTATATATTACTTGTGGATCGCATATACTTGTGCGTGTTTTATTGATTGCGAAATCGACCAAAAAGTTTTTGGCGCCGTTGTTGGGGAAATAATTTCTAACTTTGTCAATATCAGTAACAATCAAATTAGTTTTGAATTAAAATTAGTATATACTCATTTTGTTTCAGTTATTTATTAGTTTACATTCTTGTGCAGGTACTTGTGATCTCGTATGCCACGTTCTCAAGGATCTGAGATAACTCCCTACGACCCTGAAATTGAAAGAAACTTTCGACGTCTACTTTGGGAAAGAGCCCAAGGCATACCAGACCCAAATACCATGGTAGACGAAGAGAACAACAAATCCTTAAGGGATTATGCAATGCCTCTTATCACAGAAATCCATTCCAGTATACAGAGGCCTGTTATTCAAGCAAACAACTTTGAAATCAAATCGGGCACAATACAGATGATCTAGAATCATGTGCAGTTTGGGAGTTTGCTGAAGGATCACCCAAATGAGCATTTGGTGAGCTTCATAGATATTTAAATACAACGGAGCCACAGATGACACTATTAAACTGTGACTTTTTCCTTTCACACTGACAAGGCAAAAAGTTGGCTCCACTCTTTGCCATCAGGTTCAATTACTACGTAGGCTGACTTGGCCTAAAAATTCCTAGTAAAGTTCTGCCTGCCTGCTAAGACTGCAAGAATGAGGAATGACATTACCTTATTCTCCCAGTATGATTAAGAGTCTTTATATGAAGCTTGGGAGCGGTTTAAGAAAATGCTATGGGGGTGTCCTCATCATGGTTTCCTCAATGACTGCAAGTCCAAACATTTTACAATTGGTTGTTTAGTTCAACTCGGCAGAGTGTGGATGCTGTGACACCCCCAAATCCGGGTTTACTAACCTCGAATTCGGTGTTCACGATTCTCAACAACAAACATACTTTCTAACTAAATGCGGAATAATAATCATACAAAGTCTATCGAAATAATAATAAAGTCTTACAACATGGTCCCAAGGTTCTTTAACCTTAACTTAGAAACATACCCTTAATACAATAAGAGTTCACATAACCAAGTAACATTTTCAGATAACTAATACATAAGCCTTATCAGGCAGCTATTCTTGCACCTTCCCTTTTCCTTGTCCCCTTTTGACGTTTTTGCCTTAACTGAAATAAAGATCATGATATAGCAAGGGTAAACAACTAGTTTGCTTAGCAAGTTTATACACAAGGGAGATATATCATGATTAGAAGGAAGTTTCGCTTTCAATGTTCAACAACAGTATAAGAGTGTGAAGAAACATGAATTAAAAATCAACAGTTGAATATTCGAATACTTGAATGACAGTTACTGAGTGGTTGAAAATAACCATAGACATTTGCCAAGGTTCTCAGTATTTAAACTGGACCTCTTAATATGTTTTGGTAATCAAGGAGATCAGCCTTTCATACCCCGTGATTTATGCACAAACACTTAATAAACCAGCATTGATATCATGTCTTAATCAAATTTATCCTTTTCTCAGCCAAGAGTTCTTACTATAGCAAATTAATAAGAACAACTTTTAAAATACATTTGATTTCACAAATTTAGACATGCTTGATCTAGCTGATACAAATAGAATAGATCTATCTCATAAACAGTTAATGCTTGAAAGAACTTTAATCTAATTCACAATTCAATAACAATAAAATAGGAATTCAATTGCACAAGGTGCGAATCTCAATAACCAGTATAGATGTGAATAATCAACAATAATTATTCACTAACATGCTTCAAAAATCATAACTCGAGTTTGAGTTAGGGAACTTGCCTGTCTGCTCAGCTACCAATAATTCTAGCTTTAACTAATTGGCCTTGAAGAACCTAACATTGATAATGTCGATCTATCAATTAGTACTGCGTAGTAGTATATCGATATGCTTACTTATGCTACTTATTTAACAATTAAACAAATCACATAGCACACATAAGTTAATAAACTATCATAAACCCTATAAGACACTTAATTGATCTTTAGGTTGATGGTTTAATTAATTAACAATGTTTCCCTTAAGTGATAAACACTTATTAAACTCTTAAACAATTAATAATAATTGTTCAATTAATTAACATTACTCTTTCTTAAGTAATATTCATTTATTAAACCCTTAAAGAATTTATTATGATTGTTTAATTAGTGGGTTATTAAACTCTCTCTATTTTATTGACTCTATCTTCATTTAATTACTATTAAATAGTAATTAATTAATTATCTTTATTTATTATTAATAGTAATTAATAACTAATTATATTCACTGATTATTTAATTGTTAATTAAATAATAATCAAATTATAAATTTTAATTGTCTTTAATTATTATTTAAGATTAAATAATAATTAATTAAGTTTATTTATTATTTAATGTTAATCAGATAATAAATAATTAATAAGTGAGTACTAATTATCTTTAGTTATTATTTAATAATAAATAATAACTAATTAGGTTTATTTATTATTTAAAGTTAATCAAATAATAAATAATTAATTAGTAAGTATGAATTATCTTTAGTTACTATTTAATAATAAATAATAACTAATTATATTTATTTATTATTTAAAGTTAATCAAATAATAAATAATTAATTTACAATTCTTAATTATCCTTAATCATTGTTTAAAATAAATAAACAATAAATAATTTATTATATATGGAAAATATAATAGCATATCCCAGAATTAAATTTTATAAGGCTCTTATTTTATTTATTATTATTTATAAATAATAATAATGATAATAAGGTTTAGTATTTAAATTTAATTAAAAATAAATCTTGATGGCACATCTGTAATTAAAGCGAAGTTTGGGCGGAGGGGCATAGCCGTAATTTTCCGCCTGCTCGCCTGCCCGCGCATTGCGCGTGAGTCTCCCCGCCTGGCCAAAACGACGCCGTTTGGCGCCCGGACTCAGCAGACTGGCGCGCCATGCGCGGCCAGCCCATTCTCAAACCAGGCGCGCGCCATGCGCGGCCTGCCTTAGTCCAACCAACCAGCAGCCTTCCAGGGAGTTTCGGTTGGTTCCTTCATTTTCTTCTCCACCAAATGAGTTCTAATACCAACAAGCATGTTTTAAATCTCCAAAATAAATTCCAAAAAAATTTCCCATGACCAAGAAAAATATTCCTAATATTCCAATAAAATATTTATGACTTAAATCAATATTTTTCACCCATAAATATTATACTCCAATAAATAATATTACTTCCATGTCTTAGCATACAAACCCACCAAAACATGTTACAAAAATTTTTAAAACCTATATATGCTATCAATAAGGCATACAAGACCAAGATCTCTACTTATATAGCTTTTAACCCACATTTGATAAACATATTTTTGCAATAATATAGATCTAGCAAAATAAAACTTAGATCTAGCAAAATAAAACATAGATCTATACACACTTCATTCCTTCCATAAGCATCAACAACAAACATAAAAATGTAATCCCAACATAACAACTAGGGTTTGAAGAAATGAAGATCCATACCTAAATTTTGAACACCACCTCCTCTTTAATTTTCCTCTCAAATATTTCTCACAAGTGTTTAAGCTCCACCTGAGAATGAGTTTCTTCCTTAGCTCTCTCTTAAGCTCACAAACTCTCTATACTTGGTGAATAATAGATGAACCAACCCCTACTAGCATTGGTGAGGGTGTTAGGTTTGTATAACGCGACCATGCAATCAAATTACATTAATAAAACGGAAGCGCGATAAAATCAGATTTTAAAATTTTATACAAACCATCACCATGATCTTTCTTTATGCACAATTATTAATTAAACAAAAGAGATGGAGAATAAGAATTATACCCTTGTAGAATTCTAGCTTCCTCAGGTACAAGTTCACCTCCAATTCCTTCGCGTTCTCCTTGAATTCCACCGATTAAATTCCTTCCTTTGATCAACGTTAGCCACCCAAGTGTTTGGCCTCTAGAGGTGATCCACCAAGGAATAATACTTGTTCAAGAAGATGAGTGTTGGCAAAACCCTAGTTTCTATCTCTATAGAAATTGTAAGTACTCTCTACAATTTTTATGCAAGAGTGTGTAACCCTAATCTATGATAAGACTTCTCTTATTTATAGATGTAGGAAAACCCTTCCCTAAACTATTTAGGATTAGGGTTTTTATTCTAATTAAACTTTTTTAATTAAATTAAACTCCTAATCCAATTAGGAATTCATGTGAGAGTACTTCTATTAATTAATTCACAATCCCTATTAGGAATTAAATAATAGTAATAGTAATAATAATAATAAGACTCCTCTTATTAATTTATATTTAATATTTCTAAAATATTAAATAATAAATATTAAGCTATTTAATTTATTCTATCTCCATAGACTAAATTAAATACACTTAACTTATTATTACAATTATGCCATTTACTTCTTAAATAAATATTTTTCTTTTGCGGTGTGACCCTTTAGGTTCTCCATATTAAACCGGTTGTGAATAAATCAATTAGAACAATTCTAATCTTATTTAAATAAATAAATTAAACTATTTAATTCATTTAAATAAATAATATTTATTCTACAATAAGGGTAAGCCCCCTTAGCGATCAACGACTTTTCAGATAATATAGATTTCAACATTAATCATAAAAGAACCTTTCAGTGCATAGTTACCGTACAATTCAATCCTTCTACCATACAATGTCCCAATTAAATATAAGACGTGAAATTACTGTCAAGTCTTATTTTATTTAATTATATGTATTTCGATTCTGAAATGCACAACTCTGATTAATGCAAATTAGAAACTCTTTTCTAATTTCATTCTGCTTTGGCCAAAGACTTCTGAGTCGTCATTTATCGAATCACATAGGACATTCTCTCCTTTTACTAGAAGTGGTAGATTCTTTGTTGATCATTCACCTATTTCCATGTACAACTTATTATACCCAATCATACCCTTTGATATACCCTAAAGGTCTTAAGGGACATGACAAAGTATAACTCATCATACACAAGATACTATGATGATCTCAAGTCCAAGGATCACTTGTACTACTATCACTGGAGGAATTCCTATTGACAGGCGAGTAAAACTCCATTAGGTATTCCTTAGCGAGCCACGTTCAGTGAACTTATTCTCTAATAAGCACCTACATACTTGCTTTAGTGTCTCAACACAAATGATTATGAGATCAATCATTCTCTTCATAAGTGCAAGCAACGTATGTACTAATCTATCCGGATTCACTAATCCCCTTTTTAGTAATCCATCGATTAGGAACAATTTAAGTTTGTGAGCTATCTAGAATTTAGATCTCATTAGCATGATCACCATCATGATTCTAAAAGCATTGCTCAAAACTATGGGTTTATCACATTTAATATAACAGCACCATGTAGATAATATAAAATGCCTTTTAACAACCGAATAAGATTATAAAGTATATGCTACATCATATCAAATATGATTGGCTTGTGTGCATACTACTTTCAGAGGGGTCCTATTTATAGGAAAGTAGAGACCATGGGCAAAATAGTCATTAATTATGACTAGGCAAGGGCAATTTGATCAATTCATCAATAATAGGAAGCTTCCTAGCAACTTCCTCAAGGGTATTTTAATCATTACCCAACTTCTTTTAAGGTTAAAATAGTCTTTTCGCAAAATCTTAATTATCCATTAGTTATTAACCATTCTTCATTAGTTATTAGACATTGGTTATTATCTTGCCATAATTACATTGTTTAAACACAATGGTTATTATCCCGCCATAATTACATTGGTTATTAACCACTTGGATATACAATGATTATTGCCCCTTCATAATTACCTTGGTTATTAACCACTCTTGGCCATTTTAGCCATTACACACCAATTCCTACACTTGACTCACATATGGTTATTTCTTAACCACAGTTATATCATACCTGCCAACACAAGTATAGACACAATTTATACATCTCCCACCAATTAACCCAAGTTGGTTTAAATAGGACACAACGTTAACTCATTAAATTAAATTAGATTTAATTAATAAGGACGTTCAAAATTCACGGGCATTACAGATGCTGCTGCGGGTGGTGCTCTAATGGGGAAGAATTTTGATGATGTTTATGCATTATTGGAAACCGTGGTTGCTAACAACTACCAATGGCCTTCTTCAAGGATGAATAAACCCAAGGTAGCGGGCATAGTCGAACTTGATGCAATCACGGCATTAGCTGCTCAGGTAGCTACTCTCTCTAAGAAATTTGATACTTTGGCAGTGAAACCTGTTCACAATGTGTCTGTGGTTTGTGAACTGTGTGAGGGGAACCATGCTAGTGAGCAATATGTCATCAACTCTGAGTCAGTGCAGTATGTTAATAATTACCAGAGGCCACAAAATGTTAGTAATCTCAACAACTACAACCAACAGAGCAACAATGCTTATAATCCAGGTTGGAGGAATCATCCGGGTTTCTCTTGGAGAGATAACAATCAGGCTCAACCTTCTCAACCTTCTGCACCAAAGCCGACATAACCTCCAGGATTTCAGCAGCAAGCTCCTCAGTATCAGGAAAAGAAGTCTAATCTGGAAGATATTTTGGCTAAATTTATTTCTCACAGTGACAACAAGATGAATAGCCAAGAAGTGTCCTTACGGAATCAAGAGGTGTCCTTACGCAATCTAGAGACCCAAATGGGGCAACTAGCTAATGCTATCAGCAGTCGTCCTCAGGGTACTTTGTTGAGTGACATTGAGGTTAATCCGAGGAGAGATGGAAAAGAGAATTGTAAGGCTATTACACTGCGCAGTGGGACTGAATTACCGGCAGTTGTTGATATGACTATGGAAAATCCTGACATTGAAAGTAATGAAGATATTGAGCCATCTAGAGAGAGCTAAGTTAATGGGGATAGGGAAAAGGGAGCAAGAGAAAGCATAGTCTTGCCTCCTAAAGCTAGTATTGAGCAATGCAAGCCAATTCCTATTATCCAACCTATGCCATTTCCACAAAGGGTGTAAAAACAGACACTTGACAAGCAGTTTTCCAAGTTCTTGGAAGTTTTCAGAAAGCTTCATATCAACATTCCTTTTGCCGAAGTGCTGGAACAAATGCCCAGTTACGTGAAATTCATGAAAGATATTCTATCCAAGAAGAGAAAACTGGGCGATTATGACACTGTGGCGCTTACAGAGGAGTGTAGCGCAATCTTTCAGAAAAAGCTACCACCCAAGCTTAAGGATCCGGGGAGTTTCACCATTCCGTGCACTATTAGAAGTCGGTTTATTGGTAAAGCTTTATGTGATTTGGGGGCGAGCATTAATTTGATGCCTTTCTTAATTTATCAAAAGCTCGGTTTGAAAGAAGCCAAACCTACCAGTATCACTTTGCAACTGGCAGACAGGTCATTAACTTACCCCAAGGGAATAGTGGAAGATGTACTGGTCAAGGTGGATAAGTTTATCTTCCCCACGGATTTTATAGTTCTCAATTTTGAAGAGGATAGGGAGGTACCTATCATTCTTGGGCGACCCTTCCTAGCAACTAGGAGGACGCTCATTGATGTTCGGAAGGGAGAACTCACCATGAAGGTGCAAAACCAAGAGGTCACCTTCAATGTCTTTAAAGCTATGAAGTTCCCAAGTGACTCCGAGGAATGTTACCGGATCGGCTTAGTTGACCGGGCAATAAATGATGTATTCTTGGAAAATTGCATTGCTGACCCACTAGAAGCTGCACTTATCAGTACATTTGAATCAGAATAGCCCGCTCACCTCGAGTATGTTAAATTGTTGAATGTTTCTCCACGGTACACCCAGTTCAAGCAACAATTTGAATCTTTAAATCACGAAGAAGCTTCTACTTCTCAATCAAAGTCATCAATGGAAGAACCGCCCGCATCAGAACTTAAGCCATTGCCGGGTCATTTAAGGTATGTGTTTCTAGGTGAATCATCTACATTGCCCGTTATTGTTTCTGCATTATTGAATGAGGTGCAAGAAAATAAACTCTTGCATGTTCTAAGAGAATACAAGACAACCTTGGGATGGACTATTGCAGATATTAAGGGAATCAGTCCCTCTATTTGTATGCACAAGATCCGTCTTAAGGATGATTCTAAACCTTCCATTGAGCATCAACGACGATTGAATCCCATTATGAAAGAAGTGGTAAAGAAAGAGTTCATTAAATGGCTTGACGCAGGTATCATTTATCCAATCTCTAATAGTTCTTTGGTGATCCCAGTCCAGTGTGTGCCGAAGAAGGGAGGCATGACAATTGTGTCCAATGAGAATAATGAACTGATTCCGACTCAAACTGTTACTGGATGGAGAATTTGCATGGACTACAAGAGGTTAAACAAAGCCACATGCAAGGATCATTTCCCTCTTCCATTCATTGATCAAATGCTTAATAGGTTAGCGGGACATGAATTCTATTGTCTCTTAGATGGATACTCGGGCTACAACCAAATTACTATTGCTCCCGAGGATCAAGAGAAAACGACATTTACTTGTCCATATGGGACATTTGCTTTTAGAAGAATGTCGTTTGGGCTATGTAATGCGCCTGCTACCTTTCAGAGATGCATAATGGCAATCTTCTCCGATATGGTCGAACAAGGCTTAGAAGTATTCATGGATGATTTTTTAGTTTTTAGAGATTCATTTGACTTATGCCTTGAGAACCTCATTAAAGTGCTTAAACGATGTGTTGAAAATAATCTAGTTCTGAACTGGGAGAAATGCCACTTCATGGTACAAAAGGGCATAATTTTGGGACATAGTGTGTCTTCAAAAGGGCTTGAGGTTGATAAGGCAAAAGACCATTGAGAAACTTCCACCACCATCAACAGTAAAAGGCATTCGTAGTTTCCTTTGGCATGCTGGTTTTTACAAGCGGTTCATTAAAGATTTTTTTAAAATTACAAAACTACTATGCAGCCTTCTTGAAAAAGATACTCCATTTCTTTTCGACCAAGCACGTTTTGAAGCTTTTGAATCACTAAGGAAAAAGCCTGTGAGCGCTCTTGTTATCATAGCTCCAAATTGGGATCTTCCATTTGAGTTGATGTGCGACGCTAGTAACTTTGCAATTGGTGCCATTTTGGGCCATCGCAAAGATAAGGTGTTCCATGTGATCTATTATGCTAGCAAGACTCTATTGGTGCACAACTCAACTATACGACCACTGAGAAGGAATTGCTTGCTATTGTCTATGCTTTCGACAAATTCCGTGCATATCTCATTGGTACTAAGGTTATTGATTACACAAATCACTCAACCATCAAATATCTGATATCTAAGAAAGATGCTAAACCACGGTTGATCAGATGGGTCCTTTTTCTTCAGGAATTTAATTTTGAGATCCGTGATAAAAAGGGGACCGAGAACCAAGTGGCAGATCACCTCTCAAGGCTAGAAAACACAGATCAACCGGGGCAAGCGGGCACTGTGATTAATGAATCTTTTCCTGATGAGCAGCCTTTTGTTATACAAAATGAAGCACCTTGGTATGCTGATTATGCCAATTATATTGTGTGCAATGTGTTACCACCCGACTTGAGCTATCAACAGAAGAAGAAATTCTTGAATGATGTGAAACACTATTTGTGGGATGAGCCATTCCTTTTTAAGCAGTGTGCAGATCAGATTTTGAGAAAATGTTTGCCAAGGGAAGAAATGGAAGGCGTGCTTCATCATTGCCATTCATCTAATTATGGAGGGCATTTTGGCAGACAGCACACGACAGCAAAGGTACTTTAATCTGGTTTCTATTGGCCAACTCTCTTTAAAGATGCTCACCATTTTGTGTCGCGATGCAACAATTGCCAAAGAGTTGGAAATATATCCAGAAGGCATGAAATGCCCCTCAACAATATTCTGGAAGTTGAACTTTTTGATGTTTGGGGAATAGACTTCATGGGCCCATTCCCGTCATCTTACAACAATCTCTATATACTAGTCGTTGTGGACTATGTATCTAAGTGGGTTGAAACTATAGCTCTACCCACCAATGACTCCAAGGTGGTGCTTAATTTCCTTCGGAAAAACATTTTCACACGAGTTGGCATACCAAGAGCAATTATTAGTGATGAAGGCTCACATTTTTGCAATAAGTACTTTGAGGCCCTTCTTGTTAAATATGGGGTCTCCCATAAGATTGCTACAGCTTACCATCTGCAAACCAGTCGTCAAGCTGAGGTGTCAAATAGGGAAGTGAAATGGATCTTGGAAAAGATTGTGAATCCAAGCCGAAAAGATTGGGCCAAGAAGCTTGATGATGCCTTGTGGGCGTATCGCACCACATATAAAATGCCTATTGGAATGTCGCCATACAGACTTGTTTATGGAAAGGCGTGTCATCTCCCGGTCGAATCGGAACATAGTGCCTACTAGGCTATTCCAAAGTTAAATTTTGACTTGAATGCGGCGGGTGAATAGCGGCTCTTGCAGTTAAATGAAATGGATGAATTTCGGTTGCAAGCCTATGAAAATGCCAAGTTATATAAGGAAAAGACGAAAAAGTGGCATGACAAGAAGATAGTTGAACGAGTATTTGAGCCGGGACAAGCTGTGTTACTTTTCAATTCTAGATTAAAGCTTTTTCTCGGAAAGCTCAAATCGAGATGGTCCGGGCCGTTCACTATCACCAAAGTCTTCCTACATGGGGCTATCGAAGTCGAAGATGCCGATTGCAAGAGAATCTTCAAGGTTAACGGGCAAAGACTCAAGAACTATTGGGGTGGTGACGTAGATCGCCAAAAGACTTCAATTACCCTCACAGACCCGGAATGAAGCGGGGTATAGTTGAGCCGACGACTCTAAAAACGAGCATTCAATGGGGAGGCAACCCCATTTCAGTATCCTTTTAAGGAACCGGTACTAACTACATTGACTTGTTTCCGTTTGTTTTATGTTATTTTCTTTTATTGTTAGTTAGTTTTATTTTATATGCATGCATATCCTCAACACTCCGATTATTGTTCTAATGAAATGTAGGATGGCATTAGTTTGTTTTCATTTTTCTTTCATTTCTATTTAGCTTTTTGTTACTTTCAAACATTTTTGTTAGACCTTATCTGGGATTAAGGGTTAAGTTATGTTATGCTTAAAAAAATATTTTTTTTGCTAGGATAGGGGAAGGCGTAGCTGTGCCAATATATGGCCTACATACGGCGCAGCTGCTCCAGCAATTTGCCCAGCTACTGCATAAATGGCGCATCAGCGCCCGTTTTTAAGCTAGCATTGGCGCATCTGCACCGATCGAGAGTTTCAGTTTTTAAAGTACATTGGGTTGGCAGTTCTCATTCATCTCACACCCAAATTACTCTTTCTCGCTCTCTCTCTTCGGTCGATATTCTCTCCTTTCCAAACCCAAACCCAATCCGTACCCTAACCCTTTTCCAAATTAATTGAAGCTTGAAGTTTTGCCAAATCATCAAGGTTCATCAGATTTGATCTGCGGTGGCTCAATTCGAAGTTAGAGATTGATTTCCTCCCCCAAAGCATCCCATTGCCGGCCCAAATCAAGTATTACTCAAAATTTCATTTAACAATTAAGGGTTCCTAGTTGCCATTGTGTTCGATCAGTACATGCTTCATCCGCGCAATTGGGGGTTCTCAAGCCAAGTAAGTTTCAGTTCAAGTTTAAAAGCAGAAAAATTCAAGTCCTTTGGGAGTCGAAATTTTAAGGAGGATTTGCTTGGTTTTGATTCTCTTTGAAAATTTGAGTTTGGTTTGGTCCTATTCTTCATTAGCTCAGTTTGGGAAATTTTCTTCTTTTTTTTAATATATTGCTTCATTGTTGGCTCTGATCTTGTATGGGTTAATTTGTGCATTGCCATGCTTGTGAACTGCTTGTTGGGTGTGATTGTTTTTGTCCAGCAGGGTTGAGAAAAATTTGGGTTTGAGCTCTAGCCTTTGGGGATATTTCACAGTCGATAACTGTTGCGCACGTCAGGTGTTTGGTTAATTGCCCCATAGAGCTGTCAGGTTTATTGTGGTTAATTTTAGGTGTTGCTGCTATTTAATAAGTCTTCAGATAGCATCTGTTAGTCAGTTGCTTATCATTGGGAATTTGTTTTGGTTGTTGTTGGCCAATTTTACAATCAATAAAATACGCGTAAGTATACGCGGTCCACAAGTAATATAAACTAAGTAGAGTGTCGAACCCATGAGGAATTATGTCAAATAACTACCAATTACCAATCGCATGACAACTTGATCCTATTTAAACAATGATGATATGATTTGATTTTGTTGATAATTAAAACTAAATAAAAACAATTAAGAAAGCAAGAATTAAATAAAACACGGATATAATTCAAGAAAGGAAGATCTAAGATTACAATTTCCCCCAACTCTTCCTTTGTAAATCACAACTCTCTCCTTTTCAACTAGTTAGAACACAAGAATTGTCATCCGAGAAATCACATTTATATAAAAGCCTCTCTCGATGGTCAAATACGTATTTCCTAATGCGGTGTATAGATATATCTCTATTCTACACACAATCAAGAAACCAATATCAAGAATAATTAACAAGATACATGTCACGGGTAAAATCTTATTAACTACTCTATCAATTACCAACTTTCGCAATAGAAATCATTAAGCATAGAATCTCAAATAGATGCATGTGGTATTTAGGTATATGTATGTCCTAAATACAATCAAATTATCTAATCTTGAGGATAATACATACGACTCACGTCATATAATCTCATAAATTACCCATAAGAATGTCCAACTCTTACATGAATTCATAACTAGGTTTTAACACTACATTCCATTTCTCAATTTTATATAGGTTACTAAGGTAATCACGGGCCAAACAATTAATCCATAAGCATAGGTTATGAAATCCAATTCACAAGAGTCTAACTAATATTCAAAGAGAGAGTATTCAATACAAACTATGAGTTGGGTTCCATTGGAATCTTAGAAAATAAAGATTAGTTCATGATAGCCCTAAATAACATCATATTCAATTTACATAACATGGTTTTGGAATTACAAAGTAAGAATGAAATACAACGAAATAGAATGATAAAACCCCTTTTTGGAATGATTCCCGAATTGCTTGCTTGGTAGTATCTTCTTTCCTAGGTTTCCTTCTCAAAATTGCAATCTTTAGCTCTTTGGTGATGTTATGGTGGTTCTTTCTTCTCTTTTGTTCTCCTCCTTGTTAGTTGAACCCTGACTTGAATGACGTTACTCCTTGGTTGCATAATCTCATTTGCACTCCCTGGATGCCCAATAATCCGACCATTCTCTCTCTTCAAGTCTCAATCAAGCTCCTGAAATTCCTCCCAAGCTTTCCCACTATGTCAGAACAAGACAAACGCAGCCGCTGGCCATTTCGACGAGCCTGCCCCGGAGCCAGTTTTGGCCTGGGGAGCTCGCCCTGACACCAAAATTGGCCTGCAAGCTCGCCCGGTGTAGAACAAAATGGAGCTCGCCCCGGCGCCAAAATAAGCCTGAAACTCGTGCCCCAACGCCGGCCAATTTCTACATAATTACAAAAATGCCATCAAAGCCCGAAAATTCTAAAAATGACCAACCGAAGCTGCCTCCCACAAAACCAATGAAATAACAAGTAAAATAATACTAAAAATACTTAAAGATAGCAAAGAATTGAGCCTAAAAGATATCCAATTCGTAGATATAAAGCCCACTCATCTGTTGTCTATTTGCACTATGCTTGGAGATTTTAATACTTGGATCTTGTTGTTCAGATCAGATTGCTGGGGTATTAATACTCTTTGCTCTGTGGCAGTTTGGTGCAGTTTTTGTCTTGAGCTTGTGCTGTGGTTTTGCTTAGTGATATATTCTAATGGCATCCAAGAGGCAGCGCAGTGGCACATGCCAGTCATCCCAGCAGTTTGACAGCACGCGGTTCGTTAGTGCCCAGGCGGCCTTAAAGTTCCAGAAGGTTATAGATGGGAAAAGCCTCGTGCTTGAGAGAGGTCTTAGGACAGACTAGAGAGAAGACGGAGAGATAGCTGAAATGATAAGAAAGTGTATGTGGGTTACTTTCACCCGACAGCTAGAGGCTGCAGTCATATCATTGGTGAAGGAATTTTATGCCAATGCATCGGCATCGGGTCAATATGTATCCCAGGTTCGGGGTAGGTCGGTGGCCTTTGGTCGCAGTGTAATAAACCCCCACTTCAATTTGACTTATATTGAGGATGACGACTACATGGAGATGGGTATGGAAAGATATAACTGAGACACTGTGATTCAAGCACTGTGTAAGCCGGGAGCTGAATTGAGGATAAAGGAGGGAACTTCTAAGAAGGTCAACTATGCTCAAATTGATTTAAGGCGCTATGGGAAGGCTTGGTACAACTTTATATGTGCCAACTTGATGCCAACCCGGCACATGGGTGATGTCACCAAAGAGAGGGAAATACTACTATACGCAATTGTGACTGGCTTACCGGTTGATGTCGGCTTGGTAATTCAGGAGTCGATTGTGAGATGTTTAAAAGGCACCACATCCGGAGGACTTCCGCATCCTTCTTTGATCACTGAGCTATGTCGGGCGGCCAATGTACAATAGGAGGCTAATGAGATACTCCAGCCACCTATGACTATTATTGATTACACCACGATAGCCCGCTTCAAGGTGTGGGAAGGGGCTGAATCACACCCTAGAAGTGAGGGGTTTTTGGCAGTGCCACAGGCTGCATCTTCTGCACGAGCCGAGCCCTCTTCTGAGCAGCATGAGATGAGTCCCCCTTCAGCTGGTCCTATGGCAGGCATCTTGGCCTTGTTAAGTTTGTTGTATCGAAAGGTGGACACAGTAGCTCTAAGGCAGGAAATGATGATGCAGTACAACGCAGAGTTCACCACCACAATGGCACAGATTTATTCAGCTAGTGGAGCTGCATCTGGGGCTGAGCCATACCATTTCCCCACGCCATCAATATTCCCACCATACCCGCCAGCATCTTCTAGACCCAATGAGAGCCGCGACGAGGACAACCATGACGAGGACAACCACGACGATGATATAGACTGAAATCACCTCAGGGAAGACTTCATTTTAATTCTGCCTATTTAGCCAATGAGGGCATTGTCAGTCTAAGTTTGGGGGTGTTTATTACTTATCTTATCTGTCATATGCCTTATCAAGTCGTTTGCTTCATCGAGTCATCTGCAACGGCAGTTAGTTAGCTTCTTATGTTTCTATTTTTATTTGTTGTGGTGGAACTTGTTAGACGTTTTATTTTAACTATCTATCGTAGTTTAAATTCAACAATGGTTTGGTTTGGTTTATTTTGATTATGGCCAATGATATGTTTGTTGTTTATTGCTATTCAAGGGAATTGGTCATGCATGTGTAGTTGGAGGTTTTTAACTTAATGGTTGGTTTGAAACTGCCTTTATGATCCAGTTTATCTTTTAGAGCACATACCATCATAACGGAAAAAGTGCTACTCGCGGTGGTGTTTGCTTTTGATAAGTTCTGAACCTACTTGATTGGGACAAAGGTGATCGTTTTCACTGATCATTCGATAATAAAGTATCTCATTTTTAAAAGGATGCCAAACTAAGGCTTATCCATTAGATCCTTCTCTTACAAGAGTTTGATTTAGAGATTTGGGATAGGAAAGAGACAGAAAATCAAGTAGCAGATCACTTGTCTAGATTGGAGAACACACAACAGTAAAAGAAAGATAGAACTATGATCAACGAATCTTTTACGAATGAATAATTATTTTATGTGGCAATGGAAGCCCCGTGGTATGTGGATTATGTAAATTACATTGTTAGTGGGGTACTGCCATATGATATTAGTTTTCAGCAAAAGAAAAGGTTCTTGCATGAGGTTAAACAGTGCATGTGGGATGATCCGTTCCTTTTCAAACAGTATGCCAACTAGATGATTCGGAGATGCATGGCTAGAGAGGAATTTGAAGGAATATTACGGCATTGCCACTCTTCTTTATAAGGTGGTCACTATGGAGGTGATTGGACAGCTGTGAAGGTCCTTCAATCCAGATTCTTTTGGCCTATACTTTTCAAAAATGCTCATGAATTCGTCAAAAGATGTGATAGGTGCCAACGGGTTGGGAACATCAATAGTCATCATGAGATGCCACTAAACGCCATGCTTGAAGTAGAGATATTCGATATATGGGGCATCAACTTCATGGGGCCGTTTTTGTCTTCCTACAACAATAAATATATCTTAGTTGCTGTGGATTATGTCTCCAGATGGGTGGAGGCAATGGCTTTACCGACCAACGATGCCAAAGTAGTGCTGAATTTCCTCTGGAAGAATATCTTTACAAGATTTGGAACACCGAAAGCCATAATTAGCGATGAAGGGACCCATTTCTGTAACAAGTTCTTCTCGACTCTTTTTACAAAGTATAGAGTTCAACATAAGGTCGCCACGAGTTACCATCCTCAGACAAACGGGCAAGCTGAAGTCTCAAATAGGGAGGTGAAGTAGATCTTGGAGAAGATTATCAATCCATCTCGGAAAAATTGGGCAAGCAAGCTTGATGAGGCTTTGTGGGCATATCACACCGCTTACAAGACTCCCATAGGCATGTCCCCGTATCGTTTGGGGTTCGACAAAGCATGTCATCTGCTAGTCGAATTGGAATACAAAGCCTACTGGGCCATGAAGAAGCTTAATTTGGATTTACAAGCATTAGGGGAAAAGAGGCTCTTATAATTGAACAAACTGGATGAATTCCGAGTGCAGGCTTATGAAAGTGCTAAATTTTATAAAGAAAAGACCAAACGATAGCATGATAATCGAATCATCAAGCGCTCTTTCGAACCAGGTCAATCGGTAATGCTGTTCAACTCCAGACTTAAGTTATTCCCAGGTAAATTAAAGTTAAGGTGGTCCAGACCATTCACAATTACCAAGGTCTTCCCATATGGCGCTATAGAAGTCCAGGATTCAAGCAATCAATAGTCATTTAAAGTCAATAGTCAAAGGCTAAAACACTATTTGGGCGGAGCTGTGGACCGTCAAAAGACCTCAATTATTCTCGCGGATCCCAACTGATAAGAGGAACGTAGTCGGGCTAGCGACTCTAAACCAAACGGTCGTTGGGAGGCAACCCAATTTTTATTGCGTTTTTATATTTAGTTGAATTTTAATTAAGCATTGTTTTATATTTGTTCCATTTAAATAGTTTAGTAATTTTTGTTTGTTTTAAAGTTTTCCAGTATCAATGGCAGTCAATACAGTAGCAGGAGCAACCCTTGTCAAGAAACTGTTAGTCAGGCGCGGGGCGCGGTAGAGAAAGTCCGCGCCAAGCGCGGGCTGCACTGGTGTTGCAGAGATTGGAACACATTCAGGCACGTGGCGCATTAGGAATCAAAGTAACAAGGCGTAGGGCGCGCCGGTCTATCTGAGTCTCGGTACCTTCGGCGTGGGGCGCGCCATAACTATAAGGAACCTGGCGCAGCGCCAGTTGGTAAACTCAAAAAAAAAATAAAGATCCTTTCGGCCTTACAACACTCCTACTCCAAATCAAATTTTCTTACCACCCTCACAACACTCCTAAACACATTCAAAACCCTCTCGAATCTCCATCCATCTCTCCAAGCTCTCACCCATATACAATTCAATCCTCACCATTCCTATTTCAAATCCATTTCTAAATTTCATCTTTATCAACCAACACCCAATCTTCTCTATTAACACTCCAATTATCGTACTACCCCTATACCCATGGTTTGCATATGCACGGTCAAGCATCCTGTGAAGCACAATCATGAAGATAACTCATATTGTTTTGGATTATGACGTATTTCACTTATTAAGGTAAAATGGTTACGCTATTTTGATCTAATTACTTAATCGAATTGGTGTAAATCTTGTTGGGTATGCTTTGGGTTTGTGTTGGCCCAAAGCTTTGATTACTTTGATTAGTTTTGGGATTTTCTTTGGTGTAAAGAGAATTAGTTTGGGGGAAGGAATTTGGAGTGCTCTTTAGGTGTTTGATATTTTGCCTAAACCACATGTTACTCCTGTTTTGGAACGAATTCGTGCAATTGAGTCAGTATGTCATCAAAAAGTTAAAGGGGGGAAGGTTCACGTGCTAGACACACTTTTGATTGCACTAAGTTTGAGTGCGGAGGCGGAGGAAAGGTTTAACACGGTGTTGGCTAGGAAGACATTAGTTTTGGAACGTGGATTGAGGCTAAACGCCAACTTGGATGGAGCTATGGCAAAGATGATTGCTGAGCGAAATTGGTTTAAGTTTGTAGAGCAACCAAGGCCTGCTGTGGTTTCCATTGTGAAAGAGTTCTACGCTAATACCATTGATAGGATTGACAGTGTGGTCCAAGTAAGGGGTAAACCTATGGCGTTTGACAATGGCACAATCAATGCTTACTATGGGTTAGAAACTCCTGACTAGGGTGATCAGTATGAAGACTTGTGTTTGTGCTTAGATGCTATAATTTAGAGCTTATGTAAACCGGGCACGCAGTGGACCGTGAAAGTTGGTACCAATGAGAAGATAAGTTTCTCGTATTTAGCTCTCAGTCGATATGGTAAAGCCTGGTATGCTTTCATTTGTGCGAAGTTGATGCCTACACGCCACCAAAATGATGTTACCAAGGAGAGGCGCTTACTATATAACATTGTGCATCTTGATTCTAGATCAGATAATGAGCACAATATTTATGATGTCGATGTGGGGATGGTTATTTAGTCCTCAATCGAGCGATTTTTGCAAGGTAGTACTTCAGGTGGTCTTTCCCATGGCTTTCTAATCACGGACTTATGCCGTCAAACAGGTGTTCAATGGCATGCTTCGGAACTAGTGCAGCAACCTATGGCCCTTTATTGATCATATAACCAATGAAAAATACAAATCTTAGGAAGGAGCAGTTTCGCACCCGAGGGGTGAAGGGTATACTATAATACCCAATCCATCGTCTCAGTTTGAGTCTGGGCCATTCGTGACAGAACCTGAGCTGACAAGTCAGTTTCAAAGGAGAATGAAAAGACAACATTTGCATCTGGCTCAATGTCAGGAGATAATGTATGCTTATAGTATTGGTTCTTTCACGGCATTGGCGGATACATTTGCACGATTCAGCCTGAATACTGTTCCAGTTCAGCTCCCTATTCCACTTGTATTGCCTGCATATCCCCTTTCCGACGGTGAGGATGAAGCAACAGTTGACAGCGAGGAGTGAATCGTTACTCAGGGCAGTCTTCTGTACTAATTTTTCTTATCTTTACGTTATGAGGACATAACTTATTTTAAGTTTGGGGGGGGGGGGATTTGTGTTAGTTAGTTTTGTTTCTATGTTGTGTTTTCATCTGTGATTGCATAGTAGGATTGTATAACATCGTTCACATTGCATATCGTTCTTTAATTCAGTTATTATTAAAAAAAACATGTACATTTCATTCACGTAGGATTTATATCAGTAGAAGTATGAACGTGACATTTTGCATTGAGATTGAGTAGTGTGCCTCGGTAGTCTAGATGATGGCCGATGATGAATTTGGTTGACTCTTATTTGCGGAGAATTGAGTAATATGTACCCATTAGTCTTGATCATAGGAACCTCATTGCACGATTCATGTCCTCTTTCACATTCAAGCACACCAATTGTCTATCAGTTGCGATTAGGAACTTTATATGTGACATGACATAAACATTCACATTCATTGTGTTTGGTTTGTGTTATTATAGTCTGTGTTAAGATTGCTTGAGGACAAGCAATCCCTCAAGTTTGGGGGTATTTGATGAGTGGGTTAAAAACCTACGAATTGGGTATTATTTAACTTGAAATATTGTGTGTTCTTAGTATTTTTCTTTATTACTTGTTTAGGTTTTGTGTCACTTTGCAGCAAAAGGGCAAGGATGGGTTTGAGTTGAAAAGGGAAGGAAAAAGGTTGAGTAAGCTGTCAGAGCAGCACGGGGCGCGCTACAGGAAAGCTATAGCCGGTGCGGGCCACGCCAGGCTGGTCGAGAGATACTGTATGGGTAGCGCGCTGCTAGCTGAAGGGAAGCAGCGCGGGGCGCGCCACTCTGATGAATTCTGCATATTTTGTTTCCTTATTTGCTAGAAGTTGATTACATTGAGGATTCTTATTTACCTAATGTAAAAGGGTTTTATTAGGATTATAAATACTTGATTATAACTTGGATTCTAGAATTAATTTTCGAATTGATAAGGAATTGAGAACCAATTCTATTGGAACTTAGAGATATCATTGGAGAGCACGACAAGACGGAGATTGAAGCTACGGAGATTGGAGTTCCTCGATAGATTTTTTCTTCTTCTCTTAATTTCATTATCTGTACTTGAGATGTTATTAAATTTTAATCTTTTTGTTCCTATCACAATAATAAACTAATTTTCTAATTAGGAATACAATGGAACCTTTTGCAAAACAGTAATTTAATTATCTTTATTCTCACTTATTGATTTTATTGAGTTGATTATTATATTTTGTGCTTAATTAAATAATTGTTTGGTCAACAATTAATCTGATATCTTTGATGGAATCGGAAGAGGAAATCTTAGATTAGATCTGAATATAATAACGCATGAATTTGTTGATTCTTGTTAAGGATAACATAATAGTGTATGAGACGAAAGTACTTGTATGCCATGTGTGACTTTGTTAGGAGTTTGTGCTTAATGAATCTATTTTAAGTGTCTTGCATGAAAATAGCAAAATAACTTAAATATGTCTTTTTATTAATTATTGAAAGATGTTAATAAATTGATATGCAATCCTAGTTGGCAACTCATTGGATTAATTAAGTGGGAATAAGATAAGACGGCTATTGTAGAGCAATTGGGGAAATTATATTCCTATGTCTTAATCATCTGGTGATCAATAATTGTTAGTTAATTTAGCTTTTATTTTTAATCAAACAAAATTTCACAAATCAATTGAGGTGACTGTTTAATTAGATTTAACCTGGTAAAAATTTGGTAATTAGAGTAATTGTTAGTAACTGTTCTTTGTGGGTTCGACACTCGTTTTTACTTCTATATTACTTGATTGACTGTGTGCACTTGCGCGTATTGTTAGTATATAAAATGGACAATATCGGCTAGGACCACTTCAGGTCGCTTTCATCGTACTTTGTCAGGTTCAAATGTATCCGCTTGTTTTTGTCCTTAGCAGATATAGTTGTTAGACATAATTTCAAGAATTTGATATCCTTGTCGATAACCTTTGGGAGGATCATCTTTGAGATCTTCAGTCCTTGGTTACGACATTGTCATAACCTATTAGAAGAAATGAATTCTACGATTTTGCTTAATCGCAGAGTTATATATCCAATGGTAGAGTGACTTACCCTGAAAGCTTGATTCTACGACCGGTCTCCATACTCTACGATCTTTATGAGTATACTGAATGCTCTACGATCTCAAAATACTTTCTGGTCTTCAACTCTACGAATAGTCTTTAGACTTAGCTCTTGAACAATATATTTACATTAAGGAATGAATCAACCTAACAAATTTGATCCTTACACTAAGACCTTTTACATAAATTGTCTTTTTAAGGACGTTACAAAAGCTAATGGTTTTATAAATATACATTAAATTCTCATTTCATCATCAAATCAAACATATGCATAAGCTAGATTACTAACAATCCCCCCCTATTTGATGATGACAAAACTAATAATTTCACTCAATCATTAATTTTAAAATGTAAAGTACTGAGAAATTTAAACATGCCTTAGGTATACAGTAAGAGACTGTATCTTCTAGAGAAAAGGAATGAATTTTATTTATAAGAATAGTTACATAGTGAAAGAGAATAAATTTTTTTATAAATGAACTTAAAACAATAATCTCCACCTTCTACCTTTTTTTCTTCTAGATGAACTCTTCTCTCAGCTTCTCTTCCAGAACCTTCGGGAAACTCCTCCTTAGTTGCAAATTAAATTATTCGCAAGGATGAGCAACGGGTTGCTCAACAAGTCTAACAATTAACATTTAATCGAACTCACACATACCTGATTAGAAGGAATACTTAATTTAACAAAAGATTTCAAAATAGTTGTTAAACCAAGAACTAGTTATTGTTCGTTAGTCATAAGACTTAGAACTCTCCATAGATATTTATAGGGGATTAGCCTAACAATATCCTCAGTTATGCATAACGTCAACTATACTGTTACAATTATGTATCAATAGTATTTAAATCGGTTTCCTGATACATCATATATACCCCTATGCATAAGGGTTATTCAACTCAGTTACTTAACATACAGATATCACCCCAAACAATTTGGTTTGACAAAATAATTTAACTTAAACAAAAAATTATAACAATTCAATATTTCACGAATAATTATTCCAACTAGAATAGCTCAATTCTCAAGTTAAGCCGAATCAAATGTGTTAGAATTTATGTTGAATGATTTAATGATGCAAAAGTGTTTAATGTATAAGTGTTTAGTAGTTTATTGTAAAGTCCTTTAACGAGAAATATTGTACAAGGGCTTAGAATAGAACGATCAAACTTGTTAGGTTGATCCTTGAGTTAAATCTAATGTATTGTTGATAGGTTCAAATCGATCGTATAGTATTGTTAAACGATCGTAGAGTTGCTCTGCCTGTTTGTTAAGTTAATTATGTTAGCAGATTAAATCTTGAGTTCGTAGTACATCAGTCAGTTGATCGATGAGCAGAATTAAAGTTTAAGTCAGAATCGTCGAGCAGATAGTAGAGTTGGCTGAGCAATTATCGAACAAATCATGAAGTTGCTTATGGAATCTTGAAGCAGATCGTAGAGTAACTCTAACTATTCATATTGTGTAAGTTGTTAGTAGAGTACTTTATGTGATCATAGAGAATTAGAAGAAAAGTTGCTGAAACTGTAAATTTATCTCAGAACTAAAGTCGAAATAGGAGTCTATAAAGATAGTAGAGCTGCCTTTAGTTTTGTAAAGTAATCTGGTTAATCGTAGAACAGAAGAGAGTATCTCTGAGTTGAAGACAGATCGTAGAACAGATCGTAGAGCTGCCTCGGTCATCGTAGAATAGAACGTCGAGTAAAGCTAGTCAAGACTCCACGTTCTTTAGCAAATTCAACGATCAAGTCAAGCTTGAAGAACATGTTAAAACGGTTACAAGTCTGATAAGTACAGAGTATTACAGAGCAAAGATTTCACGAATGTTTCTCACTATCTTCAAATTCATAAAGAAGATTAATTTGAAACTGTGTGTAAACAGCTATAATGATAATGTGACATCACTAGAGTGTGGTAGAAAAGTCTGCAGTCTGATGGGACTTTTTGTAGAGCCGAAAGCAATATGTCTACCTACCCTCAAAACAGTTGTCAGAGAATATCTTGGAACAGAGCATTAAATGCACCAATGGGAACTCTCTAACGGGATAATTTTTGAAGGTCTATAAAAGGCGTACGAGGATTCAAATCCAAGTACAAATAACCAAGAACAAAAAGTTGAACCTCTACCAAATTCATAAAGCTCTACTCTGTGACTCAGTTCAAGTTCAAAGCTGCTAAGTGCCAGAAGAAGTTAAACATCATTGCAAAGCTTAGCAACATCTCAAACGCAATCAAAATTCACTTGTGATTCACTTGGTCTAAGTGACAATTATACAAAGTTCAAGGAACTTGAAAAGATCTTAGTGATCTGGGACTAAGTGTCCACTTTGCCAAGTCGAAGAGACTTGAAGAGGTCTAAGTGCCCTGATCTAAGTGACCGAATATCCGAGACTAAGTGACTCGAAGGAATCTCAGTGATTCAGTTGTAATAGATCTTAGTGATCTGATCTTTGTGACATATCCTTAGTGGATATCCTACTTGTTGAAGTAGAGGAATGGATTGAACTCTGAACGACTTAAAATATCTTGTGTCATTTACCTTAAGCATTTATATTCTGTCATTAACTGCTATAAACTGTTATATCTATTTGTGACTTATCTTTAGATGAACTAAAAGTTAGAACTGAGATTTCATTAAATCTTTAAAGTTGATTTTATATTTTTCTCTGTGCTAAATTAATTGATCTAATTAATTATCTAGTAATTATCCTTCGTTAAATTGAAAAGTTTCAAAAAGGATCTATTCAACCCCCCTTCTGGATCTCTTTGTGCCTCTGGGAAATAACAAGTGGTATCAGAGCAGGTTTTCCTAATCAAAAGCTGTAACACTTTGAGTTGATCATATGACATACAATGGACCGGTTCTAATTTTGGTGGTAAAAAAGTGTCACCCCTTCTTAATGAAGAAAAATTTGCTAACTGGGATGTTCGTCTGTAGGAATATATTGATGCCATAGATAAATGTCTAGATGATGCTGTAATTAGTGATCCATGCGTTTCAACAGAATTGGTTCCCACCTCTGATGATTTAAACAAGATGATATTCAAGCACAGAGCTGAAAGGTTATGGAGTGAGTCAGAATGTAGCTTTAGTTCAGATTCTAGTGATGATGAATAACCTCATTTGGACAAACTTAGTCTGATGGCTATAGAAGAATAATCAAGCAAATCCACTGATCGTCTAAAAATTGACATCAGTGAGGTATTTGATTTTAACTCTACTGATATATGTATTGATGATCTTAAAATTGCATGATATAACTTCAGATTTGCATCATTATATGAAATCATTTAGAGTTTTATCAAAGGATCATTCTCTTCTTCAAAAGGAGAAAGAGAAAGCTCATGTAGAGTTGGAAATTGCTCTGAAAGTGCTGCCGCTTTTGCCAATCTTGAGGCTGAGAATGCAAGCTTAAGTAAAATGGCTGAATTAAGTGCTCAAAGAGAGTTAACTCAAACTTCTAAAATAGAGGATCTAGAAAAGATAATATTTATGTGGAATCGTTCTTCTGCATCGATGGATTCATTAATTGAAAGTCAAAGGTTTGTCTCTGACAGGTTAGGATTAGGATTTGAAGATTCTTCTTTTGTTCTAAGTGTGAAAAAATCAAAGGAAGTCAATAACAATGCTTCTCAATTAATTAAAAGTATTGTGTTTGTAAAATCTAAAAAGATCGCTAAGCCAATAATTCAAAGAAGTTCAAACTCGGCAGATCAGATTGTTGTTCTCAAAAACAACAAGTCACATACTGGTCTTGGTTTTGTGAAACAGAAGAGTAAGCCAAAGTCTACGATCATGCCCCAAAAGATCGTAGAGTCAAGTAAAGTTAACTCTACGAATCAATCAGGCAAAAATCATGGAATTGGTTTTTACTCTACGAAACCACAAAATCGTAAAGCAGTTTGGCAGCAAAAAGAGTTCAAATCCAAAAGAATAGCTGATTATAATAATCATCCACAAGAATTTCAAATGGGAAGATCTACATACACACACTCACACATACTTAACATCAAATGCTATAACTGTTATAAGTATGGTCATAAAGCTGCAATGTGCTATGATAATTATCATCTATTATTTTATAAGAAACTAAAAGTCAAGCAGATTTGGGTACCAAAATGCACTAATATAAAAGGACCCAAGTTTGATTGGGTACCAAAATAAAGAATGATATTGAATGCAGGTACCAAGATCCACTGAGTTTATCTGGTATCTTGATAGTGGATGCTTCAGGCACATGACTGGAAATAAGGCTCTTCTGTCAAGTTTCAAAGTTAAAGATGGTTGTTTGCCTAAATCTTTACTAGCAAAATATGCAAGTATACGCAGTCCACAAGTAATATAATGAAAGTAGAGTATCGTCCCACAGAGAAAAATTGAGTCTTTAATGACAATTTCCAATTTTAAATCAATTTTTTTTAGTAAACAAATAATTGATAATTTCTGAAGTTTTGAATTTAACTAATTAATTCTAAATTAAATTACTACCACTAGTTTAAAAACAGATTTTTAAAGACTTAAGACTATAACTTCACTTAATGTTTTATCTTGCTCAACTCACTTCCCTTCGAATTATGCTAGTTGTTTTGGATTGTTAATCAGGAACTCATCGCTATTTATAACCATCTCTCAATGTTTTATAAATAACTCAACTCAAATCCACAATTGATAGACTCAAGTTAATCACCCTAGATAACTAATTCACCATATTTCTATGTGAATTATAATTAAAAAGGATTTAAAGTCCAGGTTCTCTATTTTGAGTACATGCGGTGAATAGGTATATCTCTATCCTAAACACAAACTATGAATTCCATCGACAGCAGAATACACAATCACATGCTATTATGGTCAAATCCAACTCTATACTTCATCTCTCGAGTTCATACAAAATATCCCAGTAATTATTGGCCAGATAATTAAGCAATTCAACACAAACCATAATAGACAATCCAAAAATAACTAATCATAATGTTCCGGGAAGCATGCTATTCAAAACTACGCATTAAGATCCATTATAGCCTTAAAAGAAATTTAGTTCATGATTAAACTAGAATTCATCATCCACAAGTTTAATAACATTCAAAGGTTTAGAGTAAAAAGAAGAGAAAAGAAGAAACACTGTAAAGTCATCCTCGAATCTCTATCCTGCTCCTCCTTGCTTTCGGTCTGCTAATAGCTTGCTTCAAGTCTTCTCCAATTGCTCAAAACTAGGGTTTGCTAATAATAAGTTCAACCTCCTGAAAGTAACTTAAAAACAACTCTTTATAGTATCTGATAAAAACCCTAATTAATTACAGAATTTCAAATCCAAGTTCAAATCAAATCTGCTTAAAACTGCTGAAAAGTCAAAATTGCCCTCTCTCGAACCGGCGCGACCGCACTTGAATTAAGCTTGAATGGCGCGCAACCACGCTACCCTGGCAGCAAATTTTTTTTAAGTCCTGGAGACAGGCGGCCGCGCTGCACCAACTTCACAGCATCTCAGCATCTGCAACAGCACAGTCCCACCAATTCTTGCTAAACTTATTCCCAACACGTGCAACCTACAAAAACACATAAAATGCATAAAAAGTAACTACAAACCATGGAAATAAACGATAATTCGCTTTCATTGGCATCCGATTCGTAGGTATAAAACCTACTCATCGATGGTCCTGCAGTTGTCTTTGGAGACAACAACTTTGGAGAAACCAGAGGTTATGGCTCAATTGGAAATTGAGTTGTATCATTTTGTAAAGTTGCTTATGTTGATGGATTAAAGCACAATCTGCTTAGCATTAATCAGTTATGTGATAAAGGGCATCAAGTCATCTTCCTCAATAACCAGTGTCAAGTTAAAGACCTGGAATCCAACTCGTTAAAGCTGACTAGATCTAGAGAAGGGAATATCTATGTGGTTAATCTTTCTGAGCTCAGTTCCTCAGAAACATCTTGCTTCTTTACTAAAGCCTCTGAGGATGTAAACTGGCTGTGACACAAAAGATTATCCCATCTAAACTTCAAAAGCATGTCAAAGCTTATATCCAAAGATCTAGTTACAGGCTTGCCAAAGCTGAGTTATGTCAAAGAAAGACCATGCAAGGTCTGTCAGCTTGGAAAGCAAACGAGGAGCTCATTCAAAAGTAAAGCAGCGAATTCAAATGTGAGGCCCCTGCAGCTATTGCACATGGATCTCTTTGGGCCAATACCAACTGCTAGTCTTGGAGGCAAAAGATACTCACTGGTTGTAGTGGATGACAACACCCGATGCACATGGGTATTCTTCTTAAGCTCTAAAGATGAAACAGTAATCAGTTGATCAGATTATTTAAACTGATTATGAATGAGAATGATGAGAAGATCCAAGCAATAAGGAGTGATCATGGAAGAGAATTCGATTTTATTGAGATGGATCAGTTTTGTGGAGATAATAGGATTCATCATAACTTCTCAGCACCAAGAACTCCTCATCAAAATAGAGTGGCTGAGAGGAAGAACAGAACCTTGATCGAAGCAGGACACTTCTAACAACAGCCCATTTTTCTGAATATTTTTGGACCGAAGCTGTCAACACTGGTTGTTACACTTAGAGCAGATCATTAATTCACTCTACGCTCAAGAAAACACCCTATGAGTTGTGGAAAGGAAGGAAGTCAAATATTAGCTATTTTCATGTCTTTAGTTGCTCATGCTACATTCTCAACAGTAGCAAGAAATACTTAACCTAGTTTCAGCCTAAGTCAGATGAAGGAATATTTCTTGGATACTCTATTGATAGCAAAGCCTATAGAGTGTTCAATAAGAAATCATTGAGCGTTGAAGTTTCCATTCATATAACCTTCGATGAATCTGACTTAGGAAATCCTAAGAAAGCTGTATCTCTTGATAAGGTCATAGAGTTAGACCCTACGATCGTAGAGTAGTCTAGCCCTATGATTGTCGATGCTGAAACCGTAGAGCCAGACCCGATGATTATAATACCAGATCAGGAAATCATAAAACAACTAGTTCCTGAAGAGAATACTCTACAAATCAATGATACTGATCTAGAACCAAATCTTTAAAAACTCAGAACTGAAGGCACAAGGACAGAAGTTCTAGTTGGAAGAAGATGCGCAAAAGATCACACTCAAGATCTAATCATTGGTGATCCCAATGCCAGGGTCAGGATTAAATCTGCCTCTTAGAATGAGTGCTTTTATCTAAGCTTTATCTCAGATGGAACGTAAAAAGATCGAAGAAGCTATGGAAGATTCAAGCTGGATTAAAGCTATGGAAGAGGAGCTGAACCAGTTTGAAAGAAGCAAGGTTTGGAGGCTAGTTTCAATACCAAAAGATCATCCTGTTATTGGCACCAAGTGGGTTTTCAGAAACAAGATGGATGAAGATAATGTGATCACTAGAAACAAAGCAAGGCTGGTGGCCAAAGGATATTCTAAAGAAGAAGAGATTGATTATGATGAAACCTTTGCTCCTGTTGCCAGATTAGAAGAAATCAGAATGTTTCTAGCTTATGCAGCCTTCATGAAATTTAAAATCTTCCAAATGAATGTCAAGAGTGCATTCCTTATTGGTAAATTTCAAGAAGAAAGTCTATGTTAAACAACCTCCAGGTTTTATCAATCAATCTTATCTAAATTATGTCTATAGATTAGATAAAGCACTCTATGGTTTGAAACAAGCACCTAGGGCATGGTATGAAACTCTTACTACTTTTCTAATTGAAAATGGATTCACTAGAGGTAGAGTAGACACAACACTTTTTCTAAGAAAGCATAAAGATAAGATTCTATTAGTACAAATTTATGTAGATGATATTATTTTTGGTTCTACTGACGAAAATTTATGTGAGAGATTACTAAATTTATGCAGAGTAAATTTGAAATGAGCATGATGGGTGAACTGAACTTCTTTCTTGGACTGCAAGTGAAGCAGACTAATGAAGGAATCTTCGTCTACCAAGCTAAGTACATCAAAGATTTACTTAAGAAGTATGGCATGGAATCAATAACTCCCATGAAGACTCATATGGCCTCTGCAACCAAGCTAGATAAAGATGAATTTGGTAAATGTATTGATATAACTCAATATAGAGGTATGATAGGATCTCTCTTGTACTTAACTGCTAATAGACCAAATATCATGTTCTCTATTTATATTTGTACTAGATTTCAAGCTAATCCTAAAGAATCTCACTTAGTTACTGTTAAAAAGATTTTTAGATATCTCAAGAGCACTCTATATTTGGGATTATGGTATCCCAAGGAGTCTCCTTTCTATCTAATAGGGTATTCAGATGCAGAGTTTGTAGGATACAAGATTGACAGTAAAAGCACTAGTGGTACAAGTCAACTGCTAAGGAATAGGCTTATCTCATGGTTCAGCAAGAAAAAGAATTCAGTATCAACTTCAACTACATAAGCTGAGTACATTGCTACAGGAAGTTGTCGTGCTCAAATTTTGTGGATGAAAAATCAATTAGCTGACTATGGACTTGATCTTAAGTCTATCCTTATATTTTGTGATAATACTAATGATATATCAATCACTCATAATCCTGTCATGCATTCTAGGACAAACCATATAGAAATTAGATACCATTTCATTAGAGATCATGTACAAAATGAGAATATTGCTTTGCACTTTGTTTCAACTAAAAATCAACTTGCTGATGTGTTTACTAAATCACTAGACGAATGTAGGTTCAATAAGTTAATTAGTAAATTAGGAATGTTAAATTTACAGTCTTAGTATCATGGTTTTGGGAGTTTCTAACTATGCAGGTGAAAATCGTTGACTGACTAAAAATGAAGTTATTTGAGTGAAGAACCATCGTGGAATGATTCTTGGAGCAGAAGCAGTTTGTAGAGTTGAAGGGATCGTAGAGTGATACTTTACCCTACGAAAATGCTGAAGTGGTTACTGTTAGTTCCCTGGGACACAATAGAGATCTATAAGGGGGGTTGAATAGATCCTTTAAAAAATGTTTTCCATTTATTACGAAAGTATAGCAGTTATGATTAATGGAATCAATCCATGCACAGTGGAATATACTTTAAGAACCCCTTCAAAGATATAAACATGATCTCAGTTCTAAGATTAAATCTACGATATGGCTGATAGCAGATATAGCAATTATTGAGCATAATGAAAAAGACATAAAGTAAATGACACAAAAGGTTTTACGTGGTTTGGAGATTGAACAACTCCTACTCCACTCTTCTACTTCAACAAGTAGGAAATCCACTAAGAATTTACTCACTAAGACAAGGACGCTCCGCCCTCCTCAAGCCCAACAAACATGAGCTATTTTTAGCCACTAAGGCAATGATCCTCTAACCCTCCTCAAGTCCAGCAGACATGAGTTTTCTTTAGCCACTAAGGCAAGGATTCTCTGACCCTCCTCAAGTCCAGCAGACATGAGTTATTTTTAGCCACTAAGGCAAGGATCCTTTGACCCTCCTCAAGTCCAGCATACATGAGGTATTTAGTCATAAGACAAGGACGCAACGCCCTTCCACTTCAAGCCTAGCAGACTCTAAAGCTTTAGTCAATTAAGATAAGGACCTAGAAGACCCTCTCTCCAAGCCCAGCAGACTTGAAGGTTTAGTCATAAGACAAGGACGCAACGCCCTTCCGCTCCAAGCCCAACAGACACTGAAGCTTTAGTTAATTAAGATAAAGACCCAAAAGACCCTCTTTCCAAGCCCAGCAGACTTAAAGGTTTAGTCACTTAAGACAAGGATCCTTTGACCCTCCTTGGTGTGTTGGTAGTTGTAGGGTTGTGTTGCTAAGATGAACTTTGATCTCCTTAATCTTAAGGTACTTAACAACTGTTGGTGATCAGCTTCTGGATGCCACTGACGTTGGTCGTTGATGCTTTTCTTCTTCAGGTATTCAGCAGATACAGATGATCACCCTTCACGTACTGCTTAAGCTCTTCAAATAAGCTTGATGTTTTCTTGAGCTTAGTAGTCATGAACACTTATTGTCTTGTGTATAGAACCCATTATGCTCTTCATCTTGTTAGCTCACAGTGTTCATGATTGATCACAGAATTGCTCTTTTAGATTTTGCTTTCAGCTCTAGTCACTCTTGATCTTGGCTTCTTGGTCATTCGACTCTTAGCTCATATCCCAGCACTTCGGCATACTTAGGTGAAGCTTCAACAGATTTGTTCAATCGGTGTTCTTGCTCCCGTTCACCTCACTTGTAATCTTAATGCAGTTTGCCATATATAGATTCCATACGTTTGGAATCCTGCCGTTGATAACTTCCCGTTGCAAATCTTCCCCTTGGAGATTCTCTTTCTGCAGACTTCTTTATTGTACCAATGAATATTTTACTCCTTGAAGTCTGCTAGTGATGGCTGAGTTAGCTTCCATTTACTGGTACTAAGGTAGTAGAGTCATGTGTGCTGATTTTTGCTGCAGTAAGCATGATTGTTTGAACCCCACTGAGATTGGTTTCCCATTTATGCTCATTTAAGTAATTAGCCGCTTATCTTGGGATAATTAATTTAAGTGCTCTGATGTTTGCAATTCTTGCTGGCACTTACGTACTCTACGATCAACTAGGTTGTAGCCTTTTACTTATGATCGTAGAGTTATCCACTTACTCCATAATGTGGCTTTATGATCATGATTGTTGCGTACTGCCTTGGAACTCGTAGAGTGACTGACTGCACTTGCTCTATGCTTTAATGTGATTCTTACTATTATGAAGTTATGCCTTTTATGCTCTGTGATCTCCATTGAGCTTTACGTTCTCAGAATATAGGTTCTTGATCCTATATGAGCTTTAGCGATAACTCTCTCATCATAGGAGTCTGCTCTATGATCTTCTGATTCTAGCTCTTTCACTATAGAGGAATGCTCTACTAACTTCAGATATTATCTCTGCTGTTATGTCATAGAGGACTACTCTATGATCTTTTGATGCTATCTCTTTCACTGTAGAGGAATGCTCTACTATCTTCAGATATTATCTCTGATGTTATGTTCATGCTTGGCAGAGCAACTTATTTTATCTGTGGCTTAACTCTATGATCACTTGATTGAGCTTTTTCTTACCCACTCTCCGATCAGGTCTAAGGTGCAAGTTGTAGAGTCTTTGGTGAAAACGTAGAGTGTTCGTTTGAGCTGTTCGTGGGAGTCGTAGAGTAACTGACTGCACTAACTCTACGATCCCGGGACAGCACAATGGTTTTCACTTAGCTTTACTCTGCGATTTCTAGCAGACTCTACGATCCTGAGATAGAGCGCTCTACGATGCTGAGTGAGCTCTACGATCTGCCGAGCCTTTGTGCTGCATTTGTTTTGCGAGCTCTACGATCTCACACTTAGTACTGCTAGCTTGTTGACTGTTCTATGATCATTCTCTGGCTGTTCTTTGGTTATGCCAAAGTTGCTCTTTGTAGCATTCTACGGTCAGTCTAGCCTTGCTTTTTGCATATAACATTTTAGCTCATAAGATCAATCTAACAAGTTTGATCTTTTCTAATCTAAGTCCTTGTACATCAAATTCATTTAAGGACTTTACAATACCTAATGTTACAGATATGCTTTGATCAGATAAATAATAATTCAGCTCAGACCATCCTAACATATTTGATCTTTCCAATCTAAGTCATTGTTCATATTTTTCATTAGGGACTTTACAAAGCATTATCATTATGTATGTTCTTTTAATCATTTTGTCATCAATCAAATATCATATAATGAATTGTAGAATCTCATGCAGATCTTTTAACAATCTCCCCCTATAAGAATGGACTTAAGATACTCATGCAGATTCCCAACAATCTCCTCCTATTTGATGATGACAAAAACACTTATAACATAACATTCATTTTAATCAATACACGCAAATGTATGAGTATGAACGTGACTTAAGATACAGTAAGTCACTATATTGCTAGACCAAAAAATTGAATGAAATGATGTGCATTCAGAATAATCATTCTTAAAACATAGCATAAGCATGACATAAGTATTTAAGTACATACAACCCATAAGTATATCAGTTCAGCAAGGAGATCCTAGATGTAGATCATAGTTCATGCATATAATTTCTAATTTTCTCCTTGCTTGATTAGAAATGTACATTCTCTTCGTTGGCTCATGCTTAGGTACCTTGTGGCTGCTTTTAGCTGCTGTTGTCTTCTAGTTTTTCTTCATTCTCCTCTGGCTCCCGCTCCCCCTCAGATCTTGCTACTCTTCCTTCATCTTTTTCTGGCTCCCCCTCAGTTGTAGGCACCTTATCTTTGTTTTTCAGCTTCAGCTTCTTGTCCTTCCTTTTTGTGACAGCTCTGTTCCTCTTTTTATGCTTCATCTTTTTCTCCCCCTTTTTTCATCAATCATTTGGGACAGGTACTGAACATGGGTAATGAGTTGTTCAACTTAGTAGGAGGTGTTTCCAATGTCCATTTTCACCTCCTGCTGGTTGAGTTCCATTTGTTGAGAGAGGGACTGGTTGAGATTGTCAATTTTCTCTAAGAAAGACTGAATGGATTTCTCATTTTTCTTCTGAAGTCTCAGGGCTTCTTTCTTCTGTTTCTCAATGGACTTAAGATATATCTTATCTCTTTGATGAAGCTTGATATACATATCTGTGAATGATGCTTGCAGCTTCTTGTAGAAATCATTCCCTTCACCTCTAGGCATATCCTTCGCTGCAGCAGTAACTGAGGAAATGTTTTCAAGCAACTCTTCTGAGTTTTTCAATAACTCTTGATCAATCAAGTGGTCTTCAAGGATTGGTGTAGTTGGCTTGGGTTTCTCACTCTTGTAGATGTTTTTAAGAGCAGTGACTATATCAAAGAAATTTTTATTGGATGAGGAAGGAACATCAGAGGGTATTTCAGTGGAGGTACTTATCCTTTGAAAGAGTGAGTCATTTGGTTGGGACTGTAATGCTGCAGTCGTAGAGTTAGGAGGCTCTACGACCATTGACTCTAAGGTCTTGGTTTTTGCTTTGCCTTTATAAAAGTTTTCCAGCATATAGTATGGAATGCATCTACCTTCAGCATGTCGGTAGACTTCAAAGTGTTGGGAATTCTTGATCAGCATCTTTGGAATGGTTTAAACTCTTGGGAAGTTCTGAGAGATCATCTTTAGATTTGAAAATTGTGAGTAACACCAGCTGATGAAGCTCTTATCTTCAAGTGAAATAGCCTTTAACTAGGGAATCCATGGGTAGAACCATGTCAACTGCTGACTATCAGGATCATATAGCACAATAGTTCGATCTAGTTCAATATCTTGAAAATTGTCGAGCAGATCCTCTATAGTCATTGATACCACTTTGAATTGTCCATTGCCATGATCTATCCACTTCTTTGGCAACACAGCTCCTGGCTTATCACAAGCCTCCAGCACTATCCTTCTTCGAATTCTTGTTGATGCAGCTGCTAGGAGTGGATCAGAATCGCTTTCTGACATATCATTTTCAGAGTTAGAATCCTCTTGTGCTTCATCCTCTTCCATTACTTCCTGTCCTTTCCCAATATTGGTCTCTCTGACATTCTTTCCCTTTGAACTTGGTTCTTTCATAGTCACTTTCTTTGATACTTTTACTGGCTCACCAATCATTTCTTCCAACTGTTCTTATTTGCTCAGTTCTATATCAAGATCACCTTCTGTTGATCCATTGAGAGTAACTTTAGTGGACACAGCTTCATCATCACTTTTTGATTCTGACTCACTTGTAATCACATCTTTTTCATCAGACCCATGCATTGATTCACTAACCTTTTCAGTATCCTCACTATCAACCTCATCATCATCATCACCAAGATCAATGATCTTAGGCATAGTCCCTTCTTCAATTCCGTGACCTAGAAATTCATCATTTATCGAAGGCGTGCACTTTGTCTTCTCTTCAATGAGGCTTTTGGAGAGGCTTTCTCGACATCATCAGATTGTGATGACTCATTCTTCACTGTACTTACTTTTCTTTTTCCTTTTTCTGCTTTGGAAGCCTCCTTACTGCTGCTACCGGATATCCTTAATCTTTTATTCTCCATGGGATTCTTTTTCCAGTTGTCAAACAGTTTGGGCGACATTATCTTGTGGACGTTTAGGGTTTCTCCCTCATTATCCCCAATTCTATTTTTCAGCTTCTTCAGAATGATGCTTAGGAGCCTTCCATGGTAAACCTTCGAGATAGGTTTATCTGAGGTCTTCTTTTTCTTAATCTCTTTGGCTAACCAATCAAATAGCACAACACCAAAGTTTATCTTCTACTTCAAGACAATGACGGACATGATTCTTAGTTGTAGATCACTTACAACATCATGAGCGATATCTTTGCATAAGATACATTTACCTACAATCTCTTTTAAGAATTCAAATTCCTCTAGAAATTCCTTTTTCTTCATTCCCTTCAGATGAGGATTCTTTACATACCCCATTAATCTCATGCCTTTATTAGTATCAATTCTTTCCAGAGATGATAGACCTTGATTGGCGAATCCTAGATACTTATTGATTTCTGCAGCACTTATCTTTATGTTTAATCCCCGAACTTTGGTGGTCAGATCATCATTATTAATCGCTACATTTTGGTAAATCTCTTTCACCAATTCAGAGTAGATTTTGGTGTTAGATTTTAAACATTCTGAGAACCCAGCTTCCCTTACTATTTTAAGAATACCCTTGAACTTCTCTTCTGATTCCCTAAACTTATCAAAACCAAGTTAGATACCTGATACAACTTGACAATTTTCCATATTTGATGAATGAAGGATATTTGAATGTTTTGGAATTTTTGGAAGTTTTGGTGATTTGGGTTTGCTGAAGGTTTGATGGTTTTAGGGATTTGAGAGTTTTGTACGGTTTTGTAAGAGGATAGACTTTGATAACTGATAGGAAAGAGCAACCATAGTATTTGAATTTTGGCCTTTGTCAGTTCCCTCTTATTTTTGCAAGGGACACGTGTAGAAGAGTTATTTGTTGATCGTGGCCCCAACTTTTGTAACTTCCACAACTATTGCACATCAGTTACCCTGGTTCCTTTTTGTTAAGAGAACGTGGTCATCTCCTTCCTCTTTGACCATTGACTTTGTCCGTTCGTAGAGTAGCTTGATGTCTTGGCTTTTCACTTCACGATCATTCTTGAGAGCAGACTTTGATCATTACTGCTCGATCACAGATATCACAGTTTGCTTGCCTTGAGGTTTTCATTGAAGCTTCTTCTTTCCTCTTTTACATGAACTGTGATTTGCAATTATCTTGGTGGATGCAGTCCTTGATGGGAGGAATTTCATTTATGGCTTGAAGTAGCTTCCTCCTAGAATGTGTATTTTAAGTGTCCAAAAGAAGCCTTATTTCAGCATGGCTTGGATGATGACCATCTTCATAACTTGTATGTCATCCTGTACTGATAGGTGAGCTAGATTGGCTTCTTGATGAAGACTTCCACTTAATACCAACTTCTTTCTCTTCTAGAAGATCCCGTGACCATCCTCTTTTATGAGATGGGCTTTTCTCCTTTGTTTTGTTAACATTTTAAGCTTTGGAAAGATTCTCGTAATGCATTCCATTCAGTCTTTCAACAGGGTTAAGGAAGCTCAGAGAGGGCATGCCTCTTAGTTTAAAACTTAGGGCTAGGTTTGTCTCTGAGGCGCTTATCTGAGGAAAGACTACTTTAAAGTGGAGGAGAGAATGTCATCACTGTATTCCTATTATTTTGGTTTACCAGCTTGGAATGAACTATAGGGATGGTATTTGGTTGTGAGAGAATATATAGGAAATGTGTTTGTATAGGTTGCAATCATAAGGTCAGTACACTCTACGATTAGGATGTCAACCGTAGTGACTCTACGTTTTGGGGCAGTGTGGGTGACTTAATCATCAGTCGTAGAGTTTAGGGACTTTACGACCGAAGATGAGTTTCATTTGGTCTATCAGCTTCCTCAATCTGATGCATTGCTAGGCTTAACCAATTTGTGGCTCCCCCATAGTTGACACTTCTATTTTAGAAGTAGATGGTCTTCTAATGAGTGAATCTTCATCTTTTAATCGTAGAGTATTTTCCTTAACACTGGCTACTCTACGATCCCCTTATCTGGTACTGCACACGTAGAGTTGGTTTAGACTTGATGTAGACCTGGTTCTTGTATGCCTCTTCAAGAGCTGCATTATGCTGAATTGAGCTTTATCTTCTGGGAGAGTCTCACTGGAGAATCATGACTTTGCAACTGGTCAGAAGTTTATTGATGAAGATCACGAGATTCAAGCATCCATTTAAATAGGCTTCAGTAATCATGATACCTATAGGTTAAATGAATTTCTAACTTGGTACCCACTATTCTTTGGGTCCCGCAGGGTTGGTTCTTATGAATGTCTGAGTCTTTCAGACTTTGGATTCACAACATATATTGCAGCTCAATATATGAGATGATAGTTAATTATGCTGTATGAGAATGTGTGAGTGATAGGACAAACTTGTGTGGAACTAATGTGGATCTCAAACCTTTTCTTTAGAAAGATCCCTTCTTACCTATATCATGTTCTAAGTTTTTGAACCTTAGTAGAGTAGTGGTCAGTTCTATGAGTTGTACCCAGATGGTTCGTACAGTTGATCAGTCTCTACAACCCTTCAAAGTACAACAGCAGACATGACTACACTCTATGACTTGTCAAAAACTTAGATCATGGAGTAATGGGCCAATCAGCAGAAAAGGTAAGAAAACTAAGGTAGAATGTATATAAAACATTAAGCATAGCCACCTTTTAAACAACAAGGTTAATAGCAAGAGGTGAACTCATTAAGGACAATTCCTATTGAGTTTTCCACATCCAAGGTGAAGGATGAACTTTCAACTTCACAACTAATTTAATTAAAGACAAGTCTTTAACAATTGATTAGCTAGCACACACAAGAGTAATTGCATATTTATCAAAGATAATATTCTATTAGTGGATACACTTCAGATATCTTTCTCAAGAGCTTCATTTTCAGTCTCAAATGTGGATAGAGAGTAAAGTGATTTTAGGCCTTTATTCGCACTTTCTCTCTTTCTCCTTTTGAGGAGGAAAATGATTCCTTGATAGATTTTTGAAATATATAGTGATGCAGTTCAACCATGCAATCATGCAATACAATTTTACGATCAATAATATTAGCATTTGAGGTGTCGGAATTAAATACCTCACTGATGTCAATCACTTGACATTCAGTGGTTCTGCTTGTGATGGCACACACTGTTGTTGGTTAATGATTTGTAATCCTTCAAGTCACTACCAGTATCATTATTTGTTCCTTTATCATGCTGCATTGACTGACACATCGAGCAAATCCTTGAGTTGTGGACAAAGTAAGTCATGACATCCCATAATCCTTGATACGCTTGAATGAACTTGAGGGTTCATATTTTGTTAAGTAGGATCATGTCATATGTAGTTGAGAAGCATATGGAATCATTGTTATGGCGTATTGATGATGGAGCATTATTATTTAGATATATCCTAGATCATCGTTCGTAGGACTCCTCACACTCCTTTGGTGGAGATGCAGATTCCTTTTTGAATGGAGAATTTCTCAGCTCTTGCTGCATCTGTACTTTTTCTCATAATAAGTTGTTTGATCTGCTCGTTGCCCTCAGCATGCATGTTGATGATATTTCCATTTAAGCACGTGGTCCAGTATGGATAGCTGTCAAGTAGTCATTCATTATAGTACCTGCACATACAATTTTTCAACTTGTAAGCTTATTTTCATTCAGTCTTGAAAACCAATATCGAGATTTAGAACTGATCTAAATTTGTGTCATGGATCAACTCAAAGCATAAGCTTTAACATATTCATGAGAACCTGCTCTGATACCAATTGTTAGTTCCATGGGACACAATAGAGATCTAGAAGGGGGGTGAATAGATCCTTTAAATTTTTTTTTTCCATTTATTACGAAAGTATAGCAGTTATGATTAATGGAATCAATCCATGCACAGTGGAATATACTTTAAGAACCCCTTCAAAGATATAAACATGATCTCAGTTCTAATATTAAATCTACGATATGGCTGATAGCAGATATAGCAATTATTGAGCATAATGAAGACATAAAGTAAATGACACAAAAGGTTTTGTGTGGTTTGGAGACTGAACAACTCTTACTCCACTCTTCTACTTCAACAAGTAGGAAATCCACTAAGAATTTACTCACTTAGACAAGGACGCTCCGCCCTCTTCAAGCCCAACAGACATAAGCTGTTTTTAGCCACTAAGGCAAGGATCCTCTAACCCTCCTTAAGTCCAGCAGACATGAGTTTTCTTTAGCCACTAAGGCAAGGATTCTCTGACCCTCCTCAAGTCCAGCAGACATGAGTTGTTTTTAGCCACTAAGGCAAGGATCCTTTGCCCTCCTCAAGTCCAACAAACATGAGGTATTTAGTCATAAGACAAGGACGCAACGCCCTTCCACTTCAAGCCTAGCAGACTCTAAAGCTTTAGTCAATTAAGATAAAGACCTAGAAGACCCTCTCTCCAAGCCCAGCAAACTTGAAGGTTTAGTCATAAGACAAGAACGCAATGCCCTTTCGCTCCAAGCCCAGCAGACACTGAAGCTTTAGTCAATTAAGGCAAAGACCCAAAAGACCCTCTTTCCAAGCCCAACAGACTTAAAGGTTTAGTCACTTAAGACAAGGATCCTTTGACCCTCCTTGGTGTGTTGGTAGTTGTAGGGTTGTGTTGCTAAGATGAACTTTGATCTCCTTCATCTTAAGGTACTTAACAGCTGTTGGTGATCAGCTTCTGGATGCCGCTGACGTTGGTCGTTGATGCTTTTCTTCTTCAGGTATTCAGCAGATACAGATGATCACCCTTTGCGTACTGCTTAAGCTCTTCAAATAAGCTTGATGTTTTCTTGAGCTTAGTAGTCATGAACACTTATTGTCTTGTGTATAGAACCCGTTCTGTTCTTCATCTTGTTAGCTCACAGTGTTCATGATTGATCACAGAGTTGCTCTTCTAGATTTTTCTTTCAGCTCTAGTCACTCTTGATCTTGGCTTCTTGGTCATTCGACTCTTAGCTCATATGCCAGCACTTCGGCATACTTAGGTGAAGCTTCAACAGATTTGTTCAATCGGTGTTCTTGCTCCCGTTCACCTTACTTGTAATCTTAATGCAGTTTGCCATATATAGATTCCATATTCTTTCCGTTTGGAATCCTGCCGTTGATAACTTCCCGTTGCAAATCTTCCCCTTGGAGATTGTCTTTCTGCAGACTTCTTTATTGTACCAATGAATATTTTACTCCTTGAAGTCTGCTAGTGATGGCTGAGTCAGCTTCCATTAACTGGTACTAAGGTAGTAGAGTCATGTGTGCTGATTTTCGCTGCAGTAAGCATGATTGTTTGAATCCCACTGAGATTGGTTTCCCATTTATGCTCATTTAAGTAATTAGCCGCTTATCTTGGGATAATTAATTTAAGTGCTCTGATGTTTGCAATTCTTGCTGGCACTTACGTACTCTACGATCAACTAGGTTGTAGCCTTTTACTTATGATCGTAGAGTTATCCACTTACTCCATAATGTGGCTTTATGATCATGCTTGTTGCGTACTGCCTTGGAACTCGTAGAGTGACTGACTGCACTTGCTCTATGCTTTAATGTGATTCTTACTATTATGAAGTTATGCCTTTTATGCTCTGTGATCTCCATTGAGCTTTACGTTCTCAGAATATAGGTTCTTGATCCTATATGAGGTTTAGCGATAGCTCTCTCATCATAGGAGACTGCTCTATGATCTTCTGATTCTAGCTCTTTCACTATAGAGGAATGCTCTACTAACTTCAGATATTATCTCTGCTGTTATGTCATAGAGGACTGCTCTATGATCTTTTGATGCTATCTCTTTCACTGTAGAGGAATGCTCTACTATCTTCAGATATTATCTCTGATGTTATGTTCATGCTTGGCAGAGCAGCTTGTTTTATCTGTGGCTTAACTCTATGATCACTTGATTGAGCTTTTTCTTACCCACTCTCCGATCATGTCTAAGGTGCAAGTTGTAGAGTCTTTGGTGAAAACGTAGAGTGTTCGTTTGAGCTATTCATGGGAGTCATAGAGTAACTGACTGCACTAACTCTACGATCCCGGGACAACACAATGGTTTTCACTTAGCTTTACTCTGCGATTTCTAGCAGACTCTACGATCCTGAGATAGAGCGCTCTACGATGCTGAGTGAGCTCTACGATCTGCCGAGCCTTTGTGCTGCATTTGTTTTGCGAGCTCTACGATCTCACACTTAGTACTGCTAGCTTGTTGACTGTTCTATGATCATTCTCTGGCTGTTCTTTGGTTATGCCATAGTTGCTCTTTGTAACATTCTACGGTCAGTCTAGCCTTGCTTTTTACATATAACATTTCAGCTCATAAGATCAACCTAACAAGATTGATCTTTTCTAATCTAAGTCCTTGTATATCAAATTCATTTAAGGACTTTATAATACCTAATGTTACAGATATGTTTTGATCAGATAAATAATAATTCGACTCAGACCATCCTAACATATTTGATCTTTCCAGTCTAAGTCCTTGTACATATTTTTTATTAGGGACTTTACAAAGCATTATCATTGTGTATGTTCTTTTAATCATTTTGTCATCAATCAAATCTCATATAATGAATTATAGAATCTCATGCAGATCTTTTAACAATCTCCCCTTATAAGAATGGACTTAAGATACTCATGTAGATTCTCAATAGTTACTTTATGGCAAGTGGTGTTCACACTTAAGCAAATCGAGTTAAAGCCAAGAGTTACTGTACAACAGTTGTAAACTGTAGTCATAAAGAGACGTGCAACTAACCATCGTTTTTCGTGTCCCACTCAGCCGAATTAAGAGAGAAGTGATAAAGATCCAGTTCAAATTTATTATTTGACTCTTACTCTTTAATGTTTGAAATTCCTCTGTTTCTGATTTCTAAATCTTCAGAGCCACAGTTTCTAAAAGAATATCAAAAATTCTAAATAATCTCTTCTGCGTTCTTTCCAGCAAAAATCAATCAAATGGCAAACTTTCATGTTATCAGTGGCAATCAAGTATGTTTCGACAACTTTGATGATTCAGAGGAAAGGTTCAAAGTCATTCTGAAGCTGATTCAAGCTGCTGGATTTACTGAGTATTTGGAGTCAAACACTAGAATCTATTCTGACCTTGTAAAGGAATTCTATCTGAATGCTACCTATAGTGGTGGTATCATTGTCTCCAAAGACAAAGGAACTTCTTTGTGGTTGGGACCCTCTGAAATCAATCATTTCTTAGGATCTCTCAATCAAGGCATTACTTCTTTTGATTAGATCAACATGGAAGAGGGGAAGCAAATTATGGGCTATCAAAAGAAGTCTCAACTTTAGGGGATAAAGAAGAAGGATTTTTTGCAGGAGTATGAGTTTCTCGCTGACATTATTGGCAAGTGTATTCTCTGTAAGGATACTGCTTATGACACTATCAGTGAACTCCAAATAAAGTTCATGACGGCTATTGTTCAAAAGACGAAAATTAATTTTGGCGCCTTTTATTAATTGGCTAGCTAAATGGATTGAAGATGCTAAGATAAAGAAAGTTGTAGGCAAACCAACTCCAAAGATACTCTATGGGAGATTTGTGAGCATTATTCTGAAGAAAAGATTGGAAGCCAAGATTGGAGATGAAGAGGGAGAATCCCTAAATGTGAACAAAAAGATTTCTCTTAGATTATTCGAAGACTGGAATAAGAATCCAGGAAGCAAAAACAAATTAAAGAAATCAAAAGTGGAAGTAAACCCACTATTCGTAAAAGTCAAAATTCCTTTAAGGGTAAAGGGAAGAGAAAGTTTGAAAAATAGACGAGGAAAGTTCTCCAGTTTTTACTAAACCTCAAGATCGTAGAACTCTGGACTCTACTGATGACAAACTTTTGAAGAAGAAAAGGAAGACAGAGAAGAAAGACAAGATTGTTCCTAAGGACTCTTAAAAGAAATCCTCCAATTCTGAGAAGAGGGAAAAAGAAGAAGACATCAAATCACCAATCTCCAAGTTTATTCTAAAGAGAAAGAGCGAGAGAAACCTAAATATGGTTGTTTAAAGTTAAGCCTTAACTTTGTTGGTTGTGATTTTCAAAAGAAAACCTCATATTTTTATGAGTATTTTTAAAGATCTATAAGTGGTGATAATAACCTCTTTCAAATAAATGAAAAAGGAGCTATGTTATGTTCATAATAAGTTTTAAACTTAAAAGTTGTCGTTTGTAAAAACCATAAGTGTCGGTTTTAAATCGATCATTGTTTGATCTTGAAAACATGTTTTAAAAGTGTTAGACTTTATGTTGGTTTACGTAATTCTATGTTAGTAAGTTATATAACATGATGAACTAGCTAAATAATACATAAGATGTCAAGGTTTGTCTTTCAAGTGAAGGAAAATGAAGTTTAGTTTGTATTTTGTCCTTGAGAGCGACTTTGAGTCAACTTCCGATCGGAATCTTGATTTGAAATCTAAAGGAAAGTTGTAGAGGGGGAAATTCTGATGAGAATGGACTGAAGAATCACCCAAAAAGGTTAAGAAACAAAGAAGTTATGGCCGTTTAACCAAGCCAGGGTCCAACAGTCTACACATTGCGGGAACCCACTGGTTTGACCTCTTAAATCGAACTTTTTGAGTTCGAGAATTTTGAAAGGGTAGTTAGACCATGTTATGGGTAGTTCATTATCTAAAGATGAATCAATTCTGAGTTGGTACGAGTGAGATATGAATTAGCTAAGCTATCGTAAAAGTTGAGAAAATTGAAAGTTAAAGTCATAATTAAAACTTGTAATGCGTATTGTGACTAATGTGAATATGTTAACTATATTACGATTGTAGGTTGTTCGAGGAACATAATAATGTTAGCATATGCTGGATAAACTTATCAGGTAAGTGTGACGCCCCCAAATCCGGGTTCTCTAACCTCGAATTCGGTGCTCACGATTCATCATCATCATATACATTCTATAAACTATAGTGGAATAATAAACATATATTGTTCATTATAATAAAGTCTGTAACATAATCCCAAGGTCTTCTTAACCTTAACTTAATGCCTACCTTTAACATTACAAAAGGTTTACTTAAATAATTACATCAAACATAAAACTAATTTAAGAGTTTATAATAAACTACTTTGTGCTTTTCCTTTTCCTTTATCTTTATTCGTCGAACTTTTCGGTTTAGCTGAAATAAACGTTATGATATAGTAAGGGTAGGCAACTAATTTGCTTAGCAAGTTTAATTACAAAGGAAATATATCATGATTAGAAGAAATTTATCTATTGATGTTCAACAATGAAATTCAATTGAAAGAACATTTAACAAGACTGAATAATTGAATAATAGATACTAAGTGGTTATAAATAACCATGAAAATATACGAAGGTTGTCAGTATTTAAACTGGTACTTTTAATAAGTTTTGATAATCAAGGGGATCAGCCTTTCATACCCGGTGATTTATGCATAAACACTTAATAATCGAGCAATAATTATTTTTCAATTTAATGCTTTAGTAAAATTGTCCTTTTCTCAGTCGAGGAATCCATACCAGTCAACTGGTTGGATTAGCTTTTAAAAATTATTTGAGTTTATCAAATTTAACATATTTGATCTAGCTGATACAATTAGCTTAGATCCAGCTCATAAACAGTTCATCAATGAAAGAAATTTAAATAATTCCTAGTCCAATAATAATAGAACAGGAATTTAATTGCACAAAGTGCGAATGTCAATAATCATTAAAGATGTGAATAATCATCAATAATTATTCACTAACATGCTTTGAAAGTAATAACTCGAGTTGAGTTAGGAACTTGCCTTGTTAGTAGACTACTGCTACGCAATTAAATGCATCCGCTTAAACAGTCTAAACTATCTTCTTTTGGAATACCTATCATAGATCTTCCAATTAGCCATAACATAATATTAAATTATCTAATATCTAATTACATACATAATAAATATTAGATATTATATTATATTCTTAAAAATATTATTATGCCTTGATAATATTACTATTAAGTAACAATCATCTTAAATTCATTTAATATTATTAATCTTAACAATATTTTATTTATCTCTTAGTATTATTAATTAATCAATAATACTTTATTCATTTGCTAATATTATTAAATATGTAATAATATTTTAATAACTCATTAATATTATTAATCCCCCTTAATAATATTTTATTAACTTACTAATATTATTAACCATTAATAATATTTTAACCATCTAATAATACTTTACTCTAATATTATTAATCAATTAATAATATTTAATCTTATATTATCAATTATATTAATAATATTTTAATCTAATATTATTAGTCTTTTAATAATATTTTAATCCTTTACAAATGTTTTGATTCAATATTATCCATCATTAAATAATATTTTAATTCAAATATTATTAACTACTTAATAATACCTTAATTTAATATTATTAATCTTATAATAATATTTTAAGCATTTATTAAATTTATAAACAATTTATTTTAATTGTTTACCCTTTATTAAATCATTATTTAATCATCCTTAAATGCCATAAACATAACCTTTTATCAAAAATTACCATAATACCCTCCAAAAATCTGCACCCAACAGATTTTAGGGTTCCCATGTCATAAAATCCCATTTTTACTATTTATGACATAACATAACCTATATTTTCACATTTATTCATAACTCAATCATTTACATGAAAAATACTTAAACACTTTCAAATTTTTTTATTTTCTAAGAAATAACAGTATACAATTCCCTCATGCACATATATTTTTCTCTAAAATTTTAATTTTAATTTACTATTTTTAACTGGTCCAAAACAGTCGGATCTAGTAACAATTTTCATAAATCGAATTCTTGTCTAAAAATTCTGAAATTTTCAGGGCACACTTCTTTCATATACATCTAGCTCCAATACAAATTTTGGAATATTTCATGGTACATACAAAGAGTTATTCATGTTTACTTTTAAATAAGTCATTTCTTGTAAAATCCATAACTTTTATTCTAGACATTCAAAAATAGCCATATTTGGACTGGATCTAGCTAACTCATCAAAGTATCACACCAAATATGTTTAGAATTTTTAAAGCATAAAACTCGGACGAAACTGCGCCTAGTAAAAAATGCTCAAAACAGCCCCCTTTTTTCTTCTTTTACAAATCTGGACAGTTTTGTCAAAACAGCTCCTATGGCTGAAAAAAATCATTATATTTGTGTGCTACCACATGGGTATGATAGATAACTTCCATATCTAGTACAGTCCTTTGACGGATCGCAAATGGGAGGTGTAAATTTCAAATAGTAGCATTTCAAAGTGACAAAAAGATTTAGGGTTTTTTTTATATACCTTGTTTTGTGAGATGCTTTCCTTATTCTTCCAAAGTAGCTCACAAATTTGGGATGCATGAAGATCAATCTCCCTCTCCTTTTTTTTTTCCCCTTGATATCCGAAGCTACCCTCTCTTTCTTTCTCTTCTGCTAACTTAGTTTTAGGAATAAAATAAAAGATGAAAGAGAAAATAAAGGATTTCGTGTATAAGTAAATAAGTAGATATATTATGTATATCTAATGTTTATCTTCCAATACACTATTCTCTCTCCCTTATCACCTCATCTTACTTGCAAGACTAACTAAATGTGCTGGATGTATTAAAGAGATGACACCTAAGGGAGTTATTGAAAATTAATAATTACCTTTGACAAATTGGGAGATAAGAATGATTTACTCCATATTATATATATACTCCCTTCAATATTCGGGTACTGCCCCCCCTCTTGCCCAAATGGTTTATTTTTATTTATTTTAATAGCTTAATTCACTTAATTAAATGTCCAAAATGCCCCTCTTTAATTGGGCTAAGTTTGAGCCATTCTATTTAATGTTTGGGCTTCCTAATTAATTATTTGGACTATGTAGACTAGCATAGTCCAATACTTTTAATTTTATCTTACCCTAATCATTTAATTAGAGTTTCAATCCCACACAATTTGGAATTTAAATAATTACTCATTTACCTTTAATTTTATAACCCAATTAGACTTACTTTATTGAAGTTATAAAATTAATTAATTGAGATGTATACATAAAAAAAAATCTCTTAGGGTTTGTGTACTAGCATATGAATTAGACACTAGCCCACATTAATTACTATAACCCTTAGGTTATTTAATCTCCACTCCTAATATATATACTATTAGGTTATAAGTTTTTCTTTTGATTTCACTTTATTTAATAAATAAACATATATACATATTTATTATATATATACATTTATTTATTCACATAACTTTTCTACATATTTATCATCATTGACAAATATCATTATATAATATATTCACATATCCTTCTCAATACATTACAAGGTTTTCAATATTACTAATGTTGAATTAATATATCTATTTATAAAAACTTAGAAATTATTGGTTATTACATTCTCCTCTCCTTATAAGAATTCCGTCCCCGGAGTTTCATACAAGGTTACTCAAAAAGATTCGGATAATCCTTCCTCATCTTTTCTTTGAGTTCCCACGTAGCTTCTTCAGCATTGTGATTCCTCCACAGAACTTTGACAGAATGTATAACCTTATACTAAGCATAGGGGCCGTAACGAGTCCTAAATGCTGTCTTTGGTACATTCTCTGGTCTCACCTTCAACTGATGATAACCCGTTCTCAAATCGATCTTCAAAAAATATCTTGCCCATTTAAGCTGATCAAAAAGATCATCTATTCTCGGTAACGGATATTTGTTCTTGATTGTCACCTTATTAAGTTCCCTATAATCCATGCATAACCTCATCAATCCATCCTTCTTCTTTACAAACAACACCGGTGCTCCCCACGGAGATACACTAGGTTGAATGTACTTTTTGTCCAACAACTCCTGTAACTGGACCATTAATTCTTTCATTTCTACCGGAGCCATTCTATACGGTGCTTTCGATATTGGCATTGTTCCCGGTACTAAATTGATCACAAATTCTATCTCTCGGTCTGGTGGAAGTCCTGTCAGTTCATCTGGAAAGACATCCCCAAACACATTTACTACAGGTATTTGCCCCACTTCAGGATTCACCATTCGTGTATCCACTACATGAGCCAAATAACCTTCACATCCTTTTCGTAACATCTTCCTGGCCTGCATCATCGTTAGACAATTTGTTTGTCTCGATGACTTACTACCATAAAATGCAACCTTAGACTTATTTGGTGTCTTAAGGTGTATGCTTTTCTTCTGATAGTCAATTACTGCCTCATGATTAAACAGCCAATCCATTCCTAGGATCACATCAAATTCTCCTAAGCATATTGGAATCAAATTCACGTTTAACTTATGTCCCCTTATTTCCACATCACAATTTTTATGGATAAACTTAACAGGGATCACTTCTTTGTTTACAACTTCTATATTCATTGGGTTTTCTAACTGTTCGCGAGGTAAGTTTAATCTTCTAGCAAATTCATCAGATACAAAAGAACAGGTAGCTCCCGAATCAAATAACACATATGCATTTATATTATTGATCATAATTATACCTGACACCACCTCCTTCGATGCCACTGCATCTTGTACAGTCATGTTGAAAGTTCTGGCTGTCGGCTTGCTTTGCTGAACTGGCCCTCCAATGGATAGTTTGGTGTTACTGCTCTTGTTGCCGCTTCCTCTCTCAGTATTCTTCTTTAACGGACAATCCTTGAATCGATGCCCCGTTCCTCCGCATCAAAAACAATCACTTTTCCTTAGCTTAGGACAATTTGGTGAAATATGTCCTTCTTGACCACAATTGTAACATATATTCTTCCCTTTCATGCACTCTCCCGAGTGATTCTTTCCACACTTTTCACATGCTTGTTTCTTTTGTTGAACACTCCTTTGCTGATTCTCTAGATTACTGCCACCGCAGCTTCATTTGCGTTTCTTACTGTTGCTACCACCACTGCTGGTACTCTGATTCCCACCTTCAATCCTTTTTTTGTTCTTCTCTCGATTGTATTTGGATACTGCCTCACTACTACCTTCTGCAATGATAGCTTTTTCTAATAAAGTCGCAAACAAATCGATTTGTAACACCGCTACTTTGCTAAAAATCCAGGGTTTCAACCCATTCTCAAATCTTCGTGCCTTTCGTTCTTCAGTATCCACCTGATGTGGTGCAAACCTTGCTAACTCATTAAATTTGGCTGCGTACTCTGAGACTGACATGTTTTCTTGTTTTAATTCCAAAAACTTAACTTCCATTTTTCTATGCATACTCCTTGGGAAGAAATTTTCGAGAAACAATTCTTTAAATCGTTCCCAGGTTATCACACCTTCTCCGGCTCTATTCTGATTCGCTTCCTACCAGAAATTAGCCTCGCCCTACATCAAATAGGTAGCAAAAGTTGTCTTTTGCTCCTCTGTAACTTTGGCAATAACAAAAGCCTTCTCCATCTTCTTTATCCACGTTTGCGCTTCAATAGGGTCCGTTGTCCCCTTAAACTCTGGCGGGCCTACTGCCTTAAAGTCCTTAAAGTTGGCCAAGTGGCCCTCAGGAGGGTTTGAGTTTACTGGTGGTGCAGCGTTTCTACCCTGCAGTGCTTGGGTTAACAGGTCAACGAACTGTTGCATCAGATTTTCTGGACCCGCAGAATTATTTACGGATTCCTCTTGGGTTGATGGTGGGGTCCTTGGTATTCCTCTTCCTCTCCATATTGGCGGCATTTTCTGATTCAATAAAAAAAAATTATATCATTTATGCATCATTTGCATTTTTATGCCACAATTTAATAGTGGTTTCATAAAAATTTAATCATATGCGTAAATCTTAATTATTATATTAGTCCCGACTTATGGCTTTATAATATGGCGTGTTATTATAATCAATATGGTCTGCGAATTGTTGAATTAACTTGCTGAATTTAACATATTACCCATATATAATTTACTATCTTTGATACGTTTATCAAAATATCGCATTTATATTCATATACCAACTTCTTTACATAACTGACATATTGCTATAAATGCCACATATCCCTATTTAATAACAAAATGTGGGATTTGTCAAAAGCTAAGACTCCCCTAATCTCATAAGTGGGGATACAGTATATTTACATACTACCTCACACCATCTGAAGTTTACATAATACAACTGAAGTTTTATTTGATGAGTGGATTTTATACCTATGAATTAGGTATTGTTGAGCTTAATTATTGTTATCCTTAAGTGTTTTTAGTATCATTTTATTTATTTTTGTGTTTATTTATTGTAGGATGGAGTTGGAGGGGCATATAAGTCATTTGGTGAAGAAAAGAATTAAAAAGGATTAAAAATTGGGCTGAGTGGCATTTTTGTAAATATGTGGTCTTAGTCAAGCGCCTAGAGTGCTTGGATTTGAACTAGGTTGAGCACCTAGAGCGCTCTAATGCAGAATGAGAAGGTTTTGTGTGGCTGTGAGGAAAAATTGAAGCTAATTAGGAATCTGAATGAGGGTTTTATTAATATACAAAGGAGAAGACTTCAGAACATAACATAACAAGATATTTTGCAGAGAAAATAACGAGGAGAACACGAAGGAGATTTGTAGAACTTGAAGATCAAGACAGAGATTGGGAGCGGCTTTATAGTTTCTTCTATCCCTTTCTTTTATCTTTAATTTTGTAATCTTTGGGGATGTTTTTATTTATTATCTGGATAATGTTTTCCTTAATCATTATGAACTAAACTTTCAATTAAGATTGCAACGGAACTTAGTATGAAATTTAGATTGATGCTTCTTATTTAATTTTAGTTAATTATTTTTGAATCATTTATCATAACTTGTGTTTATTGATTAATTGTCTGGTCAACAATTACCGGGATAATTTATACAAAATTGGAAGATGGAGTATAGATTTAGATCTGGGTATGATAGCATTAGTTCATATAATCTGAATAAGGTTAATATGTTCAGCGTATAGGATAGGAATATACCTATATGTCTTTTGCAGCCATTGAAAGAATTTGAGCTTGAAATCCTAATTAACATAATTCACATAGGAATATAGTGAGTTAATTAATTAGGATGTTCCTTGTAATTCTGTTGCTTAATTGTTGGATTTATAAGGATTTGTTCATATGTCTATCGGAAGAAGTGCGTGAATAATATAAAGAATTCTTGGTTAGCGATTCATTATAATTAATTAATTAAATAGGGAGTGTGTTAGTTTAAATGAAATACTAAGGGAAGTTGTAATCTTAAGCTTTTAAATTTGCATTTTTCTTGTGATTAATTATTTTAGTAGTTAATTTTAATTTTAATTCTCAAATATAATTCGTAGTTTAAATAGGATTAATTGAGTTAGAATTAGTAATTTTTAAATATTAACATGTTTCCTTGTGGGAACGATACTCTACTTACTCTTTATTACTTGTTGACCACGTATACTTGCGTGTAAATTGTCAATACCAATTTTGGACAACAAGTTTTTGGCGCCGTTGTCGGGAAAATTATTTTAATATTTTATCATTATTAATTTTGATAAAGTTAATCTTAATTTAAACATTTTTTTTTCTTTCTTTCTTTCTTTCTTTCTATCTTACTTCCTTTTCAGGTACCATGACTGCATTTAATTATCAATGATCGTATGATGGAATGACACATGCAACGAGAGGGAGCGTAAAATGCACTCGTTCAAAAGAAAGTGAGATGGAGCATAAAATGCACTCACTAAAAAGGAAAAAAATTATTTGAATTCCTTAGGAAGGGTTTAAAAAGGATTTAAATGTTTTAAATAACATTGTGATTGCTTAGGGGCCCCTATGCTTAGTGATTGCTTGAATCAGTTGAATTGATTGTGTTCACAGGTTGAATTGAGTTAAAATTGAAAGTTTTCCTCTAAGAAGTCAATTATGTGATTGATTTGAGTTGTGATTGATTAAAATGGTTGATATACACACACGCACAACATGGGTGATGGCAGGTGTAATTTAACTAATTGGTTAAAGTTAGAAACTTTGCATTGGTTGGATGTTTTGTTTAAGTACTATATGATTTCTTTGAGGCCTAGTGTTGGATACTATGTTGGTTGATTGTTTAATTCGTAGGCATGATAGTTAGTTTGTATTTGCATCATTGCATTACTTGAGGACAAGCAATTGGTTAAGTTTGGGGGTATTTGATGAGTGGGTTTTATACCTATGAATTAAATATTATTGAGCTTAGTTATTGTTATTCTTAAGTGTTTTTAGTATCATTTTATTTATTTTTGTGTTTATTTATTGTAGGATGGAGTTGGAAGGGCATAAAAGTCATTTGGTGAAGAAAAGAATTAAAAAGAATTAAAAATTGGCCTGAGTGGCATTTTTGTAAATATGTGGTCCTGGTCAAGCGCCTAGAGCGCTTGGATTTGAACTAGGAGAGCGCCTAGAGCGCTCTAATGCAGAATGAGAAGGTTTTGTGCGGCTGTGAGGAAAAATTGAAGCCAATTAGGAATCTGAATGTGGGTTTTATTAATATACAAGGGAGAAGACTTCAGAACAAAACATAACAAGAGATTTTGCAGAGAAAACAACAAGGAGAACACGAAGGAGATTTGTAGAACTTGAAGATCAAGACAGAGATTGGGAGCGGCTTTATAGTTTCTTCTATCCCTTTCTTTTATTTTTAATTTTTATAATTTCTGGGATGTTTTTATTTATTATCTGGATGATATTTTCCTTTATCGTCATGAACTAAACTTTCAATTAAGATTGCAACGGAACTTAGTATGTAATTTAGATTGATGCTTTCTATTTAATTTAAGTTGATTACTCTTGAATCGTTTATCATATCTTGTGTTTATTGATTAATTGTCTGATCAACAATTACCGGGATAATTTATACAAAATTGGAAGATGGAGTATAGATTTAGATCTGGATATGATAACATCTGTTCATATAATCTGAATAAGGTTAACATGATTAGTGTATAGGATAGGAATATACCTATATGTCTTTTGCAACCATTAAAAGAATATGTGCTTGAAACCCTAATTAACATAATTCACATAGGAATATAGTGGGTTAATTAGTTAGGGTGTTCCTTGTAAATCTGTTGCTTAATTGCTGGATTTAAGAGGATTTGTTCATGTGTCATTCGGAAGAAGCACTTGAATATTATAAAGAATTCTTGTTTAGTGATTCAATGTAATTAATTAATTAAATAGGAAGTGTATTAGTTTAAATGAAATACTAAGGGAAGTTGTAATCTTAAACTATCATCTCTGCATTTATTCTTGCGACTTCATAATTCAGTAGTTAATTTTAATTTTAATCCTCAAATATTATTCGTAGTTTAAATAGGATTAATTGAGTTAGAATTAGTAATTGATAAATATTAACATATTTCCTCGTGGGAACGATACTCTACTTACTCTTTATTATTTGTTGACCACGTATACTTACGTGTAAATTGTCAATACTTATTTTGGACAACATCATATAACCCTAATAATCAAAAGGGGTACTACTGCATCTATATACATATAGGACCACCAACTATCACTGCACATCAGGATGAGGTGCATCCGTATGCTCCTGCTCCGGTGGAAGAAATCCGTCCATAAGTCGACGTCGAACTGATCGGCTCGACTCACCTACCTCTATGGAACCCCTCTACAATCCTACCCTCTGACTCATATAGGCAGTATCTAAAGCTCGCCCCAATGAGTCAATCCTAACCTCCTTAGCCTGCAGCTCCTCCCCGAGTTGATCCACCAGCCTGGCTGCCTTTACCCAAGCGTCCGAGATTCTAATCTTGTCAGCTATCTCTAAGTCGAACTCAAACTTCATCACCTGATTCTCTAATGTCCTCTCACCCAGCTGAAACTCTAACAACTCAACTCTGGCCTTCTGCTCGTCCAAGTCTGCTAATGCTTGATGGGCAACATCCTTATACTGCTGCTCAGTGCTCTGGAGAGTGTGATTTTGCTCCTCTAAGTGAGCAATCCTCTCTTCTATCTCATGGTTCCTAGACATCAAGTCTGCCATCATGATATCCTTTGAGGTATCTTCTATCACCTCGTGCTCCTCAACATGATCCCTCAGCTCCTGCTCCGCAATATGGCTATCCTGACCCTCCTCTGCCATCCTATAATCAAAATAGCAAAAATAACATCAGTATCACAATAAAATATATTCATTGAGAAAATGAAATAATATTTTATCATGTACAATCTATACTAGATGAATTTCCATAATCCATCACCTAGCATATCCTATGTGAGTTTTCTTTTAAGGTTATAACTTAGGTTTCGCGTTCCTAAAGTATATAACCTACAACTTTGATACCAACCTGTGACGCCCCCAAATCAGGGTTCTCTAACCTCGAATTCGGTGCTCACGATTCATCGTCATCAAATACATTCTATAAACTATTGCAGAATAATAAACATACATTGTTTATTATAATAAAGTCTGTAACATAATCCCAAGGTCTTCTTAACCTTAACTTAATACTTACCTTTAATATTACAAAAGGTTTACTTAAATAATTACATCAAACATAAAACTAATTTAAGATTTTATAATAAACTACTCTTGTGCTTTTCCTTTTCCTTTATTTTTCTTCGTCGAACTTTTCGGTTTAGCTGAAATAAACGTCATGATATAGCAAGGGTAAACAACTAATTTGCTTAGCAAGTTTAATTACAAAGGAGATATATCATGATTAGAAGGAATTTATCTATCGATGTTCAACAATAAAATTCAACTGAAAGAACATTTAACAAGACTCAATAATTGAATAATAGATACTGAGTGGTTATAAATAACCATGAACATATATGAAGGTTGTCAGTATTTAAACTGCTCTTTTTAATAAGTTTTGATAATCAAGGGGATCAACCTTTCATACCCGGTGATTTATGCATAAACACTTAATAATCAAGCAATAATTATTTTCCAATTTAGTGCTTTAGTAAAATTGTCCTTTTCTCAGTCGAGAAATCCATACCAGTCAACTGGTTGGATTAGCTTTTAAAAATTATTTGAGTTTATCAAATTTAACATATTTAATCTAGCTGATATAATTAGCTTAGATCCAACTCATAAACAGTTCATCAATGAAAGAAATTTAAATAATTCCTAGTCCAATAATAATAGAACAGGAATTTAATTGCACAAAGTGCGAATGTCAATAATTATTAAATATGTGAATAATTATCAATAATTATTCACTAACATGCTTTGAAAGTAATAACTCGAGTTGAGTTAGGAAACTTGCCTTGGTAGTAGACTACTGCTACGCAATTAAATGCATCCGCTTAAGCAGTCTAAACTATCTTCTTTTGGAATACCTATCATAGATCTTTCAATTAGCCATAACATAATATTAAATTATCTAATATCTAATCACATACATAATAAATATTAGATATTACATTATATTCTTAAAAATATTATTATGCCTCGATAATATTACTATTAAGTAACAATCATCTTAAATTCATTTAATATTATTAATCTTAACAATATTTTATTTATCTCTTAGTATTATTAATTAATCAATAATACTTTAATCATTTGCTAATAGTATTAAATATGTAATAATATTCTAATAACTCATTAATATTATTAATCCCCTTTAATAATATTTTATTAACTTACTAATATTATTAACCATTAATAATATTTTAACCATCTAATAATACTTTACTCTAATATTATTAATCAATTAATAATATTTAATCTTATATTATCAATTATATTAATAATATTTTAATCTAATATTATTAGTCTTTTATTAATATTTAATCCTTTACAAATGCTTTGATTCAATATTATCCATCATTAAATAATATTTTAATTCAAATATTGTTAACTACTTAATAATACCTTAATTTAATATTATTAATCTTATAATAATATTTTAAGCATTTATTAAATTTATAAACAATTTATTTTAATTGTTTACCCTTTATTAAATCATTATTTAATCATCCTTAAATGCCATAAACATCACTTTTTATCAAAAATTATCATAATACCCTCCAAAAATCTGCACCCAACAGATTTTAGGGTTTCCATGCCATAAAATCCCACTTTTACCATTTATGACATAACATAACCTATATTTTCACATTTATTCATAACTCAATCATTTATATGAAAAATACCCAAACACTTTCAAAATTTTTTATTTTCTGGGAAATAACAGTATACAATTTTCTCATGCACATATATTTTTCTCTGAAATTTTAATTTACATTTACTATTTTTAACTGGTCCAAAACTGTTGGATCTAGCAACAATTTTCATAAATCAAATTCTGAAATTTTCAAGGCACACTGCTTTCATATACATGTAGCTCCAATAAAACTTTCGGAATATTTTATGGTACATACAAAGAGTTATTCATGTTTACTTTTAAATAAGTCCTTTCTTGTAAAATCCATAACTTTTATTCTAGACATTCAAAAATAGCCATATTTGGACTGGATCTAGATAACTCATCAAAGTATCACACCAAATATTTTTAGAATTTTTAAAGCATAAAACTCGGACAAAACTGCCCCTAGTAGAAACTACTCAAAACAACTCCCTTTTTTCTTATTTTACAAATCTGGACAGTTTTGCCAAAATAGCTCCTATGGCTGAAAAAAAATCATTATATTTGTCTGCTACCACATGGGTATGATAGATAACTTCCATATCTAGCACCGTCCTTTGACGGATCGCAAATGGGAGGTGTAGATTTCAAATAGTAGCATTTCAAAGTGACAAAAAGATTTAGGGTTTTTTTTATATACCTTGTTTTGTGAGATGCTTTCCTTATTCTTCCAAAGTAGCTCACAAATTTGGGGTACATGAAGATCAATCTCCCTCTCCTTTTTTTTTCCTCTTGATATTCGAAGCTACCATTTCTTTCTTTCTCTTATGCTAACTTAGTTTTAGGAATGAAATAAAAGATGAAACAGAAAATAAAGGATTTCGTGTATAAGTAAATAAGTAGATATATTATGTGTATCTAATGTTTATCTTCCAATACACTATTCTCTCTCCCTTATCACCTCATCTTACTTGCAAGACTAACTAAATGTGTTGGATGTATTAAAGAGATGACACCTAAGGGAGTTATTGAAAATTAATAATTACCTTTGACAAATTGGGAGATAAGAATGATTTACTCCATATTATATATATACTCCCTTCAATATTCGGGTACTCCCCCTCCCCTTCTTGCCCAAATGGTTTATTTTTATTTATTTTAATAGCTTAATTCACTTAATTAAATGTCCAAAATGCCCCTCTTTAATTGGGCTAAGTTTGGACCATTCTATTTAATGTTTGGGCTTCCTACTTAATTATTTGGACTATGTAGACAAGCATAGTCCAATACTTTTAATTTTATCTTACCCTAATCATTTAATTAGGGTTTCAATCCCATACAATGTGGAATTTAAATAATTACTCATTTACCTTTAATTTTATAACCCAATTAGACTTGCTTTATTTAAGTTATAAAATTAATTAATTGAGATGTATACATAAAAAAAAATCTCGTAGGGTTTGTGTACTAGCATATGAATTAGATACTAGCCCACATTAATTACTATAACCCTTAGGTTATTTAATCTCCACTCCTAATATATATACTATTAGGTTATAAGTTTTTCTTTTGATTTCACTTTACTTAATAAATAAACATATATACGTATTTATTATATATATACATTTATTGATTCACATAACTTTTCTACATATTTATCATCATTGACAAATATCATTATATAATATATTCACATATCCTTCTCAATACATCACAAGGTTTTCAATATTACTAATGTTGAATTAATATATCTATTTATAAAAACTTAGAAATTCTTGGTAATTACAGTAAGTTTTTCAGAACTTGTTGCTATGTGCATTGTTATGTTACAATGTGATATTAACTTGTTGATATGAATCTATATTGATGTTATGTTGAATCAATGGGTGTGATTATTTGTGAACTATGTGAAAAGCATGAAACATGATTACATGTGAAATATGTACAAATTGTGAAGCATGATTTGATATAAGTTACGAAGCATGTTTTAAGTGCGATGTATAATAATTGAGAAACATGTATACAATGTCATACATGAATATATTGCCAAGCATGCATGATGCATGATTTATGTGTTATGTAAAACTGTTGAACTTGCTGAGCTGTCGTGCTCACTCTTGCTTCAAACAAACACTTTCAGTGAAGTACGAGGTATCCGGAGATCCCGGTAAAGTGGAAGGAAAAAGATGGGATTAAAGAGGAGTTTAACAACAAAAACTCTATAGCTAGAAGAAATAAATCTTTGTATTGTAACTCTGTTATGTTATATCTGTTTGAGATGTTATAAATTAGAAAACTTATAGTATGGTATTGTTTGTACTTATGCTAGACGACATTTATCGTTAGCAGACTCACTTGAGTAAAGAAGTTATTATCTAAAATAGAAAGACTTATTGTTGTGATGTGAGTTTTATTTTTACTCACCGATAATGCATTAAATCAGATCATTTGGTATATGATCTTGAGTTGTATTAAGGAATTGTAAAGATTTCGATTCTGAGGCAAAGTTATAAGGAACATTATAAAAGTTTTAAATTTATTGAGTTTTTAACAACATATTATTATAAAATATTGTGAATAATAAGGTAAGGTTGTACATTAACGCACGAGGTCGCCTGTAGCGAGTACGGGGATTTTCGGGGCGCGTGTGCCAGCGTGTGCCTAGCGTGTACCAGCGTAAGCGCGACAAAGCAGCTTGTCACCGTAAGCACGACAAATTACTATATTAGTTTAAGCACGACAAAGCAACTTGCCAAAACAATTATACCAACAAGTTCATTGGCGAAAAAATTTATTTTTAAGCACGACATTTTTCGGAGAAAAATTTTATTTGACCTAATTCATCGTTTACATAATAAAATCACAAAACACCTGCTTCGAAATATCATTTCGATCTTTATTAAGCACATAAGTTACAAAATTTGAATCTCATCAAGGTTTAAGGTTTTAAACTTCTCGATACCTAGTTTTAGGTTATACGCTCTAATTCTAAACGTATATGATAGCGTTTTCGAATCGTATTAAGTTTTCAAAGATTACATAAACAGTCGTTCATTAGATATTTTTAGAGTTTTCATTCTTAACCTAGTTAAGACAATATTTATAATTTTGATAATATTTCGGGGTATTACAGGATACTTGCATAAGGTTTAGAAACTTGCATTCAATAAATAATTTGAACGAAGTTAGGAAACTTGCCTCTTGCGTAGATTATACTTATAGTTTTAATTTAAATTTGCTTCACGAATCCTACACCATATATATCCATATATAGACATACATTAGCTATACATATTTGATACACATTTATCATTAATTATACATATTTGTTATTCATATACTCAGTTGCATAAGCCAAGTAAACATGTATAGCCATACATTCAAACCATTGCATCACATGTTTTCGCTTTCATGTGAAAGTTTCACAAATTCAATTTAAGAAACACTTTCTTTTTGAAGTTCTTTTGAAATCTTGGCTCTATATAGCCATTATATGTTTAGACAGTACAAACATACCAAATGACACATAATGAAGCTTATAAGATCCTAATACACATGTACCATAACTCAGTTCTAATACAAAATATCATAATAGTTTTGCTGCATGGCGTGACCATGCTGCATTTATGCCTAGTAGTGGCGCGACCGCACTACTCCTACTGAGGCTAAAATTTTGGTTTTTCATTACCCTTTATTTTTAGCATCATACTAGGACTTTCTACTCATCATATACAGCCAAAACACAGAACTTTGAGGGCCATAACTTAGACTTGGGTTTACTTCTCAAAATACTTAAATTTTCCATTTAAAACTTCTTTAATTCATGCTTTGACAACTCAGTTCATGTATAGCTATATGGGGTAACATATGAGACACTAATCTATGGAGATAGAATAAATTAAATAGCTTAATATTTATTATTTAATATTTTAGAAATATTAAATATAAATTAATAAGAGGAGTCTTATTATTATTATTATTATTATTATTACTATTACTATTATTTCATTCCTAATAGGGATTGTGAATTAATTAATATAACTATTATTTAATTCCTAATAGGGATTGAGAATTAATTAATATAACTATTATTTAATTCCTAATAGGGATTGGGAATTAATTAATAGAAGTCCTCTCTCTCATTAATTCCTAATTGGATTAGGAATATAATTAAAGGAGTTTAATTAAAATAGAAACCCTAATCCTAAATAGTTTAGGGAAGGGGTTTTCCTACATCTATAAATAAGAGAAGTCTTATCATAGATTAGGGTTACACACTCTTGCATTAGATTGTGGAGAGTACTTACAATTTCTATAGAGATAGAAAACTAGGGTTTTGCCAAACACCCATCTTCTTGAATAAGTATTATTCCTTGGTGGATCACCTCTAGAGGCCAAACACTTGGGTGGCTAACATTGATCAAAGGAAAGAATCACACCGTTGAATTCAAGGAGAACGCGAAGGAATTGGAGTTGAACTTGTACCTGAGGAAGCTAGAATTCTACAAGGGTATAATTCTTATTCTCTATCTCTTTCGTTTAATTAATAATTGTGCATAAAGAACGATCATGGTGATGGTTTGTATAAAAATTTTAAAATCCGTTTTGTCGCGCTTCCGCTCTATTTATGTAATTTGATTGCATGTTCGCGTTATACAAACCTAACAGTGGTATCAAGAGCCAATCTTTATGCAAATTATTAATTGTTTTGATTCTAATTATATATGGGTATGTATTTAGAATAATTTATTGGGCATAATTAGTTGTATAAAATTATTATTTTATGAAAAACGAAATCACTTTATTTAATTAAATGGGTGATCCTACTTCGGTTTATATATATATATATATATATATATATATATATATATATATATATATATATAACTTAGAAAAGTATCCTGCTTCATGTTAACTTCGAAAAGTACCCTGATTATGCTTAGATTCACGCCAGTAACATGATTGGTCTTCCTGTTCACTAGAAAAGCTAACATGATTTAATAATATATATATATATATATTATATACCGAAGTACCTGGTGCAATATATATATATATATATATATATATATAATATTCTTAATAATTTTATAATTAAAATAAAGAGTTTATTTTAATCTTGAAATTGGATTTCATGCAACTTAAAATTGCCCATTAAATGATACTCGTATATATATAGAATGATTTTATTATTCATGAGATGAATGTTATTTATTGATACATATAGAGATATGTATGATAATAAATAGGGATTGATTATAGACTATTGACCAATGTGTGATTGAAATTATTTTAGAGGATGCTTGAATGTATGAGTTTTTATAAATGGGGTCTGCGTACCTCGTCTTTTCTAATTTTTCTTAATGTAAATTCTATCTCCCTCCTATGTACTTCCCCTTGACTGCTGATCAAGGTTTCTATTTATTTTAAATAGTTTATGCAATATGATTAGTTAGAATTATTTTGAAGAATTGGAGACCAAGGAGCAAGGAGCGCTTGAAGACCCGTTTGTAAAGGAGCCCGGGATTTAAATGTAATAGTTATATTTAAATTTAATTCTTGCACCCTAGGTTTGACCTTTTGGTTCACTTGGTGGCTCTAGTGAACCAAACTAGAATAAAAGTCCATAATCAATCCGGGTAGAATATAGTATTCTATATGTGCATGCTTACTATATATATATTATATATTATCCAACATGCTTCGCATGTTAAATAATATGACGCGTATTTTATATATATATGTGCATGCGCGCTAAACAAGATGAGACTAATAATAACAAACCCCTCAAAGAAATTATATTAAGTCCTAAGCGTTCAAAGATATTTGGAATATCGAACGTCGCCTTCTAGCATGGTAAAGCGATAGAGTATTAAATATTTAATATGAGTTTGTTGTGTCACACAAGGCAAGTATTAAATATTTAAGATATTGCTTTATCACATTTGATGCTTATAAATAGACTGAACGATGCTGTTTTGTTGTGTCACACAAGGACAGTGTTTTTCTTTCGAATATATGGAAGTGCTAGGTTGGACTTAACTTGGATAATTTTGATTCGGATGTGTCACACTTGATCAAAATAATCTAAGAGGCAAAATACAAGGAGTTACATAGTGATGTAATTGACAATAGTTGTCTACCTATTTATTTATATATAGTTTGTTGTGTCACACAAGGCTATATACATTTGAAATGGGATCCTTATTCTCATTAGCAAATCTTTAATTAGATTTGTCGAACTATATAAAGAGGATAATATAGTTTGATGAAAATAGTGGGAGATACCAATTTAAATAAAGACCTAATTTATTTTGATGATTAATAAAATGAATGTATGCTAAAATGTTGTCTATTTCACATGCAGAATTTAAAAATGTCAAACTCACTATCACTGCGTAGCATACTTGATGCTAACAAACTGACCGGACCGAATTACACGGACTAGTTAAGGAATCTGAGAATTGTTCTCACTGCTGAAAAGATTTCTTATGTTCTAAATTCGCCAGTCCCTGCAAATGTTGCAGAAACAACCTCTGAGGAAGAGATTGCTACTTTTAGAAAGTGGCAAGATGATGCAATCTTGGCTCAATACATCATGCTCGCATCCATGAGTAACAAGCTTCAGCGTCAGCATGAAACTATGGATGCTCCTACTATATTGCTGCACCTCAAAGAGTTGTATGGTGAGCAAAGTAGGACTGCTAGATATCAGATATCTAAGGAGCTCTTCCGATCTCGTATGACCGAGGGCACTGCTGTTGAGACTCATGTCCTTAAGATGATCAATCTGATTGAACAACTTGGACAGCTTGGGTTCGTGATGGATGGGGAGTTAAGCCAAGATTTGATCTTGCAGTCACTCCCGGACACCTTCTCACAATTTGTTGTGAATTTTCACATGAATAAGTTGGACGTCAGCTTGCCTGAGTTACTTAACATGCTGAAAACAGCTGAAGGTCACTTCTCATCCAACAAGAACCAAGTCTTACTGGTGGATGATTCTTCCAAGAAAAGGAAGAGGCCCAAGGTATCTTCTGAAAAGAAGAAAGACAAGAAGGCTAAGGGCAAGGCGAAGAGAAAGGATAAGAAGAAACCTGATCCAGATAGCAAAGGAGTTTGCTACCACTGCAACAAGCCGGGACATTGGAAGAGGAACTGCAAGCAGTATCTTGCGGACCAAAAGAAGCTTGGAGAAGCTTCGACTTCTGATCTAGGTTTGTTCATGATTGAAATTAATTTTTCTGAAAGTCAAAATTCTACTTGGGTATTGGATACCGGCTGTGGTTCTCACATATGTAATAATATGCAGGGACTAAGCAGAAGTAGAAAGCTGAACAAGGATGAAGTCGTCCTACGAGTGGGAAATGGAGCAAAGGTTGCTGCATTAGCTGTAGGGACTTATTGTTTAGCACTGCCTTCGGGAAAGTTCATTAGTTTAAATAATTGTTATTATGTTCCGACACTCATTAGAAACATTATTTCAATTTCTGTATTGGATATGGATGGTTTTGATATTATAATAAAGAACAACAGTTGTTCTATTTATAATAAAAATGTTTTATATGGTGTTGGGAACCTACTGAATGGACTTTACATACTTGACTTGCATGAAAATATACTTCAAATTGAACAAACTAAGAAAAGAAAAAGAGATGATGTTAATTATGCCTTTATGTGGCACTGTAGACTCGGTCATATCAATGAAACAAGATTAACCAAGTTGCATAAAGATGGGCTTTTAGAGCTATCTGATTATGAATCATATCCAACTTGTGAATCTTGTCTCATGGGTAAGATGACTAAATCTCCTTTTAGTGGAAAAGGAGAAAGAGTTACAGAGTTGTTAGCGTTGGTACACACAGACGTATGTGGACCTATGACAACGAATGCACGAGGAGGGTATTCTTATTTTATTACTTTCACTGATGATCATTCTAGATTTGGATATGTGTATTTAATGAAATACAAATCTGAATCGTTTAAAAAGTTCAAAGAATTCAGAAGTGAAGTAGAGAAGCAAACTGGTAAGAGTATTAAGATTCTTCGATCGGATCGAGGAAGGGAATACTTAACCAATGAGTTTCTCAATTGTCTCAAAGAAAATGGTATAATCTCACAATGGACTCCACCAGGGACGCCACAGTTGAATGGTGTATCTGAAAGGAGAAATCAAACATTGTTGGACATGGTTCGTTCCATGATGAGTTTTACCGACCTTCCAATATCCTTCTGGGGTTATGCTCTAGAAACGGCTGCATATCTACTTAACAAGGTACCTACCAAATCCGTCCCAAAGACCCCATATGAATTATGGACAGGTAGGAAACCAAATCTTAAGTATGTTAAGACTTGGGGTTGTCCAGCTTATGTCAAAAGGTTTGAGCATGATAAGCTAAAGACTATATCCGACAAGTGTAGATTTGTGGGTTACCCTAAAGAAACTGTAGGGTATTATTTCTATCATCCTACTGATCAAAAGGTGTTTGTAGCAAAACACGCTGCCTTCTTGGAAAAGGAGTTTATCCTTGAAGGGGTCAGTGGGAGTAAGATATACCTTGAAGAAGTTCAAGAACCACAAAATACTACGGATCAAAGTCAAGTACCTGACCAAGTGGAAGAACCTACTGTACCACTACCTATTCGTAAATCTGGAAGAGTACCGAAGATACCTGATAGGTATGGATTCATCATAGAGGATGATGATGAGGTACGCATCATAGATGATGATGATCCATTGACTTACGAAGAGGCTATGAGTAGTGAAGACTCAGAGAAATGGCAAGAAGCCATGAAATCCGAGATGGACTCCATGTATGAAAACCAAGTATGGACTTTGGTTTCACCACCTGAGGGCATTAAGCCTATTGGGTGTAAATGGGTCTTTAAGAGAAAGACTGGAGCGGATGGCAAGGTAGAGACCTATAAGGCCCGACTGGTTGCAAAAGGTTTCAAACAAAGACAAGGAGTTGACTATGATGAAACCTTCTCACCAGTAGCTATGCTCAAGTCTTTTGCTTGCAATTGCAGCTTATCATGACTGTGAGTTCTGGCAAATGGACGTGAAAACGGCCTTCCTCAATGGAGAGCTTGAGGAGAATGTATATATGATACAGCCAGAGGGTTTTGTTTCAACGGTTGGAACAAACCAAGTCTGTAAGCTACAAAGATCCATTTATGGATTGAAGCAAGCTTCTCGAAGATGGAACATCCGTTTTGATGAGATAATCAAAAGGTTTGATTTTATCAAAAATGAGGATGAACCATGTGTGTACAAGAAGGTTAGTGGGAGCGCTGTTTCATTCCTTGTATTATATGTTGATGACATATTACTGATAGGGAATGATGTTCCTATGCTACAGTCGATCAAAATTTGGTTATCTAAACACTTCTCCATGAAGGACTTGGGTGAGGCATCCTATATTTTGGGGATAAAGATCTATAGAGATAGATCTAAAAGGATGCTTGGCTTGACCCAAGGAAAGTACATTGACTCGATGCTAAAGAGGTTTAGCATGAAAGATTCCAAGAGAGGTCTCATGCCGATGAGCCATGGAATACATCTCTCTAAGAAACAGGCCCCAAAGACACCTGAGGAGAGAAACCGAATGAGTAAGATTCCTTATGCTTCAGCAATAGGATCTATCATGTACGGTATGATATGTACTAGACCAGATGTCGCTCATGCACTTAGTGTAACAAGCAGATATCAGTCGAATCCAGGAGAAGAGCACTGGAAGGCAGTGAAAAACATCCTAAAGTACTTGAGAAGAACTAAGGATGTATTTCTTGTCTACGGTGGGTCTGAATTAAAACTAGAGGGCTATACAGACTCAAGTTTTCAAACGGACCAAGATGACTATAAATCTGTTTCAGGGTATGTGTTTACCTTAAACGGTGGCGCAGTGAGTTGGAAGAGTTCCAAGCAGCAAACAGTTGCTGATTCAGTGACAGAGGCAGAGTACATAGCTGCAAGTGAAGCTGCAAAGGAAGCTGTTTGGATGAAGAAGTTCATAACTGAACTTGGAGAGGTTCCTAGCATTAGAGGAGCCGTACCTTTATTCTGTGACAACACCAGAGCTGTTGCGCAGGCTAAGGAACCCAGGTCTCATCAGAAATCCAAACACGTGTTGCGGCATTTTCATTTGATTAGAGAAATCATTGGAAGAGGAGATGTCACCCTGGAGCGTGTGGACTCTCAAGACAACATTGCAGATCCATTTACTAAAGCTTTAACACAACAGCAGTTTGATCGTCACTTAGAGAAGATGGGTATTAGATACCATGGCGATTGGCTTTAGTGCAAGTGGGAGATTGAAAGTAGTATGCACACAAGCCAATCATATTTGATATGATATAGCATATACTTTGTAATCTTATTCATTTATTAATAAAAGAATTGATTTTCTTAAAAGGCATTTTATATTATCTACATGGTGCTGTTATATTAAATGTGATAAACCCATAGTTTTGAGCAATGCTTTTAGAATCATGATAGTGATCATGCTAATGAGATCTAAACTCTAGATAGCTCACAAACTAAAATTGTTCCTAATCATTGGATTACTAAATTGGGGATTAGTGAATCCGGATAGATTAGTACATACGTTGCTTGCTCTTAGGAAGAGGATGATTGATCTCATAATCATTTGTGTGGAGACACTAAAGCAAGTATGTAGGTGCTTATTAGAGAATAAGTTCACTGAACGTGACTCGCTAAGGAATACCTAATGGAGTTTTACTCGCCTGTCAATAGGAATTCCTCTAGTGATAGTAGTACAAGTGATCCTTGGACTTGAGATCATCATAGTATCTTGTGTATGATGAGTTATACTTTGACATGTCCCTTAAGACCTTTAGGGTATATCAAAGGGTATGATTGGGTATAATAAGTTGTACATGGAGATAGGTGAATGATCAACAAAGAATCTACCACGTCTAGTAAAAGATGTGAATGTCTTATGTGATTCGATAAATAACAACTCAGTAGTCCTTGGCCAAGGCAGAATGAAATTAGAAAGGAGTTTCTAATTTGCATTATTTAAAGTTGTGTATTTGGGAATCGAAATACATATAATTAAATAAAATAAGACTTGACAGAAATTCCATGTCTTATATTTAATTGGGACATTGTATGGTAGAAGGATTGAATTGTACGGTAACTATTTACTCAAAGGTTCTTTTGTGATTAATGTTGAAATCTATATTATCTGAAAAGTCGTTGATCGCTAAGGGGGCTTACCCTTATTGTAGAATAAATATTATTTATTTAAATGAATTAAATAGTTTAATTTATTTATTTAAATAAGATTAGAATTGTTCTAATTGATTTATTCACAACCGGTTTTATATGGAGAACCTAAAGGGTCACACCGCAAAAGGAAAATATTTATTTAAGAAGTAAATGGCATAATTGTAATAATAAGTTAAGTATATTTAAATTAATCTATGGAGATAGAATAAATTAAATAACTTAATATTTATTATTTAATATTTTGGAAATATTAAATATAAATTAATAAGAGGAGTCTTATTATTATTATTATTATTATTATTACTATTACTATTATTTAATTCCTAATAGGGATTGGGAATTAATTAATATAACTATTATTTAATTCCTAATAGGGATTGAGAATTAATTAATATAACTATTATTTAATTCCTAATAGGGATTGGGAATTAATTAATAGAAGTACTCTCTCTCATTAATTCCTAATTGGATTAGGAATATAATTAAAGGAGTTTAATTAAAATAGAAACCCTAATCCTAAATAGTTTAGGGAAGGGGTTTTTCTACATCTATAAATAAGAGAAGTCTTATCATAGATTAGGGTTACACACTCTTTCATTAGATTGTGGAGAGTACTTACAATTTCTATAGAGATAGAAAACTAGGGTTTTGCCAAACACCCATCTTCTTGAATGTGTATTATTCCTTAGTGGATCACCTCTAGAGGCCAAACACTTGGGTGGCTAACATTGATCAAAGGAAAGAATCACACCGTTGAATTCAAGGAGAATGCGAAGGAATTGGAGTTGAACTTGTACCTGAGGAAGCTAGAATTCTACAAGGGTATAATTCTTATTCTCTATCTCTTTCGTTTAATTAATAATTGTGCATAAAGAACGATCATGGTGATGGTTTGTATAAAAATTTTAAAATCTGTTTTGTCGCGCTTCCGCTCTATTTATGTAATTTGATTGCATGTTCGCGTTATACAAACCTAACACCCTTCAAGATGGATCAATCTTGTATCGAAGCCTTTGAAGTGCTGAAAAAGAAGTTAGTCACAACCCCGATCATAGTTGCTCCCGATTGGACTTTACCTTTTGAGTTGATGTGTGACGCAAGTGATTATGCAGTGGGAGCTGTGTTGGGTCAGCAAAGGGATAAGATTTTTCACACCATTTATTACTCAAGTAAGACACTCACTGGTGCACAATTGAATTACACCACTACAGAAAAAGAGTTACTTGCAGTAGTATTTTCCTTTGATAAATTTCGAGCATATCTGATTGGAACTAAGGTGATAGTCTACACTGATCATTCAGCCATCAAATACTTTATTGCAAAGAAGGATGCCAAACCAAGGTTGATTCGATGGGTCCTCCTGTTGCAAGAATTTGACTTAGAAATTTGAGATAGGAAAGGTACGGAGAATCAGGTGGCTGATCATCTTTCGAGGATAGAGAATGCCGACATTCATAAAAAGGATGATGTGGTAATTAATGAGTCGTTTCCGGATGAGCAGCTATTTCGTATCAACACCAAAGTCCCTTGGTATGCTAATTACGTGAACTACCTAGTCAGTAACGTACTTCCGCAAGATTTCACTTCTCAACAAAGAAAGAAATTTCTCTATGATATCAAGCAGTACCTCTGGGATGAACCATTTCTCTTTAAAACTTGTGCGGATCAAATGATACGACGTTGTGTACCACAGGAAGAAATGGAGAGCATATTGACTCGATGCCATTCGTCAGAGTATGGAGGACATTATGGGGGAGAAAGAACTACAGCAAAAGTGCTACAATCAGGGTTTTTCTAGCCTTCGTTGTTCAAAGATGCCCACCTTTTTGTTCTAAAGTGCGATAGATGTCAAAGGTTTGGCAACATTTCGAAACGGCATGAAATGCCTCTCAACACTATCCTTGAAGTTGAACTCTTCGACGTATGGGGTATTGACTTTATGGGGCCATTTTCTTCATCATTGAACAATCAATACATACTTTTGGCTGTGGATTATGTATCAAAATGGGTTGAAGCAACTGCATTACCCACAAATGATGCCAAAGTGGTTCTACGGTTCTTGCAGAAAAATATTTTTACTCGATTCGGTACACCAAGGGCCATAATCAGTGATGAAGGTACCTATTTTTGCAATAAGTAGTTCACCAAGTTGTTAGCTAAATATGGAGTCAAACACAGGATTGTTATGGCTTATCATCCCCAAACGAATGGCTAAGTAGAGGTGTCGAATCGTGAAGTTAAGCAAATTCTGGAGAAAGTGGTGAACCCATCTCGTAAGGATTGGGCAATGAAATTAGACGATGCTTTATGGGCGTATTGCACGACCTATAAGAATCCCATTGGAATGTCACTGTATCGCATGGTTTACGAAAAAGTGTGTCATTTACCGGTCGAACTTGAACACAAGGCATATTGGGCAATTCAGAAATTGAACTTTGATCTCCAAGCATCTGGCGAGAAAAGGTTGGTTCAATTGAATGAGATGGAGGAATTTCGTCACCAAGCCTATGAAAACGCTAAGCTGTATAAAGAAAAAGTCAAGAGGTGGCATGACAGACGGATAGTTGATCAGAAATTCGAACCGGGACAGGCAGTATTGTTGTTCAACTCCAGATTGCGGTTTTTTCCTGGGAAGTTGAAGTCTAGATGGCCAGGTCCTTTCATTGTCACTGCTGTAGCCCCCCACGGGGCAATTGACGTCGAAGAACCAAACTCAAAGCGCACAATCAAGGTCAATGGTCAGCGACTCAAACATTATTGGGGAGGCGATGTGGATCGACAAGCATCAGTGATTTATCTCTCTTCTCTCGATCAAACTGATGCTTAATACCGTAGAGAAAGTCGGGCTGACGACTATAAACCAAGCGCTCGATGGGAGGCAACCCAATCATATTACTTTATTGCTTTAGTAGATTTAATGTTGTTAATAATTTTGTTTCTAGTTAGTAGAAGTAGTAGTTCAAATTGTTCCTGTTTTGAAATAATTCTTCAAATCTTTCGTAGTTAGACTCATTTATGTTGTTATTCTTTGGAACAGGGACAAAGACTTGGGGAATGCATTAGAAGAAGAGACATGCTATTGGGATGGTACCAATTGAAGGAAAGGGGAACAAAGTAAAAATTTCAGAAAAGAGGTTTCTCGCCCCGGCGAGAAAAATGCACTAGAGATCCTCGCCCTGGCGAGAACCTCTCTGCCAAAACTCGCTCAAGCGTGAAAATTTCTCACCCCAGCCCATTCTTCTCTGTCCATTCTCGCCCCGGCGATATTCTAAGGTATAAAATCCTCACCTCGGCGAGAATCGCGGAAATCAAATTTTAAAAAAATTTGATCCCAATTCAGTTTCTTTCAATCCTAAACCCATTCAACTTCTTCCAACTCCTATTTCTACCTCTCCTATACCGAGCAAACCTTCTCCTCTAATTTCTCTTCTAAATTCATCCCTCATCCTACCCACACTTGGCTTCCATCTCAAACACATCAAACTCCTCTCCAAAAATAAAACCCTAACACGGCTCTAAGTTCATCTCTCGTTCAAAAGAGGAGTACTCTATTTTCTATTCATAATCTACATACACTATATCTTTGCATGAATGAGTCCTAGGGTTTGTACCTAATTTAAGAAGCAAGTCAACTAGTTTAACCGCTCAACATCTACAAAATCTGTTCCATTGTCTCGTGCCTCTGTCAGGTATCCTACATTGGGTAATTTTGTTACTTCGTTTAAGACAAGTTCATCTGGAATTGGTATTGGGTAGTTTGTATCCATGCTTTACTCTTGAGTTCTGATTTCCGTTTAATTTTGGTTGGATCATCTGGGTTTCAATTTGTTTTAGTGTCTTCACTTGTGCAAAGTCTAGTTGGAAATTAGTAGAGTTTGAGTTTGGGGGAAGTTTTGTTCCTAATTTTACATAGCAGAGTTGTGGAGTGTTAATCTTGTTGTTTCAGAATCTACGTTTGGGTCTAATTGTTAAGTGGTCAGTAATGGCTCCTAAAAGGCATCGGGGTGAGGGTTCATCTTCAACACCATCCAGGCAATTTGATAGAAGGAAATTCGTCAATGCTAAGGCAGCTAACAGATATGATTCGTATACATCGGGTAAAGCTCTAACTCCCGAGCGCGGTCTCACACCTGACGAAGTGGTAGATGGTGAGATGATGCTATAGATAATTAAGAGGGAATAAGAGACATTCCCCGCCCATCCAGAACTTGCATGTATAGCCATTGTCAAAGAATTCTATGGCAATGCAGAAGACGTGGCTCCATGCGAGGTTATACTCAGGGGTAAGAAAGTTTCATTCAGCGCCCACACAATCAATGAATATTATAACTTGAGGCCTGATGGACGCTGTAGATACACTCAATTTCTTGCGAAGGGACCGAATTTGGAGAAGGTGGTTACTGACTTGTGTAAACCGGGGACGACTTGGATATCCAGAGGGCCACGTGCAGCATTTTCCTTTCATAGCAAGGATTTGAGTCGTTATGGTAAGGTCTGGTATGCCTTCCTCTCCGCTAAACTAATGCCATCACAGTATTTGCATTAGTTTCATTTTAGATTGCATTAGTCATCTATATGAAAAAAAAAATCAAAAATCCAAAAAACCCAAAAATTTAGTAGCGTAGGATCATATAGTATTGCATTTAGTAGGGGTATTCAAGCAATGCATTAATGGAAGTCATTTAGGGATGGCCAATGATGAAACTTGATCAGTTCTGATTCAGTTTAATGGGATGAATAGTGATTGCTAAATCTGGAGTTTGACTGTTTTTAGTTGTGTTTACTTGAGACCCTTGGTTTTTAATTGCTCTCGAATGTGTATTGAAGTAATTAGGAGTTGGTTCTTCTTTGGTGTATTACGTGCTCACATGAAGATATAGACTGTTATCACTTGTTGGATCGAAAAAAAAATAATTCAATAAAATTAAAAAAAAAGGTTGTTGAATAAATACTGCTTCGATGTCTGTCTAAGTGCAAGAAAAAGAAGAATTAACGAATATAGTCAGATAAGAGCAGGTCTTGACTAGTTTGTCTTTGTGGCCGGTGTTATTTGAATGAATATGCCCTTAGGATGTGTCTTTACACTCAGCGCCCTAAAATCATCTGGTTTGGGAGTCGTTGGTTGAAAGTTCATTACACAGGTGACATTGAATAGCCTAATAAAGATGAACATTGCACTAGTCAAGATGTATGACGAGATGGAGTGTAAAACGCACTCGGTAAAAAAGAAAAAAAGAGAAAAAAAATGAGAAGACAAGTGAATAGCAGTTGAGCTTGAAAGTAAAATCTGTGAACTTATCTTTTTCTGAGCATTGTGATACTAAGAGTTGAATTCATATTCTGATTAGTTTGATATATTTTGCACACACTTATGGAAGGGTTGAGAGTAAGTCATAACTGATGATAGTTGGCTTGTTGATGGTGCACGAGGTTAAAGTTCTGTTGAATTGGTAGTTACTGATTTCTGAGGCCGGATTTTTATGATGTCCGTTAATTATTTGCTTGAGTATGGACAGTCATGCATATGCATTCATGTAGGTAGTTAGTTTAGATGTTATTATGGTTTGTTTTGTGTTTTCGCTTGAGGACAAGCAAAGTTTCGAGTTTGGGGGTATTTGATGAGTAGGTTTTAACCTACGAGTTTGATACGTCTTTGGCTTAATCTTTACAGTCTTTAAGTGTTTTTAGTATCTTTTTATTTGTTTTTGTATTGCTTTTGTAGGTCGAGGTTGGCTGTAGGTTAAAAGAAGAAAAATAGCTGGGTGCAGGGCAACCTCACCGGGGCGAGAATCCATGGGTTAATAACCTCGCCGGGGCAAGACTTCGCCGGGGTGAGGACTTTTGTGAAGAACTTCTCGCCGGGGCGAGAATGCGGCTGATGGAAATTAAAAGATTTGTCAGCATTTAGTTATTTTGGAAAGGTTGAAGTTAACAAGGATTCTATCTACCACTCTGATGAGGAGACTAGAGGAGGCTTATGAAGATAAAAATAAGAGATCATAGATTAGAACATGACAAACAGAGATTGACTTTTCAGAGCTGAGCAAGGAGATTGAAGATCAAGTCAAGCATCATGAGGAATTCAGATTGGAGGACTAAAGATTACATTGAGTTTTCTTTTAATCTTTTATCCCTGAACCAGTTACATTTATGAATTAACTATCTATTTGATTTCAGTTATTCAATCAATTTGAGTTGTCTATCTTATTCTATGCTTATTGATTAATTGTTTGGCCGACAATTAGTGGAATATTCTAGGTGAATTCGGGAGATGCAATCTAGGGTTAGAACTGGATGAGATAGCATGTATTCTTAATTATTTGCATGTGTTGGATAATTAGGATTGTGAAGTGAATAGAGATATTTCTTTGCTGCATGTAACAGTTGGAAATTGAAGCTTAATGAATTTAATCCTTTGGTTTTGCATAGGAATATCACAGAGTTAATTGGATTAGATAGATTTATTTGATCACTTGGAAAAGGGCTTATAAATACAATTGAATTTTTGTTAACAACTCCATTGAAGTGAATAATTGGAAGATGTAGATAGATTGGTTTATGAAATATAACTGGGGATATTGTAGTCTTAATCTTTTTAAATCTGAATTTTAACCTTTGTGATAGTTGTCAGTGTTAGTGTTAATTTAATTAGTTTCAATCAGTATTCAAATTGCGATTGTTAATAGAATTGCCATAATCTAAATTGACAGTTGGAGATATAAAACATAGTAATTCCTATGGGTTCGACACTCTGTATTATCACTTTATTACTTGTTGATCGTGTATACTTGCACGTAATTGTTGATTGTAAAATCGGGCAATATAAAATTAAAGGAGTTTAATTTTGATTTGGTTTTTAATTAAAAGAAAAGAGTTTATTTTGTTTCAAAACTAAATATTAGCAAACTTTTGCCCATTAATTGATATCAATGCATATATGGAATAGTTTTATTATTCATGAGATGAATGTTATTTATTGATGCATATGGAGATATGCATGATAATAAATAGGGATTGATTATGGACTATTGACCAATGTGTGATTGAATTTATTTTAGAGGATGCTTGAATGAATGGTTTTTTTTTAAATGGGGTCTGCGTACCTCGTCTTCTCTAGCTTTTTCTTGATGTAAATTCTATCTTCCTCCTATGTACTTCCCCTTGACTGCTGATCAAGTTTTCTATTAATTGTAAATAGTTTATGTAATAGGATTAGTTAGAATTATCTTGAAGAATTGGAGACGAAGGAGCAAGGAGCGCTTGAAGACCCATTTGTAATGGAGCCCGGGTTTAAATATAATAGTTATATTTAAATTTTAATTCTTGCACCCTAGGTTTGACCTTTTGGTTCACTTGGTGGCTCTAGTGAACCAAACTATAATAAAAGTCCATAATCAATCCGGGTAGAATATAGTATTCTATATGTGCATACTTACTATGTATATATTATATATTATCCAATATGCTTCGCATGTTAAATAATATGACGTGTATTTATATATATATATGTGCATGCGCGCTAAACAAGATGAGACTAACAATAATAAATACCTCAAAGAAATCATATTAAGTCCTAAGTGTTCAAAGATATTTGGAATATCGAACGTTGCCTTCTAGCATGATAAAGCGATAGAGTATTAAATATTTAATATGAGTTTGTTGTTTCACCACAAGGCAAGTATTAAATATTTAAGATGTTGCATTATCACATTTGATGCTTATTAAGGAATTGAACATTACTGTTTTGTTGTGTCACTACAAGGACGGTATTTTTCTCTTCACATATATGGAAGTGCTAGGTTGGATTTAACTTGGATAATTTTGATTCGGATGTGTCACCACTTGATCAAAATAATCTAAGAGGCAAAATACAAGGAGTTACATAGTGATGTAATTGACAATAGTTGTCTACCTATTTATTTATATATCGTTTGTTGTGTCACCACAAGGCTATATACATTTGAAATGGGATCCTTATTCTCACTAGCAAATCTTTAATTAGATTTGCCGAACTATATATTGAGGGTAATATAGTTTGAGGAAAATAGTGAGAGATACCAAATTAAATAAAGACCTAATTTATTTTGATGATTAATAAAATGAATGTATGCTAAAATGTTGTCTATTTTACATGCAGAATTTAAAAATGTCAAACTCACTATCACTGCGTAGCATACTTGATGCTAACAAACTGATCGGACCGAATTACACGGACTAGTTAAGGAATCTGAGAATTGTTCTCACTGATGAAAAAATTTCTTATGTCCTAAATTCGCTAGTCCTTGCAAATATTGCAGAAATAGCCTCTGAGGAAGAGATTGCTACTTTCAGAAAGTGGCAAGATGATGCAATCTTGGCTCAATGCATCATACTCGCATCCATGAGTAACGAGCTTCAGCGTCAGCCTGAAACTATGGATGCTCCTACTCTATTGCTACACCTCAAGGAGTTGTATGGTGAGCAAAGTAGGACTGCTAGATATCAGATATCTAAGGAGCTCTTCCGATCTCGTATGACCGAGGGCACTACTGTTGAGACTCATGTCCTTAAGATGATCAATCTGATTGAATAACTTGGACAACTTGGGTTCGTGATGGATGGGGAGTTAAGTCAAGATTTGATCTTGCAGTCACTCTCGAACACCTTCCCACAATTTGTTGTGAATTTTCACATGAATAAGTTGGACATCAGCTTGCCTGAGTTACTTAACATGCTGAAAACTGCTGAAGGTCACTTCTCATCTAACAAGAACCAAGTCTTACTAGTGGATGATTCTTCCAAGAAAAGGAAGAGGCCTAAGGTATCTTCTGAAAAGAAGAAAAAGAAGAAGGCTAAGGGCAAGGCAAAAAGAAATGATAAAAAGAAACCTGATCCTGATAGCAAAAGAATTTACTACCATTGTAACAAGCCGGGACATTGGAAGAGGAACTGCAAGCAGTATCTTGCGGACCAAAAGTAGCTTGGAGAAGCTTCGACTTCCGATCTAGGTTTGTTCATGATTGAAATTAATTTTTCTGAAAGTCAAAATTCTACTTGGATATTGGATACCGGCTGTGGTTCTCACATATGTAATAATATGCAGGGACTAAGCAGAAGTAGAAAGCTGAACAAGGATGAAGTCGTCCTACGAGTGGAAAATGGAGCAAAGGTTGCTGCATTAGCTGTAGGAACTTATTGTTTAGCACTGCCTACGGGCAAGTCCATTAGTTTAAATAATTGTTATTATGTTCCAACACTCATTAGAAACATTATTTCAATTTCTGTATTGGATATAGATGGTTTTGATATTATAATAAAGAACAATAGTTGTTCTATTTATAATAAAAATGTTTTATATGGTGTTGGCAATTTACTGAATGGACTTTACATACTTGACTTGCATGAAAATATATTTCAAATTGAACAAACTAAGAAAAGAAAAGGAGTTGATGTTAGTTATACTTTTATGTGGCACTGTAGACTCGGTCATATCAATGAAACAAGATTAACCAAGTTGCATAAGGATGGGCTTTTAGAGCTATCTGATTTCGAATCATATCCAACTTGAAAATCTTGTCTCATGGGTAAAATGACTAAATCTCCTTTTAGTGGAAGAGGAGAAAGAGTTACAGAGTTGTTAGCGTTGGTACACACAGACGTATGTGGACCTATGACAACGAATGTACGAGGAGGGTATTCTTATTTTATTACTTTCACTGATGATCATTCTAGATTTGGATATGTGTATTTAATGAAATACAAATCTAAATCGTTTGAAAAGTTCAAAGAATTCAGAAGTGAAGTAGAGAAGCAAACTGGTAAAAGTATTAAAATTCTTCGATCGGATCGAGAAGGGGAATACTTAACCAATGAGTTTCTTGATTGTCTCAAAGAAAATGGTATAATCTCACAATGGACTCCACCAGGGACGCCACAGTTGAATCGTGTATCTGAAAGGAGAAATCGAACATTGTTGGACATGGTTCGTTCCATGATGAGTTTTACCGACCTTCCAATTGTAGAGTGCATAATGTTCTACGATTTTGATTCCTTTATGTTTAGTTTTATTACATGTTTTATGTGTATATAGACTTATTAAGGTGTTTATTGATTACAGGAGGAATTGGTGCTGAAAAGAGGAATTGGAGCTAAAAATAGGGAAAAGAAGAAAATTTTGGGACTCAAGGATGCAACAATCAATAAACTCAAGGATGCATGATCTTGGCTTGGAATTTAGATTGTATTGTAGATCTTGTCAAGAGCTTTGATTTGATAGATGGCACGTCCCGTAACTCTTTCTGGATCAAAAGTTATGACATTTTTACTAGAGGACGATGAACCTCATATTTTCGGTTTGCCATTTACACAGCAGTCACTTCAGGGCTAATTTCGACCTTTCTCCAGCCCGTATCTTTGAAAACTCAAAGAATGAAAGTTGTAGATCAACATCTTAGCTTTCCAGATCATCTTGAATTGCCTCAATCGGAGTTTGTATGAGAAAGTTATGGCCATTTTTCCAAAGGACATCGCAACAGAAAATTTGAGCGCGGCCGGCTCTGAAATGGCTTGATTTGAGCGCGGTCGGCGCTGGAGCCTCTGTGGTTGAGCGTGGTCGGCACTAAATCTATTATTTTTGAGCGCTGTCGGCTTTGAAATTTCTGTAGTTGAGCGCAGGCTAAGTGCCGTCGGCGCTGAAACGTGCACAGATTTTGAGGAAACGCGTTTTTGAGATTTTCAGCAGATTACTTCCTTATTTTTAGGGACTTTTGATATCTTTTCTAATTCTAATATAACTAGGATATTTTTTTAGATAGGATATTATCTTAAGACTATAAATGCATGTTATTAGTCAGATATTAGGGACATCTATCATCTGCATCATCTCCTACATTGGAAAAACCCTAGTTTTGTAAGATTGAAGGATGTCAAGCTGATTTTCTACATTCAGTTCTAAAGGGAGGTGAAACCTTATTTACAAGTAATGGATTGATCAAGTTTTATTCTTTATTCCTTCTTGCATGAAACTTATTCTGATTATCTATTTCAATTGTTTGTATGCTAATTGATTTCATTAATTTAATATGGCCAATTGGATTAGTTTGATCATTAACATCTGCTAGATTAAGGAGTAATATTACGTGTAATTGATAGTATTCCTTGTCACTAGTAGTAATTAGTAATATTGATTGTGTCAGAACTTTTGATTATTACTAAAGTTATCAGGAAGCAAGTTAAATAAACCGAGCTTGTGTGTTTATTGCTTAAATTAGCCTAATTCTCTAGTCCCTAATGCTGCTGTCAAATTAAATTTAAAGAGCTTGTTTTAAGTTATATGATAGTTAGAATCTAGTAAAGAGCTTGTTTTATTCAGTGAATATCTAAGGAGAATTTCAGATAGCAGAGCTTATTGTTATCTAGGGCTAATAGTTTCATTGAAGGGTAAATAATAATAATTTGGTTGATTAATTACTGTGATTTGGTCGATCTGAACTAAAGAACTGAACTTGTTTATTTATTGGTTAAGCTTATTACTCGATTTTGTTTAGTTAGATAATTGATTTTCAAAACCCCCCATCTTTTGTCATAGAATAGATTTTAAACACGTACTCCCTATGGGATCAATCCTTGCTTACTACTGTGCTAATTGTTGAATTTGTGAATAGAAATTGAGGTTAATTTAGGAGTGTTAAACGACAGCTCCCAAATTTTGGCGCCGTTGCCGGGGAGTGATTGTTTATTTTTATCTATTCTTTGTTTCTTTTTGTTTCTTTTATTTTTTTCCTGTTTAGCTGACAAAACTCCAGAAGCTGTAACTTAATTGCAAATATGGCATTCTATTCACAGCAATATGGAACTTGGATGAATCACACGCATACAAGGGTGAATGAGGTAAGTACTTATAATCTTGAATGTCAAATTTCTGAATTAACTGCTTTGGTTCAACGAATGGTTACAGGGAATATGCAAGCAGCAAAAGTATGTGGACTTTGTTCAAGATTAGGACATATTACAGAAGCTTGTCCATATCACCACCAATATGATCCTTATTATGACACTTACAATCCAGAATGGAAGGATCACTCCATCGTGAGCTATGGTGATGATTGGCAGCCAGAGTATGATTCTTTTCAAAAGTGGCAGCCTGTCCTTCAACAAGTTCAACAACAGTACCCACATGAACAAGCAATTTCTTCTAGTTCTGAACCATCTCTTGAAGATGTGTTCAAGGCATTTATGACCCAAGCACAACAGTACCAGCAGGAAACAATGGCTTCCATACACATTCTGAAAACTCAGGAAAGTCAGCTAGCCACCACTGTAGGTAGAATGGATTCTCAACACTCAAGGGAGTTACATTCTCAAATTATTGATGATCCAAGGGAGAATGTAAGTACCTTGAGAAGTGGTGCAGAAGTATAGCAGCAAGGAGAGTACGTGCTTCCAGTACAAGAAAAGATAGATGATGGAGAAGCATGCAACAGTGCTATACCCGATCATAAGTTTCCACCCCTATTTGATTATATACCAGCACTTCCTTTCCCTCACATCTTAACGAAAAAATGGAAAGTTGGAAAAAATTCAGAGTTATATACAGAGGAGTATGAAGATTTTCTGGTAGAAATGGAAAGAAGGGGACAAGAGCTTAATACTACTAAGGAGGAACAAGAGGAAGAGGTGAATGAATTGATTATTCCTGTTGATTATTACAATATGGATATGGATGATGATACTTCCCCAACTCCCGTTCATATTTTATTGGGACAAGCCGAAACCACTGATGAAGTTAATAAAGAGAAGGCCAAGGAGGAGACAGTGCTATTCAAGGTAATGCCTAACTTTTCTATTCAGATTGAGGCTAACTCTTTACCCTGTCAATCCAGGTATTCAAAGTCTAAGAAGGAAGAGCAAGAGAAAGAAACAAATTGCAAGGTTAAGGAAAATTTTGTGTAGACAGACAAATGGACTTTACATACTACAGTTGCCAATAGTATATACTTGGATAAAAGAGAAGAAATAGAGTAGAATTAATCTCTGAAGGATGCTCCTAATTTGGAATTGAGTCTATTACTAGTTCACTTGAAGTACACAAGTCCAATTACATAGATTAAGAAGATTAAGGTCAAGCCAATGACAATAAATAAGGGCAGCTGCTTGGGAGTGAACCCAAGATTTCAGATTTGATTTTTTTATTCCTTTACTTTTTAGTTTGTTATTTGCATGATAGCTAGTAGTTACCTTCGTCTTTGCATGATTGTCTTACATTGGAGACAATGTAAGGTTTGAGTGTGGGGGAGGGGTTTAGGTTTACTTAGGTTTACTCTAGGAATTTATGATCTAATCGGAGTTGTTTTGTGAAAAAATTAAAAATTCTCTAAAAAATTTTTGGCTCAATGATTGTGTTTGGCTAAGCTTTTAAAAGTTTTTGGCTATGGAATAAAAATTGATGCTAATTTGATAGAATTTGTTTGATGTGAAATTAGTTGATGAATGATGATAACTAAGTCATGATCCATAGTAACTGATTTGAATTGAATTTGTATTGCAGTTCTAGAATATGAGAAATATGCTTATTTGGCTGAGTTATCTGTGGAGTTGTCTATGTGCACTGATTTCATTATTTAGAGCTATTTAACTGCTTATGCTGTTGCAGGACCATGAGACAATAAGGACTTGAAGTTTGAAAAAAATTGGAAAAATTGGGAAAATTTGAAAAAAAGAGAAGTGCAAAAGAGAAACATGTGGTGGGTTGAGATGGAGCGTAAAACGCACTCACCCATAAACACATGCAACGAGATGGAGCGTAAAACACACTCGTTGGTGAGAAGACAAGTGAGATAGAGCATAAAATGCACTCACTTAAGGAAAAAAAAGGAGGTGAAACGGAGCATAAAATGCATTCACCTAGAAAAAAATGAAGTTGATGGTTCTAGAGAAAAAGAAAAATGAATAGCAGAGAAAATAGGTTCTGAGTTTTTAGTCAGTGTGCACGGCTGTTGTTCCATAATACTTGAGTTAAGTATGTGTGTAGATCATAAGAAAGAAACTTATGTGGACATAGTTTGATTTAGAGATGTTCGGTGGGAAATGACAAGGTTATTATTGTACATTGATGTAATATTCTGAACCCTAATAAGATTTGTATATGTAAATTATGTGTTTATTAAATGAAATTTCTTGTTCTGACTTTGTGTTATATGATTGTATATTTTATTAAAGAATTAGGTCAAATAAAATTTTTTCCGATAGTTGTGCTTACACGGACAAAATGATTTGTCGTGCTTCCGACGATTTCACCGAGAAGCGTCTCGAAAAATTATTTTGGTAAGCTGCTGTGTCGTGCTTGGAAATGACGAAGTGATTTGTCGTGCTTCGGAGTTAATATAATATTATATTAACTGATAAAAATCTAAAATAAGTTAAATAGGGCTTAAAATGATTAACTGAATTAGAAACCTTAATTAGAAAACCCTAATTAGTAAAAGTTGTCCGAATTGGTAAATCAAAACCCTAATTACTACACAAGAATTCTAATTCATATAATTAGATAATAAGTAATAAGTCATAACATTAATTAAGAATTATTTAACTTAGATTAAAACCCTAATTGAAAGATTTAAACCCTAATTCACGAATTAGGAAACCCTAATTCACGAATTAGGAAACCCTAAACCCTAATTATGAAACCCTAATTCTAATTAGGTTATCTAAACTTTAAATTATGGAATATTAAATCTTAATTATGATATATAAGCTTAATTAAGGTATTACTAAACATAATTAAACATCCTAAACATGATTAGCAAAAATCTAAGTTTAATTAGTAAGAATTAAATCAAAAATAAAAGCTTTAACCAATAGAAATTAAGCTGAGAGTGTGCAAGCTTGTGCTCAACACACTCCAGCACAAGTAGGACAATAAGATCAGATTTCTAGTAGCACAAGTAACAAGATGTGGAAAAATGACCTAAAAACCCTAAAATGCAAGTTGTATAAATAGAACCCTAACCTGATCTTGTAAGCTACGAAATTTTGAAGCTTAAACACTTACTAATCAAACCATAACAAGCCTCTGCAAGCAAAAGATCAAAATCAGAAGTCAAAAATCAAAAATTGAAGAAAAAGGTGCAAAACCCTAATTTTTATGCTAAATCTTCAAGCATGTAATAATTTTATGTTTTAGATGTTTAGGATTATGTGTAAACATGTTATTTGATGATCTGGGTTGGTTAAACAAGTATCCATAACATTTAAATGGTCGAATTTGATAAAAAAACTCAAACTGTTCTTGGTAGTCAAGAACAGTCTGACATCCTACTTTGTCAGGCGATTTGATCGGCTTAAATTGTTTGTTAGATCTGTTTTAAAGCATGAATTGATAGTATGCCATGTTAGCTATAATATCCAATTGGTAGAATGTTTAAAATATCTCTAGGATGAGAGATATAAACGGTCAAAACCCGTTGACCGACCTCGGGTTTAGGTTTCTAGGCAACCTAGAAACGTGAAGAACATTTTGACAATGTTTTGACAAACTTTTAAGCAGCCCAGATCGTGCCTAAATAATATTATATGTGTTGTTTCTTGGCTTGATCTTATAGTATGCTATGTATACTACAACCTTGAAGCATTAAAACACGTAAACAATCACTAATCGGAATGGAATCATTGGTCAAACTTCGTTGACCAACCATGACTGGCTGAGTTTCTGGGTAACCCAGAAACTCAAGAACAACATGAACATGGTGGTTTGACCGAATCAAATCTTCAACATGTGACATAATTAGTGTTAGTTTGATACATGTCGTTATACTCTGCCATGTTGGCTACAACAACTAACAAAAATCAAACCCAAAACATTAACCAGCTGGATTTAATTTAAGGTCAAAAGTCCCACTTGGACCATGACCGGTTGTTCTTCAATGAAGAACACCTTTAGCGCTAGTCTTCAATCTTCATCCAATTCCCAGAAACCTAAAGTCCTATGCAGTCCGTCGCTAAAGCCCTTTTGCGACGGTTTTAAATAAAAATTAATAAAAATAATTAAATAAATTATAAATAAATATTAAATAATTCAAAATAATTCATAATTAATTAAAAAAATCATTTTTAATTATATTTAATAATTTTTAATATTCTGATAATTTTTTTTATAATTATTTAATTTAATTAACTATTAAATTATTTAATAAATATATTAAATAAATGATTTAAAAATAATATTAATGTATTTAAATTAGTTTAAATGATAATTAAATCATTTAAAAATATTACTAACTTTCTAAAATTATTATAAATAATAAATAAATTATTTTAAATAATATACTAAGTATTTGAAAATATTATAAATGATAATTAAATCATTTAAATATTAAACTAAGTTTTAAAAATTATTATAAATAATAATTACATCATTTAAATGATAAAATAAATTCTAAAAATATTATTAATGATAAAATAAATTATTTAAATAATATTCTATCTTTCTAAAAATATTATAAATGATAAATAAATCATTTAAATAATATTTTAAGTATCTAAAATTATTCTAAATGATAAATAAATCATTTAAGTAACATATTAATGTTTTAAAAATATTCTAAATGATAATTAAATCATTTAAAAATATTCCTAAGCTTGTAAAATTATTTAAAAATATTTCTAAGCTTATAAAAATTATTTAAAAACAATATTAAGCTTCTAAAAGTATTATAAATAATAAATAAATTATTTAAACTAATAATTAAGCTTCTAAATGAAGTTTTATTGAACAACCTATGTGTTTAGCTGTCTAAAGTCACGACCGAGATACCGATTTGACGTCGAACCTTCATGAAACTTATCTAGTTTAATTAGATAAGTATTATTATAGATTCTAATGTTTACTATTGGTATGAATAGACATAAATAGACTACCTAACGTTGATAAACAGCGTGAAACTTAACGTACTATGCTAAGGCAAGTGTTCTAACCCTACTCAATTTATATTTAAGAAAGTATTATCCATCTTCCTATCAATTGTTACAAAGTTATTGCTTCTTGTTCAGCATAACTTAAGAAATGAATCATTATTCATATATTGCTTGATGGAGCTTAAATTGTTGTGTCAAACCAAATTATTTTGGTAAGACATCTATACTAAGAAATGAAACACCTTGATGTAAGGTTGTAAAATCGTCGATTATATATTGACATAAAATCGTAGAATAATATGCATACTCCCAGGATATTGGTTGGGCTGATCCCCTACCACATATCCGAAATCAAGCTTTTTTTAAGTCATTGAAGACTGATAGAACTGATTGAAACACATGGTTCATGTACTGAACCCTCAGTTATACATCGTTGACATCTTTCAAATCAAACACATTGTGTTTACGTTTTCAAATGAACTTGCTGAGCATTTGTAGCTCATTCTTGTATATATCTTCTTTTGCAGTTTTAAATGATAATACCGGCACTTCTGGGACAGACAAAGGAAAAGGCCATGTTAATTAGTTTTAATTACTATTTTAAATAATTCAAGCCTTTTATAGGCTTTGTTGTAATAACTTAGTACTGAGAACGATGTAACCGAATTTAATGATATGAAATATATATTATCATCTTTTATTATATCGAATGCGTTATACACTGATCTTTAAATTGTTTAGTATAGTTGTACTAAGTAAATACAGTATCTATATGAACTATACATCTGAATGAGGGTATTTGAATGATATTGAAAGTCCTATAAGCTCTGAGGTTACACTTAATGAGTGTCGGTAATGTGCCACCTTTACCGGAATGCGCCTCTCAGTTCTATGGACAATCTTATCGTTAATACTGTGAATGTCAGATAGATAGGGAATATCGATATGAAAGAGGTATTCAGGAGATATGAATATATACATCCAAGTGAGGGTATCCAAATACAGTTAACGTTCTAGCAAGAACTAGTATCTGTTATGGGATACTGTGAACCTTGGATAGATAGAAGTCATATATTATTGAATATGTATAGTTGTGTAGTTTCACGTGAGCACCAAATCTGCTATAGGGAGTGTAGAGAATTTGGGGGCGTCACAGGTTGGTATCAGAGTTGTAGATTATAGCTCTAAGGTAGTTAGAAAATACCTTAGGATATAGTCTTTGAGTCCGTAAAATACTTAATTATACATAAAATAATCTTAAAAGCTTTATATTATGTGTAAATTTGTTTCGCTATAATACTAAACAGCTAAAATTCTTTTATAGGATGTCAGAGACAAATTGGAATGACCTCCCAGTGAAAGATCAACCCATGGTAGGGTGGCTATCAGAGAGTGAGTCAGAAGAAGATCCAGAAGAGATATATCCCGCACTAGGGACACCAGAGGAGGAGGACCCAGAGGAGGAAGAACTCCTGCATGACCAGGAGATACTAGATGCTGAGGAGGCTGAACATCCTATAGATGGACAACTAGTAGATCCTGATCCTAATGAGGAGATTGGAGCGAGTCAAATGATGAGTGTCGATAGACATGAGGAGATAGTTACGGGGTTAGTATAACAGTCAACCGAAGACCTAGAGGCTGCCAACTTTCGGGCATACGTAACTGAAGGTTTGTTAGAGAGTGAGAGGGGTACTACTTGTCGTCTTAGGACACTCCTCCAGAGTACTCAGAAGGAAAAGCAAGATGCACAGATGCATTTATACCGAGCTGACAAGGGATGTCGGGATACATTCGAAGACTTAGAGCGTCGGGTGCTTAGGTATCCCGTAGAGGAGAGGAAGTTAGATCATATGATAGATCGATCAGTGGTATGCCACATGATCTAGGATGCCTATAAGGAGGCGCGTGATCGTTAAGTCTAGTATAGTACTTAAGTTTATTTTTCGTAGTTTGTATTATAAAGATTTTGGATTGTAAAATAGGGAATCTTATGTCCTAACTAGTGGTAGTATAAACCACTAGTCGAATATGTAAACATTCTATATGTAATATACAAGTTGTGTTTGTACAAATTAAATTGTTAATTCTATGTGTAGTATATACTTGTATTTATACTTGTCTTTTCTTTATTTATAGAATTATGGCATCAAGACGAAGAAACCAGACCAGAAATGAGACTAATGAACCAAACCCCACCCAACAACTAGTAGACATACTATTAGGAGCCTTACAGGGTCATTCACCATACCAACCCAACACAAATAATCCATATAGGTCAGCATTTAAGTACTTTAAAATAGTCGGACTACCTGAGTTCAAGAGAACTGTGGATCCAGTTGAAGCCCAAACTTGGGTAACTGAAATGGAAAAGTTCTTCACTGTAACAAATGTAAGTGAGAAACAAAAGACAATCTTTGCTACCTTTTTCCTAAAAGGGGAGACAAACTTCTGGTGGGAAATAACAAAAACCAGGGCCGGTGAAGGGGTAATTCCTTGGGTAAGATTCAAAGAACTATTCTTTGAAAATTACTTTCCACAAACCATGCAAGACTGAATGGAGGTTAAATTCCTAGAACTAAAACAAGGGGAAATGATTGTATCTCATTATACAACCAAGTTTAATGAATTGTGTCGGTTTACCCCACATCAAGAAACTCCGAGACAAGAAAAACTAGGAGGTTTGAGGAAGGGTTGAAACCTCAGATAAGGAGTAGGATATTAATATTTTAGTTGAAGACGTTTTCAGAAATTCTTAAGAAGGCTATCATAGCCGAGACCGAGAATGAAAATCTTCTCAAATTCCATAAGGATAAGAGAAGTCAGAATGAGGGAAATTCAATGGAGAAGTCAGTACAGGGGGTAATAATAACAATAAGAGGAAGTGGGATACCACTTTTTCTACTAACTTTGGAAGGAAGGGGAATAATTATAACAAAACAACAACACCACCAACAGAAACAATAATAACAAGGTGGAACGTTGTGTCACATGTGGAAAGAACAATCTGGGAGTATGTCGTAGGAAGATGGCTACTTGTTACAGCTGTGGTCAGGAGAGACATTATTCCACTGATTGTCCCAAGAAGAATAATAATAATACCAATCAGGGTAATCAGAATAATAAATGTTATAATTGTGGTGCAACGGGTCATATATCTAGAATTTGTCCAAAGAATAGGAATCAAACCGGGAAAGAAAATCAAACCACAAACAACACCCTCAAACCAACAGTAGCAGGAGCTGGAAGTCAGAGTCGTCTAACCGCCAGAACATTTAATATGACGATGAGGGATGTTGTTGCTTCACAGGACATGGTGACAGGTATCATCCCTATCGACACTTTAAATGCATATGTGTTATTTGACTCTGGTGCTACTTGTTTATTCGTGTCTCATAGCTTTGCTAAAAACTTGAAAATGCCATGCGAAGACTTAGACATACCTTTCAATGTGGAAATTTCAAATAAAGAGATAATTCCCGTTAAAATTGTATATTAAGATTGTAACGTAGAGATTAAGGGACACAAGTTTCTTGTGAACCTCTTTCCTATACAACTAGGGGAATTCGATATAATCTTAGGCATGGATTGGTTGGTTAATCATAATGCAATGATTGACTGTTATCGGAAGCGTGTAAACCTAGTGACTGCGTCGAAGTCAAAGGTAGTGTTCAACGGTGGTTGTTCACCTAAACGATCTCAATGTCTGACAGTAATGCAAGCAGAGAGATTGCTTAGGAAGGGTTGTACAGGTTATTTGGCATATATAGTAGATACTCAAAAGGAAGGAGTAAAACTAGATTAAATACCTGTAGTTAGAGAATTTCCGGATGTGTTTCCAGATGACTTACCAGGTCTACCTCCGGATAGGGAGATCGAGTTTGTTATCGATCTTGCACCTGGTACGGTGCCAGTTTCGAAGGCACCGTACAGGATGGCACCAGTGGAGTTGAAGGAGTTACTTGTGCAGTTACAAGAACTCTTAGACAAGAAATACATACAACCCAGTGTTTCACCTTGGGGAGAACCGGTGTTGTTTGTAAAGAAGAAGGATGGAACGTTGAGGTTATATGTTGACTATAAAGAATTAAATAAGTTGACCATAAAGAACAAATATCCTTTACCAAGAATTGATGATTTATTTGACCAGTTGAAAGGGGCCGAACACTTTTCAAAGATCGACCTACGATCAAGTTATCATCAATTAAAGGTAAGAAAAGAAGATGTGCCGAAGACAGCGTTTAGGACACGCTATGGACATTATGAGTTTCTTGTGATGTCCTTTGGATTGACAAATGCACCGGCAGTATTCATGGACTTGATGAACCGAGTGTTTAAACCATGCTTAGACAAATTTGTTGTAGTGTTCATCGATGATATTTTAGTATACTCGAGAATAAAGGAGGAGCATGCTAAACACTTAAGAAGCGTATTGGAGATATTACGAAAGGAACAACTTTATGCAAAGTTTTTCAAGTGTGAATTCTGGTTGGAATGAGTCCAGTTCTTGGGTCATGTGATTGACAAGAATGGAATAGCGGTAGATCCAGCAAAGATAAAGACGGTTGTGAATTGGGAATAACCAATAACTTCAACAGAAGTACGAAGTTTTCTCGGTTTAGTAGGGTACTATCGGCGTTTTATACAAGATTTTTCAAAAATAGTGACCCCGCTAACCAATTTAACTCTAAAGATGGTAAAGTACGTCTGGATAGATAAATGTGAAGAAAGCTTCTAAGAGTTGAAGAAGCGATTGAGCATGGCACCAGTGTTATCTTTAGCAAATGATACATGAGGCCTTGTCGTTTATAGTGATGCATCACACAAGGGATTAGGTTGTGTGTTGATGCAACATGGGAAGGTGATTGCGTATGCATCACGACAACTCAAAGATTATGAGAAGAGGTATCCTACGCATGATCTTGAGTTAGCTGCGGTAGTATTTGCCTTGAAAATTTGGAGGCATTACTTGTATGGAGAGAAGTGTGAGATATACACAGATCACAAAAATCTAAAGTATATTTTTACACAGAAGGAGTTAAACATGAGATAGAGGAGATGGCTAGAGTTGATAAAGGATTTCGACTGTGAAATTTTATATCACCCCGGGAAAGCCAACGTCGTAGCAAACACATTAAGTAGGAAGAACCAAGAAAAGTTGAATGTAATAACCAACAGCGAGGTACTGATAAAAGAGTTTGACAAACTTAAGATTGAGGTAAGAGTTCCAGTTAATTCTACCCAGAAGTTATGCATTGTGGAGAGTAGTTCGACTTTGTTGGATAGAGTCAAGGAACTACAGGAGACTGATAAAGAGTGTCAGAAGTGTAAGAATGAAATAACTCATAAAAAGAATATCAAATTCAGAATAGACAAGGATGGGGTACTGAGGTACGAGGATAGAATTTGGGTACCCTCAGTACAAGAACTAAAAGATGAAATAATGAATGAAGCCCATAGTTCTAAGTTCGCCGTGCATCCAGGTAGTACAAAAATGTACAAATATTTAAGCCAACACTTTTGGTGGTCTAACATGAAAAGAGAAATAGTAGAGTGGGTAAGTAAATGTTTAACGTGTCAAAGAGTTAAAGCTGAACATCAGAAACCGAGTGGATTACTAAATCCCTTAGAAATTCCTGAGTGGAAATGGGAACATATTACCATGGACTTTGTAGTAGGTCTTCCAAATACACAGAAAGGTCACAATGCCATTTGGGTAATTGTAGATCGTCTTACCAAGTCAACTCATTTTCTACCCATAAAATTTAACTTCAGCCTTGACCAGTTAGCCAAACTTTACATCAATGAAGTTATTTCTAGACATGGAGTCCCTGTTTCTATAGTATCAGACCGAGATCCACGATTTACTTCAAATTTTTGGACAAGTCTCCAGAAACACTTAGGAACCCAGTTGAGACTAAGCACATCCTATCACGCACAAACCGACAGTTAGAGTGAAAGAACAATTCAAACATTGGAGGATATGTTGCGAACTTGCATCATGGACTTCAAGGGAAGTTGGGAAGATCAGTTACCTTTGGCATAGTTTGCCTACAACAGTAGTTATCATGCCAGCATAGGAATGCCACCATTTGAAGCTTTATATGGAAGAAAATGTAGGACACCTTTATGTTGGGACGAGGTCGGTGAGCGACAAATACTAGGACCCGAAATAGTTCAACAAACCACTGAGGTAGTTCGAATTATACCTGTGACAACCCCAAATTCAGGTACCAATACCTCGAATCTGGTGCTCACGATAAAATACATCCATACATCTTTAAACAACATAAATCAACTAATGTGAAAAAAATAAACATATGTTGTTCATTACAAAAGGTTTACTACGGTCCCAAGGTCTATAACCTTAAATGAATACATCGCAGAATATAATAATAATACAAAATGATTCCACGATTATATAGCGGGATAATACATATAACTATTCCTTAAGCTTTCCTTTGCCTTTGTCCGCTTTGGAACTCCCCGGCTTAACTGCAATATGTTCATGATATAGTAAGGGTGAGCAACTACTTTGCTCAGCAAGTTTAAAACGAATAAAGAAGATATATCATGAATGAATGAGAATAATAATCGTATAGTTCAACAATTTAAGAACATTGAAGAAATAGCTGACAATATAATCAAAGTTCAAATGAAATAATGAATATTGATTATTTACTGCTGAGTGGTCCAATAGACCATGAACTATTTGGCCAAATGATCAGTTATTCAACTAACCCTTTTAAACGCCTGGCCCGTCAGTAGTACTCGAGGGGATCAGCCTCTCGTACCCTATGTATATGCATAACATTTAGCTCTGACTGCATCTAGTAATCGACACATTAAAATCCCCTACATAAGGGATGCTCTCTCAGTCCAAGAATCCGCACCAACAATCGGTTTGGATAGCTTTTAAAATAATAACCTGTACGTGTCTAGCCGAAACAAGTGGCGTAGACCATTCCCTTAAATAGTTCATGAATGAAGAACTTAAACGTTTCACAGTCCAACAACATATAATGGATTCAAATGCACAAGGTGCGAATATTAATAATTATCCTTGATGTGGAGTAATTAACCATAATTAAACCACTAACCATAATTGAAATATGATAACTCGAGTTGAGTTAGGAAACTTGCAATAATATAAAATGATTGCTCAATTAATAAATAAACTCACACATTAAATGAAAGTTGTGCGATTGAGAAAACCCTGCCCAATATTAAATTGAGTTAGGGTAAAGAAACTTGCCCAACACAAGGGTTAGACAAGGGTTAGAGAACTTGCCTGATGCGCTGCTATAATAATACAACACACGCTCCTTAATATCCTACACAATTAAGTACATATTCACATAACAATTAGTCACATACCAAATAATGGTTCAAAACGGATGCTGCATCATTAAAACACATTGATTGCCCTACGACTACCCAGTCGGGGGTCTCACTCACCGGTGAGCGAGCGGCTACCCAGCTCACCGGTGAGCTGGCGGGGGTCGGGGGGCAGCGCCCCAAGGAAACCAAGCATAAATTGCATTCAGATTAGTCAATTTTCGCCTTAAGACAATACCAATCTGGTTGACATTTGGGAAATAATTAAGCATTTAGGGCTTAACAAAATATGCTTAGCTAACCTGTCTAATCATTTAGTACAAGAAATATATAAGTGTTGGACCCGCTGAAATGAGCTCATTAGGTCCGACCCGATCCGACTCGGTCTGACTGACCCGACCCAGGCCGGACACGGCACTGGCGCTGCAGCGCCAAGCCAAAGCACTGGGCCTCATGCTGTGGCGTGAGTCCCGTGTTTTTTCCATGACAGGGCTTCACGCTGCGGCGTGAGCCATAGTGCTTGGGCCTCACGCTGCGACGTGAGTCCCGGTCTTTTACCAACTTGCCCCTCGCTGCAGCGTGAGCTGTAGGGCTTATGAGTGGCGCTGCGGCACCATTTTGTAGTAGCTGGATTCTGGATTTGTTCCCAGTTCGCGACTCCGACCTCCGGCTACTCCAACCACCATAACTCCTTCAATACACAAGCAAATTGGTCCATTCCGGACTCTATGGACTCCTAACTTACGGGGCTACAACATATAAAAAATTTAGAATTACCCATAAACACAAAGCTGATCTTCCCCTAAACTCAATTTGCCTTTCTTTCTAAATCTCAATTCGCCCTTCTTTCCAAATCTGATCTTCCCCTTCCAGGGAGATACCTTCAAAAACACAAAGCTGCCAACTTCAAAGTCTCGTTTCTGACGATGCAAATCGGCGTATTTCGTTTGTCGATCCTGAGCCGCTACTAATCGAGCTCTTATCACCTTGACGACATCCACAGTCTGCTGCACCAATTCAGGTCCCAACAGTCTCTGTTCACCGATTTCATCCCAACACAGAGGTGTTCGACATTTCCTTCCATATAATGCTTCATATGGCGGCATGCCAATACTTGCATGATAACTGTTATTGTAGGCAAACTCCACCAATGGTAGGTGATCATCCCAGCTGCCTTTAAAATCCATCACACATGCTCTAAGCATATCCTCTAGTGTCTGAATCGTTCGTTCGCTCTGCCCATCCGTTTGAGGGTGATATGTCGTACTCAACCTTAACTGGGTTCCCAACCTTTCTTGCAAACTCTTCCAAAAAATTTGACGTGAAACGCGGATCTCTGTCAGATACAATAGATACCGGCACTCCATGTCGTGACACAATCTCTTTCACATATAACCTTGCTAGTTGCTCCAGATTGTACCTTATCTTGATCGATAGAAAATGTGCAGATTTAGTTAAACGATCCACGATCACCCAGATCGCGTCGTAGCCCTTCTGAGTTGGTGGAAGCCCCGTCACAAAATTCATCGTGATATGCTCTCACTTCCACTCCGGAATCTCCAGCGGTTGTAGTAGTCCACCCGATTTCTGATGTTCTGCTTTTACCCTCTGACATGTCAAACATCTCCCAACACATTCCGTAACCTCCCTCTTCATGTTCGGCCACCAGAAATGTTGGCGCAAATCCTGATACATCTTGGTACTACCAGGGTGTATCGAATACTTTATAGAATGAGCTTCTTGCAGAATCTCTTCTCTCAACTCCGGAACCATCGGTATCCAGATCCTTCCTTCAAACCTTAGCAATCCCGTGCTAGCAGACTTGTACTTCGATTCCTCTCCCTCTGAGATTCACTTCCTTATGGCAACACATTCATCATCCTTTACTTGAGCCTCCTTTATCTTGTCTAATAAAGTCGGACTCGCCTCCACTACGAATAGTTTCTCGTCTGTATCTGTCGGATACTTGATTTCCAACTCCAGTCTTTCCATATCCTTGATCAGTTCCTCTTGAGCTGTCAGCATCATTAATTTATCTCTGCCCTTCCTACTTAGAGCATCAACTACTACATTGGCCTTACCGGGATGGTATAGAATCTCACAATCGTAGTCCTTGATCAACTTCAACCATCGCCTCTGCCTCATGTTTAGTTCCGTTTGAGTGAAGATGTACTTCAGACTTTTGTGGTCTGTGTATATCTCACACTTCTCTCCATACAGATAGTGTCTCCAAATCTTTAGAGCAAACACCACTGCCGCTAGTTCCAGGTCATGAGTTGGATACCCCTTCGCATAGTCCTTCAGTTGTCGTGATGCGTACGTAATGACCTTTCCATGCTGCATCAATACGCACCCAAGGCCTTTGTGTGACGCATCATTGTACACCACAAATCCCCTTGTATTATCTGGCAGTGATAACACAGGTGCTTCACTAAGTTTCTTCTTCAACTCTAAGAAACTTTCTTCGCACTTATCCGTCCATATAAACTTTACAGTTTTCCTCGTCAAATTTGTCAACGGTGTTGCTATCTTTGAAAAATTCTGAATAAATCTCCGATAGTAACCTGCTAATCCCAAGAAACTTCGGACTTCTGTTGGTGTCTTCGGCTGCTCCCAGTTTATTACTGCTCCTACCTTCGCAGGATCCACTGATACACCATCCTTGTCAATTACGTGCCCCAAAAACTGCACCCTTTGTAACCAAAATTCACACTTGAAAAACTTTGCATATAGCTTCTCCTTTCTCAGCGTTTCTAGGGCTATCCTCAAATGTTTGACGTGTTCCTCCTCCGTCTTTGAGTAGACTAAAATGTCATCTATGAAAACGACAACAAATTTATCCAGGTATTACTTGAACACTCTGTTCATCATGTCCATAAATGCTGCTGGCGCGTTTGTCAGCCCAAACGACATCACCAAAAACTCAAGTGTCCATATCGAGTTCTGAATGCTGTCTTTGAAATATCCTCCTGCCTCACCTTCAGTTGGTGATATCCCGTCCTTAAGTTAATCTTCAAAAAGTATTTCGCTCCCTTTAATTGATCGAACAAATCATCAATTCTGGGCAACGGGTACTTGGTCTTAATCGTGACTTTGTTCAACTCCCGATAGTCAATACAAAGCCTCAGCGATCCGTCTTTCTTCTTTACAAATAGCACTGGTGCTCCCCACGGAGATACACTCGGATGAATATACCCCTTATCTAGTAATTCCTGCAGTTGAAGCATCAGTTCTTTCATCTCCACTGGTGTCATCTTGTACGGTGCCTTTGAGATCGGTGCGGTTCCCGGTACCAAGTCGATCACAAATTCGACTACTCTATCCGACGGTAATCCAGGTATCTCATCTGGGAAAACATCTGGGAATTCCCTTACTACAGGTATCTGACCAAGCTCACCCTCTGCTCTTCGGGTGTCAACCACGTGAGCCAGATAACCTATGCAACCCTTTCTAAGCAATCTCCTTGCTTGCATCATCGTCAGACAACGAGATTGTCTAGGAGATTTACTTCCATAGAATACAACCCTCGACTTATCTGGAGTCTTCAGGTGTATACATTTCTTCTGACAGTCAATCACAGCCCCGTGACTAGACAACCAATCCATCCCAAGAATCACATCAAATTCTCCTAGTCGTATCGGAATTAAATCTACGCTCAGTTTATGCCTATTTATCTCAGCACAACAATTTCTATGGATGTGTTCTACAAGAATAACTTCCTTATTAGCTACTTCCACATTCATTGGATTCTCTAATTTCTCACGAGGTAAATTTAACCATTTAGCAAATTCTTCCGAAACAAATGAACAGGTAACACCCGAATCAAATAATACATATGCACTGATATTATTGATCGAAATAATACCTGACACCACGTCCTTCGACTCCACCGCATCCTGCACTGTCATGTTGAAAGTGCGTGCCGTCGGTCTATTGGTTTGGCTAGCTGGCCCTCCAATATTCAGCCTGTTGTTATTGTTGTTATTCCTATTACCACTTGTTGCATCCCCCTTCCTTTTCGGACAATCTTTGATTTGATGGTTTGATGCTCCACATGAGAAGCATCCCGCTTTATTTCCTTTTGGGCATTGAGGAGCAAAGTGCCCCTGTTGCCCACAGTTGAAAAAAACTCCTTTTCCTTTCATGCACTCTCCAGAGTGATTCTTTCCACAATTGTTGCACTTATTACCCTTCTTAACCTCTCATTCGGACTTGTTTCCACCAGAAGATTGGCTATCACTCCATTTCCTTTTATTCGGGTTACTCCCCCTGCTGTTTCCTTCCTTGCTTCCTTCTTGACCCTTCTTTTTGTCTTGATTGAACTTTGCTAGGGCCTCGTTGCCTCCCTCGGCGATGATGGCCCTTTCCAACAACGTATAAAGTGTGTCAATCTTTAGAACTGCCACCCTACTGTACACCCATGGTTTCAGGCTTAATTCAAATCTCCTTGCCTTTCTGGCTTCAGTGTCTACCTGGTGAGGTGCAAATTGGGCTAACTCATTAAATTTAGCCGCATACTCTACGATTGACATGCTCCCCTACTTGAGCTCCAGAAACTTCACCTCCATGTTTTGCTGCATACTCGCCGGGAAATAGTTCTCGAAGAATAGCTCCTTGAAACGTTCCCATGGTATCACACCATCTCCAGCACGTCCTTTGTTGGCCTTCCACCAATAGTTCGCTTCACCTTTCATCATAAAAGTGGCAAACCCTGTCTTCTGCTCTTCCGCCACCCTTGCAACCTCGAACACTTTTTCTATTTCTTCGATCCAGGTTTGGGCTTCAATCGGGTCTAGTGTTCCCTTAAACTCGGGAGGTCCTACTAGCTTAAAATCCTTGAAGCTAGCCAAATGCTGTGCAGGCTACCGCTCTGGCTGTTCTCCAACAGGTGGGGGTCTATTTCGCATGGCTTCTGCCAGCAACTCAGCAAACGCCCTCATTGGGTCTAAGTGACCCTGAGTGTAATTAACCGATTCCTCAACCCTTTGGTTACGCGGTCGTCCTCTTGGCACCATGATCTGATAAAAGAAAACCACCGACTTTTACTTATAGATCTAGGTCTCATGCAATAAGTCATTTAAGTCAACAATTAAAAGTAAAAGCATCTATCAAACACGTTTGATTTAAATAAAACAACTGCATTTATAATCATACACCACTGTCTCAATACAACCAGACTCAACATGTGGCATACTTCTATAAACGCAAAATGACATAGCCTGCCAACCATTAACTATCCCCTAACAAACAAAAGTGGGGAATAATAACCTTCCACCCCTCTATCAGGAACAAAATTGGGGGTTCAACTACTATCCCATGCACGGTACAAGCAGAGAGATTTACAACATAAGTAAGCCCCTATTACAACAAAAGTGGGACCTACTGTAAACATAATGCTAAAAATAACACATCACCGCCTACTGCGACGAGTTGCAATCTTGAGCTCCCGTCGAACCAGCCTATTGACCACTCGGTGCCTAATCACGCGCCTGCTGCTCCCCTCATCCCTCGGGTACCTCCTCACCCTATCCCTCAACCTGCCTATGGAAGTAGCCAAGCTTAAATGGAGGGAATCAATCTCTGCAGTCAGGGCTGCCAACTGCTCCATAGCCTCATCTCGCTCCAGACGAGTAGTCTTTAGCTGATCGTCTACCTGCTCTATCTGTCCTACAAGCACCACATTCCTCTCTAAGAGGTCATAAACCATCACACCAAGCTGAACAGAAGCCCTACGCCGACCGTGAACCTCTACCTCTAACTCGGCAATCCTCCGGTCCTTTTTCCTGCAACTTCTGGGTCAACTCAGCCTTTTCCCCTAAAATCTGATACGCCAATGACCTGTACTGCTCCTCTCGGTCCTGGTGATCCTGGTTCTGCTCCTCTAAGTGGGCTACTCGATTCTCGAGCTCCTCATTCTTATTTGTCAGCTCTTCGATGATATCACTAGCAGTAGTGCCCATGCCATCTGCATACTCAGGTGGCTCATCATCCTCCGTCACTGGATCCTCCTCGGGGTCCTCATCCTCCCCCTCATCGCTTACCAACCTCAGCACTCTTCCGGTAACTGGCTCCTCCTCAGATCCATACTCGGCCTCAGACTCATCCCTAGTGTCCATCATCTCTGGCTCACTCGGCTGCACCTCCACTAAATGCCCTGCATCCACATGAATGTCTGTGAACTCCACCTCTCTAGCAGAACTGTACTCTCCCATCTCAGACATCCTACAGCCACAGACAAAAACAAATAGACAGCAGGATGTCAGTGCCATAATAAAATATATTCATTGATAGAATGAAATGATATTTTATCATGCACAACTCGGCTCGATAGATTTCTACAATCCACCTCCAGACATGACCACCTAATGAATCTCCTCGATCCATCACCTAGCGTACTCAATACGAGTTTATTACTAAGGTTATAACCTAGGTTTCGCATTCCTAAAGTTTTATAACCTACAGCTCTGATACCAACCTGTGACACTCCCAAATTCAGGTACTAATACCTCGAATCTGGTGCTCACGATAAAATACATCCATACACCTCTAAACAACATAAATCAACTAATGCGGAAAAAATAAACATATGTTGTTCATTATAAAAGGTTTACTACGGTCCAAAGGTCTATAACCTTAAATGAATACATCGCAGAATACAATAATAATACAAAACGATTCCACGATTTCATAGCGGGATAGTACATATAACTATTCCTTAAGCTTTCCTTTGCCGTTGTCCGCTTTGGAACTCCCCGGCTTAACTGCAATATGTTCATGATATAGCAAGGGTGAGCAGCTACTTTGCTCAACAAGTTTAAAATGAATAAAGAGGATATATCATGAATGAATGAGAATAATAATCGCATAGTTCAACAATTTAAGAACATTGAAGAAATAGCTGACAATATAATCAAAGTTCAAATGAAATAATGAATATTGATTATTTACTGCTGAGTGGTCCAATAGACCATGAACTATTTCTTCAATGTTCTTAAATTATTGAACTATGCGATTATTATTCTCATTCATTCATGATATATCCTCTTTATTCATTTTAAACTTGCTGAGCAAAGTAGTTGCTCACCCTTGCTATATCATGAACATATTGCAGTTAAGCCGGGGAGTTCCAAAGTGGACAAAGGCAAAGGAAAGCTTAAGGAATAGTTATATATAGTATCCCGCTATGTAATCATGGAATCGTTTTGTATTATTATTGTATTCTGTGATGTATTCATTTAAGGTTATAGACCTTGGGACCGTAGTAAACCTTTTGTAAAGAACAACATATGTTTATTTTTTCCGCATTAGTTGATTTATGTTGTTTATAGGTGTATGGATGTATTTTATCGTGAGCACCAGATTCGAGGTATTGGTACCTGAATTTGGGGGTGTCACAATACGAGGAAGATTGCAGGCATCTCAAGATCGACAGAAGAAGTATGTGGATCAACACATGAAACTACAAGATTTCGATGTCGGTAGTCACGTATTTTTAAAAGTGTCACCGTGGAAAGGCAAAATACGTTTCGGCAAGAGCAAATTAAGTCCGAGATTCATTGGACCATTCCAGATATTGAGGAGGATAGGTGAGGTAGCCTATGAGGTCGCCCTACCTCCTGAGTTAGAACATATTCATAACGTGTTTTATGTGTCCGTGTTACGACCATACAAATCCGATTATAAACATGTTATAGATTACGAGCCTATTCAGATCGAGAAAGATTTATCATACGAAGAAGTTCCTATTGAAATCATAGATAGGAAAGAACAAAATCTACGGAATAAAGTGATACCTTCAGTCAAAGTTATTTGGAAGAATTAAAATATAGAGGAAGCTACGTGGGAGCTCGAGAGTAAAATGTGAGACAACTACCCACACTTGTTTTTGTAATCTGTACTATAATTTCGAGGACGAAATTCTTATTAGTGGGGGTGAATGTAATATTCCGAACCCTAATAAGATTTGTATATATAAATTATGTGTTTATTAAATGAAATTTCTTGTTCTGACTTTGTGTTATGTGATTGTATATTTTATTAAAGAATTAGGTCAAATAAAATTTTTTCTGAAGCTGCTTAGTCGTGCTTACACGGACAAAATGATTTATCGTGCTTCCGACGATTTCACCGAGAAGCATCTCGGCAAATTATTTTGGTAAGCTGTTGTGTCGTGCTTGGAAATGACGAAGTGATTTGTCGTGCTTCGGAGTTAATATAATATTATATTAACTGATAAAAATCTAAAATAAGTTAAATAGGGTTTAAAATGATAAACTCAATTAGAAACCCTAATTAGAAAACCCTAATTGGTAAAAGTTGTCCGAATTGGTAAATCAAAACCCTAATTACTACACAAGAATTCTAATTGATATAATTAGATTCTAAGTAATAAATCATAACATTAATTAGGAATCATTTAACTTAGATTAAAACCCTAATTGAAAGATTTAAACCCTAATTAACGAATTAGGAAACCTTAAACCCTAATTATGAAACCCTAATTCTAATTAGGTTATCTAAACTTTAAATTATAGAATATTAAATCTTAATTATGATATATAATCTTAATTAAGGTATTACTAAACATAATTAAACATCCTAAACATGATTAGCAAAAATCTAAGTTTAATTAGTAAGAATTAAATCAAAAATAAAAGCTTTAACCAATAGAAATTAAGCTAGGAGTGTGCAAGCTTGTGCTCAACACACTCTAGCACAAGTAGGACAATAAGATCAAATTTCTAGTAGCACAAGTAACAAGGCAAAATGTGGAAAAATGACCTAAAAACCCTAAAATGCAAGTTGTATAAATAGAACCCTAATCTGATCTTGTAAGCTACGAAAATTTGAAGCTTAAACACTTACTAATCAAACCATAACAAGCCTCTACAAGCAAAAGATCAGAAATCAAAAATTGAAGAAAAAGGTGCAAAACCCTAATTTCTATGCTAGATCTTCAAGCCTGCAATAATTTTATGTTTTAGATGTTTAGGATTATGAGTAAACATGTTATTTGATGATCTGGGTTGGTTAAACAAGTATCCATAACATTTAAATGGTCGAATTTGATAAAAAAAAAAAAACTCAAACTGTTCTTGGCAGTCAAGAACAGTCTGACAGCCTACTTTGTCAAGCGATTTGATCGGCTTAAACTGTTTGTTAGATCTGTTTGAAAGCATGAATTGATAGTATGCCATGTTAGCTATAATATCCAATTGGTAGAATGTTTAAAATATCTCTAGGATGAGAGATATAAACGGTCAAACCCCGTTGACCGACCACGGGTTCAGGTTTCTGGGCAACCCAGAAATGTGAAGAACATTCTAACAATGTTCTGACAAACTTTTAAGCAGCCCAGATCGTGCCTAAATGATATTATATGTGTTGTTTCTTGGCTTGATCTTATAGTATGTTATGTAGACTACAACCTTGAAGCATTAAAACACGTAAACAATAACTAACCGGAACGGAATCATTGGTCAAACTTCGTTGACCAACCATGACTAGTTGAGCTTCTGGGTAACCCAGAAACTCAAGAACAACATGAACATGGTGGTTTGACCGAATCAAATCTTCAAAATGTGATATAATTAGTGTTAGTTTTATACATGTCGTTATACTCTGCTATGTTGGCTACAACAACTAACAAAAATCAAACCCAAAACATTAACCAGCTGGATTTAATTTAAAGTCAAAAGTCCCACTTGGACCATGACCGACTGTTCTTCAATGAAGAACACCTTTAGCACCAGTCTTCATCCAATTCCCAGAAACCTAAAGTCCTATGCAGTCCGTCGCTAAAGCCCTTTTGTGACGGTTTTAAATAAAAATTAATTAAAATAATTAAATAAATTATAAATAAATATTAAATAATTCATAATAATTAATAATTAATTATAAAAAATTCATTTTTAATTATATTTAATAGTTTTTAATATTCTGATAAATTTTTTTTATAATTATTTAATTTAATTAAATATTAAATTATTTAATAAATATATTAAATAAATGATTTAAAAATAATATTAATGTATTTAAATTAGTTTAAATGATAATTAAATCATTTAAAAATATTACTAACTTTCCAAAATTATTATAAATAATAAATAAATAATTTTAAATAATATACTAAGTATTTGAAAATATTATAAATGATAATTAAATAATTTAAATATTAAACTAAGTTTTAAAAATTATTATAAATAATAATTACATCATTTAAATGATAAAATAAATTCTAAAAATATTATTAATGATAAAATAAATCATTTAAATAATATTCTATCTTTCTAAAAATATTATAAATGATAAATAAATCATTTAAATAATATGTTAAGGATCTAAAATTATTCTAAATGATAAATAAATCATTTAAGTAACATATTAATATTTTAAAAATATTCCTAAGCTTGTAAAATTATTTAAAAATATTTCTAAGCTTATAAATATTATTTAAAAATAATATTAAGCTTCTAAAAGTGTTATAAATAATAAATAAATTATTTAAACTAATAATTAAGCTTCTAAATGAAGTTTTATTGAACAACCTATGTGTTTAGCTGTCTAAAGTCGCGACCGAGATACCGAATCGACGTCGAACCTTCATGAAACTTGTCTAGTTTAATTAGATAAGTATTATTATAGATTCTAATGTTTACTATTAATATGAATAGACATAAATAGACTACCCAACGTTGATAAACAGCGTGAAACTTAACGTACTACGCTAAGGCAAGTGTTCTAACCCTACTCAATTTATATTTAAGCAAGTATTATACATCTTGCTATCAATTGTTACAAAGTTATTGCTTCTTGTTCAACATAACTTAAGAAATGAATCATTATTCATATATTGCTTGATGGAGCTTAAATTATTGTGTCAAACCAAATTGTTTTGGCAAGACATCTTATACTGAGAAATGAAATACCTTGATGTAAGATTGTAAAATCGTAGGATGATATGCATACTCCTAGGATATTGGTTAGGTTGATCCCCTACCAGATATCCGAAATCAAGCTTTTCTAAGTCATTGAAGACTGATAGAACTGATTGAAACACATGGTTCATGTACTGAACCCTCAGTTATACATCGTTGACATCTTTCAAATCAAACACATTGTGTTTACGTTTTCAAATGAACTTGCTGAGCATTTGTAGCTCATTCTTGCATATATCTTCTTTTGCAGTTTTAAATGATAATCCCAGCACTTCTGGGACAGACAAAGGAAAAGGCCATGTTAATTAGTTTTAATTACTGTTTTAAATAATTCAAGTCTTTTATAGGCTTTGTTGTAATAACTTAGTACTGAGAACGATGTAACCGAACTTAATGATATGAAATATATATTATCATCTTTTATTATATCGAATGCGTTATACACTGATCTTTAAATTGTTTAGTATAGTTGTACTAAGTAAATACAATATCTATATGAACTATACATATGGATGAGCGTATTTGAATGATATTGAAAGTCCTATAAGCTCTGAGGTTACACTTAATGAGCGCGTGTAAGGTACCACCTTTATCAGAATGCGCCCCTCAGTTCTATGGACAATCTTATCATTAATACTGTGAATATCAGATAGATAGGGAATATCGATATAAAAGAGGCATTCATGAGATATGAATCTATACATCCAAGTGAGGGTATCCAAACACAGTTAACGTTCTGGCAAGAACTAGTATTTGTTATGGGATACTGTGACCCTTGGATAGATAGAAGTCATATATTATTGAATATTTATAGTTGTATAGTTTCACGTGAGCACCAAATCTGCTACAGGGAGTGTAGAGAAATTGGGGGCATCACAATTGAATGATGACGTGTTGACCAAATTTATGTTAGTTAGTGTTGATATTCGTGGATTGGAATTGATTTAAATTTTTTGAAAGTTTGTTTAAATGAATCTTTGATGAAGTTAATATCTCCTTTGTTTTAATTTACACGAGGACGTGTAAAGACTAAGTGTGGGGGAATTTGATGAATGAATAATGTTCTATGATTTTGATTCCTTTATGTTTGGTTTTATTACACGTTTTATGTGTATATAGACTTATTAAGGTGTTTATTGATTATAGGAGGAATTGGTGCTAAAAAGAGGAATTGGAGCTAAAAATAGTGAAAAAAAGAAAATTCTAGGACTCTAGGATGCAACAATCAATTGACTCAAGGATGTATGATCTTGGCTTGGAATTTAGATTGTATTGTAGATCTTGTCGAGAGCTTCAATTTGATAGATGACACGTCCCGTAACTCTTCTCGGATCAAAAGTTATGACATTTTTACTAGCGGACGATGAACCTCATATTTTCGGTTTGCCATTTACACAGCAGTCACTTCAGGGCCAATTTCGACCTTTCTCCAGCCCGTATCTCTAAAAACTCACAGCATGAAAGTTGTAGATCTACGTCTTACCTTTCTAAATCATCTTGAATCACCTCAATCGGAGTTTGTATGAGAAAGTTATGGCCATTTTTCCAAAGGACGTCGCAACAGAAAATTTGAGTGCGGCCGGCTCTGAAATGACTTGATTTGAGTGCGGTCGGCGCTGGAGCCTCTGTGGTTGAGCGCGGTCGGTGCTGAATCTATTGTTTTTGAGCACCGTCGGCTCTGAAAATTCTGTACTTGAGTGCGGGCTGAGTGTCATCGGTGCTAAAACGTGCACAGATATTGAGGAAACGCGTTTTTTGAGATTTTCAACAGATTACTTCCTTATTTTTAGGGACTTTTGATATCTTTTCTAATTCTAATATAACTAGGATGTTTTTTTAGATAGGATATTATCTTAGGACTATAAATACATGTTATTAGTCAAATATTAGGGACATCTATCATCTACATCATCTCCTACATTGGAAAAACCCTAGTTTTGTAAGATTGAAGGATGACAAGCTAATTTTCTTTATTCAGTTCTAAAGGGAGGTGAAACCTTATTTACAAGTAATTGATTGATCAAGTTTTATTCTTTATTCCTTCTTGCATTAAACTTATTCTGATAATCTATTTCAATTGTTTGTATGCTACTTGATTTCATTAATTTAATATGGCCAATTAGATTAGTTTAATCATTAACATCTGCTAGATTAAGGAGTAATATTACGTGTAATTGATAGTATTCCTTGTGACTAGTAGCAATTAGTAATATTGATTGTGTCAGAACTTTTGATTATTACTGAGGTTATAAGAAAGCAAGTTAAATAAACCGAGCTTGTGTGTTTATTGCTTGAATTAGCCTAATTCGCTCGTCCTTAATGCTGCTGTCATATTAAATCTAAAGAGCTTGTTTTAAGTTATATGATAGTTAGAATCTGGTAAAGAACTTGTTTTATTCAGTGAATATCTAAGGAGAATTTCAGATAGCAGAGCTTATTGTTATCTAGGGCTAATAGTTTCATTGAAGGGTAAATAATAATAATTTGGTTGATTAATTACTGTGATTTGGTGGATCTGAACTAAAGAACTGAACTTGTTTATTTATTGGTTAAACTTATTACTCGATTTTGTTTAGTTAGATAATTGATTTTCAAAACCCCCCATCTTTTGTCATAGAATAGATTTTAAATACGTACTCCCTGTGGGATCGATCCTTGCTTACTACTGTGCTAATTGTTGAATTTGTGAATAGAAAGTGAGGTTAATTTAGGAGTGTTAAATGACAGCTCCCACCAATATCCTTCTGGGGTTATGCCCTATAATCAGTTGCATACCTACTTAACAAGGTACCTACCAAATCCGTCCCAAAGACTCCATATGAGTTATGGACAGGGAGGAAACCAAATCTTAAGCATTTTAAGACTTGGGGTTGTCCAGTTTATGTCAAAAGGTTTGAGCATGATAAGTTGAAGACTAGATTCGACAAGTGTAGATTTGTGGGATACCCTAAAGAAACATTAGGGTATTATTTCTATCATCTTACTGGTCAAAAGGTGTTTGTTGCGAAATATGTTGCCTTCTGGAAAAGGAGTTTATCCTTGAAGGGGTCAGTGAGAGTAAGATATATCTTGAAGAAGTTCAAGAACCACAAAATACTATGGATCAAAGTTAGGTACCTAACCAAGTGGAAGAACCTATTGTACCATAACCTATTCGTAAATCTGGAAGAGTACCGAAGATACCTAATAGGTATGGATTCATCATAGAGGATGATGATGAGGTACGCATCATAGGAGATGATGATCCATTGACTTACGAAGAGGCTATGAGTTGTAAAGACTCAGAGAAATGGCTAGAAGCCATGAAATTCGAGATGGACTCCATGTATGAAAACCAAGTATGGACTGTAATATTCCGAACCCTAATAAGATTTGTATATGTAAATTATATGTTTATTAAATGAAATTTCTTGTTCCGACTTTGTGTTATGTGATTGTATATTTTATTAAAGAATTAGATCAAATAAAAATATTTTCGAAGCTGCTTAGTCATGCTTACACGGACAAAATGATTTGTCGTGCTTCCGACAATTTCACCGAGAAACATCTCGGCAAATTATTTTGGTAAGTTGTTGTGTCATGCTTGGAAATGACGAAGTGATTTGTCGTGCTTCAGAGTTAATATAATATTATATTAATTGATAAAAATCTAAATAAGTTAACTAGGGTTAAAAATGATAAATTAAATTATAAAACCCTAATCAGAAAACCCTAATTGATAAAGGTTGTCCGAATTTATGAATCAAAATCCTAATTGTTACACAAGAATCTTAATTGATATAATTAGATTCTAAGTAACGAATCACAACATTAATTATGAACCACTAAACTTAGATTAAAACCCTAATTGAAAGATTTAAACCCTAATTCATAAATTAGGAAACCCTAACCCTAATTAGGAAATCCTAATTCTAATTATATTATCTAAACTATAAATTATGAAATGTTAAACCTTAATTATGATATATAAACTTAATTAAGGTATTACTAAACATAATTAAACATCATAAACATGATTAACAAAAATCTAAGTTTAATTAGTAAGTATTAAATCAAAATTAAAAGCTTTAACTAATAGAAATTAAGCTAGGAGTGTGCAAGCTTGTGCTCAACACACTCCAGCACAAGTAGGAGAATAGGATCAGACCTCAAGTAGCACAAGTTAAGTTGCCAAGATCTTTGTGGAGGCAAAAAGGTGTGAAATGACCTAAAAGCCCTAACTTGCAAAATTCTATAAATAGAAGACCAATCTGATCTTTCAAACCACGAAATTTTGTAACCTATACACTGATATTACAAGCAATAATAAGCCCTAGTAGTAGCAAGATCAGAATCAGAAAGAAGGAAATCAAAAGTAGCTCAAAAAGGTGCAAAAACTCTAATTTTACACTAGATCTTTAAAGCTTTGTTACATGTTAGGTTTAGATGTTTAGGGATGTGTAATAACATGTTATTTGATAATCTGGGTTGTTAAATCATGCTTCCATAACATCTAGATATCAAAATTAGGCAAAAATAGTGAACTGTTCTTAACAGTCAAGAACAATCTGACAAGGACTTTTGCCAGACCTTTTGATCGTCTTAAGTTGTTTGTTTGATGTGTTTTAAAGTTTGTATGTGTAGTATGCCATATTAGCTACAATATCCAATTAGTAGGATGTTACAAAAATCTCTAGGATGAAAGATATGAATGGTCAAAACCCATTGACCGACCATGGGAACTGATTTCTAGGTAACCCAGAAATCGTTTGAAGGTCCTGACAGCCTTCTGATAAGGTTTATTTGGCTTATAACTTTCACATATGATATAAATAAGGTTATATAAATACATGTTATTGTACCCTGCCATGTATACTACAACATTAAATCATCAAAACACATGAAACGTAACTGGGATTCAAGGAATTAATGGTCAAACCACGTTGACCGTTCACGCTGGATGAATTTCTGGGTAACCCAGAAAACTCAAGAACAGCATGAACAGGGTGATTTGACCGAATCAAATCTTTAACATGTGATATAATTAATGTTATTTTGATACATGTCGTTATACCTTGTTATGTCTAGTATAACGAGCAACAAAGATTGAATTTAAACAAGTAACCAACTGGAAATAATTTGAGATTAAAGTGGCCTGTTCAGTGTTGACCGTCTGTTCTTCAAGTTGATGAAGAACACCTATAGCGACAGGCGTCCGTCGCTATAGGGCCCTTTGGGCGACACTCTCCTTCCGGCCAGTCAAGAACACCTAACTTGTAAACTTAAGTGAGATGGAGCATAAAATGCACTCAACGAAGAAAAATGTATTTTTGAAATACTTGGGAAGGTGCATTAATGTTAGTAATGATCCAAGCGTGCGTAAAAGTTTAAAAATCCTTTCGGTCCTCTATTATATGGTTTGCCTTATTTGCTGAGATTGATGTGGTAATAGGATTCTAGACTTAATATGATGTATCTTTTTTTTAGTATTTGTTATATAGTCTTATCTAAGTACGATGACTTATACAGTTTGGATGCGCACGCTATCTTTTTAAGGGTCATAATTATTGTGGAACGAATGAATTGGTTGAAGTGTTAAACTTGCATGCTCTTAAATTTCGTTGAGAGTTATTGGTTTTGAAATCTTTGAGGCATTATTCCGATAATTGTTAATTCATTGCTCGCGTTGTAGGTATAGTTAGTTGTGATATTATTTTTGTCTTAGTATTTTGCTTGAGGGCAAGCAAAGATTCAAGTTTGGGGGTATTTGATGAGTGAGTTTTATACCTACGAATTGAGTACTTTTGGCTTGATGAAAGTGTGTGTTCTTAGGTAGTTTATGTTCCTTTTTATATCTTTTTATCTTATTGTTATATAATGTGGTTTTATAATGCTTTTATGTGTTTTTGTATTAATTGTATGTGTTTTAACTTAGTTTTGTAGGAATCAGAATAAAAGCTACTTAGAGTGACGTTTGGGGTTGCTAGATTCGCGTTTTCGGCTTGCCATTTACACAGCAGCTGCTTAACGTCCAATTTCAACCTTGATCCGGCCAGTATCTCTTAGAGCTCAAAGAATGAAAGTTGTAGAGCTACTTCTCCTTGTACATCTTGAATCATCCAAATCCGAGTTCGGATGAAGCAGTTATAGCCATTTTCCCAACAGACGTCGAAGCTGAAAATTCCAGAATTTTAGCCCGGCGCAACTGCGCCCATTCCTAGTACAAATCTAGCGCTGGTGCACCATATATGCAGTAGTTGCGTGTTTTTGGCAGCGCAGCTGCGCCCCTCTTCAAGCCAAATGCGGCGTAGCTGCGCCGGTTCGCGATTTTTGGCAGATTTCAGCTTTTTAATGCCTAACCTAGTGACCCATTCAATTATTCTTCTTAATCTAATTTTCTCCTTCTCTAAGCAGAAGAGGGAGGAGTCTAGGAACTCCATGGGATCTCAAGAACAAGCTAGCAACAAGGATAGGAGACCACGAATCGAATGAAAGTTTTTGGAGATTGATGAATGCTTCAATAGAGTTTTTCTTCTCTAATTCTTTCCTTTAATTTTGTAATTCATGAATGTTGAATAACTTGTTAATGTTGTTTATTTCACTAGCAATGAACTAAACTCTCATTCTAAGATTGCAATGGAACCCAATGTAGAGTTTTAACTGATTTTCTTTCCTTTTGATTGGCACCATATGAATTGGTTCATTATGTTTATGCTTAATGTTTAATTGTTAAGGAATTAGTAATTAGTGTGGTAGTTTGTATGAAATTGGAAAATGGATTATAAATTGAGGCCATGAATATAATGACATGTGTTGGTGCTTGTTCTACATAGATGGAATACATCATTTGCATATAGGATAGGAATATACCCTTATGCCATGTGTAACCATTGTGAGAATCTATTCTTAATGACTCTTTGCCTAAGTCATCTCATATAGGAATATAGTGATTTGTTTAGAACGGGGATATTCATTTGACCATCGGAAAAGGCTTATGAATACTCAGAATTCTCGGTTAACAATTCATCGTGACCACTATGATTAAAGGGAGAGTTAGGAGATTGAATGAAACATTGCATGCCAAGTGTTTGGAAAAATGCTTGTGTGGGGGAAATTATGATCTTAGCTTGTCTTACCTTGATTCCAATCGTTTTTCATAGTTTACTTTATTAATTAGAATACCTTTAGCTTACTACCGTGAGTCAATAATTTAAATAAGATTGAAGCGATATAAAGTTGGTACTTGGTAATTATTAGTAACAATTCCTCGTGGGTTCGACACTCTACTTTCATTATATTACTTGTTGACCGCGTATACTTGCGCGTGTTTTATCGATTACGAAATCGACCAACATTGGTAGGTTACTGCCATGACCAGTGGTGTCACTCTACGATCAGTGGGGTGGCTCTCCGATCAATGGTTTCATGCTGTGATCAGTGGGGTCACTACTGGGGTCTAGCTGTGATATGGTAAAGCTATATTATGATCAGTTGACTCGGCTCAGTGTGTATTCCAGTGACTCTATGATCACTAGGGAAGCTCTACGATCAGGTAGAGTTGCTTTACGATCGTAGGGCTTTCTCTACGATCAGCCCTAAGGCTTTCCCGACCTACTCTATGATCTGCGGGTGAAGTCACTCGATGATCGTGAGATTTACTCTATGTTTACTGCATGACTCGGCTGAACTACTTTGTGGTTAGCAAGTGAACTCTACGATCGGAGTGGGCTCACTCTACGATCGTAGGGTTCATTATGCAATTTAGGAAAACTAAGTCAACTACAAAGCTTTGGTCTGGGAGTGAGCTCTACGATCAAACAAGGTTATTCTACGATCGTAGGGTTCACTCTACGATTTATGTAAGGCTTGACTAGTTTTACTCTACGGTCAATGGGTGAGCTCTATGATCAGAGTGAAATCACTCTACGATCATAAGGTTCGGTCTATGACTTACTGGTTAAGGCATATTTTGACATTTCAGCTCAAAGAGAAGTATTTGGCTAATTGTTCGGAGGTCATGCTCTTATATTCAACCAATTTAACACGTGGACTGAGTCTGACTGGGTTTGCTAGTTAAGGTACATTGATTAGTCAAGAAGAATCACATCAGTCCTTGGAATGAACATCAATTCAGGCCTGTTGCACAACTGCAAAACCAAAATTTGGCTTAGGCTCAATTTTAGACACTGAGACAGTGCATTGATGGTTTAACAGAGGTCTTGGACTAGTTTGTTGCTAATATCACTACTAGAGATACAGTTTTACCTTATATTGGTTTTATTCATGTTTTGGTTATGAAAAACAACTGTCATCACCTACGGTCTGTTCAGACAGTAAATACATAGTCTTAAACTCCTTTCATATTGTATGCTGACTCTTGGCATTATCTGGGTAAGATGATTAAAACCATTATTACAACTTTGTTTCAAGCTATTCTCCAGTTGCAATATACAGTTACCTACCCAACTATTTTATGACCAAGATCTAACATTACCCTCATGCATATCCCGATACTAAATCTGAAAGGAAACTGACTGAATAAGAAAGGAGTATTGTTTAAGGTAACAGGGTCATACCTTAGAGCCTTTGACAATTCTTTACTCTCTCCCTTAGACTCTGCCTTGCCGGTTTATAAGAACTCTCCTTAACAGTTTCTATATTTCGCAAACTTACAATATCTCTCTCTATATCGGTAATGAACTGAGTGGCAAGCTCTGCAAGGTGACTGGGGGTCTCTATTTATAGAGAAACGTTTACCCAATTGCTAGTTATTACTTGGATCGTAGGACTAATACACAACGGTAATACCCGTTCTTTAAAAGTGATTAGGTGAAAAGCTTACCAACTCACCCTATAGTAATCGGCTAATTAACCCTTTATCAAGCAAAGTAGGGAAATAGACCATTGGCCTAGTGCGACTGCTTGTACTAACAGGGCTAGAATTTGGGGATTACAGCTTAAAAAGAAGTCTTTGGCTAATTATTATGAGGTCGTGCTCTTATATTTAACTAATTTAACATGTGGACTGAGTCTGACTGGGTCTGCAAGTTAACGTACATTTATTAGTCAAGGTACATTGATTAGTTAAGGAGAATCACATCAGGCCTTGGAATGAACATCAACTCAGGCCTGTTGCATAACTGCAGAACTATAATTTGATGGTTTGACAGAGGTTGGGAGCTGTCGTTTACACTCCAAAATTAAATCCTTACTTCTACTCTACTAACACAGAAATCAGTATAGTGACAAGCAAGGGTCGATCCCATAGAGAGTAAAATTGTCCTAATTTATTTTATCGTTTTATAAATCTAATTAAATAATAAGTAAAAATAGGGGTTTTGAATGTTGATTAACTAATTAATAAAAACAAAAATTAAAATAATATGAATAACAAATGAATTAAAGCTTCAGTTTTTCAGTTCAGTTTCACCTTTTCACAACAACGGATTAACCAAGTATAACATTATCTATCCTTCAATGAAATTAATAGCCCTAGGTAACAATAAGCTCTACTACCTGAAACTCCTCTTAGATTATCACTTAATGAAACAAGTTCTTCATAAGATTCTAACCATTATACAACTTAGAACAAGCTCTCAAGATTTAATATAACAACAATATTAAAAACTAGGGAATTAGACTATTCCAAGCAATAATCACACAAGCTCGGATTATTTAACTTGTCTTCTGATAATCTTAGCAATACATAAGTTTGTCCACAATTATGTATTACTAATTACTACTTGTGACTAGCAACAATATCAATTACACGTAATATTATTCCTTAATCTAGCAGATGATATTCGTTAACCAATTTAATTCTGCAGAAATCAAATCAATTAAATCAAAAATAACATTCAACAATTAAATCAGATTATCAAGAATGAATTTCATACCAGAAGGAATAAATAATGAATACTCAATTAATCATTAATTATAAATAAGGTTCAACATCCTTAGAACTGAATAAGAAAACTTAGCTTGACATGTCTTCAATATTGCCCCTAAATCCAAGGTTTACAATTGTGAGCATCCAAACCTAAAACTTCACTAAGAATATATATTTATACTCCTAGATCATAACCCTATAATTCTAGGAAGTAACAATCCAAGTTGCAGTCAAATTCCTTAAAAATTACAAAGTTGGCCAAATTCTGCCGTAAGTCACGCGCCCCATACGCCCGCGGAAGACCTCGCACACCGCGGCTCAGCCTTTGAGCGCCGCGACCCATGATTTGGAGCGCCGCGGCCCACAAGTTCTGTCCGTTTTCTCTTTTCCTCTTTGCGCGCTCATTTTGATCCCCTTTTCCTCTTTTTCTCTTTTTAGCTCCAACTTCATGAAATCAATAAATACCTTATTAAACTCATATACATATAAAAAATGTAATAAAACTAAATATAAAGGAATCAAAATTATTGAATATTATGCACTTATCAAAGGTCTTGGGCTGGTTTGTTGCTAATATCACTACTAGAGATACAGTTTTACCCTATATTGGTTTTAATCATGTTTCGGTTATGAAAACCAACTGTCACCACCTACGACGGTCTGTTTAGACAGTAAACACATAGTCTTAAACTCATTCAGACTGTATGCTGACTCTTGGCATTATCTAGGTAAGATGATTAAAACCATTATTACAACTTTGTTTTAAGCTATTCTCCAGTTGCAAATTATAGTTACCTACCCAACTATTTTATGACCAAGATCTAACATTACCCTCATGCCATTACTTTAGTACCACAACTCATGCATATCCCGATACTAAATCTAAAAGGAAACTGACTGAATAAGAAAGGAGTACTATTTAAGGTAACAAGGTCATACCTTAGAGCCTTTGACAGTTCTTTACTCTCTCTCCCTTAGACACTGCCTATGCAAGAACTCTCCTTAACAGTTTCTATATTTCTCAAACTTATAATATCTCTCTCTATATCGGTAATGAATTGAGTGGCAAGCTTTGCAAGGTGACTGGGGGTCTCTATTTATAGAGAAACGTTTACCCAATCGCTAGTTATTACTCGGATCGTAGGACTAATACACAACGGTAATACCCGTTGGTTAAAAGGGATTAGGTGAAAAGCTTACCAACTCACCCTACAGTAATCGACTAATTAACCCTTTATCAAGCAAAGTAGGGAGATAGACTATTGGCCTAGTGCGGCTGCTTGTACTAACAGGGCTAGAATTCGGGGATTACACATTAACGTGCCTTATCCCTCCACATCAGTAATTTATTAGGGCCAACCCACCTTGGGCCTACCGACCCGGTTTAGTCAATTTAAGTTTACAGGTATAGATCTAAGATTTATTGGGTTAAGGCATAAATAACTGGTGCACCCGATTGGGCGGGTATGTGCTCCAATCGGTCCACTCGGGATTCGACAATTATTTGGGCTCCTGTCATGGCTGCCACTTATGATATTAAATACATAATTAAAGAAATTACACATAATAATCAATTAACCTTTTTCATAACATTCAATTGATTCACCAAGAATCATTATGCCACACATGGCTTATTCTACTAAGCTTACTTAATTCATAACTTAAGCTTGTCACACATTACAAGTATCCATAATGCTCTTCTTCATACATCACACAATACACATATTTGCACATAATCACATAAATAAAGAAAACATTCCTCATTTATCAATAATAATTCCTTTAAAAATCCTGGATATTACATCCTCCCCTCCTTATAAGGATTTCGTCCCCAGAATCACCACAAGATCAAACAAATAGATGGGGGTAATCCTTCCTCATCTTATCTTCTAACTCCCATGTAGCCTCCTTGGAATTGTGGTTTCGGCAAACTACCTTCACAGAAGGTATAACCTTATTCCTTAACGCATGTTCCTTTCTATATGTTATCTGCACAGGGATATCTTCGTAAGTCAGATCCCTCTCGACTTGAATAGGTTCGTAGGATATCATGTGCTTGTAATCGGGATTATAAGGTCTTAACGTCGAGATGTGAAACACATTATGAATATGTTCCAGTTCGGTAGGTAGAGCTACCTTATATGCCACTTCGCCTATTCTTCTGAGTACTTCAAACGGTCCTATGCCACTTCTGTGCCGCGAAACGATTTCTTTTACGTACAAATTCGCAAGCTGGTCTAGATTGAATCGGATCTTTATTGGTAGAAAGTGTGCCGATTTTGTCAATCGATCCACGATAACCCAAATAGCGTCATGACCTTTCTGAGTGATTGGAAGTCCTACCATGAAGTCCATCATAATGTGCTCCCATTTCCACTCTAGTATTTCCAGTGGTTGAAGTAGACCGATCGGTCTCTGATGCTCTGCCTTCACCTGCTGACAAGTGAGACATCTATTAACGTACTTCGCAATCTCCCACTTCATATTGGGCCACCAAAAATGTTGACGAAGATCACGGTACATTTTCGTACTTCCACGGTGTATGGAATAAACCGAACTATGTGCTTCCCGCAAGATCTCCTCTCTTAACTTAGGCATTGCTAGCACCCACACTCGTTCTTCAATTCTCAAGACTCCGTCTTTATCCATTCTGAATCTTTCCTCCCCATTTCCTGCTATCCTTATCTTTATCTGACCGCACTCCCCATCCTTCTCTTGGGCTTCCTTTACTCTATCTAACCATGTTGGATGAGCGCCTATCACAAATAACTTCTCCTCCGATTCTTTGGATTTCTTTACATCCAATTCCAATCTCTCCAGTTCTCTTACTAACTCCTCCTGGATAGTTAATATGGATAATTTCTCTTTTCCTTTCCTGCTCAACGCATTAGCTACTACGTTTTGCCTTTCCCAAGTGATAAAGAATCTCGCAATCTAATGAGGACATGCCTAGCTCAGATAAGGATGGGAGTCACGGAGGGCAAATGTGGGCGGATCCAGTTCAAGTGCCAATTGGTCCAGTTACAAGGTCGTGAGCTAAACGATTCAAAGAAGGACTTAACAGATTAATTCAAGATGTTTGGAATGAAAAGAATTCATGGGCGAATGATGAGTCTAAGTTTGTTATGTTGTTATAAGAAATTGGTTCAAAATCAGCAAAATAAAACGAATTGGACAGGAGTTCTGAGCCGCGGCGCGCCATTCTCAGGGTCGCGGCACGCGCATGAGCCACGACACACATATCTATGGGTCGCGGTGCACAAGTTTCTTTTAAGCGCGAATTTGCACGAGATTTCAAGATTTTTAGTTATGATTTTGTTTTCAATTATAATAAGAAGATATATTAGATAAGATTTTGTTTCCAAATCAATTTGTTTATTCCTTATCAATTAAGGTTACCTTTTGGGTAGTATAAATAAGGATTAGCTGATGTTATTGAATAACAATTATTATTCGGAGTTTTATACAATTGAGAGATATTCTCTACTTTTGGTTCTTTGAAGGATTTCTAAGTTATTATTCTTAGTTTTTCTTTTGAGATTCATAATTAATTTATCATACAACAAATCACAGTTGTGTGTAGCGTTACTCTACCGCATCATACAATCGTATGAAGATTATCGTTTACAACTAAACGAGGGTCAACGTGTTGTTGGTGTTCCATCCTACACGCATTCAATTGCTTGATCGACTATACCGAGGTTTATCGTCTATATATAGGCGAGGGGTTAAGGTATCAAAAGAGTTCCATCAAATTTGCTTACTAGAAACGATCCGGGTGACAACCACCACACACAAGCGTGCCGTGGAGTATATCATTTGGTATCAAAACAACGTTCTTTAGATAAGTATCTATCTTTACTTTATTGTTGAGTTATTGGTATAAAAAAAAGAAGAAGAGAAAGTTATTATTAATATTCATCGTATTGTGGGTAATTTCATATTTGGTGCGATTAAGTAGAGTTACCTATTCTATGTGTGTTTGTGATAAGTTTCTATTGAATTGATTGGGAAAACTATGATTGTTACTTGGTTAATTCGATAAGAACTTATTAGGGAGGATATTTTGAGGTAAAAGGCTTAGTGGTGAGATCATTAGAGGGTAAAAGCCTATTTGAGTGCATACACAAGAGATTCATCATTGTTGAGCGAAACACGTGAGGGAGTGGTGAGGAAAATTATTGTTTTGTTTTCTACTAACCTTTGTTTTGCAGCCAATAATGTCTGGTATGAAGGATAAGGGTTTGTTTGGAGAGGGATCTTCCACAAAAGGACAAAGGGAAGAATCAAATGTGGACCTGGACGTTCTACTACAACAAGTAATTCGGAAGTTAGATCTCTTTGATAATAGATTTGAAAGGAAAGAAAGTATCCAAAAAGAGCAGTCACAAGTGATTATGGGTTCTCAAAAGAAGGAAAAAGTGCAAAAAAATGGGACTAGGGACAACGAGGAGGATTCCTACGAAGAGGAGTTTGATCCAATTATTGGAAGGCAATTTGAGGTCAGTGATAGGAGACACAGGGATGATAGAGACGATCAGAGGAATCGGGTGGATGATAACTTGGGAAGCATTAAATTGAAGATTCCGTCTTTCCAAGGGAGAAGTGATCCTGAGGCTTATCTTGATTGGGAGAAGAAAATCGAATGGGTTTTGAAGTTCAAAACTATTCAGAACGTAAAAAGGTACAGTTTGCAGCTACAGAATTTACAGATTACGCCGTCACTTAGTGGGATCAATTGAAGACTAGTAGAAGGCGATGCAGAGAGCAGCCGATTGAGACTTGGGCTGAAATGAAGGCGGTTATGAAGAAAAGATTTGTACCAAGCCACTATCATCGGGATTTGTTTCGGAATTTGCAGACTTTGAAGCAAGGGGGTAGGAGCGTGGAAGACTACTATAAATAAATAGAGATGCTAATGGCTAGGGTTAATATTGATGAGGATAGCGAGGCGACAATGGCTCGATTTTCAGCAGGCTTAAATTGGGATATAGCTGATTTAGTGGAGCGACAACATTACGTGGCCTTGGAGGATATGGTACACATGGCTACCAAGATTGAGAAGTAACTTAAGAGGAGAGGTGGTCAACAGGCAACGCCTAACTCGGGTTCGTCATGGAAATCTAATGTTGCAAAGCGAGAGGAGAAGCTAATTGTGAACAAGCCAAAAGTGGAGCTTAAACCAGATGTGCTTAATCGGGGAAAGCAAGGTAAAAATGAGCAATCTTCTTTTAGTCAAAATCGGGACATCGTGTGTTTTAAATGTCAAGGTAAAGGTCATATTGCAAGTCAATATCCAAATCAACGGACCATGATATTACGTGATAATGGGAAAGTGGAAACCGAATAGGAGGAAAGTGACATTGATTTGATGCCACCGTTAGAGGAAGCAAAAGATAGGGAAGTTGCAGTATTTGGGGAAGTCTTGGTTACCCGAAGGGTATTTAGTGTGCAGGTGAAGGAAGAAAGCAGCGAACAGCGGGAAAATTTATTTCACACTAGGTGTCTTGTGAATGGGAAGATTTGTTGTGTCGTGATTGACGGGGGTAGTTGCACGAATGTAGCAAGTAAGGCTATGGTAGAAAAGTTGGAACTTTCCACAACCAAACATCCCCAACCATATCGATTGCAGTGGCTTAACGACAATAATGATATTAAGGTGACTAAACAGGTGGTGCCATTTACTATTAGAAGGTATGTTGATGAGATTTTGTGCGACGTGGTTCCAATGCAGGCGGGTCACATATTGTTTGGTCGACCATGGCAATTTGACAGGTGTGTGAAGCATGATGGCTTTACAAATGAGTATTATTGTGTTCACAATAAAAGGAAAGTTACTTTATGTCCTATGTCACCACAACAAGTGCATGAGGATCAAATTCACTTACAAAAAGATCATGAAAAAAGAAAAGAGAGTGAAGAAAAGAAAAATAATGAGGATAAAAATAATGAGGGGAAAAATAAGAGAGAAAAAGAAAGAGAGAAAAGAAAAGATGAGGAGCGAAAAACAAATATCTATGCAAAAAAGAGTGACGTGAGACAAGCTTTAGAGGCTAAGCAGCCAATGATTATACTTCGGTATAAGGAGGCACTTTTGAATACTAACGCTAACAATTCTTCTTTTCCTAGTGTTGTTTCGTCTATTTTACAGGATTATGCGGATGTGTTTCCCGAGGAGCTTCCACAAGGATTACCACCAATTCGGGGAATTGAGCATCAAATTGATTTCGTACCCGGTGCTACCATTCCGAACCGTCCAGCCTATCGAAGTAATCCCGAGGAGACTAAGGAGTTACAACGACAAGTGGGCGAATTAATAGAGAAAGGGTGCATAAGGGAAAGTATGAGTCCGTGTGCAGTTCTAGTGATCTTAGTGCCAAAGAAGGATGGGAAATGGCAGATGTGTATCGATTGTCGTGCGGTAAATAATATTATGATAAAATATCGACATCCCATTCCTCGTTTAGATGACATGTTAGATGAATTGCATGGGTCATGTATATTTTCTAAAATTGATTTGAAAAGTGGTTATCATCAAATTAGAATGCAAGAGGGTGATGAATGGAAAACTACTTTCAAAACAAAATATGGGTTATATGAGTGGTTAGTGTTACCTTTTGGTTTAACTAATGCTCTTAGTACTTTCATGAGACTAATGAACCATGTTTTGCGATCATTCATTGAAAAATTTGTGGTAGTTTATTTTGATGATATTTTGATATATAGCAAAAACTTGGACGAACATGCATTGCATTTAAAATCTATTTTAGATGTTCTTAGAAAAGAGAAGTTGTTTGCTAACATGGATAAGTGCACGTTTTTTAGGGATAGAGTTATGTTCATTGGCTTTGTTGTAAGTTCACAGGGAGTACAGGTTGATGAAGATAAGATACGTGCGATCCGTAAATGGCCGAGTCCGACAAATGTGAGTCAAGTTCGTAGCTTCCATGGACTTGCGAGTTTTTATCAGCGATTGGTGAGGAATTTTAGTGAAATATCAGCACCGCTTATTGAAGCGATTAAGAAAAGTGTGGGTTTTAAGTGGGGTAATGAACAGGAAGAAGCATTTAATTTAATTAAAGATAAATTGACTAATGCTCCTTTACTTGTATTACCTAACTTTACTAAAACTTTCAAAATTGAGTGTGATGCTTCAGGGTTAGGGATTGGAGCTGTGTTGATGCAAGAAGGAAAACCCATGGCATACTTCAACGAGAAGTTGAATGGTGCGACTTTGAATTATTCGACGTGTGATAAAGAGCTGTATACGTTAGTTAGAGCATTGGAGACGTGGCAACACTACCTATGGCGAAGGAATTCGTGATTCACACAGATGATGAATCGTTGAAGTATTTGAAAGGTCAGCATAAGTTGAACAAACGACATACACGGTGGATGGAGTTCATTGAGACATTTCCATACGTCATCAGGTATAAGCAAGGTAAAGAGAATGTCGTTGTTAATGTTTTATCTCGAAGGTATATGTTATTAAGTACTCTTGATACAAAACTGCTTGGGTTTGAACGCATTAAAGAATTATATGGTGATCACCTTGATTTCGATGTAGAGTTTAAATCATGTGAAAAGAATGGTGTAGGTAGATATTTTAAAGTTGATGGTTTTCTGTTTAGAGAAAATAAATTATGTATACCTGCATGTTCTTTACGTGAGTTGTTGATTAGAGAGTCACATGAGGGATGTCTAATGGGTCATTTTGGTGTGGAAAAGACTTTATCTGTTTAAAAGAACATTTTTATTGGCCTCATATGAAACGAGATGTGGAAAGAATTTGTAATAAATGCATTACTTGTTGACAATCTAAGTCTCGTGTTCAACCTCATGCATTGTATATACCATTGCCAATACCTAATGAACCTTAGGTTGACATATCTATGGATTTTGTGTTGGGTTTACCTAGGTCTAAGCATGGTCATGATTTGATATTTGTGGTCGTGGATAGGTTTTCGAAAATGACACATTTTATGCCATGTCACAAAACTGATGACGCTTCCCATGTAGCTGATTTGTTCTTTAGGAAAATTGTTAGATTGCATGGTATGCCTAGAACAATTGTTTCTGATAGAGATACTAAGTTCTTAAGTTATTTTTGGAAGACCTTGTGGTTTAAGTTAGGTGCTAAATTGTTATTTTCCACTACTTGTCACCCACAAACTGATGGTCAAACAGAAGTAGTTAAGAGAACTTTATCTGCATTGTTAAGGGCTATTATCAAGAAGAATGTTAAAGTTTGGGAAGAGTGTCTACCGCATATTGAGTTTGCATATAATCGATCTGTTCATTCTACTACACAATTTTCACCATTTGAAATTGTTTATGGTTTTAATCCTTTGACACCGTTGGATTTATTGTCATTACTTGTTTCTGAATTTACTAACATGAATGGGAAGAAAAAGGCTGAATTTGTTAAGTAGATACATGAGAAAGCCATGTTTAACATCGAGAGGAGGACGGAGCAATATGTGAAGCAGGCTAACAAGGGTCGTCGACACATTATTTTTGAACTAGGAGATTGGGTGTGGTTACACATGCGGAAGGAGAGATTTTCAGCTCAAAGACGATCAAAATTGCTTCCAAGGGGAGATGATCCTTTTCAAGTTCTCGAGTGCATAAATGATAATGCATACAAATTGGATTTACCTGGTGAGTATAATGTTAGTGCCACATTTAACGTTACTGATTTAAGTCTGTTTGATGTAGGTGATGATTTGAGGACAAATCCTTTTCAAGAGGAGAGAAATGATGAGGACATGCCTAGCTCGGATAAAGATGGGAGTCACGGAGGGCAAACGTGGGCGGATCCAGTTCAAGTGCCAATTGGTCCAGTTACGAGGTCGCGAGCTAAACGATTCAAAGAAGGACCTAACGGATTAATTCAAGATGTTTGGAATGAAAATAATTCGTGGGCGAAGGATGAGTCTAAGTTCGTTATGTTGTTGCAAGAAATTGGTTCAAAATCAGCAAAACAAAACGGATTGGACAGGAATTCTGAGCCGCGGCGTGCGCATGAGCCGTGGCGCGCATATCTATGGGCCGCGATGCACAAGTTCTGTTCCGCATTCCAGATTTCTTTTAAGCGCGGATTTGCACGGGATTTCAAGATTTTTAGTTATGATTTTATTTTCAATTCTAATTAGAAGATATATTAGATAAGATTTTGTTTCCAAATCAATTTGTTTATTCCTTATCAATTAGGTTACCTTTTGGGTAGTATAAATAAGGATTAGCTGATGTTATTGAATAACAATTATTATTCGGAGTTTTATACAATTGAGAGATATTCTCTACTTTTGGTTCTTTGAAGGATTTCTAAGTTATTGTTCTTAGTTTTTCTTTTGAGATTCATAATTAACTTATCATACAACAAATCACAGTTGTGTGTGGCGTTACTCTACCGCATCATACAATCGTACGAAAATTATCGTTTACAACTAAACGAGGGTCAACGTATTGTTAGTGTTCCATCATGCACGCATTCAATTGCCTAATCGATTATACCGAGGTTTTTCGTCTATATATAGGCGAGAGGTTAAGGTATCGAAAGAGTTCCATCAAATTTGCTTACTAGAAACGATTCGGGCGACGACCACCACACGCAAGCGTGCCGTGGAGTCTATCACAATCACAATCATTAATTAATTCCAACCACCTCTTTTGTCGCATGTTTAACTCCTTTTGTGTAAAGATATATTTCAGGCTCTTGTGGTCTGCATATATCTCACATTTTTCTATAAAGATAGTGCCTCCAAATTTTTAATGCAAACACTACCGCGGCTAATTCTAAGTCATGAGTAGGGTATCGTTTCTCGTAATCCTTCAACTGTCGTGACGCATATGCAATGACCTTGTCATGCTGCATTAGCACACAACAAAGGCATTTGCATGATGCATCACTATACACCACGAAACCTCCCATGTCATCCGGTAATGATAATATGTTAAGTTTGTATATAGCGCGAACATGCAATCGAATTACATAAATAGTGTGGAAGTGCGATAAAAACGGATTTTAAATTTTTTCTTACAAACCATCACCATGATCATCCTTGTGCTTAATTATCAATTAAACGAAAGAGAGAGAATCAGATTCATACCCTCATAGATCAAACCTTCCTCAGGTACAAGTTCAACTCCAAATCCTTCGCATTTTCCTTAAATTCCACCGATTAGATTCCTTCTTTTGATCAATACAAGTCACCCAAGTGTTTGGCCTCTCGAGGTGATCCACCAAGGAATAATACGTATTCAAGAAGATGGGTGTTTAGCAAAACCCTTGTTTTTATCTCTATAGAAATTATAAGTACTCTCCCAACAATTAAAAAAATCACATCAACCATCTATCATAAGACTTTTCTTATTTATAGATCTAGGTAACCCTCCTAAACTATTTAGGAATAGGGTTTTATTTTTAATTAAACTCTTTTAACTAATTAAACTCCTAATCCAATTAGGAATTAATTAGAGTACTTTTATTAATTAATTCCTAAACCATTTAGCAATTAAATAATAATAATAATAATAGTAATAATATTAATAAGACTCCTCTTATTAATTTATATTTAATATTTCTAAAATATTAAATAATAAATATTAAGATATTTAATTTATTCTATCACCATAGCATAAATTAAATATACTTAACATATTATTACGATTATGTCATTTACTTCTTAAATAAATATTTTTCTTTTGCGGTGTGACCCTTTAGGTTCTCCATATTAAACCGGTTGTGAATAAATCAATTAGAACAATGCTAATCTTATTTAAATAAATAAATTAAACTATTTAATTCATTCAAATAAATATTTATTCTATAATAAGGATAAGCCCCCTTAGCGATCAACGACTTTTCAGATAATATAGATTTTAACATTAATCACAAACGAACCTTTTAGTGAATAATTATCGCACAATTCAATTCTTCTACCATATAATGTCCCAATTAAATATAAGACATGAAATTTTTTTTTTTGCTAAATTAGTTTGTATATAAAAATACAAAAAAACTAAGAATATTACAATGAAGATCAGAACATAATCCTCTACTCCCGAAAGGACTAAAACACCTAATAAACTAGGAAAACTCAATGCCTAATCTAAAATATATTAATCTCACAGCTTGAGATTAGACAAAGAAGGCAACTAATAAAAAAAATTAGATAAGATTGCTACAACAAAACGGACGACGAATTCGTCCAAAACCAATATAGCACTAAAAAGCGCACGATCAGTTTCGATCAAAAATGAAGACCATCTGTTGCACAAGAGAACAACCCAACAATGTAGGCTAAAGTAACTGTGGGACCCTACGACACCCACCAATCCGGAATTCAAATTTCAATCATGCTACGTGCCAAAGAACAGGCAAAACACCCATAAAAGATTTTAGGAGAGATAGGGCTCACGTGGGTCCCCTAAGACACCACAACCTAGCAACACAAGGACAGCCCACACTGCCCCAATCAGGATGAGCTGCACCAAACACTAGCAATAACAAGGGACCCGTTCCAGTAATTTAGCCCACCAATAAGCTGAAAAACAGCCAGCCCAAATCAGCCACCCACGTGGCAACCCAGCAAAAAACACCGGAAACAACCAGTCCACAACGTGAACAACAAGCATTGCTATGGAATGCACAAAATATCAGCAAACAGTATGGGCACAAAGAGCAGTCCGGTAGCAAAACGAAACCACGAACAAACCCCACACAACAGCCATGCATGAAGAAAGGTGGCCATGCAATACTGCCTATGTACAGCCCAAGATGGGCATACAAACACCAAAGCAGGGCTAACATGGACAAAGGGAAAACACCAAAGAACAATTTCCGGCTATTGCATAAAACAACCGAAAGAAGGACATGGAGCACAAACAAATCCAAAAAGCGGATAAGCCAAACCAATTGAAAACAGGCAGTCAGAACAAGAGAAATCCAAGAACCAGCAACGACACATCAGTCATGAACAGAACCGAGGCAAGCATAGCCAACCGGTCCCAAAACATATTAAACAATTTCCTACCGACAGCTAGCATGCAGACCAATCGCCGGAAGAAAGCCGCCGAACAGCCTATAGCAATGGCAGAAAAATAACCAAAGCAGAGGCACGAAACAAAGCCATCCCACAAAGCTAAGGAATTGCAAATCAAACCCAAATCAAACCCAAGGCCGGAAAACAGGTATATATGAACCCAACGAACCAACACCGCATCCTCCGGCAAACCTACAACAGCAACCATAAAAAATCCACAATATAAAAGAGCCTAGCGTGACTGAAACGCTAGCAGGAAACAGCCACCCGCGTCAATACAGGAACAGACCCAGCAAAAATGGGTGAAAAAAACAACCATAAGAAGCAAACCATCAACAGAAACCATGAACAAACCCCACGCAACAGGTCATGCATGAAGAAAGGTGGCCATGCAAAATGCATCAAACGGAGAATAAAATCCAGAAAAACAAAAACCCTGCCCATGAACAGCCCAAGGGACGAACAAAACACTAAAATCCAGCAAAATAAAATCTGCCCATGAATTAACAAATCAAACAGCCAAGAAAGCAATGTGCAGAACGGTAGCACAAGAAAGCCTATATCCCAACAAAAGGAATGTCCGGAGGTTTTGGTTCCATATTCCTCAAGGCTAGTCTAAATGAAGTTACTTTTAAGCAGGACTTGAGAGCAGGTAATGGGATAGACGACATGGCAGCCATGGCAGCCCTTTGGACAGGTAAAGGAATAGAAGACATGGCAGCCCTTTGGGTAAGGTGGGCCTTTCCAAGCAAGAGCGCAGACTTCTCAAAACGAACTTTCCTTGAAGCACTAGATTCTGGGGAAGATTTTGATTCACCCGGAATACTAGAGGCATATGAAATAGATTCTTCCTTTCCTTTTGATCCCAAAGGGCTAGGAGCCGGGGTAGAGGGAGAGGGAGGGCTAGGTGTTTTGACATCCTTTGATTTCCCCACCTCGTTCCATTCGGACTTACGCTTCACACTATTCTGCGATTTGGATGAACAGGTAGTGACGGAGTGCCTGTAAGTTTTACAATGCAAGCATTTACGAGGTTGCCAAGGATTTCCACCTTGATTTCTTGAGGAGCACAATTCTCGATTTGAATATTGAAAGAACTAGGAACGGTAGTAGCAGCCTCGATATCCACGCATACCCTAGCGAATGCAAGTTTATTGCCTTTTTGGTATGTTCATCGAGGTACAAAGGTTTTCCAAAGTGACTAGCTAGGTAAGCAAACCCATCCTCATGCCAAAGAGCGAGCGGGATGTTATATAGATTGACCCAGATAGGAACAGAAGTAGGGTCAGCCTTAACCAAGTCCATTCCCTGCTGCCATTGTTGGAGGATAATGAGAGACTGACCAAAATAGATCGGGCCAGAGTTTAGGATCAGTAGCAGGTCGTCCTCATTCTTAAAATTGAAAATGTAGAGGCCATTACCTTTGAAAAACACTTTATCAACCTGAGAGCCCCAAATTTTGTTTGCCCAGTAAGTTGCAAAGTGAATAGACTTCTTTCCACCAACAAAAAAACCCACAAGAGAAAGAGACCAAGCAGCTATTCCCGGTTGTGAGATTTTAGAAGGGATAGAGAGAGTTACGTGTTCCTTGAGTGGGCTGACCTTATGATGGAACAGGGAGCAACCAACAAAGGAGATAACTCTAAATAATGCAAATTAGAAACGACTTTCTAATTTCATTCTGCTTTGGCCAAAGACTTCTGAGTTGTCATTTATCGAATCACATAGGACATTCACTCCTTTTATTAGAAGTGGTAGATTCTTTGTTGACCATTCACCTATCTCCATGTACAACTTATTATACCCAATCATACCCTTTGATATATCCTAAGGTTCTTAAGGGACATGTCAAAGTATAACTCATCATACATAAGATACTATGATGATCTTAAGTCTAAGGATCACTTGTACTACTATCACTTAAGGAATTCCTATTGACAGGCATGTAAAACTCCATTAGATATTCCTTTAGCGAGCCACGTTCAGTGAACTTATTCTCTAATAAGCACCTACATACTTGCTTTAGTGTCTCCACATAAATGATTATGAGATCAATCATCCTCTTCCTAAGAGCAAACAAAGTATGTACTAATCTATCCGGATTCACTAATCCCCTTTTAGTAATCCAACAATTAGGAACGATTTTAGTTTTAAGTATTTAGAATTTAGATCTCATTAGCATGATCATCATCATCATTCTAAAAGCATTGCTCAAAACTATGGGTTTATCACACTTAATATAACAACATCATGTAGATAATGAAAATGCCTTTAATAAATTAATTCTTTTATTAATAACCGAATAAGATTACAAAGTATATGCAACATCATCTCAAATATGATTGGGTTGTGTGCATACTACTTTCATAATACATGTGCCTCGCTTAACCTCTTCTTTAATTCCTTAAAGCTCTCTTCACACTTCTCTGTCTAAACAAACTTTACTGCCTTCCTTGTTAAATTAGTCAACGGTGTTGCTATCTTAGAAAATTCTTGAATAAACCTCCGATAGTACCCAACTAAAACTAAGAAACTTCGCACTTCAGTGATCTGCGTCTTTGGCTGCTCCCAGTTAACCATCGCTTCCACCTTTGTCAGGTCTACCGAGATTCCATCTTTATTTATCACATGTCCTAGAAACTGTACTTTCTCTAACCAAAATTCGCACTTAGAGAGTTTTGCATACAATTTCTCCTTAAGGTCCCATTACTATCCTTAGATGTTCAGCGTGCTCTTCTTTGGTCTTAGAATAAATCAAGTTATCGTCATTAAAGACTACTACAAACTTATCTAGATATGGCTTGAAGACTCGATTCATTAAGTCCATAAATGCTGCTGGTGCATTCGTCAATCCGAATGACATCACCAAAAATTCTTAATGTCCATATCGGGTTCTAAATGTTGTCTTCTGTACATCTTCCTCTCGCACTTTCAACTGGTGATATCCCGTCCTCAAATCTATTTTCGAGAAACACTTTGCTCCCTTCAACTAGTCGAAAAGATCGTCGATTCTCGACAAGGGATATCTATTCTTAATTGTTACCTTGTTCAACTCTCGATAGTCGATACAAAGTCGCATGGATCCATCCTTCTTTTTAACGAACAAAACTGGCGCTCCCCACGGAGACACACTTGGTCGAATGTAACCCTTATCTAGCAACTCTTGTAGGTGTATCATCAGCTCCTTCATTTCTATTGGCGCCATACGATACGGGGCTTTGGATATCGGTGCCATCCCTAGCACTAAGTTTATTACGAACTCGATCTCTCTATCAGGCGGAAGACCGGGTAAATCATCTGGAAATACGTCTAGGAATTCTCTTACTACTGGTATATCTTTCAGTTCTACTCACTCTCTCTTCATGTCCACTAGATAGGCTAAATAACCCATACATCCTTTTCTCAATAACTTATTGGCCTGCATCAACGTAAGACAATTCGATCGTCTAAGCGATGTGCTACCATAAAATACTACCTTAGACCGATTTGGGGTATGAAGGTTCACATTTTTCTCCTTACAGTCGATTACTACCCCATGGTTATACAACCAATGCATTCCCAGAATTATATCAAACTCCCCCAATCTTATTGGGATCAAATTTACGCTTAGCTTATGTCCCCTAATCTCAGCGCAACAATTTCAGTGGATGACCTCTATGGGGATTACTTCCTTCTTGGCGTGAAGACGGCGTAGGTTGAAAAAGACTAACGCTGTATCTTTCTCTTTTCAATTCTCTTCCTATTATAACTTCAACATTATATTTTATATTTTATATGTAATATGTAATTATTCTTGAAACTCTATTATATATGTAATTCTTAAAACTCTAAGTAGTTAAGGTTTGGAACCCTTGCAACTATGATAGAAAGCCGTTTGCTTGTTGCCAAACCCTTCGCCTTTTTTTTGAATCAAAGTAGGTCGCGACTGTTGTATTTTAGTCGGTCGGGGAAGCTACCGCTTCTACGACAGCTCCTCTTCCTCGTCTTGCTTCTGGCCAAGCTTCTACTTTGCTTGCTTCTCTCGCGCTTGCTTGCGCGAAGGCTTAGAGTCCTTTTCGCTAGGTCCAAAAGCTTCCGTCAAAGCAAAAGATCTGATCCAACAGAAATCCCGCATATTGAGCGCAGCTGATATGCGGCTACGGCTAGGCGATCATATCATGCCATAAAACACTTTTATATGTATAGAGAGATCCCCTAGATATATAAATAGAATAGATGTTCATGGATAGACAGACATTCCATTGATTCTTAGTTTTTGGGCTGAAAAAGCTCGTCGATCCAAATGAATCATTCTTCCGGTCTCTCTTCGCTCCCCGCCCCGAAACTGACCAACAGCACAGCGCCTATTCGCTTCGCGCGCGGGAAGGCAACGAAATTCAGTTCATGAGACCGCAACGGAGTGGAGCAGACGCAACACGAAGTTCCTTACCTTAGCTGGATCTCGCTGGTGCCACCTAAACGGTAGGTAGGCGGTGGATGTGTGACGTTTGGAGTTGTCGTTCGTGCACTTACGAGATTTGTTCTGCCATTGGGAATTTAACTCGATTTGTTCGAGTGTTTGCAACGGCTGGGAAGGCAGTCGTAGAAGTGAAGCCTATCGCCACGCCGACCATCAAATACGAGATTGGGCCCCTTCTCAAAGATTTGATGGAATGGCCCAGCCCACCCAAGAGCGCTTATGTCATAGGGGAACTCATGGCTGGAAACAATCCTTATGGTTTTGATATCCTATCCGGTAGGAATAATAAGAATAAAAGTCCAGGCTGGTTGGTGAGCCTAGTGATAGGAGACTATCTAGCTTGGTTCGGAGAGCACTTCTTGGGTGAAATCTTTTTTTATTGCTAAATGTTACGGCCTAAATGCTGAACTATTGACCCTACTTGTTCGGATGGGTGTTCACCCCAAAGTGTTCCTGGACCGCATGCATACATCCGTAAGTAACTTAGTGCAACATGGCAAATTTCATTGAGAGGAATCAGCAAAGAAAAGAAAAACGGGTCAACATCTTAATGTGTATTTGAGAGATTGTCCTCGGGCTGAGGAGTGTCCACATGAGTTCGTTGAGGTGTCTACACAGGCCTGTGGTCCTCTTTTATATTCTGTCGAGAGTACGGATTGCTGCACCTAAGTAGAACGAAAAAAAGGAATTGGAAATGAAAAGGGGGAGCCAGAAGCTTCGCTTCCGGTAGCTTGCTGACTCTCCTAGTTAGAAGAAGCCCCTTTGGCGGATTCTTTAGATCATGATAGAGTCCCCTTTACTTTCTATTCTATTAGTCAAGCGCTAGCGCCTTACAACTAGTATAGTATAGCAGAGCAGCCGGCTTCAAAGCGAACCTTTTCTATTAGAGAAAGGTTTGGAACTCGTGAAAGCCCCAAATCCTTGTCCGTGTCCGGTTCCTTAGTTGACGTCAGCCCTCTCCCCTAACTAGCTTTCTTTTTTGTTAGGAAGCGAGAGCTAGCTCGACCGTTTATTTCATTTATTGAGCTTTTTTTTGAAATGGTAATACTTTCTCGCGAGTGGAAATAATATTTTAATCATATGCCCATATATGATCATGAAATGAACAAAGCCTACTTACTTGTGAGTACGCCCACTGACTGTTCACAAACATACTTCAATCACTCTCGAGCCTAACTCCACGATAAGTGCCTAGAATCTCTATGCGAGTGCTTTCCGGGAAGGCAGGTCTGGCACCCCGCGGTGATAGAACGAAGGTATGGACTCTCAGTTCACATGCGCTACTTCGGATTTTTAGGATAGTTATTTAAACCGTCAAAGATGCAACTTCCAATATGCTTCTCACCTAGATGTCGTGCTGGTGCATATGTTCCCTGTGCTTCTACTAGCCAAACCAACCCTAACATCTGTGCTTGTTTCCTAAGTGACTACTATCCTCCTTACTCCATTCCTACGCTCTGCTCCCGCTTGTTTTCATATACACGTGTTACCTCTTCCTTACAACCCATGACATGCCCTGCTTACTCTAATACTGGAACTGGGCTTTTACGGTCTTAGGCTGACCAGCTTCCGTGGCTGTCCTTCCTTTCCTCATTGCCACTGGACTTGCCCTTATGGGGCAAAAAGCTCTATTTCCGAACTCGTTGGGCAGTAACTGAAGCAAGCACTTGGCTTTAGAGCCCTATCACGTAAGGGAGAAGACAGACTTCATGTGTGAAGCATATGGGTAAGAAGGACACTTCTCCGTCAGAAAGGAACTTCTCCCCCTGAATCTTTGCTCGGTGCTTAGCTGTACAGATGCTCACCGATTGGAATACCCTTTCTCCTATGTTTTTATTTCCGGTGAGGAGGACTTCTCTAAAGTAAAGTACAAACTAAAATAACGAAACGAACATTTTCGAGCATGTACAACCATAAAAGTAAAGACCAAAGCATCCATTCCTGCCCAACATACTCTGGTGAATGGGTCGAGAGAGATAGGGGGGATTCAGGAAGTCTAGTGAACAGTTGAGCGGCTATCCAACCATTCAATCGGCTATGGAGGGAGGTTTCAGCAAGCGGGTAAACTGATGATGACTAGTACAAACTTAGGTAGGTCGATCGTCTCTCATCCCTCGTGTTCTCTCCCGTGAAGTGATTAATCCCTAAAATTGGCATGCAATCCCTATAGAAAAGCAAGTATTCCGATTGGAGGAAATTTCCACCCTCTGATGATCCCTTCCCTATAGCCGGAAAGGTATTGAATCTTATGGATTACTTTCAGTAGTTCTTCCACCCCCTCCTGTTCCACCTATCCCTTTACTCCCCAGGGATTCCGTACAGCTAGAAAATCACGGTTCATCGCTCGGAGGGCGGGAATAGAAGCAAGCATTTCCCGTTCAGTCTGTAATGAATCAATACGCAGGGAAAGTTTATTCAATGGGAATGGCAAGTCTCGGACAGGCTCATATTGGTTGGGTATGCTCTTTTCATAGGCGACTTTCCAGAAGGTCTTCAAGGTAGATATGCTCTTCTTCTCAGAAAGACCATACTCTTTTTTGGTCAGGTAGCACAGAAGGGAGAGTTGGCCGGGTTGAAAGCCTGGTTGCATGTGACTGAGTCAGGAGAGGGGCAAAATCATTGAGCTATGTCCGCATCTAAAGTCTTCGCTGGAGCAGCTATTTGAACTACTTATTTCTGTATTAATATACAATGACTCAAGAGAATCCTTCTAGGCTTCACTAGGTTAACTCCTATTTGTGGACGAGAAAATGAAATTCTTCCAATCTTTCAGTTCGCTTACCGACCGGTGCTCTAATTTCTTGCCTGCTGCAACATACAAAAACAGTTAGTAACGTTATCAGTGAGAACCTGCACTATGCCTCTCCTACCTTAAAGAAGACAATCATCTGCGCGAGTCAGAAGAATTTAATTGCATCCTTCACTTCTAATGTAGCATCTACCGCCTTCACAAACATCGTACCTCGAGGACAAATAACCAAAAAATGAATGAAGGCTTAAAAAGAAGGTCGTTTTTTCAACTGGTAAACTTGATTCTCGTGAAAAGCGGACACCAGTATATGATAGATAGAACGGGTTATTTAAACAGTCGCTACCCCCTTGATGCAAAAGCTAGCTTAAGGGTACAACGCAAGACGTTTGACAGAAGGAAAGACAGAGAGAGAAGAGAGTTATCATAGTCGACTATGCAATCTTAAGGTCTTTCAAACTTTCAATCCTTCTTGCTTAGAGATTCGGAGATCGCCCACGGAAGCTGTAAATCCATCAATCCATCCCGAGAGCTATCCAAGGATGAGAGGGTCACTGGGTTCATAGATGTTGGTTCCTTCCGTCGGCGTCATCGAACCACGTTAGCAATCCAGAAGAACTGGAAGCTCGAAACGATCGGTCAAAGGAATTGCTCTGTTTAGTTCTGTTCTTCTCCTAGTTTGATAGCACACCCATGTAGAGGGATCTTTCCGACGCTAAGCGCGCTGCATCTCCTGTCCGAGTGAAGAATATCTTGTCCAAGTCCTTCCAGCTTGCATCCTTCTTCTGCCATTGGGAATTGAACATCTCTCAACTTGTAAGTGGTAGAAATGAAGGACTCTGTTGCAGGTTTTGGTTGATTAAAGAATCCTCTCAGAAGCCCGTGTATATTAGTAAAAAAAGGGGACTTTCATGGGTCCGATGTCTCTGGTGTGCCTGAAAATGTGATTGAAAAATGGGCTTTTGAAACTCGATTTGTCGCAACTTCCGAACTTCCAATCAATGGAGCAGTTCACTCGGAGCTTTCCAATGTTACTCGGAGCAAAACCGTGTCTGAGAGAAAGGCACGGTTTTGCTCTTGCCCAAAGAAAGGTTTAAGAATTCCTCAATAAAGGACGAAAGAGAGGACCACTTAAAGGGAGCTTAGCTCACTATATTATCAGTTCTAATTGCAACATTCCTCTCACCTCAGACCTAGACAAGTCTTTTGGGGTCCCATTAATCCATGGCAGAGTCTCTAAGGCAACCTATCACCATGTGCTGGAAAAGGTACAAGGATGGCTGGAAAGTTTAACACTTATCCATGGCAGGTCGAACACTTCTAGTCCAATCTGTCACTTCATCACTCCCTACTTACACCATGCAAATAACCAGAATTCCCGAATCAGTCAACCAGGAGATTGATAAACTCAATTGCAAATTTGTTTGGGGCAGCAATGAAACCAAGAAGAAGATCTACCTAGTTTCATGGGAGAAGCTCTATAGTAGCAAAGAGGAGGGAGGGTTAGGTCTGAGAAGCATGGGGCTGATGAACAAAGCCCTTATGGCAAGAATGGGCTGGAAATTAGTAACTGAACCTGATTCCCTGGGCCCTAACGCTTGCGACAAGAAAGAAACCACAAACAAAGGGTAGTCAATACCATTCCACTTTAGTAGTGATAGAGGCTTCTGCTCATACTCATACACGCGGTGGGAGAGCTAAGGCAGCAATATCATCTGATCGGTGTTGTAGAGCGATAGTTCCTAAAAGCACATAAAGACGGCGTCACGGCAACATGAAGTGGATGGAATCAGGACCTGCAAGACAGAGAACAAGCGTAGGCTACACAAGCGTCAGTCCCTTCGCTCACCTAAGGGTTAGTTAATAGTTCTTGCTTCTAGGGCAAGAAGACTTTCTGTAAGTTGCTCGTTTGGAAGGGAAGCACTCAAAATGCATGGACTTCACACTCCAACTATCAGGCTTTAAACCCTTAGCACTCATCACTTGTTCCAAGGGAAAACATAGCTTTCGCGAAGCTAAAAGAAGGGACTACAAAACTTAAACTAAAATGGTAATAGATCTAGGTTCGCAAAGAGTGGCCTGGCTTTATCATCTTAGACACTTTCTAATTAGCTTGCTTAAACTCGCTTAAAAAAAAGTTTTTCGTGTTGTAGAAGGCTTTCTTTCTTTACGATCGATAAAAAGAGGCCCTCCAAGGTATATACTCACTATTACAGGCGAAAACTCTGCTGCTCCCCCCAAAGGTTCATCATGCAGAAAGATACAACAAGAAAGCAGGAGGGTCCGAAGGAGATCGAGTAAGGGAATCGGAAGCAAGCGACCAGAAAGGGCAGAATACTAGACTCGCCCTTGAACGAAACGCATGGGCGGAAGAAGGAGATCGGTACTCTTTTTCTCGCCCCCAGACATATCAGTTGATGGATAGAGGTTCATCTTACGTCGAATATGCCACTCCGGAGTCTCCTTGAACAGGAATCATTACCTTCGATAACATCGACTCATATTGCAACTCATCTCTTCACCGGGAGCGCCGCCCACTCTAGGAAAAACTATACGCATCGAATGAAGGTGACTGGCCCAATCCGAAGAGAGAAGAGAAAGTCATAACTTCTTTGTGCTAGTCTTTCGAATTTCGCATCTCTTTATTTTTCGGGGCCTATCCCGGATGAGAAAGATACAAAGCATGTTGACTCTGATGCTTGCTTGATGGGAGAAATGGGTTGGGATCCTGCCTTGCCCACCTGAGTCCAATCCCTTCTTTGATGGTCGAAGGTCCGCCCCATGGGATAGGAGATTTGCCTTCATTGGTCCTTCCTCTCCTTGACTTGTATTAGTAGGGCGTTCTTCATCTAAAGGCTCTTCATATCATGAACTTTCCCAAGTAAAACTCTTCTTGTTGCGAGAGAAGGTTCTGGTAAGCTCGTCAGGTGCTGGCGAGTGACGATTGCCACTCATACTGTTGCTAAAGCTTTCTCTTTAAGGCTTTTCACTCCGATTATCGTTATTCAAGCGGTATCACAGAGAATCTTTCCTTTCTTTCGTCCTTCTGGCAAGGGTTTGAATGAAGAGGGGCTTGGTAGCTAGGAAAGTAAAGTCAGGGAGGAAGGCGCTTTACTATTTGGCAAGTAGCGGGCTTTCTTGTAGCTTTGGGGATTTTTTAATGCTACTTTAGGATTAAAAAAAGGCTTCAAGCTCAAGTGCAAGCTGAGTAAACTTGTTCAGCTTTACTGCAAGTCTAAAGAAAGGGAGGGTCTGAGTAGGCATTGTTTAACATAATTACCTTATTAAGTATTGCGGCCTGCTTTTCCAGGGAAAAAAGAATCCTATATGGTGGATTTTCTATCAGAGAGAAAGCCTGCATTAATACCTTCCTTCAGCTTTTAGAGGTAGGGGCTGCATCTGAATAGGTCCTAAGTTGCCCGGAGCAAGGATCCTTTTGCCAATAAAAGAATGCCTTTTCTAGGGTATACCTGAGGATCTTTTTTATTTCATCATAATGTAACTTCTGCAGAGATAGCATAACATACATTAACAACCAATCCCAGCAGAAGACATGTTAGTAGGACGAATGATAGTAAGATAGATGAAACTTCCAACTTATCTTCTGCCCCTCTGTTATCGAAAGGAGGATCATCAAGGAGATCTCAATTCTCTAACGATAACTTGTGATTTCCCCCCCTTTCTAGTTGTAAGGTCTTGTCCACCTTAGCGTTACAATGAAAACACTTTCTCATAATTGCTTATTTAATAATAACTTTGGCTATCTTTCTTCAAGTGATAAATCGGATCGAGAAACTTTCGCCCAAAGGTGCTTTTACGAAAGAGCTTAACTAATAGGGCACCGATGGCTAATATCCTTTCCGCACTCGTTAAGCCTTCAACAAAAGCCACTTGATTTCCTTGTTCGTAAGGGGAGGAATCTTCGTTGTATAGATATATTGGACTTTCGATTTTGCGTTGTTTTTTTCTAGTCTCTTTTACAGGTATGAATTAGCTACTCAAAAAAGGAAAGTATATCATAAGTCCAATACTTATACCTAAGGCTACCCCCCTATTTTAGTAGCCCTTCTTCCTTTGTTAACTTAAAGGCTATGTCGAATCCTAGGTTTACCTTTCTAATACCAGTCATTAGTTTCGGATATCGCTCCAAAGTGATAGCGCCATTGAAAGAGAGAGTGTCAAACAGTCAAACTTCGATACCTAAATTCATTCATCCAAAGACTTTTCCATTCCCTGATCCGTGCCTCCTTACTTTAACAAAGACTTTATGAATAGTGGCTGGCTTTCGAGTTGGAAAGATAAGAAGAGCTTGACCGATCCATTCTGAAGGGAAGAAGCACACTGCTTAAGATATAAAGCGTAGTGCAGCCACCCCGACTTCCGTCCTATCCTAATAACAGACCTGGAGAACAGGTAAGCTCCAATACATAGTTCCTTAGTTAGACCTATTTAAAAGTGATAATGAGAAGAACCTTCTTTAGGTAACCTCGTCGAGGCACTTTTGGCATCACTACCTCATGGCAAGCTTACTGAGTATCCACCACATCCCTTTACAAAGATTCATTCTGATTGGTTTTTGCCATGAACTCTTTTGGCAAAGTCAGGATCCTCTTGCAATCCACCTTATCAGGTAAGTTACCTAACTAAACTTGAAACTTTGGCTCATTTTCTTTAACCTAGGTTTGACTGCTTGACTCACCAACCTTCAAGTCTTCCTCCATCTGGTCATCTTCCGGAGCCCAGCCTTCTGAAAGAAAGCTCATCAGAAAACTCCGTTGACGAGGTCTGTCCCTTCTCCAGCTTCTTGTGGTCTTTCCCAGCCTTACCTATTATATTAAAGTGGGTACTTCACCATCAGACCTCCCTTCGGTCGCCTTTTCTGCTTCAGTCCGTATTTTCCTCTTCACTGAAGCCTTCTTCCTCAGCATCCTCCTTTTCTGGGTCCTTGTCAGCTTAGATGATTTCAGTTATGTTGGACTCTCTCCTACAGCCTCCTTCTCTGGTCTCGATTTCTGTGCGGCATGAACCAACTGATCAATTGGTGGGACAGTAGACGGTCTTTGAAATAACCATTGTTTGCTATTCAATCGAAATTTTATAAGAGAAGAAAGCGGTTAACGTAGGTCGGATCCTAGCGTCGTTAAATGCTATCTGACTTGAATGATCGAATCGATTCCACTTTTCACTTTGTCGAGATTGGGTTGGTGTGAAGTGTGGGCAGTCTCCTCTATAAAAATAGTAAGAGAAAGAGAAGGAAACGGGGAAGAAGCGGGGTAGAGTAATGGTCAACTCATCAGGCTCATGACCTAAAGATTGTAGGTTCGAATCCTGCCCCCGCCTAAGGAACATTGCTCACCGGGATAGAAGGCTGGTCCCAACCCGTCTACCAATGTCATTTCATGAAGATGGACACTGGCTTGGGGGCGGGCGCCTATCCGACATATAATCGGTACAACCGGTATAATAAATTATTACTATGAGAAATCGTTCCACCCTATTCTCAGCTCTACTACGATTAGTGCCTCTAAAATTTAAATGGCAGAGAGTTTTTGAACACTCTCGGATGATCAAGTATTACCGGGTACTACGAAGATTTAGGAAGAAAGTCTTCTTATTGGGCAAACATGGTACTCTTATTTTTAAGAAATCGATGCCTTTCCTCTTTGTAGCAACAGTGTCCAGTCTTTTCTATCTTCTTTGTCTGAAACTCGGCTCAATGGATTTCTTTCAGTCCCTACTTTCGAAAATGGGGCGCTCTCTTGGGAGTCGAGTCCTGTTAAGTAGGGGCTTAGGCTGTGAAGGAGGGCTCCTTTTGGTTTTTATTCTAGCCGTTTTCGGGATCTTTGACGAAACGATAATGAATATGACGGGAGGAAATGAGACAGTTAACCAAGGGCCGCACAGGGGTGATGCCGGATCCTATTCAGCAGAGAATTCTGAAGCTGACTCGGGTAGTTGTCGATAGTACCTCAACTTATCATCCGATAAAGAGGAAAATGCCGGCCCCTCGGAATCGTCGAGTAGTTGGCGAAAATACCTCAACTTATCATCGGATAAGGAGGAAAAGGCCGAGTCCGAAGCATCCACAGCCCGGGTCCCACAGCCATCAACCTCATCCTCGTGGAGTGGATCGTGGATTGAGAAATCTCTAGAGTGGTCATCTGCGGCCCCAAACCAGGGTCAACAACCGCAGGGGGCTCCAGAGGCGAGCACCGGCACCTCGTCTCGAGCCCATCAACCGGCTGGCCCGTCTCAGAGTCTCTCCCTCATCACCATCATCGCTAAGTCCTTCTTGGTTTGAAGGGGCTGAAATCTCTTTTCAAAAGAGGTTGGGCGACCAGGGCGAGGTATCATCAGCGGCCCAAAACGAGCGGCAGCAAGGGGAAGGTGCTCTCTTTCAGCCAACCCCGCCCGTAGACCTTCCTCAACCACCCCTGGTCGGGGAGCAACCGGGGCCATCTTACTCGGAGCAAAATAACTCTGCCGGCGACTTCGACTTCAAAACCATTTATAAGTTGTGTATGTATTATTATTTTTGTTTCTACGACGTCCTTAGCCCGAAAAGGACTCTATTCAAGAGCCTACATCTCGGTACAGCGCTTGACGTAAAGAGTGTATTCTTCGACCTGAACTCGAGTGCCTTAGGGCTATTACCCGAAACAGAAAGAAGAGAAAGATTTACTTTCCTTAATCATTGCAAAGGCAAACCGTAAGATTCAAGATAAGTTGTGATCTCAACAGCGGAAAGCAGAATTCTATTGTTTGGAAAAGCCCCTTTACTCCACTGAATCAACTTTCTCTGGCATAGCTGCAATCTCTGAACTAGTTGGTGACTGAAAGAGCCCTGAGCTGGCTGCTGCCAACTATCTTCTATAACCTTTGCACAATCTTCATCATCTACCCACATACTCTCAAATTTGACAGGCAACAGATGATGTACCATTCGCATGATGCTCCTCTTATAAGTTTCCTTCATGACTGACATCAGTCCCAGCATCAGGAGTCTCATCCCTTGGAATTGGATTAAGACCTTGAGTATCCACCTCAATAACTTCAGTATCCTCACCTATAACCCCCTTAGAAGAGCTTGGATCTTTACTTGCATTCCTGTCATCTTTTGTCTTGGCAATACACTGTTATCTTCTTGATGATCATGTGACACCTTACCACCAGTATCTGTAGAGGAATTAAGCTCCTTCTCGTCAGGTTGGATCCCAGTAGCATTATCTTCGCAATCACCCTCAATAACAATAGGTTGATCCACACGAGAGAATTCATCTATTGATTCCACATGCACCTGAATCTATCTATTGATAGGATATTTTCAGTGAAAGCCGGGAGTGGGTTAGCATCAAGGTCATCCTCTCTTTTGAAACAACCATTTTTGTCTGATTTCCTTCCGGGTCAATTCAAAAGGAAAATCATAGTTTTTGTTGCCTCGATTGCAATGAATCCTGCGGAACTACTGATGAGTGGGTTTTATACCTACGAATTAGATATTTTCTAGGCCCAATTCTCGGCTATCTTTAAGCATTTATAGCACCATTTCACTAGTTATTTCATTATTGTACAGGAAGCGACACTAAGTAGAAAATTATGGAATTGTGGAACTTTTGGAGGAAAATGTCAGGTACCAGCAGTAAGCTCTATCGCCGGGGCGACAACCTTAGGGTCATTTTCAGCGCCGGGGCGACGACATCGTCGGGGCGACGTAACTAAGGCAAATTCTATCGCCGGGGCGACGTTGTCGCCGGGGTGACACTTCACAATGCATTTTTGTCGCCGGGGCGACAGGTCGGGACAAGAAATATGGCTGGCGTTTGTCACATCTGCTGGTAGTGGAGTTTCAGTGGAGCAAATTCGGGAGCATAATGGAATGGGAAGGAGAGAGAGCAAGGGGATTAGTAGCCATCCAGGGAGTGGAGATTGAATTATTGAGGTTTTGCTACACAATTTGGAGGCTAGGGTTTGAGAGAAAAAGAAGAAAAACAAAGGAACAAAGGGAGTAATCATCTGAATTTCATCAACTCAAGGAGGCTAGGAGCACGAAATAGGAAGCAAGAGCAACTCAAGAAGATCTACACCACACCAATTCGGGATTCTCATCACAAAAGGGGTGTTTCTTCATATGTTGTAGTTCTTATTTCTTATTTTGTTAATCCAAACCATGTACTATAATCAGATTATGATGTTATTGAGATTTAATATGAGCTAAACTCTTCATTCTAAGATTGCAATGGAACCCAACTTGTAGCTTAAATTGAATGCTCTCTTTTGAATGGTAATTAGGCATTTTGTGAATTGGAGTTTATAACCTTTGATTAAGGATTAATTGCTTGGCCCGTAATTACTTTGGTAACTTATATGGAATTGAGAGAGGAAGTATAAGTTGAGACCTAGTTATGAATTCATGTGAAAATTAGAGGTTCTTTATGGATAATGTATGAGATTATGTGACGTGAGTCTTATGTATTATTCTTGAGGGTTGATAATTTGATTGTATTTAGGATAGACATATACCTAAATACCACATGTATCCATTTGAGAATCATGCTTAATGATTTCTATTATGAAAGTTGGTAATTGATAGAATGGTTAATGGGATTTTACGTGACATGTGTCTTATTAATTGTTCTTGATATGGGATTCTTGCTTGTGTATAGAATAGAAATATATCTATACACCACAATAGGAAATACGTATTCGACCATCGAGAGAGGCTTATATATACTTGTGATTTCTCGGATAGCAATTCTTATGTTCTAATTTACCAAACAAGAGAGAGTATGATGTTTAAATGAAGAGTTGGGGGATATTGTAATCTTAGACCTTTTTATCTTGAACTTTATCCGTGTTAGTAAAACCTTGTTTTCTAAATTTCCCTTATTTTAGCTTTAATCAACAACAAACACAAACCATATTGTCATTGTTTAAATTGGATTGATTTTACATGCGATTGATATTTGGTAATTATTTAACATAATTCCTCGTGGGTTCGACACTTTACTTATCTTATATTACTTGTGGACCGCGTATACTTACGCGTGTTTTATTGATTGCGAAATCGACCAACAAGTTTTTGGCGCCGTTGCCGGGGAATTATTTTACAATAATTTTACCAATATTGATTATAGTTGAATTGATCTTAATTTAGACCTGTTTTTAATTTTTATTTACTTGATTGTGTAGGTACCCTTGATTTGTATGCGCCGATCACAAAGTCTTGAGTTATTTCCTTACGATCCCGAGATCGAGAGAAATACCCGAAGACTAAGAAGAGAAAGAATCAGGGATTCTAACAATCAAGAAACTATGGCGGCAGAGGAACAAAAAGCATTGAGAGACTATGTAACGCCGCAGATAAGTGATTTACAATCTAGTATCACAAGACCGGTAATAACTGCAAATGCCTTTGAAATCAAACCGGGAACAATACAAATGGTGCAAAATTCGTTACAGTTTGGGGGTTTGGCTAATGACAACCCTAATGAGCATTTGTTGAGCTTCATTGAGATATGTGATACTTTCAAATTTGTTGGAGTGACGGATGATGCTTTGAGACTTAGACTTTTTCCGTTCACTTTGAGAAATAAAGCTAAGAGTTGGCTTCACTCATTGCCACCGGGATCCATCACTACATGGTCAGACTTAGCGCAGAAATTTTTGGCAAAGTTCTTCCCTCCTGCAAAGTCTGCTAGATTGAGAAATGAAATTGCTACATTTGACCAACACCATGGAGAATCATTGTATGAAGCTTGGGAAAGATTTAAAGATTTGCTTCGGAGATGCCCACATCATGGATTCCTTCCATGGATTCAATTGAATACCTTCTACAATGGATTAGGATCGCACAATCGGTCTAGTTTAGATGCAGCTGCGGGAGGATGTTTTATGGCTAAAAATTATGGGGAAGCACTTGATTTGTTGGAGGTTATGGCTGCAAATAACTACCAATGGCCTACTGCTAGGATGAGTCAACCAAAGGTAGCCGGTGTATTAGAGGTGGATGCCATCACAACCTTAGCAGCTGAAATGGCAGCAATGTCAAAGAAAATTGATTCCTTGACTGACTCAAAAGTACAGCATGTGGCTGTTGTTTGTGAAGTTTTTGCAGGGACACATGCCAATGACCAATGCCCATTTGACCACGAGGCAGTTCAGTTTGTAAGTAGCTACCAGAGACCGCCAAATCAGTACCAAAACACTTACAATGCTGGAAATAGGAATCATCCTAACTTTTCATGGAGCAACAATCAAAATTTTCAGCAAGCTCCTAAGCCACATCATCCACCAGGGTTCCAAAATCAGCCTCAACAACATCATACAGCTCAAACCTCACAACCACAACCAGAGAGAAAATCAGATTTTGAGGAGTTGATATTGAAACACATGGCTAACCAAGATATCTTGATTAAAAACCAAGCAGCAGCACTTAAAGCTTTGGAAAATCAAATTGGGCAGATGGCTAGTTCCATGTCAAATAGACCTCAGGGATCTCTTCCTAGTAACACAGAGACTAATCCAAGAAGAGATGGGAAAGAGGAATGTCAGGCAGTAACTCTCAGAAGTGGTAAACAAACCTTACAGGAGCCCGAATTGCAAAAGGGGGCAGCCCACTCAAGCTCTCCTCCGGACTTGGACAATGCTGATTTTTCTAAGGAAGTGGACAGCAGTGTACCGCCTGAGTCAGAGCAGAGAGATACCACAGATAAACCTAGTGTTGAGCCTACTCCAAAAGTGTATCCACCAGTACCTTTCCCTCAGAGATTGCAAAAACAGAAGTTAGATAAACAGTTTGCCAAATTCCTGGAGGTCTTCAAGAAGCTACAAATTAATATTCCTTTTGCAGAGGCCTTAGAATAGATGCCTAACTATGCCAAATTTATGAAAGGAATCCTATCTAAGAAGAAAAGGCTAAATGACTTTGAGACAGTGGCTTTGACAGAAGAATGTAGTGCCGTGCTGCAAAGAAAGCTACCTCCCAAGATGAAAGATCCAGGCAGCTTCACTATACCGTGTACTATTGGTAGCCTTTCTTTCAACAAATGTTTGTGTGACTTGGGTGCTAGTATTAATCTCATGCCATTATCCGTGTATACTCAGTTGGGATTACCTGCACCAAAGCCTACAAACATTTCTCTTCAGCTTGCCGATAGGTCGGTTACATACCCAAGGGGAATTGTTGAAGACATTCTTGTTAAGGTGGATAAATTCATCTTCCCAGCTGATTTTATCATCTTAGATTATGAGGAAGATAAAAACATTCCTATTATTCTGGGGAGACCATTTTTAGCCACTGGAAGAACTTTAATTGATGTGCAAAAGGGAGAGCTCACTATGAGGGTTCAGGATCAAGAAGTAACCTTCAATGTATTTAAGGCCATGAAATTCCCTTCGGATGAGGAAGAATGTTTTCAAGTGGATGTTATCGAGCAAGCTGTAAATGATGAGTTTTTGAATGTGTTAAACAATGATCCATTAGAGACTGCACTTCTGGGAGAGTTTGACATAGAAGATCCAGATTTGGTTGAATATCTACAGATTTTGGATACAGTGCCACGGGGGAGCAAGTTTCAAATCCCGTTTGAATCTCTTGAACATGCTGAGAATGCTACAGATCGGTTGAAACCATCCCTTGAGACACCTCCATCACTTGAACTAAAACCCTTGCCTAACCATCTCAGGTATGCATATTTAGGTGATTCAGCTACTTTACCTGTTATTATTGCATCTGTGCTTAACGAGTTTCAGGAAAGTAAGCCGTTGCGGGTTCTTAGGGAGTACAAATCTGCTATTGGATGGACCATCGCCGACATCAAGGGAATAAGCCCATCTTACTGTATGCACAAAATCTTGATGGAAGATGATAGTAAGCCCACTATGGAACATCAGAGGAGACTTAACCCAATCATGAAGGAGGTGGTAAAGAAAGAGATTTTGAAATGGTTAGATGCTGGAATAATTTATCCTATCTCTGACAGTGCGTGGGTGAGCCCAGTTCAGTGTGTACCCAAGAAAGGAGGCATGACAGTTGTAGCCAATGAGAATAATGAATTGATTCCAACAAGAACAGTAACTGGTTGGAGGGTGTGCATGGATTACAGGAGACTTAACAAAGCAACTCGAAAGGATCATTTTCCATTACCCTTCATTGATCAAATGTTGGATAGACTAGCTGGACATGAGTACTATTGCTTGTTGGATGGATATTCGGTATATAATCAGATTGCTATTGCTCCAGAAGATCAAGAAAAGACTACCTTCACATGCCCATTCGGTACTTTTGCTTTTAGAAGGGTCTCATTCGGATTGTGTAATGCACCCGCCACTTTTCAAAGGTGCATGATGGCTATTTTCTCAGATTTGGTAGAACGCAATGTTGAAGTTTTCATGGATGACTTCTCAGTGTTTGGTGATTCATTCGACAATTGCTTGGAAAATCTAGTTCTAATACTGAAGAGATGTGTGGAAACTAATCTAGTGCTCAACTGGGAAAAATGTCACTTCATGGTGCAAGAGGGGATAATACTTGGGCATAAAGTGTCATCAAAGGGTCTTGAGGTGGATAGAGCAAAACTTGAAACAATTGAAAATTTACCTCCACCAACCTCAGTGAAGGGCATTCGCAGTTTTCTGGGACATGCGGGGTTTTACCGAAGATTCATTAAAGATTTTTCTAAAATCACAAAGCCTTTGTGCAGTCTATTAGAGAAAGATGTGCCATTCAAGTTTAATAAAGAGTGCTTGATCGCTTTTGAACTTTTAAAGAAGAAATTAACCACTGCACCAGTGATCATTGCTCCGGATTGGTCAAAACCCTTCGAATTGATGTGTGATGCCAGTGATTATGCGGTTGGGGCTGTTTTGGGACAGCGCAAGGAGAAGGTTTTTCATGCTATTTACTACGCCAGCAAAACCCTAACTGATGCACAGCTCAATTACACCACTATTGAGAAGGAGTTGCTTGCAGTAGTTTATGCATTTGACAAGTTTCGATCTTACTTGATTGGAACAAGGGTGGTTGTATTCACGGATCATTCAGCTATTCGGTATCTCATTGCAAAGAAAGATGCTAAACCGAGATTAATTTGATGGATCTTATTGCTGCAAGAGTTTGACTTGGAGATTCAGGACAAAAAGGGAACTGATAACCAAGTAGCAGACCATCTATCTAGATTGGAGAATCCGGGTCTTGATAAGGAAGACAAAGTTCTAATAAATGAATCTTTCCTGGATGAACAGCTATTTGTGGTTCAAGGCGAAATACCTTGGTATGCTGATTTTGCTAACTACTTGGTTAGTAACACACTCCCACCGGACTTGTCGTGGTAGCAAAAGAAAAAGTTTTTTCATGAAGTTAATAGGTATATGTGGGATGAGCCCTATTTGTTCAAGCATTGTGTCGACCAAATGATTCAAAGGTGTGTTCCACAGAGCGAGGTTGAGAGCATTCTTCATCACTGTCATGATTCGTTATATGGAGGACACTACGGAGGTGAGAAAACAGCCACTAAGGTGTTGCAAGCAGGGTTCTTTTGGCCAACTCTGTTTAAAGATGCTCATCAGTTTGTGCTGAAATGCGATAGATGTCAACGGATGGGGAACATTTCTAAAAGGCATGAAATGCCTTTAAACATGATCCTGGAGGTCGAAGTCTTTGACGTTTGGGGTATATATTTCATGGGACCATTCCCACCCTCTTTCAACAATTTATACATTCTCTTGGCAGTAGATTATGTATCTAAATAGGTGGAGGCAGCCGCATTTCCCACTAATGATTCCAAGGTAGTGCTGAAATTCCTTCAAAAGAATATCTTCACAAGATTCGGTACTCCGAGGGCTGTTATCAGTGATGAAGGGAGTCACTTCTGCAATAAGCACTTTGCTGCCCTATTGGGAAAATATGGGGTCACTCATAGAATTGCTACTGCATATCACCCCCAGACCAATGGACAAGCTGAGGTTTCCAATAGAGAAGTGAAGAAAATTCTGGAAAAGATCGTCAATCCCACAAGGAAAGATTGGTCAACACAGCTGGATAATGCACTGTGGGCGTACAGAACGGCCTTTAAAACACCCATTGGTATGTTACCATACCAGCTTGTTTATGGCAAGGCATGCCATCTCCCGGTTGAACTTGAGCACAAGGCGTTCTGGGCCATTAGAAAGTTGAATTTTGATCTCACAGCTGCAGGCGAGAAAAGGCTTCTTCAGCTCAATGAACTTGATGAGTTCCGACTGCAAGCTTATGAAAATTCAAAATTGTACAAGGAGAAGGTAAAAAGGTGGCATGATAAAAAGATTGTTGACAGAAAATTCGAGCCTGGCCAAGCGGTATTGCTATACAACTCTCGATTGAGGCTTTTTCCCGGAAAGCTCAAATCGCGTTGGTCGGGTCCTTTCACTGTTAAGCACGCATTCCCACACAGAGCTGTTGAAGTCTATGGTGATAATCCGGAAGTGACGTTCAAAGTTAACGGGCAGCGTCTTAAGCACTATTGGGGTGGCGGCTTCGCTCGCCAAAAGACCTCGATCACTTTAGCCGATTAGCCTTGATTGGATGTGAAGTCGGGCCGAGGACTTTAAACCACGCGTTGGATGGGAGGCAACCCATTATCCTTATCCGTATCCTTTACATTTGGTTGTTACATTTTAGTTTGATAAGTGTGTATTCTTATGTTTCTTAATTTCCATTTTGGCACTTTGGTTAGAAAAGCTATGCCTCATTGTGCTTTAACTGTTGAATTTTTGAGCTGGCTATTCTGAATATGTGTACAATGTTGCTTAAAACAGGTTGGAAGAGTTAATTTTGGTCTGGGATCTGATTTACAAGAGTACAATTTTGTGGGTGCAGTAGGGTCTATCGCCCCGGCGACATTTTACAAGCCAATTGAAGTGCCCCAGCGACTACATCGCCCCGGCGATGTTTTAGACACAATTGTCTTCGCCCCGGCGACAATGTCGCCCCGATGGTAAATGTTAGGTGTATTCTATCGCCCCGGCGATAGACACGGATTCCAGTTTTTAAAAACCCCCATTTCTGCTGATCGCTGTTCCCATTTCATTCCCAATTCCTTCAGCCCCAAACTCGAAATTCCTCTCAGTCCATTCGAACACATGCTACACTAGCCCACAACCAATTTCAACGCAAATCAGTCGGATTTCGCACCTTCCACACCAAGCTTCAACCGCAATTTTTGGGAATTTTCACTATCAAAAAGGAATCTCCAAGCTAGGGCTCATCCTCTGCAAATCTCCTTGCTTTAATTGATCAAGGTATGTTATTGATTGCTTGGAAATCATTGCTAATGTTTATGGAACTTTGACAGTGCATTTAGAGTATACAGTAAGGGTGATTTTGTTAGCCTTGGATATACTGTGAAATTTTCATTGTGGAACTACTTCCTTGGTTTTCAACTTAATTGCTTTGTGATCACATGATTGGGATTAGCGTGCTACATTAAGAAATTGCATGTGGGTGTTGGTACTGTGATTGGAATATTTTTCGTATACACTGTTACTGTGGGATATTCAATTTTGATCGTCTCTGCGTTGGTTATACTATCGATCTGTTAGACGGTATGAATTGGGACTCGGTGTGCTGCATGCTTATTATTGGTTCTGCATTCTGAATTGGGGAAGTCAGTGATTATTATTGCTCTAACTGCTGGTTTAGCCATATTAGAGCGTTCTCTCTCTGCACTGAGTACACTGTGAACTGAGCTACACTTTAAATCTGATATTGACTACATTATTCACTTGCTGGACCGATTGAGTTGGTGTTGGCTCAGTCGGGTATTGGTAGCTTGGTATACATATATTGCAAAAATTGATCTGTTGCAGTGTATTTGAAAGTTGGTTGGAATCAAGTTTTGGGAAAGATTTTTGTGGTTCTTTGTGCCAGTTGCTGATCAATCATGCCGCCAAAACGGTTCAGGGGTGAGGGTTCTTCAGCACCACAGACACGGGCTTTTGATCACAGTAAGTTTGTCAGTGCTGAGGCCGCTGAGCGATTTGACACCTTCATAGTGGGTAAGGCTCTGACGCCCGAGCGTGGCCTGCGACCTAGTTGGCGAGTGGATGGAGAGATGGGCGATCAGATTACTGAGAGAGAGTGGGACACTTTTATTGAGCAGCCCGAGGCAGCCGTGATAGCCATTGTCCAGGAGTTTTATGCTAATGCAAAGGACACGCCACCATATACTGTGACTGTACGAGGCAGGACCGTACCATTCAGCGCCCAGACTATTAACGACTACTATACATTGGACGCTCCTACTGTGTGCCAGTATACTGAGTTTCTGCGATCTTCACCCGACTATGACAGACTTCTGGCTGACTTGTGCAGACCGGGCACCACGTGGGTTGCTAAGGGCAACAGAGGGGGTACATTCTTTCATAGCAAGGAGTTAAGCCTGTATGGTAAGATTTGGTATGCTTTTCTCTGCGCTAAGCTGATGCCCACAGTTCATGTTAGCGATGTTACAAAGGACAGGGCTGCCCTATTGTATTCTATAGTCATGGACTACACGATCGACGTGGGTCGCATCATTGAGGGTAACATCCGCAGGATCCTGAGGAGTAATGTGCATGGCGGGTTACCACACCCATCTCTTATCTGCGGATTGTGCAAGGCTGCAGGCGTTCGGTGGACCGAGGAGGAAATTGTTCAGTAGCCACTGCTGGTCTTGGACCATCGGCTGATCTCCAGATACTCAGTTTGGGCCCAGGCAGAGTCGCACCCGCGGGGTCGAGGATTTATTATTCAACCCCAGGCAGACCCAGTGGATGCTTCACCTACAGATTCCAGCTCTCTGCCGAGATCTCGTGTCAGCAGTCAACTCAGAGATATGCAAATGCTGCTGGTACGACAGAACCAACGACTTGCAGAGAGGCAGGAGCACATATTCAACTACACCACGAGCTTTAATGCAGTTCTGGCTGATCAGTTCGCAAGGCTGAATCCTGGAGGACCACCTATCCCATTTCCCATGCCCCAGCCACTTCCCCCCTATCCACCATCTGATGCTGAGGTTGAGGATATCAACCAACCATGATCAGGGGAGTCCTCAGTTTTACATTTTGCACTATTTAGAGAATGAGGACATTGTCCATTATAAGTTTGGGGGTGGTTTTGCTATTGGTTTTGCTTTTTGCTATTTAGTAGTCGTTCCTTGTACTTCAGTTGGTTTCAGTTGGTTTAATGCTTTAGCATGGTAGTTATAGTTAGTATGCAGGTTTTCAAGTTTAAAGACAGTTTTTGAATGATGGTTTTTATTGAAAATAATCATGTGAAATATCATCAAAATGACTTTTCTTGCTATGAATGCTTATTTCTATTAATGTCATTGGTTGATGATCATTGAACATATTCATAATCTATTTTTCTTTTTTTTGGTTTCTCAGCATTATGTAGATCTGCATTTAGAAACCTATGAGCAGTGTATTTAAGGAAAGCCGATGATGACTTGGTAATCACTGTTTTAATGTCTTATGCACCTTGGATCTAAATTGCTATATTAGAAATGCTAACTCGTGCCTATTTCTCTTGAATTTTTAACCCTTGGAGTTCCTAATGCACATGGTATTGTTGTGGTTACGTGAGATTTTATATTCAACTCGTTGGAACTGTTGCTCATTAAAAGATAGGATAATGAAAAAAAAACATAAATTATATATATTTATGCTTATTTACTGCTTTGATGTCTGTCTTGAATGCTGGTTATAATTGAAAATGAAATATAGACAGATATGAGCAAATCTTGACTAGTTTGTCTTTGTGGCCTTTGTCATTCGAACAAGTAAGCCCGTTGGAGCGTTTCTACGCTTGATGCCCTAAAACCATCTGGTTTAGGATTCGTCGGTGGAAAGTTTGCTACATGGATGACATTGAAAAGCCTAATGAAGATAGACATTGCACAAGTCTAGATGTTAATAAAATATCATCGAGATGGAGCGTAAAACGCACTCGGTGATAGTTATAGAATCCAGCTTAATGGTATGTGAATATAGAGGCTAGTGAGCATGATAGCTGCTAGCAGCTTGGCTATTAACTGTTTTATCTTCTTTTGAGCAATGTAGTTCTTGGATCGAATTGTAATCAGTGCGTGCTATAACAGTCCTACCACACACACACACTTAAGGGTTAAACATTTGGCGAAATTGTTGTGAGTTTCATTTCTGATAATCATTTGGTTAGGAGGTTGTTGTGGACTTGTTTTTAAATGTTGAGGCTGAATGTCCTTATCCTGACTGCTCTAGCGTAGAACTCTTGCAATTGCATTCAAATACTTGTGGCATTGTGTGTTTTTCATTTCCTTTGTTTTGCTTGAGGATAAGCAAAGTCTTAAGTTTGGGGGTATTTGATGAGTGGGTTTTATACCTACGAATTAGATATTTTCTAGGCCCAAATCTCGGCTATCTTTAAGCATTTATAGCACCATTTCACTAGTTATTTCATTATTGTACAGGAAGCGACACTAAGTAGAAAATTATGGAATTGTGGAACTTTTGGAGGAAAATGTCAGGTACCAGCAGTAAGCTCTATCGCCGGGGCGACAACCTTAGGGTCATTTTCAGCGCCGGGGCGACGTAACTAAGGCAAATTCTATCGTCGGGGCGACGTTGTCGCCGGGGCGACACTTCACAATGCATTTTTGTCGCCGGGGCGACAGGTCGGAACAAGAAATATGGCTGGCGTTTGTCACATCTGCTGGTAGTGGAGTTTCAGTGGAGCAAATTCGGGAGCATAATGGAATGGGAAGGAGAGAGAGCAAGGGGATTAGTAGCCATCCAGGGAGTGGAGATTGAATTATTGAGGTTTTGCTACACAATTTGGAGGCTAGGGTTTGAGAGAAAAAGAAGAAGAACAAAGGAACAAAGGGAGTAATCATCTGAATTTCATCAACTCAAGGAGGCTAGGAGCACGAAATAAGAAGCAAGAGCAACTCAAGAAGATCTACACCACACCAATTTGGGATTCTCATCACAAAAGGGGTGTTTCTTCATATGTTGTAGTTCTTATTTCTTATTTTGTTAATCCAAACCATGTACTATAATCAGATTATGATGTTATTGAGATTTAATATGAGCTAAACTCTTCATTCTAAGATTGCAATGGAACCCAACTTGTAGCTTAAATTGAATGCTCTCTTTTGAATGGTAATTAGGCATTTTGTGAATTGGAGTTTATAACCTTTGATTAAGGATTAATTGCTTGGCCCGTAATTACTTTGGTAACTTATATGGAATTGAGAGAAGAAGTATAAGTTGAGACCTAGTTATGAATTCATGTGAAAATTAGAGGTTCTTTATGGATAATGTATGAGATTATGTGACGTGAGTCTTATGTATTATTCTTGAGGGTTGATAATTTGATTGTATTTAGGATAGACATATACCTAAATACCACATGTATCCATTTGAGAATCATGCTTAATGATTTCTATTGTGAAAGTTGGTAATTGATAGAATGGTTAATGGGATTTTACGTGACATGTGTCTTATTAATTGTTCTTGATCTGGGATTTTTGCTTGTGTATAGAATAGAAATATATCTATACACCACAATAGGAAATACGTATTCGACCATCGAGAGAGGCTTATATATACTTGTGATTTTTCGGATAGCAATTCTTATGTTCTAATTTACCAAACAAGAGAGAGTATGATGTTTAAATGAAGAGTTGGGGGATATTGTAATCTTAGAACTTTTTATCTTGAACTTTATCCGTGTTAGTAAAACCTTGTTTTCTAAATTTCCCTTATTTTAGTTTTAATCAACAACAAACACAAACCATATTGTCATTGTTTAAATTGGATTGATTTTACATGCGATTGATATTTGGTAATTATTTAACATAATTCCTCGTGGGTTCGACACTTTACTTATCTTATATTACTTGTGGACCGCGTATACTTGCGCGTGTTTTATTGATTGCGAAATCGACCAACAACTACGGGATCAGATCAACCTAAAGCAAGCACCATCCGTTGTGGATGAATCCAGAAAGTCTTTCTACTTAGCTCGTCAAGCGAAGTAGCTATCAACGGCTTTAGCATGACAACTATGACAGCAAGCCATAATAAACTGCCAAAGCTTCTACTGTAGTGTAGCACCTGGGTTCGGCCTTCTCCTTGCCGAGTTTCATCACCCGCAGCGTGTTCAATTGGAAAGTCTGGCAAAGGCGCTTCCAACCCCTGGTTCAGGGCCTGAGGGTACCAAACAAAGATGAATCCCGCGCAATCAGAGATTAAGCCATAAGATCCCATCCCTGAAACAGGAAGAGTCGGGGGCACCTACCGAAGGAGTGTTCCCCCATCGATTCAATGACAAAATTGCTCTATTGAGAGGGCCTTTGACAACCTTCTTGAATGTGACTCGCTCCTAGTTTTTCTTCCCCCGCCCGTTCTATCTAGGTTGGTGGCTATACCTGATTTCGTGTTTGATCGAACTTGAAACTAGCACATTGAGCTTCTTGGGTTCGTCTTCAGTTTGAAGTTCGTCGTAGGACTCTTCTTCAGAGTTATTCTGCGTCAGGGTTCCAAACCTGAAAGAAGGATCCTAAATAAGTATCGCACACAAGAAAATAGAGTTGGAATGAAAGATGGGGATTAAAGAACAGATTCAAAGGTCTGTTATGATCTTCTCGAAAATGATGCACAATTAAGTGAACAATTTACAACGGCAACGAAGCTTTTCAGTCTCATTCTGACATATACACAAAATGAAACGAACAAGGAAATGCGTTAGCATTCCGGAAGAGAGACCTCTGTTCCAAACACGAACAAGAGAAGAGAGCGAAGTGAGGCGGACTATCACTAGGGAGATCGAAGAGCTTTTCCTGAGATACCAAGAATCTGATCCGGATCAAAATTCCGAAACCTTCTAGATAATCTTTCCGAATCCCCAACTCCTTATCAATCAAATCTTACTTATATAGCGGGAAAAGCTTGCAAGCCAATTTTCCTTCATAGACCGACTTCTCATTCTCAACTTTTCTTACTTATATAGTGGCAAAAGTCATCAAATTCACTCTTTTGAGGTCCCTTCTTAGAGCTAAATTCGGTTGACACCCCTTTTTATGTTTACGGGGTTTTGAGACACTTTCCAATTTCAAGAAAATTTCCGGGCTAAAATAGACTTGCAACGAAAAGGATAGCGATTCTTTACTGTGATCTTGTTAAGGGCGCGATAATCCTAATCCAAGCACATGTGCCACGAGCCTTCTTCGGCACCAAGACCCCTTAGAGATAGGAGCGAGGCACAAGAGGATGTACTGGGCCAACCATGACCCTTTTCGAGCAGCTCTTTCAACTGCCACCTAATCTCCTCATTGGCCAATGTCGACATCCTGTAATGCCGTTGTTGGGTAAGACTGCTCCCTGTGTGAGTTCAATCGAGTGTGCTCCAAGCTACTACAGGCTTTCAATCCAAATCAGCTACAGCTAAATGAAACCAAAAGCAAAGCTTGAAAGCTCAATTCCTAGCTGCTAGAGCTAAATCTAAGGCTACTACCTTAGCTGTTCTAGTAGCTCCTTTGATTTAGCGTAGGGAGGGTGGAAGCTCTATAGGACAATAGCTTTGGGCTATTTGGAAGCTATGCTATATAGGAAGAGATAGCAGCGACTGGCTACTAGCTTTGCTTTTGCTATTAGCTCGTGCTAGTACTTTAGGAGAGGAACAACTATCTTGCTTAGGGAGGTAATTTATATAAAAGAATTTCGGATCCTAGATAGCTTAGTAGCTTAGGAGCAGAGCAATTCAATAACTTTAGGAGCCCTAAAATGAGCATAGCTCTTGCTAGTAGTTAGCTTTAGGAGCCATTTTCAAGCTGTAGAATAGCAAAATAGCCTTGCTTTAGTAGCTGTACAACCAAGCAGGCAAAGCTAGTAAGGCCCGCGCAATTACCTTGCAGAACTATCCTTGTTAGAGCGAGCGCAAGAAATGACTTGCCCGAGCAAGTATGATATAAATTGCACTCGCTCAAGCTAAAAGAGTTCTAGAGCAACTTTTGCGAAGGATTAAATGGACTGCTTTATTGTACCGGTAAGCCCTGCCTATCAATGCAATAGCTTCGGCTCTTACTATGAGCTTAGGTTCCATAGCTTTAGGAGCCTTCAAAGAAAATTGAATAGCTTTGCTTAGCGGCGACTACTTTCTTTCTAGTAGCTGCTTCGCTTTAGGAGCCATTTGGTGTAGTTTGGCACTTTCCATACTTCATGGGTGCAACATCAACAAATTCGCTCATGATCAAGTTACAACCTAAGATCTATGACCATATTATGTTAACTGTTCGTATTTCGTTCATTCCATCGGTATGCTCCCAGGTACCTGTAATTGTGATCCGTTTGCCAGAACCAAGGGGTCTTTCTGTGGAAACCTCCACGAACAATCGTCGTTTTTTGATGGTTTTTCCGCTTCTCACAGCTGCTCTTTCCACACCTCCAGATATCTGGTGCCAAATCGTCGCCCGTTTCCTTATTTCTTTGATAATAGAGTTGGCTATCTCTGTGGCATCGATTGTACAAGTTCGTGAAGAGGGCTGGACGAGTGGAATGAGGGAGAGCGGCTCGATCGACAAAAAAGGAGAGTAGCCCCCCTAGAACCTGGCAAAGTCATTATCAATGAATTCCCGAGCAATTATCAACCAACATATGCGATTCATTCCCGTAAAGATTATAACACACAGAAGACTCCTTACCTTAGGAGCGGGATGAGTGATACATCCGGCGAGCGCCGGTGAAGAACGCAAGCAAAGCTGGAGCTCGAATATTGATATATTCCATCAAGAGAAAGGAGGCAGACTGGTAAGAAGGCCGACCACATAGGGGGAGCGAACCGAAAAGCTCAGCTTTGCGGAGCGGACCAATCTTTCGTACCGCCCCTTTACTCTTTCTCTATAAAAAAAAACCTGTGGGAAGCGCGAAGAGCTAAGCCCCTAATGTCGTGGCGAAGGTTATACCTCAGAAAGTCAGCGAAGCTAAGGTTTCGTATGTGTTATATCCTTTCGATCGAGCGACAACTTCTAAGGAAGGCCTTCATTCCCCTTTGAAAGAAGTAAAAAAAAGAGCTCTAGGGAAATGGAGAGAGAGAAAGTTGCAGAAGTGCTTCTAGATCTCATGGAATAAGGCAGAATTTAGAACAACACTTTCCATCTCTTGCTTTTTCATAGAAAAAAAAGAAAGAAAAACAAGTATTCTGAAGCCAAATGCTCTTGGATGGGTAGTTGAATAGGGAGAAAAATACTTTTTTATACTTCATATTGAATGTAGTCTATCACTTTGAGGTCATGACAACCTTGTGAATTGATATAAATTATGGCATGCATCTTTGAGGAGAGTGGCACGACCAAACATCATCCCAGAAGCGAATCAGCTTACCATTGCCCAACCAAAGTCTAGCCTAAGTTCTGAAGCTAAATCTTTGACTATAGGTTTGCATGGTATCCCCATAGTCAAAGCAGAGAGAAAAGAGAAGAGTTAGAACAAGAAGGATTAGTTAGCACTACCCCATATCTGTATGCATAGTAAAATAAGAGGGTAGACAGAGGTGCAACCTTATTGGCTTAAGCATCCGATTTTGTCCATGAGGAGGAAGAATACCGGGTTATCGAATCCCCTGCATGTGAGGGTAGGCTTGATGCCAAAAAGAATCCCGAGGAAAAAAGTAAATCAGAATAGGCTTTGAGGGAGAAGGAATCCCCAGCTATTGAATCAGCTACTATTGAATCCGATCCTAGGGCATTAAAAGAAGAGTACGAGTTAGCAGGGCTGTCTCACCTTGGGCTTGTTGGCCTAGCTTTTGGCGGAATAACCGCAGTAACCTCCTTCAATTCATGCCTTTGATAGAACGGAGATGGGAATTAGGCTGCTGGTAGTACAACTAGGCTCTTTGCAAGATTCTCCGCATCTACGGGGAGAATGCCCCAAAGCCCCTTTTCTCCAATTGCAATTCTAGAGGGATATCCTTTTAGACGCTCTCCTGGCATTAGCGGAATAAGAGCAGTGGAACTTGAGCTAGTGGGAAAGATTAACTATTTGAATGTCCCTCTTCGATTTCGATGAGCAGAGGATTTTCGGACATTAGCTTTAGCAGACCATTTGCGGCATATACTACTATTTCCATGAAGACGATAACTGAACACTTACTTTCTTAATAAACTGATACTAGGAATAGTCTCGAGAACCCATAGTTGCCCGCTACGCCCCTTCTGCGACTTTCTTTCCTTGCTAGGTGCAAAACAAAATGCTTTTTGTCGGTCTTGATGCCGAGAGCTGGAGTTCATCCAATGCGAGTACTACATGAGCTCGTAAGTAAAGTACGGAACGGGCCTTGTCTACGAAGCGGAGCGACCTCGTCTTGCTTGCTTCTGGCGAAGCTTCTAGCACTAGAGAATAGGCATTCTAGTATAGCAGGAATACTACCTTTTAGGTCGACCACTACATAGAAGCGATAGCGAAGCCAAGCCATATAAAGGCGAGCAGCCCTTATAGCAACAGCTATGTTCAAGGGATTTTCTAACCATTTTCGGGGTAAATCTAGTTGTTTAGCAAACTCTTCGGACACAAAAGAACAGGTGGCACCCGAATCAAATAATACGTAAGCTTTTATATTATTGATTGGGATAATACCTAATACCACGTCCTTGGATGCTACTATGTACTGGACGATCATATTGAATGTTCTGGCAGTGGGATGGCTCAGTTGCGCAGGTCCGCCAATCATCAACTTGCTACTTCCTCCTTTTGTGCCGCTCCCTCCAACGTTTCCTTTATTCGGGCAGTCTTTGATCTGGTGCCCTGTCGCTCCACAAGCAAAACATGCTCGAACTTTCTTCGGGTTTAGACAATTTGGTGCGATGTGCCCTTCTTGCTCGCAGTTGTAGTAGATTCTTCATCCCTTCCAACATTCTCCCTGATGGTTTTTCCCGCACTTGGAACACGCTCCACCACTTTTCTTGAATCCTCTCGAGTTACTTCCCATCTGATTGTTATTGGCATTACTGTTATTACCACTTTCCCATTTCCTCTTTCCCAAATTACTTCCTCCACTACTATTTCCTCTTCGATTCTCTCCTCCACTCTTCTTGCTCTTCCTTTCCTTATTGTACTGACTTAAGGCCTCGTTTTGTCCCTCTGCGATGATTGCCTTTTCCAAAAGTGTACCAAAAGATTCAATCTGAAGAACAAATACCTTATTGTACAACCATGACTTTAATCCTTGTTCGAAACATCGTGCTTTTCATTCCTCTGTATCTACTTGATGTAGAGCAAATCGCGCAAGTTCGTTAAATTTTGCCGCATACTGAGCGACTGTCATCTTTCCCTGCTTCAACTCTAAAAACCTCACTTCTATTCTCCCTTGCATGCTCTTTGGGAAATAGTTCTCGAAGAACAGCTCTTTGAATCTATCCCATGGTATAATCCCTTCTTCAGCCCTTTGTTGGTTTGCTTCCCACTAGTAGTTAGCTTCGCCCCTCATCAAGTATATGGCGAAAGCTATCTTTTGATCCTCTCCTACCCTCGCGATAACAAACGCCTTTTCTAATTCCTTAACCCAAGACTGGGCCTCAATGGGATTAGTCATGCCCCTAAATTTTGGGGGTCCTACACTCTTGAAATCTTTGAAACTCGCTATCTGGATTGCTGGGGGATTTGGGTTTGTAGGTCCAGCATTTCTACCTTGGAAGGCCCCTTCCAATAAGTCCACTAGTCTTTGCATAGGGTCTATGTCCCTTCTCATTGTTAACTGACTCTTCTTGGGTGGGTTGAGCTTGTTATCTACATCTGGGCGGCATTTTATGCTAAATAAATAAATAAAGGAAGTTTAATATAATAGTCCCATTATACACTATAGTATATATCTAATGTAACATGTATAGAAGAATAAACGTTTATATTCATATGTCAATAATCATTGCATATTACATGATTTCCTTATAGCATACTTCTATAAATGTCACTACTTATCCCCTACTATAACAAAAGATGGGGATTTCTAGCCTACCACCCCTCTACAAAAGTTGGGGGGTCTAAAATTACTATCCCAAGCATAGTACAAAAGGCTGGGAGTTACAACATATAAGACATCTGAACTAACAATCTACCCAAGCATTCTGCACTCCACGACGCTCTCATACTCTAACTGTCCCATGTAAATCATCAATTCTCGACTCAGTATATATCGAGTCTGTCCTTGCTCTGCCGGATAGTGATACACACCATCCATCCACCTTTCCATTGTAGTTCAGAAGGCGTATCCCATCTTATTCATCTTTCTCCTCTTACTCCTTACTTCACGTTCTAAATCACCTGCGAATCCTATGGTATCATCCCATTGCTCTTCTATCTGGACTCGATCAACTACATCTTCCTCCAATTGGGCTTCTAGAGCCTCTTTCTCTATGCGCAGACTTTTTGCCCGTTGTTCTAACTGTTCTAATTTGCCAACTAGTTCCACATTCCTTGCCAAAAGGCGGTGTATAAGGTTTCCTAACTAGACAAAGGCTTCCTTTCGTTCCCGAACCTCCTACTCTAACTCTTGGATCCTATCATTCTGCTCAAAGATGCGATCAACATACTCTTCTATCAAATCTTCTTTAAATGTGGTGTAAACCTGTGGCAGTTCTTCTGGTTCGTCTAGGGATTCACTATCTATGGGGTCCTCCTCAGGATCCACCTTCAGATCCTCCTTTGGGTCCTCTTTCGGATCTTCTTCCGGTTCAAACTCAAATTCAGGCTCCTCCTCGATTAGAGCAACAGCCAATATAGGCTCAACTAGTCGTGGGGTCTCGAACACCACATGTATGTCACGTGGCTCCTCCTCTGTGATCCTACTTGGTTCGCCTACTCTAGCTATTCCTACAACTACAGCACAAGCAAGCAACTCTATCAGTACCCATCTGGATAAAATACCATCTTAGTATATAAAATGAGAGTATACTTATGACCGACCTACCTATGCCCACGTTCATCTTATAAACTCTATATGAGTTCATTTCCTTCTACTCCTCTATCTCTTACGGTTATATCTTAAGGAGTTCTCTTTCCTAAGGGTTATAACCTATAGCTCTGATACCAACCTGTGACGCCCCTAAAATTCAGGTACCTATACCTCGAATCTGGTGCTTCATGTACTAACTCAATCATCAACTAATACAACTCACAGTGGAAGATTAAAAGAAATATTTATATTAATATAACATAAACTTTCTTATCCCATGGCTCATAACCGTTAAACATTACAACCAACTAATTATATCATTACTAGTCTTAGTACATACTCCCTCCGTCCCAAAACAAACGTCCTAATTACTTTCGGCACGCTGATTAATAAAGTTTTCTTTTGCCTAAATTACCCTTTTTGATTACTTATTAATTGAAGTATTTTTTCACTTATCTATGTCCCCAATAATTAATTATTACTGACTAGTTCCAACATATGCTCACATTCTATATTTCTCTCTCCAAACTAATTACATTCATATGTCCACCATGCATGTAAACCGTCCACATTTGTTGGTATTGATTTCTAGCTATTTTATCATTTTTGTTATTATTCACACATTTCAATACATCTATTTCTCTCTCCAATTCATGCATGCAAACCGGCTGTGTCCATGCTTGCACACCCTTTATATACTGATAAGATAATAATGAAAGAGAGTGTGGTATAACAATACCATTTTTCCCAATATAAATTTTTTATTACTCCATTTTTTAAGTTTCCAATAAAAATTGACTAAAAAAAATATAAGGGTATAAGTGGAAAAAGAAGACAAAAGTAATTACTAATATAGAAATAGGATATTTATTTTGGACCATCCTAAAAAAGAAATTAGGACGTTTAATATGGGACGGAGGGAGTAATAAAATAACTTTCAAATTCTTGCAGGACGGACTACTCTATGACTTTGCCCTTGCCCTTATCCTTCTCGGAGCTACTGCCACGTTCAGTGTGATATTTTAGACTTTGATAAGATTCGTTTATGTAAATTATATGATTATTAAATAAACTTTCTTATTCTGACTATGTTATATGATGGTATACTCTAATGAAGAATTAGGTCAAATAAAAAAAATTGTCATGCTGCTTAGTCGTGCTTACATTGACAAAATGATTTGTCGTGCTTTCCACGATTTCACCAAGAAGCATCCCGACAAATTATTTTTGATAAGTTGTTGTGTCGTGCTTGGGAATGACAAAGTGATTTGTCGTGCTTATGGTAACAAGCTGCATTGTCGAGCTTGGAAGATATTTTCAGTTGCAAGCTGCATTGTCGAGCTTAGAAGATAGGTTCAATTGCATGCTACACTGTCGAGCTTGGAAGATATTTTTATTGAAGAGCTTAGAAGATAGGTTCAATTGCAAGCTGCATTGTCGAGCTTGAAAGATATTTTCATTGAGAAGCTTAGAAGATAAGTTCAATTGCAAGCTGCATTGTCGAGCTTGGAAGATATTTTCATTAAGGAGCTTAGAAGAATATTCTAAGAATATGCTAGGGTTCAAAGTGTAATAAACCGAGCCCCTAACGTGCAATTAGTGAAACTATGTTTTTCTATAAATAGCAAGCTAAGTTCATTCATTCCTTACTATTTTTCAAGAGCAGTTCAAGGGCAAAAACACTCTATATTTATATTCTGAGAGATATTGTGAGATAAAAATTACTTTCGAAGCATTGAAGCGCCACGCGATTAGAAGTAAAGCTAGCAACTATAAGAGATATACTCTAATAGGTATAATTTTCATTTTTATGTATGTATTAGTAAAAATATACATTTACAAGAAATTATAATGCCCAAATTATTTTATGTATCTAGTACAAAAGTCCTATTTACAAGCAGTTATAATGTCCGATTTATTTCTCTTATAAAGTTGAAAATATTCATTTTATAAGCAGTTACTATGTCCGATTTTCTTTAAGTATTTAGTAAGAATTTGAAAGTAGTATGCACACAAGCCAATCATATTTGATATGATGTAGCATATACTTTGTAATCTTATTCGGTTATTAAAGGCATTTTATATTATCTACATAGTGTTGTTATATTAAATGTGATAAACACATAGTTTTGAGAAATACTTTTAGAATCATGATGGTGATCATGCTAATGAGATCTAAATTCTAGATAGCTCGCAAACTAAAATCGTTCCTAATCGTTGGATTACTAAAAAGGGGATTAGTGAATCCGGATATATTAGTACATACGTTGCTTGCTCTTAAGAAGAGGATGATTGATCTCATAATCATTTATGTGGAGACACTAAAGCAAGTATGTAGGTGCTTATTGGAGAATAAGTTCACTGAACGTGGCTCGCTATGGAATACCTAATGGAGTTTTACTCGCCTATCAATAGGAATTCCTTTACTGATAATAGTACAAGTGATCCTTGGACTTGAGATCATCATAGTATCTTGTGTATGATGAGTTATTCTTTGACATGTCCCTTAAAACCTTTAGGGTATAACAAAGGGTATGATTGGGTATAATAAGTTGTACATGGAGATTGGTGAATGATCAACAAAGAATCTACCACGTCTAGTAAAAGATGTGAATGTCCTATGTGATTCGATAAATGACAACTCAGTAGTCATTGGCCAAGGCAGAATGAAAATAGAAAAGAGTTTCTAATTTGCATTATTTAGAGTTGTGCATTTGAGAATCGAAATACATATAATTAAATAAAATAAGACTTGACAGTAATTTCATGTCTTATATTTAATTGGGACATTGTATGGTAGAAGGATTGAATTGTACGGTAACTATGCACTGAAAGGTTCTTTTATGATTAATGTTGAAATCTATACTATCTGGAAAGTCGTTGATCGCTAAGGGGGCTTACCCTTATTGTAGAATAAATATTATTTATTTAAATGAATTAAATAGTTTAATTTATTTATTTAAATAAGATTAGAATTGTTCTAATTTATTTATTCACAACCGGTTTAATATGGAGAACCTAAAGGGTCACACCGCAAAAGAAAAATATTTATTTAAGAAGTAAATGGCATAATTATAATAATAAGTTAAGTGTATTTAATTTAGTCTATGGAGATAGAATAAATTAAATAGCTTAATATTCATTATTTAATATTTTAGAAATATTAAATATAAATTAATAAGAGGAGTCTTATTATTATTATTACTATTACTATTATTTAATTCCTAATAGGGATTGGGAAATAATTAATAGAAGTACTCTCACATGAATTCCTAATTGGATTAGGAGTTTAATTTAATTAAAGGAGTTTAATTAGAATAGAAACCCTAATCCTAAATAGTTTAGGGAAGAGTTTTCCTACTTCTATAAATAAGAGAAGTCTTATCATAGATTAGGGTTACACACTCTTGCATAAGAATTGTGGAGAGTACTTACAATTTCTATAGAGATAGAAACTAGGGTTTTGCCAACACCCATCTTCTTGAACAAGTATTATTCCTTGGTGGATCACCTCTAGAGGCCAAACACTTAGGTGGCTAACGTTGATCAAAGGAAGGAATTTAATCGGTGGAATTCAAGGAGAACGCGAAGGAATTGGAGGTGAATTTGTACCTGAAGAAACTAGAATTCTACAAGGGTATAATTCTTATTGTCCATCTCTTTCGTTTAATTAATAATTGTGCATAAGGAAAGATCATGGTGATGGTTTGTATAAAATTTTAAAATCTGATTTTATCGCGCTTCCGTTTTATTTATGTAATTTGATTGCATGTTCGCGTTGTACAAACTTAACAGTGGTATCAAGAGCCAAACTTTATGCGAATTATTAATTGTTTTGATTTTGTATATACATTGATATGTGTTTAAAACAATTTAATTGGGCATAATTGTTTGTGTAAAATTATTTTATTTTATTTTTATTTTTGTAAATTAAAATAAAGAAGTTTATTTTGATTTGGAATTTGATTAAAAATAAAGGAGTTTATTTTATTCAAAATTGGATAAATTAAAATAAAAGAGTTTATTTTGATTTGGAATATGATTAAAATAAAGAAGTTTATTTTAATTGAAATTGGATTTCATGACAACTAATTAGAGTTGGAATTGGATTCCATGATAACTAATTGGAGTTGAAATTGAATTTTATACTAACTAATATTGCCCATTAAATAATATCAATGCATATATGGAATGGTTTTATTATTCATGGGATGAATGTTATTTATTGATACATATAGAGATATGTATGATAATAAATAGGGATTGATTATGGACTATTGACCAATGTGTGATTGGATTTATTTTAGTGGATGCTTGAATGTATGAGATTTTATAAATGGGGTCTGCGTACCTCGTCTTCTCTAATTTTTTTCTTAATGTAAATTCTATCTCCCTCCTATGTACTTCCCCTTGACTGCTGATCAAGGTTTCTATTTATTGTAAATAGTTTTTGTAATAAGACTAGTTAGAATTAATTTTGAAGAATTGGAGACAAAGGAGCAAGGAGCGCTTGAAGACCCGTTTGTAATGGAGCCCGGGTTTAAATGTAATAGTTATATTTAAATTTAATTCTTGCACCCTAGGTTTGACCTTTTGGTTCACTTGGTGGCTCTAGTGAACCAAACTAGAATAAAAGTCCATAATCAATCCGAGTAGAATATAGTATTCTATATGTGCATGCTTACTATATATATATATATATTATATATTATTCAACATGCTTCGCATGTAAAATAATATGACGCGTATTATATATATATATATATATGTATATATATATGTATATATATATATATACATATATATATATATATATGTGTGTGTGTGTGTGTGTGTGCATGCGCGCTAAACAAGATGAGACAAATAATAATAACAAATCCCTCAAAGAAATTATATTAAGTCCTAAGCGTTCAAAGATATTTAGAATATCGAACATCGCCTTCTAGCATGGTAAACTAATAGAGTATTAAATATTTAATATGAGTTTGTTGTGTCACCACAAGGCAAGTATTAAATATTTAAGATGTTGTCTTACCACATTTGATGCTTATAAATAGACTGAACGATGCTGTTTTGTTGTGTCACCACAAGGACAGTGTTTTTCTTTCGAATATATGGAAGTGTTAGGATGGACTTAACTTGGATAATTTTGATTCGGATGTGTCACCACTTGATCAAAATAATCTAAGAGGAAAAATACAAGGAATTACATAGAGATGTAATTGACAATAGTTGTCTACCTATTTATTTATATATCGTTTGTTGTGTCACCACAAGGCTATATACATTTGAAATGGGATCCTTATTCTCACTAGCAGACCTTTAATTAGATTTGCCGAACTATATATTGAGGGTAATATAGTTTGATGAAAATAGTGGGAGATACCAATTTAAAATAAAGACCTAATTTATTTTGGTAATTAATTAAATGAATGTATACTAAAATGTTGTTAAATTACAAATTCATTTTACAGAATTTTACAATGTCTAATTCACGATCACTGCGTAGCATATTAGATGCTAATTAACCGGACCGAATTACACGGACTGGTTAAGGAATCTGAGAATAGTTCTCAAGGCTGAAAAGCTATCTTATATCCTTAATATGCCTATCCCTGCAATAGTTACAGACAATGCCTCTGAGGAAGAGATTGCTACTTTTAGAAAGTGGCAAGATGATACACAGTTGGCTCAATGCATCATGCTCGCATCCATGAGTAACGAGCTTCAACGTCAGCATAAAACTATGGATGCTCTTACTGTACTCCTGCACCTTCAAGGAGTTGAATGGTGAGGAAAGTAGGACTGTTAGATATTAGATATTTAAGGAGCTCTTCCAATCTAGAATAACCGATGGCACTACAGTATAAACAAATGTCCTAAAAATGATCAATCTGATTGAACAATTGGGACAACTGGGTTTTGTATTGGATGAAGAGTTGATCTAAGATTTGATCTTGCAATCACTCCCGGACTCTTTCTCACAATATGTTGTGAATTTTCCACGTGAACAGGCTATATGTCAACCTGCATGAGTTGCTTAAACACGTTGAAAACTGTAAAGAGTCACTTTCCAACCAAGAAAGACCAAGTCTTACTGGTAGATGATTCTTCCAAGAAGCGGAAGAGGGCCAAAGGATCTTCTTAAAAGAAGAACAATTCAAAGAATGTATAAGGAAAGGCAATAACTAAGGACACTAAGAACAAAACTGATGCAGATAGCAAAGGAGTTTGTTTCCACTGCAATAAGCCTGGACATTGGAAAGGAAACTGTAAGGAGCATCTTGCAGAGACTAACCATAAGAAGCTTAGTGAAGCTTCGGTTACAGATATAGGTTTGTTTATCATTGAAATAAATCTCTTTGTAAGTCAAGGTTCTACTTGAGTATTGGATACCGGCTATAGTTCTCACGTATGCAATCCAATACAGAGACTAAGCAGAAGTAGAAAGCTAAACAAAGAGTAAGTAATCTTACGTGCGGAGAATGGAGTAATAGTTGCTACATTAGCCGTAGGAACTTATAGTTTAGCGTTGCCTACGGGCAAGTCTGTTAAGTTAATAAGTTGTTATTATGTTCCAGTTCTCTTAAGAAACATTATTACTTCCGTTGTTGGACAAGAAATGTTCTAGTATTATATTTAAGAACAATTGTTGTTCTATTTATAATGATAATGTTTTGTTTGAAACTGGAAGATCATTTGATGGACTTTGTAAACTTGACTTACATGAAAAATAATTTTGCAAATTGAACAAACTAGTAAAAGAAAAGGAGATGATCATTCAAAGAGTTGAATATATGTATTTGATGAAATACAAGTCTGAATCATTTGAAAGGTTCAAAGAATTCAGAAGTGAAACAAATTGACAAAGTATTAAGATTCTTTGATCAGATCGAGGAAGGAATACTTGTGCAATGAGTTTCTAGACTATCTCAAAATGGTATTTTTCTCATAATGGACGTTTCATGATACGCAATAATTGATTGGTGTATCTAAAAAGGAAAATTGTACCATGTAGAACATGGAGCGGTCCATAATGATTTTTACCGACATTTCAGTATCCTTCTAGGGTTATGCCCTAGAAACGGCTGCATATCTACAAAATAAGGTAACTTCAAAATCCGGCCTTAAGACTCTATAAAAGTTATAGATAGGGAGGATTCCTAGTCTTAAGTATGTTAAGATAAGGGGTTGTCCAACTTATGTGAAAATGTTTCAAAAGATAAGTTTGGGACAAAATTTGACAAGTGCAGAGTTGTGGGATATCTTAAAGAAAGTTTAGGGCATTATTACTATAATCCTATACGCTGCCTTCTTGGATAAAGATGTTTATCATTGAAGGAGCTAGTGAGAGGGTAATAGATCTTGAAGGAGTTCAAGAACCATAAAGCACTTTAAGTTAAACCGAGGGACCTGTAGATAGACCTATTGTACCACAACCGAATCATAAATCTGGAAGAGTACCGAAGATACCTAGGAGGTATGGATTCATCATAGAGGATGATGATGAGGTACACATCATAGAAGATGATGATCCAGTTATATACGATGAGGCTATGAGTAGAAGACACTCAGAAAAATGGCAGATGGCCATGAAATCCGAAATGGACTCCATGTATGAGAACCAAGTATAGACTCTGGTTACTCCACCGAAAGGCATAGTGCCTAAAGGGTGTATATGGATCTTTAAAGAGAAAGATTAGGGCAAATGGTAAGGTGGAGACCTATAAGACCAGACCTGTTTAAAAGGTTTCAAATAAAGTCAAGGAGTTGACTGTAATAAAACCTTATTACCAAGTAATGCTCAAGTCCATTTGGATTTTGCTTGTGATTGCAGCTTATTACGAAATCTGGCAAAATGGATGTGGAGACATCCTTCCTCAATGAAGACTTGAGGAGAATGTATGTATGATACAGCCAGAGGAATTTGTTTCAAAGGTTGACGCAAAACATGTTTTAAGGTACGATGATCCATTTATGGATTGAAGCAAGCTTCTCAAAGATGGAACATTCGTTTTGATGAGACAATCAAAAGAGTTTGATTTTATCAAAAATGAGAATGGACCTAATGTGTATAAAAGGGTCAGTGGGAGCACTATGACATTCCTATTATTACATGTTGATATACTACTGATAAGGAATAACACACTAATGCTACAATCAGTAAAGATAAAATTGTCTAAACATTCCTCTATGAATGACTTGGGAGGAGCATCCTATAAATTGGGGATATAAATCTATATAGATAGATTTAAAAGGATGTTCAGCTTGACCCAAGGAATGTATATTCATTTGATGCTAAAGGCGTTTAGCATGGCAAACTCCAAAGGAGGTTTCATGATGATTGTAGACACCCAAATTTTGCACTTCGTATACTAACCTTGACAGGAGGACAAATTCGTCAAATGGACCGGCTTGCGAGAGCAAAAGACAGAGAAGGTACGGACGCTCGAAGCCACCATGACAATTTGCAACCGAAATCGACAGGACAACAAGGCTATCCGAATTTGACATTCCCGGAAGGTGTGGCACGCCTCCCAATGATTCCCGGACTGTAAAAAACGAACCTGTGAGCGAAAAGCAGCGTCACGGCACGAAAATCGAGGCGTATCACGAGAATTGAGAAAGTCAAGCCAGCCAGCCGCGGATTGATCTGCGGCCAGGTGGGTGCGCCAGCACGGAAACCAGGAAATCAGCACTATCAGCTGAGTGCGATGGGAGGTGGGCCAGCCAGCCTATTTCAGCCCAGTTTCGTGCAGCATACAGGAGCTCAGCAGTTTTTGGCGGAAGAAGAAGAAAAACAGCAGCAGTTTTAGCTCGGAAATAGAGAGAAATAGCAAAAAATTATTGCAACAATTGAGAGAAAGGAGAGGAATTTCCCCTTGTTGTTGGATTATATCAATACATCTCATATTTCACTCAATATACAAGTTTCTACATAATCTTGGTATCATTTGCAAGGTGAAAATCTCCTTATTTTGCAATTTCTATCATGTCATTTGGGTAAATTAAATTTTAATTTTCAAGAATATTGTTGAACAATCATGGATTAAGGATTATTGGTGAGGGTTCCATTGGAACAAAATTCTTCCTAATAATCCGATGATATCTAATTGGTGAAATTTCTAGCTTGTTTATGGATATATATTAGGCGTAGTTTAATTGATTGTATTTTTAGGATGTGTTAGGCAATCTACGTGTTATTATTGTAGTATTCATTTTGTGAGTGTGTAGTAATCGTGGTTGTGAGCCTAGGAAAGCGACCCCGTGGTTCAAATCCGATGATGGACGTTTTGGTGTATGTAATAGATTCAAGATGCTTGTTTTGTAACGTGTAACTGTCGGGCCTTAAAACGACGCTAAGGCGAGAATCGGGTTTAAGGCCCCGTATTAGTGGAATATGTGATTGTTGGCGTTCGGGGATATTTTGATGGCTTACATGCCCACGGATAGCCCCGACGCATGTTTCTGCTTGATTAGATTTTGAGACGCCAAAAGAATTTCAAAAGATTAAACGATAAAGATTTTTTCTAAAATCAATCAAAGTAGGATATTAGCATCACGAGGCTAAAAATTTGGAAATGCTAACGAAAGTCGATTCCTATCCTACGGGGAAGCATAAAAAAAAAGAGGTTGTTTTCAAATGTCAAAAATGGGTTTTATAAAAGAAATTGAATGTTTTATTAAATCTTGATGCATAGGGCGAAAGAGATCATAGAAATTGCCCATCATTTATGAAAGCAACGTATAAATCTCGATTCCTATTTTGGTTAAGGTTTGAGAAAAAACTCACGTTTTATCAAGACGACGCCTAATAAAAATCTTATAGTTCTGATAGTAAAATCAAACCTTTCGCATGAATGGAGGGAGCTTTCTCGTGTTAATAGAAACGACGTTCTGAAACATTTTCAAATTAAAACACAACTTTCCCTAAAAATCCAAATGATTCTTTCATACAAACTCACCACAACATTCATATAAGCACACACACACCCACACATACCCGCACATATACACATTTCATGGATTAAAGGATAGGACAGCATCAAGATTGCGGTAACCGTATTTCACGGAAGTCGAGGGGTGCCTAGCACCTTCCCCTCACTTAAGCAAGCCCCCGAACTCTATGAATCTCGATTCCCAGACCAATTAATTCGGAGTCACATATGAGCCAGCGATTTATAAAAAAATGAAAACTCGGATGAGTTGGTACATCCATTTCAAATATACCAACTGGCGACTCTGGTTAATTGGCTCATCATAAAAACGATCTTTCAAAACCCCGTCGACCTCAATGCCGACCTTTTCCAAAAATCATCTAAACCAAAAGGCTAAAAATTGAAAAAGACAAAAAAGGACAACGCGGATAAAACCGGCGTCGACAGCTGGCGACTCCGCTGGGGACATTAGAGGGCTTAAGCCGCGTTCAGATCTTGATGTTATCCTATCCTTTTAAATTCATAAAATGTGTGTGTATGATTTTTTTCTTTTGTTGTGTGAATATGTATTTCTTCGAATAAATGAATGATTTGAATGGAATTGCCTTACTGTTGAGTAATCATTTGCATACGGTGAGGACGATGAATGTGAATGTATGTTGAGAGAGTACCTCCTCCTGAGGCGAACCTGTCGGTTGCTTATTACTGGACTCGAAGGGGCTGCTCCCCGGAGATGGCTCAGGAAACGCACCACCCAAATCCGCTCCAATCGAAAGGGCTCAGACGAGTAGATTGCGAAGATTTGGGGACCTTCATGCCGAAAAGCCCGTGAGAGTAACCCTAGGATAGGTCAGCCTCAGATTAACCCAACGCAGGAAAAGTCTCTTCATGCCCTTTTACATTCATGCGTATAAATGACATGGTCTCATTCATCTATACCTCCCTTTCTGTCAAAGAATTACTAACCGCTGCGTTTTGCAGGGAACAGTTGGGGAAGCATAATAAGTCATAATGGCATTTATTATCGCAATAAGGGACTACTAACATGCTATTTTGCAGAAAAAGATTAAAAAACCCAAAACGCAAAAGTTACAGCTTTAGCATGCATCCATTATCCTTTCATTTCCCGGGACTAAACTTCGAACCGTTGTTTCGCAGGATTGCTCCTCAAACCCGTTCGCAGTCTAGGAAAGCCCAGGTCTCTACCTCTGAAATGGCCGATCTTCCCAATCATAGTTCCATCTCTCGGGAGGAGTTTGATGATTTTAAAAGGCAGATGATGGAAATGGCCACAATGCTAAAGGAACAGTTCTTAATCAGACAGGATCCGTCGAACCAGGCACCGCATAATATTCCACCACCCGGGGGTGATCAGAATCATCCTAAAAATATTACAAACCTGTGTAAGGATGACCAACCCCAACTCAAGGACGAGCCAGTCATTCCGAGGGCCGTTCCCACACTTAGCAGGACAGTGATTACCATCCCAGAGGAGGAGGACACCGACGACCTTCGGAAAAAAATGAAACACATGGAGGAGACCATCCAATCCCTAAGAGGCATAGGCTCCCTGGGTAGGGTTAATTACTCAGATCTGTGTGTCTTCCCCGGAGCCAGATATCCAGAAAAATTCAAAATCCCTGAGTTCGAAAAATACAACGGGAAGGGGGATCCCTACACCCACTTGAAAATATACATTGGAGAACTCGGGTCTTATGCCGAGGACGAGGGGTTGAGAATGCAGCTGTTCCAGAAAAGCTTAACGGGTGAGGCAAGAATTTGGTATGCCCGCCTTGACAACGCCCGAATCCACAACTCGGAAGAATTGGCCCATACATTCTTAACCCAATACAGCTTTCAGACCCAGATGACCCCTGACAGGTATCAAATGACAAAGGTTAAGAAACAACCTAGGGAATCCTTCAGGGAATATGCGCAACGATGGAGGGGCATGGCTGCACAGGTGAACCCCCCGATGAGCGAATCAGAGATGGTGATGACCTTTGTAGACATTCAGGAGGCACCGTATTATGAACGGGTCATCTCGGGGATTGGAAGACCCTTCGCTGAAATGATTAAACATGGAGAGATGGTAGATATGGGGTTGAAATCGGGTAAAATCTGGGATTTTACTGCTTTAGAAACGGCTGCCGAGCAAATACAGAATCGAAACTATGGCAGCACTTCCCGAAGGGTCCAAAAGAAGAAGGAGGAGGATGTATCCCTCATCCTACAGGGGTCATCCAGAAAAACAGAAGGCCATCTTCCGGTACAGGTGCAAAGGGTAGGGCCATCCCGACAGCCAAACTTCACAAATCAAAAGGGCCGAGGGGCGAAGAAGATATGAGGCTTCGCAAAATCGAGTATTCACCCCACTCGGGGAGCCTCTCGAGCGGATTTTGGCGGTATTGATGGCCCAAAAGAAGATAATCAATTTGGCTCCCCCAAGTGATCCGAAGGGGAGGAGATTTGACCCAAGTAAACGGTGCGCCTACCACTCGGGTTCCCCGGGTCATGATACACAAGATTGTTGGACATTGAAACATATAATTCAGAACATGATCGACAATAGGGAAATTGTGGTGGAACAACCAGACTCCCCGAATGTTAAGGCAAATCCCCTGCCAAGACATGATGGAGGGGGAGTCAATGTGACGGAGGCAAGTGAGGCTGGGGGGCCGCCAAGGTTAAACTATGTGCAGAAAATTGAGGAAATGATCAACGTGATACATGATCATGGGAGTGCACGGGGAGCGCCCATCAGGTTGATAGGGGTAAGTACGAATAGCACGGAGGGACCGGTCAAGTTGACGGCTCCGAGGCCCATCATCCTTGCGGCAAGGCCGCAACTCCCTATCAGTAGTCTAAAGACTGTACCCTGGAATTATGGGGGAATACCAGAGGAAGCGGCCAGTTGTGCTTCCGTGACAACAAAGGGGAACCCCTTATATCTTCCCGGGCGAGTCCTTGAGAGCCAAAAGAGAATATATGAAGAGGTTTCCGAGGAAAGGGCCATAGAATTTTTGAAACGGATGGATCACCCAGAAACAAAAGGGATCCAGATTTTAAATCAGGAGTCAATCCTAACATCAGTCATGGACTTGGTGTTGTCATCCAGTGAGCATTGCAAAACCCTGACGAAGGTTCTGGATGAGGCATACGTGCCCAAAGAAATCAGTAAGGAGGGTTTCGGCCAGCTGGTGGGCCACCTATTGGAAAGCGATGCAATATCCTTTACGGATGAGGACATTCCCAAGGAGGGAAGGGGACATCGGAAACCACTCCATATTGCGGTAATCTCCTCAGGATATGTCATGAATGGGGTGTTGATCGATGGGGGATCGGCATTGAATATATGCCCTCTCAGTACGCTAAAGAAAATGAACATCAGTTCCAAGCGCCTACGGGCCAGTCATGTGGTGGTCCGGGCTTTTGACGGATCCCGGAGGGATACCATTGGAGAAATAGAATTGTCGGTGGAGATAGGGCCCTGTACTTTTGACATCTCTTTCCAAGTTCTTGACATCGCGGCCAGCTACAACCTGCTGTTAGGGAGGCCATGGATACACATGGCCGGGGCAGTTCCCTCCACGCTCCACCAACAAATCAAGCTAATCATCGATGGGAATCTGGTAACAATCTCGGCCGAACGTGATGACCCTTCTCCTCCTAGGAGTGACCTGCCAGTGATCAATGTGGATGAGTCGGCAGCACCTGCCAGCTTTCAAGCACTGGAGATCAGCACTCCCCACTATAAATGCCTGGGAGCTCCAACTGTGAAACCTAGGGTCTCTCCCGAACTTACCTTTGTGGCAAAGGAAATGATAAAAATGAACTTCCAGCCTGGGCAGGGGTTAGGAAGGAGCAATCAGGGAATCACCGAGCCCATTCACCTACCACAGCAGATAGGCAAAGCAGGGCTGGGATACCATAAGGACGCAGCACGGAGACACCATCGGGGTGCGGCTCCGATTCGACTAGCTGGCAGTCCAGTGACCAAAGTCGACAATGCGCAGGGGATCAGCGAGCCGGTGATTGGGGCAGGGAATGAAGAGTTAACCCCCGCACGTAATGAGTCGGCCCGGAGGGAAAGTTTCCTGCAGGAGGTCGCAAAGGAGTTTGAAACCAAATGCTACATCCCCGAACAATCAACAAGCAGTGGGGAGGGGACGAATATTATCGCCCCACCCGGGGCCCAACAAGTTGTTCCTGTCATCGATTGGGCAGGGCTGATCATTCCTGAAGAGAATAGGAGGGAGGACTCAGGCGACGTAGCCGTAATTATCGGGGAAGTGTCCGATGTAAAGCCCCCTTTCATCCAGCGCATTTCATCTGGCCTGACTGTCGACAACTGGACCATGAAGCCAGTAATATCCAAAAAAGGGTAAAACCCGACGTCAGGGTGGTGGACCCCAAAGGATGGGGGAATGAAGAAGTTTATTTTTGTTGTTGTTTTATTTCTGCATAATTATGTCGTTTCTTCGTGTTATTTTGAAAATGCGATCGTCGTAAAAAATGATTTATGTATGACAAGTATTTTGTTTCATGTCAGGTGTACCAATTTGAGTAATCCTTGCCTAACAAATGGTCTTGCAAATTTGAATGATGATTATGATTTTGACATTGAGCTGGATTTCGATTTAATGGGCATTAAACAAGACGAGACAGATTACGACGATGCGCCTGAAGAGATCAAAGGATGGGTCGAGGACAAACCCAAACCCAACTTGGACCAAACCGTCACCATTGATATTGGAACCCCTGACAAGCCAAAAGAACTCAAGGTAGGGACGGACCTTACCCCCAGCCAAAAAGCCGAAGTGACTGAGTTGCTAAAACAATATGAGGATGTCTTTGCCTGGTCTCATGAGGATATGATCGGATTGTCCACCGACATTGTGGTACACCGATTACCCATCAAGGAGGGTTTCCGGCCTGTCAAACAAAAATTAAGAAAGTTGAAACCGGAGTGGAGCCTAAAAGTAAAGGAAGAGATCATCAAGCAGTTCAGGGCGGGAATCATTATGGTGTCCACTTACCCGGAATGGCTGTCCAATGTAGTCCCAGTGGCTAAACCTGGAGGAAAAGTAAAGGTATGTGTAGACTACAGAGATCTAAACAAGGCCAGTCTCAAGGATAACTTCCCGGTGCCCTTCATACACATCCTGGTAGATAACACAGCCCAGTACGAAATGTACTCTTTCGTGGATTGCTTCGCGGGATATCATCAGATAATGGTAGCAGAAGAAGATCGGGAAAAGACCGCATTCATCACCCCCTGGGGCACTTTCTGCTATAGGCGATTGGCTTTTGGTCTCACAAACGCGGGGGCCACGTATCAAAGAGCCATGATGGCCTTGTTCCACGATATGATGCATAAGGAGATAGAGGTCTACGTGGATGACATTATTGTAAAGTCGAGGGAAGAATCTGATCATGTAGCCCATCTCAAGAAGCTGTTCGATCGGCTCAGAAAGTATAATTTGAAACTCAATCCAGCCAAGTGTGCTTTCGGAGTGCAGTCGGGTAAGCTCTTGGGTTTCCTGGTTAGTGATCGGGGCATTGAGTTGGACCCAGCAAAGATTAAGGCCATTGTGGATATGTCGGTGCCTCACACAGAGAAGGAGATAAGAGGATTCCTCGGAAGGATAAACTTTATCAGCCGTTTTATATCCCACTTGACGACTACATGTGAGCCCATTTTCAAACTGTTAAGAAAAGGGGTTTCCCAAGAATGGAATGAGTAATGTCAGAAGGCTTTTCAGACCATTAAAAAGCAATTGACTGAGGCACCAGTGCTGGTAACCCCGAGGGATGGGATCCCTCTGTTTATGTATATATCGGTAAATGCCATCGCGATGGGATGTATGTTGGGACAGAAAAATGAGGCGGGTAAAGAGCAGGCCATCTATTACCTCAGCAAAAGATTTAGCCAATGTGAGCAGAATTACACTCCCATCGAGAAGACCTGTTGTGCTCTGGCCTGGGCTGCAGGGAGATTACAGCACTACCTCCATGGGCATACGACGTACCTGATATTAAGAATGGATCCCCTGAAATATATTTTTGAAAGGCCCATGCTGAATTGTCGATTGTCCAGATGGCAGTTAATCTTACAACAGTTTGACATGGTGTACGTGACCCAGAAGGCCATGAAGGGGCAGGGAATTGCAGATCAGTTGGCAAAAACCCCGTCAGGAGGGATGGAGCCGTTAGAAACTCCTCTTCCGGGCGAGGATATATTTTGGGTATCGCACGAAAAACGTGATGACGAGGGACAGTTCTGGAAGCTGTATTTTGATGGTGCCATGAATGCCGAGGGGGCAGGAGTCGGTGCGGTCCTGGTCTCTATCACCGGAGAGCAGTACCCTGTGGCCACTAAATTGCAGTTCAGTAATTCGAACAACACCGCTGAATACGAGGGATGTATCTTGGGACTCCGCTTGGCCCGAGACATGGGAGTGAAAAGGCTAGCGGTGTTCGGGGATTCAGAATTGGTGATCAGACAGGCAATCAGGATATACAACACTAGGGAGCTTCGGTTACTTCCATACCATCGTTGTGTTACCCAGTTGAGGTGAGAGTTCGAAGTTATCGCTTTTCGACATATTCCCCGGGGACGGAATGATTTTGCAGATGCATTGGCCACCCTGGCCGCCTTAATCCATATAATCAAAAGAAAGGACATTCCACAGATTGAGATAGCCGTACAGAGTGCCCCGGCATATGAGGAGCATGTGGCAGTGTTATCAGACGAGGTGGTGTTGCCAAAGCAGCCCTGGTATCACGACATAAGGGAATATCTCAGAGATAGATCCGTTCCCGACCAGGCGAGTCGAACTGAGAGGATGAGAATTCAAAAGATGGCAATGAAATTTTACCTGAGTGGGGATTCACTCTACAAAAGGGATGCCGGGTTGGGACTGTTGCAGTGCGTGGATGAAACGCAGGCCCAAAAGATTATGAATGAAATCCATGGCGGAGTGTGTGGGCCACACATGAGTGGACCGATGCTGGCCAGGAAGATTTTGAGAACAGGGCATTATTGGTTAACCTTAAAAGCTGACTGTGATGATCATGTCAAACGGTGTTACCAATGCCAGGCGCACGGTAATGTGATCCATACGCCTCCCAATGAACTGCACTATATGACGTCCCCTTGGCCTTTCTCAATGTGGGGAATGGATGTAATCGGGCCAATAGAGCCCAAAGCAAGCAACGGGCACCGATTCATCTTCGTCATGATCGATTATTTCACCAAATGGGTAGAAGCAGCCTCTTTCCCCAGAATCACTCAGGAGGTTATCGTTGGGTTCATCAGGAATAATGTCATTTGTCGATACGGGCAACCTGAGGTTTTGGTCTCCGACAATGCTAAGAATTTGAACAACGCCCTCATGAAGGGATTGTGCGACCAATTTAAGATCAAGCACCTCAACTCTGTTATTTACCGTCCCAAAATGAATGGGGCGGTGGAGGCTGCCAATAAGAACATCAAGAAAATCATGGCCAAAATGTCTGCTAATCATCGGGGGTGGCCGGATTTGTTACCCCTCACCCTGCTGGCATACCGGACGTCAACGCGTACGTCTACAGGGGCAACCCCTTACGCTTTGGTGTATGTAATGGAGGCTGTTCTACCAGTTGAGGTTGAGATGGCATCCCTCAGAGTAATGATCGATGCTCAGATAAGTGAGGAGGACTGGATGCAAAATCGATACGACCAATTGGCCCTAATTGATGAAAGAAGGGTGGCTGCCGTTTGGCACGGTCAATTATATCAACAAAGGATCTCTCGATCATATGACAAAAGGATGAGACCTCGGAAATTCAAAGAAAATGATTTGGTGTTGAAGAGAGTCATGCCTTGTCAAGACGAGGCCAAGGGGAAGTTCGCCCCAAACTGGGAGGGGCCGTTTGTGATTAAGAGGGTGCTATCCGGAGGAGCCCTCATATTGCAAGAAATGGATGGTGAGGTATTTCCACAACCCCTCAATTCTGACTCGGTGAAGCGGTTCTATGCTTGAATCATCAGGTCCTTTTTCCTTGAGAGCGAACTACGTAGGACCTGATCTCCCGACTTGTGGGGGTACGTAGGCAGCCATCAGGGCGCGGTCCGATCCAAAAAAAAAAAATAACCTCTCCTTAACCAAATCCAATTTTCGATAGCCAGATAAAACCCTCCTACACCCTCAAAACCTTCCCGAAACCAACTGCCTAACTAGCTTCATCCCAAAGGACATAACCCTGATCCAACCAAACAGTTATCCAAAAATCTGAGATTCAATCCGATGAAATCAAAAGGCGTGCGGCAATATCTGTCAAATCTCCATCAAGACTTGAGAAGAGAAAGAAGGCGAAATGTCAAAATCAGGGTCAGCTGGATAAAATGGGGATCCAATGAAAGGCAATGATACGACAAAAGGGGAAAATGACTAAAATTTAAATGCATGTCTATATATATAAGTCATTTTATTACAAGATTGCTTTTCGATAACTGATCGAACTAACATAGTCTATGCAGGAAATAAAATAATCTACAAATCTGAACCACACATACAACAAAGTCGAACTCCCTCGGAATACTCTGCCTCGGAAGGACTGACAGTATGATGCTGACATGTAAGTATCCGCCAATATCATGGGAAGAATGGTGTCATCCTCCTGAACGGCCCTAACGGCCGCAACCACCCGCATGTCCAAGTGATCGGGTCCTGCGGGCAAGTACAAAACTGAGACGACACAGGCCATCAGAACGTCTACTCTCAAGGAATCCCAGCGCTCCTCGGACACGGAAAAATCACCGAAGAAAAGATGAAAGCTGTCGGGTGAACCAAATCGGTCGATCAAGAACTGAAGGGGAACCATATGGTCTGATGTGATCACCGGTAACAAGACAGCCCTCCGCAAACCGGTGAAAGTCAAGAAATGACGGCGCATGGAACCAACTGTAACCCTAGCACAAGGGCCATCTAACGGCAAGCCGGTGAAGCGAGCATACTCCTCAAGGGTGGGGGTCAGCTCTACTGTCCCTAACCTAAATACCTGACGGGCAGGGGCCCAATATCTCAAAATACCATCCACGAAGCCCGCTGGCACCTGAAAGGTTAATAAGGACCGAGAGTGTCCCAAAAGACCATCTGCGATGACCCTGTCGGCCGACGATAAACTGTCTAACCAACGGAGGAGGCTGCCAACCAACCCTGTAGGAGGAATGGAATCCAAGCATACCACGACATCTGAGGACGTCATCTGTGAAAAAATAGTATCAAAAAGACTGTACAGGGGTCATTTTCTATCCATGAATAAAAAGCATGCATCGTATAGACAATAATAAAGCAAATGAATTTCATGGAGATAAAAGATAAAGAACTGTACATAAATAAATAAATGAGTTCAGTACATAGTGCATGAAATGAAAAATAAATCTAAACAGGTACAGGTACAAAAGCCCTATCCTATCCTGATCTAGATAAAGTCAATCTCATCGATGAAATCGGGGTCCTCGAACTGATCCCCCCGGGTCGTCGAAGTCGAGGGCCCAAAGTTCATGTCGGGGATGTATGGCCGAGCGGTGGCATCAGATGAGCTTGGGCCTGCATCATAGCCCGCACCGTCAGGATCGTAGGCGTAAGCCTCCTCCGGGGTCCGGCCTAACACCCGAAGAAATAGCGACAACTGCTCCACCTGGCGGGTCAAAGTGTCTATCTGCTCAGTGTGGGTGGGACTCCGAACGCAGGCTGCCCAGTCAGTCATCATCACCGAGCCGGGGACCATATCCCCGAGGAAGAAGGTAGCCCGGGTCTGGGGATCGATGGTACGAGGTACCCACCAAGTCCTAAAAGCCTCGCTCGTACTGGGGCCTGTGGAAAGCATCCGACCGTCCTCCCCGGCGAGCATGATCTCCGAGGGCTGAGAATCCAGCGGCCAGAAAGTAGTGAAAGAAAGGGAATGCGGGATGCGGATCTCTCCAGTGACGCATCTGAATGCGCGCTCTCCCAGATACATCACCCAGCCTCCAACACTCTGCAAAGTGAGGCGACGGGTGGAAAGCTGGAACTCCGGGCCGGAAGGATGCCCGTCAGCAAACCCCACAGTCAGATGCTCGGAGAGGTAGGGAATCCAGACGACGTCGGCAGCTGTGATCAACTCCAGCTGAATACGACAATGTGCAAAGCTGCCCGACACGGGGACCTCCTCCAAAGTGCTGTGATGCCACCCCGTCGACCCCCCGGGGATAAGTGTCCGGGCCCAGAGTAGTGATAGGCCTCAGACATGGAAGACGCTCGTAAGCCCAGAACTGTGAATAGAAACAAGACAAGGCATGAGTCACTATCAAATACAGAAAAGAGATGAAATGAAAAGAAATACAGTAAGAGAAAGGAGGAGAAGACTCACCAGCAGGAAGTGGTAGAAACCGAGCCAGGCATCGGTCTGTCCCTCTGAGCGTAGACGCAGACCGTGGAGGAAATAAGCGAAAGTGAACGACCCCCAGTCGTAGTCACCAATCCGGTCTACATCTCGAACAGCCCCTACGACGCTGAAATGGATGGCAGATGAGTTGTTCCCTAGGAAACAACCCCTCATGATAGTCAGGAACAAGCGTCGTAGTAGGATGTCACGAGTGCCCTGATCCGCTGGGATAGGCTGTGCGTATAAACCTCCGACAGCATCGACAGCTAACGCTCCGGACCGGATACTGCGGGCCTTGAAGACCCGGTCATCGGATGCAAAGCCCAAAAGAGCGCGGACCTCTGCTGGAGTAATATCGAGGTCCAGAGGGACACGGGACCCGGTGAACTCGATCCCCGTGATATACCGCCAATCCCAAGGGGTCAGCACAACCTCACAGTCCAGAAGATGAAGGGACTGGGTCTGATGAAACCACCTCTCGGACAAAGCCCGCATATAGCCCCAGGGGCACTGGCGGGGAATGATGGTGAAGAAGTGGCGAAAACCCCAGGAGTCCACCACCGCGCGGTAATCATCGTGCAAGGCCGCGTAAAGGGAGTATATGTTGAACCAGTTACCCCTCGGCTGGGTAAACTCAGGCACCTGTGAAAATCACAAATGGGTCAGTCCAGATAGAACGGAAATTGAGAAATCGAGAACAAATGAAAAGCCGAATCGAGTATACCTCATTAGCAACAAGAGATGCCGAGGGGTGACGACTGAGATCCCGACCCAATAGATCGGGTATCTGGACAGAAGCGCCAGATAAGGCGCGATGAGAGGGGGGAGCTGATGTGCTGGAAGACGGCTCCTCCATCGCAACCTCCGGAGGAACAACCTCCTCAACGTCCGGGTGATCAGGACGGATGACAGATTCCGCCAAACGACGAGCCTGACGGGTACGAGGAGGAATAGGGGCAGGTGCAGCCCTACGACGTCGAACACCCGAAGTCCGAGAGGCGGAAGAGCTACTGGGCGCATCACGATCCATAGCTGGAATAGAACGGGCGAGAAAGAAGGTAAGTTCCTTTTTAAAATTATGTAATGAATATTCTAAATTTCTAGCCTCGTCATATAATTAATGCAGCATGATGCATGGTTATGGTATGAAAAAAAGAAAAAATAAAAATAAAAAAAATAAAAAAAATAAAAAAATCGGCAGAGTTCCGTTTGTAAAATGGACATCCCATGCATATCCAAGCATGTTTCTCAAAGAACTCAGGCCACAACAGATCATATTTGCATTCATATGTGTAAATAAAACATGTAAAATGCCATAAATGCATGATTTTCTTTCAAAAAGGAGCAAACATATACGTGGGACCGCCTCATGAACATAAAAATAGGACCCACACAGTTAATACATAGCATGTATATATGATAGTACATTACATAGCATTGTAAAGCATACGTTTTATCTCTAAACGTGCAAATAGTCAAATGTATAGCAAAACATTGACGAAATTGAAAAGTGACCGGTCAAAGTGTTACCTGTAGCGTGTAGATCAATCCTACCGGAACAGTTTTTGCAGGAAAGTTGAAAATCGACAAAAAGCCCTTGCGAACAAGCAAAAATCGCGAGAAATATGTGTGAGTTGGAAGTTGAAAGTGACAGATCTGGAAGCGGCGAGCCGCTTATACATCCCGATCTTGGCCGTAGATGTATCTGCGGCTGGCCGCAGATCAATCTGCGGCTGCCCGTAGATCCATCCGCGGCTGGCCCTGGTGGGTCCCACCTTGCTCCCTTGCAGCCAATTGACGTGTTGAGTGAAAGAAGATCACGCGATGGGTGACCGGCGACGATATCCGGCCCCGACGAGACGATCGACCGGCGACGATAACCGGCGATCACGAGATGGATGTCCGGCGACGAAAACCGGCTCCGACAAGATAACCAACCGGCGACGATAATCGGGGGTTACGCGATGGGTGACCGGCGACGATACCCGGCCCCGACGAGACGATCGACCGGCGACGATAACCGGCGATCACGAGATGGATGTCCGACGACGAAAACCGGCTCCGACAAGATAACCAACCGGCGACGATAACCGGGGGTTACGAGATGGGTGACCGGCGACGATACCCGGCCCCGACGAGACGATCGACCGAGACGATAACCGGCGATCACGAGATGGATGTCCGGCGACGAAAACCGGCTCCGACAAGATAACCAACCGGCGACGATAACCGGGGGTTACGCGATGGGTGACCGGCGACGATACCCGGCCCCGACGAGACGATCGACCGGCGACAATAACCGGCGATCACGAGATGGATGTCCGGCGACGAAAACCGGCTCTGACAAGATAACCAACCGGCGACGATAACCGGGGGTTACGCGATGGGTGACCGGCGACGATACCCGGCCCCGACGAGACGATCGACCGGCGACGATAACCGGCGATCACGAGATGGATGTCCGGCGACGAAAACCGGCTCCGACAAGGTAACCAACCGGCGACGATAACCGGGGGTTACGAGATGGGTGACCGGCGACGATACCCGGCCCCGACGAGACGATCGACCGGCGACGATAACCGGCGATCACGAGATGGATGTCCGGCGACGAAAACCGGCTCCGACAAGATAAACAACCGGCGACGATAACCGGGGGTTACGAGATGGGTGACCGGCGACGATACCCGGCCCCGACAGGACGATCGACCGGCGACGATAACCGGCGATCACGAGATGGGTGACCGGCGACGATACCCGGCCCCGAACGAGATGATAGATTGGAAGAGTGAACCTAACGACCAACAAATACGGTCAGAGGGTTGATGCATTGACACTCTTTCGAATGTTTGCATGCGCTACATCTTGTGTTGTACCATAAACTACATGTGTTGCATCGTGTGTGTATTATCATATCTGTGCAGTGTCATTCAGACATCGGGTGTCTGTTTCTTTATCCTGTTCATTTCATTTAACATTTCATAAACATGATAAAGAGGGGCAGCTGTAGACACCCAAATTTTGCACTTCGTATACTAACCTTGACAGGAGGACCAATTCGTCAAATGGACTGGCTTGCGAGAGCAAAAGACAGAGAAGGTACGGACGCTCGAAGCCACCATGACAATTTGCAACCGAAATCGACAGGACAGTAAGGCTATCCGAATTTGACATTCCCGGAAGGTGTGGCACGCCTCCCAATGATTCCCGGACTGTAAAAAATGAACCTGTCAGCGAAAAGCAGCGTCACGGCATGAAAATCGAGGCGTATCACGAGAATTGAGAAAGTCAAGCCAGCCAGCCGCGGATTGATCTGCGGCCAGGTGGGTGCGCCAGCACGGAAACCAGGAAATTAGCACTATCAGCTGAGTGCGATGGGAGGTGGGCCAGCCAGCCGCAGATGGATCTGCGGCCAGCCGCAGATCAATCTGCGGCTGGCTTTGGCCAGCCTATTTCAGCCCAGTTTCGTGCAGCATACAGGAGCTCAGCAGTTTTTGGCGGAAGAAGAAGAAAAATAGCAGCAGTTTTAGCTCGGAAATAGAGAGAAATAGCAAAAAATTATTGCAACAATTGAGAGAAAGGAGAGGAATTTCCCCTTGTTGTTGGATTATATCAATACATCTCATATTTCACTCAATATACAAGTTTCTACATAATCTTGGTATCATTTGCAAGGTGAAAATCTCCTTATTTTGCAATTTCTATCATGTCATTTGGCTAAATTAAATTTTAATTTTCAAGAATATTGTTGAATAATCATGGATTAAGGATTATTGGTGAGGGTTCCATTGGAACAAAATTCTTCCTAATAATCCGATGATATCTAATTGGTGAAATTTCTAGCTTGTTTATGGATATATATTAGGCGTAGTTTAATTGATTGTATTTTTAGGATGTGTTAGGCAATCTACGTGTTATTATTGTAGTATTCATTTTGTGAGTGTGTAGTAATCGTGGTTGTGAGCCTAGGAAAGCGACCCCGTGGTTCAAATCCGATGATGGACGTTTTGGTGTATGTAATAGATTCAAGATGCTTGTTTTGTAATGTGTAACTGTCGGGCCTTAAAACGACGCTAAGGCGAGAATCGGGTTTAAGGCCCCGTATTAGTGGAATATGTGATTGTTGGCGTTCGGGGATATTTTGATGGCTTACATGCCCACGGATAGCCCCGACGCATGTTTCTGCTTGATTAGATTTTGAGACGCCAAAAGAATTTCAAAAGATTAAACGATAAAGATTTTTTCTAAAATCAATCAAAGTAGGATATTAGCATCACGAGGCTAAAAATTTGGAAATGCTAACGAAAGTCGATTCCTATCCTACGGGGAAGCATAAAAAAAAAGAGGTTGTTTTCAAATGTCAAAAATGGGTTTTATAAAAGAAATTGAATGTTTTATTAAATCTTGATGCATAGGGCGAAAGAGATCATAGAAATTGCCCATCATTTATGAAAGCAACGTATAAATCTCGATTCCTATTTTGGTTAAGGTTTGAGAAAAAACTCACGTTTTATCAAGACGACGCCTAATAAAAATCTTATAGTTCTGATAGTAAAATCAAACCTTTCGCATGAATGGAGGGAGCTTTCTCGTGTTAATAGAAACGACGTTCTGAAACATTTTCAAATTAAAACACAACTTTCCCTAAAAATCCAAATGATTCTTTCATACAAACTCACCACAACATTCATATAAGCACACACACACCCACACATACCCGCACATATACACATTTCATGGATTAAAGGATAGGACAGCATTAAGATTGCGGTAACCGTATTTCACGGAAGTCGAGGGGTGCCTAGCACCTTCCCCTCACTTAAGCAAGCCCCCGAACTCTATGAATCTCGATTCGCAGACCAATTAATTCGGAGTCACATATGAGCCAGCGATTTATAAAAAAACGAAAACTCGGATGAGTTGGTACATCCATTTCAAATATACCAACTGGCGACTCTGGTTAATTGGCTCATCATAAAAACGATCTTTCAAAACCCCGTCGACCTCAATGCCGACCTTTTCCAAAAATCATCTAAACCAAAAGGCTAAAAATTGGAAAAGACAAAAAAGGACAACGCGGATAAAACCGGCGTCGACAATGATGAGCCATGGAGTGAATCTCTCTAAAATTGTCTCCAATTTAAAGAGAGATCGCATGAGTTACTATCATGTATGCAATGAATATACAAGGCCTGATGTTGATCAGGCATATTCTGGAGAAGATCACTATAAGACAGTGATAAACATCTTAAGTACTTAACCGGTATTGAAGATGTGATCATGATTCATGGTAGGTCTGAATTAAAACTAGAGGGCTAAAAGACTCAAGTTTTTCAGATTGACCAAGACGATAACAAATCCACTTTATGGTAAATTGTTACCTTGAATGGTGGTGCAGTGAATTGGAAAGGTTCCAAAATAGCAAAGAGTTGCTAGTTTAGTGACAAAGACAAAGTATATAGCTGTAAATGAAGCTGCAAGTTGATTGTTTGGATGAAAAGTTTATTACAGAACTAGGAGTAGTTCCTAAGTCTCATCTTGGATTCAAACATGTGTTGCGGCACTTTCAATTGATTAGAGGAATCATTGAAAGAAGAAAAGTCACTATAGAGATAGTGGACTCTCAAGAACAACATTGCATATCCATTTACTGAAGCTTTATCCAAACGACAGGATGATCGTCACTTAGAGAATAAGGGTATTAGATACCATGACGATTGACTTTAGTGCAAGTGGGAGATTGAAAGTAGTATGCACACAAGCCAATCATATTTGGTATGATGTAGCATATACTTTGTAATCTTATTCGGTTATTAAAGGCATTTTATATTATCTACATAGTGTTGTTATATTAAATGTGATAAACCCATAGTTTTGAGCAATGCTTTTAGAATCATGATGGTGATCATGCTAATGAGATCTAAATTCTAGATAGCTCACAAACTAAAATCGTTCCTAATCGTTGGATTACTAAAAAGGAGATTAGTGAATCCGGATAGATTAGTACATACGTTGCTTGCTCTTAAGAAGAGGATGATTGATCTCATAATCATTTGTGTGGAGACACTAAAACAAGTATGTAGGTGCTTATTGGAGAATAAGTTTACTGAACGTGGCTCGCTAAGGAATACCTAATGGAGTTTTACTCGCCTGTCAATAGGAATTCCTTTAGTGATAGTAGTACAAGTGATCCTTGGACTTGAGATCATCATAGTATCTTGTGTATGATGAGTTATACTTTGACATGTCCCTTAAGACCTTTAGGGTATAACAAAGGGTATGATTGGGTATAATAAGTTGTACATGGAGATAGGTGAATGATCAACAAAGAATCTACCACGTCTAGTAAAAGATGTGAATGTCCTATGTGATTCGATAAATGACAACTCAGTAGTCCTTGGCCAAGGCAGAATGAAAATAGAAAAGAGTTTCTAATTTGCATTATTTAGAGTTGTGCATTTGAGAATCGAAATACATATAATTAAATAAAATAAGACTTGACAGTAATTCCATTTCTTATATTTAATTGGGACATTGTATGGTAGAATGATTGAATTGTACGGTAACTATGCACTGAAAGGTTCTTTTCTGATTAATGTTGAAATCTATATTATCTAGAAAGTCGTTGATCGCTAAGGGGGCTTACCCTTATTGTAGAATAAATATTATTTATTTAAACGAATTAAATAGTTTAATTTATTTATTTAAATAAGATTAGAATTGTTCTAATTTATTTATTCACAACCTATTTAATATGGAGAACCTAAAGGGTCACACCGCAAAAGAAAAATATTTATTTAAGAAGTAAATGACATAATTGTAATAATACGTTAAGTGTATTTAATTTAGTCTATGGAGATAGAATAAATTAAATAGCTTAATATTCATTATTTAATATTTTAGAAATATTAAATATAAATTAATAAGAGGAGTCTTATTATTATTATTACTATTACTATTATTTAATTCCTAATAGGGATTGGGAATTAATTAATAGAAGTACTCTCACATGAATTTCTAATTGAATTAGGAGTTTAATTTAATTAAAGGAGTTTAATTAGAATAGAAACCCTAATCCTAAATAGTTTAGGGAAGGGTTTTCCTACATCTATAAATAAGAGAAGTCTTATCATAGATTAGGATTACACACTCTTGCATAAGAATTATGGAGAGTACTTACAATTTCTATAGAGATAGAAACTAGGGTTTTGTCAACTCCCATCTTCTTGAACAAGTATTATTCCTTGGTGGATCACCTCTAGAGGTTAAATACTTGGGTGGCTAACGTTGATCAAAGGAAGGAATTTAATCGGTGGAATTCAAGGAGAACACGAAGGAATTGGAGGTGAACTTGTACCTGAGGAAGCTAGAATTATACAAGGGTATAATTCTTATTCTCCATCTCTTTCATTTAATTAATAATTGTGCATAAAGAAAGATCATAGTGATGGTTTGTATAAAATTTTAAAATCTGATTTTATCACGCTTCCGCTTTATTTATGTAATTTGATTGCATGTTCGCGTTGTACAAACTTAACAGAATATTCATTTTATAAGCAATTATAATGTTGAAATTATCTTAAATATAATAACCTATAAGCAGTTATAATGCCCAATAGATTTCAAACATAGTAAACGTATATTCATTTTGCAAGCAGTTATAATGCTCAATTTATTTTAAATATAGTTGAAAAAATATTCATTCTATAAGCAGTTATAATGCTAAAATTATTTCATGTATAGTAGAAAAAGTCTTAATTATAAGTGATTATAATAACTGAAATAAAAACTTAAAACAGTTAATTGTTAAACGTTTAACTAGTTATGTACGCCGATAATCGTATAAGATTTACGACGAATGTTTAGACCGTTATATTTATCTTTAAAAGATATACGAGGCAAGTCTTCTATTTTTTTAAACTATGTGCAAGTATTCTAACGCTTATTATTGGTATAAATAGACATAAATAGACTACGTAACGTCGATAGACCGCATAAACTAGACGAACTACACACAGGCAAGTCTCCAAACCTTGTTACCTTTATGCAAGTATTATACATCTTGCTATCAATTGTTGTGAAGTTATTGCTTCTTGATTCAGCATAACTTAAGAAATGAATTATTATTTGTATATTGTTTATCTGAGCATGAATTGTCGTGTCAAGCCAAATTATTTAGTACGACATCTTATAACTGAGTATACAAACACCCTATATAGGTTGTTATTGTCGATAATATATTGACATCTAGTGCATATTGGGGACAATTAGGATGATATGCATACTCCTAGGATATCGAATAGGCTGATCCCCTATAAGATATCTGAACAAAACTTTTCTAATTCATTGAAGACTGATAGAACTGGTTGAAACACATGGTTCATGTATTGAACCCTCAGTTAGGTAAAAGCTTTTGAACTTCCTTCAAATCAAACACATTGTGTTTACATTTTTGAAATAAATTGCTGAGCATTTGTAGCTCATTCTTGCATAAACTTTCCTTTGCAGTTTTAGATGGTAATCCGGAACTTCAAGGACGAACAATGGAAAAAGTTCTATTTACAAGCAATTATAATGTCCGATTTATTTCTCTTATAAAGTTGAAAATATTCATTTTATAGGCACTTACTATGTCCGATTTTTTTCAAATATTTAGTAAGAATATTCATTTTATAAGCAGTTATAATGCTGAAATTATCTCAAATATAATAACCGAATATTCATTTTATAAGCAACTATAATGCCCAATAGATTTTAAACATAGTAAACGAATATTCATTTTGTAAGCAATTATAATGTGTTGTCCGATTTCACAATCAACAATTACGTGCAAGTATACACGATCAACTACTAGTACTATATCAATTCAATTCTATTTAAACAATCGCAATTTGTGAATAATGAATAAATAATTAATTAAACTAGCACAAAGGTTGAAATTCAGATATTTAAAGGCTTAAGACTACAATATTCCCAATTATACAATACAAACTAATTATCCCATTCATCCAATTATTAAATTTAATAGAGTTGTTAACAAGAATTTAACTTTATTTATAAGCTATTTTCCAAGTGATCAAATAAATTTATCTAACACAATTAATTCTGCGATATTCCTATGCAAACCTAAAGGATTAAATTCATTAAGCACCAATTCCCAATAGTTACATGCAGCAAAGAGATATCCCTATTCACTTCACAACCCTAATTATTCATCCCATGCAAATAATTAAGAATACATGATATCACATTTAGATCTAACCCTAGATTTCAACTCCCGAATTCATCTAAAGTATCCCACTAATTGTTGATCAGACAATTACTTAATAAACACAAAATATGTTAGACAACTCAAGTTGAAATAATAATTGGAATCAAATAGATAATTAATCTATAATCATAAAAGGTTCAATTGTAGCCTTAATTGCAAATTTAGTTCATACTGAAAATCGAAATCATAGATCCCAAATAAGTCATCACAATTAAATTACAAATATAAGATAGAGGATAAGAAAAACTCAGTAGAAGTTCTTCAATCTTTAAGTCTCTAATCTGAATTCCTTCGCGATGCTTTCTCTAGTCTCCAAGTTTAGCTCTGTATCTCAATCCTTGTGTAAGTATGTAACTATGAATGTATCTATGTATGTGTGTATATATCCCTATTTCCATCTATCCCTATCTCTTTTATAGTTTCTGAATCAAATCAGTAGAAAGAATCCAATTCTAACTCAACTTCCCAAAATAACTGAACTACCATATTATTTTCTTTCTGCGCATCATCACCCCAGCGAAGAAATTAAGCCTAAGAATCTCGCCCCGGCGAAACTTGGCCCCGACGAAGAATTATGCCTTGAAAAGCTGGCCCGGCGAAGACTCTGGTCCAGAATTTACAAAAATGCCATTAAGCTCCAATTTTCCTCTTTTAACCCTCTTAAGCCGTTTCCTACAAAACCAATGCATAAACAAGTAAAATGACACTAAAAATACTCAAAGATAGTAAAGAATTAAGCCTAAGATATATCTAATTCATAGGTATAAAACCCACTCATCAAATACCCCCAAACTCAAGACTTTGCTTGTCCTCAAGCAAAAACACAAGAAAAGCAAAAATAAATAAACCTATCTAAATGAAGGCATATGCATGACTTTCTAAACTCAAGCAATCAACCAACATAGATTATAAATATCAGGCCTCAGAGGTCAGTAACTAACAATTCAACAAGACTCTAAATTTATGCACCATCAAGAAATCAAGTTATCACCAATATTGTCTTACTTTTAACCCACTTTGTGTGTATGTGAATCCAAATGTATCAAACTAGCAGAAAAAAACACTCAAGAAAGCTCATAAAATCAAATGCATCATCAAAGATATCAAAAACATTAGTATAACAACAAGAACTCTATATGCTTATCTTCCACAACTCAAAGCGAATATAAAAAAACATAACTAGAGGATCATAAGGTTAGTTAAAACATTTAAGCCCTTGTTAAAACCCTTCCCAAGAAATTCAAACAAAATTTTTCTCTTTTCATTCTCTTTTTTAGTGAGTGCGTTTTACGCTCCATCTCACTTTCAATTAAACGAGTGCGTTTTACGCTCCATCTCGCTGCATGTGTTTATGAGTGAGTGCGTTTTACGCTCCATCTCAACCCACCACATGATCCATTCTTTCAATTGGGGAAGGTTCAAAATTTTTAATTTTTTTCAAATTAACCAAGATTTCCCCCAATTATATTCTTCCTCATATTACACTTTAAATTATGATCAAACAAGATATAGAGTTCATAACTATCTTGCATGAGCATTTAAGATATAAACTTCCTCAAAATTAAAACTAGCTCAACCAAATGGATATGTGCATAAAAGAATTAAAAGGGTCTCAAGTTTGATAAAATCAGGAACAGTCAAAATTCCTAATTAAGCACTCCTTATCCGTCTCGCCAAACTAATTAGCTAACTGATCACAATTTTCATCATCGGCCTTCCTTAAATACTCTACATTAATTTATTGCTCAAACTATCCTAAATGCAATTCTATATGATCCTAAAGCTATAAGAGAATGCAATAAAAAAAATTTTATTTTTATTTTTAAATTTTTGCTTTTTTTTAACTATTCCTACAATATGCAAAAATAACTAAACAACGCATAGTACGTGAACTAAATAATTATGTAATGCAATATGACATGACTATGTATAATGACAGTAAATCCACCCCTAAACTCATAATGAACAATGTCCTCATTGGTTGTAAAATAAGGAAATTAAAACGGAGAACTCCCCTGACTGGTCAAGCGGCGTGCTTGACCTTGCTCATTATCTGAATCTGAAGGTGAGAATGCTTGCAGCGGCTGAGGCTCAGGAAACTAGAACTGCACTCGGATTCAGTTGATTTTGATGCTTGATGTTCATGAATGTCTTGCTCAATTAGCTATTCTCCCCAATTTGCTTGATGAAACCGTGTGAATGTTCAATTTAATGGAGAGGAACCCTTGATGTTGCTTGAATCCCCAATTTGATATTTGAAATTCAATTAAAAGTTGAATCCATGTGGGATAGGGGTGGAGAGGGTTTAGGATTGAGTTAGATTTGGTTAGGAAGGTTTTGGAATGAATGGGATCTGATTTTGGAATGAAATTAAAAACTAAAATCCGTCATCTTTGCCGGGGCGAAGATTTTTGCTTTGGAATCTCACCAGGGCGAGAATATCTAGAGGAGTCAGGGCCGAGGCAAGAAATTGAGTCGCTGGGGTAAAAAATTGCTGAGGGCTTCTCGCCGGGGCGAGAATATCCAAGCTTAATTCCTCACTGGGCGAAGATCCCTATCTTAAAATTTTAATTTTTCCTCCTTTCTTTAAATGGTGCTATCCCCAAACCTTGTCCCTTCTATTAATACATTCCCATAGCCTTGTCCCTGTTCAAAAAAAATAGCTTAGCTTAAAATAACTAAGAGATATTGGAGAAACACTTAAAATTTTAAAACAAATGAGCTACTAATTATACTAACTATATGCATAAATATTGAACTAGACTAAACTACTAAAGCAATAAAATAACATGATTGGGTTGCCTCCCATCAAGCGCTTGGTTTATAGTCGTCAGCCCGACTTTCCTACATTCTTAACCCAGATCAAGTTTATACTTGGAAGACCGCTTCACAATCCAACGCTTGGTTTTGTCCCTATATCGTTTGACTTTTCTGTGAGATCGAACACCCCCAAACTCGAGTTGATCCGCCTTGTTCATTGGGTCGACATTTTTTTTATCCACTTCTTTCCTGAGTCCACCTACAGTTGCACTGATTCGAAAGCATTCTTTATAAGCATTCGGAATCTCTATTGCCTTGAACACCTTAAATGTCACTTGCTCATCTTGGACTCTCATAGTTAGCTCGCCTTTTTGCACATCTATTAAAGTTCTTCCCGTTGCTAAGAATGGTCGCCCAAGAATGATAGGTATATCTTGATCCTCCTCATAATCCAAAACAATAAAATCTGCTGGGAAGATGAATTTATCTACTTTAACTAAAACATCCTCCATAATCCCCTTTGGATAAGTATATGACCTATCTGCCAGTTGCAACGTGACATTGGAGGGCTTTGCTTCCTTCAAACCCAGCTTTTTATAAACAGAGAGTGGCATCAAGTTGATACTGGCCCCCAAATCACACAGTGCCCTCCCAAAGAATTGGTTACCGATTGTGCATGGTATCGTAAAGCTACTCGGGTCTTTAAGTTTCGGCGGTAACTTTTTCTGCAATATGGCATTGCACTCCTCTGTCAGCACAACTGTCTCAAAATCTCCAGTCTTCGCTTTTTGGACAAAACTTCTTTCATGAACTTGGCATAACGTGGCATCTGCTCCAAAGCTTCGGCAAAGGGTATGTTGATGTGGAGATTTTTAAATACCTCAATAAACTTAGAGAACTGCTTGTCTAGCTTTGATTTTTAGAGTCTCTGCGAAAATGGTACGGGAGTCAATACACTGTTTTACTTGCTTTCATCGGGCGTCACATCTGAATCTGTATCCTTAGTCTTGATAGCCTCATCACTCACCTCCTTTTCTTTAGTTACCTCATTCTCATCCATATTTTTCGGCTTTGAATTTCCTTTTACAACCTTGGGCAGCTCTTTCCCACTTCGTAAAGTTATAGCCTTGTAGTGCTCCATTCTATCCCTCTTCGGGTTAATTTCAGTATCACTCGGTAACGTTCCTTGAGGACGGACGTTGAGAACATGAGCTAACTGACCCATCTGGTTCTCCAAATTCCTTATTGACACTGCTTGGCTTTTCACGTTCAGGTCCACTTGATTCAATAACCGATCTTAATCATTCATTCTCCTTTTCATAGTTGCAATGAATTTTGTTAATGCATCCTCTAAACTTGGTTTCCTCTCAGCCTGTTATGGAAATTGATTTTGGAAACCTGGTGGATTTTGTGGCCTTGGAGCTTGAGTTTAAGCCTGAATATTATTACTCCAAGAGAGACTCGGATGATTCCTCCACTCCGGATTATAAGTATTTTAATACGGTTGTTGCAGTCTGTTATAACTCCCCAAGAACTATACTGACTCCATACTGATGGTACAATGATCCGTAGAATGATTTCCTGCACGCAATTCACAAATCATCACCACTTGTGAAGTTGCTTGTGGTCCCCATGTTTCGATCTTTCTAGTTAATGCAGCTACCTGTGCAGATAAAGTTGTTACCACATCCACTTCTATTTTCCCTGCTGTTTTAGACGGATTGGACCATGTCGTAGGCCACTGATAGTTGTTGGCTGCCATAGTTTCTAATAACTGGTAGGCATCCTCGAAATTCTTTCCCATGATAGCGCCTCTAGCTGCCGCATCAATGCTAGTTCTTGTGGACCCATGTAATCCATTGTAGAACGTCTGTACCTATAACCATTTCGGGATCCCATAATGCGGACACTTACGGAGCAAATCCTTAAACCTTTCCCAAGCCTTTGTACAAAGTCTTTGAATCAAGCTGGTTGAATGAGGTAATATCGTTTCTCATTTTTGCCATTTTCGCTGGTAGAAAAAACTTAGCTACAAATTTCTAAGCTAAGTCGTTCCATGTAGTAATTGAGCCTGGTGGCAAAGAGTGTAACCAACTTTTCGCCTTATCGCGTGGTGTAAACGGGAAAGTCTCAATCTCACTGCCTCTTCTGTAACGTTATTGAACTTGAATGTGTCGCATATTTCCAGGAAGCTGATGAGATGTTCATTCGGATCATCATTCGGACCACCCCCAAACTGCACTGAATTCTGCAACATCTGAATGGTTCCCGGTTTGATTTCAAAACTGTTTGAGTTGATAGCAGGCCTCCAAATACTAGATTGTATGTCTGTCACCAATGGCATAACATAATCCCGTAGTGATTTTGTTTCTTCTGCAGCCATGGTTTCTTACGTTTCGGTTTCCTCTCCCTGTTTGTCTTCCGTCTGTGTTTCTTCACCAGATAATTTCAGTTTTCAGAACTTCCTTTCGATGTCGTCTGCGTACGGCAAAAGTTCCTCTTTACCCTTAGACCTAGTGTGCATACACCAATGAGATAACCTGCAAAGGTGAAATAAACAAAGAAAATAGAAACGTTTAAATTTAGACCGAATTGATTATAACTAATATGGAAATAAATATTAAACACCGATTCCCCGGCAACGACGCTAAAAACTTATTGTCCGATTTCACAATCAACAATTACGTGCAAGTATAAACGATCAACAAGTAATAAAGTGATAAGATAGAGTGTCGAACCCACAGGGAATCTCAGTTCAATAAATCCCAACTACTAGTACTGTATCAATTCAATTTTATTTAAACAATCGCAATTTGTGAATAATGAATAAATAAATAATTAAACTAAAATTAAACTAGCACAAAGGTTGAAATTCAGATATTTAAAGCCTTAAGACTACAATATCCCCAATTATATAATACAAGCTAATTATCTCATTCATCCAATTATTAACTTCAATAGAGTTGTTAACAAGAATTTAACTTTATTTATAAGCCCTTTTCCAAGTGATCAAATAAATTTATCTAACCCAATTAATTCTGCGATATTCCTATGTAAAAATAAAGGATTAAATTCATTAAGCACCAATTCCCAATAGTTACATGCAGCAAAGAGATATCCCTATTTACTTCACAACCCCAATTATTCATCTCATGCAAATAACTAAGAATACATGCTATCACATTTAGATCTAACCCTAGATTTGATCTCCCGAATTCATCTAAAGTATCCCACTAATTGTTGATCAGACAATTACTCAATAAACACAAAATATGATAGACAACTCAAGATGAAATAATAATTGGAATTAAATAGATAATTAATCCATAATCATAAAAGGTTCAATTGTAGTCTTAATTGCAAATTTAGTTCAAACTAAAAATCGAAATCATAGATCTCAAATAAGTCATCACAATTAAATTACAATTATAAGATAGAGGATAAGAAAAACTCAGTAGAAGTTCTTCAATCTTCAAGTCTCTAATCTGAATTCCTTCGCGATGCTTTCTCTAGTCTCCAAGTTCAGCTCTGTATCTCAATCCTTGTGTAAGTATGTAACTATGAATATATGTATGTATGTGTGTATATATCCCTATTTCCATCTCTCCCTATCTCTTTTATAGTTTCTGAATCAAATCAGTAGAATGAATCCAATTCCAACTCAACTTCCCAAAATAACTAAACTACCATCAGGCAACTATTCTTGCACCTTCCCTTTTCCTTTGTCCCCTTTAGACGTCTCTGCCTTAGCTGAAATAAAGATCATGATATAGCAAGGGTAATCAACTAGTTTGCTTAGCAAGTTTATACACAAGGGAGATATATCATGATTAGAAGGAAGTTTCGCTTTCAATGTTCAACGACAGTATAAAATTGTGAAGAAACATGAATTAATAGTCAACAATTGATTATTCGAATAATTGAATGACAATTACTGAGTGGTTGGAAATAACCATAGACATTTGCCAAGGTTCTCAGCATTTAAGCTGGACCTCTTAAAAAGTTTTGGTAATCAAGGGGATCAGCCTTTCATACCCCGTGATTTATGCATAAACACTTAATAAACTAGCATTGATATCATGCTCTAATCAGATTTATCCTTTTCTCAGCCAAGAGTTCTTACTATAGCAAATTAATAAGAACAGCTTTTAAAATACATTTGATTTCACAAATTTAGACATGCTTGATCTAGCTGATACAAATAGCATAGATCTATCTCATAAACAGTTCATGCTTGAAAGAACTTTAATCTAATTCACAATTCAATAACAATAGAATAGGAATTCAATTGCACAAGGTGCGAATCTCAATAACCAGTATAGATGTGAATAATCAACAATAATTATTCACTAACATGCTTCGAAAATAATAACTCGAGTTTGAGTTAGGGAACTTGCCTGTCTGCTCAGCTACAAATAATTCTAGCTTTAACTAATTGGCCTTGAAGAACCTAACATTGATAACGTCGATCTATCAATTAGTACTGCGTAGTTGTATATCGATACGGTTACTTATGCTATTTATTTAACAATTAAGCAAATCACATAGCACACATAAGTTAATAAACTATCATAAATCCTATAAGACACTTTAATGGATCTCTAGGTTGATGGTTTAATTAATTAACCATGTATCCCTGAAGTGATAAACACTTATTAAACCCTTAAACAATTTAATTATAATTGTTTAATTAATTAACATTATTTTTTCTTAAGTAATATTCATTTATTAAACCCTTAAACAATTAATTATAATTGTTTAATTAATGAGTTATTTAAACTCTCTCTATTTTATTAACTCTATCTTTATTTAATTACTATTAAATAGTAATTAATTAATTATCTTTAGTTATTATTGTTAATAGTAATTAATAACTAATTATATTCACTTATTATTCAATTATTAATTAAATAATAATCAAATTATAAATTTTAATGGTCTTTAATTATTATTTAAGATTAAATAATAATTAATTAGGTTTGTTTAGTATTTAAATTTAATCAATTGATAAATAATTAATTAGTGCGTAGCAATTATCTTTAGTTATTATTTAATAATAAATAATAGCTAATTAGATTTATTTATTATTTAAAGTTAATTAAATAATAAATAATTAATTAGTAAATATGAATTATCTTTAGTTATTATTTAATAATAAATAATAACTAATTAGATTTATTTATTATTTAAGGTTAATCAAGTAATAAATAATTACTTAGTGAATAAGAATTATCTTTAGTTATTATTTGATAATAAATAATAACTAATTAGGTTTATTTATTATTTAAGGTTAATTAAATAATAAATAATTAATTAGTGAGTAAGACTTATCTTTAGTTATTATTTAATAATAACTAATTAGGTTTATTTATTATTTAATGTTAATCAAATAATAAATAATTAATTAGTGAGTAATAATTATCTTTAGTTTTTATTTAATAATAAATAATAACTAATTAGGTTTATTTATTATTTAAGGTTAATCAAATAATATTTACAATTCTTAATTATCCTTAATCATTATTTAATAATAATTAAACAATAATTAATTAATGCTACTTAAATAATAGTTAAATGATTAAATACACTTAAACAATATTTAATTAGTTTAATCATCCATTGACATGCATTAGAATTTATTAACAAAGATTTTTAATGACTTAAATGGATTTAAGACTTTGCTATTTTCGGATTTGTTTCCAGTTTTGGGGTCCTTAGGCAAAACTTGAATATCTTGACTTCTACAACTCCGTTTGACGTCTAGTTGGTCTTGTTCGCTTCGTATCTTCTTAAACTACAATATCCCATCATCAAAGAGCAAATTTGGATCTGTTTTGATTACCGAAACTGGCCAGGAACCGGACTGCATTGCACAGTCCTAAAGCAGTGGGATGTTTTAGTAATAAATTCATATCTCACTCATCTTAACTCTGTTTTTAGTCGTTCCACTTGGAGAATCTCCGTATCTTATAGCTCTATCACCCAGAGCTCACGGATCATGCACCCAACTTACGGAACGTGAACAGTAATTCCGGGAGTAGGCTGATTCGTTTTAGGTACGCATACACACATGTTTTAGCACATCAAAAATACTAAAACACTTACTAAACGTCTTAAGCTACAACATGGCATCAATGAAAGCACACTAGACCATAATATCTTATTACTTAGATTTAAAACCATACTTGTTAAGTGTGCTCTTAAAATAATATAGATTTGACAAGATAAAAATCTAGATCCACAAATACTCCATCTTTACTACCAACATAAACCAACAACATAAAAATTTCCAACAAAATAAGTGTCTAATAATAATAGTTAAATATATAATAATAACAGCAAGAAAACTATGGTTTGAAGGAAATGAGATCCATACCTAGATTTATTGGCTATTCCCCTCCTCTTTCTAAAATAGGTGGTGAATGGGGATGGCCTAAACAATCAAGACCTTCTTCTTTCTCCCACAAGATTTGTTCTTGCTTTTTCTTCAAACTCTCTCTCTAACACTCTCTCTATACTTGGTGAATAATGAACCAACCCCTACTATCATTGGTGAGGGGTCCTATTTATAGGAAAGTAGAGGCCATGGGCAAAATAGTCATTAACCATGACTAGGCAAGGGCAATTTGGTCAATTCATCAATAATAGGAAGCTTCCTAGCAACTTTCTCAAGGGTATTTTAGTCATTACCCAACTTCTTTTAAGGTTAAAATAGTCTTTTCGCAAAATCTTAATTATCCATTAGTTATTAACCATTCTTCATTGGTTATTAGACATTGGTTATTATCTTGCCATAATTACATTGTTTAAACACAACGGTTATTATCCCGTCATAATTACATTGGTTATTAACCACTTGGATATATAATGGTTATTGCCCCTCCATAATTACCTTGGTTATTAACCACTCTTGGCCATTTTAGCCATTACACACTAATTCCTACACTTGACTCACATATGGTTATTTCTTAACCATAGTTATATCATACCTGCCAACACAAGTATAGACATAGCTTATACATCTTCCACCACTTAACCCAAGTTGGTTTAAATAGAACACAACGTTAACTCATTAAATTAAATTAGATTTAATTAATAAGGACGTTCAAAATTCACGGGCATTACATCCCTCCCCCCTTATAAAAATTCCGTCCTCGGAATTGCAAAAATAGGGTTACTCAAATAAAAACGGATAATTCGCTTTCATTTTCTCTTCGAGTTCCCACGTAGCTTCTTCGACTGCGTGATTCCTCCAGAGAACTTTGACGGAATGGATGGTCTTGTTTCTCAGCTTCTGTTCCTTTCTATCGAGAATCTAGATAGGAACTTCCTCGTATGTTAAGTCCTTCTCGACTTGGATTGGTTCATAGGAGATAATGTGCTTATAGCCTGGTTTATACGGCCGCAACACTGACACATGAAATACGTTGTGAATGTGCTCAAGTTCAGGAGGTAACGCTACCTCGTACGCCACCTCGCCGACTCGCCTCAAAATCTCGAATGGTCCTATGAACCTAAGGCTCAATTTGCCCTTCTTCCCAAACCGGATCTTTCCTTTCCAAGGAGATACCTTCAAAAATACAAAGCTACCAACTTCAAAGTCCCGCTTCTGACGATATAAGTCGGCATATTTCTTCTGGCGATCTTGAGCTGCTACCAGCCGGTTTCTGATCAGCCGCACGATGTCTGTAGTCTGCTGCACCATTTCTGGTCCCAACAATCTTCGCTCCCCAACCTCGTCCCAACACATCGGGGTTCGGCATTTCCTTCCATATAGCGCTTCGTACGGTGGCATGCCGATACTGGCGTGATAGCTATTGTTGTAAGCAAACTCCACCAGTGGCAAATGGTCATCCCAGCTGCCCTTTAAATCCATCACGACTGCCCGAAGCATATCTTCTAAGGTCTGAATCGTTCGCTCGCTCTGGCCGTCGATTTGAGGATGATACGCTGTACTCAACCTCAACTGCGTTCCCATTCTTGCCTGCAGACTTTTCCAAAAATTCGACGTGAAGCGCGGATCTCTATCAGATACAATTGATACCGGCACCCCATGTTGTGACACTATCTCTTTCACATAAAGTTTTGCTAATTGCTCCAGATTGTACCGTATCTTGATTGGCAGAAAATGAGCAGACTTGGTTAGACGATCCACAATTACCCAAATGACGTCTAAACCCTTATGAGTTGGTGGCAGTCCCACCACAAAGTCCATTGTGATGTGCTCCCACTTCCACTCCGGAATCTCTAACGGTTGAAGTAATCCGCTCAGTCGTTGGTGCTCTGCTTTAATCCGTTGGCACGTCAGACATCGGCTGACGCACTCCGCCACTTCGCGTTTCATATTCGGTCACCAAAAATTTCGTCGCAAATCCTGGTACATCTTTGTGCTTCCAGGATGTACTGAGTACTTCGTGCTGTGAGCTTCCTGAAGGATTTCTTCCCTCAATTCCAGATCCAACGGTACCCAGACTCTCCCTTCAAATCTTAGCAATCCAGTGCTATCAATCTTATACTTAAGCTCCTTGCCTTCGGCAATTCGTTTCTTTATTGCATCACAATCCTCATCCTTTTCTTGAGCCTCCTTAATCTGATCCAACAGGGTCGGGCTCGCTGTCACTGTAAACAGTTTTCCATCCGTCTCCATCGGATACTTAACCTCCAATTCCAGACGTTCGAACTCCTTTATCAGCTCTGCCTGAGTTGTAAGCCTCATCAATTTCTCTCTGCCCTTCCTACTCAGGGCATCTGCCACTACGTTTGCTTTGCCCGGATGATACAGAATCTCACAGTCATAATCCTTGATCAATTCTAACCATCGGCGCTGCCTCATATTCAGCTCCTTCTGAGTGAAGATATATTTTAGACTCTTGTGATCTGTATATATCTCGCACCTCTCTCCATATAGGTAGTGCCTCCAAATCTTCAAGGCGAACACTACTGCTGCTATCTCCAGATCATGAGTCGGGTATCCCTTCTCATAGTCCTTTAGCTGACGTGAAGCGTACGCAATGACCTTGCCATGCTGTATTAGTACACAACCAAGGCCTTTGTGTGACGCGTCACTATATACCACAAAACCTCCAGTGTCGTCCGGTAAAGCCAACACTGGTGCTTGGCTCAGTCTCTTCTTCAGCTCCATGAAACTTTCCTCGCACTTCTCCGTCCAAACGAACTTTACCATTTTCCTGGTTAGATTGGTCAGCGGTGATGCTATCTTCGAAAAATCCTGGATGAATCTCCAATAGTATCCTGCTAACCCTAGGAAACTCCTGATCTCCGTTGGCATCTTCGGCTGCTCCCAGTTGATAATGGCTTCCACCTTTGCTGGGTCTACTGAAACACCATTCCTGTCAATGACGTGTCCTAGAAACTGCACCCTTTGCAACCAAAATTCACACTTCAAAAACTTCGCGTACAGCTTCTCCCTTCTCAATGCCTCCAAAGCAATCCTTAGATGTTCAACATGTTCTTCCTCTGTCACTGAATACACCAAGATGTCATCGATGAATACTACCACAAACTTGTCCAAGTACTGCTTGAACACTCTGTTCATCATATCCATGAATGCCGCTGGTGCATTTGTCAGTCCAAATGACATCACCAGAAACTCGAAATGTCCATAACGAGTTCTGAATGCCGTCTTCGGGATATCCTCCTGCCTCACCCTTAGTTGATGATAGCCCGTCCTCAAATCAATCTTTGAAAAGTATTTCGCCCCCTTGAGTTGATTAAACAGATCGTCTATCCTGGGCAACGGGTACCTATTCTTAATCGTAACTTTGTTCAACTCGCGGTAGTCGATACAAAGCCTCATCGAGCCATCCTTCTTCTTTACGAACAGAACTGGCGCTCCCCATGGTGACACGCTCGGTCTGATATAACCCTTGTCTAACAGTTCCTGCAATTGAACCATCAGCTCTTTCATCTCTACTGGTGCCATTAGGTAAGGCGCCTTGGATATCGGTGTCGTCCCGGGTACCAAGTCAATCATAAATTCCGTCTCTCTATTTAGCGGCAATCCCGGAATTTCATCTGGGAAGACATCAGCGAATTCCCTTACGACGGGTATCTGACTCAGTTCACCCTCGACCCGTCGAGTGTCCACCACGTGAGCCAAATAACCTATACAACCCTTCTGAAGCAATCTCTTTGCTTGCATCATCGTCAGACAACAAGACTGTCTCGGCGATTTATTACCATAGAACACTACCTTCGACTTACTTGGAGTCTCCAGGTGTACGCACTTTTTCTTACAGTCAATGACCGCCCCGTGACTCGCTAACCAATCCATTCCAAGGATTACATCAAATTCTCCAAGACGAATCGGTAGCAAATCCATGTTAAGCTTAAACCCTCTCAAATCAGCACAACAATTTTTATAAATGTAATTTACGGGGATAATCTCTTTGTTCGCTACTTCTACGTTCATCGGGTGTTCTAATGGTTCACTAGGTAAATTAAATCTTTGAGCAAATTCATCAGATACAAAAGAACATGAAGCCCGACCTACTCTATGATCTGCGGATGAAGTCACTTGACGATCGTGAGGTTTACTCTGCGTTTACTGCATGACTCGGCTGAACTACTTTGTGGTTAGCAAGTGAGCTCTACGATCGGAGTGGGCTCACTCTACGATCGTAGGGTTCATTATGCAATTCAGGAAAACTAAGTCAACTACAAAGCTTTGGTCTGGGAGTGAGCTCTACGATCGAACAAGGTTATTCTACGATCGTAGGGTTCACTCTACGATTTATGCAAGGCTTGACTAGTTTTACTTTACGGTCAATGGGTGAGCTTTATGATCAGAGTGAAATCACTCTACGATCATAAGGTTCACTCTATGACTTACTGGTTAAGGCATATTTTGACATTTCACCTCAAAGATAAGTCTTTGGCTAATTGTTCTGAGGTCATGCTCTTATATTCAACCAATTTAATGAAAGTAGTATGCACGCAAGCCAATCATATTTGATATGATGTAGCATATATTTTGTAATCTTATTCGATTATTAAAGGCATTTTATATTATCTACATGGTGCTGTTATATTAAATGTGATAAACCCATAGTTTTGAGCAATGCTTTTAGAATCATGATGGGGATCATGCTAATGAGATCTGAATTCTAGATAGCTCACAAACTAAAATCGTTCCTAATCGATGGATTAGTAAAAAGGGAATTAGTGAATCCAGATAGATTAGTACATACGTTGCTTGCTCTTTGGAAGAGGATGATTGATCTCATAATCATTTGTGTGGAGACACTAAACCAAGTATGTAGGTGCTTATTAGAGAATAAGTTCATTGAACGTGGCTCGCTAAGGAATACCTAATGGAGTTTTACTTGCATGTCAATAGGAATTCCTCTAGTGATAGTAGTACAAGTGATCCTTGGACTTGAGATCATCATTGTATCTTGTGCATGATGAGTTATACTTTGACATGTCCCTTAAGACTTTTAGGGTATATCAAAGGGTATGATTGGGTATAATAAGTTATACATGGATATAGGTGAATGATCAACAAAGAATCTACCACTTCTAGTAAAAGGAGAGAATGTCCTATGTGATTCGATAAATGACGACTCAGAAGTCTTTGGCCAAAGCAGAATGAAATTAGAAAGGAGTTTCTAATTTACATTATCAGAGTTATGCATTTGAGAATTGAAATACATATAATTAAATAAAATAAGACTTGACAGTAATTTCATGTCTTATATTTAATTGGGACATTGTATGGTAGAAGGATTGAATTGTACGGTAACTATGCACTGAAAGGTTCTTTTATGATTAATGTTGAAAGCTATATTATCTGGAAAGTCGTTGATCGCTAAGGGGGCTTACCCTTATTGTAGAATAAATATTATTTATTTAAATGAATTAAATAGTTTAATTTATTTATTTAAATAAGATTAGAATTGTTCTAATTGATTTATTCACAACCGGTTTAATATGGAGAACCTAAAGGGTCACACCGCAAAAGAAAAATATTTATTTAAGAAGTAAATGGCATAATTGTAATAATAATAAGTTAAGTGTATTTAATTTAGTCTATGTAGATAGAATAAATTAAATAGCTTAATATTTATTATTTAATATTTTAAAAATATTAAATATAAATTAATAAGAAGAGTCTTATTATTATTATTAGTATTACTATTATTTAATTCATAATAGGGATTGGGAATTAATTAATAGAAGTACTCTCACATGAATTCCTAATTGGATTAGGAGTTTAATTTAATTAAAGGAGTTTAATTAGAATAGAAACCCTAATCCTAAATAGTTTAGGGAAGGATTTTCCTACATCTATAAATACTAGTTGATAACCCGTGCAATGCACGGGCTAGTTTGAATAATTGATTGAATAATTTATCCATTATGCGATGAGAATATTTGACAAATTTTTTAAACAATGAGAAGTAAATTATGAATAAGGTAAAGCATTGGAAAATGAATAAGCATTCAAGAATCTTAAAGAACTTGGAATCAAGAATACTACATGAGAACTTGTACTCATAAAACAAATATTGTGCGAGAACATCAGTCAACTTAAAATAGAAGATCATAAGTTAAAATATCTCAAATAAAACAACTTGAATTAAGACTCAACAATTGTTCGCTATCAACAAATTTGTCATGCATTAAGAGTGAGCTTTTCCCAAAAAAATTCAAATAGAAGGATCCACTTGTTTTCATCTTGATCATTGCCTAAGAAAATGTCTGCATCAATAGAATCTCATAGCTATCTACACAAAAATATATAAGCATACATAATGCAAGAAGGCTATCACTGTACTTGAAAGTCCTTGGAAACAACCATCATATGTTTTCAACTTTGTGAATGAGTACAGATCATCGTTCCTCATTTTTGATTTCATATCAATGTAGTATCCAATTTTCTCACTTGCACTCTTGGTAGGAACATAAAGAAAAAGAAAAAGCTATAAACCATTGCATGACTTCTATCATAAACTTGTAAAGACTCATACTTTTAGAAACATGAAAGGGCACCATGAACACAACAAACTGCGGTTGTTTGTACATTTCATTTCAACCCTAAGGCATGACTGCAGATTCCTCATAAAGCTAAATCACAATATACAAAAGCAGAAAAGTAATTTTAAGTGAGACATATAGTTATAACAGTGTGCTCACCGAAGTAAATAATTTCAAGGCATTCAAGTTAATTTACTATATGTTTCAATAGCATAACATAAAAAGCAAAAACATGAAATGCATTCACCGATGAAATATCAAATACCATGAAATTCAGTTTCAATTTCAGCAGATTCAAAGACCAATTCCAACTTTCAGCTTTAAATTTGCAACCCAGAAACTCCAAATTCCAAACCAAATAACTTCCTCTTTCATTTACAACTAACACTGAAAACCCAAAGGAAAATTCATCGAATTTTATAGAAATAGGAAATTAGGGTTAGGATAAGGGTAAAGTTTGTACCTTTCAGAGCGAGAAAGGGTCTTTCCAACTTTCGTATGCTAAGAGTGGAGAAAGAAGCCAAGCGAAGTACAGAGGAAGGATAGAAAATGACTGAATCCATATTATCCAAGACAATATGAGATTTTAGAATTTCAAATGGATTATATTCATTCAGTTGCCAAGATACCCTATAAATGAAGGAGTTCTTAAGCACTACCCTTTATAGTAAAAGGAGGGTCAACAAAAAGAGGGAAAGAGATATATAGAAAAATAGTTGACAATTATATATTATGTGCAATATATAGCGATACAAAATATGACCAAACCTTTTGCCATTGTAAAATTCACTCCCATATAGTATCAATTTTGTCTCTTTCGGAGGATTAATAGTTAACTACAGAAATCATCAAATTATTCTTCAATCACAATATGAATTACTTAAATCCAAATTAGAACTGAACTAAACTATTCATACCAAACAATTAGATCGAGGAGAAGGCTCTCCTTCCATTTCGTTATGACTGAAACAAAAACTCATTGCAAGTTATGTGAAAATTAGCTATACAAATCAAAATTTTCAAATAGAACCATTTGTTTTCATCTTCATCATTGCCTAAGAAAATACAATCAAAGATTGTTATATTAGTATACATTCTAGGCATTATGAAATAGCAAAGTATATTCCTTTTTGGCATTTCATCAAACATGTAATGTGCACATGATACCGATAAGGATATGCGTACACAAATGTCTACATCAATAGAATCTCATAACATATATTCAGTTTACAGCAAGCATCTACACAACAATATATAAGCATACATAATAACATATATACAATTATAAATGTCAGAAGACCAAACCTTGTTACCATTGTAGAATTCACCCCCATATAGTATCAATTTTGTCTCTTTCGGAGGATTAATAGTTTAACTACAGAAATCATCAAATTAATCTTCAATTCACTAAATCCAAATTAGAACTACTCATACCGAGCAATTGGATCGAGGAGAAGGATCTCCTTCCATTTCCTTATACAAATCAAATCAGATGGAAAAATCAAAATATATGGAGATGGAGAGAAGAAAAATAGCTCACCTCTGTTTTGTTGGTACAATACCCCCAGATATCATATTTATCTCCTTTAATTCCCTATTTCTCCCCTGTTTCTTCATCCCTTTGCCAAGCAGGGTGCAGGAAGAAGCTCTGTTTCAAACTTTCAGAGAGAAAACAAAACAAAGAAAAACAAATAATGGGTTCATTTGGAGGTGAAATTGCAGCAAAGAAGAAGGCAATGTGGCTCTATCCAAAAGTTATGGGCTTTAATCCTTCTGAGAGATGGGGGCATTCTGCTTGCTATTCTGATGCTTTTGTTTATGTATTTGGGGTATGTATATTTTCTACCAAATTTAATGGCTTTTTTTCATTTTGGGGTATGTATATTTTCTACCAAATATTTGTGAACTGAGAGAGTATAAATGTAGAATACAAATACATAATATAGATTGAGAGAGATTGGGAAGTGAAATTAATAAACCTGAACTCAATGTAACGATGGAAGGAGTTACCGGATCGGACTGGAGAGAATTTTGTATAATTTTGGTCGTGAGTTGTGTAGTTGCGGGTGAAGTAGCGAATCAATTACAGATTTAGGGTTCAGCTATTCGCAGAGGCGTCGTTCGTCGTGGTCTCCCCTTTCTCTCAGTCTCTTTCTCTCTCTAACTGGAATAAACCCTCCCTTCTATTGCTGATTTCAATTTCTAAATTACTTGGCACATGAAGTTTTCTTGCTGTGAGTTGGTGGATTAAATAGAGAGATCGACGCGAGGGAGGAGAGGAGATTTGTTGAGTTTCTTTTCCTCTTCCTTGTTTCTTTTTGCTCCTATTTTAGATGGGGTTGAATGTAGAAGTATTGGTTTAAAATAAGGAGAAACCAAAGGATCGGAAAAGGAAACTGAAGAGCACGGAGGAGAGACGAAACGTTAAACTCATCGATCGGAAATCACAGTCGAGGAAAAGGAATCGACAAATTCCAATTGAATCGAGAAATTCCAATTGAACCGAGATGACTCGGCTAATTTTCAAATTGAGCGAGTCAGGATCGGCTGTCCTGCTTTTATATATAATAGTTGATGAGAAGTCTTATCATAGATTAGGGTTACACACTCTTGCATAAGAATTGTGGAGACTACTTATAATTTCTATAGAGATAGAAACTAGGGTTTTGCCAACACCCATCTTCTTGAACAAGTATTATTCCTTGGTGGATCACCTCTAGAGGCCAAACACTTGGGTGGCTAACGTTGATTAAAAGAAGGAATTTAATCGGTGAAATTCAAGGAGAACGCGAAGGAATTGGAGGTGAACTTGTACCTGAGGAAGCTAGAATTCTACAAGGGTATAATTCTTATTCTCCATCTCTTTCGTTTAATTAATAATTGTGCATAAAGAAAGATCATGGTGATGGTTTGTATAAAATTTTAAAATATGATTTTATTGCGCTTCCGCTTTATTTATGTAATTTGATTGCATGTTCGTGTTATAAAAACCTAACATTTAACACGTGGATTGAGTCTGATTGGGGTCTGCTAGTTAAGGTACATTGATTAGTCAAGGAGAATCACATCAGGCCCTGGAATGAACATCAACTCAGGCCTGTTGCACAACTGCAAAACCAAAATTTGGCTTAGGCTCAATTTTAGACACTGAGACAGTGCATTGATGGTTTAACAGAGGTCTTGGACTGGTTTGTTGCTAATATCACTACTAGAGATACAGTTTTACCCTATATTGGTTTTATTCATGTTTTGGTTATGAAAACCAACTGTCATCACCTACGGTCTATTCAGACAGTAAACACATAGTACCATTATCTGGGTAAGATGATTAAAACCATTATTACAACTTTGTTTCAAGCCATTCTCCAGTTACAATATACAGTTACCTACCCAACTATTTTATGACCAAGATCTAACATTACCCTCATGCCATGACTTTAGTACCACAACTCATGCATATCCCGATACTAAATCTGAAAGGAAACTGACTGAATAAGAAAAGAGTATTGTTTAAGGTAACAGGGTCATACCTTAGAGCCTTTGACAGTTCTTTACTCTCTACCTTAGACTCTGCCTTGCCGATTTGTAAGAACTCTCCTTAACAGTTTCTATATTTCTCAAACTTACAATATCTCTCTCTATATCGGTAATGAACTGAGTGGCAAGCTCTACAAGGTGACTAGAGGTCTCTATTTATAGAGAAACGTTTACCCAATCGCTAGTTATTACTCGGATCGTAGGACTAATACACAATGGTAGTACCCGTTGGTTAAAAGTGATTAGCTGAAAAGCTTACCAACTCACCCTACAGTAATCGGCTGATTAACCATTTATCAAGCAAAGTAGGGAGATAGACCATTGGCCTAGTGCGGCTGCTTGTACTAACAGGGCTAGAATTCGGGGATTACACATTAACGTGCCTTATCCCTCCACATCAGTAATTTATTAGGGCCAGCCCACCTTGGGCTTACCGACCTGGTTTAGTCAATTTAAGGTTACAGGTATAGATCTAAGATTCGTTGGGCTGGGGCATAAATAACTGGTGCACCCGATTGGGCTGGTATGTGCTCCAATCGGTCCACTCGGGATCCCACAATTATTAGGGCTCCTGTCAAGGCTGCCACTTATGATATTAAATACATAATTAAAGAAATTACACTTAATAATCAATTAACCCTTTTCATAACATTCAATTGATTCACCAAGAATCATTATGCCACATATGGCTCATTCTACCAAGCTTAGTTAATTCATAACTTAAGCCTGTCACACATTATAAGTATCCACAATGCTCTTCTTCATACATCACACAATACACATATTTGCACATAATCACATAAATAAAGAAAACATTCCTCATTTATCAATAATAATTCTTTTAAAAACCCCGGATATTACAATCCCTGACGGCCCGAGCCGTCAAGCTTTTTTTGCGAATTTTGTTATTTGCCTGGTGTGTAGGATATTGCTCACTATAGGTAACTTGGCGTGGTCAATAAAGTTAGTTTCTTATATGAATCCCCGATAACAGCACGCGCAAGGGCTGGGGCATTTTTAAGATTCGTTGAAATGGAAGGAGTACAGGGTTATACCAAACTTCTCATCAAAAGAAATGGGAATTCTTGAAAGAAATTAAGATAAAGAAAACTCACTACGATAAGGGAAGGAAAAAGACAGAATTCCCTACCCAAGAGAATCCTTAACTCAAAAACGATCGCCTTGTCGGTAAAATCGTATCATTTGACCAAATAGGGGTCATATCCATCTAAGCATATATATACAGTGAACATGCATCACGACGATGAAAATGAATCTATATATAAAATATTGATCCATATATAACATCTGTGCATATATACATGAATGCGAAAGTCAAAATAAAATATATAGGAAAGAAGCACAAGCGCCTCAATGAATCTGACGTTGCGACACTAATCCCTAGTGATATATAGCTCCGGGTGGAGGTGGACCGACTCATCAAGACCAGGCAAGGATGGCGCATCAAACGAATAGAATGGCTGCTAAAGCCGATCTACGAGGACGAACCCCGAGGAGACCCTAAGAATCATGAAACTACTTGGCACATGAGGATTCATATCTAAGTTGTGGGGAAAAGCTTCCAGCGAATAATCAGGTATGTTCTCTTTACAATTTGGTTCAATTGGTTATTGCGTTTTCCTTAGCGAAAGAAGAAATATAAATAGGCATGTTAAGCGATTGAGATGCATGAAAATCAAGTGGAAGAAAAATGAATTTTCAGAATTATAAAGCATTTCGAGAATCTGAAATATGATAACAATGGGTCATAAGATACTTATGGGTCATAAGATACCAAAAATGAGAAAAACAATAAAAACGGAGCAAACATGAGAAAGATGGGCGAACATTAAAGAAGGTATGTCTTCTTTTGACTAATCGACATTAAATTCGTTGGGGACTAGACTTAACAAAAGCGTTGGGGACGAGACTCGACAATATGATCGTTGGGATGAGACCCAGCGAGGACATCAGGGACGAGACCTGGTGATGTGATTTACGATGCAAAATACGACTTGTGATGAGAAGATGAGATTTGAGAGGCGAATTAATATGCGATGTGATTTGATTTGATTTGCGATTTGATTTGATATGCGATTTGATTTATGATTTGATATGATACACAATTTGATATGCGATTTAATGCGATATATGATTTGATATGCGATTTGATTAATATGCAATTTGATATGCGATTTAATTTGATACGCGATTTAATATGCAAGTTGATTTGATATGCAATTTGATTTAACATGCGGTTTCATGCAATATTTAAGTTGATATGTGATTTGATTTGATATGCGATTTGACTTAATATGGGATTTGACATGTGATTTAATTTGATATGCTATTTGATTTGCTATGAGATATGTGATATGCGATTTCTGATGTACGATGTGCAATTTGCGAGGTGCGAGGTGCGATATGCGAAGTGCGATTTGTGATGTGCGATTTGCGATGTGCGATATGCGATTGGCAATAATAGGCAACTTGCGATGAGATTAACGTCGGTGATGTGAGACCGTTAGGGACGAGACTCAATGAAGGCATTAGGGACGAGACCCAGTGATGTAACCGTTGGGGACGAAACTCAGCGAAGACATCGTAGACAATATCTGATGATGTCAATACAATGACAATTTCCCTAGCAAAATCATATAACATTAAAAAGTTTTAAAACGTTTCACTCTCATTGCATTATGTGATAATTGACTTGCACCCTTTTTTTATGATTATCTTGCATTGTCAATTTATCTTGTCATACATTGGGTGTCTATATCTTTGTCATGTTCATTCCATTGCATTGCATAAACATGACAAATAGGGGCATCTGTAGACACCCCAAATTTTGCATATATTTCCTAACCCTGGCAGGAGGGCAAAAGAGTCATTTCAGCCGGAGGACGAGACATCCGAAAAGAGGATTTTGGGACTCAAATTAACATGAACGAAGCCATCTCAACCACTGCGGAGTGACAAGCTACTTAAGGCATGACAGTTGACTAACTGGCACCGACGGGAAGATTTATTTTTGCATTTCTCTTTATCTTCCTGAATCTGAAATTGTCCAAACCTTATATTATTGTGTAGCTCTCGGAAAGAGCTTTCCAGAATAGTATGGCACGTCTCCCAACTATCCTCGGATTGAAAGTTATGATCGTTTCAGTGCAAAGCAAAGCGAATGACTAACCGACATCTACCCAGGGATGGTTTTTCCCCTTTTTCTCTACCTTCTCGAACTCGGAATTAGGTGAATAATATCATTTTGAAGGTATCGAACAGAGACTTTCCAAATTAGTATGGCACATTTTTCTAACTCTTCCCGGATTGAAAGTTACGGATAATTTAGTAGCCACAGGTATACCCGCGGCCAGCCACAGTTGTACCTGCGGCCAAGCTAAAAAGCCTATAAATGGCCGAAATCAGCTCGTTTTTGGGAGAGATAGCATTTTTAGAGAGAGAAAGTGCATAGCTTAGTGAGAGAAGCACCCAAAAACCTCTCTAATACCCATCTAGAGCTAGTTATTCTCATCAAATTAGATTCAAGCCATCTAGATCCAAGCTCAAGGAGGAGGATTTCACCATTCCCAAGGTGAAAGACTCAATCTTTATGTATGTTTAATGTAAATCTAGTGGATCTAGCAGAGATCTAGCATAAATTCGTGTTTTGTAGTAAAAGATCAGATTTTTGTGTTGATTCAATATAGATCCAATGTAGATCTAGTATATATCTCGTTTATTTTGGCGAAAGATTCGATCTTTATATAGTTTTGATATAGATCTATTAGATCTTCTAGTATAGATTTTGCCTATTATATATATTATTGTGCTTAGATCTATTTAAAGTTTCAATCTTTATACATATATTGGTTGTTTATCTATAGATCTATCCATTTTACAGATTATTTTGCTTGTATATAGTTAAAGATCAAATCCTTTCACTAGATATACCCTAGATCTAGTTAGATCTTGCCCTTAACCAGTTCTAAAGCTTGAACCTTTATGCTAGATTGGCTCGGATCTAGGTTAGATCTAGTTATTTTCAATGTTTTCAATCGATTTTGAACACTTCGCAAAACCCTAGATCCATATCTAGTGGGAAAGAGGTCCTAACTAATCGCGCTAGGAATTCTAATAATTGAATCACCTGATAGCAGTTTTAGGATACATTTTTTATATGTTTTCGTTTTAATCCCGATTGTGACATTATACGGATCTGAGGCATCTTAGATCTACGGATTTATATCCTAGATTCTAAGTCCCTTTCCATAGATCTCGTTAATACACATAGTCCCTCGAAATGTTGGCTTCGATATTGCAATCTAAAAGATAGGGTTGCAGGAACCCGCTTTTAGATCTTTTTTTACTTACGTTTCAATATATTATGATATGAGACTAGGAATATCGAAGTCGGGATCCTCGAATCGGATCTTGACCTAATTCCCACGATGGACATTATTTCGATTGTAAAGTTATTATCCGATTATTGTAAATGTAAATTTGGGCCTTAAAATGGTATCGAGGGTTCCATCCCATGAAAATCGAATTTAAGGCCCCTTGATAGTGAAAATTGCGATTATAGGTGTTCAGGGCTATTGAGATGGATTTCATGCCCACGGATTGCCCCCACCCTATTTCTATGCTTAATTTCCCATTTATCACCAAAAAATGATTTTTAAACAAAACGATGAAGATCTTAATCAAATCGCATTGGGTAGTAAGACGACTTTAAATTAAAATCGAAAGTAACGAAGAGTCTCGATTCCTATTTGCCGGAGGGTTTGAAAATCATATTTTTGAAACGTCACCTCAAAATGTTTTATCAACTAAAAGCTAAAATGAACCTTTTCCTCGAATCAAATCCCTTACGCATAGGTCTAAAGAGGTTTGAAGTTACTTTCAAAATAATGCACTTCTCATGATTTCGAATCAAAGCTAGATAGCGATTTCCTTCAAAATCACGCATACACACATACACACACACACACTTCACATTTAGGAAAATAATAAGAAGTGGTAACCGTGTTTTCACGGAAGTCAGAGGGTACCTAACACTTTTCCCTCGCTTAAGCAAGCCCCCGAACTCTATAAATCTCGGTTTCGAGACCAATTTTACGGAGTCACATATTGGGCCATATTGCGAAAATCTAAAAATCCGAATGAGTTGGTACATCCATTTAAATCTTTACCAACTGACGGCTCTATCTAATTGGCCCATCATTAAAATTAACCTTTCAAAATGTCATCAGCATTTATGTCAGCTTTTTCCTAAAAATCACCCATTAAGCGAAATGAATAAATCGAAATCTTAAAAAGGGTAGAAAACGACAAATTTAGGAAAAATTCCCGGCGTCGAAAATGCATATATAATACAGCCAGAGGATTTTGTTTCAACAGTTGGAACAAATCAAATCTATAAGCTACAATGATCCATTTATGGATTGAAGCAAGCTTCTCGAAGGTGGAACATCCGTTTTTGATGAGACAATCAAAGAGTTTGATTTTATCAAAAATGAGGATGAACCTTGTGTGTACAAGAAGGTTAGTGGGAACGTTGTTTCATTCCTAGTATTATATATTGATGATATATTACTGATAGGGAATGATGTTCCTATGCTACTATCGATCAAAATTTGGTTATCTAAACACTTCTCTATGAAGGACTTGGGTGAGGCGTCCTATATTTTTGGGAATAAAGATCTATAGAGATAGATCTAAAAGGATGCTCGGCTTGTCCCAAGGAACGTACATTGACTCGATGCTAAAGAAGTTTAGATTTGAAGATTCCAAGAGAGGTGTCATGTCGATAAGCCACGAAATACATCTCTCCAAGAAATAGACCCCAAAGACACTTGAGGAGAGAGACCGTATAAGTAAGATTCCTTATGCTTCAGTAATAGGATTTATCATGTACAATATGATATGTATTAGACCGAATGTCGCTTATGCACTTAGTGTAACAAGCAGTTATCAGTCAAATCCTGGAGAAGAACACTAGAAGGTAGTGAAAAATATCCTAAAGTACATAAGAAGAACTAAGGATGTATTTCTTGTCTACGGTGGGTCTAAATTAAAACTAGAGGGCTATATAGACTCAAGTTTTCAAACTGACCAAGATGACAGTAAATCCGTTTCGGGTTATGTGTTTACCTTAAACGGTTGCGCAGTGAGTTAGAAAAGTTCCAAGCAACAAACAGTTGTTGATTCAGTGACAGATGCATAGTACATAGCTGCAAGTGAAGCTGTAAATGAAGCTAATTGGATGAAGATGTTCATAACTGAACTTGGTGTGGTTCTTAGCATAAGAGGAGCAGTGCCTTTATTTTGTGACAACACAGGAGCTGTTGCACAGGCTAAGGAACCCAGGTCTCATCAGAAAATCCAAACATGTGTTGCGATAATTTCATTGATTAAAGAGATCATTGAAAGAGGAGACGTTACTCTGGAGCGTGTGCACTCTCAAGACAATATTGCAGATCCATTTACTAAAGCTTTAACCCAACAGCAGTTTGATCGTCACTCAGAAAAGATGGGTATTAGATACCATGGCGATTGGTTTTAGTGCAAGTGGAAGATTGAAAGTAGTATGCACACAAGCCAATCATATTTGATATGATGTAACATATACTTTGTAATCATATTCATTTATTAATAAAAGAATTTATTTATTAAAGGCATTTTACTTTATCTACATGGTGTTGTTATATTATATGTGATAAACCCATAATTTTAAGCAATGCTTTTATAATCATGATGATGATCATGTTAATGAGATATAAATTCTTAAATAGCTTAAAACTAAAATCGTTCCTAATCGTTAGATTACTAAAAAGGGGATTAGTGAATCCGGATAGATTGGTACATACTTTGCTTGCTCTTAGGAAGATGATGATTGATCTCATAATCATTTGTGTGGAGACACTAAAGTAAGTATGTAGGTGCTTATTAGAGAATAAGTTCAATGAACGTTGCTCGCTAAAGGAATGGAGTTTTACTTGCTTGTCAATAGGAATTCCTTTAGTGATAGTAGTACAAGTGATCATTGGACTTGAGATCATCATAGTATCTTGTGTATGATGAGTTATACTTTGACATGTTCCTTAAGACCCTTAGGGTATGCTTGGGAATAATAAGTTGTGCTTGGAGATAGGTGAATGGTCAACAAAGAATCTACCGCTTCTAGTAAAAAGGAGAGAATATCATATGTTATTCGATAAATGACAATTCAGTAGTCTTTGGCCAAGGTAGAATGAAATTAAAAAGTTGTTTCTAATTTGCATTATTTTAAATTGTGCATTTGAGAATCAAAATACATAAAATTAAATAAAATAAGAGTTGACAATAATTTCATGTCTTATATTTAATTGGGACATTATATTGTAGAAAGATTGAATTGTATGGTAACTATTCACTGAAAGGTTCTTTTGTGATTAATGTTAAAATCTATATTATCTGAAAAGTCGTTGATTGCTAATGAGGCTTACCCTTATTGTAGAATAAATAATATTTATTTAAATGAATTAAATAGTTTAATTTATTTATTTAAATAAGATCAGAATTGTTCTAATTAATTTGTTAACAATCGGTTTAATATGGAGAACCTAAAGGATCACACCGCAAAAGAAAAATATTTATTTAAAAAGTAAATGGCATAATCATAATAATAAGTTAAGTATATTTAATTTAATTTATGGTGATAGAATAAATTAAATAGCTTAATATTTATTATTTAATATTTTAGAAATGTTAAATATAAATTAATAAGAGGAGTCTTATTATTATTATTACTATTATTATTATTTAATTTCTAAAAGGGTTTGTGAATTAATTAATACAAGTACACTCATAAATTCCTAATTGGATTAGGAGTTTAATTAATTAAAAGAGTTTAATTAAAATAAAATCATATTCCTAAATAGTTTAGGAGGGTTGCCCATATCTATAAATAAGAGGAGTCTTATTATGGATTAAGATTACACACACACATACACTTCCATTAGATTTGAGAGAGTACTTCAAGTTCTATAGAGATAGAAAACTAGGGTTTTGCCAACACTCATCTTCTTGAATACATATTATTCCTTAGTGGATCATCTCTAGAGGCCAGACACTTGGGTGCCTAACGTTAATCAAAAGAAGGAATCTAACCGGTGGAATTCAAGGAGAATGCAAAGGATTTAGAGTTAAACTTGTACCTAAGGAAGCTTTAACTCTATAAGGGTATAATTCTCTATCTTCCTTTGTTAATTCATAATTACGCATAAAGATCGATCCTGGTTATGGTTCGTAAAATTTTAAAATTTATTTTTACCATGCTTCCACTGTTTATATGCAATTTGATTGTATGTTCATAGATATAACAAACCAACACATACCCTATAACACTCTGAAGTATTAAGGAATATGATAAAGTATAACTCAGAATACACAAGGTACTGTGATGATCTTAAGTCTAAGGATCACTTGTACGACTATCACTATAAGAACTCTGTCAAGCAAGTAAAACTCTATTAGATGTTCCTTAAGCAAGTCATGTTTAGTGAACTTATTCTTCAATAAGCACCTACATACTTGCTTTAGTGTCTCCACACAAATGATTATGAGATCACTCATCCTCTTCAATAGAGTAAGCATAGTATGTACCAAACTATCCGGAATCAGTAACCCCATATTAGTGATCCAACGATTGGGAACATTTTAGTTTTGAGCTATCTTGAATTTAGATCTCATTAGCATGATCATCATCATTATTCTAAAAGCATTGCTCCAAAACTATGGGTTTATCACATTTATTTTATTCAACCAATTAAACATTGATAAAGTATGCCTTTAATTAAATAAGTTCTTTTATGAATAAATGAACAAGATTACAAAGTAAATGTTTATCACATCCTATGTGATTGGCTTGAGGGCATACTACTTTCAATCTCCCACTTGCACTAAAGTCAATCGCCCTGGTATCTCATACCCATTTTCTCTAAGTGCGATCGTCCTGATGTTGGATAATGCTTTAGTAAATGGATATGCAATGTTGTTTTGAGAGTCCACTCTCTCTAAAGTGACTTCTCCTCTTTCAATGATTTCTCTAATCAAATGAAAGTGCCGCAACACATGTTTGGATCCCAGATGAGACCTAGGACTATTCCAAGTCTTGTAATGAACTTTTCATCTAGACAATTAACTTTGCAGCTTCACTTACAGCTATATACTTTGTCGTTGTCACTAATTCAGCAACTCTTTGCTACTTGTAACCTTTCCAACTCACTGCACTACCATTCAAGGTAAATACGTACCCTAAAGTGGATTTGATGTCATCTTGGTCAGTTTGAAAAACTTGAGTCTGTATAGCCCTTTAGTTTCAATTCAAACCCACCATAATATGATTAACACATCCTTAGTTCTTCTCAAGAACTTTAGGATGTTTTTCATTGTCTAATATTGATCTTCTCCAGAATATAACTGATTAACATCAGGTCGCGTACATTTCATTACATACATGATAGTTACTCATGCGATCTCTCTCTTCAGGTGTCTTTTGGAGAAAATTTCTTAGAGAGATACATTCCACGGCTCGTCATCATGAGACCTCTCTTGGTTGCCATGCTAAATCCCTTTAGCATCGAATGAATATACGTTTCTTGGGTCAAGCCAAGCATCGTTTTAGATCTATCTGTATAGATCTTAATCCCCAAATTGTCGGATGCTTCTCCTAAATCATTCATGGAGGAATGTTTAGACAACTTTATCTTTACTGATTGTAGCATTGGTATGTCATTCCCTATAAGTAGTATATCAACATATAGTACTAAGAATGACACTGCACTCCCACTGACCATCTTGTACACACTTGGTTCATCCTAGCTTTTGATAAAATCAAACTCCTTTGATTATCTCATCAAAACGGATGCTCCATCTTTGAGAAGCTTGCTTCAATCCATAAATAGATTGTTATAGCTTACATACCCGATTTGCTTCACCTTTGAAACAAATCCCTCAGGCTGTATCATATATATATTCTCCTCAAGTCTCTATTGAGGAAGGGCGTCACCATGTCCATTTGCTAGATATGGTAATAATAAGCTATAATCACAAGTAAAATCTGAATGGACTTGAGCATTGCTACCGGTGAAAATGTTTCATGATGGACAACTTTCTGTTATTTTTGGAAACATTTTGCCACCAGTCTGGCCTTATAGGTCTCCACCTTGTCATTTGTTCCAGTCTTTCTCTTAAAGACCCATATACACCCTATAGGCTTTACGCCTTCCGGAGGGTAAACCAAAAGTCCACACTTGGTTCTATATATGGAGTCCATTTCAGATTTCATAGTCATCTGCCATTTCTCTGAGTCTTTACAACTCATAGCCTCATCGTATATAACTAGAACATCACTCTGTGATGTGTACCACATCATCATCATCCATGATGAATCCATACCTCCTAGGTATCTTTGGTACTTTTCCAGATTTATGATTCGGTTTGTGGTACAATAGATCTATCTACAGGTTCCTTTATTTAACTTATAGTGCTTTATGATCCTTGAACTTCTTTAAGATCTATTTTCCTCCCACTAGCCCCTTCAAGGATAAACTTATTTTTTCCAAGAAGGCAGCATGTTTCGCAACAAACACCTTTTGCTCAGTAGGAATATATAAATAATACCCTAAATTTTCTTTAGGATATCCCACAAATCTGTACTTGTCAGATCTTGTCCCAAGCTTATCCTTTTGAAACCTTTTCGCATAAGCTGGACAACCCCTAATCTTAACATGTTTAAGACTATATTCCCTCCCTGTCCATAACTCATATGGAGTCTTGGGGACAGTTTTTGAGGATACCTTATGTAGTAGATATGAAGTCGTTTCTAGGGCATAACCCTAAAAGGATACTGGAATGTCGGCAAAAATCATCATGGACTAAACCATGTCAAACAAGGTATAATTTCTCTTTTCAGATATACCAATCAATTATTGTGTGTCAGGAGTCGTCCATTGTGAAAAAATACCATTATCTTTGAGATGATTTAGAAACTCTTTACTTAAGTATTCCCATCCTTAATCCGATCGAAGAATCCTAATACTTTGCGAATTGGTTTCACTTCTGAATTTTTTGAACCTTTCAAACGATTCAGACTTGTATTTCACCAAATACACATATTTAACTTTTGAATTAATCATCTCTTTTCTTTTACTAGTTTGTTCAATTTGAAAAATATTTTCATATAAGTCAAGTATATAAAGTCCATCAAGTAATCTTCCAATTCCAACAAAACATTATCATTATAAATAGAACAACCATTGTTCTTAAATATAATACCAAAACCTTCCATGTGGAACAACGGAAAAATAATGTTTCTAATGAGAACTAAACCATTGTAACACTTTACTAGATTAATAGACTTGCCCGCAGGCAACACTAAACTATAAGTTCCTACGGCTAATGCAGCAACCTTTGCTCCATTCCCCACACGCAGGATTACTTCCTCTTTGTTTAGCTTTCTACTTCTGTTTAGTCCTTGCATCGAATTACATATGTGAGAACTAAAGCCGGTATCCAATACCCAAGTAGAACCTTGACTTATAGAAAGATTTATTTCAATCATGAACAAACCTGTATCTATAACCGAAGCTTCAACAAGCTTCTTCTAGTTAGCCTCCACAAGACACTCCTTGCAGTTTCTTTTCTAGTGTCCTGGCTTATTGCAGCGGAAGTAAACTCCTTTGCTATCCGTATCAGTTTTCTTATTATCCTTTTGTATTTGTATTTGCTTTTGTTTTTTCCTTCTTTGAACTTTTCTTCTTTTCAGAAGATCCTTTGGTCCTCTTCATTTTCTTGGAAGACTCATCTACTAGTAAGACTTGGTCTTTCTCGGCTAGAAAGTGACTCTCTGCTATTTTCAACATGTTAAGCAACTCAGGCAGGCTGACATCAAGCTTGTTCATGTAAAAATTCATAACAAATTGTGAAAAGGAGTCCGGGAGTGACTACAAGATCAAATCTTGACTCAACTCTCCACCCATTATAAAACCCAGTTATCCCAATTGTTTAATCAAATTGATCATTTTGTGGACATGTGTCTGTACTGTAATGTCATCGGTCATTCTAGATTGGAAGAGCTTCTTCGATAGCATATATCTGGAAGACCTACTCTGCTCACCATACAAATCATGAAGGTGTAGCAGAATGGTAGGTGCATCCATTTTCTCGTATTAACGCTGTAACTCGTTACTCATGGAGCCCAATATGATGCACTGAGCCACTGTCGCATCATCTTGCTACTTTCTAAAAGTAGCAATCTCTTCCTCAGAGGCATTGTCTGCAACCATTGCAGGGATAGGCGAATTAAGGATATAAGATAGATTTTCAGCCGTGAGAACTTTTCTCAAATTCCTTAACCAATCTGTATAATTCGGTCCGGTTAACTTATTAGCATCTAATATGCTCCGCAGTGATAGTGAATTAGACATTATAAAATTCTGTAAATGAATTTTGTAATTTAACAATATTAGCATGCATTCATTTTATTAATCACCTGATTAATTTAGGTCTTTATTAAAATGGTGTCTCCCACTAGTTTCTTCAAACTATATGACCCTTCATATATAGTTTGGCAGATCTTGTTTAAACGACTTTGTAAAATGGGCTTAGTGAGAAAGGATCTTATTGCCATAAATTTCTAGCCTTGTGTGTGCACAACAAACTATAGATTTATTCAATAATAACTTTTGTCAATTGCATCCACTATATAACTCCTTTTATTTAGCCTCTTAGATTATAATAGTCAAGTGTGTGCACATCCACACTAAAATAATCTAGTTAAGTCAGTACTAGCATTTTCATATAAGTGAAGAGAAAATTACAGTCCTTGTATGTGCACAACAAAATAATATCGTTCAATTCTTTATAAACACCCAATGTAATAAAGCCAACATCTTAAATACTTAATATGAGCCTTGTGTGTGCACAACAAATTATATTAAATATTTAATACTCTATTGTTGTATCATGCTAGAAGGCTACGTCCGACATTCTAAATGTTTTGAACGTAATCAACTTAATATTTTTTTTGAGGGATTTGTTATTAATTGTCTCATCTTGTTTAGCGCACATGCAAATATATATATAAAATACGTGTCATATTAAACATACATCACCATGTATAATAATATATTATTATATAATTAACATGCACATATAGAATACTATATTCTATTTGGGATGATTATGGACTTAATACTAGTTTGATTCGCTCGAGCCACCGAGTGAACCAAAAGGTCAAACCTAGGGTGCAAGAATAAATTTGAATATAACTATTACATTCAACCTGGACTCTAATACAAATGAGTCTTCAATACTCCTGCTCTTCAACTCTAATTTCTTGAGTAATTTTATAAAATTCTATTACAAACTATTTTTAATAAAACATAAACCTTGATCAGCAGTTAAGAGAAAGTACATAGGAGGAAGATAGAATTACATCCGAAAATTGGAAAGACGAGGTACGTAGACCCCATTTATAAAACTCATTCATTCAAACATCCATCAAAAATTAAATTAAATCACATTGGTCAATGGTCCATAATCATTCCTTTTATTTACATACATATCATCATATATAAATAAATAAAATATTCATCTCATGAAAATTAAAACATTCAATATATATTAATATCATTTAATGGGCAATATTAGTTAATATAAAATTCAATACCAAATCAAATTTGTTTGCATGAAATCCAATTTCAACTCCAATTTGTTTAGCATAAAATCCAATTTCAACTCTAATTAGTTATCATGATATCCAATTCCAACTCTAATTAGTTAGCATGAAATCCAATTCCAATTAAAATAAACATCTTTATTCTAATCCTATTCCAAATTAAAATAAACTCCTTTATTTTTAATTTAGAATTTCTGAAAAAAACATAGAATCCAATTTCAATTAAAAATAAACATTTTATCTTAATTTCAAATCGAAATAATAAAATAAAAAAATAATTTTTTTAATATTTTGGGATAAGGCGCTGCGACGCCACGAATGAACTAGGATCGGGCGCTGCGGCGCCGGAATTTTTTTTTAAAAAATTGTGCTGCGGCGCCGCGATTATACTGTAATCAAGCGTTGCGGCGCCAATTCCCAGAATTAGTTTTTTAGATTCGCGAATTTTGTGTTTTTCTCCAAAAATAAGATTTTATACCAATAAATATGCCCAATTAAATTGTTCTAAACACATATCAACATACATATGAATCAATAACAATTAATAACTCGCATAAGGATGGCTCTAATACCACTATAAGTTTGCAGAAACGAGAACATACATACAATTATATTGTCAAATAGTGGAAGCATGGCATAAATCGAATTTAAAATTTTCTACAATCCCAGAAATCACCTTATGCGATATTATTAATTAAAGATTAAGAAGAAAGGGTTATACCTTTATAGATTCAACTTTTGATCAGCTATGAGTTCAACTCCCTTGATCCTGCAAGTATGCTTCTTCCAATTCCTCAGATCAAACGCAAGCTACTCAAAGCGTGCAACGCTCTGTAAGTGATCCACTAAGAGTATATTGATTGAAGTAGTAATATTTAGGTTTCGATGAACCTTGGGTGGCTAGCCCTAATTCTCTCCTACTCTCCTAGCTCCTTAGGTGTAAAGAGTTATAAAATTCCAATGGCAATTAGAATTATTTAACTGTGTAACCCTAATCTATCATAACGCATCTCCTTATATAGACTAATGCCCATCCTAAACCTTTTAGGACTTGGGATTTTAATTTAATTTAATTCTCAATCTAATTAGGAACTAAATTATTTAATAATAATAAATAATAAGACTACTCTTATTAATTTATAATTTAGTATTTCTTCAAATACTTAATTATAAATATTAACCTATTTAATTTATTCCACCAATAAATTAAATATACGTAATTTATTATTATCAAGCCAATCTATTTATAATAATAATAATAATAATAATAATAATAATAATAATAATAATAATAATAATAATAATAATAATAATAATAATAATAATGCTCTTATTAATTTATAATTTAGTATTTTTCTAAATACTTAATTATAAATATTAGTATTTCTCCAAATACTAAAATATTATTATTATGCTAATTACTACTAAAATTAATATTTCTCTTTTTTGCGGTGTGACCCTTTAGGTTCAATATTATGCCAGTAAGTAGAATAAATAAATTAGAACCATTCTAATATTATTTATAATGAATTAAACTCCTTTAATTCATATATAAATAAATAATATTTATTTACATCATGAGAGACACCTTACGATAATGTATCATGACTATCTGTATAATATAAAATCAACGTTTAATCACATAGAACCTATTCAGTAATAGTTACCGTACAATTCAATCCTTCTACCACACAATGTCCCAATTAAACATAAGACATGTAATTACTAACAAGTCTTATTTATTTAATCATATGCATTTTGATTTTAAAATGCACAATTCTGATTAATATAAATTAGAAATTCCATTCACCTTGGCCAAGGATTTCTAAGTTGTCATTCATCAAATCGCATAGGACATTCTACTAGAACTGGTAGATCTTTTGTCCATCATTCACCTACCTCCATGTATACTTTATTATACCCAAACATACCCTATAACATACTCTGAAGTATTAAGGAATATGGTAAAGTATAGCTCAGAATACACAAGGTACTGTGATGATCTCAAGTCTAAGGATCACTTATACGACTATCACTATAGGAACTCCTATTGTCATGCAAGTAAAACTCAATTACGTGTTCCTTAAGCAAACCACGTTCAGTGAACTTATTCTTCAATAAGCACTTACATACTTGCTTAGTGTCTTTACATAAATAATTATGAGATCAATCATCCTCTTCAACAGAGTAAGCATAGTATGTACCAATCTATCCGGAATCAGTAATCCCACATTAGTGATCTAACGATTAGGAACATTTTAGTTTTGAGCTGTCTTGAATTTAGATCTCATTAGCATGATTCTAAAAGTATTGCTCCAAAACTATGGGTTTATCACATTTATTTAATTCAACCAATTAAACATGGATAAAGTATATGTCTTTAATTAAATAAGTTCTTTTATTAATAAATGGACAAGATTGCAAAGTAAATGTTTATCACATCCTATGTGATTGGCTTGAAGGCATACTACTTTCACTAACACCTTCCCCTCGCTTAAGCAAGCCCCCAAACTCTATGAATCTCGGTTTCGAGACCAATTTTACGGAGTCACATTTAGGGCCTTTCGATTGTGAAAAAATCCCAAATTCCAAATGAGTTGGTACATCCATTTAAATCGTTACCAACTGGCAGCTCTGTCTAATTGGCCCATCATTAAAATCAATCTTTCAAAACCCCGTCGGCATTTATGTCGGCTTTTTCCTAAAAATCACCCTTTAAGCGAAATAAATAAATCAAAAATCTTAAAAATGGTAGAAACAACCAATAGGAAAATTATCCCGGCGTCGACAGGTGGCAACTCTACTAGGATGTTAGAGGGCTTACGCCGCATACAATCTTGTTGTTTTCTTTTTATCTGTGTGTCGTGTCAATGGTTTGAATGAATGTTGCGATGAATGTGTTACATGTTTTACTTTAGTGCTTCGCACAATGTCATTATATACATGCGATGAGGCACGATGAATGTATGCAAATGTATATTATGTGATTCCTCCACCAGGAGGCGAACCCGTCAGTTGTTGATTACTGGACTCAAGGGGGCGTTCCCCCGCAAGGCTCAAGAAAGGCACCACTCAGATCTGCTCCAATCGAAAGATCGGATTTACTCCCATCGAGTAGGTTGCGAAGATCTGGGACCTTCATACCGAAAAGTCTGCGAGAGTAACCCTAGGGTAGGTTAGCCTCAGATAATCTCAACATTACGGAAAGTCTCTTCATGACCTGTTACTCCCTACATATGCAAAATGTCATCCTTTTTATTGATCATCTGGCATCTTATCCTGTCATAAAATCGCTAATCGTTGTTTTACAGGAAAAGATTAAAAAAACCCTTAAAACATACTGCATTAGCATGCATCCGCATTTTCTAGTTCTCAAAACTAAACTATATCCTGTTGTATACGAAGATTGGTCCTCGAACCCGACTTTGAGCTAGGAAGGTCAGAACACCACCAGTTAAGATATTTGAGAATCTTACACCTAATTTGGTTCCCGTCTCTCGGGAGGAATTCGAAAGCTTCAAAAAAGCAAGTCACTGAGATGGCTAATCTATTAAAGGAGTAATGTAAGATGATCTAAAATCTGAAATCAGCTACTCAACCTGAATCCTCTACACAAGGAGGAATCCAAATCCCAATCAAAACGAACGACGTCCAAGGTCCTACCCCGATATTCCAATTTGGTAGCAAGAATACCAAAAGCGCTGCAAGTGGAAGTCGAGTAGAGGAACCCATTTATGTCCAAGATGACAAAGAAAATGGGGAACTCAAAAGGAAAATGAGGCAAATGGAAGGTACCATACGATAAATGAAAGGAGTAGAGACTTATGGCAGTGTTAACTACTCTGATCTATGTATATTCCCAGGAGCTAAATACCCTGATAAATTTTAAACACCCGAATTTGAGAAGTACGATGGGTTAGGAGACCCCTACACTCATTTGAAGGTATACATAGGGGAGCTAGGATCCTACGCCGAAGACAAAAGTCTAAGAATGCAACTTTTCCAAAAGAGCTTGAGCAGAGAGGCTAAAACCTAGTATGCTAGGCTGGATAATACGAAGATCCACAGCTGAGAAGAGTTGGCCCATGCTTTCGTGAACCAGTACAGTGTTTAGTCTCAGATGGCTTCGGATCGGTATCAACTAACCAAAATCAAGAAGAACCCAATGAGTCATTCCGTGATTACGCCTAAAGATGGAGACAAATGATAGCTCAAGTAAGCCCACCCATGGATGAGAACGAAATGGTGATGACTTTCATATACATTCAAGAAGCACCATACTATGAAAGGGTGTTGGCTGGCATTGGCAAGCCATTTGCAGAAATGATAAAACACGGAGAGATGGTAGAAATGGGATTAAAAGCAGGAAAGATCAAAGATTTCACCACATTGGAGACTGCAACCGAATATTTCCAAGTCAAAAATTATGGTAATGATGACGGAAGAAGTCAAAAAAAGAATGAAGAAGATGTGTCCCTCGTTCTACAGGGGCAATATTGGAGACCTAACAATAGTCCCCATATCTGGATGAAGGAAAATAATCTGCCATAGCAACAACAGGCTGTATTCAACCAAAGCCAGGACCAGCAAAGAAAATTTGAAAGAACTGAAAATTGGGAATTCACTCCTCTAAGCAATTCCCTCGAGAACATATTGGCATTATTAATCGATCAAAAGAAAATTACTGACTTGGCTCCACCTCTGGATCTAAAGAGCAAGAGATATGACCCAAACACGCGATGCGCTTACCATTCAGGATCTCCAGGACATGACACACAAGAGTGTTGATCATTAAAACACAAAATCCAAAATCTAATTGAAAGTGGCGATATTGTGGTCAAGCGACCTGACCAGCCAAATGTCAATACCAACCCTCTACCACAACATAATAATTAGGGGGTAAACATGATCGGGTCAGGAAGCATCGGAATGGATCCAAATCGAAAGTACATGCGGATGATTAAAAAATACCTCCAAAGGAGTAGAACAAATATCTTAGGATGATAAAATCTGGAGGAGAGTATAATAGTAAGACAAGAATTAGAGATGATCAGGCATCAAACAAATCAATTAGCTGAGTTAATAGTACAATAACATCAGGCTACAAGGAAACTTTTCATTCAACTATCGAAAAGCCAAGAGAAAAAAGAGGTTAACCAGAATTCAAGCATATATCCCCCCAAGATGATCCAGCTGACTGAAGAATGTCAAAATAGGCTGAAAGGGCAGGAAAAATGGAATAATAAAATTACTAGAAGATCTTACCAGCTGAAAAATCGCTCGGAGGAATGCGAATTCTCAAAGAAGAAGGATCAAATGGCATCCACCAGAGACCGATAATTCACCCCTCTGAACAAATCAAAGGAAGAAGTGCTACATCTTTTGATAAGCGAAGGAAAGATTACGGAGTTGCTACCTCCTACAGATCCAAGGACGAAGAGATATGATCCCACCAAGATATGTCTATACCATTTTAACTCACCTGGACATGTGACTGAGGAATGTTGGGCTCTGTAACACAAAATCCAGAATCTCATTGAAAATGGAGAGCTGAAGATAGAAGTCCCACGATCAAGAGATTAGGATTTCCACCCGAGACTGATAGTTCAAAGGAAGTGGTAGACATGATTACTAATCTTAATCGAACCCAAGGCGGACCAATCATAATTCAGGGATTGGCAAAGGAAACTGAAAAGTCCCCTCAAAAAATTCCTTTAAACATCTTGTCGCCCAAAGTTAGTAACGAAATTCCCGATTCGACCCTCTTGGATGATGAGGAGGAAATACTGATCCTTTTTAGTGAAGAAAAAGTCAAGAGGGAAAGTTTCTTGCAAGAAATACAACAATAGTTTGAGAAAAATTCCAAAGTCGAAACATCTCAGGCCTTGGAAGAAGATGGGAAAAAAGACCAAGCAAAAGGGAGTGAGGGTGTTGGGGAAGCCAACCCATCGAAGAATCAAGTATTGATCCCTTTTATCGACGGGTCCAGTTTGAGCATCCCCGAGTGGTGTGCTGATTCAGGAGGTGATCAAGTTATGGCGGTGATTAGAGATATTCCTAACAAGGAAGTAACCTTCATTGCCAGCATCGAAGGCAACATGACCACAGACAACTGGACTATCGAACCTCAGCTAACCAACAAAGGGTAAATTCAGAGGATACGGTTGTAAGTCCTAGGAAGTGTGGGGACGTTATCATTTGCTTAGCTTTATATCTTGTTTTATTGCATTACTATGTTATATATCAACAAAAAATAAATAAAACAAAAATAAAAACAAAAAAAATAAAAAAACAACAAAAAAAATCAATCAATAATATCCTTTCCATGAACTATGTAAGACCTGATCTCCTTTTATAGGAGTACGTAGGCAGCCAATTGTGGTGCAGTCTAATCCTTATAAAAGTTCCCAAAACCCTTCGATAATTTGACAATTGTAAATCACGACCCTTCGACAAATCAACATCTTTGTAAGACTTGATCTCCTCTGACCTATAAGAGTATGTAGGCAGCCATCGTGGTTTAGTCTATCTCATACCCGATAACCTGTTCTCCGATACAAAAGCCACAAATCCAGCCTTACAAATCGAACTAAACCCAGTTAAAACCGTCACATCATAAACCAAGCCGAGCTCTTAGATCCATTTCAATGGAATCCAAAGGCATCTCGACATCAATCATCGAAGTTGAAGTGATAACATGAATTCAAAAACATAGCAATATATCAAGCATGATAATCAGTAAGGACAGATACAACCTAAGACGATGAGAAATGTAAATACAAAGAAGATCACAACAAATATCGACTCAACGATGTAGAATAACTATCTGATGGCCCCTCTAGTAACCTTCAAAGAGATTGACACCCTCAAACCTTCGTCAAATTAGGAGAAAAAGGTCATCAAAGCTAAATGCACCTACAAGTCAGAAACGATGGTTGGGGTACCCGAACGTCAAAGCTCATACCCTCTACCTGATCACCATAAAGGTCATAAGGTAAAAGATTCTTGCAATCTCAGCATCTTACCAATCCACCTGTCAAACACACAACGAAGCGACTACCCTGACAACGAACGAGACCGGGGCAATTTCGGAACCGACGACAACTTGACATTGGGGCATTTACCGACTGGCCATCTGGTTCACCGGTACTACCAAAAAGTCTCATGCTTACGTTACTCTTACTCATGGTTTTATTATCTTAGACCCCAGATGGGATAATGCTCAAATTGGCGCCTATAGCGCAATCCCATCAACATGCACTGTCATCATCAAAGCTTCCCTCATATCATTTCACTGGTTATTCGGTACGAGCATGTGGTTTTTTTCAATCATAATTTTCTTGGAATACAACGATCCACATATAAGGTACGACCCTTTCATCTCTTTATTTATTTTATGTCTCCATTTATATGCATTAGCGATGGTAGATATTTTAAGTATAGATAAATCTTGCATTAAAAGCCTGAAAAAAAAGAATAAGAGAAAAAAAAAGAAAGGAAGAAACAAGTTTTGGAAAGAGAAAATTTTATTTAACTTGTTATGAATTAGATTAATTTTAATAAGCGTCCGTGGAGCATGAATCACGAGTATGATCAAAAGATTAAGACTATTTAACCTTTTAATTAGGCACAAAATCTTAGTTCAAAGTGTTGTTTGGAACAAATCGACCTCATATGTATGTCTGCACTTTGCATTTGCCTGACTCTTAGTTATGGGGTATAAAGCTGTGACGATAATGATAACAGTTAGTGCGAAGTCAGAAGGTAAATAATGGCCAATCTAATGTCTCGAAAAGAAGATACATTTTTTTAATACTTGTCTGTCTCTTCTTATTTTTGGTCCATTTTTTTTCTTCTTTCTCTTTTCGTCTTAACGTCATCTCAATTCTTTGTGTTATAGGTCCCGGAGTGTACACAGCTTCGGGGCAACTGGTTTAGTGTCTACTCCTTTTATCACGCCCTTCACGTTGATTAATGGGCTCGAGTAGATTCTTAGAGCTTCGAGCATTTCTTTACTATAGCTCCCCGACGCTGCCCCTGGGGTTATCTCGTGCTCTGTCTGAGAGATGGTTTCATCAGAGTCAATCCCTTCATTTATTAGACTGTGAGGTGATGATAACACCTTTGGATTGGCGTTACGTCACGGGTATTAAGTTCACTGGACAGCAGGTTCCCCTCGATGTTGACATTTTACTGACCGTTGTTCGAGCCCTATTAGGATTTTTCTCTATGCGATCGGCCCTTCAAGGCCCGCAGTGTTTGTTCTAGTACTTTAACATTTAAGGCCATCCGAGGGGCCTTATCAGAGCCATTCTAGCCAACCCTGTTGAGCGTGACCGTCTTTTGCGGCGTCTCTTTCTGATCATTGTGAGGGGTTATTTTCTGGCGAATAACTCCGCTACAGTCTATTTCAGTCTAGTAGGAGCTCTTCAAGACATTGATCGCATTGGAGATTACGATTGGAGATCATTCACCTTGGCATACTTTCTCCATGGGATGCGTCTTCATTCGGAGAGTCAGGCCGACATTTGGCTTTGCTTCTTTCCATTTCTCCTGGTAGGTTCCATTTCTGATTTGTTTCATTTGTTTCATTCTTCCAGTCTATTTGGGTTTTTGTCACTGTTCTGATGTAGTCGTTGTTGATATTTCAGTTTTTAGGCTTATGAGAGGCTCCCATGTCTTCATCCCATCACCACTCTAGGCTTGGATACGTATCCTTGAGGTCGCCGGTGGCATCATACTACTTTAGAGGAAGTCCCTGTTTCGGGTAGCTTTGCACATTGTCGTCTTTCACTGGAGTTGATTACTGTCGTTGACGCGACTTGGGTTCCGTATTCATCGGAGCATCTGTCTGTTAGTTTTGAGGATGGCTTTTTGAGTAGGCCAGATTTTACATTGTCCACTCGTCGGGTTCCACTGTTATCATACGGAGGTTGAGAGCTCTATCTCGGAGAGTGAGCTTTCAGATGTGTCTTGGGGGAGATTCGCATCCTTTTTCACCCTTTTCCTCGGAGATCCTAGCCTGTTGACGTGCCGATTGCAAAGATTCCCCTAGAAGGCGTGGATGGCTTTTTGTTATCTAATGGCCCTAGTACCTCAGAGGCTTTTACTGCCTGGTGGAGGCCCCGAACATTTGGTGCACAGACTCAGGCTACTCATTTCTTAGGGATCTCATGCTAGGGTTAATGATGATGTCTGATTAGATGGCCTGTGTTCGAGAGCTGACCAATCTGGATCAGATTGCAAGTTTGACTCGCCAGGTGGATTAGTTGTCCTTTCTCGTTCGTCAGTTAGGAGGAGATCTAGCGGAGACTTTCACTTGTGATCCTGCTGGATTGGGCTCTGGTTTGACCGTTGGTCCTGGTGCTACTGCCATTTCTAGAGGAGGTGCCCCGCCCTTTTATTGTCCTGACTTGAACTTTAACCCAGAGGCTCCAAGTCAGGAGGACTTAGCTAGAGTTAGCCTGTTTGGTGATGACGCTGCCTTTGTAGATGGTTTAGATTTCATTTAGCAGACTTGTGTTAGTTGTTGGGCGTTTGTGCCCCTTTCCCTGTATATGTTATCTTTTATGTTTTCATGTATTATATAGGGATGATGTTTATGTATTTTATGTATGGATTCGCTTTGTTAGTCGTTGTGTGCTCATTCATTTTCATTATCATGATGCATGTTCATTGTATATATGCTTAGATAGAAATGACCCCTGTTTAGTCAAATGATACAATTTTACCGACAAGGCGAATATTTTTGAGTCAAGGATTCTCTTGGGAATTTTGTCCTTTCCCTTCCCTTGTCGTAGGGAGCTTACTTCATCATAATTTCTTCTGAGAGTCCCTCATTTCTTCTGATGAGAAGCTTGGTCAAATCTTAAAAATGCCCCGACCCTTATGCGCGCTATTATCGGGGATTCATATAAGAAACTCACTTCGTTGACCACGCCAAGTTACCCATAATGAGCAATATCCTGCACACCAGGCAAATAACAAAATACGCAAAAAGCTTGATGGCTCGGGCCGTTAGGGATATCTCCAATATAAGGATTAGTATAATCTCGTCAATGAGGCATATAAAGTTAAAGTATACGAAATTGAATGCTCATTCGCTCTACCATTTAACTCGTATTCGTGGTGCTTTTATCTTATCGCTAAAGAACTTAAAAACAAGTTATGAAATCGCAAGAAAACTTTTAAACATCCATGGTCATTATACATAAGTAAGACCAAATTCAAAAGAACTACCTTCCTTTATCAAAGGTAATCCGTCTTCATTCTCGGTGTCATTCTTTGCAGAATTGATGTCATATCACATGCACACTATAAATATCGTAACCCTTAGTAGGGGTTTCTCTTCCATGACTTTAGATGGTTTCATTTTCTCTCGCTCAAATTTTTTCTTCTTTTTGACTTTATATTTTCTTTTCTCTCTTTTTTTTTCTCGCTTAACTTGTCTCATTTTCTTAAGCTATTCAGAGTTACCCATTTAACGAGTTTTGGACCAATGACTCCCAAACCAAACGGCTTTAGGGCACTAGGTATAAAGACACCCCTTCGGGTTTACTTACTCGAGTAACAAAGGCTACACTTCGAGATAAGTTAGGTGGTCTACTCTATTTATTCCTCACGTGACCTTGTGCAAGATTCCTTTTCTTAGGCTTAAGTTACCCATGTAGCGAGTGTTAGGCCGGTGACTCCCAAACCAGACGGCTTCAGGGCACCAGGTGTAGAGACACCCCTCATGCTTAATTACTCAAGTAACCCAAGCCATGATTCAATTTTGCTCATGTTTCTTCTTCTTCCAATATCTCCCGCTCGTAATGCTCGTTTTATTAGGCTCTAAGTTACCCATGTAACGAGCATTGGGCCGGTAACTCCCAAGCCAGACGACTTTAGGGCACCAAGTGTAAAGACACCCCCCAGGCTTAATTACTCGAGTAACCTAGGCCACGATTCGAGACATTAGATTGGCCATTATTTACCCTTTGACTTCGCACTATTGTCGTCATAGCTTTATACCCCACAACTAAGAGTCAGGACACACGCAGAGTGCAAACCCGCATATGAGATTGATTCTGCTCTAAACAACACTCTGAACTAAGATTTTGTGCCTAACCAAAAGGTCGACTAGTTTATATCTTCTGATCATACTCGTTATTCCTGCTCAATGGATGTTTATTAGAATTAATCCAATTCATAGCTAGTCAAATAAAATTTTCCCTTTCCAAAACCTCTTTCTTTTTCTTTTCTTCTCTTTTTCTTTTTTTTATTATTATTTTTTTAGGCTCTAATGCAAGATTTATCTGGACTTAAACTATCTACCATCACTAATGTACATAAATGGAGACATAAAATAAACAAAGAGATGAAAGAGTCGTACCTTAGATAGGATCGTTGTATTCTAAGAACATTACGATTAACAAAGATCAAATAATCGTACCATCTGACAAGTGAGATGATATGAGGGAAGCTCTGATGATGATGGTGCATGCTGATGGGATTACACCATGAGTGTCGACTTGCGCATTGTCCCTTCCCGGATAATCGATGAATGCCCTAGTGTCGATTTGTCGTCGGTTCTGGAATTTTCCCCAGTCTTGTTTATTGTCAGGGCAGTCGCTTCGCTGTGTGTTTGACGGGTGGGATGATAAGATGTCGAGATTGCAAGGATTCTTTACCTTAGGACCCACTTGGCGATCAGATAGAGGGTATGAGCTTTAATATTTGGGTGCCCTTGCCATCGTTTTTACTTTGCAGGTGCATTCGGCTTTGACGTCTGTGACTGAGGGTGTCAGCTCTTTGGGGACCACGAGAGGGGCCATCGGATAGTTACTCAGCATTGTTGAGTCGATATTTATCGCGATCTCCTTTTTATTTGCATTTCTTATCGTCTTGGGTTGTATCCGTCCCTGCTGATGATCAGGCTTGATATATTATTATGTTCCTCACTTCATGGTATCGCTTCAGCTTCGATGATTGATGTCGAGATGCCTTCGAAATTGAATTGGATCTTAAGAGCTCGGCTTGGTTTAGGATGTGAAGGTTTTAACCGGGTTTAGTTTGATCTGCAAGGCTTAATTTGTAGCCTTTGTCTCGGAGAACAGGTTGTCGGGTATGAGATAGATTTTGTTACGATGGCCGCCTACGTACTTCTATAGGTCAAAAGGAGATTAAGTCTTCTCGTACTTCATGGGTTGATGAGTTATTGAATAGTCGTATCTGGTGATCGTTGAATTGTTGAAGGGGTTTTGGGAGTTTTTATAAGGATTAGACTGCACCATAATTGGCTGCTTGTGTACTCCTATGAAAGGAGATCAGGTCTTACGTAGTTCACGCCAAGGATATCATAAAATTGATTGATTTTTTTTTTTTGATTTATTTTTTGTTTTTGTTTTTTGTTTTAACATAGCTGAGTTAGGATAACAGATGAAATAGTAGATAAACATTAAGATAGATAACATGCCTCAAACTCCTTGTCCTTTGAAGTTCCCAATCCTTTACTAGAATCACTTGTTGTCTTGAATTGGATTTGAATTTCCTCATTCCATTGTATGGCCTTCTCCACAACCTTCATGAAGTTTTCTTCTGGATTTTTGTTAAGGTCGCGATATTCCACATTCACTTGGTCAATTGTTGGGGGTTTGATTATTATTGACATAAGGCGCCTCTTTTTGCCTTTTCCTCCAGCTCCAATTTTATCGTTTTCTCGCTCGAAACTTGTCGTCTTTTGTTGGTTCATGGAGTCAAGCTTTCCTGTAATTGGTGCTTCTGAAATTGCATTCTCCTTGTTAGCACCATCAACCATTTCTCCTTCTTTCATTACTAGATTTAACCTATCTTCCATTATCTTGCCTCCTTTTAGCCTTTCATGAGTAGACCCGCTGTGGATTGAGTCATTGTCTTGAACTGTGGGTGCAATCACAATCTCCCCTTGTTTTGATCAAACCTTTGACTAAGTTTTTAAATGACCAGCATTGCTCTGTGGAATACCCCGGACCTCTCGAATGATAAGCACAGTGTTATGAGGGGTCGTAATTTCGTGCCCCTATACCCATAGGAGGGGGAAGGTCTGAAATTTTCTTTTGTTCCATTAACTTCATCAAGACTTCTTCCATAGACTCTGTAATATGGGGAAATTTTATCTATGAACTCTTCTTCGTGTTTGCTTCTCCCTGATTTTTAGGGTCACAAAGGTCATACTCTTTGGGGGTCTCATCATTCTTGCTCCCATATAGAATTGCTGGAGTGTTCCTTCCCACTTGTTGGAAGCTTCTTTTCTTGTCTCATAGATGGGTATCGACAATGATCTTCTCCTTTAATGTTCCCATATCTTTTAGTCTTGCAGCTCAAATTTACTTATCCACCATACCTCCTTTTATTACAATTTTAGCAAACGACATATCTTTTATGGACAAGATACTTTCGTAAAAAGGATATTCTTGTGTTTCGACAAAGATTTTGACCATTTCTTATTCCTCTAGGGGTGGAATTGCCCGATCTGCTAATGACCTCCATCTTCGGGCATAATCCTTGAAAGATTCATCTGTCTTCTTAGTCACCCCCATCAGCCTATAATGATGTGGTGCCATTTGTATCTGGTAACTATATTGGGATAAAAAGGCCTGTGTAAGCTCTTCCCATGTGTTAATCTTCGATTCATCCAATGTAGCAAACCAGGTTGTTGCATTGTCAGTGAGACTTCTCCAAAACATTTGCACGCGATGGACTTCATCCTTAGCTTGCACTCCTAGTTGTCCTAGGTATATCTTCAGATGAACATAAGGATCGCCGATACCGGTATATCTCACGAAGTTGGGGATTTTAGACCTCTGTAAATATTGGTTTCCTAGAAATCTATCCATATCTAAATCTTCATTTCCAATGACTACCGGGTTTTCATTAATTTGAGTAAGGTCATACCAAGACATCTGATCTTCTCATGGAGTGACTTATTTCTGGGATTATTGTTCAAAGTCAATCGGTGACTTAAATGAGTTATTTGGCTTGAACTTGTAGTGAGTATGCCTTGATTTGTTGACATAATTCCTCGAATTAAGCTATACTATTCCTTTACTAGATCTGATAATCTGATCATCTGCTTTTTCAACTCGTTGAACTCATATCGGGATACCACAACCTTGTTGGTAGGTGGAGAGTTGGGTGTGGCTATGGGGGCTAGGCCTTCGTGTGGAGTTCTTGCTTCTGCCTCCCTTGAGGGTTTTTCGATCCTCCGTATATATTTCCTATTTTTCCTTGCTTCATTTTCTTCTTCCAGCATATTCACGCTTAAATTGGTTGTCCCTTTGGGTTGCTCTCCATTCTGTACCATGATCTCTCCGCCCTCGATCAAGTCTTGTATTTTGTGTCTCAAAATCCAACATTTTTTTGTTGAGTGGCCTGGAGCCTTTGAGTGATATGCACACCTCTTTATTGGATCGTAATTCTTTCCTTTTGGGTCTGCAGGCGGGGGCAACTCAATAATTTTCTTTTGGGCTACCAGCAAAGCTAGAATGTTTTCTAGCGGCTCACCCAAGGGCATCATTCTCCTATTCATCCCGATTCTCTATGGAAGTGATAGATGGTTACTTTGTGTTCTGATGGGGGGCGCGTTGTATAGCCCTATTTCGTTTTGACCTTGTAATACGAGGCACACATCCTCTTCTTCTGCCACATCATTTGTCTCTGAGTTATTCCCGTAGCTCCCTGCCTGAAGGTGTTTGGCCATTCCTCCCAAAGCGGAAAAATTCTTGATTTTCCCAGCTTTCAAGCCTATTTCTGCCATTTTACCATGTCTGATTATCTTTGAAAATGGCTTGCTTATGCCGGCTAAGACCCTCTCGTAATATGGCACTTCTTGAATGTCTATGAAAGTCATCACCATTTCGTTCTTATCCATGGGTGGGCTTACTTGAGCAACCGCCTACATTTCTGGGCATAATCACAGAAGGACTCATTGGGGTGCTTCTTGATTTTGGTCATTTGATACTGATCCGGAGCCATCTGGGACTGAAAACTGTACTAGTTTAGGAAAGCATGGGCCAACTCTTCCCAGCTATGGATCTTGGTATTGTCCAGTCTAGCATACCAGGTTCTAGCCTCTCCGGTCAAGCTCTTTTGAAAAAGTTATATTCTTATGCTTTCATTTTCGATGTATGCTCCCAGTTCTCCTATGTATACTTTCAAGTGGGTGTAAGGATCTCCTGACTCGTTGTATTTCTCGAAGTCTAGTACTTAGAATTTGTCCGGATAGCGAGCACCAGGAAATATGTAAAGGTCTGAGTAGTTGACACTACCGTAGGTTCCCACCCCTTTCATGGAGCGGATGGCTTCTTACATTTGTCTTATCTTCTTTCTAACTTCCTCGGTTTCTTTGTTATCTTAGACATAAATGGTTTCCTCTGTTCGTCCTCCGGTTGTAGCAACTTTGTTAGTCATACTGCCAAATTAGAATACCGGAGTGGGAATTTGGACGTCACTTGGCTTGATTGGGATTTGGATTCCTCCTTGTGTAGAGGATTCAGGTTGAGTAGCTGATTTCAGATTTTGGATCATCTTATATTGCTCTTTCAACAGATTAGCAATCTCGGTGACCTGCTTTTTGAAGCTTTCGAATTCTTCCTGAGAGACAGGAACCGAATTAGATGTAGGATTCTCAGACATTTTGATCGGTGGGGTTCGGACCTTTCGAGCTCGGAGTCGTGTTCGAGGACCAATCTACATAAGCAACATAACGTAGTTTAGTATTGAGAATCGGTAGGTTTGGATACATGCTAATGCAGTATGTTTTGTGTTGAGGGTTTTTTAATCTTTTCCTGCAAAACAACGATTAGCAGGTTTATGACAGGATAAGAAGATAGTGATCAATTCAAAGGATGACATTTTGTATATGTAAGGTGTAACAGGGCATGAAAAGACTTCCCGTAACGTTGGGTTTATCTGAGGCTGACCTACCCTAGGGTTACTCTCGCGGGCTTTTCGGCATGAAGGTCCCCAGATCTCAACTTACTTGATGGGAATGAATCCGATCTTTCAATTGGAGCGGATCTGAGTGGTGCATTTCTTGAGCCTCGTGGGGGAACGCCCCCTTGAGTCCAGTAGTCAACAACCTACGGGTTCGTCTTCTAGAGGAGGAATCACACAACATACATTCGCATACATTCATCGTATCTCACCGCATGCATATGATGACAATTGTGCGAAGCACTAAAATAAAGCATGTAAGACATTCATCGCACCATTCATTCAAACCATTCACACCACACACAGATAAGAAAGGAAAACAACAAGATTGTACGCGGCTTAAGCCCTCTAACTTCCCTAGCAGAGTCGCCAGCTGTCGACGCTGGGGAAATTTATTTTTCCTAAGATTTCATTTTTTCTACCCTTTTTTAAGATTTTGATTTATTATTTCGCTTAAAGGGTGATTTTTTAGGAAAAAACCGACATAAATGCCGACAGGGTTTTGAAAGGTTGATTTTAATGATGGGCCAATTAAACAGAGCCGCCAGTTGGTAAAGATTTAAATGGATGTACCAACTCATCCGATTTTTTAGGATTTTCGCAATATGGCCCAATATGTGACTTCGTAAAATTGGTCTCGAAACCGAGATTCATAGAGTTCGAGGGTTAGCTTAAGCGAGGCGAAGGTGTTAGGCACCCCGCGACTTCCGTGAAAACATGGTTCCTGCATCTTGATATTTTCCTAAGTGTGAAGAGTGTGTGTGTGTGTGATTTTGAAGGAAATCGCTATCTAGCTTTGGATTGAAATCGTGAGAAGTGCGCTATTTTGGAAGTAACTTAAAGCCTTTTTGAACTTATGCACGAGGGATTTGATTTAAAGAAAAGTTTCATTTTAGCTTTGATTTTGATGAAAAGCCTTTTTGAGGTGACGTTTTAGAAAATATGGTTTTCAAACCCTCCGCCAAATAAGAATCAAAATTCTTCTCTAATTTCAATTTTAATTTAAAGTCGTCTTACTAACCCCAACGCTATTTGGTTTTAAAAGATCTTTGTCGTTTTGTTTAAAAATTATTTTTTAGTGATAAACAGGAAATTAAGCATCAAAATAGGTCAAGGCGATCTGTGGGCATGAAAGCCATCTCAATAGTCCCGAATACCTACAATCACAATTTTTACTATCACGGGGCCTTAAATCCGGTTTTCATGGGATGGAACCCTCGATACCGTTTTAAGGCCCAAATTTACATTAACAATGATCGGATAATAACTTTACAATCGAAATAATGTCCATCGTGGGAATTAGGTCAAGATCCGATTCGAGGATCCCAACTTCGATATTCCTAGGCTCACAACATAATATATTGAAATGTAAGCCAAAAAAGATCTAAAAGCATGTTCCCGCAACCCTATCTTTTAGATTGCAATATCAAAGCCAACATTTCGAGGGACTATGTGTATTAACGAGATCTATGGAAAGGGACTTAGAATCTATGATATAAATCTGTAGATCTAAGATGCCTCAGATCCGTACAATGTCACAATCGGGATTAAAACGAAAATATATAACAAATGTATCCTACAACCGCTATCAGGTGATTCAATTATTAGAATCCCTAGCGTGATTAGTTAGGACCTCCTCCCTACTCGATATGGATCTAGGGTTTTGCAGAGTGTTCAAAATTGATTGAAAACATTGAAAATGACTAGATCTAACCTAGATCCGAGCTAATCTAGCATAAAGGTTCAAGCTTTGAAGCTTTAGAACCGGTTAAAGGTTAGATCTAACTAGATCTAGGGTAGATCTAGTGAAAAGATTTGATCTTTAACTATATACAAGTTAATAATCAATAAAATGGATAGATCTATAGATAAACAACCAATATATGTATAAAGATTGAAACTTTAAATAGATCTAAGTACAATAATATATATAATAGACAAAATCTATACTAGATCTAATAGATCTATATCAAAACTATATAAAAATCGAATCTTTCGCCAAAATAAACGAGATATATACTAGATCTACATTAGATGGCTTGAATCTAATTTGATGAAATTTGATGAGAATAGCTAGCTCTAGATGGGTATTAGAGAGGTTTTGGGGTGCTTCTCTCACTAAGCTACGCACTTTCTCTCTCTAACAATGCTATCTCTTCCAAAAATGAGCTGATTTCAGCTAGTTATAGGCTTCTTGGCTTGGCCGTAGGTATACCTGTGGCTAGCCGCATGTATACTTGCGGCTGCACTAAACTATCCGTAACTTTCAATCCGGGAAGAGTTAGAAAACGTGTCATACCAATCTGAAAAGCTTTGTTCGATACCTTCAAAATGATATATTATTCTCCCAATTCTGAGTTCGGGAAGGCAGAGAAAAAGGGAAAAACCATCCCTGGTAGATGTCGACTAGTCGTTCGATTTGCTTCGCACTAATACAATCATAACTTTCAATCCGGGGATAGTTGGGAGATGTGCCATACCATTCCAAAAGCTCTTTCCGTGAGCTACGTAATGACATAAGGTTTGGCTAATTCTGGATCCGAAAAGATAGAGCAAAATACAGAAATAAATCTTTCCATCGATGCCAGTTGGTCAACTATCATGCCTTAAGTAGCTTATCACTCCACAGTCGTTGAGATGGCTTCGTGCATGTTGATTTAAGTCTCGAAATCCTCTGTTCGGATATCCTCTGGCAAAAATGACTATTTTGCCCTCCTGCTAGGGTTAGAAGATATATGCAAAATTTCGAGTGTCTACATCATATATGTGTGTACTAAGTATATATGTTTGTACTATGTATGCATATACATGTGTGTGTGCTTATGTGTGCATATCCGTATGTGCAAGTGTGGGCCTTTGAAAAATTGAGAAGCTTTTATTCGCCTTTACCAAAAATAAAAGGCTCCATCAGCCTTAGTGTGTTGACCGAGGGTTTGGCCATATACTGGAGGTTTTTCTCCTTTTTGCCTAAACCAAATATGTTGACTAGTTAATGTGAGAAACTTTTTGCATGGGCTAAGTTTTGAATAAAGAAGTCAACATATTGTTTTTGGGAAATCTGTGTGCCTCACTTTAAGAATTAATTCGGACCTTCCGTTTTATATCAATACAATACGGACCATCAATTTCAAAATGGATTTCCAAATTACCTTTTTGCCCTCAACTTCAAAATCCTATCAATAGGAAAGCTTTTCTTCATTTTTCATCACCAATTCACAATCTAAGAAAAACTTACTTTCCTTGCCTACATTCTCTCTATAAAATCTTTCATTCGTTCTTCTACCAAAGTTATAATTTTCTGAAGAAGAGAAAATTGGTCAAAGTATTTGAGATAAGTTTTAAATTGTTATACCTGTATTATCTCATACTTGTTTATATATATAGATATTCAAATATAAATTGTTATACACATCTATATATATATATATATATATATATATATATATATATATATATATATTTCATCTATCAATATCAAATTAAAAGTCAGTACTTAGATACCGATATTCGGAGATATTTCTTAACAAAGAATATTATCTAGACGGTCTTTGAAATCATAAATGGTCTTTTATTGATATAGATAATTCATATAAATATTGTAAAATATTTATATAATTATCATATTATGATTCCAAAATTTAGTCAGTACTTAGACACCGATATTCAGAAATATTTTTTAATAAAGAATATTATCTGGACGGTCTTTCAAATCCTAAGTGGCTAAATTTTCACAACGTAGATCAAATATACAAAAATATTTATCTTTGAGTTAAACGAATTTATTTGATATATCAAGTATTATTTAATTGACTAAACTATTATACTTGATAACTGTCATTTCAAGTATTTTGCACACAAACTTATTCATTCATAAAATACTTGTTGCATTATATAGGAGTTATTTAAACTTTTATATCCGAACTTAAAGTTATATTTGTTTAGCCATAGAAACACATTCTTTATTTATAAAGAAAAGGAAAGTCTTTATAAAACTGCATTAATTTGTATATCTACTTACACAGAAGCTTTTTACTCAAATATAAAAGTCTTGAGCTTTTATCTGATCCTTAAACTGTTTATTTGCTTATTTGAGAAGCATCAAATATAAAAGTTATTTGAACTTTTATATATCTGTACTGAATTTCATCTACTTATATTAGAAGCATATTTCTATCAAATCTTTTATAAAAAGGGAAAAAGGTAGAGTTAGTTTATTTTATGTACCTGTGAGAAAGACGAGTAATTCTTTGACCAAGACCAGAGTCTTAGAGAGGTCAGCTGGGAGTTAGGTCTCTAGTGTACTTGTGAGGTGAGGAAGAGGTTGTCGTTTCAAGACCAGATCATAGAATAGAACTGAACTCAAAGGAAAGGTGAAACTAAGCTTGAGGAAGGAGTTGGGAGCTTGTTGTCCGAGATAGTTAATTGTGGATAGTTGTTAGTTTATCTTTAAAACTTTGTAAAGGTTTCTCCGCCTATTGAAGGAGTATTTATTACTGGGAGTAATAGGATTGCAAATCCTGGAGAGGAGCTTAAGACTGGATGTAGCAACATACCTAAGTTATATGTTGTGAACCAGATAAATCTCAGTGCATTGTGTGATTGAATTTTTACTATCTTGTTTATTAATTTCTGATACTGTAAATTAATCTACTAAAAATTCAAAAAGGCCTAAGATAAATTTTTTAAACGGTGATAATCTATTCTACCCCCCTTCTAGATTATTATTGGACTTTCAGAGGTGTTTTATTTTGAATCTATCACACAACTCCTTCATCATTGTGTTATTTAGATTCTTGGCATTATCTGATATCAAGATCTCCGGTTGTCCATATCGACATATGATATTGTTTCGGATGAAGCTGACGATGACCTCCTTTGTCACTTTAGGGAAAGATGTCACTTTTACCCACTTAGTAAAATAATCGATCATGGTAAATATGAACCGATGTCTGTTACCTGCTTTGGGCTCGATCGGACCAATTACGTTCATTCCCCATATAGAGAATGACTAAGGTGAAGTCATGCAATGTAGCTCGTTGGGAGGAGCGTGAATAACATTGGCATGAATCTGGCATTGATAGCATCGTCTGACGTGATCGTCACAATCAATTCTGAGCGACAACCAATAGTGCCCCGTCCTTATGATCTTTTTGGCAAGCAATGGGCCATTCATATGGGGTCTGCACACTCCGCTATGTACTTCATTCATGAGCCTCTGGGTTTGGTCCTTGTCCAAACACCTTTGGAGTCCCATGCCAACGGCTCTCTTATACAAAGTATCCACTTAGATGGAATTTCATCGCCATCTTCTGGATTCATTGCCTTTCGTTCCGACTTTCCCCACTGGGGATAGATCTGTCACGCAAGTATTCTTTTATGTTATGGTACCAGGGTTGGCTGGGTTGCAACATCTCATCTAAGATTTCTCCGATGTAGTCCCCATAAGCGGGGGTGCTTTGTACTGTAATTTCGATGGCAGGTGCACCCTTATTCTTAGACATATGGACTAATGATGCCAACGTAGCCAATGCATCTGCAAAGTCATTTCTATTTCGTGGAATATGTCTGAAGGCGATTTCTTCAAATTTCTTAGCCATCTTGATGACGTGTCAATGGTAAGGCAGTAAGTGAAGTTCTTTTGTGTTGTACATCCCTCTAGATTGTCGGATGACTAATTCTGAGTCTCCAAAAGTGGCTACTCATTTAACTCCCATATTTCAAGCCAATTTTAACCCCAGGATGCATCCTTCATACTCGACCATATTGTTGGAGTTACTAAATTATAATTTAACCGCCACTAGATATTGTCCTCCTAAGATAGATACGAGAACTACCCCAGCTCCAGCTCCTTTCATGTTCGCAGTGCCGTCGAAGTATAATCTCTAAAATTGACCTTCGTCCTCGTGCTTTGTCCTCTGGACTGTCATTACGCCTTCATCAAGGAAGTAAGTTTCCAAAGGTTCGAATTCTCCTGAGGGCGCTTCGGATAGTTGATCCGCTATCCCTTGATCTTTTATGGATTTCTGGGTTACGTAGATGATGTCGAATTGTTGTAGAATTAACTGCCATCTGGATAACCTACAATTTAACATAGGTCTATCGAATATGTATTTTAATGAATCCATGCGAAAGATCAAATAAGTAGTATGGCCGTGCAGGTAATGTTGCAGTCTCATGACGGCCCATACCGACGCGCAACAGGTTTTCTCAATCAAAGTGTAGTTTTGCTCGCAACTACTGAACCTTTTACTGAGGCAGTATATGGCTCTCTCCTTGCCCATGTCGTCTTTCTGCCCCAACATGCATCACATGGCATTAGGATTGACAGATATATACATAAATAAAGGAACACCATCCCTCGGGGTCACTAACACGGGCGCTTCAATCAGCTATCGTTTGATGGCTTGGAAGGATTTTTGGCATTCTTCATTCCACTTCCCAGAGGAATTCTCTCTTAATAGCTTGAAAATTGGTTCATAAGTCGTTGTCAACTGAGATATAAACCGACTGATGAAATTGATTCTTCTAAAGAATCCTCGGATTTCCTTCTCAGTATGAGGTGTTGGCATCTCAGTAATAGCTTTGATCTTGGTAGGGTCTATTTCAATGCCCCTGTTGCTGACAAGAAATCCCAGAAGTTTGTCTGATTTAACGCCAAAGGCGCACTTTGTTGGTTTAACTTCAGATTGTATTTGCACAGTCGAACAAATAATTTCTTGAGTGAGATTCATAGAGTTTGGGGCCTTGATTAAGTGAGGAGAATGTAACGAATGCAATTTTTGTGATTAAATAAAAATATTTATTGAGTTATATAAATATTTTTATTAATTTATTTATTGAGTAAAATAAATAATAAAGTTATTGTGGAATAGTTCATGTTAAGTGTAATTATGTTAAATGTTATTTGTATGTGGTTTGATGTAATTATTCTAATTTAACAATTAAATTAGATGATTATTGATTTATTTGAATAAAATGATATATTGAATTATTTGGATTAATTTTATAGATGGCCAAATAGAAGTTATGATTAAATTTATATTGTTACAATTTAATTGATTAAATTGTGACAATTCAAACGTTATGTTATAATGAGATATTAAAATAAATAGAAAGAGTTTTTATTTCCATTAAACCAAACAAGGCCTTATGACCTTTGGTTGGAAATAATGAGTTATTTTAATTTTGTTTTTTCAAACAAGCCTTAGTGGCTTTTGAATTGTGTAACTGATGATCTGATATTAAAACTCGTGATTATGCTTCATCAGTTTTTATTTGAAGCTTTATCAGTTTATTTGTTAAGCTTAAAATAAAAAAAAAGAAAGAACAGAGCTTTTGAGAGAAAAGAAAATTGAGAGTTTGAGAGAAAATTGAGAGAGAAGTTTGGAGATTGGAGAAGAAAATTCTACAATCAAAGGAGAGTTAATCAAGTTTTCTAAGCAATAGAATGTATAATATTCTCCACTGCATTCTTTTAATTTACTTTACTGTATATGAAGTTAGTTGTTCAAAGCATGAAATTATTTGATTATAATTGATTATAAGCATGTGTTAGAGATTATATGGTGATTATAAACCAATTTAAATGAATTAATCCATGAAAACATGTTTTAAAAATTGAGTTTTTGGTTTACAGAGTTCTGCTTTCATGTATGACATATGTGAATGAAAATTGATGCTTAACTTGGTTATTAATCAGTTAATTCATATTTGGTTATAATAATATGATGAAAAATGAAAAGAATGCAAGTAGAATGGATTAAAATGGTTGAAAGATGAAGTCACCGTGTTTAATTTGATTAAAATGGCTAAAACATGAATATTGGGTTTAAACAGGGAATTTTTGAGTTCTAATTGGTTGATTATGTGTATTATAATGATTAGATTTGTTAGAAACATGTTGGGTAATTATTTTCTAGCATGTTGGATGTCTGGATGTGTTTAATTTATGTGTTAGATGGTAGAATTCGGAAAATTTTGGCCAAATTTGGCCTAAGTTTTCACTGGTTCGCGAACTGTAGGAGGTGTCAGTCGCGTCTACCGCCCCGATGGTAGAAATGAGCTAGAAATATCGCCCCGGCGGCATATTTGAACTATGTTTGTCGCCCCGGCGACAACCTCGCCCTGGCGACGATTTCGTTAAGAAATTCACCGCCCCGGCGGTGGATCAGTTATTAAAAAAAAAATTTAAATTTATTTATTTGTTTTGTGATAATGTTATGTTGCTATGTGCATGTTTAAAACTTATATTAAGGTATTAAATGACCAATGAGATACCACGAGGGTTGTTAACAAATATTTGTGGAATATCGAATGTCAATCGAGATGGTACAATAAAATAGGATAAGAACGAGACTTAAAATGTATATGAATCTGTAATTAATTATCGTTATCGTTTTATAATCAAAATGTATAGCGTAATTAAGGGACGTGCATTATTTGAATCTGTAATCTACGCTCGAGACAAGTTTTCCACCCTTAATCTTATTATTTCGTTTGAAGCAAGTTCCTTATCTCAATTTATTACTTTTACGTTGAGCAAGTTTACCTTCCTTAAACTTGTTATTTCATTTAAAGCAAGTTAATTTTCATTGAGCAAGATTATAACCTTAGCTTATTGTTATTCAAGCAAGGTTACTATCATGATTAAGAGCTAAAGCTTTATTCCAATTATTTATTGTTTGATCATTGATCATTATTCAAACTTTGAACAGAATTTCTATTGTACAAACTTTATTGATGAATCAATTGTTTAGTGACTAGCAAACCCTTATTGATTCAGCTAGTCCTTAGTTGATGAGCGTTCTAAAGACTTAGAATATTTTTAAAATCTTTCCAAACCAAGTTCCTTTTGGTACGGATTCTGATGCTAAACTGAGATAAACAACCCTAATATAGGGGATTAATTACGCGACAGCGTTAAAATGTTTGTGCACAATACATTGCACAAAGGGCCGATCCCCCTGAGTACGAGATGGATGGTCCATAGTCTATAAGACTATTAAAGGTTACGGTAGAAATACTTGATAACCTAGGACATAGTTCGAGGTCTTGTGACCCTCAGATACAATTTTAATCTTGAATCTATATCCAGTTCTTGAGCTAAACATTCTATTGAGCTTTCAGATCTTTGATTTGTTTAGAATAAAATATAAGAGAATAATATATTAATTTGCTATTGTATTTGTATATAAAATATACAAATACAATAGCGAATCTAATGAATGATTCATGAATATGAATTCAAAAATTCTATGAAATGATGAAAAACGAAAAGATCCCCCGGATCGAATCATATCATTCCATTATATTGACAATTTCAAAAAACTCTCAGTAAGATTTATTTCAATAATCATATAAATGTTATTGTTTTTGTACTTGTGGGCAATTGTTTGCTCACTCTTTCACTAAAACATTGCAGCTAAGATTGAGAAATCGGACGAGCCGTCCACAAGTAAAGGCAAGGGCAAGATGTCGAAGTAGTAAGAGATATGTTACACGTTTGATGTTTATTTGTAATAAGACTTATTTTAAATTATGTTTTATTTTCTGCACTGATGTAATAGAGGTTAGATAACCTGGGATTTGTTTATTTAAGAGATTTGAGATGTAACCCCTTTTTGTGGGAAGATGTTTCATTCAGTTTAATTATGTTATCTTTAACATGGGTAGTTAGTCTTGAATATATGGTATAGTGAACACCAAATCTGTGGAGTTGAAGTACCCGGATTTAGGGGTGTCACAGGTTGGTATCAGAGCTGACAGGTTATGAACCTTTAGGTGGGGAAAACCTTAGGGTAGTAGCCTTTTGGAAGATAGAGAATACAGTGGTGATCAACTCTTATTGGGTTCTAAGGAATGAATTACGGAAATTCATAAAAGATAATAAAATGATTATGTGCTATGTGCTTATTTGATGACAAACTTATGTGCTCGCGAGTATTATCGAGTAGTAATTAAAACTTAAAATTTTGTTGTCAGGATGACTGATATAGGAGGACCTAGCCAGGCTAGGGAGGAGGAGCCCCGAGATATTCATGTAGTTCAGGAGCAGCTAGTGCAGAGGGAGCCATCCCCATTGATCACAGTTGCAGGTCCCGAGTACGAGCCTGAGACTGATCCTGAGGAGGATCCGGAGGAGGTTGAGGAGGAGGAGGAAGACCCTGAAGGGATATCACTATCTTCTTTAGGTGTTCAGATGTACGAGCAGGTGTATGATCGCAACATAGAGTTGCAAGATAGAGTAGAGGAGTTAGAGATGCAGTTGGCGGAGTGACAGACTGTCTTGGAGCAGAAGAACAGTGAGATTGAGGAGCTAGATATACGTCTTGGGGACGTGGAGTGGAAGCTGGCTCATGTTGAGAGCGAAAAGGAGGAGTTACGAGAACAGGTTGTGGAACGTCAAGCTGTTATAGAGCAGAAGGATGTCGAGATCCAGGACTTATCATCACATCTTGCAGAGGCCGAGCAGAGGCTAGCACAGTCTGAGTATCGACGAGAACAGTTGATAGCCAGGAATGAAATTGTACGAGATGAGTTGAAAGAGGAGTAAGCTAAGCGGGCGAGAGCTGAAACTGCTTGGTTGAGGGAGGCCAGCCGCACAGATCGTGTTGAATATGAGGTGCGGTCAAAGAAGGCCAAGATTGATGAGGTGGAGTATATTTTTCACACCACAGTAGATAGAGCTCTGGATCGAGTTCATCGTCATCCAGATATGGTGGATCGAAGGATGGTGACTCGTATTATGGAGCAGGAACGCAAGGAAGCTGTGCGCCGTGGGATGTCATCGTAGATAATGATTAGATATGCTAGTATGAAAATTTATGAAGTTAATAAGTTATAAATCCCAGTTTTATATAATGGGATAGAATAATGATGTAATCCTGGAACTTTATGATGTCAGGATAGATGATGTAAATAACTACGATGCAATTTCTATTATGTTTTGAAGCAGTAAATGAATAAAAATGCGAAAGTTTATCAGATGTGCTATGTGTTAAGTATTGTTTATAAATGTTTAAGTAATTGAGTAATAATCTAATAGCGCGAATTCTTGACAGTAAGATGTCGCCAAGAAGACAAACCCGTCAACAGACCCCTGAGGGATCCACCAATAACAATGAAGAAGCCAACATTAATCCAATGCAGCAGCTGGTGAATCTGCTAACGGGAGCATTTGCCAATCAACCCCAAGCTCAGGCCACGACTTTTAAAGATTTCAAGGCTGTTGGACCCCCAGAATTTCAAGGGTCTATGAATCCGATCGAGGCACAACCTGGGTCATGCAGATGGAGAAGGTGTTTGATGTCGCTAGGGTCAACGAGGACCAGAAGACTGCATTTGCAACGTTTATGCTCAAGTCAGAAGCAAGCTACTGGTGGCAAGCAAATAAGACTCGAGGTGGCCAAGGGATTATTCCATGGGAGCGATTTAAGGAGATATTTTTCGAGACTTATTTTCCGGCAAGCGCGCAGAACCAAATGGAAGTGCAGTTTCTAGAGTTGAAGCAAGGTACTACGACGGTACCTGAGTATGCTGCAAAATTCAACGAGTTGGCGAGGTTTGTGCCATATCAGGTCAACACGGATGAGCGAAAGGCTAGAAGGTTTGAGCAGGGACTGAAGCCTTGGTTGTATAGCCGAGTTTCAATGTTCCAACTGAATTCATTTGCGACAGTGCTAGAAAAGGCAATTATCGCTGAAGGAGGCAGTGATGCTCTGTCCAAATATAATCAGGAGCAGAGGAAGAAGAAGAATGAAAGTGAGAACAAGGCAAGTGGTAGCCATGGGGGCAGCGGTCAGAAGAGGAAGTGGAGTGATAGTAACTCTGCGGGAAGTCAGCAGGGTAATCAGAAAAAGAAGGTGGAGGTGTGCAGTAACTGCGGAAAGAGCCATGTGGGTGTTTGCTTGAAGGGTAAGAGGGTATGCTTTAACTGCGGACAGGAGGGTCATATCGCACCGAATTGCCCTAGTCCGAAGAAGGGCGCATGTTTTAACTGCGGGTCGAAGGATCACTTTGCCCGAGACTACCCTAAGAAAGCAACTACAGGTGGAGCCAGTGCAGGAAAAGGAAACAACGGTGGTGGCAATCTGACTATCACAGGACCGACACAGCCCAATCGACCTACCGCTCGAACATTCAACATGACGGTGCAGGATGCTGTGCAATCAAAGGATGTGGTGTCAGGTATCATTCCGGTCAATAGTATAAATGCTTACGTATTATTTGATTTGGGTGCTACTTGTTCATTTATATCCGATGATTTTGCTAGAAGATTAGGATTACCTCGGGAAGAATTAGATTATCCTATGAATATAGAAATTGCAAATAGGGAGGTGATTCCTGTTAAGTTTGTCCACAAGAACTGTCAGATAGATATTAAGGGTCATGTGATGACAGAAAACTTAATCCCAATTCGTCTTGGGGAGTTTGACGTTATTTTGGGTATGGATTGGTTGTTCAATCATGGGGCAGTTATTGATTGTCAAAAGAAGTGTGTAAACCTTAAGACTCCGTCAAAGGTAGTGTTTTATGGCAGCAAGTCGCCTAGACAAACGAGTTGTCTGACGATGATGCAGGCCAGAAAGATGTTGAAACAAGGATGTGTAGGATATCTAGCCTACATAGTCGATACCCGAAAGGTGAGTGTAAAGTTGGAGGAGATACCGGTTGTTAGGGATTTTACGGATGTGTTTCCTGATGATTTGTCGGGATTACCGCCAGATAGGGAAATTGAGTTTGTAATTGATTTAGCACCGGGTACAGCCCCTATATCAAAAGCCCCGTACCGAATGGCTCCGGTAGAAATGAAGGAGTTGATGGTGCAATTGCAAGAGTTGCTGGATAAAAAGTATATCCAACCGAGCGTTTCGCCGTGGGGAGCACCGGTGTTATTTGTCAAGAAGAAGGACGGGTCAATGCGTCTTTGCATTGATTATAGAGAGTTGAATAAGGTCACAATTAAAAACAAGTATCCGTTACCAAGGATCGATGACCTGTTTGACCAATTGAAGGGAGCAAGATATTTTTCAAAGATAGATCTACGAAGTGGGTACCATCAGTTAAAGGTGAGAAAGGAAGACATACCAAAGACAGCATTTCGAACAAGGTATGGTCACTATGAGTTTTTGGTCATGTCATTTGGTTTAATGAATGCGCCTGCAGCATTCATGGACTTAATGAATAGAGTATTCAAACCATTTCTGGATAAGTTTGTAGTGGTATTCATAGACGACATTTTGGTTTACTCCAAAACTCAAGAAGAACACGTGGAGCATTTGAGGGTGACATTGGAGGCGTTAAGGAAGGAGAAATTGTATGCAAAAATTTTAAAGTGCGAATTTTGGTTAGAATGTGTTCAATTCCTTGGACATGTTATTGATAAAGACGGGATTTCGGTAGATCCGACTAAAGTGGAAGCTGTGATGAACTGGGATCAGCCGAAAACACCGTCAGAAGTGAGGAGTTTCCTAGGTTTGGCAGGTTATTACAGGCGTTTTATTCAAGATTTCTCCAGGATCACCACTCCGTTGACGAATTTAACAAGGAAATCAGTAAAGTTCGTTTGGACGGAGAAGTGCGAAGAGAGTTTCCAAGAATTGAAGAAGAGATTAAGTTCGGCGCCTGTGTTGTCTTTGCCAGATGATACAGGAAATTTTGTGGTGTATAGTGACGCATCACATAAAGGACTTGGTTGTGTGCTTATGCAGAATGGTAAGGTTATTGCATATGCATCGCGCCAACTAAAAGACTATGAGAAAGGGTATCCGACCCATGATTTGGAGTTAGCAGCTGTGGTGTTTGCTCTGAAAATTTGGAGGCACTATCTCTATGGGGAGAAGTGTGAAATATATACAGACCATAAAAGTTTGAAGTATATTTTCACACATAATGATTTGAATATGCGGCAGAGGAGATGGATAGAATTGATCAAAGACTATGATTGTGAAATTCTATACCATCCGGGAAAGGCTAATGTGGTTGCCGACGCTTTGAGTAGAAAAGGTCGGGAGAAACTGTTTTTGTTAACTGCTCAGGAGAAGCTTGTAGCGGAAATGGCTAAATTGGAATTAGAGGTGAAGGGTCTGGCAGAGCCTAATGAAAAATTGTTCCAGATGGAAACTCAACCAGCTTTGGTGGAAAAAGTGAAGGAAGCGCAACTTCAGGATGAGGAGTGTATTAAGAGAGGAGATTTTGAACGAAGCTCACAGTTCAAGATTTTCGATTCACCCGGGAAGTACAAAGATGTACCAGGATCTTCGCCAACATTTTTGGTGGCCAAACATGAAAAGAGAGGTTGTTGAATGTGTTGCGAAGTGCTTAACTTGTCAGAGAGTTAAAGCGGAGAATCAACGACCAAGTGGTTTGTTACAGCCCTTGGAGATATCAGAATGGAAGTGGGAACATATCACAATGGACTTTGTGGTAGGGCTTCCAACTACTCAGAAGGGTTATGACGCAATATGGGTCAGAGTGGACAGACTGACAAAATCAGCACATTTTTTGCCTATAAAAATTAGATTCACTTTGGATCAGCTGGCAAAGTTATACGTCAAGGAAATTATTTCGAGGCACGGCATTTCAGTATCAATAGTATCAGACAGAGATCCACGTTTCACATCGAAATTTTGGAGGAGTCTGCAAGCTTGTTTGGGGACGCAGTTGAGAATAAGTACAGCTTACCATCCTCAAACCGACGGTCAGAGTGAAAGAACAATTTAAACGTTAGAGGATATGCTCAGAGCGTGCGTTATGGATTTTAAAGGCAACTGGGATGATCATTTACCTCTGGTCGAATTTGCCTATAACAATAGTCATCACGCGAGTATTGGAATGCCGCCATATGAAGCGTTGTATGGGAGGAAGTGCAGAACTCCGTTATGTTGGGACGAGGTTGGTGAACGTCGTCTATTGGGACCCGAGCTGGTACAACAAACTGCTGAAATTGTCAAGGTAATAAGAACCAGATTGTTAGCGGCTCAAGACAGGCAAAAGAAATATGCGGATCAGCATCGTCAGAATCGCGACTTTGAAGTCGGGAGCTTTGTGTTCCTCAAAGTATCTCCCTAGAAGGGAAAAATTAGATTTGGTAAAAAGGGTAAACTCAGTCCGCGATTTATTGGACCCTTCGAGGTACTGAAACGAGTAGGCGAGGTGGCTTGTGAGGTAGCTCTACCCCCCGAGTTAGACCACATTCACAATGTCTTCCACATATCGGTGCTACGACCGTATAAGTCCGATTATAAACATGTCATCGAATATGAACCGATGCAGTTTGAGAAAGATTTATCATATGAAGAGATACCTGTACAGATAGTAGACAGGAAAGACCAGGTTCTCAGAAATAAAGTGATACCTTCTGTTAAGGTAATCTGGAGGAACCACAGTGCTGAAGAAGCTACGTGGGAACTCGAAGAGAAAATGATGCAAAATTATCCTGAATTATTTGTTTAATCTTAGTATCGCGATTCTGGGGACAGAATCCTTGTAAGGAGGGGAGAATGTAACGGACGAATTAATTGCGTTGTGATTCTGGGGACAGAATCCTTTTAAGGAGGGAAGGATGTAACGAATGCAATTTTTGTGATTAAATAAAAATATTTATTGAGTTATATAAATATTTTTATTAATTTATTTATTGAGTAAAATAAATAATAAAGTTATTGTGGAATAGTTCATGTTAAGTGTAATTATGTTAAATGTTATTTGTATGTGGTTTGATGTAATTATTCTAATTTAATAATTAAATTAGATGATTATTGATTTATTTGAATAAAATGATTTATTGAATTATTTGGATTAATTTATAGATGGCCAAATAGAAGTTATGATTAAATTTATATTGTTACAATTTAATTGATTAAATTTATATTGTTACAATTTAATTGATTAAATTGTGACAATTCAAACGTTATGTTATAATGAGATATTAAAATAAATAGAAAGAGTTTTTATTTCCATCAAACCAAACAAGGCCTTATGACCTTTGGTTGGAAATAATGAGTTATTTTAATTTTGTTTTGTCAAACAAACCCTAGTGGCTTTTGAATTGTGTAACTGATGATCTGATATTAAAACACATGATTATGCTTCATCAGTTTTTATTTGAAGCTTTATCAGTTTATTTGTTAAGCTTAAAAAAAGAAAGAAAGAAAGAACAGAGCTTTTGAGAGAAAAGAAAATTGAGAGTTTGAGAGAAAATTGAGAGAGAAGTTTGGAGATTAGAGAAGAAAATTCTACAATCAAAGGAGAGCTAATCAAGTTTTCTAAGCAATAGAAGGTATAATATTTTTCACTGCATTCTTTTAATTTACTTTACTGTATATGAAGTTAGTTGTTCAAAGCATGAAATTATTTGATTATAATTGATTATAAGCATGTGTTAGAGATTATATGGTGATTATAAACCAATTTAAATGAATTAATCCATGAAAACATGTTTTAAAAATTGAGTTTTTGGTTTACAGAGTTCTGTTTTCATGTATGACATATGTGAATGAAAATTGATGCTTAACTTGGTTATTAATCGGTTAATTGATATTTGGTTATGATAATATGATGAAAAATAAAAAGAATGCAAGTAGAATAGATTAAAATGGTTGAAAGATGAAGTCACCGTGTTTAATTTGATTAAAATGGCTAAAACATGAATATTGGGATTAAACAGGGAATTTTTGAGTTCTAATTGGTTGATTATGTGTATTATAATGATTTGATTGGTTAGAAACATGTTGGGTAATTATTTTCTAGCATGTTGGATGTCTGGATGTGTTTAATTTATGTGTTAGATGGTAGAATTCGGAAAATTTTGGCCAAATTTGGCCTAAGTTTTCACTGGTTCGCGAACTGTAGGAGGTTTTTGTCGCGTCTACCGCCTCGGCAGTAGAAATGAGCTAGAAATATCGCCCTGGCGGCATATTTGAACTATGTTTGTCGCCCCGGCGACGATTTCGTTAAGAAATTCACCACCCCGGCAGTGGATCAGTTATTAAAAAAAAATTAAATTAAAATTTATTTATTTGTTTTGTGATAATGTTATGTTCCTATGTGCATGTTTAAAACTTATATTAAGGTATTAAATGACCAATGAGATACCACGAAGGTTGTTAACAAATATTTGTGGAATGTCGAATTTGAATCGAGATGGTACAATAAAATAGGATAAGAACGAGACTTAAAATGTATATGAATCTGTAATTAATTATCGTTATCGTTTTGTAATCAAAATGTATGGGGTAATTAAGGGACGTGCATTATTTGAATCTGTAATCTATGCTCGAGGCAAGTTTTCCACCCTTAATCTTATTATTTCATTTGAAGCAAGTTCCTTATCTCAATTTACTACTTTTACGTTGAGCAAGTTTACCTTCCTTAAACTTGTTATTTCATTTAAAGCAAGTTAATTTTCATTGAGCAAGATTATAACCTTAGCTTATTGTTATTCAAGCAAGGTTACTATCATGATTAAGAGCTAAAGCTTTATTCCAATTATTTATTGTTTGATCATTGATCATTATTCAAACTTTGAACAGAATTTCTAGTGTACAAACTTTATTGATGAATCAATTGTTTAGTGACTAGCAGACCCTTATTGATTCAGCTAGTCCTTAGTTGATGAACGTTCTAAAGACTTAGAATATTTTTAAAATCTTTCCAAACCAAGTTCCTTTTGGTACGGATTCTGATGCTAAACTGAGATGAACAACCCTAATATAGGGGATTAATTACGCGACAGCGTTAAAATGTTTGTGCACAATACATTGTATAAAGGGTTGATCCCCCTGAGTACGAGATGGATGGTCCATAGTCTATAAGACTGTTAAAGGTTACGGTAGAAATACTTGATAACCTAGGACATAGTTCGAGGTCTTGTGACCCTCAGATACAATTTTAATCTTGAATCTATATCCAGTTCTTGAGCTAAACATTCTATTGAGCTTTCAGATCTTTGATTTGTTATTGATTGACTTCAGAAAAACTATTACTCCTCAGTAAGATTTATTTCAATAATCATATAAATGTTATTGTTTTCGTACTTGTGGGCAATTGTTTGCTCACTTTTGCACTAAAACATTGCAGCTAAGACTGAGAAATCGGACGAGCCATCCTCAAGTAAAGGCAAGGGCAAGATGCCGAAGTAGCAAGAGACATGTTACACGTTTGATGTTTATTTGTAATAAGACTTATTTTAAATTATGTTTTATTTTCCGCACTGATGTAATAGAGGTTAGATAACCTGGGATTTGTTTATTTAAGAGATTTGAGATGTAACCCCTTTTTGTGGGAAGATGTTTCATTCAGTTTAATTATGTTATCTTTAACATGGGTAGTTAGTCTTGAATGTATGGTATAGTGAACACCAAATCTGTGGAGTTGAAGTACCCGGATTTGGGGGTGTCACAGAGAATGTGTTAGTCACCCCCTGACTTCCGTGAAAACACAGTTACCACTTTTTTAATATTTTCCTAAGATGAAGTGGGTGGGTGGGTGGGTGTGTGCACGTGTGATTTGCAAGAAAACTTAGGATATCTCCATCTAGCTTCGAGTCAAAATCGTGGGAAGTGCGTTATTTTGAAAGCAACTTCGAGCCTCTTTGAGCCTATGCACGAAGGATTTGATTTGAGGAGAAAGTTTATTTTAGTTTTGATTTTGATAAAAAAAATCTTTTTGGGGTGACGTTTTGGGAAAACATGATTTTCAAACCCTTCACTAAATATGAATCGAGGTCCTTTATTACTTTCAATTTTTAGCTTAAGGTTATTCTAATAACCCGTATCGATTTGATTTTAGAAGATCCTTATCGTTTTGTTTGAAAATCATTTTTTGTGATGATAAACGGTAAAATCAAGCATCGAAATAGGGTCAGGGCCACTCGTGGGCATGTAAACCATCTCAATAGCCCTGAACACCCGCAATCACAATTTTTCACTATTACGGGGCCTTAAATCCGGTTCTCGCGGGATGAGACCCTTAATACCGTTTAAAGGCCCGAATTTACATGTACAAATAATCATTTCGTAATATTACAATTGGAAAATATGTCCATCATGGGAATTACGTCAAGATCCGTCAAACACGAGTTTTAAGGTCTTGACTCCATTCCTAGGCTCACATTGCTCGAAATTATGATAAGAAAATATATTGAAATATTTATAAATCAAAATTTCAGAAAATGGCTCCCAAGGACCCTAATCTAGAAATTGCACAACGATACTAACATTCCACGAGACTACGTTTCAACGAGATCTAGCCAAAAGGATCTAAGATCTAGGAAATGAGATACTTAGATTTAGATTCGCATGACTCCAATGATAACGTAGTTGGGATCTAATCAAAGATATATCCCAAATTAGCTATCAGGCGATTCAATTTATTAGAATCCCTTGATGGCCAAAAGGTGGGACCCCCTCACCACTAGATATAGATCTAGAATTTTTTGGGGTATGCCAAATTAAAATGAATCACTCCCAAATAAAACATTTGGCAAAAAGGAGTAAATTCCATGATAAAGACGATAAATTAATAACGGGACATTACCGGGTGGTTAGGAGGAAATTACATTCGTAGGAAATCCTCTCTAATCACTCTAGTCCAAAACTATGCTCTAGTAGGCAAGAACAACCTCAAATGAGAATAAAATTACAATACAAGTAAATTTCATGCACAATAATCAATATAATGTATTAGATCTAAGCCAAATCTACATTACAATTACAAAAAGATTGGATTTTTCACCTTTGGGTGAGCAAATTACACCTCATTGAGCTGAAAATTAGATGAAATCACTCTAATCTAATTACAAATTTGATGGAATATCCTATATCTAGATGGAATTTAGTATCTCTCTCTAAGATTCTCATTTTTCTCTCAAAATTCTTACATTTTCTTCACAAAATTCCCTATCTTTTTTTTCAAAAAAAGCTAAAAATTGCCTTATATAGACTCCGGGTCTGGCCGTAGGCCCATCTGCGGTTGGCCGCAGGTGCTCCTGCGATTGGCCTAGGGTGGGGCCCATTGTCTCGATTTTCATGTCGTGTAGTCGACTTTTTGTGTTGCGCACTAAACGTTCATAACTTTCAATCGGGGAAGAGTTGGAAGACATGTCATACCATTCCGGAAAGCTCTTTCTAAGAGCTACACAATGACATAAAGTCTGGCCAATTCTGAATTTGGGAAGATAGAGCAAAAAGCAGAGAATCATCTTTCTGTAGATGTCAGCTAGTCAATCGACATGTCTTGCGTAGTTTGTCACTCGGCCATTGTTGTGATAGCTTTGTATACTCGTTCTAAGCCTCGTAACCTCTTTTTGATCATCTTGGTGAAATGACGTTTTTACCTCCTGTCATTGTTAGATAACAAGTGCAAAATTTCGGGTGGCTACAATGGATAAAATATAATTATTTGTATTAATTTATGAGTAAAATACACTGACACCCCATGTAGATAAACATACTAACACTCACCATCCCTCTAGTTTTTGAAGTAATAATTAGTATCCCTCTAGTCTACAATATGTAACATTCACTACTCCTAGTGTGGTTGACCAACTAATATCCACAAATATTTTTAGGGAATTGATATTTTCACAAGTAAATTTGATAATTCCACAAACTCCTCCTCACATGAATAGTAAGTAGGATTCACCCTCACATGAGAAAGTATCTTGTGAAACTAACAATTTCACTTGTGAAAATATCAATTCCCTATTTTTAATATAATGTCCAATACACCCTTCAATTATAATGTTTAATATATCCACTAAATATAAATATGTATATTATCATTTTCACTTAACTTGATCTAATTATTAACTTGTGCAATAAATAACATAAATGTCAAAAAATAACAAATATTCATTTGATCAAGAAATAAATTCATACACTTTTGCTAATTAAATTTCTCAAATATTAAAATTTACGTAATATACATTCAAACATAATTTTTTCTAATTAAAAAGTAAAATTTTAATACCCATAAAAAGTGTAAATTAACACAAAAAAAAATTATAATTATTTTTTCCATAAATTAAAATTTACGTAAAACAAACTTAGACAAAACTTGTTACAAAACGAATCTTATAATTCATATAAAAAATTATTAAAAATTATGTTAATTATTTTTCTCAAATATTAAACTAAACATAAGTCACACTTAGGCATAATTATTTACAGTAAAAATGACAAATGTTGTTGCTCAAAAACAAAATATATATATATATATATATATATATATATATATATATTAAAAGAAAAAAATCTTTTTACAAGATAAAAATAGTAATAAATATTGTTAACGCCAAGATTCGACAACGCGCTTGAATCACCAAGAACGCGTCAATCTTGCACAGAAACGAGACCATACTCAGAGTTCCGGGCGATTTTGCCGCCGGGGGATAGCTTAGGCGTGCGAATTAGTACAGGTTGAACAAGGTGTATAACAATGGAGGCTTGTAGCTTTAGTGTTAAATTTTGCATTACCTCTGAAATGAGAGGGAAGCCTTGTATTTATACCTCATCATCCATTTATTAAGCTTGGACCCCACATGGCAGCATAACATTCTATCACCATCAATCAAATCATGCAAACTAACCCGATTAAAACGCAAGTCAACCTAGTTAGGAGATTACATTTCTTAACTGGACTGGCCCCAACCAGCAAAGACCTCTACGTGAGGTAAAGTCCTCCACGTGGGGTCGGGCCCACCGAACCCATGTCCTAACATTGCCCCCTACTCTTTTATTATAAAAGGGTATATAATAAAGAGTATAAAAATAAAATTAATCTGTTAGCCTGGGATCCAAACGACCTCTTAAGTGTGTAACTGCCCCAAAAGGGGTCCCACCCAAATCCATCTTGGAACCAAACCCGCCATCATTGCCCTACGTGCCCCCAAAGGGCCCACCATAATCAATAAAATGGCGCCGCTTCTGGGAATCGTGCCGATTTTGAAGGGTTACCTTTAACAAAATTGTTTTGCCCCCAAAAATCGACCGCCACTTTTCAGATCTGAGTTCTCAAACCCTTGAAGCTTTTCTCTGTGCTCTCAACTTTTTTACTGCAACCTCACTCCAACTCCAGCAAGTCTTTTCCAGTTAACCTTACTTTCAGTCGATCAATGGCAACTACAGATGCCTCCAGTTCCTCTAATCCCTCCAAAACCACTGCCTCCGCAGTTGCCGCCACTATTCTTCCCGTTTCTACCATAGCCGTGACAACGGAAGCCACTGTAGTTGCCACCGTCGCCGCTGGTACTAGTTCCACCTCCCAAGGCCCCATTACAAGCTCTGATTTCCCCGAAAATCCTTTCTCTACTCCATCACCAAAAATCGAAGCCGAACTGGAAAACATAAAAATGCTGGAAGAGTACTCGGCCGAAAAATCATACCAGCATATTAACACCAGGTCCTCCATCAAAACACAAGAACTCGCCGCCATTCGTAAACTGTACCAAATCCCCATTACTTATGAGCTTCGTACAGCCAATCTGAATGAAAGGATGTACCGTCGCCCTGATGGTTGGACCGTCGTCTCCTCTCATGCCTTAAAGTATCGGCTTCATTTCCCCCTTCATCCTTTTATCTTAACCTTCCTCAGCGTCTTTGGGGTCAGACTCGCTCAACTTGTTCTGAACTCCTTCATTCATCTGGTATGCTTCATAGCATTCTACTATGATTGCAAAGTCAAACCGACCTTAGACTTCTTCTTCGCCATGTTTACTGTGATCCGATCGAGAGAATTCGGGTTCCGTCAGATCAGTAAATTACCAGTCAAAGGAGCCTAGAAGCGATCCTTGATGAAGACTCCCACTAGCAATAAGGGATGGCATTCCCATTGGTTTTATATCCGAGGCCCCGACATCTCCCCTATCTCCGACTGGGTTTCCTTCTCAAAAAATACAAATAATATTGACGGATTCCCAGTCGAACATTTTGAAGAATTCAAGTGGTTTGTCGGTATAATGCCCGAAGAGGAATGGGACTTCGAGCTCCTTAGCAGCCAAACGTGGTTATACAACCATGGATGTAAGTTCTGAACTCCTAATTAGCATTGTTATCGTGCTTTAAGATTTCTTTAAAGTATACTAACTCAAACTTTCCCTTCTTCAGTGTAACTTATCAAGCCGACAGTGCCCGTTAACATCGACCGAACTCTTTCCCTACATAACGAATCTTCCTCTGCCAATCCCGAAGCCAACCTCGGATCAGGACCCTCAACTACAGAACCCATTGCCGCCCGACCGATAACAGCCATCCCCATGATCCCACTGCCCAAAAAGAACACTCTGGAGATGAGCAGATCAGAAAAGTTGGTCCTGATGAAAAAGAAACAGCTCCGCAAGAAAACCTTGGTCAGACCATCTTCCCGTACACCAACTCCTAATCCGATCCCTCTAGAAATTATTGTCGAGGAGGATACCGAAGAGGAAATATTGGAGCTTGTCGCAAAAAGGCCTCGAAAAGAAGCATCTTCTTCTTCGGCACCTCCTCCCCTACCTGCCCCCATGCAATAGATCGAACTTCAATAAATCGAACCCCAACCTTCAAATCTCTCATCCAGCAACGTTCCCAAACCCCGAACCTTATGGCCCCAGAGTCCAATCGATCCGTTCCCATACGACCTTATCGATCACTTCAACCTGCCTGTCGACAATGATCGATTCAAAGATCATACCCCCGAACAATTTCTTGAAGACTATACTAGACTTCAATCCCAGGTAAGCCTTGACTTCGTTGTTATTAGTTCGCTCCATTTGTTGTCTTCAGTCTTTAATCCGAACTAAAACTTCTTCTTTGCAGGCCAATTCGGTCCTTGCCCGATCTCTTCCTTCCTTCTGCCATCTGTCTCAGAAGAATAAGGACGTCGCTGCAAAAAATGCATTTTTGAAAGGCGATATCCAGGCCCTTGAGTCAGACTTGGAGAAAGAAAAGGACCTTCATATGGGTACCCAGAATAAGCTCACTGACGCCAGTCGTGAGAATTACTAGCTTCAGAACCAGATGAGCATTCTCCAGTCTGAGTTCACCGAACTTGAGAAACAGAACGAACGCCTCATGGAGGAGCGAGTATTGTTGAAAGAAAATGATGCCGATCAGAAGAAGGCGATATCCCTCCGTGAGAAGCAAACTGAGGAGCTGCACTTCAAACTGAGAGATCTGATCCAAATCCATAATGCCTTGGAGAAAGAACATTTGGAGCTGAAGGGCCAAGGACCGCCGATGACCGAAGAGGTCAAGCTCCAAATAATTAAAGAATATAACGAGTCTCCCGAGCTGGCGGACAAGGTCATCCTTCAATTTTCCGAGGGATACCAAAGCCATAAGGAGAAGATCAAGGAGAAGATGAAGGTAGCTGGGTTAGACATCTCCATTCTCGACTCTTCAGATAATGAAGAAGAAATCGAAGAACAGCTTCCAACTCAATCCCGATAGAGTTGTTACTTTTTAGTTCATACTTTGTTAACTCTGAATGTAAGAAATATAATTAATAACAACAATGAAAATCAATGAAATAGTACAAAGTTTTTGGTAGCACACACTTATGTTATTCCACATTGATAATCATTTAAATTTACATCACTAGAAATAAGAAATAATATGACTTACTGATAATATCTCCTAAGTCTCTCAGCATGTCATGTATTCTTAATATCCAAACCATCCATAGCCCAAAGTCGGTAAGTTCCTGGCTTCGGCACTTCAACAATTTCATAAGGTCCTTCCTAATTCGATATGAGTTTGCCTGAATTCTGGGGGGTAGATGTCGATGCTTCTCGAAGGACTAAGTCGCCGACTTCAAACCTCCTAACCTTAACCCCTTTATTATAATGTTTGGCAGTTCTCCTCTGATAGGCCGCTAACCTTATCAAGGCTGACTTCCGAACTTCATCTAACAGATCTAAGTTAAGGCAAAATCCTTCATCATTATACAACTCTTTGTACTGACTGACCCGAAGCGACGGAGAGCCAACTTCAACTGGAACAAGGGCATCGGTCCCATAGGCAAGTCTAAATGGCGAATTACCTATTGTTGTTCTAGTTGTTGTCTGATATGCCCACAACACACTAAGCAACTCTTCGAGCCATCTCCCTTTGGCTTCATTCAGCCTCCTTTTGACTCCAATAAGTAGAGTTCGGTTGGTAACTTCTACTTGTCCATTTGATTGAGGACGGGCAACGGAAGTCTTCCGATGTTGAATCCCCAAATCTGTAAGAAATTATTCGAATTTCGAACCTACAAACTGCCTCCTATTATCCGAAACGAGTACCATTGGGATCCCAAAGCGATAGACCACGAACTCCTTAAAGAATTTCAAGCATTCCTATTTTGTGATTGTTCGAAGTGGTTTGGCTTCTACCCATTTTGTCATGTAATCAATTGCTACCACCACGAAACGAAGTTGTCCTTTAGCCTTTGGCAAGGGTCCTAAAATATCAATTCCCCACATGGCGAACGGGATTGGCGACAAGAACAAACATAGCTCTTCGGGAGGTTGATGAGGAATTGTTCCATTTAACTGACATTTGGGGCACTTTTTCACATATTCCTTTGCTTCTTGGAAGATGGTTGGCCAGCAGTAACCCTGCCTTAAAACTTTATACGTTAACGCCTTAGCACCCATATGATCCCCACATATCCCTTCATGAACTTCCCGAAGTACGTAGTCTGCTTCGGATGTAGTCAAACACTTCTACAATGGCACAGAGAAGGCTCTTCGGTATAAATCCCCATCGATCAAGATAAAGAAGGAGCTTCGATGTTTTATCCTTTTAGCTTGCATTTGATCTAAGGGAAGGACGCCATCGGGTAGATACGTAATGTATGGTGTAAGCCAACAATCCATCCGCTCTATCAGGAATACTCCTGACCTATGAATACTCGGCTCATTCAAAACTTCCAAATATACCGATCCACTGAAAGAAGTAACTTCGGTGGTGGCTAATCTTGCCAACGCATCAGCTATCGTGTTATCCTCCCGATCAATCCCTTGCATTCTATATGATCTGAAATAATGTAGTCGATCTTTTACCTAAACGGTTTCATATTCGGCTTCATTATTGGTTGCTTTGAACTCGAAGCGAATAGCCTGCTGGACCTTGAATCCTTTGGGATTTGACAAGATAATTCCCGTTCCACTAACATCGGAAGTCGAGGATCCATCCACGTAAAGTGTCCATGATGTATGAACCGGCTGAGCATCGGATACTGAACCCACAGTTAGACCCGAAGAATCGATGTCGGGTTCAGTGAACGAACATTCCACCATGAAGTCGGCTAGTGCCTGACCTTTTATTGCCGTTCGAGGATGATATTCCAGAACGAATTGAGTCAATTCCATTGCCCAGGCTGAAAGACGTCCTGACAGGTCCAGCTTGTTCAGGACCTTTTTCAAAGGTTGATCTGTATATATTACCACCAATCTTCCCTGAAAATAGTGCCTAAGCTTCCTGCTAGCTACCACAAGTACATAGGCAAATTTTTTTAAATTTAGATACCTGGTTTCAGCGTCCCGAAGTACATGGCTAACATAATAGACTGGGCACTGCCTTCCCCCCGACTCCCGAACTAAAACTGCTCCCACGGCCATAAAGCTTGCTGCCAGGTATAGATATAAAGGTTCCGAAGGGATAGGTTTCACCAAAAGAGGAGCTGAGGATAGATACCTTTTAATTCCTTGGAACGCATCTTCGCACTCCGAAGTCCACTGGAAGATCTTTTCATTCTTAGGTCCTTTCAGAGTATCGAAGAAAGGTAGACACCGTTCTGCCGATTTTGACATGAATTTGCGAAGTGCTGCAATCCTACCAGTCAATCGTTATACATATTTAAAAGACTACGGAGATTTCATGTCTAAAATAGCTTTGATTTTCTCTAGATTGGCTTCAATCCCCCTTTTGCTAAGCAAGTACCCAAGGAACTTGCCAGAACCAAGACCAAAAGTACACTTAGTCGGGTTCAGCCGGAGTTTATGTCTTATGACAGTATCGAAGCAATTTTCCAGATCATCCAGGTGATCCCGAACTCCCATACTTTTGACAATCATGTCATCCATATATACCTCCATGCTTCGGCCTAACAACTTTGCGAACACAAAGTTCATCATTCTCTGATAAGTAGCCCCTGCAGTCAACAATCCTTACGTCATTTTCTTATAAGCGTATATTGCTCGATGTGTAATGAATGTTGTCTTCGGTATATCCTTCTTATCCATAGAAATCTGATGGTATCCCGAAAAGGCATCCATGAAGCTCAGCATATCAAAATCGGAAGTAGCATCGATCAACTGGTCGATATGCGGAAGAGGATAAAAATCTTTCGGACAGGCTTTATTCAAGTCAGTATAGTCGATGCAGACTCTCCACTTACCATTCTACTTTCGCACCAAGACCACATTAGCCAACCACTCCAGGTAGTCAATTTCATAAATGAAATATGCTTTCAGTAATTTGGCAATCTCGTCATCTATGATCTTCTGCCTATCAGGAGCAAAGATCCTCTTCTTCTGCCGAATAGGCTTTTTGGTTGGGTCCACACACAACTTATGGACAGCCACCGATTTGTCAACTCCGGGCATATCAGTAGGTTCCCAGGCGAAGATATCTACATAGACCCGAAGCAATTCCATTAAATTTGTCCGGAATGGCTCCGTCAGTCCCGAGCCTATTTTAACCAACTTATCACCTTTACCCGGGATCAGCTCTATCTCTTTTGTCTCTTCAGCAGGTAAAGCGAGGGGTTCTGTACTTCCCTCGGTGAATGGCTCAACCTCGATAGCCATCATTTGCTTTTGCTTGTTGACTCCCACTGCAGAAGATATCAGCGAATTTCGATAGCACCTTCGTGCCATGTCCAAATCGCACTTTACCTCACTGACCCCTCCTGGAGTGGGGAATTTCAACTTAAAGTGAGATATCGAGGTAACGGCGTGTAGTGCCGCCAAAATGGGTCTACCCAAGATGGCGTTGTAAGCCGAATCAACATGCACCACAAAGAATCTTACTTTAACCTCCACATGCCGAGGTGTTGTGCCGAAGATCACTAGAAGCTCAACAGTCCCAGCCACCCGAACTGGATCATTGCTGAATCCATACAAAGGGGGTTCTTGTCCTACCTCCATCCTTACTCCCCTAGGTCTAACCTATTGTATGCATGAGTATACAATATGTCGACCGAAGAACCATTATCAATCATTATACGCTTCATGTCCATCGATCCGACCTGCGTCGTAATAGCCAATGCCCCTTCATGCAAATTAATAGGCGTCGATGGGTAATCCTCATCGGTAAAAGAAATCACCGTATTGGGAAATAATCGATCTTTCACCAAAGGTCGTTCTGAGACTGAAAGTATTGCATCTATTAATCCCCGCCTCTTCTTCCCGACTTTCTTTCCGAACGTTCCCCCAATGATAACATCAACACAGTTTCGGGGAGGAAGGTTCGGTTTAGGTTGTGCTTCTATCTGCCTATTACTGTTCGCCCCTCTTCGGACACCAGAACTAGAGACCTGTCGACCCACAATGTACTGTACCAATTCGCCACTCTGGATCTTCTTCTCTATCAGGTCTCTTAAGTTATAACAATCCTCCGTGTCGTGACCAGATGTTTGATGGTATTCACAATAATGATTGGGATTGCCCCTGTGGGATCGGGTAGTAGTTGGGCAAGGTTCAAAAGAGGGTTGATCTCTGATCTCCTCGATGATCTTTGCTCGACCCATAGTAAGAGGCGTGTAGACTTTATTCACGTTTTTCTTCGGAAAGGGCGGTTTGCCCCCTCCCGAGCCACCTTTTGAACCTCCCGCGCCATAAAAATTACGCTTCGGCTGGTTGTCGAGCCGAGGAACGTGATGACGATCCCTATCTTTTGACTTTTCCTCCAACCGATCTTGAGGGTTTAAGCTCTTATAGGCCTCTTCTACTGTGATGAGACCCTCTACTCGACCATAAGTTTCAGCCAAATCCATAGGTGGGTTAAGAATGAGGTCTTTCCATAAATCTTTTGATTTAGTAGCATCCAGACCCATAGTGAAGAACCCAACCGCCTGCTGTACATTCAGATTAGCTATTGTACCAGCCATTTCTCAGAATCTCTTCATATACTCACCCAAACTTTCCCCCGATCTCTGCTTGACCTGCGTCAAAGTTGTGGTCAGCTTCCCTCGCTTCTTGTTACTCCCAAACCGTGGATGAAATTTGTCACTTAAATCCTGCCACGATCCTACGGAGTTCGAGAGGAGTGACGCCATCCATTCCCGAGCCGTATGTTTTAATGTAGTAACAAACATGTGGCATTTGGCGGCATCGGGATGATCATAATAGTTCATTATCTGGTTATACCCGTGAGTATGCTCATAGGGATCGCCTGTGACGTCATATGACTCCAAAGGCGGCATCTTCTTAGTTTTGTCTGCCTTTATTTGCTCTATTTCCATGGTGAAAGGCGAGTTTGTGGCATTCGACAACTCCTTAGCCTAAATGACTTCGGCCAATTTTTCTTCTAACTCAGCCAAGCGTCTGATGAGGGGATTGGCTTCATCCCTTCGGGGTGGTAATCTAGACCTGCCACCCTGTTTTGATCCCCTTGCCTCTAAAACATTATCCCTGGAACGGCCTACTCGCCTGTTTCGGTCTGGTGTGCGGCTCATGAGCCTGCTTCTGTCCTGTGAATGGCTTCTTTGCCTCCTTCGAGCTGAGGAGTGGCTCTATCACCTGCTCATCTGCCGCGAAGGGCTTCGGCACCTGCCGCGGATTTGGGAGCGACTATTTAGCATGCTCTCATCCTGCAAGCGGCTTCGGTACTTGCCACGGACCGAGGAGCGACTATGGTGCCTGCTCCGAACTAGGGAGCAACTATGGTGCCTGCTTCGAACTGGGGAGCAACTATAGTGCCTGCTCCAAACTGGGGAGCGACTATAGAGCCTGCTCCGAACTGGTTCGGAACTATCCGAACGATATGTCCTGGATTGGCTCCGATTAGTGAGTTGTCGACCATGGGGTCGGCTTGAAAAGACCTCCTCTTCTCCTTCCAGCCTAGCCAAATGTTCAGCTATTTCTCGCTGTTGTTGGCGTAAGGCTTCTACTATATCTAGATTTTTTGCCCTACGTTGGGTTAGAATCCATTGTCGCTTATCCCCATGATCAGCGTTATTTTCTGGGTAAACCAGGGTTCGGGCCGGAGTACCCGCCAGATGGGTCGAAGGCTTTGGCGTTTACTGATTAGTAAGAAACAAACGACGACAAACTGGTGCTGACTGGACTTGCAGGGGCGCCCTAGGTTGACCCTTTGGTCCCAATCTCTCCCTTGCCGACGATCTAAGTCGATCAAGGACCGATCTCCGTAATGGGGTATTGGAATCAGCTGACCTCTCTTCTCGGTTAAAAGTTGTATTCACCATTTCTACTATTCTTTTCTCCTATCTTATGAGTGATTAAAAAGTAACACTAAAAAGCTCTCCTTCTAGCGCCAATGTTAATGCCAAGATTCGACCACACGCTTCAATCACCAAGAACGTGTCAATTCTACACAGAAACGAGACTACACTCAAAGTTCCGGGCGGTTTTGCCGCCGGGAGATAGCTCAGGCGTGAGAATTAGTACAGGCTAAACAAGGTGTATAACAATAGAGACTTGTAGCTTTAGTGTTAGATTTTACATTACCTGTGAAATGAGAGAGAAGCCTTGTATTTATACCTCATCATCCATTTATTAAGCCTAGACCCCACATGGCAGCATAGCATTCTATCACCATCAATCAAATCATGCGAACCAACCCGGTTGAAACGCAAGTCAACCTAGTTAGGAGATTACATTCCTTAACTGGACTGGCCCCAACCAGCAAAGACCTCCACGTGGGGTAAAGTCCTCCACGTGGGGTCGGGCCCACCGAACTCATGTCCTAACAAATATTATTACATTTTCTTTTATTCAACATTGCCACAAAACAACACCAACTATATACTAAAAAAATTAATCAAAATCATAAACATCCCCATATTTTGACATATATTCAAGAAAATTTCACATATGAAAATCATAATATGAAACTAAAATTCAAATAATAATTTTTATTATTAAACACCAAAAACTAAACTATCAACATACCCAATTCACTCTAATTAGTACAACTCCATTAATAATTTAATTTAAAATTCTTAATATTTGTATCATTTATCCATAAATGTGTTAATTAAACTAAATTAGTTTTTTTTATAAGTTACCAACAATTTAAATGAGATGATCTTAATTATAAATAAAACTATAATTAAAATGTATTGTATTAAAATAGGATAATTTTGTCATTAAAAATATATATATTATTCATGAATTAAAATTTGATAACATACAAGGATAAATATGTAACTTTATCTATTTAGTCAACACTAAAAACTTGCAGGGGTACTAACTGTTACTTCAAAAACTAGAGGGAAAGTGAGTGTTATTATTGGTTGTTTAGAGAGGGTGTCACTGTATTTTACTTTTAATTTATTTTCACTTTAAACCATTTTATTCCATAATTAATTTATTACTTAGTCTCTGAATTATTTTTAATCATTTTTGAGGTCGTCATTTAATATCTCAAAGGTGGGTTATATAATACCACATTTTCACTTGGGATTATAATGATATCCCTCTTTAAATTACCTTAGAAATGACTAAATATATTCCATAAAATTAATAACGAACTAATTATAAAATAAATAATTCATAATATCAATAAATTAAAATAAATAGTCATATTTCACTTATCATTTTTACAAGTAAACATAATCTAATGATACATTGGGGTTGTAGGAATCGTAGTAAGAATGGAATGACTCGTTCTCATATAATGAAAAAAATTATGTTTGATTGTTCCATTGAAAATACAACGAATCATTCTCATTCTTGTCAAATTTGTGAATTTTATTCATTGGGGGAGTGAATGGAGTGACTCATTCCAACCATGAATGGAATGAATCATTCCACTCACCATTTCATTTCATTCTCTATTTTATTCATTCACCAATTTCATTCTTTCAATATAAACATAGCATAAGTTCCTCTAAATAATCCGGGCAGTCTAAATTTTTTCTTTAATTAAAAATTATTTCATCTCATGTATTAACTCGATCAAAATAGTCATATTAGTTAGCAGTTAGCACAAGGTAGGTGAGTTCAGGGTTGCGTGCCGGAGCATGCCAGTTGGCGCGCGTGTAGCATGTGTGAAACAACGAAGAAAATGCCTTATCATCTCAGCGCAAGGCCAGGAAGGCAAATTTAATACAAGTTTGGTGGTAGGTGCAAGTCTAATTAATTTGGGCTGCATAAAGATTTTGAACAACCTTTTCTCTACTCCAGTTGAACTTAGCTTTATATAAACACATATGCATCACCCCTAATTCTCATATCCCATTATTATCCCCCTTATTTTACTCTCAACAAAATACTTCATCCAAACACGCCCTTAACATGACGACCAGCAGCGCAATTGTCACATGTGCATTCATTGCGGCATCCATGTTTATTACTATGCTTCCGAGCACTATTGCACAGGCGCCGGCACCGACTCCACTCGAAGTGCCGGCACCGGCGGCGACGCCGGGGCCGTTCTGAGTGCCGGTACCGGCGGCGGCACCAGGGCCAGCAGTGGATTGCCCGACAGCTCTGCTTGGTATGTCGGATTGTTTGGACTTTATTACGACAGGAAGCAATGAAACAAAGCCCGATCTGGTCTGTTGTCCGGAGCTTTCTGGGCTGTTAGATAATTAGCCCATTTGTCTGTGCCTGCTGCTTGGGGATACTGAAGCGACCTTTGGAATTCAAATTGATCTCTCTAAGGCACTCACGCTTCCTTCTACTTGTGGGCTTAAAACTCCATCTCTTAGCCTGTGTCCAGGTTCTTCTCTTGATTCTTAATACTCCCTCTCCTACTAATCTACTGCACTTAGAGTTTCTGTGTTTTTTTTCTTTTTATCAAATAAATATTGTTTGAATGAAAATTATAAAAATATGGTGAGAAAATATGGGAGAAATTTTAAAAATAAAAGATAGGAGAAAGAAAGAAAGTTCAAGGTGACAAAACTTCAAAACGATAGTTATTTTCTCTGCTCTTCTTTAATAAAATAAATATTATACCTCTTCGTTTCATATCATTTTGAAACGATGATTTTTTTTTAAAATATATATTTTTTTTAAACATTACACCCTTTCGGTTTGAGATATAATTCTAAATGATGAAGTAATTTTAAGAAAAAAAATTATATTGTTAACGTTAGGTGAAAATGTTATAGTACTAATAGTGAAATGACAATATTCAATTTATAACTTCTTTTTTTCTTTTTTGAGAATTTATTATATTACAATTCGATTCTTAGATTCATTTCACTTAGGCTATGTTTGTTTGCAAGGATTACACTTGGGATAGGACTATTAATCCCAAGTGTCTTGTTTGTTTTTAAATTTGAGCTTGGGACTATTAGTCCAGGGATTATAAAATAGCTTAAGATGAAGGATTATTTAATACCATGTCTAGCTAGGTATTATAATCCCATCATGAGGGATTAAAATTTTATGGACAAAACTAACCTTTATTTTTTTGTATTGCTACAGTTCTATAGTCAACAAATTAACTATATAACAAATTATACTTACAAATAATTAAATATTGAATCATGTCTTTTTTGATTGATTGAATATTGTTTGTTTACGTACAGTGCTACAGTGCTATAGCAACTTATTTTTCTAAACAACTTATTTTTTTAAACAACTTATTTACACAACTTATTTTTTTAAACAACTTATTTTTCAAACAACTTATTTTCTTAAATAACTTATTGGTAAATAACTTATTATTAGTAAACAACTTATTTTTTAAACAACTTATTTTTTCAAATAACTTATTTTTTAAACAACTTATTTTTTCAAATAACTTATTTTTTAAACAACTTATTTTTTTCAAATAACTTATTTTTTAAACAACTTATTTTTAAAATAACTTATTTTTTAAATAACTTATTTTTAAACAACTTATTTTTTAAACAACTTATTTTTTTCAAATAACTTATTTTTTAAATAACTTATTGGTAAACGACTTATTTTTAAACAACTTATTTTTCAAACAACTTATTATTTAAACAATTTATTGGTAAATAACTTATTATTAGTAAACAACTTATTATTAGTAAATAACTTATTATTAAACAACTTATTATTAGTAAATAACTTATTTTTTTAAACAACTTATTTTTTAAACAACTTATTTTTAAATTTGTAAAACATTAGTCCATTTGACTTATTGTTAAATACGAACTTTCGCAAGACTAACTTTGTAGAACAGTAGTAAGCTAGCAGTTTATACATATGCACGTATAACTTTGTTAAATACCCAGTTGTTATAATTTCATATGGATTGTTTAAAAAATTATTATCTTAATGTAAACAACTTATTTTTCAAACAACTTATTATTTAAACAACTTATTGGTGAATAACTTATTATTAGTAAACAACTTATTTTTTTTAAACAACTTATTTTTTAAACAACTTATTTTTCAGACAACTTATTTTTTTAAACAACTTATTATTAATCATTTTTTGATGTATAAACAAGTTTAAATTATAGTTTAAAACATGTTATTATTGGTAAGGGTATAATAGTCAAAACAATATTTTTTTATCCAATCCTTTAATTAATCATGAAAAAACAAACATAACATGGGATTATTTTAAGTTATCCCATGAATAATCCTATAAAAAACAAACATGTGAGTAGGACTATTTAATCCTAGGATTAATAGTCTTGGGATTATAATCCCATGGATTATAATCCCGGGATTATAATCCCGGGATTATAATCCTTGCAAACAAACATGGCCTTAGGGTCTAAGGGGGAACATGGAGAAAGGGTCGGGGTGAGTTAGAGCTCCTAAGTGAAACTTACATTTTTCATGTAACGTATTGATTAATTTTAAAATCGGTTTTTTTGCTGATAGTTAGACTCAAATTAATCTAAGACCAAGCACAGTAACCTTTCTTTTATATTCAATTTATACCTAGATTATAAGTAATTTGACATGTCAGGAAATTGAATAACTTTATAATGTAAATTTGGAATAAATTTTTAGTACTAGAATGGAGAAAGTTGCAATTAACTTGCAATTATTTAGTGGTTGTGGTATTTTCTACTTGGCACAAAAAGTTGTCACGTATTTTCCGCATTTGTAGGAGAACTTTTTAGTCGAAAGGAGGTGTCTTAATTTCCTTAAAATATCTTTATTATTAGTTATTTTATTCCTTCCAATTCTTTTTAATTGAAGTTTAAAGAGAAAACACAAAAAATAAAAAACGTAATTAGTGGTTTGTTTGATTCATTAAAGTTTATATAAAATTTCAAATTTATCCTTCTAAAATATATTGGAAAAGATTAACAAAGTAGTATTTAATGTAGGGATAATATGAAAAATTAAATAATTAATATTTATTTAAAATATACAAATGATAAATAAAAATGAACAAATTTGGCTCATACTGTGTTTTTCTTCCGGCAGGCTTGCAGGGACGGTTTAGGATTTCGTGTAAAGAGACCTTTGACCGAATAGGTTTATTTAATTTTAAGTCTTGATTATTGTGCCAATTTTTGGAGAATTGTATTTAATTCGTCATTAATGAAATATCAACTATTAAATATTTTGAAGTTATTAGTGTTTTGTTTACTAATTTTGAGGTTTGTTGTGTTTCGCACGTGACCTCCCTTTCCTATTCGGGAAGGGGGTGTTATAGAGTTGGTATCAGAGTTTTGGTTATGATTCTGTAGATTGTCTTTAAACTTGACCTGTGAGTTATGGGTAAATCACTGGGTAGACGTAGGAGTTTGTTTCGATTTTGTTTTCTATTTAGTTGGTCTTGATTTTGACCAACGGTCGATCTCTTTTCGATTTGTAGTTAATTTAAAGAAAGTGAGATAATATGTCGAGGTTATTATTGTTATGCGATGGAGTAATGATATTAGTTAAAAATTTTGATTAGATAATTAAGGAGAATAAAGCTATATTTTGGATTGTTAAGAAATGATCATATTTGTAATATGATTATGATATGAGTATTTGTATATGCGAGTATTTGATTTTGGAGAATTATTTGTTAAAGTTATTTTTGGTAATAATTTATTATGATCTTAGAATTGAGAATTTAATTTGGGTGATGATTTAATTTATGTTAAGCTTGTGGATAATTTAATATATGTGTATTGATGAGATAATATAATAAAGTGAAAAATATTAAGTATAGAGGATCTCTTGTAAACTTGAGTGTAGATATTCGAGGTAATTAGATTAACCATTTGAGATTAATAATCAATTTTACGGATATTTTCTAACGGATATTGGAGTTATGTTGTATGAAGTTTCTTTGTGATAATAATATGAGATCTTAAAATTTGTTAGGTTAAAGTTTGCAATAATAGAATGATTGATTCATTAAATGATTAGATATTAAGTAATGAAATTCAATTCATTTTAAGATATTGTGAACGACTATAGTTTGCTTATGCAGATAGTAAAATATGACTTGGAGTTTGATATAATGAGAAGGAGATTTTAGTAGTATATTCTTTGGTGTAATAATATTTGAGAACTAATTCTGATTGAGGTAATGATATTTTGAAGCTCTTGAGGTGCTAGTGAGAGTTGGTAGTATAGTTTGTAGAGCTGTTTTATTTATCTGATGTCCTTGGAGTTTTGCATGAATTTATATAACATAAATATATATATATATATATATATAACAAAAATAATTTGCTAGATCCTAGTCATGTGTGGAAGATAAACATTTTATGAATTAAAGATAATTTTGAATATTTGGGTATTCGAAATTATGGATGTGGAGAAAATTATGTGTTTTCGAATTACGGTCCGAAGAGTACGTTTGTAAGAATGAACTTCAAGGAAGTTGACGGGGGCACGCACCAGTTATGGAGCATGCGGTTTAATTCGATACAAAGCGAAGAACCTTAATGGGGCATGACGCGGTAGCTGCCAAATCTTGTACAATTACATGGATAATTGTGTGGACCGATGGACTTACCAGTCTTGATCGTTACAAAGGGCAATACTACGTCTTAACTAAAGTTCATGAATAATTATTCAATTTAAATAAAAATAAAAATAAAACTTTCTACAGCTTATTTGAATTTTGAGGACGAAATTATTTTTAAGGGGGAAAGAATGTAATAACCCATATTTTTGTTAATAATTAAATATTAATTGATTTCATTTATAAAAGTATAATTGAATTGTAAAAAGGTAAGTTATTAATTTTTCTTTCTTTCTTCCTTGTTTCGTTTGAAAAAGCTAAATTCTTTTAATAGATAATTAAATAATTGATTAAATTAAAATTGAGGAGTCCCTTAGGGTTTTGATAACTCCTATATTGATTCCTATTTCTATTTAAAGAGAAGAGGTGTAACCCTAATTCTATTCTAATTTGATTAGTTGAATTCCCAAGTAGAATACTTATACGCACTGCAGCTCATTAGAAAAATAATAATTAATTCATCCAATGTCGGAATTGAGTGAATCCAAAGCCTATTTTTTTAGTTTTTCGTTCTCTACAATTATAAAGAGGAAGAAAAGTTATTTGACGTCATCTTCATGCCTGAAATTGCTGAAAACCGCAACATATCCCAATTTCCGCAACTATTTTCAGCCCTAGTTTTAAAAATTCGTAACTCAGTCATACGAACTCTGAATTGAGTGATTCTTGAGCCTATTTCGTGTATCTTTTTTAGAGCTACAATTTTATGAGACAAGAAGAGATTTTGAAGACTCTAGAAGATTCAAAAGTCAAATTCTTTACTGCTGCATATTGAAGAAAGGCGAACAAGGAAGATAAATATTATTTTATATTTTGATTTTAAGTTTAGTTATGAGGATTTTTAAATTAAAGATTATTTTTTTAAATAAAGTAGAGATATGGAATTAGAAGTTATGATAATCAGAAAGAGGTGATAAATTTATATTAAGGAATATTATTTGATTGAATGTAAACGTTAAAATCTGAAAATCAATTTCTATATTTTAAGGTATATTGTATGGGTCATATCTCTTAATTTGACCGTTGGATCGTTATAATTTTTGGATATGTTATACATATATAAGCTGAGCATATGTTCACCAATTTTGAACCGTTAAAGATTAACATATTATTTGTTATGAATTTTAAGAAAGAACTGATCTGAAATTTTTGTAGCAGAATTTTTAGCGACAAGTTCTAATATTTAAAATTGTATAACTTAATGCTTTTAAATCTGATTTGGGTGATTCTTGAGGCTAAATTGGAGTATTCGAAGTTTAGTTTCTGTTAAAATCAATTAGTTTGACAAATATAATTTAATTAATAGTGATAAGGCCAGAATAGTGGACTAACGTATTAAGAATAATTTGTCATATTAAGGTTTTAAGATTTCTTAAGTTTTGTTATTAATTTTTAAGTTTTGGAGTATGAATAGTGATCTAAGGCGATAATTAAAGGCACATTGAATGGAAATTATTAGTTTGGATTATATTTAATTCGAGGCGAATATATTTATGTGGTGATTAAAATTTCATATTTGATATCGTCGGCATTGGAGGTTAAGATTTTGTGGAGTGTACTATAAGTGATTTTGAGTATCAGGTACGGATTCCGTACTCCACTCCTTTGATTATTGTTATATTCTTTATATCTCGTGATATCTCGTTATTCGTTGCCTTTTGCTTATATTTCTGTTGGCGCTCTTAAATAGAAGTTTGATCTTCGATATCTTCACTTTATTCTATAATTTGAACTCTTTTCCTTCTATTATAATTTAAACATATTTTATATTTCTTCAGCGATACTTTCATCATGTTGATTTATTTGTTTTGCTAATCGCTCAGAATTTGGTGCTCGCTTAATTGTTTCGTTTATAATCAAATTCTTATTTTGCTTTGGTTTGGTCTAGATGTTCCAAACTTATTCATATTTTGTAATCTTTTGAATTTGTTCTTCATGCATAAAATTTTATTGATCTTTGTAGAGTAATACATGTTGTTACCTTCTTTTGGAGACATTGTGTTTATGATTTGATTTGGTTCAACATGTATGTTTTAGAACCTTTTGTTAGTATTATGTTACATGTGTTGTGACATCATATCTTTGTAGACTAAGTGATAGGGTATACTTGAGCTATAACCACCTGTGGAGGTATCACAGACATGTCCTCTTAACACCCAGGCATGACACTTTCTGTGGCAGTGTGATCAGTCTACGACATATCCTTTTTTTTTGTATGCTCTCGGTGTGAGCTTTGGCCATTTGATATGTTTATTCAGGATGTGTATGAGCTGGCCCTAATTTCTGTTTTATTTTTCGGATTGGTGATGTTTGTGTTAGATACACCTTCCGATTTACATGTATTTGGATTCGCAGTCCAATGTGTGATTTGTCTGTGTGACAAGATATATTTGTGTTTTGTTTTAAGCTCGGTATAAAATAACCACTTAGCCACTTTGATTCAGCCTTTTGTTTGTTCATTAATTTTGTTGATTCAGATATATTCTATTCAAACTTTGAAAATTATATTTTTTTTCCGTCAGTATTTATTCTTGAGACCTTACTCAGTATTTTGTTCAGTTGATTCCATTTTTCAGTTGTGCATCTTTTGTATATCTTTATCCGTACTGGGCATTTGACTTATGTTGTGTTTTTCTTCCGACAGGCTTGTAGAGACGGTTTAGGATTTCGAGTGAAGAGAGACCTTTGACCGAATAGGTTTATTTAATTTTAGGTTTTGATGATTGTGCCAATTTTTGTAGAATTGTATTTAATTCGTCATTAATGCAATATCAACTATTAAATATTTTGAAGTTATTAGTGTTTTGTATACTTATTTTGAGGTTTGTTGTGTTTCGCACGTGACCTCCCTTTCTTATTCGGGAAGGGGATGTTACAGATGGTCAGCACTATCATCCTCCAAACCTCATAAAAGAAAAAAAAATTACGACTTTTTGAAATTCATATTTAATATTTAGGCTTGAATTATAAATGTTCCTGTGTTATGTTAATGATCTTTCATCAATAGTGTTGTCAAATGCGTATTATTTTTTTATGGCAATTTAGGTATTGCCATCCTTTACTTTTTACGTATTTTGTTAAGTTTGTGTGTAAATTACTATAATCTAATATTAAGGATGAATAAATTATTATGGGGAATTATTTTTTGCCGAACAAAAATTTGTTATTTTTATAAAACTTTACTCACATAAATGTGAATTCGTATACTATTACTATTCAATTAAGTGGAGTTTTGCATACCTATCAAATTCTTTTGTAAAAGTATTAATTCCCATTGTAAAATATTAAAGGTATGGCGTATTAAATCTCGTATTCCATGGGCATACTTGTGAGTTGTGACCTAAAAGATCTAGCGGTTAGTGGAATTGTAAGGTTCCTAAAGTCTACTTAAGATAAATTATAAAACCACTTCAAATACAGTTGATTTTTATATTAACTTAACAATTCAATTATACAGATGCACAACTTATGTAAAAATAAAAAATTATGAACAATATATAACTCGTAAATTTTTTTAATTTTGATCGAACATTGCTGAAGTTCAGCAAGCTAACAAGTCAAGAGGAGATATTTGACCATTTCAAGAATAATTTAGACATCAACTTATAATTCTCAAATACAATATATATATATATATATATATATATATATATATATATGACATTAATGCTTTTATTGACTTTTTTTTTACTTTATTATGAGATTTATGCATGCATGCATGCATGCATGTATGTATGTATGTGTGTATATACATATATATATATATAGGGTATGCATCCATGACAACCGGTTGCTGGGAGTACTATTCCAGCAACCATCATCTCTATCGTTGATGAATATAATGAATGGCAGAGATTTAAAAAAAAAAAACTGCCGCTAAATATTGTAGCGGCACTAAAATTTATCAAAAGTCAATGCAATTATAATATAATAATATAAGCATCACATGATTATAAATATAATAATATTATTAATTTGTCATTGCCGCTACATGTTGTAGCGGCTGACCCTTTCCTTCTTCTTTTTTTGTTGGTTGTCCCATTTTGTTTGTCCAATAGCCCAATTTAGTTTACTAACTAATTTTATTATTATTAATAATATTAACTAATTAATATTAATATCAATATTAATATTAACTAACTAATATTTTCTTGTCCCAATTAATTTGTCATTCGTCCCAATTTATATTAATAACTAATATTAATATTAATAATAATATTAACTAACTAATATTAATATTAATATTAATAATATTAGTAAATAATTTTAATATTAATAATAATATTAACTAACTAATAATTTTGTAATAATATTTAATTTAAAAGTTTAAGATAATAATTTTGTAATAATAATATTTATTTTAAAAGTACTAGTTTTTGTAATAATAGTTCTTATTCCTGTTACTTACCCGACATGTCCTTTTTTAAAATAAAAAGTCATTTTTATTCGGCAATTACAAAATTAATAATATTATTATAAATATTATTACAAAATTATTATCTTAAACTTTTAAATTAAATATTATTACAAAATTATTAGTTAGTTAATATTATTATTAATATTAAAATTAGTTACTAATATTAATATTAATATTAATATTAATATTAATATTAATATTAATATTAATATTAATATTAATATTAATATTAATATTAGTTAGTTAATATTATTATTAATATTAATATTAGTTATTAATATAAATTGGGACGAATGACAAATTAATTGGGATAAGAAAATATTAGTTAGTTAATATTAATATTGATATTAATATTAATTAGTTAATATTATTAATAATAATAAAATTAGTTAGTAAACTAAATTGGGCTATTGGACAAACAAAATGGGACAACCAACAAAAAAAGAAGAAGGAAAGGGTCAGCCGCTACAACATGTAGCGGCAATGACAAATTAATAATATTATTATATTTATAATGATGTGATGTTTATATTATTATATTATAATTGCATTGACTTTTGGTAAATTTTAGTGCCACTACAACATGTAGCGGCAGCTCTTTTATTTTTTTAAATCTCAGTCATTCATTATATTCATCAACGGTGGAGATGATGGTTACTGGAATAGTACTCCCAACAACCGGTTGTCATGGATGCATACTCATATATATATATATACATATATATATATATATATATATACATATATATATATACATATATATATACATATATATATATATATATATATATATATATATATATATATATATATATAATCTAAAAGAGAAACTTACAATTGAATTATTTTGATAAACAAAAAATATATAAGAAAGTTAAGTCAAGAGGCCATTCAATTTTCAATTGAATTAAATTATTTTGATTGGTCGAGCTGATTCAAATGAGTTGACTCAAATTAAATTAATTAATTATTATTCATTAAACTTGTATTAATAAATTATTCATTCAACTTTCATTTTCCATTCCATTCACTTCATTCCATTTCACTTCCTCTCTCACTACCATATTAATTTTCTCTTCATTTTCCCTTTTTTATTAGCTAGCAAATTCAAAAGTAAGACCTTTTAACTTTGTCAGTCCACAACTTTAATAACATACATATTGAATAAAAGAAATATTATTATTTATATTTTTAAATTCATATAAGTGCATATTTTTCTTTACACTATTTATATATATTCACCGCACAAAATTTTGTATGTATTCAAAATTGCTCAGCAACATACTTGTACACGAAAATATTAAACTATAAATAAAAGATATATGTACTCCTTCACTCTTCTTAATTTCTTTCTTTTTGTACAATTAATTTGGCATTGCAATGTGACTTGTGGTGGTACTTAGTATGTCTATGATGGAATGCCACAAAAACAATTAATATTGATTCCGCACTTCTTTTTAACTTTTTTTTTTAATAATTTTGAGTTTTGGGTTCTACAATTTTTAAGAAATGCAGTTGTTTTATATAACCTATAGGTTTACCAAAAGTGACTCTAAAATTTTGATATTAGATAGGCTTAATAAGATGAAGTACAAAAAAAATATTTTTGAAATTGTTTTGAAAACTAGCCATACCTGGTATGGTTACAAGCTTGCTTAAATTTGATTAACCGAACCTGCCTTTGTTATCTTCCACAGCTGCTCCAAGTCCTGGAGGAGCTCCAACATCAAGTGAACGGTCTGCATATTCACCAGGTAATAAAATATCTTTACCTTAACTTTTATTTCCGATATTTGTGGACAACTGACTAAAGTTTTGAAGTACACTTTTCTCTTAAATCTTAACTAATGAGATTCAAAGGTTTAAATTTTTTTAAAAAATAAAATTTTAAAATCTAACAGATTATGTGATAGAACAAGATAAAAGCTAAATTTTATTTTCGATATTTTTGGACAACTGGCTAAATATTTGAAGGGCACTTTCTCTCAACTAATGATGCTCAAAGCTTTAGATCTATAAAAAGAAATATTGAAAAAAATGACAGATTATATATATATTTTTGGCTGAGCGACAATTCTGTCTCTTTAAAGTGCCACTGAGTGTCAAAATCATCTCTAAAGTTCCTTTTTTGTCAATTGAGTCCTCTAACTCATTTTTTTAAGGGCAATTTTGTCTTTATAAGTATCCAAATATATTACATATATTATTATAATACAAAACCAAATAAAATTCTAAACAATATACTCCCTCTGTTCCTAAAAGAATGACTAAATGTACAAAAAAAAATTCAGAAAAGAATAAGATAAAGTACATGGTAAATATGTCATTTGGTGGGATCTATTAGTATAAAAAAATAAAAGTACTAATTACTTTATATAATTTTGTGAGGTCATTAAGGATAAATTTTAAAAAAAATTATTCTCTTCCCTCTACTTTTTCTTTTCGTGCAAATTCTACTTTATTCATCTTTTAGGAAGAGTGAAAGTATATTAATATTCATAATATATATATATATATATATATATATATAGGGGACTGATCCATAACTCGCGTTAGCTATGGACACTATTCCAACTAACTCATCTCTTGCCGTCCAATGGAAGATCTAAGGGCTGGCTGGGGCCTGACCGCTACTCTCTCCTACGGCCAGCCAAATTCTTTTATGCTGGCCGCTACTCCCTCTAGCGGCCAACATAAAAAGTCGTAAAAATAATTGGCCTTCTCCTCAGGACAAAAGTCTAAAATACCCTCATCTTAGTTAGATTTAAATAGTTTAATGTATAAAATATTTTGAGTTTAAATTTTAAACAATCAAATTATCACAATAATTCACAATGTTAAATTATATTAAATAAGAAATTATATAACAAATCTTTTATATAAATAAATACATTGAATATATTTGACAATTTATACAAATAAATACATAGAAACTAGTTAACATATTTATTTGTATAAATTGTCAAATATATTCAATGTATTTATTTATATAAAATATTTGTAATATAATTTCTTATTTAATATAATTTAACATTGTGAATTATTATGATAATTTGATTGTTTAAAATTTAAACTCCAAATATTTTATACATTAAACTATTTAAATCTAACTAAGGTGAGGGTATTTTAGACTTTTGTCCTGAGCAGAAGGCCAAATATTTATACGACCTTTTATGTTGGCCGCCACTCTCTCTAGCGGTCAGTCAAAACGCGGCCGTTTTGACTGGCCACTAGAGGGAGTAGCGGCCAACATAAAAGAATTTGGCTGGCCGTAGGAGAGAGTAGCGGTCAGGCCCCAGCCAGCCCTTAAATCTTCCATTGGACGGCAGGAGATGAGTTAGTTGGAATAGTGTTCATAGCTAACGCGAGCTATGGATCAGTTCCTATATATATATATATATATATATATATATATATATATATATATATATATATATATGGAGTGGTATTTTATTCACCTCTTCTTCTCACTCGCTTACTACCTCCACCATTAGGGCGACAAGATTCGCTTCTCCACCCCTCTCCACGTCATCACTACGATCAAACTCACTGTCATTGTGTCCCTTATCGCCTCCTTCATCAACCTCCTTGACTTCAGTTCCCCAGATCTGGAATTGATATGATGAACAGGTGGAGAGTTCATAATAGGATGAAAGGGATATAATTGGTATTGGTAATTGACAGCTTTCATGGGTTGAGTGAATTTTAATTGAAACCTTTTTCCTTTAATTTGATATATACAAACTTTGGATTTTAGTCTTTCATTATATAATAATAATAATAATAATAATAATTGTTATTATTATTATTATACAAACTAATTTTCAAATAAATAATAATAATTAAATTTTGAAATTAAAAATACTAGTTAATGTTCAAATTTTTGTTATTCTTTTGAAATTTGAATTATTATTATTATTGTTGTTATTGTTGTTGTTGTTGTTGTTATTATTATTTTGTATTTGTTTTGACATTTTTACCCTTATTAAAACTACAAATGTTGAGTACATGCCTCAAATTTAGGTAAATTTTGGTTTGTGTAATAAAATTAATATCAATTGACCATTTTAAGAATTCAATTGACTAAAAATAAATTTTAAGGACAACTCTGATATTCGATGACAACTTGGAGGAACAAAATTGTCATTCAGCCACCTTTTTTTTTAATCTCCATTTTGGAGAGTACAATATGCCTCATAATTATATACATCATCACTATTACAATATCAATAATTAAACAAGATTCATATAGACGAACAAGAAATAAATTCACAATCAAGTGTCATACAAAGGAGGAAATTACACACTTCACATAAATAAAAAAATAAACTCACACAAGTAAAATTAAACTTAAGACTTAAAGTTCACAAGGGCTCTACCATAACTACCAATCTAAAACTTTATTGCCTCTAATAGGTTATATGATGAACAAGATAAAGTAAAACTATCTCAAATTAACTTTAAAAGTCAATAATAAATTAGTTAATTTATTATCTTTGGCACAAGCCAAAATTAAACTAGTTAATTTCTAATGTTACCTCATGTTAACGCAAAGATTCGTCCACGCGCCCAATCACCAAACTGCGCGTCCAATCCTACACAGAAATGAAACCACACTTAGAGAGCTGACAGCTTTCGCCGCCAGGGGATAGCTCCAGTATGAGAATAAATATAGGTTGAACAAGGTTTAACAATGTAGGCTTAATGCTTTAGTACTGAAAAAGATGATTACTTGTGAATTAGAGTCTAACCTTGTATTTATAGTGATCATACCATCAACTACATGTCCGTCCCTGTATGGAAATAGAACTCTTCATTAGGTTAGATACCATAATGGGATTAAACTCAATGTCTTTAAACGAAGAAAGTCAAATTATATCCTGACATTTTCCTTAAGAGTTGGAAATTAAATATAGTTAAGATTCCTTAATATTCTCCCACTATCCAAACAGACTCCTACGTGGGAACATACCTCTACATGAACCATGGCCCACCATATCGATCGGACCCAAATATACACACCCCAACATTGCCCCCCAGTCTTTCATTACAATGGAACATTTAATGGAAGAGTCTATCATAAAAGCCCAATAATTAAATGAACACACAAGGCCCAAAATCTAATTCTTCGGTAACGTACCCAGCACACATTGCCAGGCCCCACCACTATTTTTCAATCCATTTATTCTGTCGTATTTGGAAAACCGCGCGGAACCCAAAAGTCAAACAATTTAAAACCTCCTCATCTCCAAAATCAACCGCCACATTTCAGATCTGATCTCAAACCCGCCCAAACTCTCTTTGCATTTTTCCCCCAACTGCAACCCTTGCTCTCACCGGCAAAAAATACCTACCGATCAACTCATTCCACCACTCATCAATGGTTGCCACAAACACCCCAACATCCACCGCTCCATCCATTCCCTGAACACCACTTCTTTCACCCCAACACCAACTATAGCTAACCCCACCAACGCCACCGCCATTACTACTGATGCTACCATCGTCACCACCGTAACCTCACCAAACCCTCGAACATTAGGCCCTTCCTGTTAGGTTTGTATATAGCGCGAACATGCAATCAAATTACATAAATAGTGCAGAAGCGCGATAAAATCAGATTTTAAAATTTTATACAAACCATCACCAAGATCAATCCTTGTGCTCAATTAACGATATAAACAAAAGAGAAAGAGAATAAGAATTATACCCTCGTAGAACAAAGCTTCCTCGGGTACAAGTTCAACTCCTAGTCCTTCGTGTTCTCCTCGAATGCTGCAGTGTGATTCCTTCCTTTGATCAACGTTAGCCACCCAAGTGTTTGGCCTCTAGAGGTGATCCACCAAGGAAGAACAAGTATTCAAGAAGTCGGGTATTTGGCAAAACCCTAGTTTCTATCTCTATAGAAATTGTAAGTACTCTCCACAATCTAATGCAAGAATGTGTAACCCCAATCTATGATAAGACCCCTCTTATTTATAGATGTAGGAATAACTCTTCCCTAAACTATTTAGGATTAGGGTTTGTATTATAATTAAACTCCTTTAATTAATAATGCTCCTAATCCAATTAGGAATCCATGGAAGAGTACTTCTATTAATTAATTACCAATCCCTATTAGGAATTAAATAATAGTAAAAGTAATAATAATAATAAGACTCCTCTTATTAATTTATATTTAATATTTCCAAAATATTAAATAATAAAAATTAAGCTATTTAATTTATTCTATCTCCATAGAGTAAATTAAATACACTTAACTTATTATTATAATTATGTCATTTACTTCTTAAATAAATATTTTCCTTTTGTGGTGTGACCCTTTAGGTTCTCCATATTAAACCGGTTGTGAATAAATCAATTAGAACAATTATAATCTTATTTAAATAAATAAATTAAACTATTTAATTCATTTAAATCAATAATATTTATTCTACAATAAGGGTAAGCCCCCTTAGCGATCAACGACTTTTCAGATAATATAGATTTCAACATTAATCACAAAAGAACCTTTGAGTAAATAGTTACCGTACAATTCAATCCTTCTACCATACAATGTCCCAATTAAATATAAAACATGGATTTACTGTCAAGTCTTATTTTATTTAATTATATGCATTTCGATTCCCAAATGCACAACTCTAAATAATGCAAATTAGAAACTCTTTTCTAATTTCATTCTGCCTTGGCCAAGGACTACTGAGTTGTCATTTATCGAATCACATAGGACATTCACATCTTTTACTAGACGTGGTAGATTCTTTGTTGATCATTCACCTATCTCCATGTACAACTTATTATACCCAATCATACCCTTTGATATACCCCAAAGGTCTTAAGGGACATGTCAAAGTATAATTCATCATACACAAGATACTATGATGATCTCAAGTCCAAGGATCACTTGTACTACTATCATTAGAGGAATTCCTATTGACAGACGAGTAAAACTCCATTAGGTATTCCTTAGCGAGCCACGTTTAGTGAACTTATTCTCTAATAAGCACCTACATACTTGCTTTAGTGTCTCCACACAAATGATTATGAGATCAATCATCCTCTTCCTAAGAGCAAGCAACGTATGTACTAATCTATCCGGATTCACTAATCCCCAATTTAGTAATCCAACGATTAGGAACAATTTTAGTTTGTGAGCTATCTAGAATTTAGATCTCATTAGCATGATCACCATCATGATTCTAAAAGCATTGCTCAAAACTATGGGTTTATCACATTTAATATAACAGCACCATGTAGATAATATAAAATACCTTTTTAAGAAAATCAATTCTTTTATTAATAAATGAATAAGATTACAAAGTATATGCTACATCATATCAAATATGATTGGCTTGTGTGCATACTATTATCAATCTCCTACTTGTACTAAAGCCAATCGCCATGGTATCTAATACCCATCTTCTCTAAGTGACAATCAAACTGTTGTTGAGTTAAAGCTTTAGTAAATGGATCTGCAATGTTGTCTTGAGAGTCCACACGCTCCAGGGTGACATCTCCTCTTCCAATGATTTCTCTAATCAAATGAAACCGCCGCAACACGTGTTTGGATTTCTGATGAGACATGGGTTCCTTAGCCTGCGCAACAGCTCCGGTGTTGTCACAGAATAAAGGTACAGCTCCTCTAATGCTAGGAACCACTCCAAGTTCAGTTATGAACTTCTTCATCCAAACAGCTTCCTTTGCAGCTTCACTTGCAGCTATGTACTCTGCCTCTATCACTGAATCAGCAACTGTTTGCTGCTTAGAACTCTTCCAACTCACTGCGCCATCGTTTAAGGTAAACACATACCCTGAAACGGATTTATAGTCATCTTGGTCTGTTTGAAAACTTGAGTCTGTATAGCCCTCTAGTTTCAATTCAGACCCACCGTAGACAAGAAATACATCCTTAGTTCTTCTCAAGTACTTTAAGATGTTTTTCACAGCCTTCCAGTGCTCTTCTCCTGGATTCGACTGATATCTGCTTGTTACACTAATTGCATGAGCGACATCTGGTCTAGTACATATCATACCGTACATGATAGATCCTATTGCTGAAGCATAAGGAATCTTACTCATTCGGTTTCTCTCCTCAGGTGTCTTTGGGGCCTGTTTCTTGGAGAGATGTATTCCATGGCTCATCGGCATGAGACCTCTCTTGGAATCTTCCATGCTAAACCTCTTTAGCATCGATTCAATGTACTTTCCTTGGGTCAAGCCAAGAATCCTTTTAGATCTATCTCTATAGATCTTTATCCCCAAAATATAGGATCCCTCACCCAAGTCCTTCATGGATAAGTGTTTAGATAACCAAATTTTGATCGACTATAGCATAGGAACATCATTCCCTATCAGTAATATGTCATCAACATATAATACAAGGAATGAAGCAGCGCTCCCACTAACCTTCTTGTACACACATGGTTCATCCTCATTTTTGATAAAATCAAACCTTTTGATTATCTCATCAAAAAGGATGTTCTATCTTCGAGAAGCTTGCTTCAATCCATAAATGGATCTTTGTAGCTTCTAGACTTGGTTTGTTCCAACCGTTGAAACAAAACCCTCTGGCTGTATCATATATACATTCTCCTCAAGCTCTCCATTGAGGAAGGCCGTTTTCACGTCCATTTGCCAGATCTCGTAGTCATAATAAGCTGCAATTGCAAGCAAAATCCGAATGGACTTGAGCATAGCTACTGGTGAGAAGGTTTCATCATAGTCAATTCCTTGTCTTTGTTTGAAACCTTTTGCAACCAGTCGGGCCTTATAGGTCTCTATCTTGTCATCTGCTTCAGTCTTTCTCTTAAAGACCCATTTACACCCAATAGGCTTAATGCCCTCAGGTGGTGAAACCAAAGTCCATACTTGGTTTTCATACATGGATTCCATCTCGGATTTCATGGCTTCTTGCCATTTCTCTGAGTCTTCACAACTCATAGCCTCTTCGTAAGTCAATGGATCATCATCATCTATGATGTGTACCTCATCACCATCCTCTATGATGAATCCATACCTATCAGGTATCTTCGGTACTCTTGCAGATTTACGAATAGGTAGTGATACAGTAGGTTCTTCTACTTGGTCAGGTACCTAACTTTGATCCGTAGTATTTTGTGGTTCTTGAACTTCTTCAAGATATATCTTACTCCCATTGACCCCTTCAAGGATAAACTCCCTTTCCAAGAAGGCAGCGTATTTCGCAACAAACACCTTTTGATCAGTCGGGTGATAGAAATAATACCCTGATGTTTCTTTAGGGTATCCCATAAATCTACACTTATCGGATCTAGTCTTCAACTTATCTTGCTCAAACCTTTTGACATAAGCTGGACAACCCCAAGTCTTAACATGCTTAAGATTTGGTTTCCTCCCTGTCCATATCTCATATGGGGTCTTTGGGACGGATTTGGTAGGTACCTTGTTAAGTAGGTATGCAGCCGATTCTAGGGCATAACCCCAGAAGGATACTGGAAGGTCGGTAAAACTCATCATGGAACGAACCATGTCCAACAATGTTCGATTTCTCCTTTCAGATACACCATTCAACTGTGGCGTCCCTGGTGGAGTCCATTGTGAGATTATACCATTTTCTTTGAGACAATTGAGAAACTCATTGGTTAAGTATTCCCCTCCTCGATCCGATCGAAGAATCTTAATACTCTTACCAGTTTGCTTCTCTACTTCACTTCTGAATTCTTTGAACTTTTCAAACGATTCAGATTTGTATTTCATTAAATACACATATCCAAATCTAGAATGATCATCAATGAAAGTAATAAAATAAGAATACCCTCCTCGTGCATTCGTTGTCATAGGTCCACAAACGTCTGTGTGTACCAACGCTAATAACTCTGTAACTCTTTCTCCTTTTCCACTAAAAGGGGATTTAGTCATCTTACCCATGAGACAAGATTCACAAGTTGGATATGATTCGTAATCAGATAGCTCTAAAAGCCCATCTTTATGCAACTTAGATAATCTTGTTTCATTGATATGACCGAGTCTACAGTGCCACATAAAGGTATAATTAACATCATCTCTTTTTCTTTTCTTAGTTTGTTCAATTTGAAGTATATTTTCATGCAAGTCAAGTATGTATAGTCCATTCAGTAAGTTCCCAACACCATATAAAACATTTTTATTATAAATAGAACAACTGTTGTTCTTTATTATAATATCAAAACCATTCATATCCAATACAGAAATTGAAATAATGTTTCTAATGAGTGTCGGAACATAATAACAATTATTTAAACTAATGAACTTTTCCGAAGGCAATGCTAAACGATAAGTCCCTACAGCTAATGCAACAACCTTTGCTCCATTTCCCACTCGTAGGATGACTTCATCCTTGTCCAGCTTTCTACTTCTGCTTAGTCCCTGCATATTATTACATATGTGAGAACTACAGCCGGTATCCAATACCCAAGTAGAATTTTGACTTTCAGAAAAATTAATTTCAATCATGAACAAACCTAGATCGGAAGTCGAAGCTTCTCCAAGCCTCTTTTAGTCCGCAAGATACTCCTTGCAGTTCCTCTTTCAGTGTCCCGGCTTATTGCAATGGTAGCAAATTCCTTTGCTATCTGGATCATGTTTCTTTTTATCCTTCCTCTTCGCCTTGCCCTTAGCCTTCTTGTTTTTCTTCTTTTCAGAAGATACCTTGGGCCTCTTCCTTTTCTTGGAAGAATCATCCACTAGTAAGACTTGGTTCTTGTTGGATGAGAAGTGACCTTCAGCAGTTTTCAGCATGTTAAGTAACTCAGGCAAGCTGACGTCAAACTTATTCATGTGAAAATTCACAACAAATTGTGAGAAGGTGTCCGGGAGTGACTGGAAGATCAAATCTTGGCTTAACTCCCCATCCATCATGAACCCAAGCTGTCCAAGTTGTTCAATCAGATTGATCATCTTAAGGACATGAGTCTCAACAGCAGTGCCCTCGGTCATACGAGATCGGAAGAGCTCCTTAGATATCTGATATCTAGCAGTCCTACTTTGCTCATCATACAACTCTTTGAGGTGCAACAATATAGTAGGAGCATCCATAGTTTCATGCTGACGCTGAAGCTCGTTACTCATGGATGCGAGCATGATGCATTGAGCCAAGATTGCATCATCTTGCCACTTTCTAAAAGTAGCAATCTCTTCCTCAGAGGCTGTTTCTGCAACACTTGTAGGGACTGGCGAATTTAGGACATAAGAAATCTTTTCAGCAGTGAGAACAATTCTCAAATTCCTTAACCAGTCCGTGTAATTCGGTCCGGTCAATTTGTTAGCATCAAGTATGCTACGCAGTGATAGTGAGTTTGACATTTTTAAATTCTGCATGTGAAATAGACAACATTTTAGCATTCATTCATTTAATTAATTACCAAAATAAATTAGGTCTTTATTTAAATTGGTATCTCCCACAATTTTCATCAAACTATATTACCCTCAATATATAGTTCGACAAATCTAATTAAAGTTTTGCTAGTGAGATTAAGGACTCCATTTCAAATGTATATAGCCTTGTGGTGACACAACAAACGATATATAAATAAATAGGTAGACAACTATTGTCAATTACATCACTATGTAACTCCTTTTATTTTGTCTCTTAGATTATTTTGATCAAGTGGTGACACATCCGAATCAAAATTATCCAAGTTAAGTCCAACCTAGCACTTCCATATATTCGAAAGAAAAACATTGTCCTTGTGATGATACAACAAAACAGCATCGTTCAGTCTATTTATAAGCATCAAATGTGATAAAGCAACATCTTAAATATTTAATACTTGCCTTGTGGTGACACAACAAACTCATATTAAACATTTAATACTCTATTGCTTTACCATGCTAGAAGGCGACATTCGATATTCCAAATATCTTTGAACGCTTAGGACTTAATATAATTTCTTTGAGGGGTTTATTATTATTAGTCTCATCTTTGTAGCGCGCATGCACATATATATATAAAATACGCGTCATATTATTTTACATGCGAAGCATGTTTGATAATATAATATATATATATATATATATATATATATATATATATATATATATATAGTAAGCATGCACATATAGAATACTATATTCTACCCGGATTGATTATGGACTTTTATTCTAGTTTGGTTCACTAGAGCCACCAAGTGAACCAAAAGGTCAAACCTAGGGTGCAAGAATAAAAATTAAATATAACTATTACATTTAAACCCGGGCTCCAATACAAACGGGTTTTCAAGCGCTCCTTGCTCCTTTGTCTCCAATTCTTCAAAAAATTAATTCTAACTATTCCTATTACATAAACTATTAACTATAAATAGCAACCTTGATCAGCAGTCAAGGGGAAGTACATAGGAGTGAGATAGAATTTACATTAAGAAAAATTAGAGAAGACGAGGTACGCAGACCCCATTTATAAAAATCCATACATTCAAGCATCCACTAAAATAAATCCAATCACACATTGGTCAATAGTCCATAATCAATCCCTATTTATTATCATACATATCTCTATATGTATCAATAAATAACATTCATCTCATGAATAATAAATCCATTTCATATATGCATTGATATCAATTAATGGGCAAAAGTTTTGCTAATATTTAGTTTTTGAAACAAAATAAACTCTTTTATTTTAATCAAAAACCAAATCCAAATTAAACTCCTTTAATTTTAGCAATCTGAAATCCTATTTCAGATAAAATAAACATCTTTATTTTAAACTTATATCAATTAAATAAACCATTTGTTTCAATTGAAGGAAAAAAAAATTCGGATTCTGCTAGCCGGCGCAGCTGCGCCCAGAATGAACTGGACAACGGCGCAGCTGTGCTGCTCCCCAGAAAAAAACGATTCTGAGTTTCGGCGCAACTGCGCTACAGAATGAACTGGAGGCGGCGCAGCTGCGCCGTGTCGCTGATTCAAAATTTTTTTTTATTTTCCCCAAAAATTTCGATACAATCGCATATCAAGCATACATAGAATTATCAAAATCGATAATTAGCACAAGATTAGGCTCTGATACCACTGTTAGGTTTGTATATAGCGCGAACATGCAATCAAATTACATAAATAGTGCGGAAGCGCGATAAAATCGGATTTTAAAATTTTATACAAACTATCACCAAGATCAATCCTTGTGCTCAATTAACGATATAAACAAAAGAGAAAGAGAATAAGAATTATACCCTTGTAGAACAAAGCTTCCTCGGGTACAAGTTCAACTCCTAGTCCTTCGTGTTCTCCTCGAATGCTGCAGTGTGATTCCTTCCTTTGATCAATGTTAGCCACCCAAGTGTTTGGCCTCTAGAGGTGATCCACCAAGGAAGAACAAGTATTCAAGAAGTCGGGTATTTGGCAAAACCCTAGTTTCTATCTCTATAGAAATTGTAAGTACTCTCCACAATCTAATGCAAGAATGTGTAACCCCAATCTATGATAAGACCCCTCTTATTTATAGATGTAGGAATAACCTTTCCCTAAACTATTTAGGATTAGGGTTTGTATTATAATTAAACTCTTTTAATTAATAATGCTCCTAATCCAATTAGGAATCCATGGAAGAGTACTTCTATTAATTAATTCTCAATCCCTATTAGGAATTAAATAATAGTAAAAGTAATAATAATAATAAGACTCCTCTTATTAATTTATATTTAATATTTCCAAAATATTAAATAATAAAAATTAAGCTATTTAATTTATTCTATCTCCATAGAGTAAATTAAATACACTTAACTTATTATTACAATTATGTCATTTACTTCTTAAATAAATATTTTCCTTTTGCTGTGTGACCCTTTAGGTTCTCCATATTAAACCGGTTGTGAATAAATCAATTAGAACAATTTTAATCTTATTTAAATAAATAAATTAAACTATTTAATTCATTTAAATAAATAATATTTATTATACAATAAGGGTAAGCCCCCTTAGCGATCAACGACTTTCCAGATAATATAGATTTCAACATTAATCACAAAAGAACCTTTGAGTAAATAGTTACCGTACAATTCAATCCTTCTACCATACAATGTCCCAATTAAATATAAAACATGAATTTACTGTCAAGTCTTATTTTATTTAATTATATGCATTTCGATTCCCAAATGCACAACTCTAAATAATGCAAATTAGAAACTCTTTTCTAATTTCATTCTGCATTGGCCAAGGACTACTGAGTTGTCATTTATCGAATCACATAGGACATTCACATCTTTTACTAGACGTGGTAGATTCTTTGTTGATCATTCACCTATCTCCATGTACAACTTATTATACCCAATCATACCCTTTGATATACCCCAAAGGTCTTAAGGGACATGTCAAAGTATAATTCATCATACACAAGATACTATGATGATCTCAAGTCCAAGGATCACTTGTACTACTATCACTAGAGGAATTCCTATTGACAGGCGAGTAAAACTCCATTAGGTATTCCTTAGCGAGCCATGTTCAGTGAACTTATTCTCTAATAAGTACCTACATACTTGCTTTAGTGTCTCCACACAAATGATTATGAGATCAATCATCCTCTTCCTAAGAGCAAGCAACGTATGTACTAATCTATCCGGATTCACTAATCCCCAATTTAGTAATCCAACGATTAGGAACAATTTTAGTTTGTGAGCTATCTAGAATTTAGATCTCATTAGCATGATCACCATCATGATTCTAAAAGCATTGCTCAAAACTATGGGTTTATCACATTTAATATAACAGCACCATGTAGATAATATAAAATGCCTTTTTAAGAAAATCAATTCTTTTATTAATAAATGAATAAGATTACAAAGTATATACTATATCATATCAAATATGATTGGCTTGTGTGCATACTACTATCACTTCCAAGGCTGAAATCGATAATCTGAAGATGCTAAAGGAGTTCTAAAATGAGGAACCCTTTGCCCATATCAACACCACCTCCACCATCGCCCCCAAGACCTCGCCGGAATACGTGAACAATACTGTATTCCGGCCACCTGCGAAATATGTGCCCCCTTCACATCGAACGGATGTATCATCGCCCCGATGGGTGGACCACCATCTCCTTTAGCGCCTTCAGATACTGGGTGCGCTTCCCTTTTCACACTTTCATTATCAGTCTCCTAGGGTTCATTGGAGTCGGCTTCGCCCAACTGGTGCCGAACTCCTATATCCATATTATCGTCTTCATCGCCTTTTGCAACGAGCTCAACATCACCCCACCATTAACCTCTTCTTTTACCTATTTTTCATGAGCCGATCCAGAGAATCTGGCTTCCGTCAAATAAACAAACAACAAAGCAAACAGATTATAAAGCGCCCCCTGATGAAGACTCCATCCAGCGACAAAGGATGACACTCGCAATGGTTTTTCATCCAAGGCCCCAGCACCCGCAAAATCCCTGACTGGGCCGAAGCCTCGTGCCCCAATGTGACCTTAGGAGAACTTCCCCAATCCCGTCATGAGGAATTGATAAAGATCATCAAAAAGCTACTGATGAAAGAGTGGGACTTAGAACTTCTGAACGACCAAACTTGGTTGTACGACCACAAATGTAAGTTCTAAACCCTTCCATTTACTATTCCAGAATTAATTTTGCAATCTCCTATACTGACTCAAACATCCCATCCTCGCAGTATCTCTGATAAAGCCAACTCTCACTACTAACATTAGTCGAACATCCCCCGAACGCACCGAAGAAACAAACCCCCTACCAACATCCACCGAAAACCCCCCTTTAGTCCAACCTATCACTGCAATCCTGATGTCAGAACTTCCCACAACCTCCATAATCCCCATACCCAGCTTTACCCAGAAACGTTTCCTAGATATGCCTGCTTCTGAAAGAGGCAAAGTCACCCGGGTAAAAAGAAGGCGTCTGGTGAAGACTGCTGAACAAAACCTTCCACCCAAAGTACCTGAAAACATCACAACCAACCCTTCATCCACTGAACCTCCAAAAATCACCGAACCAAACCCATCCATCGACCCAACTCCAACCTCCGAAGCCCTTCCTATAGAAAACATTGAACCGAGCCCAATACAATTAGAAAAACGAAAAGAACTTGAAAACCGGTCAACCGAACCCCCAGCCAAGAAACATCATACTGAATCCTCCTCCGACCATCAATCGCTACCACCCCTTACTCAACACTCTTCTCCACCTCTTATCCGCACCCAGGAGGGACCTACCTTGGCAACACTATGGCCCGAAAAGGCTGAAGACTTCCCAATCCACCTCTTCGAGCACTTCGTTCTTCCCAAAGATGACGAAAATTTCGAGGAAACAAGTCTATCAGACCTCATAAAATACAACGCGTTGCATCAAAGTCGGGTAAATATTTACAGCTTTAACTTTCCCCTAAACCAATATATTATATTCATTGCCTAACTCCTTGTCCCTTTGCATATAGGCCACTGCTATGACCGGCCGAATCCTACGCCGACTCACCCAGGCTGAAGGAAAAGAAAAAGAACTAGAAGTTGAAGTCGAGCGTCTTCAACTCGTGGTCCAGACTACAATGATGAGCGTCGAAAAAGAGAAAAACCTGCACACCAATACCGTTTTCCATTGCACAGAACTCCAAGCTGAACTAGAGAAGGTTAAAAATGAAGCTTATGAAGGTGAACAACGCCGAAGAGCAATTCTAGATAACCATGAAGCCCTGAAGAAAGAATGCAACACACTAAAAGATGACAACAGGGCTTTGTGTGCAAAACTCGAGTCTGTGGAAGTAAAGCTCGGAATGTCCGTCGAGGCTCACAATTCCTTAAAAAAGGCGTTCAACAACTACAGGGCATTAGGTCCCCCGTTGACCGAAGAGCTTAAACAGCAAATTTGTCAAGCGTACCAAAAGTCCCCCGAGTTGATGCAAGAGGTGATACAATAGTTTAACGACGGCTACCAAGGCGCTTGGGACAAGGACAAATAAAAGATACAGTCAGTTCATCTTAATGCAGACCTCTTGGACACTTCGGACGATGAAGCCGAAGCCTGAAGCGGATTCCCTTCTTTAAAATAGTATTTTTGTAATAGATTATTTTGTAGGCAATTTATCAATGTGCATATATCAAACATCGATAAAAATATTATTTTATGAACAAAATTGAAATATTATTCCATTAAATATCAATAAAATTTACAGAGTCATAAGAAACTACTTAACATGCTCTATTGATAATACTTTCTAAGTCTCCCAGCATACCAAGTGTTTTTGATTTCTTTCCCATCCATTGCTCGAAGCTAATAAGTACCTAACTTCGGCATTTCAACAACCTCATAAGGTCCCTCCCAGTTTGGCATTAGCTTTCCGAAGTTTTAGGGTGCTGATGCCTCCACCTCTCGGAGGACTAGATCACCAACTTCAAACTTTCTCAACCTTACTCCTTTATTATAATGCCTGGTCGTTCTTCTCTGGTAGACTGCTAGCCTTACCAAGGTCAACTCCCGAGCCTCCTCTAACAAGTTAAGCTTAAGGCGAAGGCCTTCATCGTTATACAGATCTTTATACTGACTAACCCGAAGCGAAGGAGATCCGATCTCAACTGGAATTAAGGCATCAGTCCCGTAGGCTAGTCTGTATGGCAAATCACCTGTCGTAGTCTGATACGCCCATAGAACATTGAGTAACTCCTCGGGCCACCTTCCTTTTGCTTCATCTAGTCTCCTTTTAATTCCGTTGAGTAGAGTCCTATTAGTGACTTCTACTTGACCATTGGACTGAGGATGTGCAACCGAAGTCTTTCTATGTTGGATGCCCAAATCCTTCAGGAACTCTTCGAATTTCAATCCCACGAACTGTCTACCATTGTCCGATACTACAACCATAGGGATTTCGAAGCGAAATACCACGAACTCCTTAAGAAACTTAAGGCACTCTTGCTCCGTGATCGTCCGAAGTGGCTTGGCCACTACCCACTTAGTCATGTAATCAATAGCCACTACCACAAAATTGACCTACCCTTTCGCCTTTGGCAATGGTCCCAACATATCAATTCCCTATATAGCAAATAGGATGGGAGACAAGACCGAGAACAATTCTTCGGGTGGCTAATGAGGAATAAGACTGTTCAACTAACATTTAGGGCACTTCTGAACATATTCCTTAGCTTCCTTAAAGATAGTAGGCCAGTAGTAACCCTGTTGAAGCACCTTGTACACCAAAGCCTTTGCTCCCATGTGATCTCCACAAATCCCTTTATGAACTTCCCGAAGTATGTACTATGCTTCGGATGGAACCAAACACTTCAGCAAGGGCGAGGAGTATGCACGCCTATATAAATCACCATCGATTAATACAAAATTTGAGCTCCTGTACTTTATGTTCTTCACCACTATCTGATCCAAAGGCTCGCTATCGGCAAGATAGCTTATGTATGGCGTCATCCAACAATCCGATCATTCCACCACCAATACCTCTGACCCCTGAATACTCAGAAATTCCAAAACCTCCAAATACACTGACCTATTGAAGGAACCGGTATCCGAAGCAGCTAAATTGGACAATGCGTTGGCAATAGTCTTATTGGACTTATCAACCCCTTGAAATATATAAGAATTAAAGTAGTGCAGTCGATCTTCGACTTCGGCTAGATATTTAGTCATTCTTGCCCCCCGAGCTTCATACTCCCCTAATATCTGCTTTACCACCAGCTGGGAATCACTGAAGATGATTAGTTTATGTACCTCTAAACTCCTTGTCAACCGAAGTCCAACCAAAATTGCTTCATACTCAGCCTCGTTGTTGGTTGCCTTGAAACCAAAGCGAATGTCCTGCTGAACTCTGAATCCCTTTGGACTCGTCAAAATCACCCCTTCATCGCTAATATCCGAAGGTGATGACCCATCCACATACAGCGTCCACGAAGTCTGGACCTGCCGAAGCTCCAAGATTGACCTAACCACCGCTTCTGCCTGATCGACAGAGTCGGGCTGAGAAAGAACATTCCACCACAAAGTCAGCCAGTGCCTGACCCTTAATTGTTGTCCGAGGATGGTATTCTAACACGAACTAAGTCAACTCCATAGCCCATGCTGTAAGTCGTCTTGAAATTTCAGGTTTATTCAATATCTTCTTCAGAGGCTGATCCGTATACACAACTATTAATCTTTCTTGAAAGTAATGTCGAAGCTTACGACTGGCTATAACCAAGGCATAGGCAAATTTTTCCAAGTTCGAGTACCGAGTTTCTGCATCCCAAAGAGCATGATTGACATAATAAACTGAGAACTATTTTCCTCCTGCCTCTCGAACTAGTACCGCTCCAACCGCCAATGAACTCGCTGCCAAATACAAATACAGGGGTTCCGAAGGGACTGGCTTCATCAAAAGAGGTGTCAAAGATAGATATTTCTTTATTCCCTGAAAGGCGTCCTCATACTCCGAAGTCCGCTAAAAAGTTGTAGTATCCTGAATATTTATAGAACTTATAAATATGATTTTAAATGACTAAAGTTGATTGTAAAATAATTTCGAGGACGAAATTCTTGTAAGTTGGGTTGTCCTTATAAGAATGTCGTCCTCGAAATTATAGTATAATCATCTCTATTCTTTTCTCCACTTAATATGAATTTTAATTCATATAACTTAACTTATTACGAGTTTATCTCATTCTATAATTTCTTTAATCCATATTATTACATTTCTCTATGAGTTTACTTCTCTACTCTCTCTAGATTTTATGCAGTAATATTATAATTATACATAATACCAAACACACCATTTCATTTGGATGAAACAGTTTCACACAAAAATATTCAAGATTTATTTTATCTTATTACTTGCTTGGGAACTCTTAAGAGTCCATTTAACTCTAGCTATTCTCGTAAGAAGTTTAGCTTTATTCAATATATTTCTTTCACATAAAATTTTTAGGTATTAAGATTTAATTAGAGATTTTTTTATATTTTTTTTTCAAATCTTTTACTTATCCACGGACTCTTCACAAGTCCATTTATTCCTATCCTCAGATTATACTCCAAGGTACTTGTTACCTCGGAACTATAATCCAAAGCTTTGATACCAAATTGTCACGCCCCAAAATCCACCAGCTTGCTTGGTCAGACTTCGTGCTGACTTGTACAACTTTATTCATAACATTCATTAAGTTAAAGGTAATGTACACAATAAGTTTCTATAAAAACTCACAATATAATTGATTTAAATCGTATTACAATGCCCAGGTTCTCACTTTCAATTACAAAAGTCATTTCGACTTAATTCTATTACACAGAATGAAGACAATAATAAAATATCTCTTCAACTTTCTCTTTACCGTTAGAATCGTCTGGTAATTCTTTCTTAGCTGAAATTTTTAAAAGATAATTGCAAGAATGAGCATAAGAATGCCCAACAAGTCTAATAGATATATATATGAGAAGAGAATCACCTTTTCAAGATATATATACAGAATAAGCTGATACAAGATTTCAACGATTATCAATATAGTAGACTGAGTGGTTCCTAACCCGTGAACTAATGAATTAGTTCCCCGTCTCATCAATACTTCTACTAACATCTCAATAAATATGCCTCGATCTATTCGACAACGACACTGAATTGTCCACATTGGTACCTACAGTATAGTTAGATTGGTTTCCTAACACATCTTAAACTCCTGCCCATACAAGAGAGTTGTTCAACTTAGATACTAACATGGTTTTCAATTGAAATTCAACAATCACTATCACGTTGCACGTAACAAATAGCAATCATGTTAATGGACGGGGTGCAAAAGAAACAATACTTGCATAACAATAAACTTTATAAATAAGACACGTTATTGTACGGAGTGCATTTCAACAAATAAGTAGCCTTTTATCGCTTCTATCGTTTACGCTAATTTTTGCGTTCCTCGCTCAACCTCTTGGAGTGCTAGCTTTTCGATACTTGAAAACGCAAGACTGCAGCTTTCCTTCTCTCAATAATCTCACTATAGATTTTACTCTTTGATTTTTGTGAATTGGTGAGTTTTAAGCTTGCAAAGCCTCCTCTTTATAGGCTAGCAAGAGTTGGGGGAAAATGGTCTTTAAGCCACAAAATATCTTCCCAAGACTTAGCCTCTAAGTTTACTTAGCCCCGAAGTTTACTTAGCCTCGAAGTATTTCTATTAGTTTAACTTTTACTGTTCGTACTTGACTTTTCGGTACTTTTGTTCCATATAAACACTATTTTGTAAAATAGAAAGTTAATCCGAAAAGACACGTTTTCTTGTGAATAGTGTTTTTGATGACTATTTCTCTTCATGGTTAAACGATCAAAAAGTCAAATAAAATATTTCTTTTCGTCTTTTCCCTATTTTGTCTTATTCTTGTGAATAGTAATTTACACATTTTTCTAGAAAAACTTTTATCGGTTGTTACATGACTTCACTTCGTATTACCAGTAGATCTTGAAACGAAAAGTTAATACGACGGACTCGTTTCACTCTCGGAAGTTTTCTGCGTTTTTTTTGCGAAAAAACTTTTATTGACTAATATGTGTCTATACACCGTATAAATGATAAGCCCTGAAACGGAATGTCAAAAAGACAAGCACATCTCTCTAGGGAGCTTAGGTTTTTCTAACCCTTAGGGTTTACGTTTTAACCTTTTTCCCAATTTAGGTTTTAACCTTTAATTAACTTCTTGATCTTAATAAGTGTTAAGGTTAACTACTTAAACCAAAACACAAAATCCTACATAAAGCAAAAATCATATAACACATTTAAAGCTCAATTCAAGCTTATTTATTCATATAACATATAGCTTAGTTTATAGTTCTAACCTCTAATCGTATACTTGAGCAATCGTTCTTAGGTTTTAAATTGACAACCTTTATTAGATCTTGCCAGATCATATTTAAAATATTTGGGATATTATAAAAGTCTTCTTATTTTTCGGCCCCTTCAACGTATCGAAGAACGGTAAACATTTTTCTGCCGATGTAGACATAAACCTCCTCAAGGCTACTATCCGACCCGTCAATCGTTTTACATCCTTGAACGTCTGAGGAGACTTCATGTCCAGAATGACCTTCATCTTCTCCACATTCGCCTCAATACCCTTTTTGCTCACCAAATACCCTAGGAATTTACCCAAACCGAGGCCAAATGTGCACTTCGTTGGGTTCAGCCTGATGTTGTAATCCCTAACTATCTGAAAGCAGTCCTCCAGGTCATCCAAGTGTTGTCTAACTGATAGGCTTTTGACGATCATATCATCCACATAAACCTCCATACTTTGGCCCAACTGCTTCTGAAATACGTAATTCATCATCCTCTGGTAAGTGGCACCGGTATTCAGCAAGCCGAAGGTCATCTTATTATAAGCATAGATCACTCGATGTGTTATAAAGGTCGTCTTCGGGATATCCTTCTTATTCATTGAAATCTGATCGTTCTCCCAAAAAGGCATCCATGAAGCTCAACAATGCGTACCCCGACGTGGCATCGATCAACTGGTCAATGTGTGGGTGTGGGTAGAAGTCTTTCGGACATGCCTTGTTCAGATCAGTATAGTCAATGTATATTCTCCACTTCTCGTTTTGCTTCCGAACCAATACCATATTCGCCAACCACTCGAGGTAGTCGATCTCAAAGATAAAATCGGTCGCTAGCAACTTAGCCACCTCATCATCAATGATCTTCTGCCGTTCTGGGGCAAATATCCTCCTCTTCTATCAAACTGGCTTCTTGGTAGGGTCTACATTCAGTTTGTGCACAGTAACTTTTTTGTCAATCCATGGCATGTCGCTGGGCTCCCATGCGAAGATATCCACGTATACCCGAAGTAGCTCGATCAATCCTGTTCTGAAGGGCTCCTGCAGACCCGAACCAATCTTAATTATCTTATCTTTCTTTCCTGAGATCAGCTCAATGTCTTTGGTTTCTTCGGTTGGCAAGGCGAGGGGTTCTGTGCTTCCTTCGGTAAATGGTTCAACCTCAATCGTCATTGTCTGTCTCTGTTTACACCTCCCGACAGCCAAAGAGATCAACGAATTCCTGTAGTACCTCCGAGCTATATCCAGATCACCCTTAACTTCGCTAACTTCGTTCGGTGTTGGGAACTTCATTTTAAAATGTGGGATAGAGGTCACCACCTGCAACGCCATCAATGTCGGTCATCCCAGAATAGCATTGTAAGCAGAATCCACATGCACGACAAAGAACCTGACATTGACCTCCACCTGCTGAGGAGTCGTCCCAAAGATGACTGGCAACTCGATGGTTTCTGCTACTCGAACCGGATCGTTACCAAACCCATACAGCAGCGGCTTCTGCCCGACCTCCATCTTCCTTCCCCCCAGGTCTAGCCTCTGGTAAGCATGGGCATACAGTATGTTGATAGAGGAGCCGTTATTGATCATGATTCGCCTCATATCCATGGGTCCGACTTGGGCAGTGATGGCCAGGGCTCCTTCATGCGGCTCGATAGGTTCCGATGGGTAATCCTCATCGGTGAATGATATCACAGTGTCGGGATATGGCCGCTCCCTCCTTGCAGGCTGTTCGGACACTGTCATAACTGAATCCAACATCCCTCGCCATTTCTTTCCAGCTACCTTCCCAGTCGAACCGCCCGTTATCACATCTACCATTCCTCGAATTACCGAGGCCGATTTGGATTGAGGCTTTGGGTTCTGCTATGTATTGCCATTGGTCGTCGTCCTTCCCGAAGCCCCTCGACTCGTAATGAACTGAACTAACTCCCCGCTCTGCACATTCTTCTCAATTAGTGTTTTTAAATTCCTACAATCCTCGGTAGAGTGTCCAGTAGCTTGATGATAGTTGCAATACTTATTCTGATTTCCTCGGTCTCGATGGGTACTGTTCGGGCATGGGTCAAAATATGGCTTGTCTCTCATATGCTCCAACACCGTCGCCCTATACACCTTGCCAATTTTTCTGTTCGGGAAAGGTGGACTCATCCTCACGAACCCCCATTAAAATTCCTCTTCGACAAATCTTCCGTTCTGTTATTGTTATCTGACCTGGTAAGGTTGTTCCTGTCCCGATCCTTCGGCCTCTCCACTGCATTTGGCTTCAGACTAGTCATGGCCTTTTCAATTGTGATAAATTTCCTTGCTCTGTCATAAGCTTCAGCCAGGTCTTTCGGGGCATCGAACATTATATCCTTTACTAACTTCTTCGATTTCACAACATCTAGCCCCGTGGTAAAGTATCTGAGGGCCTGAGGACCATTCAAATCCGACACTACTCCGACCACCTCTCGGAACCGTCTTACGTACTGGCCAAGTGTCTCATTGGAGTACTACCTTATTTGCATTAAAGAGGCTGTTGGCTTTCCCCTCCTTTTATTACTCCCGAACCAGCTATGAAACCTATCACAAAGCTCCTTCCATGACGAAATAGAGTTCGGGGTTAGAGAAGTCATCCACTGCCAAGCCTCCTTCCTCAAGGTTGTAATAAACATCTGACACTTGGCAGCATCAGAGTAATCATAATTATTCATCAGTCGGTCGTACGTCTGGCTGTGATCAAACGGGTCTCCTGTTCCGTCATTGTTCTCCATGTGTGGGACCTTCTTGTTTAGGTCAGCCCGAACCCGATTAATTTTTGGGGAGAATGGCGAAGTCGAACTTACCGAAGCCTCCTTCTCCTGGTTAACTGTTGCGAGCACCCTCTCCAGCTCTGCAACCCTCCGGGCTAAAGCCTCGGGATCTCCTGTTCGAGGAGTTGACCTTCGCCTATCCCCATTCTTCTGGGCATGTGCCTCAGGAACTCCTGTTCGAGGGGATGGCTCTAGCCTATCCCCGTCCTTTCGGGCAGGTGCCTCAGGAATTTTCGTTCGAGGGGATGGCTCTCGCCTATCCCTAACATGGTCCGGAGAGACCTTCCCCCTTCTCCTTTCTGATCTTTCCCTGCTTTCACTGCTTGCTTCCTAAGAGCGGCTCCGACGCCTGCTCCTGTCACGGGATCGGTTTCGTCGCCTGGTCCTCTCTTGAGAGCGACTCCTGAGCCTGCTCCTTTCATGCCGAGAACCATTCGAACAATATGTCCTGGATCGGTCCCTTGGCGAAATTTCGCGATGCCGATGATGACTAAAGAAAACTTTTTCTCCATCTAACAGTGACGCCAACTACTTATCCAACTCTATCTGTTGAAGGCGTATGGCTTCTACAGCGTCTTTTCGCCGTTGCATCCTTTTGGCCAGTATTGTCTCCCTTTCATCATGACTCTGACCTGGCCTAGAGTTCTGGTCTTCGGCACGACTATCATAAACTTGCGTCTTTTGAGTGGTCAAGAACAATTTTCTCCTGAAGATCACCGCCCGTGGATCGGTTGGGCTCACTGAATGGCTTTGCGGGCCTAGCCTATCCGAGATACTCCTTGACGGTCCCAGTCTATATTTGACCAAGCCTCTGGGTTGAAAAAGACTAGTCGTAGATTCACCGTGTGCCGACACCGTATTTGCCTTGCTTGACACTATTACTTCCGATTGAATTGGTACGTGATTGAGAATTATCTAGCACTAAGTGCCCTCCAATGTTAACGCCAAGATTCTGCACAGAAACGAAACTACACTCAGAGAGCTGACGGCTTTCGCCGCCGGAGGATAGCTCCGGTGTGAAAATAAGTACAGGCTGAACAAGGTTTAACAATGGAGGTTTAATGCTTTAATGCTGAAAAAGATGATTACCTGTGAATTAGAGTCTAGCCTTATATTTATAGTGATCACACCATCAACTGCATGCCCGTCCCCGTATGGAAATAGAACTCTTCATTAGATTAAATACCATAATGGGATTAAACCCAATCTCTTTAAAGGAAGAAAGTATCCTAACACTTTCCTTAAGAGTTGAAAATTAAATATAGTTAGGATTCCTTAATATTCTCTCACTATCCAAACAGACTCCTACGTGGGAACATACCTCCACGTGGACCATGACCCACCATATCCATCGGGCCCAAATAAACACACCCCAACACCTCCTAATCCCATTTCAGTAATAACTAGTTATGTGAGAAAGGTGTCATATGTGTTACTAATGTGAGGATAAGTAAGGATTTCGTCAAATTTCAAAAAAAAGGAAAAAAAAGAGAAAAGTTAAAATTAAGGAAGATAAAATACAAATATAAGTAAATAAGCAGAGACAAAAAGGAAAAAGAGATTACCAATAACATTTGACTCAAGTGATACTCTAGGCTCCTTGCTAAGTAAGAGGTCAACGCAAAAACTCTAGCTGATTTAGGTAGTGTTTGATAAAACTGAGTATTAAGATCTGAACAGTTTAGACATCTGAATAATATAGAGCCTCTGTCCAGAATTGTGTCTAAATGAAAAAATGTTATTTGATAATTAATTTTTCTAAAATGTTTGAATAACAGTATTTTATCATTTTAACCCTTTGAACAGTTTAAGCAAAACCTATTTGATAATCAAAAAGGCCTAAATAGTATTTTAAATACATATTTATAATATTTTAACCACAATATGATGAAATAAAATGTATCATATCCAATGAAAACATCAACATAGCATAATAATTCAACCATACAAATTAAATTAATTTCAAACAGTTGTTAAAAGTTGAAGTGCAATTTTGTTCACATAGATTAACCACAAATTCTATGTCTTGATCACCCCATTGCGGTTCATCTTGTCCCTCTTCTTCATTTCCTTCATTTTGCTCATAAAATTTGATCCTCAATATCCATATTACCTATATTAAACATAACAATTTTAAAATACTATAACAATTAATAAAAGAAAAAATTAATTGGAATGGTCAGAAAAGGTTAAACCATTAACATAGGAGAACTACAAAAAATAATATATAGGCAGTCAATCACAACACATTTTCTGGAAACTTTATCTTCTTTCTTTATCTGATACTCTAATTGCCTAATTAGAGTATCAGATAAAGTTTTCATAACATGTGAATGTGAAAAAGGAAAAACAGGGAGATCGATTTCAACAATTTCTATTCTTCAACTTAAGAACCTACACAATTCATATACAGAAAAGGAACAAGGGAAAAACTAACACAGACCACACCATAAGTATATTTAAAATACATACATATATATATATATATATAGATATATAGATATACCTCCATATGAAATTAATTGGTGAGTTCCATTCATAAGAAGTAGTTTACTGGCAATTGATAATAACAATTGTATATAAGCATAGTAGTTTACTGGCAATTGAAATCAATTATTGTCCGCTAAATTAAAAAAAAACAGCCTGCATTAGTACTAAACCAATAAATTTGAAAAATCACCAAAAGCAGTGAAGGAGATTTGAAAAAGGGGGTTTCAAATCACCAAAAATTCACGGTAATCACCAATAGATGAAATCACCAAAAATTCACAGTAACTACCAAAAGGGGTTTAATATTTCGAAATCACCAAAAATTCACAGTAATCAAACAAAAAAGGGGTTTGAAAAAGAAATATCAACAAAGCAATAATGAACAATCAATGAGGAAGATTAATAAGAACAAATCAAGTAATAACGGACAATAGATGACGAAGGGAGAGAAGATTTATCGGCGAAAGGAGAAGAGCGGCGGAGTGAAGAGCAGCAACGCGAGCGATCAGTAGAGTTAAATTTGTATTAGGATAAAAGAGGAAATTTGTAATATTGAAAAGGTTATTTTTGTCCAAAAAAAAATATAAACTTGCTCAGACATGCTTCTGGATGGTTTAGAATTATATTTGTGTCTAACCGATTAAGAGGGATTAAGAGGTAAAAAAAATTTACCAAACAAGTTTTGTCTCTGACCAAATCAGAGGCATATCCATTAAGAGCTATTCATACATAATCAAACACACGTCACCAAAATAATGTAAATTTGTATGTTTTTGCATTCATACGATTGAGTTTATCCAAAAAGAAAAAATCATAAAACGACAATGCTAAACCTATGACGAATATAAGTAATATATATATATATATATATATATATATATATATATATATATATATATATATATTTATATAGCCCCGGGATCAGGTTCGGACTCTCGGACCTGATCAAAATCCGGACCCTATTTTTTTTTTCGTTTGTTTTTCAAAACAACTAATAAAAAATGTATAGTTATTTTTGGTACCGAAAAAATTTGTTAATGTAATGTTTTGGGTATGATTTGGATACATATAATAAAAAGTGTTGTACCGACTGTATAACACTGTTTGTTATATGTATCCAAATCATACCCAAAACATTGCGTTAACAAATTTTTTCAGTACCAAAAAAATAATTATATATTTTTAACCACAACAAGTGGCGCAGTGGTGCAAGCCGCCCTGGGAACGAACCGTAAACCCGGACAACTCAGGATCGACTCCCACTAACATTTGGAGGGACATTAATAATACTCCGTTGTGGCCACGGGCCCCCTTAAGCGCAAGCTGGGAAGCGGATAAATTAAAGAAGTTTAAATTAAAACATATTGTTACTTTCAAAAATAAAATTACTAAGAAAGTGATAAATGCAATTTAAATTTCTCTATTTGTGCTCCGGTATAATTTATAAAATCATTAATACACATCACCAAATAATGTGTATTTGTATGTTTTTCAAAGAAGTTTAAATTAAAACATATTGTTACTTTAAAAAATAAAATTACTAAGAAAGTGATAAATGCAATTTAAATTTCTCTATTTGTGCTCCGGTATAATTTATAAAATCATTAATACACATCACCAAATAATGTAAATTTGTATGTTTTTGCATTCATACAATTGAGTTTATCCAAAAAGAAAAAACCATAAAACAACAATGCTAAACCTATGAGGAATATATATATCCCTTTTTCAAGTAAGTTTAAAACATATTGTTACTTTCAAAAATAAAATTACTACGAAAGTGATAAATGCAATTAAATTTCTCTAGTGTCACTTTTTGTTACAAGTCGAACTTTTGTTTTATAATATATAGAGTGCAAATGAAGAACTATAAAACACAAATATCATACAAACTATTATAACCTTGCAAAAAGCACAATCCACTTATAAGCTTAACTTCCCAAAGCTCAAGGTTTAATGAACAAATACAATGCTCCTATAATAAGCATTCTTAGTAAACACATTTGCAAAACACCTTCTCACTTGCAATTAATTAAAATTTCCGATAGTTGCTAAATTAACTAACAAATTCTGTTTGGCAAAATAATTTAGCAAAGTAAACTACTATTGCCTTTGATATTTAATAATGTATTCTTTGATTTCTTTGAAAAAAAAGGTGGCACGCCCCCAGGAGTAGCAGCCAGCCCAGGTTCTGCAGCAAACGGTGACAATGGAGCGGCAACTGCTGCAGCCTCTGGGCTAACCTTCCCTGTCTGCTTAGCAATTGCATTTTCTACAACATTGTTCTGATTATTTATTTATTTTTTTCCTGTTTACTTTTTTAGTCGTCCATTTCTCCATTGATCATATATTGAACTAAAATATTTTATCCTTGTAACACCAAATAATATTTTAGGAGTTTATCTATTTATTCATTTCATAAAGAAAGGACTTTATATGTTATTACTTGATTACTTGATTACTTGATTAAAATGCAAAATGGACCCTCCAGTTATCATGTACGTTGAGAGAATGTAAAATGGACCCTCTAGTTATCACCCTTCAGGTGCAATTTTTGTTTAAATTGTACTCAGATTTCAATAAAACGGCGATTGTGAGACCATGAGCACCGTGCAGGCGGTAGCAGCGAAGCTCTTTGGCTATGAAGCTTTGCCTTTGAGGTAGGGGCGGCCCTACACTGAGGGGGCAGTGGGGCCGTGCCCCAGGGACTTTTGTAAATTTTCACTTATATATGAGTACCTAGTTGCATGTTTATAGAAAATACTTCATCCATTTAACAAAAAGAGCTCCGTTTTGACTTCTTAAAATTAACTTCTAAGATTTTTAAATTTAAAATTGATGTAAATTAATTAGTTTTAGACTATACAGTTGTAAATATTACTCCATCCGTACTATAAAAAGAATTCTATTTGCAAACTTTAAGAATTATATGCTGTGTTTGGATTGGTGGAATAGGAGGGAGAATAGAATAAATTATTCTATTAAAATGATAAAGAAATAGGAGGGAAAATAGAATAAATTATTCTATTGAAATGATAAAAATATTGTTTGATTTGTTTATTCCTACTAGAATAATGTATTCTTGTCGGAATGTCAGGATCATTGTGAAGTAATTGACAAATATACCCCTGTAAGATTTAATAGTGCTTTTTTACGGGTTCCATATTCATTCGATCGATCGATAGGCCATAGGAGGAGACGAGGAGAGAAGATACAAATCTCCAATCGAACGATCCACAAATACAAATGGAGGAGAGAAGATACAAATCGATCGATCGATCGAACGACTCTACCGACTTCGGCGACTCACTTCGACGACTCCGACGACCTCTACTGACTTCGGCGGTGGCGACTTGACAGTTTACAGGAAATCTTCTCTTCTTCTCATCCTCTTCTTCTCGTCTTCCTCCCTTTTTTGGTTCTTCTCTTCTTCTAATCTTCTTCAGTTCTTCTACTCTGCTCTTGCTCTGCAGTCTGCTCTGGCTCTGTTGTTTATTGCTTCACTATCTGTTTATTGCTTGTGTGTGGCTTACTGGCTATATCTGTTTATTATATTATCTTACAATAGGAGACTTTGATTTATAGTGCCAATGACATCATCAAATATGAGATGCTATGTGGTTGTGTCTTTCTGTAAAATCCTGTGTAAGAGGTGACGATGCTTAGCAATGCGTTGGAGTGATTATACTCAACATGCTATTTTGTTCAATCGTAGAATATTTTAGTTAGGAATTTGGTCATGAAATTAGGTGGGAGGTAACCTGTGGTTTAAATATTCAAGCTACTCATTAAAAAGAGAGAAAATGGAACGAAAAAAATGAGGTGGTTCTAGTTGAAAGAGATATAGCTTTCACAGTTCAGTGCAAGTCCTACTCAGTTATGACATTGCATAACTGATGAGTAGGACACTGCATAAAATGTTTTCCATAAAATTAAATTAAGGAACATGCTGCCACTTTTGATGAGCATGAAAGGAAGGAAGAAATTAGCATTCTGAAATGGTGATAACTAATCAAATAGTATTTTGCAACCTTTATAAGTATTAGAATAAAGTCTTACTTTTCTCAACAACAAATTTCATTAATTTTGAATTTTTATGTAGCTTCTTGGAATTTCATCATTAGAGGCATAATTAGCGCAGATATTAGTCCAATTGAATTGTTCAATAAGTGTTTGATGAAATGTCTCATTGAATACAACACTAGCTATTTTCTGGCTCTGCTGTTTCTTATCTATTTTTATTTGCATTAGAATATGACATCCTCTATATTTGATTATTCTGTAACCAGTATGATTCTTTTTATTCCTGAGGATTATGAATTGTTGGTTTGCAAATAAGAGAGAAGCCCATTTCCAAGTATCTTTCTTTTCTACCTTTTGATGCATCTGTTGTCCAAATATGGTATAGACAATTTACACGCAAGTATACGTGGTCAACAAGTAATAAAGAGTAAGTAAAGTGTCGATCCCACGAGAAATATGCTAATAATATTAATCCAAGTATTAACTTTGTATCAATTCAATCTTATTTAAACTAATGAATTTTAGTGGTTCAAATTAACTAATTAAAACTAAATCGCTAACAAGGATAAAAATCAGATTTAACTGTTAAGATTACAATTTCTCCCAATGTCTCGTCTAAAGATCATTAAATTGATTATTTAGAATTATCAACAGAAAATCACTAATAGTTTATATAATCATCTTCCGAATAATTATATAACATATCTGTTATTATTAATTTCACTATATTCCTATGAGAAACAATAATAATAAATTCATTAAGATTCATTTTCTAACCATTGCTTGCGGTACTCGGATATATTCCTATCCCAACTACAAATTAGTATTCAATCCTCAGAAGAATTACTAATCACAAGTTATCATATTCAGATCTAAACTTATAATCCATCTTCTAATTTCAAATAAGTTATCACAATAATTGCTAGCTAGACAATCATTCATGAAACACAAAACATGATAAACAACTCAAATATAATAACTAACAACCAGTAAGAGAACAAATCAATTTAAACTAAACATTGGGTTCCATTGTAATCTCCATTAAGAATTTAGTTCATAGCGTAGTGAAGAAACATCATAAAAATAATCAATAACATCCTCAAGGTACACAAGAATTAAAGAGAAGAGTTTAGAGAATAAAATCTGTCAGGATCCTTGATCTCCAAGCCCAGCCTTCAAGTCTTACTTCCCTTGTGTGCTTCTTCCTCACTCCTTTAGAAAATCTGATTACAAACCCTAGTTTTGGTGATCGAAACTTAGATGTTAGGATCTAGGGTGTTAGTCCCCCCAAATCATGTCTCTTGATTGGTATTTATAGATCTTAAGTTAAAACCTATCAAAAGTAGGCATCCCAATCCAATCGCAAGTCAAAAACGTGCCAGACTCGTCAAAATTCGCATCAGCTGCCCAAGCGTCGCGACCCTTGATATGAATGCCGCGACTTTCTCCCCAGCGCCGCGGCTTGCCTTATTGAGCGCCGCGGCTCATGATGTTTTGTCCGCATAGAAAATTTCATTAGCTTCGTTTTGACAGGTGGCTCGTCCCGTAACTCCTCTCGGATAAAAAGTTATGGTCATTTTACCAAAAGACGTCCGAATAGGAATCCAACTCTAACTAGCTTTACTTTGACATACTGTTTGGAGACTCAAATGCACTTGGATTTTTACAAACCATACCTTTCTGGAAAGCTTGAGAAGTACTCTACAACTTTATGAAGACCATTTTCTCACTCCGAAATTTTAACACCATCCAATCCTCCATTGAAGCTCCGAAGGTCCATCTTCCTAAAGCTGAAAATTACAATGCTTCTCCAATTTGACTAAAAGACAACCAAATAGCTCCAATTTAGCTAAAATATAACCAAATGGCTTTCAACTTTATTTCCTACATAAAAACACATAAAAAGGAATAGAAAATACTCGAAAACTCACAAATTATCAAGTCAAAAGTACTCAATTTATAGGTATACAAATCACTTATCAAATACCCCCAAACTTAAATCTTTACTTGTCCTCAAGCAAAACACTAAGAACAAAAAAAATAAATTCTAATAAACAACTAGTCAAGCAATGAATCAATGTGAATTTGAACAATGGTCTCAAAGATTTTCTTTAAACGATAACTCGACCAAAATATCAAGAACATGCAAAGCTTATAATTTCAACTTAATCATCAGTTCCACAACTGTTCATGACCCTTGTGTGTGTGTGCATCCAAATGTTCAAACCAGATATGACTTGCATAAGCTGATATAATCAAACACTCATAAAAGATTTTCAAATCAACTCTAAAAACATACTCTTCACATCAATCTCCACTAATGAAGACAAAACATAAATTTAGAGAATCAAATGTATATTTAAAACATTTAAGCACATATGATCCCTTCCCAAGTATTTCAAAAATATTTTTTTCCTTCTTTTTATATATTTTTTTTCTTTTTAATGAGTGCATTTTATGCTCCATCTCACTTTCCGTTAAACGAGTGCGTTTTATGCTCCATCTCGCTGCATGTGTTTATGAGTGCGTGCGTTTTACGCTCCATATCAACTCACCACATGATTCATTTTTCCAACTCGGGAAGGTTCAAAATTTTCAATAACCCAAGATTTTTCCCAAACTTATGTTAATGCCTAAATTTTGCTTAAAATGATGCTCAAACAAGTTTGCTAAAGTTTCAATGATATTTTTCACGAGCATTTAACCATTTTTTTTACTAGCTAAATAGATAGATATGTGTGCTTTAAAATGCAAAAGGATCACAAACAAGTATAAAACTAACAAATATGTCAAAATATAAACTAACATGCTTCTCAATTTCACAAGAGTTAAAATTTAATCACAAATTTTTTATCTGTCATCATCAATTACAATCAATTCATTGCTCAAGTTACCCTAAACATACTATCTAATATGCAACTCTAATAAATCACATACCAAATAAACAAACCAAAATATGGACAAACACTCCTAAACTTAAACTAGACATTGTCCTCAATGTCAAAAATATAGCAAGTACAAGCAGAGGACTTCCCTGAGAACTGGTTGATTGGCCATACCAGCGTCCTCGTTGTCCGCTAAGTTGAAAGTGTAATCCATTTTGTTCGATACTTGGTACCTGAAAACAATTGACACAACTAATTAAAATGCAACTAATTGAAAACTAAACAACTAAACCGCAATAAACTGAAAATTAAACTTGGGTTGCCTCCCAATAAACGCTTGGTTTATAGTCGTCAACCCGACTTCTTCAACTTCTCTATCCAACCCCCTTACGAAAATTGAGGAACACATCCGTCAGCTGTAATTTAACATTTATTGGTTCCTTCAAACGAAGTTGGTGGATATGTTCGTCTCTCGCATCCCACCATGGCTTCAACCTTAAGATGGCTCCTTTGTCACAATGAGCACTGCCAACTAAATAACTACCAATTGAGCACGGGATCGTAAAGCTTTTCGGATTCTTGAGCTTTGGTGGAGAAGACACATGGGGCATATTATCCAAGACCTCATATTGCTGCTTGAACCTAGCAAACCTTGGAGGAGAATCTAGCAATTGCAAATACTCGCGTGAAGTAGGAAAATCCTCATTAGAATGATTAACAAGTGCAGTTTCTAGTGGATCCACGAGACAGCTACCAACAAATACTTCATCCACTCCTTTTGCAATTAGATCTAGCCGAAAACAATGTTGTGAAAACGGTAGGGAGGTACTATAAACATCTGATTGCCTCCATTAACTCGTTCAACTAGATCTACATTTTTCTTTTCCTCTTCCACTAGACTATCTTCTTCATACATTTTCTTTGAAGTCCTTTCAACTGCTTCCTATAACTCTTTCCCACTTCGTAGCGTCACTGCCTTGCACTGTTCCTCATCACTCTTGAAGTTGAACTCTGTATTATCAGGTAAAGTGCCTTGAGGTTTACTACCAACGGCTTGCACACTTTGCTCTATTCGATTTTTGATTTTTCTCAACATCTCTTCAACATTGTTCATCCTAGCCTCGTTTTGTGCTATGTACTTGGAAAGCAATTCCTCCATATTTGACTTCATCTCTCGTTAAGGTGAAAATTGATTCTGGAAATGGCCTCCGTCGTACTGTACCGAATCTGCACTAATGGCACACTGTTCACTTGAATGATTTTCCGAACAGATATCACATACTACCGCCACATTCTGAATAGGCTATGCTCCAAATGACTCCGTCTTCTTTGCTAGTGCAGCCACCTGTTCCACTAATGCCGAGATTACATCAAGTTGACATCTCCCATTAGTTCTTAGTTGATTCATTCTTGCTGAAGGCCACTGGTAATTATTCGCCGCCATTATTTTCAATAACTCATAGGCTTCCTCACAGTTCTTCCCCATTATAGCTCCTCCCACAGCTGCATCAATGTTGATTCGTGTTGTACCATACAAACCGTTGTAAAATGTTTGAATTTGCAACCACTTTGGAATACCATGATGTTGACACTTTTGGAGTAGCTCTTTAAATCTTTCCCATGCTTCATATAGAGACTCTGAATCTAGTTGAAAAAATGATGTAATGTCATTCCTCAACTTTGCGGTTTTAGCTGGTGGAAATAATTTCGCTAGGAATTTATGTGCCAAATCATTCCATGTTGTGATGGATCCCGCTGGCATTGAATGAAGCCAACTTTTCGCCTTATCACAAAGTGAAAGGGAAAAGTCGCAGTCTGATGGCATCCTCTGTAACTCCCTCATAGTTAAATGTATCACAGATCTCCAAGAAGTTAATCAAATGCTCATTCGGATCATCATTAGGCAAACCCCCAAATTGTACCGAGTTCTTAATCATTTGAATCATGCCTGGCTGTATCTCAAAACTACTTGCTTGAATTGCAGGTCTTCGAATGCTAGATTGGATTTTTGTTACTGATGGCATTGCATAATCTCTTAAGAATTTCTTTTCTTCTGCAACCATATTCTCTAGATCTTGCATCTCCTCCTACAAAAGAATTAAAAACAGAAAATTATGTTTAAACTAAGACCAAGTTGATTGAAATCATTATTGAAAAAATATTACTAGAAATATTCCCCAGCAACAGCGCTAAAAACTTGTTGTCCAAATATGGTATAGACAATTTACACGCAAGTATACGTGGTCAACAAGTAATAAAGAGTAAGTAAAGTGTCGATCCCACGAGAAATATGCTAATAATATTAATCCAAGTATTAACTTTGTATCAATTCAATCTTATTTAAACCAATTAATTTTAGTGGTTCAAATTAACTAATTAAAACTAAATCACTAACAAGGATAAAAATTAGATTTAACAGTTAAGATTACAATTTCCCCCAATATCTCGTCTAAAGATCATTAAATTGATTATTTAAAATTGTCAACAGAAAATCACTAATAGTTTATATAATCATCTTCCGAATAATTATATAACTTATCTATTATTATTAATTTTACTATATTCCTATGAGAAACAATAATAATAAATTCATTAAGATTTATTTTCTAAACATTGCTTATGGTACTCGGGTATATTCCTATCCCAACTACAAATTAGTATTCAATCCTCAGAAGAATTACTAATCACAAGTTATCATATTCAGATCTAAACTTATAATCCATCTTTCAATTTCAAATAAGTTATCACAATAATTGCTAGCTAAACAATCATTCATGAAGCACAAAACATGATAAACAACTCAAATATAATCACTAACAACCAATAAGAGAACAAATCAATTTTAAACTAAACATTGGGTTCCATTGTAATCTCCATTAAGAATTTAGTTCATAGCGTAGTGAAGAAACATCATAAAAATAATCAATAACATCCTCAAGGTACACGAGAATTAAAGAGAAGAGTTTAGAGGATAAAATCTGCCAGAATCCTTGATCTCCAACCCCAGCCTTCAAGTCTTACTTCCCTTATGTGCTTCCTCCTCGCTCCTTTAGAAAATCTGATTACAAACCCTAGTTTTGGTGATATAAAGTTAGGTGTTAGGATCTAGGGTGTTAGTCGCCCCAAATCATGTCTCTTGATTGGTATTTATAGATCTCAAGTTAAAACCTTGTTAGTTTCCAGAGGCACAAAAGATATCTAAAAAGGGGGGTTGAATAGATACTTTAAAACTTTTTGTCAGTTTTCAGAAGAATGATTACAGATTAGTTAATTAACAAGTTAATTAAGCACAACGGAATATCTGATTGATTTAATCCCCTTTAAAGATAGAACAACTATAACGGATATGATAAAGCAATGATATAACAGTTATAACAGTTATGGCAGTTATAGAGTGCAGAGAGAGAGGAACACAAGACTTTAAGTGGTTCGGAGCACACAAAACTCTACTCCACTGTTCTACTTCTCGAGTAGCAAATCCACTAAGGATATCTTTACAACTTGAATCACTAAGATTCCTTCAAGGCAGCAGCCTTGGAACTCTAGTACCCTAAGTACTCTTCAAAGCCAGCAACCTTGGAACTCTAGTTCACTATTGAACTTCGTCAAGCCCAGCAGACTTGGAACACTGTAGACTAAGACTCGCAGCCTTAGAATCACCTAGTACACTAAGTACTCTTCAAGTCCAGTAGACTTGGAACTCGTTGGTCACCTGTTGACCCTTTCACTTGATTGAGAGTGTTTGGTTTTGTTGCTACTAAGTTGCTTGAAGCATATGATCTGATGAACTTAGTAGCGAAGCAAGATGTTTCACTTAGATCGTAGAGTGAGGCTTTTACAGATTTGTTTCTTTGCTTTGTACTTGCTTAATTGATTCTTCAATCTGTTAGCCTTGTATAGATGCCTCTGAATTCTTCCATTGAAATGAGAATGTTGCATCTGATATTCCCGTTGAGAGTTGTTGCTGAACTTAGGAATAGTTTATTCCTTGATGTGCGCAGTAGTGGAGTGAGTCAGCATCCATTAGCTTGCTCCCAGATAGTGGTAGGGACAGTGCTCAGAATATCTGCAAACCATTGCTGTTTGTTCCCCACTGACTTTGATTCTTCATTCAGATCAATTAAGTATTCAGCAACTGTCTTGGACAGGTCACTCTACAGATATGGATATTAGCAATCAATATGGGCAACACAGAATATTCAATTCAGTTCTTAGTTGCTTCGTCTGATGAGGATCGTAGAGTGTTTGGCTGACTGTACGATCCTTTGATAAGACTTAATTCTTGCAGGCGTTCACTGTGATCTTTCGTATTGCGTTTTGATCACCTAGAGACGGTATCAACGTTTTGCCCCTTGATCTTCTTAAGTACTGCCGTCTTGTTCCTGCAGATGTGACTCTATGATCCTACTTGACTGTTGATAGTATTGACTCTACGATCTGCCGAGCCACTCTGCGTTTGCCTGGCCAACTCTACGATGCCGAGAAGGAGCTCTGCGACTAGCCGAGACTCACTCTACGTTCGAATGGAAAATTCTACGATGCTGAGAGGGAGCTTTGCGACTGGCCGAGCCTCACACTCTACGTTTGCCTGACAAGCTCTGCGATGACATGCTTAACTCTGCGAAGCTTTGCTGACTGAACTCCAAGTTGGCTAACTGTTCTACGATCCTTCACTGGATGCTTTGTGCAGTACTCTACGATCAGTCTAGCATTATCATTTTAGCTAATTAAATCAACCTAACAAGTTTGATCTTTTCTATCCAAGTCTTTGTACATCAAAATCATTTTAAGAACTTTACAATTTAGCTACTGAAACACATATACATTAATATCACAACATCAAATTTAAACATGTGATTCCTAAAAAACCTGTCAAAAGTAGGCATCCCGATCCAATCGCAAGTCAAAAACGTGCCAGACTCGTCAAAATTCGCATCAGCTGCTCAAGCGCCGCGACCCTTGATATGAATGTCACGGCTTTCTCCCTAATGTCGCGACTTGCCTTATTGAGCGTCGCGGCCCATGATGTTTTGTCCGCGTAGAAAATTTCGTTAACTTCATTTTGACAGGTGGCTCGTCCCGTAACTCCTCCCGGATAAAAAGATGGTCATTTTACCCAAAGACGTCCGAATAGGAATCTAACTCCAACTAGCTTTACTTTGACATACTGTTTGGAGACCCAAATGCACTTGAATATTTGCAAACCATACCTTTCTGAAAAGCTTGAGAAGTCCTCTACAACTTTATGAAGACCATTTTCTCACTCCGAAATTTTAACACCATTCAATCCTCCATTGAAGCTCCGAAGGTCCATCTTCTAAAAGCTGAAAATTGCAATGCTTCTCCAATTTGACTAAAAGGCAACCAAATTGCTCCAATTTAGCTAAAATATAACCAAATGGCTTCCAACTTTATTTCCTACATAAAAACATAAAAACACATATAAAGGAATAGAAAATACTCGAAAACTCACAAATCATCAAGTCAAAAGTACTCAATTTATAAGTATAAAAACCACTTATCAGCATCAAAGTCTAGTTAAAATTTCAAGATAGAAAACTAGATTTTAGTTTTCCTTTTTCATCTTTGATCTATAATCTCTGTTTAACCATAGCGCGATTGTTATAGCTCTGTTACATTCCCGTATGAACAGATTCCAAAGAAAGGAAAGATATATTTGATAAATGAAGGAAACACCAAAAATTGGGATGAGCCAACTACAAAGTATGTATAGCTCAATTAGGTAATTTAGACTTTTGCTGTTAGCTCCATAAACCTCTAATAAGCTTCCCTGTACTCTTACGACTTTCAGGTACGTTGAAAAATGCAAATTCCCTAAGTATGGTTCTCCGCTAAAGTCCCTAAGATACATCGGAAGGTACACTTATTTTCAAGGCCACAAAATTTAACTATCCCGATATTTCTTGTTTGATAAAATTTGTAATCTAAGGATCATTCCAACCTTCTCTTTTTGAGACACCCTTTAACATTTTTCTTTCTTTAGCAGAAGTAAATAAAGTTTTCAACAACTTATTCACTTTATGCAGCATGTCAGCAGATGTTCATCGCACATTACTTTATGGTGGTATTTTTCTATACCCTGCTGACAAGAAAAGCCCAAATGGAAAGCTGCGGTGTGTCTCATTCCAAATTACTCACACAAACACACACAAACGCCATATTAAACTTATTCACTTTATGGGACACCATGTCCTTTTGTGCTAGTCTTTGGGCATTGGCAACGAGTTTTTTGGGAGTTTCTGTGTCAGATTTTCATAGAGATTGGAGGGATGCACTTCCTTGAGGATGTTGTTGTTTCCTACTTGTATTTCTCCTCTTTGGTTTCAATTTTGAAGACTTCTTCTCCTTTTACTTGGTAATCTCAATGCGTCCTGGTAACATCCTTTTCTTTTTATCTAAAACCATATTTGGAGATCTGTCATTGAAATGCTTGGGTTCTGGTAGGGTACCTACAATTAGGTAACAATGCTATTAGAATCTAATTCTTTTTTGTCCTTGTGTATGTGATTAAGCAGATGTCTCCTGTTTTCAAGGACTTTTGATGTGTCCAGAAGCATTTTCTTTGCTCCTCCATAACTTTTGCATTTACCATATTAGTCCTCCTGGGCATGAGGTCAGTAACTCAACAACTTTATTGCACTTGCATGATTTTTGTATTTGTGCTGATTTTTGTTGAGTTCACATAGTTTCTTATCTAATATTGCCTTCATTTTTTGTATGTGTTGTATTTCAATGAGACATTTCATTTTTTGTCCGAAATAGTTGACATGGTTACCTTATTTGACCAAAGTACACCCTTTCTTGCTCGAGCGGGCTAAAATTTATGAGGGAGCTGGTGTATGACAATGACATTACATGCCACAATTACCTTAGAATGGATAGGGCAAGTTTTACCAAATTGTGTAATATTTTATATACCACAGACAAGCTTAGTAGTACAAAGTTCCTTCAAATAGATGAACAAGTTGCCATTTTCTTGTATGTGCTAGCCCATCATGTGAAAAATCGTGTCATAGTGTTACAATTTCGTCGATCCTGTGAGACAATTAGTAGACCCTTCAACAACGTACTCAATGTTGTGATAAGATTGGAAGGTCAACTTTATAAGAAACCGGAACCTATACGTGAAAACTCTACTGACAATGTTGATTTAGTACAGTCCATTAACTACCTTGCGCGACAATTTGACTCTGCAATGGTTCATTAGTTAACTAAAACTGCTATGCTTGCAGTTTTTTTTCCAAAATCTTTTTTGGATACTGCTATGATATAATTTAATTACTGTGTTATCTTTTTTTCTCTAACTTGTTTTAGGTGCACCAAAAGAGAGCAAAGTGGCAGAATAAGACATTTCCAAATTATTTGGATCTATGTATTATATTTGGTAAGGATAGAGCAATTGGAAAAGATGCTCTATTGGCTGCGAAAATGATTGAGTTAGATGAAGAGATTCAAACAAATGATAGAGACGATGGCTTGACTCCAACCCGTAGTAAGGAAATATCTAGCAAGTCCTCTAGTTTCAAGAAGAGGAAGAGAAAGTCAAGTTTCGATATTGATTCTGAATCTGCCATTGATAGAAAGTCAAGAGAAAGTCAAGTTTTGATATTAATAGTTCGTTGCTTTTATTTTATTTTTTTCACAAGAAAAACATCAAAGATCAACACTTTATGTATTAAAAGTATTACTGAAAAAAATTATCACACGATTTATTTTAAATTTCTCTAAGTAGGGGTAAAAAAAAATTTGTTGTATTTATGTTTAAAATAGGTCCTTCGGGAAAAAAATTCGGCCCCACATACAAAAAAACCTGGGTCCGTCACTACTTTGAGGGTTATCCTTTTTCTGCTTCAGATGCCGCTAGCTTATTTCTAGATTCAATTTACAAATTACATGGTATACCTGTTACCATTACATCAGATAGAGATACGATTTTTATTATTAATATTTGACAGAGTTGAAACTCAGCACAGCTTACCATCCACAGACAGATGGACAAAGTGAGAGAGTGAATCTATTTGTTACGTTGGGATTGGAGAAATGAGGGTGAGAATGGAATGACTCTTCCTATGGAATGAAAAAAAATTGTGTTTTGTTGTTCTATTAGAATGGAATGAATCATTCTTATTTCTTCCAAATTTATGAATTTTATTCTTTGAGGAATGGTATGGAATGACTTATTTCAGCTGAAATGGAATGAATCATTCCACTCTTCATTCTATTCCTTCCTCTGTTCTATTCCTTCACTCATTCCATTCATTCAATCCAAACGTAACATTAGTGGTTGGAAAATTATAAAAATGTGCATGTCTAGTCGCAGACCTCGTAAATGGAGATGGTGGTTGAGTTTAGCTGAGCATTGGTATAACACTTCTATTCACACCAGGCTGTAGATAACTCCTTTTGAAGCTCTATACGGTTATGTACCTCCTTATGTGTCTATCCATCAGTTTGGAACATCGCAAATCCTACTACTCTATAGTTTAATCAGGACATTATTTAAGTACTACAATGGCTCAAGCACAATTTGACACAGGCACAAGCTAGATGAAGTTCTTTACTGATAAACAGAGGATAGAAATATTTTTCCAAATCGGAGATAATTGTTTATCTTATGATCAACCCATACAAACAAGTGTCTCTATAGATAGTGGTGATGTTGCTTACATATTGGAGTTACCTCCAGCTGTCAAGATTCATTCTGCTTTTCATGTCTCAATTCTTAAGAAGAATGGAGACCATTGTCAATCATCTCCACATTGCCTCCTCTGGATGGACATGGACAGTTTGTAGTGGAGCCTTTAGCTATTCTGGATAGGAAGATAGTGAAGAAGAACAATGTTGCAGTAGTATAGTTTTGGTGCAATGTCCAATACTTTAGGTTTCCACAATTTCAACCTTGAGGACAAGGTTTCTCTCACTAGGTATGGAATGTCATAACATTATATATAATAATTAGTATAACTACTACGAAAGGTATATTTCTCTCTAGATAAGCCTACACAAGGTCAGTTTAGTCAAATTGTGTAATTAACTTCCAGCTGTGGCACAAGGGTTGTTGGGAGATTTAAACACCTGTAACTAGTTTCAATTTTATGAAAGTTATTATTATGTTTTTTTCTTCAATTCTAACTTTCTCTCTTGTTTCCTAAATTCTCTTTTGATGAATGATAGCTGCAAAATTATGGAGCATATACAGATGAAACTATATAGTAAAGCTAACAATAAAAGATACACAATGGCATGGGGAAACTATCTTCAAAACTGATAATAATACAGAGTACGCAGCTTAACTGAACCGGAAATTAACATACAGCTATCCAGCTAACTGAAAATTAATCTCCAAATTTCAATTTTTACAGAACTACATTTTGATGACAATTAATATTTCCCACCTCAAATTCACACTGCATTTCTTCTCAGGGGGTAGGGAGAAAAAAAATCTGGCAATTTGCATCACACCAACACTTTTTCAGAGTGCTTGAAAATTATCATAAATGGAGCACTACTAACAGTACGTAGAGAAGTAAATCTACAGTAGCACCCAAGCAAATCCTCTTAAATTACACAAGCAGGATTTCTTCTTCACACTTGGATTATTGCAAAATTTGCAGATCGGCTTGGTCCAATACAGTTGTTTTTCCATCCAGTGCCGGTAAACTCTGAATCCCCATTGACATACCTACAAACTCCTATAATCTATCACAGTGACTTCATCCTCTGGTGCATCAAGATCTTGATAACTGCACAAAAGTTGAATGCGGGTTAGACAACAATCTCTATATATTAATACTAGATAACCAAAAACATTCCACTTCATGATCAAATTTATGTCATACTCGGAACTATTTTTAGCCTAGCTACATCTTTGCAATTTATTTATAATTTTTAAGTAGAATTTTAATGAAATTTTTATAAAAAAAAAGTATATTAATGAATATAGCCCATATAGACGACTATATATATCTTCTCCATATATTCACATTATGGATAATTTATCCAAACAAAAAAAATTATTAATAGTAATAATAATAATAATCAAATTATGGATATAGAACAAGACTATTTTTCTATCTATTGGAATGCAACAAAAACTGAGCAAAATTGACCAAATTTGAAGTCCACTATGGTACCTACACAAATGTTGCGTAAAACATTAAATGGTTTATAACCTCCTCCAAAGTTGTTAAATCTTACCCACCCTCTCTGTGATTTCTACAAAATCAAGTATTTAATCCACCTCACAACCAAGATGTATCATATCCAGTCATACACTTTTACCCCCAGCAAGAGACTGCGGCTCAAAAGTGGAATAATAACAAGCCTGAAATTATAAATAAGGTATTACTCCATATTCCTAGGTCACCCATCTTAAAATTTGGGAAAGAATCCAACCACTCTCATGGTAACCTCTAGCTGCCTTACCCTCGTGGTAACTCTAGCTGCCTTACCCTCGTGGTAATTCTAGCTGCTTGACCCTCATGGTAATTCTAGCTGCTTAGACCCTCATGGTAATTATAGCTGATTAACCCTTGGGGTAATGATTATAGAAATGTAAAAAAAAAAGCTGAGCAACAACGTAATTTATATGCCTTCACAACCAGAAGAAACTTGCCTTCGTAAACGGCGAGGGTCCTGTCGGAATTGTGGTGGTAAAGCAATTATTGGGGCTGGGCCACCTAACTGGGGCCCAGACCGCCCATTTCTACCACCGCCTTCAAAAGGAGGTCCTCCCTGCTCTCGCAACATCTGCATCGCAACTTCAGGAGGAGCGGGGACAAAAGGCCCCAATGGACTGCAATCACAACCAAAAATAAGAAGTTTCTGAGAATCCAACTGGTCTCAACAAAGACTGCACTAAAAATTTGTCCACAAAGATGAAATAATAGAAAGAACTGATCTTACCCAGCACCTGGAACAGGCATCAAAACTGGAGGAGGGGGTATATCTGAAGGGTAAGGGGCAACATGCATCCCTTGTCCACCGAAGGTATCAAACATTGATTCATCAGGATTGCTCCCAGCTTGAACATCATTGTTGGACTGAGGGTTATCAGCCCTATCATATCTTTCACTGCCATTAGCACGTTCTCTACGGCCTCGCTCATCTTTCATTCGATTATCTGGGCCAAGCCTACGCCTCTGGGGCTTCTCCTTCTGCAAAAAGATAAAGATAATTTGATAATCATGACAATATAAGTAACAGCAATAAAAAGCAGTAATATTAGATCAGACTGTATTCATCCTCCACCCAAGCTTCTCTACCAATAGTCATAAACAATGTGCTACTATTGTCACGAACTCGAAAGGAACACATATACTACAAAATGAAAGTCGACATGAATTTATGGACTTGGTACATTGGATCAATTAGCTACACATTGCTGGTAATAGGGTGAATATCTGGAAGTTGCAACAGTAGCAAAATTATCTTAAGGTAAGGATACCAACTTGTCTTCTTATGTGCACCAAAAGTTGAAAGGGGGGGGGGGGGGGGGGGGGGGGGGGGGGGGGGGGGGGGGGGGGGGGGGAAAGTAGATCTGATTGATTACTCCATTGTACCCTATGATTTACAGAGTGTAAATCAGAAGACATACAGTTAAAAAAACTATATAATAATGTATCCTTTTATTTTATTTTACTTTTTACAGAGAAGATTATATTAGAAAAGAGAGCAATTACAAAATGACGAGCAATGGATGAGAAATCATCCTAAACTAGAAAAAAAGAGGGGCCCCGAGGGGGGGATTACAAAAGAGAAATAGGACATTATTTTCGGACAAGCCAAAAGAGAAATAAGGAAATTTATTTTGGGATGGAGTGTACTGATATTTTATCATGTTCAGACAAGTATCCAGAAGTGCCACACATAATAAAAAAAATATGAATTTATACTTAAAATATGTCCACAAAAATTGTTTTTTTTGGTGGGTGGTGGGGGTGAATTAAAAAGGTTCCCGACATATGTCTAGGAGTGTACATCAAGCTTTATGACTAACAAAGGACAGATCGACCTTGGGCAAGTATTTAAATTTAAAGTTCCTAAATTATAGTTATAATTCGAAAATGTCTTCTTCAGTGGGTCAACTTATTGGGGAGCGAAAGAGACCTTCTCTTCCATCCACTATACTTTCAGAAAATAGGATTTGTCGAGCACAGAAAGGATAGTGTTATAGCAGCAACAATGCTAGAGGCTGGATGACAGATACGGATACTGCTAGTATTTCGATAAAATGAAATTGATTGTGGCCTTTGTATTATAGTGTTGTTTTCTAGTTGTTCGATGATTGTCATAGTGATGGTAACGGTGACGGTGATGGTGTTGTGGTAGCAAAGACCGGTACACTGGTTACGATGATTATGGCTATTAGATACTCCCTCCATTCCAAAATATAAGATCATTATTGACTTTTTGAAGTTAACTTAAGATAACTCTTAATTGACATGGGTTCCTTTAATTTAGTCAATACAATAATGAATAATGTAAACTATTGAAAAAGTACTACTTAGTGTAAGATTTATTATTTCATAATTTTTAATGAATCGTCTCAATTTTGAATTTGAAAATATCTCAAATTGACTTTCAAATGTCAACCAGTGTTCTAAAAATCCCCGCCTAGGCGCTAGGCCCCCCCTGGCGCCACGCCTAGGCGCTAGGCCCCCCTAGCTCCTCGCCTAGGCCCAAGGCCGCAAAAAAATCCTCTAGGAAATTAGGTGGGATTAGGCAGGGCCTAGGCGGGCAAGGCGGAGAAATTAGTGCTACAATTGTTTTTTTATTTTTATTTTAATAACTAAGCTACAAAATAACGTCGTGAGTCATTATCTTGAAGGAATATGAGTGTGAGTCCAATGGGATCATTATTTTGGAGAAATATGGAGAAGAAGAGTTAAAGATATAGAGGGATATGGAGATGAGGACTATTAGTTTGTATTTTTGATTATTTGTTTGTGTTTAAACTTTGAACCATTGCATGTTTGTAAACTTTGACATTGGCAATATGGATGTGTTTGAACTTTAAGCAAAAGCCTTTATTATCTTTATTATAGATTGTTTTGCTTTATATGATTGTTTTATTTGGATAAATGTAAGATAAAATATAAAAATTTACTTAAAATAAAAATCCCGCCTAGGCCCCCTACGGCCGCCCGCCTCCCGCCTTTTAGAACCTTGATGTCAACAATGATCATATAATTTGGAACGGAAGGAGTATATATAAACATACATGTGTGCGTAAACGCAAGCATATTCTATCCTCAATTTTGATTTGTAGATCAGCAAAGAAGGAGATTTCCAACCATTTGAATATAAAACTCTTTCGTTACAATTTGAAATCTCATATTTGCCACTGTCGTGTCATTTCAAGTAAGATATGGTCACCTATCCACAACCTTTATGAGCTTTGATCATGGGTACTTTTAGAAGTATTCCATTACTGGGATTTGAAGGCAGTCTTGATCATGGGTACTTTTAGAAGTTTTCCATTATTGGGATTTGAAGGCAGTCTTGACTCTTGTCAAAGGTTTAAAGGGGTTTTTTCCTTTTTGCGTAATGGGTTTCTCGTTCTCCTAAAATTTGTCTGAAGATGGGAAATGATAGTCCAAGCATGATACTTATTGTAAGTTCTTATCCAATCTCTCCATCTAATCCACCAGCCAATCGGATTCTTACGATATATACCTGACAATAAGATATTATACTTCACATTGAATTTGATATAGTGCTCACAACATGACTACATCATTAGTAACTCATGTGATTATTTCCCCAAATATCATCTCAAGAATCATTAGTTTTAACCCAACAATCCAATACACCTTTTCAAATGATCGTCTCAATGATCATTTGATATGAATGTAAAGGGAAGTACATCTGTATAATGTATGAACTGCCAAAATTAAACACTTAAAACTCAAGCTTACGCATTTAAATTTTGAAATTAACATAAACTAAGTATACAACTATTTTTTGTATTACAAATCTTTGGAGTATAATGCAATTTGGTCTACCCCTTAGGTCCTGCAAGAAACTTCACTTTTTTATTTATATATGGCATACCACTTTAGCCGGTTCCAATAATCTTGTGCAAGTTGAAAATCAAACATAATTGGCTGGGATTCTTTTTATTAAATTTCTAAAGCACGAAAATAACTAATCCCTTCTTTATAAAAGAATACTCGCACAGACGAGCACTAGCTAACGAGAGTGTTAAAAGAAAATGAAAGCATCAATCAATATACTGCAGAGGATAAACACCATACTAAAGCAATATATAACATAATTAGGCGAAGGGAAACCACAAGCATAAATGTGAACCAACATCCAGTACTTATTTCACAAATCATACCAGTAAAGATTGCTGCATAACAGGTGTCCCACCAGGTGCATTTTCATCACTGAAATGATTAAATTTTTATTAGTAGCACAAAAAGAAGAAAACAAAATGCTACTGAAAGGCTGAACTTACCTCATATAGTTTTGAAAATACAGATCCTCACGCACTTTAGAAGTTAGTTCCAGCACAAGCTCTGGGTGTTTCAACTTTAAATGCTTGTGGACAAACTCAGAAGCATGGAAAAGCTTTGTGCAACCCTTGGCTCCACAGCCATACTTCCACCCATACTTCTCGTCCCTAATTTTCCGGACATAGGGATCTAAAGATTCATTAGCAGCTGCATCTATATTTTCCTTTGCAGTCATTACTTCCAAGGGGTCCTGACCCTTCAACCTTTCTTGCCAGAATGAATCTAGTTTCTTTTCCCACTCAACCCCGTTACTAATTACATCGGAATTCTTGCCATCAACTCTAATATGCCTGAGACCTTTAGCTTCACTAGTTTCAATCAGTCCATAGTAATCCAATCCATGAATACGCCAGAGATAAGTAATAAGCGTATCCAGTAACTCAATCCCCTCGAGCCCTTTCACTGAGGTTAAACCCCGTATGATAATGACTGGGCCAGTGGAACCACCATGAGATTTGTCTCTATTTGTCCTCTCATTGTCAGCCCTACACAATATATTATCCTCAATTCCTTTTTCTGAATCAAGTTTACGTACAAGTCCCTGTGCTTGTTCAATGTCGACTAGGACTCGTCTGGGTTCAGAACTGACTGGGTGAGCCTTGGGAGCGGCTGAGAGAAGATCGGATTCTTTAGCAGAACCCCTACCATGTCGTCTTCTTTTGCCACCCACATCTACTTCATCGTCAGAGTTATGATCACTTGTCTGTCCTGATTTGTTTGCAGATGAGGCATTGATACCAGGTCCTCTGCTTCATGAAAGATAGGTGATTGGTATTGACTTTTAAGAAACTAAAATTTTCTGGCACAGTCAAAATACCCAAATAAAATTCACATTGAGAATAGTTCTTACAAATCCAACGTTCCGCTCTGCAAATCAAGCAAATAATCTTTCGCCACCTTCCGAGCATGCTCATTCCTCCTAGAAGTGATAAACAAGCAAACCGTTGATTAACCAGAAAAAGGTGTTTCATTTTAAAAATCAACAAAACAAATGAGGAAAAAAAAAGACAATGCAAGTAGGAAGCTAGCAAGTGGACAGCCGGACAAAACAGAAAAATCTCCAAATGATAGTAATACTCTTTTAGCCTAATTATGTGGAATCTATATACATCCGAGCGCACCTTTCTATTACAGCAAGTAAATTTGTCGGATGATATTTGTCTTTCAACCTACACACATAAGCAACTTCAGCATAAACGCATCACAGAACATTAAAATATAAATTAAAGGAGAAAATTTGAAACTTACCATGCTTCATCTTTATGAGCATTAAAATAAGCTCGCTTCTGAGTTGATATATATTCAGATCTGTATTCTTGGTATCTGTGAAATGAGAAGGCTCAATAATTTATATTGTCTAACAAAGAACTACATAAATTGTAAAGACAAGAAAACTGGCAATTTAATAGTGGGTATATATACAAGGTAATACAAACACACACTACAATTAAGACATTCAATTTCAGTACCTGCACTCAGCTTCAGCTGGAAGAATATCATCTTCAAGCTCCTGGATGAACTGCTTATAAGACATTAACCCTTCTCTGGAAAATCAATTTATTGGGTCAGGTTGTTGTCTAAATTAAGTACTAGCCAAGCATGTCATGATATAAATTTAAAAAAAAAATTAGAACAATTTAAAATCAAGTAGCTTGCATATGAAAACTAGAATGAGACGGGAGGAGGGAGGAGAGTAGGAGTAGAGGGAGTAAAAGCAGAGAAAAGGTCAAAAGAAGATGACCATAAGGCCATGATTCAAACTCAGAAATATAAGGAAAAGGATAAAAAGAAACAAGATGTGAAAAAGAAGAAACTCTTTTGTGAAACATAAGTTCAATTAAGACTAGAGAGAAGATAAATCTCAATCAATTAAAATGTTTATAGACACCATAAATGCTTACCTTTGAGTACTTCCCGTGTTGGCAGCATCAATATTATACGCACCGCGACCTGAATCCCAGTCTTCAATAGACATATAAAAATTTAGACTATAATTAACAAGAAATAGAACAAGGGAAAAAATCCGATAAGGTATTTATTATATATAAAAAAAAAGGCGCCAGAAGGTGGTGTCATCATAGAATATGCATAGTACACGAAGGGCAGGTGAATTAAAATTATTAAAAAAAAAACACGTGCACACAACCTGTGGGAGTTAAAATCAAGTAATCCGTCCCTCATAGGGATTGCAATGTGAAAAAAAAAACAAAAAACAAAGGAAAACCACAAGTGGGTTTTAAACCTCGTTGTGCCAAAAGTACAAGAAACTCAGAAAAAGAGATTCAATATAGGTCACAGGCTTCTCCCTATCCTCAAAATATCGTTTATTCCTAATTGCAAGCCTAGTTGTCAGGATCTTACGTATACATGTCGTACGATACACTACGTAGACAATTCGATACGTATCGCAAGGTTAATCGAAAATGGCACTGTATCCTACGATTTAGTTACGATTCAATACGATTCTTACGAAACGATACAATACACGATACTTTTTAAAGTTAGCAACCGACTTGAAAAAGGTTTTATGTAGAACCAAAAGAGTAAAAATAAAACTTTTAGGCCTTCTCCCATTTCAAATGAAGAAGTCTTTTAGTACAAACATATTCTATATCGCTTGATGAGCATTTACTCACTTTTTAGAGTTTTATATATTCTTCAGAATATCGTTCTATTTTTCTCACGCACTTTCTATAAGCAGATACATAAATCTCCACTTGTTAATTTGAATTATTCTCTTTTGTTTTATAAATAAAAGGTGAATCTGAATTTTTGTTTTCTCTTGTTACTCTATAAAGATTACTAAAATAATATCTAATAAATCAATTTAAAGTATTTTGGCTACTACTTTTATGCATAGTCAAGCTTTGATTGTTTATTGTGTGTTTTATATGTTTAAATATATATTACCACATTTTTCATTTCGTTTTCGTATCGTTAGTGTTCTAAAAGTCGGCCTAGTCGGCGACTAGGTCGGGGTCGGAAGGCAGCCGAGTCGACTAGGGCCTAGTCACTTCAATTAGTCGCTGGCCGACTTAGTCGGAGACTAGTCTGGGCAAGTCGGAGCAGTCAGGCGAGTCGGCGAGTCGGACTAGGGCTGTAAAAAAGAAAAAAAAACATTTGAGTCATTTAATCTTCTTCTCCTTCTTGGCTGTCGACTCATGATCGCTGGCTCCTCCTTGGACTGCCGACTGCGATCTGCTGCGCTCCTTCCTCGACTGTGACTCGCGATCTGCTGCGCTCGACTAATGCTGTTGTTGCTCGACTGAGTCAGGTAAGCTCTCTGCAAAATTTCTTTCTTCTAATTTTTTTTAGTTCTCTACTTCTCTGCAATTATAGAACAGGCTTTGGGTTATTCTAAGTTAGCTAGGGCATGGGCTGGGGGATATGGGTTGCATAACAATCCCTCTTCTTTCTTTGGTTAGGATGGAAAGGCAGGGAAATGTTTCTTGTTCTTTGGGTCGGATGAAAATGGAATAAAGAGCAGAGTACTTGATATACTTATTAGCTTAGTCTCTTCTCATAATTCATCAGACAAATTACTTTTGGCTAGCTAAACTCATAACAGCTCATGCTATATTGAGCTTATTCATTCTAAATATTGTCTAATGCCAGCCACGTCATGCTTCCTTTAATACTCAGCTCCCTTTACATCACATAAGTCTGACTTTAGTTTCTAGCTTATACACATATATTACATACAGATACTACACTAAAGCTTATTGTATGAACACATTTCAGTAATACAATATATGTTCCTTATATTATTATACCATTCGTATAATACTTTTCATTATTTCCCATAATACCACATTTTCACATTTGAATTTGATACCTCAAAAAGATTATATAATACCACATTTGAACATGGGTCATGGGATTATAAACTCTTATTGTACCTGTATTGATTATCTGTTTTGTTTAACTATATGCATTTGCAGTTTGCATAGGTATAGTCGTATAGTATAGTATCCATGGCTCAATCTCAATCATCATCTTCGGCAGCCTCTAGGCCCTCTACTACTTCTGAGTGTTCAGTATTAAAAAGAGCTTCAGATGATGTTGGATGGGAATATGGCTTCCTTGTAAATCCTAACAACAAGGATCGTTGGAGATGCAAATTGTGTGACAGAGTATGGTGGAGGAGTATATAGATTGAAACAACACATAACAAATATCAAGGGAAATGTAGCACCGTGCCCCAAGTCAACCAAGGAAGATAAAGAAAAGTGTAAGATGGCACTTGACAAGGCAGCAACTAAAAAGAGAGACAAGAGGATAGATGACTTGAATGTTAGAGCGGAAGTGGAAGTGGAGGCAATTCCAGAAGGAAATGAAGACGAAGAAGTTGAAGTTTTAGGGTCAAGGAAGAGGCCCCGTTATCTTGGTCCCATGGATAGATATGCAAGGGCCATCAATCCGGATTTGAGTTCAAGTAAGAAGATGCGACAACAAAACATGAATGATACACTTTGGAAAGAGAGAACTCATGATGTGAATAGGTACTTGGCTCGATGGATGTACGAAGCAGGTATTCCATTTCATATTATTGACAATGATAGCTTTAAACGCTTTGTTGAGGCGGTGGGTATATTTGGCCAAGGCTACCAACCTCCAAGTCAATACCAATTAAGGGAGTCGTTGTTGAAGGAGGAGGTGGAGAGAACCAAACAATCACTCAAGAAACAAGAAGAAGAGTGGGCTTCAACGGGATGCTCTATCATGACCGATGCTTGGACCGATCGAAAAAGAAGAAGCATCATGAATTTATGTGTTAATTGTAGGACTGGGACTTGTTTTCTTTCTTCTAAGGAAGATTTGGAGGTGTCGCACACGGCTGAACATATATTTGGCTATGTTGACAAGTGCATTGATGAAGTTGGGGCGCAAAATGTAATCCAAGTAGTCACGGACAATGCCTCTAATAATATGGCAGCGGCGGAATTGTTGAAGGCCAAGAGACCACACATGTTTTGGACTTCATGTGCAACACACACAATAAACCTCATGCTTGAAGGGATTGGAAAGCAACAAAAGTTCAAAGACACTATTGACAGGGCAAAGAAGTTCACTATATTTATTTATAGTCATCATAGAACCTTGGCATTGATGAGAAAACATACAAAAAAGAGAGATATAATGAGGCCGGGTGTTACTAGATTTGCAACCGCCTTCTTGACAATGCAAAGTATGATGGAGAAGAAACAAGAGTTGAAGATGATGTGTACTACCAATGAATGGGGAGCTCTTCCATGGGTGAAGACCGCAAAGGGGAAAACCGCATTTGCTACGGTGATAAGTACAGCGTTTTGGAATAGCGTAACTCTTTGCTTGAAAGTGTTTGCTCCATTAGTGATGGTTCTTCGTCTTGTTGATGGGGATTGGAAGCCCTCAATGGGCTTTGTGTATAGAGAGCTCAAGAAAGCAAAAGAAGAGATCAAAGAGGCATACAAACAAAATGAGGGTAACTACCGGCCAATACTACAAGTCATTGACACAAAAGGCTTAGGTTGGCTTGATAGTCCATTGCATTTGACGGCTTACTTTTTGAATCCATTTTATCTCTTCAAGGATCCTACCATGAAAGATGATCCAATTATCATGGATGGTGTTTTTACTTGTGTTGAATCTTTCTTCCCGATGATTTTGAAGTTCAAAATGAGGTCATCAATAAAGAGTTGTTAAAGTACAAGAACAAAGAGGGTGGATTTGGTAGACCATTGGCCGCAAAGGGATGTGAGGAGAACAATGACACTTATGATGATCCGGGCAACTTAGTAATTACTTTTCTAGTTTTCTTAGTTAGCAACTTAGTTTTTTTTCCCCAATCAAATAACTTATAGTTAGTACTAAATTACTCATTGAATTGTGCTTCTTTCATGATTAGTTGGATGGTGGTCTAACTATGGCAATCATACACCCAACTTGAAAAAAATGGCCATTAGAATTCTCTTTGACTTCGAGTTCATCCGGGTGTGAGAGAAATTGGAGCACTTTCGAGGGAGTAAGTACATATTCCCTCTCTTTATTATATGTTGTAATTTCTTAATAAGGGTATTAGAATTATTAACTTGAGAATTTTCTTTAATGTATAGATACATACGAAAAAAAGGAATATACTTGATGCAACAAGATTGAACAACCTAGTGTATGTCCAATTCAATGCCAAACTTGTCAACAAGAAAAGAAGCGTAAAGGAGAAGGATGTCCTAATTACTAGTGAAGCAACAAATGCACAAGGATGGATTGTTGAAGGTGGTGACGATGAAGTTGAGCCGGGTTCGGGACTTACATAGGATATGGTTGGGGAAGCTATGGGAGCGGATCAGGTCCTTCTACCTAGAAGAAGTGGTAGAAGTGTGCGAGAACTAGATGAAGACGAGTTTGTGTCGGAAGATGATGACAACGAAGAGGAAGATGAGGATTATGAGTTTGAGTCCGATGGAGAGCAAGTCTTGGAGGGATATGGAGAAGAGGAGTGATTGACTATTGATTTTGTGCTACTTAGTTTCATTTGGTTAATTGGTTTTGAACTTAGAGCGTCGAACTATTTGGTTTTACTTAGTTTCCATGTTTTTATTTGATGATTTGTGTTACTTATGTTATTCTACTTACTCAAAATCCGACTAGCCGATCAATCCCCGACTAATCCCCTAGTCGCTAGTCAGTAGCCAACTGACCTGGGACCGACTAGCGACTTTTAGAACACTTTGTATCGTACGATACGATTCACGATACGATACATGAAACACGATATAGGGGTCTTCGATTCACGATACGATTCACGATTTGACAACTATGATTGCAAGCTTGTTATGATTGTGAGTACATTACAAACAAAGGAAGGCTGTGGAAAAATGCTAACATGTGGAAAGTATAGGAAAATTCAACTTTTTTTCTCACCATTTTTCTTCTGATTGCAGAAAATAGAGAATACGGTTTACCATACTAAACACCTATTTCATTAAGTGAAGCTGTAGTAAAAGCCCGCATAGGCGATGAACCCCCTAACCAAATCAGCAAAAAGACAATAAAAACACTAAGATGTATAACCATTATACCAGCCCCGTACAAAACTACCTCGGCTCTCCTTCAATAAATCATCTAAAATTTACAACACTGCAAAAGAGTACAGACACCCCACGATTTCATCCTTGATCCAAAAAAAAAAAAATAACAAAATCAGCATTTAAAGCTCTTATTTTGCAAATTGGAAGCTTTTTCACCTCAAAACAACGCCTTTTCATTTTCTTCTGAATTCCACATTAAACAAACAGTATCATATCCCAATTCTTCCTCATTCTCTTATATATCTTAAAATCATACCAGCAGTACAGCAGACTCTTAACAAATCAGCAAAAAGACAATAAAAACACTAAGATGTATAACCATTATACCAGCCCCGAAAATTCTATAGCCCCAACTGCCATGTTTACAAAACTACCTCGGCTCTCCTTCAATAAATCATCTAAAATTTACAACACTGCAAAAGAGTACAGACACCCCACGATTTCATCCTTGATCCAAAAAAAAATAATAACAAAATCAGCATTTAAAGCTCTTATTTTGCAAATTGGAAGCTTTTTCACCTCAAAACAACGCCTTTTCATTTTCTTCTGAATTCCACATTAAACAAACAGTATCATATCCCAATTCTTCCTCATTCTCTTATATATCTTAAAATCATACCAGCAGTACAGCAGACTCTTAACAAAGAAGGCACGTCCCAACTAATCTTATATAAAGCAACCAAGAGTTCCATAAATCCCTCGCCATTTCAAAGTAAATTAGCAGGTGGTTTAGACTATCTGCATTCCTCAGGCACATGCTGCACCCACAGTGTCGCCACTTCTTCCTCATTCTCTTATACATCTTAACTTAATACCAGCTGTTCAGCTAACTTTTAACAGAGAAGGCACAACCCAACTAGTATTACATAAAGCAACCAAAGAGTTCCATATATCCCTCACCATAACAAAGTGAATTAGCAGGTAGCATTCCTCAGACACATGCTGTCCTCATTTTTGGTACACTTGTAATCATCAAAGTCCAAAAAACTACAAAAGTGCAAGAGAAGATGACAAGACAGAGAAAGGTGTAGTTCATATATTTATGTCAAAAAAAAAATAGCAGATAGCAATTACGACCTATGGTACAGAAATCCTACAACTCTCTTGATGATGATGAGTGATGTAGGACAAGGTGGGAAGAAGGAATTAAAATACCTATCCCCTACAGAGACTTGGTAGAGAAACACGCAAAATAGCACACAACTTTAATCTCAAATTAATTCATTCAATAATCTCTAAAATAATAAAGTATTACAATGCTTAAATAGAAAACCCAATACTTGGGACCAAGTAAAAACCCTAATTTAAAAAGGAAACAATCTCCTAATTAAAATCTACTACTACAATAAAACTCTCCTAATTAAAATCTACTGCCATAATTAAAAATCACCTAATTATAATCTACTACCATAATTAAAACTTTTAGAATATCCTACTAAAATAATTACATTAATAATCCAATATTTATCTCTAAATAACAATACAAACTTAATAATAAATTTCTTAATTTTCCTCTTCCGTACCACATCATTCTCCTCGCCTTTGAAAAAAACTCGTCCTCGAGTTTTGAAATATCGAAGAATAATAAACCACGGTCTAGTAGATGCATTCCAACAAAACATGCGCATCCGATGTTTCTTGAGCACAATTTTTGGGAATAGCATTGTCACAAGCAAGAAATTAGATACAACTTTGGACTCGAATACAAAATTTGGCATAAGAAAGTCAACATGTTGTACCTCAATTGTGTCTTTTTTTTTGTGTTTAACTTCTTGGTTAACAAGATTCACTTCTTGCATTGCACTTCCTTTAATGCAAATCACCTTTGAATCTTCAACTGATACAACATCCTTAACTTCAACCACTTTAAGATCCTCACGAGTCTCAACATGTTGAAGTTCTTGTTCTTGAAGAGTCTCACTGATTCCTTCTATTTTATTTGTAGGGCCTGACATCATAGCTTTGACATTTGTGTTGATTCCTTGACCACATATTGGAATTGCGGCGATGAATTTTGAGATAGTTGCCTGATTTGCTAAGTGCTGCAATGGATTTTTCTATCTTCTAATACGGTCCTCCCAATAATAAGTCACCATAATTGAAAAAAAAAAAAAAAAGACAACCCTTTTTTTGCCACAAAAAATAGGTAACAAACAGGGGGAAAAATTGAAAATTCTGAAAGTTTAGGGGCTGAAATGAAACTTCAGGGCTCAATTGAAATTTTTAGAAACATTGAGGGTTGAATTGAAAGTTTCACAAATTTTGGGGTCTAAGTTGAGAATTTCCAAAACCCGAAGGTACCAAACTGTAATTTGGCAGAAGAATTACCCTACCAGATTCACTGTAGCAGCACTGTAGCAGTTTTTATTAAAAAAATCAATTTTTAGATAAATTTGAGACTACGTTGTCATCTCGAATACTAATGTCAATTCTCTGGCAAACTTCGACATGAAGGCCAAAAAATTAAAGTAGGGAAAAAGTGGGTAATATCAAAAAATAACATAATTTTGACTCTTGATACCATTATGATGTAGGACAAGGTGGGAAGAATGAATAAGAATACCTATCCCCGCAGAGACTCGATAGATAAACACGCACAAATTAACACACAACTTTAATCTCAAATCAATTCATTTAATAATCTCTAAAATCTCTAAAATAATGAAATATTACAATACTTAAATAGAAAACCTAATATTTGGGACTTAGTAAAAAACCAATGTAAAAAGGAAACAATCTCCTAATTAAAATCTACTACTACAATAAAACTCTCCTAATTAAAAACTACTAACACAATTAAAAATCTCCTAAATATAATCTACTACCATAATTAAAAATTCTAAAATAACCTACTAAAATAATTACATTAATAATCTAATATTTATCTCTAAATAACAATACAAACTTAATAATAAATTTCTTAATTTTCCTCTCCCGTACCACATCAATGAGATTAAAAAAAAAATACTCTGATTGAAAACTAACTATTACCTTCCGACCCGTTACACACAGTTCATCAACACTGTCAATGCGCCTATAGTATAAGACAGACTACGAACTTTATCTATAGTAAAGGACAATAATAGCTGGACATCTAATGGGCTGTATTTTTGTCCCAATGAAGAGCCAACTTATCTCAAATTTGGTTAACCAAAAACAAGTTTCTGCTAACTACTTATTCATTAAACAACTAATAGGAACAGTGGCCTAATAAAGTCCCCGTACTGAAGTAACAAAGATTTTTCTATTCTTTATATGGAACTGAACCGAAAGTGCCTGCAAATCAACTTCATGGCTCCATATAGATTTTCTTTTTTAGATTAAAAAAATATTTTATTAATAAAAGAAAAAGGATTAAAAAAATATAAGACACGGGATCCTCTCATATAACAAATACAATCTACAGACATAAAAAACAAAATCCATAATGAAAATAGCATTCCAATCCTTTTAGAGAGATAAGGATCGTCCTGAAGCCCCTAATGCTGAAGCCCATAAAGATGCTTGAAAAAGAACAATCTATACCACAAAGCAGAATATCACCAAATCCCAATTCTAACAAATATGGGAACTCTGATGCACGGCAGCCAATGACCAAAAGACTAAGATAATCAGTTAACTTGGACCATTTATTTTACCACGTTCAATTACATGATGTAACTTCAAGGGAGACTAAAATAAATTCTCATAAAAACTAGCTATTCTGATCTATGTACTTTTTACTTTTTATTTGGATAAAAATTCTGATATGTGCTTTGATGTTTAGAAATGCATTCTCCATTTCTGACAAATGCAAGTTAAATTATTCAATATCAACCCAAGTGCTTCCAAACTGCTATTCAAAATGACTTATCAGAGACTCGGGTCAAATTATGAATCTTGAAGAATAGCATGTTAAAGCAAAGGTCAATAAATACCAGATGGACCACTTTGATAACCACCAGATGGACGTCCAGCATACCGACCATGTGGTCTTTCATCAGGATAACCAGGCCTGCCCCCCATTTCACGGTCATACCCACTTGGATAATCATATCCAAACCTGTACCACCAAATATATAATATCAATATAACCACGTAAATATGAATAAAGGCGTACTGTTGTAGGTAAAATATTATGAAAATTCAACAAAAAAAGTAGCAACTACGTACAAGGTAGGCTAAAAATGAGAGTACCCTTTGCATGATTAAAGCAGTGTTACCTAAAACTTGGTTCATTCAATATGCGTACGAATACGGGCAAGCGGTACGCTACATAGCTAAAACGCGATACGCGAGGGTATCTTTATATAAGTTCCTATAGTTAGGAATTCTATTAGAATCTAAATGTAATAAACTTATGTTTTATAGAAGATTTTTAGTTGTAATAATTTAGTATAAATGTAAGGTTTGAGCATCCAATAATAAATTATAATATTGATATTTTGTGCAATTAATGGTAAAACAACAAAGAAAATTTCGATACATTAAACTTAGAGTATCATACATAAAAGTACCATGATTGGGTATGCAAATACCAATACGCGGTTCGCTAAGTCAAGCAGAGTATCTGGTATTAAGTCAAGAAGTACAAATTCATTAGACATATATTAACAATATGTCAAATTATGTACAGGTACTAAAATATTGTTTGATTATAAAAGAAAGGAAGTACATCTAAGCACTTCATACACACTAGTGATTTGAAAGCATGTACATCAATTTCACACTATTAAGCTGTGTTACATGTGCTTGGAACTTTGCCATAGTATTGTCGACATTACGTGGGTACAGGTACGAGATCCATTGTGGACCACTTCGGCACTAGAGGAAAAGTAGTTGTGAAGGCGAGATCTCGTTTTCATGGTTCGGCTATGCCCAAATTTAATCTTATTGCAATTTATGATATGAGAGTGCACTCACCCTCTTCGGCTTTTACTTTCGGGATTGCAAGAGGAAATATGTTTGTTTTACTATAAGGGCTGCTTTTTTCACTCCCAAACATGCTTATCCATGCCTTATAAATAAATGAAATCATATGTTGACAAATATACCATTAACTTAGAGGGTCCAACTATTCGTTTACTCAAAATCCTCCATCTTTAATGTGTGCAACATATGTAGAAAAGAAAAATAAACCCTAGTTTTTCATATTCCATGTACCTAGCTATTTTTCCTCTATTTTATTTTTCTTATAGGTAAATTTGGCCCCAAGTATGGGGATTGAAACCAGCAACCTAGAAGTTATTCATCAACGTCTCTGCCATTTCTCCAAACCTTAGCTGTTCCTCTTGCCAGACTCCAATTCTCTCCTTTCTGTGTCTAGCTTTCATATGCTAAATTGATACATAAACTCATTCGCAAGACTCGTAATGCATAAACTCATTAGCAAGACTTGTAACCTAAAAAAAAGAAAGGTAGGGCTTGTAACTTAGGACTTAATAGCCATAACGTCTTTAGGGAAAAAGTTCTCAAATAACTTCTCCATTTACCAGCAAAACACTCTAAAAGATGCATTCTTTTCACAAAAAACAATTTTGGATTCCCCTCTAATATATAAATACCTAAAAACAAAGCCTTTTGTTGTCCGTAAAGATGCAATTATAATATTTTTCACATTTTAAATCTAGTTCATATAATGAATAAAAAAGTCTCTAAAGATGCAATTATAATATTTTTCACATTTTAAATCTAGTTCATATAATGAATAAAAAAGTCTCTTTGATGATAATGGATATTGGTAACTGTCTGGACCACCTGCCTTGATAAAACAGTGAATGGATTCATCGAATACATGGTGGTTCAAGTGCATATAATGCTGATAAAAAGTGATGTATACATATAACCTACAACTATTGGATCTCATTTTTGGTATTATTACCCTCACAAAAAGCAAAATTGAATTCACCCTTACACTATAAAACAAACCTAAATTGATGATATATACACACACATTGAAAGAGAGAGAGAGAGAGAAAGGGAATCAGCTACTGACCTTCTATCCCCTTGTCCGTAACCTCCTCTACTAGGGCTTCCACGGCGACCGTCATAGCCACCATCGTCCCTGCGGGATCGCTTAAAAGGAGGGAGAGGTGGGGACCGCCGCGTAGGGGACTGAGCACGACGTTCACGGTGGTAAGGGGGAGGAGGGCTAGATGGGCTTGCACGACGCTTGTTGTAATCCCTCTCTCGAGGTGGCAGAGGATTGTTCCGATCGTAATAGTCCCTTCTTGGGGGCCGATCGAGGTGGTCCCTAGTATCGTCTCTTCTCTCCCTCGAATCTCGGTCCCGCCTTCTCGAGGGTGGTGGAGGTGGTGGAGGCGGTGGAGGAGGTGATGAGTGGGGAGCGTCGTCGGCCGATTTCTCTTTCCGGTCACGACGGCTATTTAGAGAGTCGACCGGCATGTTCATTACTTCAGCCATTAGAAAACCCTAGAACAATTATTTGTGTGCGTTTTCTGGGCGTGAGGAGGGGTTAAATCATTTTTGCCCACTGAAGTCCAATTTTCATTTGAATCCTAAATTATTTTTTTTTTTTAAATTCGAGTCATTGAATTATAATTTTTTTACAAATTATTATAAACTCCGTTAAAATTATTTGATTTTTAACAGAATGACTAGCATGCGAAAGATTGATACTATTCATGTCACAAATATGTCCACGTGTAAAAGAAAATTAAAAAAATTACTTAAAAAAATGAAATTATATATTATATATACACTTACACTAATTAAAAATTAATTACAATTTTGTATAAGAGAAAAACTGAACTTAGTATTAAATTAAACAATATAATTAAAACTTTATAAAGTTCAAACTAAGTATATATTTAAAAGAAATTAAACAAACAAAAAAAACATCCTCACCATAGCATTTCATTCAATTTAATTTCCTTTCTTCTTTCTGTTCCATATCCGCGAACAGAAAAGTAGAGGAGTACTTGGACTCATCACTCACTCACTAAACTCTGTTTTCTTTTCTTCTTGACAATTGATAAAGATGGTGTTGGAGCATTTAGATCTGAGATGAATGTTATGTAAGGTTTTAAGCACAGAAAAACCCAATATTGATATTTATTTTATTATTTTAATAATATAATTTTATTTTATTTTGTATAATTAAATGTGTCATAAATTTTGTCCATAATTATACATTTATAATTTATGTATATGAAGGAGTGTCATATACAGAAGACATAAATTATATGTTATGTATAATTAAAGAAATATATCGTTCTCAATCTTAGATGAAAATGGACATACCATTCTAATAGATTGTAATACACTCGATTGGATGATTTGTCTTAATCATGTAAAGTGAATACTCTAATCTAGTGTATTGGTGTATTTTTGAAATACATAGAACTGGATCGTTACGAAAAATTATTTGTTAAATACTGTTATTATAAATAAATTTTCAATTACTATTAATGTGCAATTATTCTTAATCCTGAGAGAATAATGAACTTGATTTTATAATGTATGTCACTTTAATATATTAAAGAGTGAGATTTTTAATACAATCAATACCTCAATATGTTGGGTGATATATGTTATGAAATTAGGAACATGTATTTTTCAAGATGGAATTCTACAATCAAATTATAATATCCCCTTGATATAATTTATTGGTTGATCACCAGAATCTTGGCCAAGTATTTTAGTAATTCAAATTACTAAAGTATTAATTTAATTTATTAAATTAATGTGTGATCAAAAGTTTATAAATTATGTAATCAAGGATATAAGCAGTAAACGTAATGAGTTAACAGTTTTATTCCTATACGTGTTTATGGATATTATTGTAGAAGAGTATTTTTGCAAGATACTAATAGTGGAAGGATTTAATTAATTATTTTTAATTCTTTTAATTCTAGAGTGCAATTATGACTATTTAGTGAAATTAGTTATAATTAATATAATTCTAATTGATTAAAGAGTTAATCAGAAATTAGTATTATATTGGACCTAGAATTATAGAATCCTATTTGACCCCCACTCTGGCCCTTATTAAGATATAACCAAATAGCAGGATAAAATATATCAGAAAAGTTTTTAAATATCCTGATAATTATCAAGGAGTTGAGGACTCTATATATTCTATCACTCTGCAGTATTTTGAGCTCACACTCAGAAAAGTACGTGATATCAAAATAAGGGTCATAGGGAGGAAGATCAGAAGGGAGAAAAGTCCATTATCAGAATAAGTAAAAATTCTCCATTGTGCTACAACCGAGCACGAGGTATGTAATATAATTTTTGATTATGCTAAATTATGAGAAAGATCTTGGGATAATAATTTTTAAAAGTAAAAATTATTGATTTATTTGGAAATCGTTTCCTACAATTGGCATCAGAGCAAACTCATAATTTTTCATAAATCATGATTATATTATTTAGTTTGGTATTATATTTACGAGATGTATGGATGATAATTAAAAAAATTGTTGAGTGTGGCTTTACATCTTGAACGTGAAGCTTGGTATTTGTCATATAAAAAAAAATTAAAAAATCCCATCCCTGACTTTCTTTAATTTGGAAAACCCTATATGGAGATGTGATAAGAAAATTCAATAGGTTGCAACAGGAGTTCGCAGTAGTGGATACTATAAATAGTTTGAATACTTGAGACCACTGGTGGATTTATAAAACCCTACTTTTGATGAGGCTTAGTTCGTCAAATGTTTCATAGGGGATTGAAGTTGGAAATAAGGGGATTCGTTAAACTATACCTTAACCTCAGCCATAGTTGCAGCAAGGGTTAATAATAATAAATAAAATAAAATAAAAGAAAACGACTAATTTTGCTTTATTTTATGAGTTGCATCAGATATTGCAAGTCCTTCACTGAGGATATTGACATTTGTAATAAAGTAAATTAGGAAAATTTAATGGTTTGTATTTTTTAAAAAAAAAATAAAAAAAATGACATGTTCAGTGATCATAACTACTGATGAGTGATTTTATACACACAATTTGGGTACTTTTGGTCTTTATAATTTGCAAGTCTTTGTGTATTTCATGTGGTTTTTATGTATTTTTATCTTATTTCTAGATAATTTAGTTTTATGTTACTATTATGTGTTTTTGTATTTATTTGATGTATTTTTATTGTGTTTTGTAGGAATTGAAATAAAGACCGCTCATATCGTAGTTCGTAATGACTCAATGTTCGTGCTTGGACGTCCGTGCCCGAATGGTAGTACAATGAAAATTAGTGTTTGACGACGCTCGGTGTTTAATTTGATGAAATTTGGAAGTCGAGCGTGCACGACGTTGGAAAGCCTGCACGGCGTTCGGCGTCGGCCAAGCCACGAGGGCAAGCCTGTGCTTGAATATCTGTGCCCGAATGGTATTATGGTGAAAATTAGTGTTTGGCGACGCTCGGTGTTAAATTTGATGAGATTTGGAAGTTGAGCGTGCACGACGTTGGATAGCGTGCACGACGTGTGGCGTCGGCCAAGCCACGGGCGCACGCTGGGCGCTGGCGTGGGGCGCTGGGCGCGCGCGCGGGGGCCTCGGCAGCACTCGGTATGGGCGTTGAGCGCTGCTCGGCAGGCGCTGGGCTTGGGCGCCGCGCAGCGCGCGCGGGCCTCGACAGGCGCTGGGCCTCGACAGGTGGGCTCATGGGCGCGGGCGCGCGCTGGGCCTCGGCAGATTGGGGCGCCAGGCGTGCAGCAGTTGGGGCACCAGCGGGCAGCCAGGGCGTGGGCGCGGGCGCGCGCACTGGCGGTCGGGCGTGCGGCAGCCAGCGTGCGGACGAGCGGCGTTCAGCATGGGCCAACCAGGGCCTGGGCGCGGGCGCGCCAGGCGGCGTGCGGGCGCGCCAGGCGGCGTGCGGGCGCGCCGGGCCTCTTGAGTGCGATCCCAGCTGTCGGGTTTGTGCAATCTGAGCGGGTTTTTGGGTCCAAATCCATGTGGAGGCTAGGGTTTTTAGAGGAGCATTATAAATAGAACATTTTGCCTCCATTCTCAGCATTCTCACACTTCATATTACACAACTAAGGATTGGGAGGCTACACTAAAAATCAAAATAGAGGCCAAAAGTGCTGCAATACAAGGAAAACTCAGCAAAAGCCATGGAACCAAGAAGGAAAGGATTGTCAAAGGGATATCTAGACCTTGGGAGGCTGCACATATATCATCAAGAAGAGCTTGAGGGCTGCAATTCAAGGAAATTTCCAGCAACAAGCTAAGGAGCAAAAAGAGAAACGAATGTCAAATGGAGAGGAAAAGCTAGAGATTGACATCAACCAAGCAAGCAACACATGATTATCTTCTAAATAGATTTTATCATCTCTTACTTTCTTTTGAATTTGTATTTCTATTTCATGATGTATACCATGTGTTTGATTTTTTGCTTAGCTACCATGAACTAGAATTTGTATTCTAAGATTTCAATGGAACCCAACATATAGTTTGAATTGACTTCTCTCTCTTTGTTATTAATTACTCATTTATGGATTGAATATCATAATTTATGCTTCATATCTTAATTGCCTAGCTAGTAATTACCGTGAGAACCTATATGAACATGACGAACGGATTATAGTGTTTAGACTTTGTTATGATATCATGCGAAAGTTAAAGATTATTGTGGGTTATTAATTGAGATTAAGTGACGTGTGTCTTGTTGATTATCCTCAATGATAGGTAACTTGATAGTATTTAGGATAGACATATACCTAGATACCGTGTGCGACCAATGGAGAATCTATTCTTAATGACTTCTTGTGTGAAAGTTGGTAATTGAAGGGACGGTAAATGAGATTTAGTGACACGTGTCTTGTTATTGTTCTTGAAATTGGTCTCTTGATAGTGTGTAGGATAGACATACTTATATGCCGCATTAGGAAGATTCGAATTTGACCATCGATAGAGGCTTATAAGTAGCTTTGATTTCTCAGTTGGCAATTGTATGTTGTTAATTAATTCAAATGAGAGAGTTAGGATATTCAAATGAAGTGTTGGGGGAAATTGCAATCTTAGACTTGTTAATATTAGATTTCGTTATCTTTTACTTGATTATTATTATCTTAGTCACTACCAACAACAAAAACATCAAATCATCATTTGTCTAATTAAAATCGAGACGATATATAGTTGGTACTTGGGATACACTAGAATAATTCCTTGTGGGTTCGACAACTCTCTTATCACTTTATTACTTATTGACCGCGTATACTTGCGCGTATTTTTCGGTTGCGAAATCGACCAACAAGTTTTTGGCGTCGTTGTCGGGGAATTGTTCTTCTAGTATTTTTCCAATATTAATTACAATCGAATTGGTCTTAATTTAGACTTGTAAATAATTTTCTTATTGTTTATTTTTGTTTTGATTTTGTTTTTCAGTTAATGGATGAGCATAACTCTCAATGGGATTATGAGGGGACGACACAACTAAGTTCGTCAAAACTTCTTGAGCAATTGCAAGAACAAGTTGCAACGCTTTCAAAGGCTGTTGACACTCTTGAAGGTCAGTCCACTCAAAATGCCTACAGTCAGAATTAAGCTTACTACTACCCAAACTACTATTAAACGAGTTGGCAAACTCATCCAAGCTTTTCATGGGACAACAATCAAGATCAATGCTATGATCCAAATCTCTCATACCATTCAAAATTTATGCACCAACCTCCACCACACCATGAGGATACATCTAATTTGGAGGAGATTCTTCCCATGTACATTGAGCAACAAGAATTATTACGAAACCTCGAGAACCAAATGGCACAACTTGTCGAGGTTGTGCTTATTCACCCGCAAAGCACCTTACCTTGAATTACACAGATTAACCCTATAGAGGAAGGTGAAGAGCAATGTATGGTGAATTCGCATAGATGTGACGAAGAGGAAAGAATGGGGGAGGAGCTCATGACTCAGAACATATCTCATATCTCTCAAAATGAGGTTAGGATGGCAAATCTACAAGCTTCAGTGCAGAGCATCATGAACTATATTGCCAATAATTGCATTATTCACCCGCAAAGCACCTTACCTAGCGATACAGAGATCGACCCTATGGAGGAAGGTGAAGAGCAGTGCATGGTGGATGATCAAGGAAGTGGCGAGGAGTCACACGAAGCTATTAGTGAAAATTTTGAGAGTGTGCTTCCTATTATAGATGATGATTCTGAGGTTGATGAGACGAGGAACATGAATGGGGATTATGAAAAGGAAATTGAAGATCAATAAGTCACATTCGAGGTTTTCAAACCCATCGAACACCCATTGGTTCATGAAGAAAATCTTCATGTCGATCTTGACACAAGTGCAATAATTGATGATGCGGATGAGGAAAGCTTCTTCTTGCCATTGGTTGAAACGAAGTTTGAGGTCACCAACCAGGCATGCATGCCATGCAAATCAAAGAAAGAACAGCGAGGCGGCATGCAATGGTCAATTTTGCGATTGAGCCAGATTGAAAGGAAATAAAGGAGTCGGGCTAACGACTTTAAACCAAGCATTTCTTGGGAGGCAACCCAAGTTTACTGTTTTGTTTTTATTTTTGTTTGATTATATTTTAGTGGTTTAATTACATTTTAATTTCTTTAGTCATTTGCTTTTTGGTACGCTCCCAACTTAGAGGTATTGAAAGATGATATCAATGGCGCTTGACACGGTTTCAGGGAAGTCTTTTATTTTAATTTTTCCTATATCAGACATTGAGGACAATGTCAAGTTTAAGTTTGGGGGTAGTACTTCGTATTTGTGTGTTTTTAATTTAGTTTTTTATGTGATTTAAGTTATGTGTTTTTGTTCAAAAAAAAATTCATTTATTTTTAGGATGTGTCCCTTGAGCATTGTTTTAATTTGATTTGAACCATAATCCATGGTCTATGATAATGGCTTGTTTGAAGAGAATCTAACTCATGAGACGTAGATAATTGTTGCTTAGTCTTTGTGCTTATTGTTTATTGGTTATTATTTTGCTTATGCGTCCTTTCACTTTTATGCACTTACCCATGAGTATTAAGCTAGTTGTATGCTTAGTGAAGGCTTTTATAACCGAATGCTTGTGGGAAATATCTATAAACTCTAGAACTCGTTTAAACATCACTCGAAGCAAGGTGTCTAAATTTGTTATGCTTGAATTGATGGTCATGTGGTGAGTTGAGATGGAGCGTAAAACGCACTCACTCATGGACACATGCGTAGGAGAGATAGAGCGTAAAACACACTCTCTTATAATTGGGATTAAAGAAAGGAAATTGTATATTGTAAATCTTGCATGGGGTTGAGGTCGAGCGTAAAACGCACTCCCCCATATGAGCGCGCTTAAGGTTGAGATGGAGCATAAAATGCATTAACCTAGAGCCTTTGGTTCTCAAAATTTTTGGAAATTGTGATTTGTATACCTTTATTTTGAGTGATGTGTTAAGCATATTGTTTTGAGATTTATTTTGATTATTTCAAAAGGTAATGTGATTGCATAGTTTCATCCGAGCTTGATTGGTTTAGTGTTATTGGGTACTCACACACACACATACGGAAAGGGCCTTAAGCAAAGTATGACTAGCTAACTGAAATTTTAGACTTGCAACGCTTTGTTTGTTCTCTTGAGTTCGATGTGTTGATGCCTTTGAGACCATTACCGGCTTATTAATTCATTGCTCAAGTTAGGTTATATTAGAAGTTTTTGAATTGTTTAGTTTAAGTTTGTTTTGCTTGAGGACAAGCAAAGATTTAAGTTTGGGGGTATTTGATGAGTGGTTTTATACACACAATTTGGGTACTTTTGGCCTTGATAATTTGCAAGTCTTTGGGTATTTCATGTGGGTTTTATGTATTTTTATCTTATTTCTAGATAATTTAGTTTTATGTTACTATTATGTGTTTTGTACTTATTTGATGTATTTTTATTGTGAATTGTAGGAATTGAAATAAAGACCGCTCGGATCGTGGTTCATAATGACTCAATGTCCGTGCTTGGACGTCCGTGCCCGAATGGTAGTACAATGGAAATTAGTGTTTAGCGACGCTCGGTGTTTAATTTAATGAAATTTGGAAGTCGAGCGTGCACGGCGTTAGAAAGCGTACACGGCGTTCGACGTCGGTCAAGCCACGAGGGCAAGCTCGTGCTTGAATATCTGTGCCCGAATGGTATTATGGTGAAAATTAGTGTTTGGCGATGCTCGGTGTTAAATTTGATGAGATTTGGAAGTTAAGCGTGTACGGCGTTGGATAGCGTGCACGGCGTGCGGCGTCGGCCAAGCCACGGGCGCTGGCACGGGCGCCGCGCAGTGCGCGCGGGCCTCGACAGGCGCTGGGCCTCGACAGGTGGGCGCATGGGCGTTGGGCGTGGGTGCGCGCTGGGGCCTCGGCAGATTGGGGCGCCAGGCGTGCAGCAGTTGGGGCACCAGTGGGCGGCCAGGGCGCAAGTGCGAGCGCTGGCGGGCGGGCGCGCGGCATGGGCGTGCGACAACCAGCGTGTGGGCGTGCGGCGTTCAGCATGGGCCAACCAAGGCCTGGGCACGCGCGTGCTAGGCAGCGTGCGGGCGCGTCGAGCCTCCTGAGTGCGATCCCAACTATCGGGTTTGTGTAATCTGAGCGAGTTTTTGGGTCCAAATCCATGTGGAGGCTAGGGTTTTCAGAGGAGCATTATAAATAGAACATTTTGCCTCCATTTTCAGCATTCTCACACTTCATATTACACAACTAAGGATTGGGAGGCTACACTAAAACATCAAAATAGAGGCCAAAAGTGCTGCAATACAAGGAAAACTCAGCAAAAGCCAAGGAACTAAGAAGGAAAGGATTGTCAAAGGGATATCTAGACCTTGGGAGGATGCACATACATCATCAAGAAGAGCTTGAGGGCTACAATTCAAGGAAATTTCCAGCAACAAGCTAAGGAGCAAAAAAAGAAACGAATGCCAAATGAAGAGGAAAAGCTAGAGATTGACATCAACCAAGCAAGCAACACATGATTATCTTCTAAATGGGTTTTATCATCTCTTACTTTCCTTTGAATTTGTATTTCTATTTCATGATGTACACCATGTGTTTGATGTTTTGCTTAGCTACCATGAACTAGAATTTGTATTCTAAGATTTCAATGGAACCCAACACATAGTTTGAATTGACTTCTCTCTCTTCGTTATTAATTACTCATTTGTGGATTGAATATCATAATTTATGCTTCATATCTTAATTGCCTAGCTAGTAATTACCGTGGGAACCTATATGAACTTGACGAACAGATTATAGTGTTTAGACCTTGTTATGATATCATGCAAAAGTTAAAGATTATTGTGGGTTATTAATTGAGATTAAGTGACGTGTGTCTTGTTGATTATCCTCAATGATAGGTAACTTGATAGTATTTATGTGACACCCCCAAATCCGGGTTTCCTAACCTCGAATTCGGTGCTCACGATTTCTCAATAACAACATACTTTCTAACTAAATGCGGAATAATAAACATACATTGTTTATCAAATAGAATTAAAGTCTTACAATTCCGGTCCAAGGGTTCTTTAACCTTAACATAAAACGTACCCTTAATACAATAAAAGGTTCACCTAATCAAACAACATTCAATAATAACTAGTACATAGGCACTATCGGGCATCTATTCCTGCACATTCCCCTTTCCTTTGTCTCCTCTAGACGTTTCTGCCTTAGCTGAAATAAAGATCATGATATAGCAAGGGTGAGCAACTAATTTGCTTAACAAGTATATACACAAAGAGATATATCATGATAGAAGGAAATTTCGCTTTCAATGTTCAACAACAGTATAAAAGTGTGGAGGAGCATTGAATTAATAAACAACAGTTGAATATTCGAATAATTGAATGACAATTACTGAGTGGTTTGAAATAACCAAGGACGTTTTCCAAGGTTCTCAGCATGTACGCTGGACCTCTTAAAAAGTTTTGGTAATCGAGGGGATCAGCCTCTCATACCCCGTGATTTATGCATAAACACTTAATAACCAACATTGATATCATGCCTTAAACAAGTTTATCCTTTTCTCAGCCAAGAGTTCTTACCAAAACAATTTAATAAGAACAGCTTTTAAAATACCATTGTCTTAACCAATTTAGACATGCTGGATCTAGCTGATACAAATAGCATAGATCGATCTCATAAACAATTCATACTTGGAAGAACTTTAATTAAATTTACAGTTCAATCATAATAGGATAGGAATTCAATTGCACAATGTGCGAATCTCAATAATCAGTATAGATGTGAATAATCGACAATAATTATTCACTAACATGCTTCGAAAATAATAACTCGAGTTTGAGTTAGGGAACTTGCAATAATGTAAGAAGTTTAGGGTTAGGAACTTGCCTGTCTGCTCAGCTACAAATAATTCTAGCTTTAACTAATTGACCTTGAAGAACCTATCATTGATAACGTCGATCTATCAATTAGTACTGCGTAGTTGCATTTCGATACGCTTACTCATGCTATTTATTTAACAATTAAGCAAATCACATAGCACACATAAGCAAATAAACTATCGTAATTCCTATAAGACACTCAACTGGTCTCTGGGTTGATGGTTTAATTAATTAACAATGTTTTCCTTAAGTGATAACCACTTATTAAACCCTTAAACAATTAATAATAATTGTTTAATTAATTAACATTACATTTTCTTAAGTAATATTCATTTATTAAACCCTTAAACAATTTGTTATGATTGTTTAATTAATGGGTTATTAAACTCTCTCTATTTTATTAACTCTATCTTCATTTAATTACTATTAAATAGTAATTAATTAATTATCTTTAGTTATTATTAATAGTAATTAATAACTAATTATATTCATTTATTATTTAATTATTAATTTAAATAATAATCTAATTATAAATTTTTAATTGTCTTTAATTATTATTTAAGATTAAATAATAATTAATTAAGCTTATTTATTATTTAAAGTTTAATCAAATAATAATTAATTAGTGAGTAACAATTATCTTTAGTTATTATAAAAAAAATAATTAATTAGTAAATATGAATTACCTTTAGTTATTATTTAATAATAAATAATAACTAATTAAGTTTATTTATTATTTAAAGTTAATCAAATAATAAATAATTAATTAGTAAGTAATAATTATCTTTAGTTATTATTTAATAATAAATAATAGCTAATTAGATTTATTTATTATTTAAAGTTAATTAAATAATAAATAATTAGTTAGTAAATATGAATTATCTTTAGTTATTATTTAATAATAAATAATAACTAATTAGATTTATTTATTATTTAAGGTTAATCAAGTAATAAATAATTACTTAGTGAGTACTAATTATCTTTAGTTATTATTTAATAATAACTAATTAAGTTTATTTATTATTTAATGTTAATCAAATAATAAATAACTAATAAGTGAGTACTAATTATCTTTAGTTATTATTTAATAATAAATAATAACTAATTAGGTTTATTTATATTTTAAAATTAATCAAATCATAAATAATTAATTTACAATTCTTAATTATCCTTAATCATTATTTAATAATAATTAATCAATTACTTAACTTTATTTATTATTTAAACATAATTAAATAACAAATAGTTAATTTTTTTTTCTAATTTTCGTTCTTGATTTCCAGATTTGGGGTCTTTCACCAAAACCTTCATAAAACGAAATCTACAACTTCGATTTACGATCCGTCGATTTTGTTGGATTCGTATCTTCCTGAACTACACTTTTCATTTATCAAACATCAAATTTGGTTACATTTAGGTCTCGGAAAACAGGCTCAAAGTCAAGGGTCAGCAAGGTTGTTCAACAGTTGGCATGCTTTGGTAATAAATTCATGGTTTGCTCATTTTTCAACATATTTGAGTGATTCAAAAGGGATTTTGTCCCTAACCTATGGATCTAGCATATCAAGAAAGAAAATCACAAGATCCCTTTATAGATTTCAAAATGACAAGCATATAACAACCTTTTTCAAACAAAATTTCCGGAAATCTCCTTTACTTCCTTTCTTCTAAATTTTTCCAACATAAACTCACACATATGAACAAGCAAAACATTATATATTCAAGATCTAACCTTATCATAAGGTTCTAGCCATCAAGAACATAAAACTTCAAGGATCTATGTCCAAACACATTAAAATAGCTTAAAGTTTGGAGTTATACCTTTTTGATTTCTTCTTCTTCTTTTCCTTCCCAAAATAGGTTGTGAATGGGGATGGCCTAAATAATCAAGACCTTCTTCTTTCTCCCACAAGATTTGCTCTTGCTTCTCTCTTCAAAACTCTCTCAAGCTCACAAAACTCTCTACTTGGTGAATAATAAGTGAGCCAACCCTTGTTAACTTTGGTGAGGGGTCCTATTTATAGGAAAGTAGAGACCATGGGCAAAATAGTCATTAATCATGACTAGGCAAGGGCAATTTGGTCAATTCATCAATAGTAGGAAGTTTCCTAGCAACTTCCTCAAGGGTATTTTAGTCCTTTCCCAACCTCTTTCAAGGTTAAAATAGTCTTTTCGCAAAATCTTAATTATCCATTAGTTATTACCCATTCTTCATTGGTTATTAGACATTGGTTATTATCTTGCCATCATTACATTGGTTAAACACAATGGTTATTATCCCGCCATCATTTCATTGGTCATTAACCACTTGGATATACAATGGTTATTGCCCTTACATAATTACCTTGGTTATTAACCACTCTTGGCCATTTTAGTCATTACCCACCAATTCCTACACTTGACTCACCTATGGTTATCTCTTAACCATAGTTATATCATACCTGCCAACACGAGTATAGACACATCTTATACATCTCCCACCAATTAACCCAAGCTGGTTTAAATAGAACACAACGTTAACTCATTGAATTAAATTAGATTTAATTAATAAGGACGTTCAAAATTCACGGGCATTACAATTTAGGATAGACATATACATAGATACCGTGTGCGACCAATGGAGAATCTATTCTTAATGACTTCTTGTGTGAAAGTTGGTAATTGAAGGGACGGTAAATGAGATTTAGTGACACGTGCCTTGTTATTGTTCTTGACATTGGTCTCTTGATAGTGTGTAGGATAGACATATACCTATATGCCGCATTAGGAAGATTCGAATTTGACCATCGATAGAGGCTTATAAGTAGCTTTGATTTCTCGGTTGGCAATTCTATATTGTTAATTAATTCAAATGAGAGAGTTAGGATATTCAAATGAAGTGTTGGGGGAAATTGTAATCTTAGACTTGTTAATATTAGATTTCGTTATCTTTTACTTGATTATTATTATCTTAGTCACTACCAACAACAAAAACATCAAATCATCATTTGTCTAATTAAAATCGAGACGATATATAGTTGGTACTTGGGATACACTAGAATAATTCCTTGTGGGTTCGACAACTCTCTTATCACTTTATTACTTGTTGACCGCGTATACTTGCGCGTATTTTTCGGTTGCGAAATCGACCAATAATTACAAGGTGATACTAAAAGCAAGGACTTTTGGTTGCAACGAGCAGGTCTTAGTTTACATGTTTATATGTATTAATATGGGATATTAATATAATTATATATTTTTAAATAAATAAAAATCCTCATTTTTATATAAATAAAAATTCAAGTGGGAGAAAGAATTGTATATCTTACGGCCTCCATCATTGTCCATTATATTGATACATATATCTAATCTCAAATTTTGTGAGTTCTCTTTGGAAGATACATGAATCTAGTTATATTAGGTATGGATTTCCTTGTGATAAATTTATTAAAATTTTATTATAAATTATTTCCCATCGAAATATTTGTATTAAAATTTTAAAGAAAATTTAAATGGATGGTATACACTTGACAAAACATAAATAATAATTTTCTCCATCGGAGTGATACTTATTATTATTGTTTTGGGCTGAATTAAACGGTGAATTATTTTTATTTCATGAGATGTCAAGATATAAAAATAATAGTAATTTCAAATTATTCTTATTTTTCCCTTCGAAAAGCGAATTATTTGAAATTAAGTTGCCATGTTTATTTTATGTTTGTGTTTGAGGATTACACTTTCATATTATATGCAAAAGTTTATTTTTATTGAATGACCATTTAATTTATGCATATTGTATAATTGTACAGATTATCATGTCGTCTTTTAATCCCCTTGTTATTATCCTTAAAGAAAATAAGTTAACTGGGCCAAATTATGTGGACTGGAAAAGAAATCTTGACATTGTGTTGACTGCTGAGGACTACAAGTTTGTGCTGACTGAACCTTGCCCAGTTCTTCCAGAAAATGCTACTGTTGCACAAAAGAATAACCATAAGAAGTGGCAAAAGGAAGATGATATGCCTCGTTGCTATATTTGGCATCTTTGTCAAATATATTGCAACACCATATTAGTCTACTACTACTGCTAAAGAGATCTTGGATAGCCTTCATGAAATGTTTGCTGACCAGAGTCGTGCTGCACGACAGACTGTGATGAAAACACTCATGAATTCCAAAATGTCCGAGGGATCTTCAGTTCGAGATCATTGTTTAAAATTTATTTCTTACTTAAACGAACTGAAAATCCTGGGAGCAACAGTTGATGGGGAAACCCAGGTTGACATGTTGCTATAGACCTTGCCTGATTCCTTCAATCAGTTCAAACTTAATTACACTATGAACAAAATGTCATTATCTTTACCTGAACTAATGAAGGAACTCCAAGCAGTAGAGGGTATTCTTCGTGCAAAAGGAAGCATTCATGTTGCAAAAACTGGTACTTCTAGGGGAAAGCCTAAGGGCAAGAACTAGAAAAAGAATAACAGTAAGAAAGCTGCAAATGGAAACATACCTCCATCTGGAGGGGTTGGGAAGAAAGGGGCAAAAGCAAAACCTCAAGGGAAATGTTTCCACTGTGGGGAAAAAGGTCACTGGAAAAGAAATTGTTCTACTTACCTAGCCAAGATAAAAAATCAAGGTATGATTGATTATCTGATTGATTAGTTTGGCAAGATAGGTAAAAATCAATCTTTCGTTCATGAAATATGTTTTGTGGGCCGTTCTACTGAATCCTGGTGTGTAGATTCGGGAACCACTAATCATGTCTGCAATTCTTTGCAGGGGTTTTAGGAAACCAGAAAATTGAATGAAGGCGAGATTTATCTACACCTTGGTTCTAGCGCAAAAGTAGCAGCTATTGCAGTGGGAGTTGTGCATCTCAATTTTAATAATGATAGGACTTTAGAATTAGTAGATTGTCTTTATGTTCCAGACATTCATAGAAATTTAATTTCAGTTTCCCGCTTGTTTAAACATAGATATTCAGTTAATTTTGATTCCAAGGTTGTTATTCGCAAGAATGGAAATTTCATTTGTTCTGGTTCATTGGTAGATAATTTATATATTCTTACTCCTAATTATTATTCATTAATGCAAACTAAATATAGTCAACATATACCATTAAAAAGAAAAGTTTCTTCAGTTAATCAAACTTATCTCTGGCATCTACGATTAGGTCATATTGATCTAAATAGGATCCAAAGACTGGTTAAAGATGGTCCTCTAAGCTCCTTAGAAGTCAAAAATCTTCCAATTTGCGAATCCTGTATAGAAGGAAAAATGACCAAAGGGCCTTTCAAGGCAAAGAAACATAGAGCCAGTGATAAGTTAGAATTAATTCATACAGATGTATGTGGTCCTATGAATATCCGAGCACGAGGAGGTTTTGAGTATTTCATAACTTTTACTGATGATTACTCAAGATTTGGTTATGTGTACCTTATGCATCGAAAGTCTGAAGCATTTGAAAAATTCAAAGAATTTCATGAAGAAGTAGAAAGGCAATCTGGTAAAAACATAAAGGCCCTTCGATCGGATCAAGGAGGTGAATACCTCCTTGGGGAATTCAAAGATTACTTATCTGATAAAGGAATTATATCTGAATTGACTGCACCGGGTACACCCCAGCAAAATGGTGTGGTAGAAAGAAGAAATAGGACTTTTGGATATGGTAAGGTCTATGATGAGTTTTTCTACTCTTCCTATTTCCTTTTGGGGTTATGCACTAGAAACGACAATGTACTTATTGAATCTTGTACCATCAAAGTTTGTTCCTTTAACACCTAGAGAATTGTGGAGTGGGCGAAAGCCAGTATTGCACCATATTCATATATGGGGCACACCTGCACATGTACGAAAAGGAAAGACAGACTTAGATAAGTTAGGTTCAAGAACAGAAGTATGTTTGTTTGTAGGATATCCAAAAGGAACTAGAGGTGGTCTATTTTATAGTCCTTTAGACCAGAAAGTATTTGTTAGCGCAAATGCAGTTTTTCTGGAAGATGACTATATAATGGATCACAAGCCAAGTAGTAAAATTGTCTTAGAAGAAATGTCAAGTACATCAATTGCTCAATCAATTAATCCACCATAAGACTTGGATGAATTGCCACAAACTAATCAACCTGATTCTTCTAATACACCGGAGCTTCGTCGTAATAGGAGGAATATCAGGCCTCTTGAAAGACTGTCACTTCTTGGAGAAACTTACGATGTTATTCCGGAAGAAGTAGAGTCGGATCCCTCTAACTACCATGAAGCTATTAATGATGTAGATGCATCCAACTGGCACATGGCTATGAAACAAGAAATGGATTCCATGTACTCAAATAAAGTATAGGAACTTGTAGAAGCACCTAATGGGGTCAAACCTATAGGGTGCAAATCGGTCTACAAAAAGAAAAGAGGGGTAGATGGAAAGGTGAAAACCTTTAAAGCACGGTTGGTAGCAAAAGGTTTTACTAAAAAAGAAGGTATCGATTATGAGGAAACCTTTTCACTAATAGCTATGCTTAAATCTATCAGAATACTCTTATCCATTGCAGCTCATCTCGATTACGAGATATGGCAAATGGATGTCAAGACTGCTTTTCTAAATGGATATCTTGATGAAGAAATCTATATGAAACAGCCTGATGGTTTCATAGTTAAAGGCCAAGAAAATATGGTATGCAAATTGCAAAAGTCCATTTATGGATTTGAGCAAGCATCAAGGTCTTGGAATATAATGTTTGATCAAGCAATCAAATCTTATGGTTTTGAACAGAATCCAGAAGAATCTTGTGTGTACAAGAAGAATAAAGATGGGGTGGTGGTATTCTTAGTTCTTTATGTGGATGATATATTGCTTATGGGGAATGATGTGGGAGTATTATCTAGCGTCAAAATTTGGCTGTCTAGTAATTTTGAGATGAAGGACTTAGGAGAGGCTAATTACATTCTAGGGATCAAACTTTAGCGTGATCGCAAGAATAGAATGTTGGGCCTATCCCAAGCTTCATATATAGATATAATTTTGGCTAGGTTCAACATGCAAAATTCCAAGAAAGGACTACTTCCTATAAGACATAGAATTCCTCTGACTAAAGAGCAGTGTCCTAAGACACCTCAAGAGCAAGAGTGCATGAAGGCAATCCCTTATGCTTCGGCGGTGGGAAGTCTTATGTATGCAATGTTGTGCACTAGACCAGATATTTGTTTTGCAGTAAGCCTGGTTAGCAGATATCAGTCTAACCCTGGACTCGAACATTGGATAGCAGTAAAGCATATACTTAAGTATCTACGGCGAACAAGAGATTAGATGCTCGCCTATTCTAGTGATGATCTTGTCCTGAAAGGATATACAGATTCGGATTTTCAGTCAGATAAAAACTTTAGAAAGTCAACATCTGGTTATGTGTTTACTCTTGGAGGTGGAGCTGTTAGTTGGAGGAGTGTTAAACAGTCTTGCATAGCTAACTCCACCATGGAAGCTGAATATGTTGCTGCTTCCGAAGCTGCAAAAGAGGCTGTATGGCTCAAGAAGTTCTTGTTAGAAATAGGAATGGTACCTTCAGTATCATCTCCCATTGTCCTGTTTTGTGACAATAATGGGGCGATTGGACAATCAAAGGAGCCTAGGAACCACAAGAAAGCCAAACACATTGAAAGAAAATATCACCTTATCCGAGATATAGTTCAACGAGTAGATGTGATAGTTTCAAAGATAGCTTCTGCGTAAAATTTGGCTGATCCTTTTACGAAGACCTTGTCTTCTAAAGTTTTTGATTTTCATCTTGAGGGGATGGGTATTAGACATATGGTAGATTGGGTTTAGGACTAGTGGGAGATTGTAAGGTTTTAAGCCCAGAAAAACCCAATATTGATATTTATTTTATTATTTTAATAATAAAATTTTATTTTATTTTGCATAATTAAATGTGTCATAAATTTTGTCCATAATTATACATTTTATAATTTATGTATATGAAGGAGTGTCATATACAGAAGACATAAATTATATGTTATGTATAATTAAAGAAATATATCGTTCTCAATCTTAGATGGAAATGGACATACCATTCTAGTAGATTGTAATACACTCAATTGGATGGTTTGTCTTAGTCATGTAAAGTGAAGACTTTAATCTAGTGTATTGGTGTATTTTTGAAATACATAGAACTGGATCGTTACGAAAAATTATTTGTTAAATACTGTTATTATAAATAATTTTTCAATTACTATTAATGTGCAATTACTCTTAATCCTGAGAGAATAATGAACTGGATTTTATAATGTATGTCACTTTAATATATTAAAGAGTGAGATTTTTAATACAATCAATACCTCAATATGTTGGGTGATATATGTTATGAAATTAGGAACATGTGTTTTTCAAGATGGAATTCTGCAATCAAATTATAATATCCCCCTTGATATAATTTATTGGTTGATCACCAGAATCTTGACCAAGTATTTTAGTAATTCAAATTACTAAAGTATTAATTTAATTTATTAAATTATTATGTGATCAAAAGTTGGTAAATTATGTAATCAAGGATATAAACAGTAAACGTAATGGGTTAACAGTTGTATTCCTATACCCGTTTATGGATATTATTGTAGAGAAGTATTTTTGCAAGATACTAATAGTGGAAGGATTTAATTAATTATTTTTAATTCTTTTAATTTTAGAGTGCAATTATGACTATTTAGTGGAATTAGTTATAATTAATATAATTCTAATTGATTAAAGAGTTAATCAGAAATTAATATTATATTGGAGCTAGAATTATAGAATCCTATTTGACCCCCACTCTGGCCCTTATTAAGATATAACCAAATAGCAGGATAAAATATATCAGAAAAGTTTTCAAATATCCTGATAATTATCAAGGAGTTGAGGACTCTATATATTCTATCACTCTGCAGTATTTTGAGCCCACACTCAGAAAAGTACGCGATATCAAAATAAAGGTCATAGGGAGGAAGATCAGAAGGGAGAAAAATCCATCGTCAGAATAAGTAAAAATTCTCCATTGTGCTACAACCGAGCACGAGGTATGTAATATAATTTTTGATTATGCTAAATTATGAGAAAGATCTTGGGATAATAATTTTTAAAAGTAAAAATTATTAATTTATTTGGAAATCATTTCCTACATGTTATATAAGAAGATCCGGTCTCTCTCATAACTAGTGTTGAATATAATAAGATTCACTGATTATGGGAAAATGGGTTATGAAATTGGGGGAGAAATAAGAGATTTCTCTCTTTAATTGGAACAAATCTGAGCTTGTGGATGAAATTTTTATGGCCTTTCTCTCTCTCGTACTAAATATTTGATTCACTAATTGTGGGAAATGGGTTATAGAATTGGGGGAAAAAGAGAGAATTCTCTTTTAATTTAGGACAAATCTGAATTTTTAGAGGTTCATGATGGGTTGAGTTTTGACTAAACTTTAGTTGTGGTTTAGTTTAAATTGTGTGTAGATGATGTTGTGTAAAAATTTGGTAAATGGTGATGGTTATGGTTAATAATGGAAGTTTCCGGTGGAAGTGTTCATGAAGAAGATGAAGGTTTTTAATTATTTTTATTTTTATTTTTTTAAAAAAGGAAGATCTCGACAATCTCTATCTCCTCTGTAATAACGGGGATGGTGATACAGTGTTAAAGGCTTCTTGATCTAGGTGCGGAAACAGATCTCGCCATCTCTATCTTCTCTGTAACTTTCTTCCAAAGATGAGTGGTGGTGAGAGAAACGTTGATTTATTTATGGAAGAAAGAGAGACAGTAACATTAGATTTGATACATATGAATCTATGATTTATAGTACATGGCATTTAGATTTTTGTTCGACTGATTTTGGGAAAATGAGATTTTTGTTTGTTATGGTGGGTTTATTTAACTTTTTTATTTGTTTAATTTGTTTTTTTATGTTTAGTTAGTATAATTTAATTTTTTTTTATTTAGTTGTTTGTTATGACAATAGTTTTAATTTAATTTAATTATCCAACTCAGTTTCTCTCTCCTCGTCAGCATATATCATGAGGTGCCACATAGATTTATTGTTAAAATTTTAACAGAGTAGACGGTTTTTTAAATTTTTTAAAAAAAATTACGATTCAATGAATTAACTGGAAAAAAGTTAATTCAGTTATGTAAACATAAATTGAGATTCAGTTCAATAGGATAAAAGTGACTTAACCCATGTGAAGAGGGATAAACTAGAGAAATGAGATTGGAGACCTAATGATTATTGATGGGGATTTTGGAGGCTTTGAAGGATTTTATTTTTTATTATTAATATACAGTATCACAAATTTAAAAATATCCTTACTGCATAGGAGGATATATTTATAATAAATACTGGCATAGTTATATATATATATATATATATATATATATATATATATATATATATATATATATATGGAGACCAATCCATAGCCAACGTCAACTTAAGGTTATCCTTACAACACATCGTGACCCTCCATCCGAAGATCGAACGGTTAAATAGACCACCCGGCCGCATTTTTGTTTCCAGTATTCTGCAGTTTAATACCGCGGACGGGACAAAAGACCAAAATACCCCTCCATTCATTACTCCCCTGTCTGCAGTTTAATACTGCGGACGCTAAGTATGTTCTTAAATGCAGAACGACGCCGTTTTGGTTTTCATTCCATACTTACCGTCTATAGTTTAATACTGCGGACGCTAAGTATGTTCTTAAATGCAGAACGACGCCGTTTTGGTTTTCATTCCATACTTACCGTCTATAGTTTAACACTGCGGACGCTAGGTCTCCACCCAAATCCCTAGCATAAGTTGTTCCATCTTGTCCATCTGAGATCTAAGCAACTAACCTACAATCTTTGCTGGGACTTTGAGAGAAAAGCAACCAAGCAAAAGGAGATCGACAAATCCGTACAACCAACCTAACAACATTGCTAAATCCAAGTGATGTAAGTTTTAAATTCGACATATGTATATATATTTTGTATTCTTCTTTGTTGTATACAAATATGGTATTTTGTTTATTTTATGTGTTAGTTACAAAAACACAGTAATGTATACAAACATGTAATTTTGTTCAAAGTGTTTGTTTACTTTGTTTGTGTTGGTTACAAAATGAAATCTTCGTGTTATTTTTTTGTGTTAGTTTCCAATGTGTTGTTGATATATGTTTATTTTCTTTGTGTTGGTTACATAAATAGAATTCAATCCAGGACCTACTGTCAATACATTGTTGTGGAATCAACCAAACCACATTTCAACAACCTTATGGGATAATCCACATTATACTAGAGCATTAATGTAATATCCAAAATATTTTAAATATAATCTGACAAGATTTAATAAAGATTGTCAATTTAAAACCTAAGAACGATTGCTCAACTATACGTTGAGCTATCTGAAAGACTAAAACCGATTCGTAGATACGATCGTATACGATTAGAGGTTAAAACTATAACCTAAACTATGTGTTATATGAATAAATAAGCTTGAATTGAGTTTCAAATGTGTTATATGATTTTTGCTATGTGTAGGATTTTTTGTTTTGGTTTAAGTAATTAACCTTAACACTTATTAAGATCAAGAAGTTAAATTAAGGCTAAAACCTAAATTAGGAAAAAGGTTAAAACCTAAACCCTAAGGGTTAAAAAAACCTAAGCTCCCTAGAGAGATGTGTTTATTTTTTTGACATTTCGTTTTAGGGCTTATCGTTTATACGCTGTATAGACACATAATAGTTAATAAAAGTTTTTCCGTAGAAAAACGCAGAAAGCTTTCGAGAGTGAAACGAGTCCGTCATTTTGACTTTCCGTTTCAAGATCTAACGGTAATACGAAGTGAAGTCACGTAATAATCGATAAAAGTTTTTTTTCGAAAAATGTATAAATTACTATTCACGAGAATAAGACAAAATAGGGAAAAGAAGATAAAAAAAAATTTCCTGACTTTTTAATTGTCTAACCATTTTCTAGGAAATGGTCTTCAAAAACACTATCCATCGAAAAACGTGTCTAGTCTGTTGGACTTTTCACTTTACAGAATAGTGTTTATACAAAACAAAACTCAGTAATGTCAGACTTTTAAATTAATATAGGTCAATTAAACCAGAAGACTTAAAAATGAACTAAGTTGAAAGGTAACTAGTTGTAATCAAACTAAGTTATATGTAACTAAGTTGATGTGACCAAACTAGAATCCAAATCTAAGTTACAACCTAACTAAATAAAACCAATCCATGTGAACTTGAATCGACAAATCAGAGAAGAGATGATGCAAGCATGATGTAAACATGACATCATCCTCAAAGAAACACAAAGATGATGTCATCATGATGATGTCACCCAATGGAAGATATTTTAAAGAAGTAATGATGACTTTTAGATATTTTGTGCCTTAAAGACCATTTTATCCCAACTCTTGCTAGCCTTTAAATAGGAGGCTTTGCAAGCTTAAAAACTGACCAATTCACAAAATCAAAAAGCAAAATTACTCTCTAGATATATTTCAAGTATTGAAAGTTGCAAAGAAATAGTTAAAACTTGCAACTACAAGAGGTAAAATTCCTAGTCGTTATTATGTTCATTTTTCTTTCATATTATAGTTTATAAGCTCGGGAACATAAGTCGTGGCTATGTACGATTTTCGTTCTCTATGTCCTTCATAAGTTCTTGAGCAAGTAGTTGTTGTGTTCAATTTTATATAACAGTAATAGTAGAAATCTCAAGAATACAAGTCATTACCATGTTCGGTTTTTATAACTCAGTGTTTCTTCATGTGTTCTTGAGCAAATCTTATATATATTTAAGTTTATGTTATTTCAAGTTTAAAACATCATAAATTACATATATAAGCCGTTATAATGCCCAAATTATTTCATCTATAAGAACCTTACGCTCAAGAACATAAGTCGTTACCATGTACAATTTTTCGTTCTTCATGTTCTTTGTGTGTTCTTGAGCAAAAGTCATAAATCTTACATAAGTAAGTTTATGATCTTATTATTTTTATGTTATGAAGTGTTATTAAGTGTCACGACATGTTATCCTAACATTTTAATGCATGGGGTATCATTTTTTATCAACTTGATTAAGAAATTATAAGACAGTTTTCAAACAGTCCCTTTGCAGCCATTTTGGGTCCAAATCTGTAAGGAATCTTAGACTGTGATGCAAATATGATTTGTAGAGATGGAAGTTATGAACGCGTGGAATTTTGAACGACTCAAAAATGATTTAAAACGAAGAAGTTATGACCGTTTTACCGAGCCGGGGTCGGGCTACGAAACAAGCTACCTATTCTTTTTCAAGTTCCTTAAAAATGAGTTTTTGAGTTTGAGAATTTTACTAATAAAACCACCAATGAAGATAGTCTAGTAAAGTTATAAAAATACTTATTAAGAAGTAAAATTCGATAAACTAACGATCGGATACACGAAACCCTTTATATAGGCTTTTTAACGCTTACCGGGAAAAATTTAGTTTACAATCAAGGCAAGTCTTCTATCCTAAACCTATGTGCAACTATTTATAAGCTTGTTCATATGTGATAGTTGATATGTGAAAGTATACGTATGAAAGCTTTATGTGATGTTAAGTAGGACATGATGACTAAATGTTAAGTGTTTAATGATATGTTATGCCATATATGATTATGTTCTATCATTAAGCATGAGTTAACATGATCGTTAACTGAAAGTTATGTCAAGTCAAACATGTTAAAGTTTATATGAAAGTATAAACTATTTATGTGTTATTAGATAGACTTGTTGAGCCGTAGTGCTCATTCTTGCGAATAAAACTTTAATTGCAGTTATAACGAACGTTAAGAAGATTATGAATGTAAATAAGAAGCGTAGACTAGGTTTCATGTTTTATTTACTTGTATTTGTATAAAGTCATAATGACTGTTGTAATACGAACAAGCAAACCATGTAATTGAATATTATGAAATGATATTATTATTATCATCAAATGTTATTATGTCTTTACTTTGATATAACTTAGAATTATTAAAGATCTATTAAACTGAATTAAGGTATTGGTAATATGGATTGATCATGTTATGTCGATACTCTTAACTTCAGAAAAATAGTAAAACATTAATACAATGGTGATAAAGAACTATAAATCTAAATGAGAATATTGAATAACATTGTGAGTGCTGTATGAACAGAGATTTACCACCGATGAAGAAACCAAATTCATCGCAAGGTTTCTCTGTTCCAAATACAAGTGTGTTATTAATATTGTGAATGTCAGATAATAGGAAATATCGATATGAAGAGATATCGCTATAAAGATATATATATATATATATAAGGGAGGGTATTGAATGATATTGGGAGTTTTGTAAGCACTGAGGTTACACTAATGAGCGCCGGTAAGATGCCAAAATTATCGGAATGCGCCCCTTTGTTGCCAAGATCGATCTTATCATTAATGCTGTGAAACTTGATATATTGAAGTATAGAATGTTTAAATCATAAGGTTAAAATTTTGACCTATATATATATATGGTATTATCCATATATACGAATGAACTACAAGTTGATACTTGTAGAAAGAATGAGATCGAGATCAAGTTAAGATCCAGGGATGAAGTTAAGCAAATTTATAATTTTATAGTCTGTAATAGACTAATTCAACCAATATGATTATAGGATCATTGGTTAAGTTACGAAAGAAATAAGAGATAACGTCAATTCTTGTTGGATATTTGGATTTTAAGTGATACCCAAAAAGAAATATTACGCGAATGGAGTTTTGGTGTATTTACAAACACTAATGTCCGTAACCAATTAGATGCTTCATTGATAGAAGTATTAGTGGAACGTTGGCGTAGTGAGACCAATACATTTCACTTCCCGGCCGGTGAAATGACAATAACCCTTGAAGATGTACATTTCATTTTAGGATTACCTGTTATAAGGAATCCTATAACATGTACATTAATAAAAATCCTAAACAAATATTTATTGATAACAAATTTAGTAAATATATTGTGGGGGATGAGAAAGTGTATAGTAGAAGGGGCATTATGTTGTCATGGTTGGGTAACAGATTTTGCCCCTTAGATGCTGATTGGGAAACGGTGATGACGTACACGAAAGCATACATACTGTTTATCTTGGGGAAGATTTTTTTGCATTCACAAATCGCGACGTCATATGTAATGACCACGATTTTGAAATAATATTATTAAGGTCAATAATTTAATCTCTGTTATTAAATTCTTTTGCATGGTATTTTAAACCCTTAAATGATTTGTGGTAATTGTGGTTGAGTTTAATAGTCCAGAGTATGATGGACTAGCTTTGTGGATTATTTTTAAACAAGCCCAAGTAGCTGCCCGTGAAATGGCCTTGTAGATGGTTGAGATTATAGTTCCACTAAGGAATACTTAATAGTGGACTAGCCCACTGTATTCCATTAAACAAACTTGACCCAAGCTAATGGTATATGGGTTTGTAGGCGGGTCAGTTATATAGACCCAAATCAGAAGTAACCAGCCACGTGGTCGTATTGTTGAAGACTAATTAAACATTTTACCTTGCGTGAAAGTATAATCCGCCGCACCAGGCCAATGGCCTATTCCCCCTACTTCGCCGATTAAAGTTAATCTGATGATTACTGGACATGGCTAGGAGATGGGTTGGCGAAGCTTTTCACCTCATCGCTCTTAACCAACGGGTATTATCGTTGGGAGACAGTTGCTGCAATCGGGGTAATGACCAACAAGTGGATAAAGGATTCCCTATAAATAGAGACCCTGTTTTCTCTTGTAGAGCTTGCAGAGTTCATTGATCCCGATATAAGAGAGAAAGACATTGTGAGTAAGAGTGATCTTGAGAAAGTTCCTTGTCGTTGGGAGAGGCGAACAGAGTCGGAGAGCTAAAGAGGCAAACGGACCTTGGAAGAGGTAAGATCCTTTTAATTCCAAACATTTCTCTTGCTTGTCCAGTAGGATTTCCTTTTTACCGAGTCAGTGTTGCATGAGTTGACCCGAATAGGTTGAGCTATCAGAATGGTATCAAGCTCTGTATTTACAGTGTAGTCGCTTAACCCGATAACATGTATATGCTTAACCAAAGCATGACTTGAGTCTGAGTTGCTATATGGACCTTAGTTACCTTATCCAAAAGGATATCAAGAGTCAGACCTGTTGTCTAAACAAGGGTTACCGTTGTGCAGATGGTAGGTGATGACAGTTAGTTAGTTACCTAACAACTGTGAAAAAGGGGTAATTGTGTCATTTTTTTAAACATCAGCCTAGTCCTAGACAAAAGATAGCATGTCAATAGGAAGTGACTTGTAGTCGATGTTGCACCAAACTTCAAACTTGACCTTACAGCATGGTATCAGGCCTGAGTTTGAAACTCAAGGTCTGGTATGGCTAATTTTTCTCAGAACTTATCATCCTAAAGGATAAACCAAGGAAAAACTAGACCATGTGTGAAATTGTTGGAAGGCTATGTAGCCAAAGACTTTTGTGAACTGTAATAGTTAAGTATACCTCGACCAGAGTCGCTGAATGGACCTGACGATCGTTGAGTGATTTCACTCCGATCGTAGGGCACACTCGGCAATCGTTGAGTAAGATAGCCGAATGACTTAGCCATCGTAGAGTGGACTCTGCTGATCATAGAGTTCTACTAACCAATCGTAGAGTAAACCCTACGATCGTAGAGTCAAGTCTGTTGATTGTAGAGTCTCACCAACCAGTCGTAGAGTAAACCCTACGATCGTAGAGTCAATTCTGCCGATCGTAGAGTCTCGCCAGTTAGTCATAGAATGAACCCCACTGAACCTAGAGTGACTCTAGCAACAATATTAAAGCCTTACTGATCGTAGAGCTGTTCTGTTAGACCGTAGAATATTTGAGTGGACTATAGAGCTGTTCGTATGAGTCACTCGTGCAATTCATTTAGTATGTTAATACATAGCCATGTCTGATCAGATAGTACAATCATGATTACTGTAGGATACTTGCCGAAGCAGAAAGCGTAGAGTATACATTAAACAACAGACCATGCGAGTTTCTCTCATTTCGAGCTGTTAGATCAATTGTTATACTATGGCGTATACCCTTGCAAGTGTTCTTTTCTTTTCTCCGCTTCGAGCTTCTATACAGTTTGTTATACTTCTATGCATATCTATGCAAGTTCCTAACTTACACAACTTCGTACGTTGTAAAAGTTCTTATCCGATGGTTGTTTGGCTATAAATATTGAAACTTCTTATACAATGCAATTTTCTCAAATTAAGCTCGAAGCCTATTTATCAAGCATGTGCTAAGTGGTTTAATTGTTTTAAAATTATTCCACATCGATGTTATTGGCATTCGCACCTAGTGTATTTGACGTCAGTATTATTTATGAACTGAATTACCCTTTTAAGGTTCTGATATCCAAGAACCTATTCAAGAGAGGTCTAAGCCATTGGTTCGGTTAGACCTGAGTAAGTCTATTAATTTAAAAGCTATCCAAACCTATTGTTGGAATGGATTCTTAGACTGAAATAAACGAACCCTCAAAAAGAAAGAGGGAGTTTCCTAAGTACCTGAAACACGGTACAAAGCAGAAGTCATTTTAGTCAAATAACTTTTCTCCCGACTCCATCGCAAATAACTTTTCTCCCGACTCCTTCAAAAATTTCACCTCTAGCTCCCATTTTAGTCATTTTTGTTATTAGCTCATCTTGAGCCGTTAACATTGACAGTTTCTCCCGACTATTTCTACTTAAAGTATCTGCCACTACATTTGCCTTCCGCGGGTGATATAGAATTTCACAATCATAATCTTTTATCAGTTCTAACCACCTCATCTGCCTCATATTCAACTCTTTCTGTGTAAAGATATATTTAAGACTTTTGTGGTCCCTGTATATCTCACATTTCTCACCATATAAATAGTGTCTCCATATTTTCAAGGCAAAAACCATCGCTGCCAACTCGAGATCATGAGTAAGATATCCCCTCTCATAATCTTTTAACTATCATGACGCATACACAATAATCTTACCGTGCTGCATAAGCACGCATCCCAGTCCTCTATGCGACGCATCACTATACACCACAAAATTACATGTATCATCCGATAAGGATAATATTGGCGCCTCACTCAATCTCTTATTGAGCTCTTGAAAGCTCTTCTCACATATTAAATTTTAAATTATTGTGAATTTATTTAATTTTAGTTGTTACAATTATTATAATTGTATAGTATATAACAAAAATTATTAATCACAAAATTTATTTCATTCTAAATTTTTATAAGTCATACCAATTTTAAAATTTAATATACTATTGTTTGACCTCAAAAGTCAAATTATATTTTTAATTTTGGAGCGAAAGTAGTAGTAATTTTATTTTTCCAAAATTCTAAAGCTACATTTAAATCATTTGAGTTTTTACCTTTTAATATGTCTCGTAGTTCTTTCTTTCTGCAAAAAAGAAAAGAACCTCATTTACAAAATTCCAAATATTAAAAATAGAATTTGGCTACCCTTCATTAAACCTTCCTCCAATACATTAATTATTTAATTTTAATAATTTTATAAGTATTGATCAAAATATGTTAATAAATAGTTAATGATATTAAAATCAATCATACCAAAAATTAGAATCATTAAAAATAATAAATTGATATTTCCACAAATAAAAATGATAATTCTACAAGATCTCTCTCACATGATAAATGAACCCCACACTCATGTGATAAACCTTATTAAAATATCAAAATTTATTTATAAAAATATTAATTCCCTAAAAATATTTTAACCATTAAAAGTTTAAATAAAATAAAATTAACCATTAAAATTTTGATGAAAAATCAACATGTCCACCCACTGGTAAAAAAATGTCGAATTACTTTCGTTTTTAAAACAATTATATTGTTTCATATTATAAATGAATTGAATGATATTAGTTTCAATTATACTATCTAAAATTATAAAAATATTATGTATCGAAAGAATTGGAGGGAAAATATAATGGAGAGGAGCCATGTCCTTAAAAATATTTTTTTATTCCGTATTTAACCCTAGGGTTAAAAAATAATAGGTCAATGGTACAGAGCTCTGAGTCTTCCTAGAATTTACTTCTAGGACACCATAATTAGCACTAATTTCATTAAATGTATATAGGCTGAAAGCAATCACGTTGAAGAGAATAATTCATCTTTACAATAAAGTTGCTCTCAAAAATATTGAAGAATGTTCCTTCCAAGCATTTTGTTGTAGTTGAAAGCTCACCTACTATTATTATACACAAGGGCAGTAAAATTGAAAAAATGCTTACCATGTTACAAGTACATGACAAAAACTATTCAAGAACAATACTTTTACCTAAAACCAACCAAACTCTTAATACAAATTACATATATAGTGGGGAAAAAATAAATAAAATGAAAGGAGAATATTCAAGAAGAGAACCACAAATTACAGGGGACAAAAAATGTGCCGTAGGGCAAAAGAATTTACAAATGCCGGCACACACGGAACTGAACTTGGCGAGCATCAGCTTGTGTCAGTTCCAGGTTGGTGGTGATGGTTTATACATGAAATCTTGAGAAGATGTTGTCCCATAGTTTAAATCTAGGTTGTGGAGCTGTTCCATCAGCTGAGAATGCCTTTCTTCGAAGAAGTCAAGACGTGATGTTAGCTCGACCAGGTTTGCAGATGATGCCGATGGCTGCCTCGCCTGCACACTCTTCAAGAATTTAAATTATGGACATAACATGAGCACAAGGGTTACTAAATTGCCATATATGATTTTGAAGTTTGAAAATACACGACCAATATTGTAGCATACGAGTCCATATTTTTTTCGGATTTACACACTTGTGTTACGTTTGGATTGAGGGAAAGGAATAGAGGAAGGAATGAAATAAAAATAGTGTATTTAATGATCATTTTAGAAGATAAAACTATTCCAATGGAATGAAAATTTATTCCATACCTTTGTTTTTTTATTCCATGTGGAGATGGTAGAATAAAATTCATTCTAATGGAATGGATATATGTGATAATTTTGCCATTATATGACAACACTCACCACCACCAACAACCGAACATACACTTAAAATACCTTAAAATCATTTCATTCCGCCTTCCATTCCATTCCTTCAATTCAAATGCAGCATTGGGGTCATCAAGTAGCCCCTTGGAAAAGTTGAAAGAACTGGATTTGTGAATGGCGCACTTACAACCCCCCCCCCCCCCCACACACACACAAATTAAAAAAAATATCTAAATAGAAAGCTGCACACATGTAAATTAAAGGAACAAGCCTAACCTCTGCGGCTCTTGATGTGGAAGGCACATACGCAGAATCAACAGCAATAAACTCATCCATAGATATACTTGTGGAGGCCTCAGTACTTTTAGAATCACTCAAGCTTGTTGACTCCATGAGCTTCTTCCGAGCAGGCTGCCTACTACTATTACTACTACTACTACTACTACTACCGGATGTTAATCCTAGTCCTTTAATATTCCTGAGATCTACCCCCAATAAATTCTCCTACACAAAGGTCATTAATAATTAATTTTGGATGATACAAAGAAATTTTAGAAGACATCTAATGAAAGAAAAGCGGTTATTCTTGGCAGGACAACCATGGATGATAAATGTGTTAGAAATGAAAGGTAACAAATCATGACTAAAGTGGGTTTTCCTATCGGTATAATACATCAGTACAAATTATCTAGATTTTAGGTTCTGTTAGAAAATAAGATTATGTAATAGAACAAATAAGGAGGAAGACCAATACAAGAGAGTAAAGTGTATTATGACTTCCATAGCTTTTACAAGAGAGAGCAGTCCTATTTAGAGCATACAAGAGAGAGGAAAAATACAAGGAAACTGCATTTACAAATACAAGGAATCAGACTTTAAAGCTCATACTCCACTAACTGATTTATTACTCCACTAGCTTTTGTCCTATGTAGAAAACATACTGCCCATGTGTCCATGCTGCCCATGTGCCCATGTTAGGAAAACATGTTTTCCAACACTCCTCAAGTTGGTGAATGAATGTTTTCCATTCCAACTTGGATACAAAACTCTGAAATACTGAGCTACTTAACCCCTTTGTAAGTACATCCACAAGTTGGCCATGTGTAGACACATAAGGGGTACAAATCAGCCCACTCTCCAGTTTCTCCTTGATGAAGTGTCTGTCAATTTCGATGTGCTTTGTGCGATCATGTTGTATCGGGTTGTGAGCTATACTAATTGCAGACTTATTGTCACAATAAAGTCTCATTGGTCCATCCCACTTGATTTTCAAATCTTCTAAGATGATCTTCAACCAAAGTAGTTCACACACACCTTGAGCCATTGCTCGAAAGTCTGCCTCTGCACTAGACCGTGCTACCACATGTTGTTTCTTGCTCCTCCATGTCACGAGGTTACCGCCAAGAAATGTACAATATCCTGTTGTTGACCTCCTGTCAACTATTGACCCAGCATAATCAGCATCCGTATATGCCTCAAGCACCAAACCTCCGTTTCTTTTGAACAGAACACCCTTTCCCGGTGTCCCTTTGAGATATTGTAACACTCGGTGCGCTGCTTGCAGATGAACTTCCTTTGGGCTATGCATGAACTGACTAATCACACTCACTGCGTATGCTATGTCTGGTCGTGTATGAGATAGATAAATGAGTTTTCCTACCAGGCGCTGATACATTTCTTTATTTATTGCAGCGTCTTCCTCTGCCATTCCAAGTCTAAGATTTTGGTCTATTGGAGTACTTGCTGGTTTGCATGCTGTCTTGCCTGTTTCTTTAAGGAGATCCGTAACATACTTCTGTTGGGAGATAAAAATGCCCTGCCTAGAGTGAGCCACCTCGATCCCAAGAAAATATTTAAGCTTTCCTAATGCTTTGATCTCAAACTCCTTAGTCAAACACTGACTTAGAAGTTGCCTCTCATTATCATCATTCCCCGTCACTATTATATCATCAACATACACTAATAGTGCAGTGACTCCCCCTGAAGGTGAGTGTTTAATGAATAGTGTGTCATCCCCTTGGCTTTGTTTATACCCCATGACAATCATAACTCTCGCAAATCTTCCAAACCATGCCCGTGGTGATTGCTCAAGTCCATACAAGGCTTTCTTCAATTTACACACAGTATGATCACCCAAGTTATTCCCATAACCCGGTGGGACCTCCATATAAATTTCTTCTTCTAGTTCTCCGTGCAAAAAAGCATTCTTGACATCAAATTGCTGTAAGTCCCAACCATAATTAGCCGCTAATGACAGTAAGATTCTAACAGTATTCATCTTTGCAACCGGAGCAAAAGTCTCTAGGTAGTTAATCCCATAGGTTTGAGTATAAAGGCTACCAACCTTGCCTTATATCTCTCTATTGACCCATCTGCTCTATATTTCACTGTATAGACCCATTTACACCCTACGGGTTTCTTTCCGACAGGCAACTTCACTAACTCCCACGTTTTATTCTTCTCCAATGTTTCTATTTCTACATTCATGGCTTGTCTCCATTTCTCTTTGGTCAAAGCCTCAGATAAGGTGGTAGGGTTGGTAATAGTGTTCAAGTTAACAAGAAAGGCTCTATGTGATGGTGAGAAATGTTTCAAGGAAAGAAAGTGTGCAAGAGGATATAAAGGTCGTTTTGTGCACTCTTTAGTTCCTTTCCTAATAGCAATGGGAAAGTCCTGGTCATTATTATTGTCTACATGGGATTCAGTTTCAACTTGTAATGAAGAATTAGAAATTGTTACCTCGTTCTCAGGATCTGGGTTGGATGATTGGACTTGCACTGATTCAGGGACAATTGTCTTCTTCCTTGAATACACCTTGCCTTTGTCAAATTTCACATTCTCAAGGGCAAAGTTGGGAGTGTCTGAAATTTCTGGCACGAGTTCAGACACAAGATTTGGCATAGACTCAGATACTGGTTCAGACACAAGATTTAGCATAGACTCAGATACTGGTTCAGACACAAGATTTGGCATACTAGAAACTGATTTAGGAATTAACGACAAATCGAACAAGAAATCTCCGTCCTTATCTTCAAGTATTGAATTCTCCCCTGAAGATAAGGTGAGATGAAGTAATGTGTTTGCTCATTAAAAGTAACATCCACCGAGACAAAGAATTTCTTCGATGGAGGGTGATAACACTTGTACCCTTTTTGAGTTGAAGAATAACCTACAAATACGCATTTAACGCCCTTGGGTCTAGTTTCCCCCTATTTCGACTATGAATATGGACAAATGACACGCACCCAAATATCCTAGGGACAAGATTATTTGTAGTGTGTATGTTTGGATAGAATGTTGAGAGTATGTCCATTGGACTCTTGAATCCCAAGACTCTAGAAGGCAAACGATTTATAAGATGAGTGGTTGTAAGAACTGCTTCCCCCCCAAAAGACTTAGGCACATTTCTTTGGAATAAGAAGGCTCGGGTCGATTGAAGGAGATGACTATTTTTTCTTTCCACGACTCCGTTTTGTTGTGGCGTATCGACACAGGATGACTCGTGTACTATTCCTTCCTTTTGAAAATAAGGAGTTAGTACTTGATTGAAATAATCCCTAGCATTATCTAACCTAAACCTTTTGATAGCGACCCCAAATAGGTTCTTAATCATGCAACAAAAGTTTGGGAGAACAGTACTGACCTCAAATTTATGTTTAAGTAAGAAAATCCAAGTAACACAAGTACAATCATCAATGAATGACACAAACCATCTTGCCCCAGAAACATTAGGAATAGTAGATGGACCCCAAATATCACTGTGAATGAGATAAAAGGGAAGAGAGCTTCTTTTATCACTACTTGAAAAAGGTACACGTTTGTGTTGGTAAGTTCACATACTTCACAATGAAAGTTTTCAACATCTAGACCTTGAAATAAAGACGGAAACAAAATTTTAATGACTCTAAATGACGGATGCCCCAGTCGGCGGTGGTGAAGCCAAACCTTTTCTTCATTGGACGAATGAAGTTTTGAAACAAAAGAAGAAGGTAGTTTGCCCTTGGTGATATTTGACTGGCTCAATGTTTCTAGGTAATAGAGCCCATTCCGTTCTCTAGCATGTCCAATCATCTTCCCCGAATTCTGGTCCTGAAATACACAATAATTATGATGGAAGATCACACTGCAACATAAATCTTGAGTAAGCTTTTGTATGGAGACAAGATTTGTGGATAATCTGGGGACATAAAGAATATTTTTTAAAGTCAATGATGGGCTTATTTTAACATCTCCTACACCTGCTACAATGGTCAAAGAACCATCAGTTGTGGATATTTTTTTATTGCTTAGGCAGGATAAGTATGTGGAAAAAACATTTGGTGAGTAGATCATATGATCGGTAGCTCCTGAATCCATGATCCAAGAGTTGGCAAAGGTTTATTCGACACATTTAATCCAACAGAGGATGGAGACTTACCCGAATATCCCAATGAACAAGTACCTGAAGGTTTGTCAAGGTTGCCAATTAGAAATCTCACCCTCTCGACCTCTTCTTGGTTGAGACTACTCGACTCTTTTGGTGATGTTTCATTGTGTTGTGTTGTAACTTCTGACATCTTCCTCAAGTCACAAATTACTGACTATCAAATCCAATCACTAACAGAATTGCAAAGCTGCTTTGATACCAAGAAGATATTTTGGTTTATGCAAAGCTGCTTTGACTCACAAAATTGAATTTATTTTTTTTCCAGAAGTGCAGATTTTGGAACAAAGTTGTAGAAATGAGTGCTGATTTTGGAACAAAGTTGTAGAAATGATTCTGTGACAGAATTACAAATCTGCAGAATTGCAGAATTTGCAGAGAAAATACTGCAGAATGGAAAAAACTGCAGAAATGAGCTGCAGAAAGACTGCAGAAATGAACTGCAGAAAAATGAACAAAGGAATGAAAAAATCTGCTAGAATATCTTGTTAGAATATACTTAGCTTTGATACCATGTTAGAAAATAAGATTATGTAATAGAACAAATAAGGAGGAAGACCAATACAAGAGAGTAAAGTGTATTATGACTTCCATAGCTTTTACAAGAGAGAGCAGTCCTATTTATAGCATACAAGAGAGAGGAAAAATACAAGGAAACTGCATTTACAAATACAAGGAATCAGACTTTAAAGCTCATACTCCACTAACTGATTTATTGCTCCACTAGCTTTTGTCCTATGCAGAAAACATGTTGCCCATGTGCCCATGTTAGGGAAACATGTTTTCCAACAGGTTCTAATAGTGTAAGTTAATTAATTGTGTTACTAATAAAGCTTGCCTTCAAGATCACATTCCCCCAAAAAAAAAGGAGTTTAGGTGGTAAGAAACAGTAACTTTCACATTCTATATTTGACCTGGTGTATCATGTCCAATATCAAAGTGAAACGAGCCAATTCTTGCATTAATATAAATCTCATCATATATGAATTATGATGTCTTAACACGACAGTTGGGATAGGTGTCAGAACCCACTGATAAAGTAAATGACTTTGTGTGGTGAAACTCCTCACTTGCAAAGTTAGAAGTACAAGCCGAAGGATGAAACTAAAAAATAACCGCGCCAGAAATGCAGAATATGCTTATTTTGTCTAGTAGTCTTCAAAACCTCTTTTATATCAATTTTCTTCCACAAACAAAAAAATAGACAAAAAAAGAAGAAAGGAAAAAATGAACGAAAGAAAGTTCTTGTACAACCCAAAGTTCATGTTCAACCAAACAGAATTAAAATTGTTCTTCCTAATCCAATTTTCCTTCAGATGTATATATCTGAGCAGGCTTAATTCAGATAATATTGTTCTCGACTATGAACTTATAGCGAGAGACGGGGGGGGGGGGGGGGGGGAACATTAGTAACTATCTGTAGGATTAATATATCCTGCAAAATGGGTTCATGTGATCATGCAAAGAGTGTCCGCTATCCGTAAGTTATAATCACATCCATGTTGATTAATCTCCCACATTAGCAGTAACTTTAACGCTTAAGCTCACTCGTAGGACTGTCTTAAGTTATATGCTGTTTTCAAGATCTTCAAACTAATTTTTGTTCAGAACATCGTTTGTTTAGGTGTCATTGAATGTTGCCCATTCTCTTAAGCTTTAGTAGCCCCTTAAATACCTTACATGTTTAACCAACAAAAATATATATTTATATTATATCTCGTCACTTTGAAAACCAAAACCACCAGCCACTTCCTCAAAGTCAACACCACCACCTATCATCTACTATCATCTACCATCTTCTTCATTCTCTTTTTTAATCCTCTGTTCCTATTTCTAATCCAACAATATAAAAGCATTATCTGGTCCAAACAAATTAGAAGAGATGACTCAACACTAATCAAAAAAATTGAGAGAAAATAAATAATTAAAAAAAAATAGAAGAAGAAAAGAAGATACGACTTCAAATTGTATGTACATAGACAAAGATTCCCATTCCTATGCGCTCTGAACTCTCAAGTATAGTTAGATATCACAATTATATTAAGAAACAAGAACAAGCCTGTGCCTGAGATGTTGACACAACTTCTTCAATTTAGGGTTGCACCAAAGTTATATTGACAGCAGTACAAACTGCAGACATCAATTAACCAGATCTTTCCCAATCCTATAGCAATCTTTGATAATATTCACGTTCAATGTAATTTTAGAATGGAAGCTGGAGCGTGTGCGTGTGTAAGGGAGAGAGACACAAAACTTAAAAGGGGAGAGAAACATGATAATTATAATTATTACCATTTATATATTGAAAATTTGTACATTGTTGTCATACTATAATGAATTTTAAAACAAGTAAATTCAAAATACAAGTATATTTGAATATAAATTTCATAGAGAGAGCTTGCGAGATGAATACATAGGTTTTTCAGATTAGAGAATGTCCAAACCTAGCTCTCTCCTACAAATCGTTAATTAGACACTTAAGGGCGCCAATGAATTTTAAAAATATAAATAAATAAAATAAAAAGTACAAAATACAAAATATCAAAAATAAAGAACAAACAAACAAACACAAATACAATAAAGCAGGCAAAACTGCACATTAACCATATATTGAATGAGGTTTTAGCACAAGATGGGAGAATTCTCCCCCATTTCCCTAAGCTCTTTCTTGAAGGGAATCATATCCAAAGGCAGATCTAGCAGACATAAAAACTTTTAATATGGAAAGTATTCATCCCAAAATCTCTCTCTCTCTCTGCCATTTAGCAAACAAAAAAAGGAGAGACTTTTGTTTTCATATTATTGGCTAAGAGAGTTACATAAAGAGTCGTGCATTACGAGAGTCCTCTAGCTTAATTTGAAATTGAACTCTGCTCCATATTCTAGGTGATCATAAATTGCAAAAGAGAATTTTGATAATCATAAATTACAATGATGGTACCTCAGTTCTTTGTTTCCTCTCATGGTTAACAAAAGCAAGCGTTGTATCAAAATTTTGCAGAAAATATTTCCTGCAGACAGACAAAAGATTACAAGTATAAGAACAGTAATACTAAATCCTACTCCCTCCGTTCCAAAATAAACGTCCTAATTGATTTCGGCACGCTAATTAATAATACTTTTTTTTTTACCTAAATTGTCCTTCTAAATTACTTATTAATTGAAGTATCCATTCACTTTTCTATGACTCCAACATTAAATATGAGAGAGAAAGTGGTATACTGATAATATGAGAGAGAAAGTGGTATAACAATACATCACTTCCCAATGTAAACTTTTTATCATTTCTCAAGTTTCCAACAAAAGTTGACTAAAAAGAGTATGAGGGTATAAGTGGAAAAATAAGATAAAAATAGTTATTAATATAGAAATAGGACATTTATTTTGGAACATCCTAAAAAGGAAATTATGACGTTTATTTTGGAACGGAGGGAGTATTATATATACAGTGTTGCATCAACTTTTGATTTTCGTTTATGATATTATATCATAAACATAGTTGTCAAATTGTGAATCGTACCGTGTATCGAAGACCCCCGTATCGTGTTTCATGTATCGTATCGTGAATCGTATCGTACGATACGAAAATGAAATGAAAAATATGGTAATATATATTTAAACATATAAAACATACAATTTATTGGACAATCAAGTATATTAGATTGACTATGTATAAAAGTAGTCAAATAAATATTGTTATAGACTAAAAATAAATTTTACAGTTAGATAGTAGCCAAAATACTCAAAATTGATTTATTAGATATTATTTTAGTAATCTTTATAGAGTAACAAGATAAAACGAAAATTCAGATTCACCTTTTATCTATAAAACAAAAGAGAATAATTTAAATTAACAAGTGGAGATTTATGTATCTGCTTATAGAAAGTGACGTAAAATAGAACGACATTCTAAAGAAGATATAAAACTATAAAAAGGGATTAAATACTCATTAAGCGATGTAGAATATGTTTATACTAAAAAACCTCTTCATTTGAAATGGTAGAAGGCTAAAAGTTTTGTTTTTACTCTTTTGGTTTTACACAAACTTTTTTAAGTCGGTTGCTAACTTTAAAAAGTATCGTGCATTGTATCGTTTCGTAAGAATCGTATCAAATCGTAACTAAATTGTATGATACGATGTCATTTTAGATTCATCCTGCAGTACGATACGTATAGTATATCGTAAGATTCTGACAACTATGATCATAAATAAATTCAAGTATTTTGTGAAACACCGTGGGAGAAACAATAGTCAATTTCCTACAGGTTGCATTTAATTTCAAGATCTAGAATGAAAAGGATATCTTCAATCAAACTATGTTTTTTTTCTTATATGTGAAGTAATAACAATAAAAGAATATTAAAAGAACATTAAAAGGGGATGTCATCCCAGTACAATCAAAAGTGTATAAAAACATGAACAGTAGCCTAAAACCCTAATCACAGGAACACAGCCCAGATAACAGAAAAAAAAAATCTCAAGCTACGATGCTAAACTCTTGTGAAAAATGAATAAAAGAGTTGATGAATTTCGGGTGATCCATATTGCAAAAAAGAAACAGGAGGCTCAATAATGGCGAACAAATATGCATAGAGTGCTCCATTCCCTAGAATTATCTGCAATTCATTTCCAAATTACCCACCACAAGCAATGAGGCACCATATCCCAACATTTCTGCTGCTCTTTGGAACCTTAGCACCCCTCAAAGCCTCCAACAAAGCTCAAACGGATACAGGCATCGACCAAGCCACACCAAAAAGCATAAAAAATATAGCCCATTATTCACTAGCAAACACACAATGCAAAAGTAAATGATCTCTCGACTCCCAGTCCTTCTAACATATATACACCTATTAGCAAGAAATTTACCATCCCTCAGAGAGATTCATTGGTCAAAATAGCTCTCAAGGAAGCTGTCCAAGAGAAAAAAGGCACCTACCTCGCAACCCCCAGACACCAAATGCTTTTCTACAAAAAGCAACCAACCTGACCCCATAAAGTCGTATAATACAAACTCACTGAAAATATCCCATTTCTGTGAGATATCCATTGCACCAAATTTCCCCTCCCCTGAAACGGGCCAACGTCGGCAAGTAGAGACAATAACCCATCTACCTCCTCAACCTCAAGCTCCCAGTCCTGAAAAAGCATTCTGAACATCGGTTGCCACGACATTCGTGATTCATCCATCAACAATGGTCATGTAATAAATTACGCTTATCAATATCAAGTTAATCACCACTTAAGCAATAAAGAGAGTTGTTATGACTAATAACAAATTAATCAACCAACTTAGCAAGAAAATTCACCACTTTTTTTAGATAAAAGAAGAAGATTTTATAGTTTAAAAGAGGAGATTACAACACATGAGGAGGACAAGAAGTATTCCCAAAATGAAACAAAAGAAATCAAAGAAAACAAGAGAAGAGAAACAGAACATTAATGTAGCACTGCCTGTCAATCTCTACGAAGATTGGACAAAGAAATTCCTCCAAAAACTCGCCTATACAAGGACTGAAAAAAGGAGGCAGAATTGGGAAGCTAAATTAATAAAGAAAAATCCTTTGTCTCCCTATCATTAAATTATTTAAAATATAGTAAAAAATGCAAATTCCAAGAAACTGAATCTCCCTCCCAAGTATAGAAATTAGAAATGGGAGAATTATGCCAGATGAGGAAAAAATGACGAGGAAAAGCTAACGAAAATTCCAAGGACCAAAATAAGTAACATAACTACATAAGGACAAGGATTACCATATTATCTGTAGCTAGAAATTAGGGATATCAGTTATCTCAAATTCACAATGCAAGAAACAAATATGCAAAATACCATTTTGCAGTAATTCTTTTTCATTACTACAAAAGGCGAGCATTAGATAGAATTTTAGTGCACACACACAAGCACACACACACACACACACACTCAAAGAATATGTAAAACCGTAAAAAACAAATAGAATAAACACAATTCCAACCACTCATGTTTTCTGCTGTAAATTATTGCTCCGCATTTCAGTCATGTGGTTAATACACCAAGGTAATTTAGCTAAAATGCAAGAAGTTGTAAGATTTTATAACGCAATTAATTACAGGCTGGGAAAAAGCAGCTTAAAGAAGAAAAGCTCAAAGATTTGGTACTGTTTCATATTGCAAAACTGAATACTCAATTTATATATGTAGTACCCTCCTATTATTGTTTATTTACAGCTAATGTGTTGTTGGACAAGTGTATTTTTTTTGGGGGGTGGGGGATAAAAGAAGTTTTAGATAGAAGAAAGAAACAGAAAGGGAGGACAAGGTGACCTCCAAAGAAATACAAGTAGGAAAATAAGGAAATACTAATGAAGCGTTGTCAACCAATCTCAATATAATAAGTAATAACAACTCTATATGCTTTCATAGCATAAGCCCAAAGCAATGCTAGAAATGAACTCAATCCCAAAAAAAAAAAAAAAGAGGAAGAGAGATGGGTATCATTCAAAGTTCTAAAACATAAACAGCTCCAAAGAATCTTGGCATCCACATGCCCCCAAATCCCCAAAACTTACCACAAAATAAAAATAAATAAATAAATAAACTCTTTTAAAGACTAGTAGACACCGAAGCTTGGTTAAAAATCCCAAAAAGAAAATTTTATAAACTTCACAATGTAGCACAATGCAAAAGTCAATGTCATACAGTACGAACTTTGCCTCCACATGACATACAAATCCAGGAACAAGCGTCGTATGACATTCGCCTTTACTATAAATTATTAGGATTGAGGCCATTGGGAAATGCATACCAAACAAATGCACTTTTTACCTTATTTTATGTAGGGAATTTTAAGTTTTATAGTCGAGGTATTTTGATTAATTAATATTTTGCTAGGCATGGGTCTAACTAATTAGTCTGTTTAGGAGCAATTCTCTGTAGACTCATAAATTGCATGTGACTACAAGTCTACAACCCTAAGACATGGAACCCTAGCTGTAAATGACCCATAATATAACTGGATTATAGAGACTCACTGTTGAGTATTATGATTATGGACATGCTGATAACGATCAGAAGCATCAGAGAGGGAGCCATAGTGATTTTGTCGTTGTTGATTAAGTTGATGATGAAGTTCGGCTACTTTCTGCTTCAATCTGGCCACATCTGCTTCAGCAAGAGCAATCTCCTCAAGTTCTGCCCTTGTCTTCAAATATAAATAAAAATCATAAGAATGGCCTACTAGAAGATCATTCAAAACATAATAAGTCCTAAATTTGTATGCTTTGATAAAAATAAACCTTTGAATCCATAGTATGTGAGCCTGAAAACTGTCCAGAAGACATGCTCAATCCAACCTCTAGTGCAGCCCTTAGATCTCTCTCAGCTTGCAACTGCTCTTGTAGTCTTGAAACCTATTATGATAATCATATGTACAAATGTCAGTAGAGGGATGAAAATAAAGGAAACAAAAAAAAGACTATCACAGGGCAAGTGGTAAACAATCATTAGGGAAAAAAACAACAAATGCATTATTGATGTGAATGGAATTTGTTATGTTTTTATCTCTTAATTCTTTATCTTTTGTATTGATTTTGTATCTAAATACGCTCACTATTCCTATATTTTGATTTTAGGTGCAACTGGAGGAGTCTGTAACTTTGGGGACGATTTGAAGGACAATTGTGCATTATTTTGGACTTAAAGCAAAAAGGTGTTGGTTCTCTGGTGGTCTAGCGCGGCAGTGCCAACCCAAGGCTTAGAAGTGGCGCGACAACGCCATGATGCAGGCAGCTCTCTGGACTAGTGGTGCGGCAGCGCCGATTTTGGCTTGAGTAGTGGCGCAGCAGCGCCAAGAACAAGAAGGGACGTGACGCAGCAGTGCCAGGGTCGCTGACAACCCAAATTTTGTGCGTTTTGTCATGATTTTGATTTCAAATTGGATTGTTTTTCCTTCTAAGTTAGGGTTTTGTTACGTAACCTATAAATACATGTTATTAGATACATTGGGGAGGATCTATCCTTGGCTAGAAAAACTTTCTCTCTTTATTACTCTTTGGTGATTCCATGGCTATGTGTAGCTAAACTTCTATTCTTGGTTTAAGAAGACGGAAACCTCAAATTATTACACTATGAGAACTAATTGGTTTTAATTGTTCAATTTCTATTTTGAGTATTGGTTATTCTTCTAAGCTTTATTTTCATGATTGAACTGTTTAATTGCTAGGTTGCAAACTAGTTTATTATTCATTGAAATCTACTGCTAAATTAGATATCAAATCCGTAATTGTTTAGTCACTCTAATTTGTGAAGCAACTAAGAATAATAATTAACTGCAGATCAGAAGATTTTTATATCTTAGGAAGAATACTCAACTAAATTAAATGCAACCGCTTGTGCTTGTGTTGTCTAGCTTCATCGGTCTTTCTATTTTTTAAAGCTTCTACTAAATTAAACTTTTAGCGTTTGTCTAGAGTTGTTTAGTAGTTAGGGTTATTTAGATCGTTTGTTTCTATTTAACTATAATTAAGGAAAGAAATGAAAGTAATTCCAATGATGAATATTCAAAATATTAATTGTTTATGCTCGTGTCAATAAGCAGCGTAAGTTTCTGAAGGTGGAAGTTGACTTAATCCAAGGTTCGTTTCTCTGATTTATTTCGTTAGATTATTTTGCGTTATTTGCGTATTTGTTTACTTTTATCAACAACACTCAACCCCCCCCCCCATTTTGGTTTACAAAGCATAAGTTTAAATTAATCATTCTCTGTGGGATCGACTCTTACTTGCACTACTACATAAATATCTTTCGCAATAAGATTTTATTTTTGGTTGCCTGCGACAGCACGCCAAAGTTATTTATTATCCCATGCCATTTATTATGCGTCGAGGACCTTGAATGATGCCCAGAGAAATTATTCAACCACTGAAAAAGAGCTTTTAGCTGTCGTTTTTGCTTTAGAAAAATTTCGATCTTATTTGCTTGGTACTAAAGTTATTGTTTATTCTAATCATGTAGCTCTTCGTTATTTGATGACAAAGAAAGAGACAAAACTGAGATTGATAAGACAGATACTTCTCTTGAGTGAATTTGATGTGGAGATTAGAGATAAAAGAGGCACGGAGAATACTGTTGTAGATCATTTAAGTCATTTGGTGAATATGAATGATGAGCTTCCTCTATAAGAGACGTTCCTTGATGAACATTTATTCTCCACCACTACAACCTTGCCTTGGTATGCGAATATTGTCAATTTTTTTGTTACTAATACTTTACCTTCTGGTTTGTCTAAGGCTCAAAGAGATAAAATCAAGAGTGATGCCAAGCATTATGTGTGGGATGATCCTTACCTACGGAAGCATTGTGCCGACCAAGTGATACGAAGGTGCGTTCCTGAAAATAAAATCACTTTTATTCTCACTTTTTGTCATACTTATGCTTATGGAAGTCACTTTAGATCTTATCAAAGAGGACAACAAGGAAAGTATTAGAAAGTGGTTTCTTTTGGCCATCTCTTTTCAAGGATTCATATTTGTTTTGCAAGTCATGCCATAATTGTCAAAAGACGGGTAATATTTCCCAACGAAATGAGATATTGCAAACCCCCATACTATATTGTGAAATTTTTTATATTTGGGTCATTGATTTCATGGGACCGTTTCTTATATCTTTTGGGTATATTTATATTTTACTTGTTGTTGGTTATGTCTCAAAATGGGTGAAAGCTAAGGCCAACAGGACTGACAATTTTAAAATGGTTGCAGATTTTATTCAGTCTAACATATTTTCTAGGTTTGACATTCCAAGAGCTCTAATCAGTGATCGAGGGACTCATTTTTGCAATCGAACTGTGGGAGCATTGTTTCGAAAGTATCATGTGACTCATAAGGTATCAACTGCATATTATCCGCAAACGAATGGACAAGCGGAAGTGTCGAATAGAGAAATCAAGGCTATCATTGAAAAGACAGTTAATCCGAACAAAAAAGATTGAAGTTTGCGATTGAATGACGCTTTATGGGCATATCGGACTGCGTTCAAGATGCCCATTGGTATGTCACCTCATAGATTAGTGTTTAGGAAACCATGTCACCTACCCATTGAGTTGGAACATAAGGCTTATTGGGCTATTAAGAGCTTCAATATGAAAACGGATGCCAATGGAGAACACAGGAAGTTGCAACTACAAGAGTTGGAGGAAATTCGTAATGATGCGTATGAGAGTGCAAGGATTTACAAGGAGAGGACGAAAGCTTTTTATGACAAGATGATATTTAGAAAGGAATTTCAAATTGGTCAAAAAGTTCTTCTTTATCAATCAAGACTTCGTTTGTTTCCAGGTAAATTGTGTTCTCGTTGGAGTGGACCTTTTATTGTTACTAATGTTTTTCCTCACGGTGCAGTTGAAATCAAAAGTTTAGCAACTTCTAAAGTATTCAAGGTGAATGATTATAGACTCAAATATTTCTATGAGGGTTTCCGAGAAGAAAAAGTGGACAATGTGAACCTTGAGAATCCGGTACTGATTAAAAAGGGGAAACATTGAGTCGAGCTTGTTCTAACTACATGGATTGATTAACAGCACTGACTACATACTAGAATACAATGATCAGTCATGTGCTACACATGCTTCACAATAAAAGTTATAAAGCACTACTTAAATATCAGAAAGGTAGATTGCTACTAAAAGTTGACAATGTAATCCCTCCATCCTCAAAAGGATTCCTGAAGGGAATAAATAAAATTCCAAACATCAAAACTTCATAACTCAAACATATAATGCTTGTGGACCCCATATAAAAGTATTTTATCACATTAAAATAACTAGATATACATCAAGGTTCACTGTCAGAGTATTATTTTTATATCCAATACAATGCTTTTCTTTTTGAAAGAGTGCTGACTTTCTTAATTGGTATAAAGAAATGTACTTGAGTCATTCTTTTGAGGATGGATGAAGTATTAAGTTTTTATGTTAATATTGGTCAATTTATTCATGCATGAAAATGCAGAACAAAGACAGGGCAGCCATTGCGTGCAACTTAAATGCAGATGCAGGGATATCATGCTTGCAGCATTTGTTTTTTTCTCTCTATGATTGGTCAAGATGCACATGAGTTCTATTTTGTGCTAAATTACAATTTGCGAAACACATCAATACATGGGATTGGGTAGAATTATAAGGGTGACTGACCTATTTACATATCTCTTCAAAAGAGTTGGCACTAATACTCATCCACGTAACTGGCAACAAAAAAGAGGATATACAAATTCACAATATATATATATATATCAATTTCCGACGCACATTACACTCATAATTCAAAAGCACAGATTTGCACACCAGTGTCTGCTTCAGCAGTAATAGGCGCATATAAATAAATCCTTCACACATCTGGAAGGCCTAGCTTGCCGGCATAGAATTTTGGTGGGTAGCAGTGGGGATATATTCTCTGGTGCTATTAAGAAGAAAATATTTGAAACATTAAGGGTCACGGGGTCGGAAATCAAAATGGAACAATACACCTAGAGAGGTTGATAGGACTACAAGACTATTCTGCGAGGGGAAAAAGAAAGCAATGAATGTTGTCAAGAAGTAGTCTATAGGGACAAACTGAATTCTTTGAACCTGGATGTGATTTGGGGATGTCTTCTATTTCTGACATTGACAATCATGCAACCTTTACATGTCTCTAACCTTGTAATGTTGATAAACCAGCGATCTCTGTCGGCCAAATGGCATCAAGATGCACATCTTTTCCCTCCTTTTTAATATACCCAGAAACCCGTAATAGTGCCATATGATGATTCATCCTTTATTTTTATTTTTTAAGGACATAACATATTAGGATTCACCCAATCCTTTTCTCTTGATCTATTATCTTAGTAAAAACACCTTTAAATGTGTGCATGCATAGGCCATGTTTATGCATGTGGGGGTGTGTCTTGAGTGAACAGAAATGGATATAAGATGGGTTAAAAAGCACGAATAATCTTTCATGCCATTAAGCATAATAAATAGCATTACAAAACATACCACTCACAATGGATAGCTGATTATAAAGAGTACAAAATGTTAACAGCATATAAAAAGATCCATACACAGTAAGCTGGAATATAACATGTCATGAAACCACAAGTTGAGAGACAGATAAAAAAATATAGCTGCATGCATCTAAAGTGCAAAAGGAAATTACATCTTGCTCAAGTGCCAGGCGACGCTCATGCAAAGCTTGCTTCCTTCTCTCCAAGCTAACCTGCAATATTGCATTTCCTCTAGCCTAGCATAGGAAAACCAAAGTACTATAAGTAAAATGTATATTCTGCATGATTCATCATGAAAAAGTGAGTTGTCTATACCTCCTTCGCAATTCTGTGTCTCAAGTCATTTTTTGTAATTTCAAGCCTCTGGATAGTAAGCCTACAAAAATATTGTTAATTTAACTATATTAAAACATATTATCTACAGGAAAAGAAAAGAAAAAAAGTTATAGAAACAATGTAGATATTATTTTCATACAAAACTTGTGTTCTTACTTCTTAGTGTATTTCAACTTGAAGAAAGTTGTTTGTGCAAAACAATGTAGTTCAAAATAAATTCTAACAGATTTTTATTAGCAAATAGAAGTATCCTCCTGATAACGCAATCAATACTAAAATACCGCCGTAAAAGTTTTTTGAATATATCGTAAAGTCCACATTAAACAGTCTATAATTAAGAATGCTTTTCTTTTGAATTACTTATAGTCCATTTGTTTTGACAAAACAATTTAAAAGAAAATGTTTCTAGCATTCCTTGATTGTAATATGTTTCATGTGTATGTTGGGATCAAGAACATGAACCAGACTGTTTCGCCACACATCAGTTTTTTAAGTGACTACGTACATATATTGAACAATCAAATACATGCATCTTAACCCACCTAACACAGATACACATCACATATTCATATAATGCATGAACGTTATATAAATCAAGGTTAACCGGAGGCCAATGTACTGATGTCAGTCATGGCATGCAAATACTCCAAACTGTTTTGTTTTAATTTTACGGCATATGATGGAAGATGTACTTTGCCAAGTGGGATCCTATTAGACTAATACTCTAATATTGGTAAGAATATTCTCAGGGAAATGCCATTATTTTAATTTCCAAATACTAGTATATTTAGCAAAACAAATTTCACTTTTCTTCATTGCCAAAACTTCTAAAAACTAAACACAAGAAAAATGGTTGTCCTGTAAGAAAAATCCAAATCTGAGTTACCTTTGCAACCATTTGAAATCAATTACTTACCAAAATTCGGAAAACACCAGACCATTTGAAATCAATTTCTTACAAAACTCGGAAAACACCTTTCTGGTGTTCTCTGAATTCAGGCTATTCTCTGAAAGTTTTTAACAATACAAAAATACTGTCCAAACTCCAAACAAGGAAATGAAAGTAGAAAAAAGAGTTTGAAAACACTTTCTAACAGTTGATGACTTGCTCTATTTCAATTAAAACTAGAGTAAAATTCAAAAAACCACCTGTGGTTTGAAAACTATCGATTCAACACTCGTGGTTTCACATTCATTTCCCAAACGGCACCTATTAACGTTTTTTGACTAACACCGTTAATTTTTGTAGCGAAAGACTATTCTGCCTCTTCATATTTTTTTTTTCCTAAATAGCTTTTTCTTTATTTTTTTTCTTTTCAACATCTCAAATTCAAAAAAGCATAAAATTATTAGATGAATTATAGCATTAAAATTAAATTCCATTAACAATAGTTAAATTTAATTTATGCATAATCAATAAATAAATAACAAGAAAATAATGAACAAAATATACTCTCCAATAAACTAAATTAAAATTTAAATTATATTAAAACTAATCTAAAAGTAAAATTAATTTGCAATAAATTAAAAGTCTCTAAACTAAATTGAGTGATCTATACCCCTTTCTTCTCTCTCCTCATCCCACCCCCTAACCTGACCTTTCTCTTTCTGCCAACATCATCGTCTTTTTTTTTATCCTTGTAGACGGTCAATGATTTCAAAGAGGAAGATGCAATAGATGTTAGAGAATTACCTTTTAGAGAGAAGAGGAACATGGTGGGTTTACTCCTTTTTAGTGAAAAGATGTATTTGTAAGAAAGAGATTTTTTGTGGGTTGTAATCAAATTAGTATAAAAACAAGAAATTTTATTCATAGAGATAGTTTATTCATTTTCTTTGTATGACTCTTCAAATGATTTAAAGATCAAAAGAATTAAGAATTTATTAGAGCTAGAAGAATTTTACTGAGCCTGATTTGTGGCGAAATTTTCCAGCCTCTCCAACAACATCAGTTCATCAAGCACGTTGTCTCAGCTGATCAACAACAATTCGAGTAAAAATATACTATTTGTAGACACCCAAATTTTGCACCTACATCTGCTAATCAGCCGGTAAGAGAAGGAAGTCACAAAGCAAAGGCGCCATAAGGTGACTCATCGAGGCAAACAAGCTCACCTGGAGAATATTCGTGGACCCCTAGGTACCAAGGTGAAAAAGGATACCCAAAACACCATTTTGACCTAACGAAAAAGCTTGCAACTATTTTCCCCATTCTTAACAGTATACCGTTGCAAAGATCTCAGAACGAGCTTTCCGGATTGGGGTAGCACATCTCCTAATTCTTCCCCGGATTAAAAGTTATACGCGTCTGAAGGTCGAAAGGGAGGAACTGGAAAAAGTCACGCGCGCATAAAGACAAGCCGCGGCTTAGGGCCTTAGTCGCGGCTATACCCGCGGCTTGCCCCCTGACCCCAATTTCAGCAGTATGTGTTCTTTGTTTCTTCATTGTTTGAGGAGGAGAAAAAAAAAAAGAGATCTAAGCAATTCTAGAGAGAGAAACTCCAAAAATACACCAAAAACCAAAAAGTGAGAAAAAAGAGAACACACAACCAAATCTTCATCAATTCATCTCTTCTTCGGCATCTAATCAACCAAAAGGAGTGAGAAAGCCACTTCAAGCCTTGGAATTCAATTTTCCAACCTCAAGCTAGCAAGGTCCAAATCTAACTCTTCTAAATTCAATTGAAGCATATAGAATTGTTAATTTCTATCTCTGTATCATCTCTACTACTTCTCAATTAGTATGTGAATTGGGTATTATTTTGAATTACAATTAGAAATGATCCGAAGTGAATTTGGGCTCATGGATAACGTGGTAAAAAATGGTTTTGGTTTCGCTATGGGCTATAAAGGGTTCTTTACATAAATATACAATAATTAGAAAGTAATTACATTATTAATGCATCCACTAAATAATTACAAAAAGAACAAAATAATTACAAAAAGAATACAACAAATCCAAACCATTCAATTGCACATTAATAAAGAAACCTAAAATCAAGGAGAAATAACTACCATAATTAATAATTCAAATTCAAATATTGAATCTAACAAAAAAAACAAATTCATAATTTAAAATTCAAATCAAAAGGAAGAAAAACACAGATTCTCATCATTCTTGTCATCTTCCTCTTCCACTCTTTTATCGCGACCCAACTCCCCTTCTCTCATCTTCCTCTCTTTCGCTCCTCTGTTTTTCCGCCGCCGTCGCCTTCGACCCCCACCCTCATCGCCCTTTCCTCCCCTTCTTCATCCTCCTCCGCCGCAAATTTTCGAAAGTACCTGAGTTACTATTCTGAATTTTTTTTTTACGATTTGGTTACCCACAAAAATTAAAATGGTTACCTTTGTATGAAGGTTTGGCTACCAACTGCATCACATTCAAAATTAATTGTTAACCTATAAAAACTAAATTGGTTACCTTGGTCTGAAGGTTTGGCAACCAACTGCATGAAGGCTTAACTACCAACTGAATCACATTTAAAATAAATTTGTAACCTAATAAAATTAAATTGGCTACCTTGGTATGAAAGTTTGACTACCAAATGCATGAAGAGTTGGATACCAACTGCATCTCGTTCAAAATAAATTGGTAACCTAATAAAACTGAATTGGTTACCTTGATATGAAGGTTTGGCTACCAACTGCACTATGAAAAAAAAACTATAATAGATTTTTTATAAATAATTGGTAACTCAATAAAACTGAATTGGCTACCTTTGTATGAAGGTTTGGCTACCAACTGCACTATGAAAAAAAATCTATAATAAATTTTTTATAATTAATTGGTAACCCAATAAAAATAAATTGGTTATCTTTGTATGAAGGTTTAGCTACCAACTGCACTATGAAAAAAAAAACTATAATAGATTAAGGGGGCATACCCATGTTCTAGAATCTCTCTTCTCCTCCGTTCTGTAGTTATACTTATAGATCATGAGCACTGATTGCTACGATTGGTCTTTCAATCAGTCAGATATATATGTCCATATATGGACTTCACCACTGATGATATCTGACTAACCTCAAATAAAGAAATTCAATCCCACTTTCATATGATGTTCAAGTAAAACATATAATTAGTGTTTTCTCATCTGCAAGGCATGTTACGAATTCTTAGTGACTAAAGGGGAGTGCTCGGGATATGGAGGGAATTAGTGGAGAAGGAAGGAGATAGATGACAGAAATAGAGGGAGCAATGAGAGAGGAGAGAGGAGTTGTGGAGAGAGAAAGTGACGGAAGGAATTGGTGGGGTTATGTCTTCGCTTATTCATATCTCTTTTAAAACAACCAACTAAATTAAAGGGATAAGAATGCACTAATTTTGTAAATAAAATATTACATATGCACTAATTTTGTAAATATTTTATGTATACACTTTTGTTGTAATTTTTTATAAAAATATGCTAATAAATGTAATTGCTCCTATAAAATATAACTTGTTTTTAATACGGGTTGAGTGAGTTGGAACCAAATGGTTATGGGTCCAATATTGGTCAACCCATCCATTTTTCAAATTTCAAGGCTCAAGCTTACTATTATTATGGCCAAATGAAATAAATTACTTATATATTAATTTTTTGTAATTGTTGAATGACACTTTTCACCCTCCAATTTGCCACTCACTTTTAAAGTCGTCCCTAAAGTTCATTTTTCGTCAATTAAGTCCTTAAAGTGACATGTTTTGTCGATTTTGTTCCTTTTACCCAATTTGACCCCAACCCGACCCAGTTTGACCCGACCAAAATTTAACCAATTATTTTTTTTTTAAAAAATTCTAAAAAGTTTTACAATTATTTAAAAAATAATTATTATTTTAAAAATAATATTTTATTTTAAAATATTAAAAATAATTATTATTTTAAATACTTTTAAAAAATTATTATTATTTTTAATACTTCTAAAAATAAAATATTATTTTAAAAAGTTTTAAAAATATTTATTATTTTCAGAAAAAAAAATATTAGAAACTTTTATATTTCAAAAATGAGTAGTTTCATAAAATATAGATTCAAAAAAATTAAAATATTAAATATAATTATTATTATTTTAAAAATAAAATATTAAAAATAATTATTATTTTAAATATTTAAAATTATCATTTTTTTAAAAACTTTTTAAAAAATAATTATTATTTTCAGATTAAACTATTAGAAACTTTTATTTTTTCAAAAATGGGTAAAGTTTCATAAAATAAAGATTCCAACAAATTAAATAAGAAAATATAATTTAATTACAAAAAAAATTTATTATTCTTTTAAAAATAATTATTATTTTAAAATTATTTCAAAAAAAATATTTTATTTTAAAATATTAAAAATAATTATTATTTTAAAAATATTAGAAACTTTTATTTTTTCAAAAATAAGTAAAGTTTCATAAAATATAGATTCAAAAAAATTAAAGTTTAATTTTTTTTTAATTCTTAATTATTTTTATGAATATTTACACATCTTTTAAAAAATAAAAAAAAATCTAATTTTGTTTTATGAAAATAAAGTTTTTTATTTACTTTTTTTGAATCTATATGAAACTTTACTTATTTTTTTAAAAAAATAAAATTTTCTATTTTTTCTGAAAATAAAGTTATTTTTTTATTTTTATTTTTGAATCTATATTTTATACAACTTTACTCATTTTTTAAAAAAATCAAGAATTTTCTAAAAAAAAATTTCATAAAAATAATAATTATTTTTAAAACTTTCTAATTTCTCCTTTTTTAAAAAATTGAATCTGTTGTTTTATTTATCTTTTACTGTTTTTTGTATTTTAATTTCTATTTTTACTTTTAGTTGTTAAAATTTCTAATATTAAGAATACATATAATAATGGTAAAGATATAAACTTTTTTTATCTGAAAATAAATTTTTACATAAAAAATGAAAAAAATCTTTTTTTTTTTTGAAAATAAAGTTGCATTTTCTTATTTAATTTTTTTGAATCTATAAAAGGATATTGTCGATACCTGCACTCGAGAAAAGGCAAGTTTTTCTTAGAGTAATTAGGTCAAGTGAGCGAAGGACAGAAAGATTTTGTTTTAGATAAAAGAATAATTTATTAGACAGAAGGGAAATTCACCCACAGGGGACAAGTAGTCCTTTAAACAATTTAAAGTGGAAAGAATGCAAGTCCTTAACAAAGGACATCTCTCAATCCATATGAAATAAGAAATAGCTACAGCTCGGAAGGTGCCCATGGCTGATGCCATAAAGAAACCAATATATTAATCTCTAAGGATATTCATCATAGAAAACTGTCATACGTGATAATCTGTTTCTGTTTGAGTGTCATGGTTCAAACCCATGTACGTGGCACGAATTTTAAGCTGTGCCAATGGTTTTTCTAGAAATCATATTTTTATTTTTTTTCCTTAAATTATTCTTTAGTATCTGAAGTGAATATATAATATAATAATTTACAGATGTGTCATCGGTACAACTTAATATCCGTGTCCAACATGGATTTGAACCATGGCACCCGAACTGGAACTAATAAGTATGAATGAGCATTACCAAGTATAAGCCATAACGATATGCTAGAAAACAAGATAATATGTAAAGATGATCTTACTCTTCCTCTCCAGAAGAATCAACCGATTCCATTGAGGGTGTCTTCCTGGCCTGAAAAAAAATGCAAGTATTAGACTCCCAACAGTCCCGATAACGAAAATTAGTTGTAAAAGCAGAATAAATGTATCTTGTACTTAATTCCTCCATAATAACAAAGCATACAAAGAGCCATCAAACAAACATGAAAAAAGTTCTGGGTTGCATGGATACCTCTAGATGAACAAATGTTGTTTCAAACCTAAAGAGAGTGGGAAGTCTTGGTAAGACCCAAAAGCAATACAAATTATAGAAATAACAAGCTGCAATGTGCAACACCCATGAAAAATTATGCAAACCATATTGAGCCTGGCCAAGGAATTAAGTGTGTAATCCACTCAAATCATCTCTGAAAGGAATTGAAGCGGTAAACTAGAGAAGACTCGGCCTGTACATGCCACTGCAGCACTCTACTAAATTGTGTCGAGACCTGATGTTCTAGTTTACTCTGGATAGTCCACAATCACATAATATTAGTCATAATTGACTTTTTATGCATATATAGCATCTCAGTTGCTCTATCAGTATGAGGCATTTCCTAAATTGACACTCTGGTGTTCTCATGCTCTCATTATTGATCTCTCTATTGCCTTTTGTGTACTTAGGTTCTCATTTGATATATTACACAGTTTACTCATTATGCCTAGGACCATAAGTGAAAGATTCTACATAAGTTTACAAATATACTACTCCCTCCGTTCCAGATTAAATGAGAAAAACGATAGCGACACAAAATTCAATAAAATGGTATTATGTATTAAAAATATTGCCTTCCCAACCTTACCTTACTAAATTTTAAGTATTATATTCAAATTTTACTTGGAAGTTGAGTATTTATAGTGAGATATGTGGAACTCTTAAGAATATATGAATATGTCAATCACATTTCTTGGAAAAGTGGAAAAAAGAAATGTGGAAAAGTAAGTGAGGGACCCAATCTTTCTATTTTTTATGATAAAGAGCATTCAAGAGAAGGCTACAATGGCATTTTACAGTTTACACGCCCTACTAAACACTTCATGTATAACTTTGTCATCTTTTCTGGACATCCAAAAAGGAAATTTTGTCATATAAAAAGGTATGGAAGGAGTATATGCCATCATGACTCACAAATTAAAGTTGCCCATTTAATGACCTAGGAAAAGATAAGTTCTGAAACTTCCAAGTATGCAATGAATGGAATAAAAAACGTTATACACAAGCAAAGGAAACCATGTGATGAAGAAATTAAAAAAAAAAGAAGATATATATATATTGAAGAAAGAAAGAACAGAGGTTTTGATAATAACTTCCTTGATTAATTTACTCTCAATTACATTAATTTATATACACAAGTATGGTAATTCCTAATTTATAGTAATGTGTACACACTAATATAGGAACTACAATTATGGTAACTATATCTTCTAACACTCCCCCTCAAGTTGGTGTATAGATGTCTCGCATACCCAACTTGAAACATAATGGATGAAACATCTTGCTACGAAAACCCTTAGTCAACATATCAGCAAGCTGATGTTCTGTTTTGACGAAAGGTAAGCAAATAAGGCCATTAGTTAACTTTTCTTTAATGAAGTATCTGTCAATCTCAATGTGCTTCGTTCTATCGTGCTGTACTGGGTCATTTGCAATACTAATGGCTGCCTTATTATCACAAAATAACTGTATAGGCCTTTTAGTTGTAACACCCAAATCTTCCAGCAAGGTTCGAAGCCACATTAGTTCACATATACCCAAGGCGATAGCTCGATATTCAGCCTCAACACTGGATCTTGCCACCACGGACTATTTCTTACTACGTCAAGTAACAAGATTATCTCCAACAAATGAACATTAACCTGATGTAGAATGACGATCCTCTATAGAACCAACCCAATCTGAGTCGGAAAAAACTTCCACTCTCATATGACCATGTGGTGCGAACAATAAACCTTTTCCAGGAGCAGACTTGAGATACCTCAGAATTCTGTAAACAGTTTCCATATGACAATGTCAAGGATCATACATTTATTGACTCACTATTCCCACAGCATAAGATATATTAGGGCTAGTATGAGAAATGTATATCAATCGTCCCACCAAATGTTGACATCTTTCTCTATCAACCGTAGGTCCTATGTCACCTACTAGATGATGATTAACTTCAATAGGAGAATCAGCAGGCTTACATCCCAACATGTCAGTTTCTGTTAAAAGATCAAGTACATACTTCCTTTGAGATAGAAAAATCCCACTGGAAGATCTTGCAACTTCAATACCAAGAAAATATTTCAAAGTACCAAGATCTTTGATCTCAAACTCTTAGGCCAGACTTGCTTTGAAATTAACTATCTCTTCTCTATTATCCCCTATCACCACAATGTCATCAACGTAAACAATAAGAATGGTAGTCTTATCTTTTATCTGTTTGACAAATAGAATATGATCTGCTCGACTCTGCTTGTACCCAAATCTTATCATTGTTTTGTGGAATCTACCAAACCAGACTCTGGGAGATTGCTTCAAACCATACAAAGCCTTTCGCAACTTACAAACTTTACCCTTGGTGACAGATGAAGCAAAACCAAAGGGCATTTCCATGTATACTTCCTCCTCTAAGTCACCATGAAGGAACACATTTTTCACATCCAATTGCTGAATATCCCAACTGAAGTTTGCTGCACATGAGATTATGGTACGAACAGTGTTCATCTTCGCCACAGGAGCAAATGTCTCCTGGTAATTAATTCAATGGGTTTGAGTATACCCTTTTGCAACTAGCTTGGCTTTTAGTCTCTCAACTGTCCCATCTGGCTTCTGTTTGACTGTATATAGCCATTTGCAACCAACTATTTTTTTTTTGGTAAGGAAGAGTAACTAGTTCCCATGTATCATTCTTTTTTAGGGCATTCATCTCCTTTATCATGGTCTGTTTCCAATTCTCATCACTAATTGCTTCTCTCCACCCCTGAGGAACAGATATTGAAGACAAGGAAGAAACAAAGGAGTGGTAGGATGCAGATAATTTATTATAGGCTAAGAAATTAGAGATAGGATGTTGAATACAAGATCTAACCCATTTTCTAAGAGCAATAGGAATGTCAGTATCATCAGAAGAACAAGTGGGATTAGGAGTCTTACCATTAGCGTTATCAAGACTAGGTTCGGAGCAAGGTTGGTGTAATGGTGCAGAAATGGTGACCTTATTCTTGCCTCTTCGAACATAGGTCCTCAACTCAGGCTCATTCTGTCTAGCATATGACTCTTGTAACTATAACTCCCCCTATGTAGAATTATCATAAACAACGACAAGAACAAGAGAAGAATTTATAGGATAAGATGGTATAGTAGAACTTGTAATACCAGCCTTAGGAGGAAGCTTCTCCTCATCAATAACATCATCTCCCTAAGGAGAAGGTGAAGAAGAATAAAAAGGTTCTAATTCCCAAAAAGTTACATCCCGAGTGACAAATACTTTGTTTGAAGGAGGATGATAACATTTATAACCTTTTTGGGTTGGAGAATAACCAATGAAAACACACCTAAGAGCCTTGGGATCTAATTTGCCCCGAGAGGGAGATTTATCATGAACATAGCACACATAACCAAAAACTCGAGGCGAAGGAGGACGTGTTGAAAAAAAGAGATGGGACTTTTGTTCCCAAGAATTCTAGAAGGAAGGCGGTTTATAAGAAATGCAGCAGTTAGAACAACATCTCCCCATAGAAATTTAGGGGTGTTCATGATGAACATAAGAGTGCGGGCTACCTCTAGTAAGTGTTGATTTTTCCTTTCCGCTACTCCATTTTGTTCTGGAGTTTTGACACAGGAGGTTTGAAGAATGATACCATGCTGATAGAGATAAGATGCAAAAACATTATTATTACTATATTCACGACTATTATCACTATGGAGAATTTTGACTTTAGCTTCAAATTGGATTTGAATCATTTTATGAAATTCCTGAAAACAATCAAACACCTCATTTTTGGAACGAAGAAGATAAATCCTTGTGACACGAGAATGACAATCAATAAAGCTAACAAACTATCTACAACCAGAACGGGAAACAACCCGAGAGGGTCCCCACACATCAGTATGTATAATAGCAAAAGATTCAGAATGTCGATTGTTAATAGCAGAATAAATAGAACGTTTGTGTTTCCCCAATTCACATGGTTCACACAAAAACTGAGTTTTATTACATTGTTTAACTAAAGATAGAAATAAAGACTCTAATATAGAAAAACAAGGATATCTCAAACGTCGATGCCATTGATGGAGAGAAGTCAAACTGGAGTCAGAAGTAGAGTGAAGAGCCCGAGTAGGGAACCTATTAGACGAGGGAACATCTAAATAATAAAGACCACCAATTGCACTACCACTGCCAATCTTCTGCCCCGTCACCAAGTCCTGAAAAACACAATGAGTTGGGAAAAAAGTTACTGAACAATATAAGGATTCAGAAAGACGTTGGACAGATAATAAATTTGCAGTAAATGAAGGAATATGAAGAACAGATGATAATGTCAATGAAGGAGTACAAACTACAGAACCACTCCCAGAGATAGAAGAAAGGGAACCATCAGCTACTCAAACCTTATCTTTTCCAAAACAAGGCGTGTATGAAGTAAAGAGGGTGGAGGACACGGTCATATGCTCGGAAGCACTTGTGTCAATGATCCAACTAGGGCAAGTTGATGAAATATTAAAAGCACAAGAATGTATACCTGACTGGGCATAATGACAAGAAGTAGATTTGGAATAGAATTTCCGAAAAACTGAGATTTCCTCATGAGTGAGTGCAGTAGTAGTGTCTGAAGCACTAGATGCATCAACAGGAAGTGCTGTAGTAGTCACAAAGGCCTGAGATCCACGTCCACGATCACTACCAAACCGACCCCCTCACCCTTTAGGACGTCCATGAAGCTTAAAACAACGATCCCTGGTATAGTTCTTTCCCCCACAGTAATCACATTCGCGGGATTCCTTCTCAAGAGGAGACTGAATAGTGGAGCTAGACTTAGGATACGAAGCAACCATGGCTGATCGGTCAACAGGATTAAGAACCATCACCCGATGCCTACTTTCCTCTTGTTGGACTCTAGCATGAGCCTCTCGCAGTGATGGAAAAGATGTCTGACCAATCAACTATGCTCGGACTTGATCAAATTCTATATTCAAATCGGCCAAGAAATCCACAACTCTATCTTCACTAACAAACTTTTGATAAGCAACTGCATCTTCCAGACATTTGGCTGAAAAAACCCAGTAATGATCAAGCTCCTGCCAAAGTGCATTAATTTCAGCAAAATACTATGCCACAGACTTCTCCCCTTGACCCAGCTCACGGATTCGTTTACGGATGTCATATGCCTTAGACATATCACCAGAAACAGAGAAAGTTTGAGAGATAGCCTCCCAAAGCTCATGTGCCGTGTCTAAGAACATGCAACTACTTCTCATACTCGGTTCCATTGAATTAAAAATCCATGTTTTCACCATGGAGTTATCAGATTTCCATTCTTCTTGGGCTATACCTGCTTGTGTAGGCATGGTTGTTGTACCATTGATGAAGTGTTGCATACGGTTAACTTTAATTAACATACGACATGCTTGAGACCAAGCTAGATAATTATTTCCATCCAACTTAAATGGGCTAAGAACCAAAGCTGAGTTGGGATGATGATTTCTAATCAACTGCCCTTTATTTATTTCAGTGGTACCACCACTATTAATGGAACTAGACTCTGCCATGATAATGTAATAGGAGCAACAAAAATATCCAAGGAAATATCAACAAGGCTGGTTTAAAGGCTCAAAAACAAACATGCAGCGAGTATTCCAGCCAAAAAACAGAGCAGTGTCACTAATTGGTGTTTGAAGCTGAAGAAAACTGAATCGACCAAGACACAACTACTATAAATGAGAAGAGGAGAGAGAAACGAACACCTCGAAGCTGGCTACGTCGGCAAAGAAAGTACCACGCGCCGGCAGAAGGAGGAGCGAGGCGTCGGCAGCAGGCACGTGAGGTGGCGCGTGAGGGCGCGTGTGGCAGTGGGTGCCGGAGATGATTCTCTGGTGGTGGTTTCCTGGCAGTGTAGAGCCCTAATATGGCCTCAATTTCTCAATACAAACTGGTCTTGCTAGGTTTCTGAATAAAAATATGAGTAGCAGCAAGGTAGGCTTCTGTTAACGGAGCAAGGCTCTGATACCATGAAGAAAGAAGGAACAGATATTTTCATAATAACTTCCTTGATTAATTTACTCTCAATTACATTAATTTATATACACAAGTATGGTAAGTCCTAATTTAGAGTAATGTTTACACACTAATATAGGAACTCCAATTATGGTAACTATATCTTCTAACATATTATATATATATATATATATATATATTGACTACCACTAAAGAATTTTCTAACTCCAACTACTTATCCAAAAACAAATAAGAAAGAAAATTCTCAGAATGTCATTATAAAGGGATGGATATTCAAAAGACTCAAAACTGATATGATGCCAATTTCCAATTGAAGATCAGTTTGATTGTTGAGTTCGATGATTCAAGAGGTACTACTTTTCAAAAGCCAAATAAAAATAAAAAAACAAAGTAAAATAAAAGTTAATATCAGCACTGAATCGAACTACATAGTACATAGGGCTGAATGGAGGTGGCTGCTAGTGCAAAGATTTTTAAATTAAACCAAAAAAAAAAATAGAACAGGGGAATAGCTGAAACTTATCAGAATTTAAGGGGTCCTAGAGTAATAAGTTTAATGTTTGTTATAAATTTGGAATCTTATACATTTAATGATCCTCTTGTCTTCAAATGTATATTGAACCCTTTAATTTTATTATTACATAGATTACTCCCTTAGTTAGTTATTCGTCTTAGATCATTGGATTGCTAATATAATCTCATTATCAAAATCCGTAGGATCTTTTTACTAGGATGGATTACTCTTTGTTTAAGAACCGAGGATTCTTGTGTAGGTTAGCTAATCCCAGAATCCATATTCCACAAGACTCTTCTAGAGTTTCTATTTTGTTCTTTTTTAAAATGATAAGAATAGAATATATTATTAATGCAATATACTTTACTTATTAATATAATGCTTTATATACTAATATTCAGGAATTAGAGCTCCCTCCTTCCCATAAAAACTAGGCTAATTTAACTTTTAAGGTCAAATTGACCATTTTTAGAATCAAAATTTATACTATTTCTTACAATTATAGGGAAATGGACTATTATGACCATAAGAAACCTACATATAATTTACAATTTACCAATAAATATGCTTACTTATTAATTCTAAAAATAGTCAATTTTACCATAAAAGTCGAACTAGACCACTTTTTATGGGACAGAGGGAGTATAAGAATTAATTAATATATATTTCCAAAAATTTTGAATAGTATTAGTATACAAAAGAATTGGTTTCCTTGAATGTTCTTCCATTTTATCATGAATTATCATTCATTAGTATTGAAATTTTTATGTGCACGTGTGAGTGTATATAAATAAAATATTAAACAAAAATATGTGACGAGTTCACTTTTTTGAGATTTGTCAATTGCAGAATCCCATTATGGCGAACCCGGATCCTTGCCTTGCTTCTTAACTCTCAGTCTAGTGCATCATCATTCAAATTTACATATCGAAGATGGAATATTTTAATTATCTCTATCAAAATTTCAGTTTATACCTAGTTATTTTTTACTCATTTCTAACTTTGCTTTTCCCTTCTCAACATCATGCACTTTTTATTGTTTTCTGGTGTCTTTTGCTCAAATCTAACTAGAACTCATTTTTTATTTGAAAATGTTCATGTATAAGAAATATTCAGTATCATTACATTATGTTTGTAATGTGTAATTCATTTTTAAAAAATAACTAATAAATAAAGAACTCAATAAACGAAGTCAATTATGTTAAGAAAGTTTTATATGCTAAAAAGAAGATCAGAGATCCATCAACCAAAGGATAAACAACTCACATTGCTTCTTCCCCAAAATGTTGACCGCTTAACATTAAGACTGGAGCTAGTAGGTTTGGTAGTTGTCTTCTCTAAACATGATTCAAGTCCAGTGATAGATTGAGGTAGCCCTTGATCCATAGAAGATAGTATCTCGCCCATAGATCGCTGAGACTCACTACCAGGTATATGAGTGTCCATTTCATTCTCACTCACCTTCAGCTGTAGAGCTTGTTGCTCGTTAATTTGAACATTAGATTCTCTAATTGGTTCAGAGTGTAAATGTGGACTGGATTTCTCTGCTGAGTTGAAAATATCCTTAGGGGATCCAACATCTAAATCATCGCCTCCGTATGCCTGAATTCACCAAACAAATGCAGATGTTAGAAATGAATTCCAATAGGAACGTTGGTAAATATTTGATAAGTAATAAGAAGGTTAAAAAAATTGTAATCAACACATATCGAGTTCAGAATGCTGTAATGCTTTCACTAAGGAGTGCCAGGAGCATGAAAAATACTAGTGCAGAGAAAATATATATTGGAGACCAGTAATGCTCCATTTATGTATTTGCATAGCATCCCCCCACTAGCTATGTTACATGGACTCTTCTAAAATCCATAAATACATATTAGTAAATATTCTAGAGGATTCTAGGATATTATTCTCATAGCATGATTTGGGGGATTGCATGATTAAAGGGATTGAATGAGTAAGGGATGATTGATTTACTTTTCAAATGTACTGTAGTTCTAAGCCTATAAAGGCTCTCTATTGTACATTGTAAGATATACAATAGAAAACATCTTTCCTTCTCTCTCTCTCTCCACATGGTATCAAAGCTAGTTTGATCTTGGGAGGCCAAATAGAAGTCTTGCTTCTGCCACCGCCAACACATAGCCCCGCGGCGGATATCTTTTCTTCTTGCAGTTCTTTTTATGTCTTTTTTTTTTAGAGAAAACAAAATAACAATTCATGGTTGTTGTTTGTTTTTGTGGTGAAACAGAAAAGGTTTGTCCGTAATAGTTATTTCTCTAGTTGAATATGTAAATGGATGGTTGATTGGAAAGTAAAGATTGCATGGAGCCGAGATTTCAGGAAGGAGTGTCCTTCAATTTTTTGGAGGGCTAGAGAGTCCTCTGTTGTTGAGGAAGGCAAGGAGTCCATTGTAATTATTTTTGAAGGATAGAGAGCCTTTCACATTTGTTGTGGGAGATGAGTGTTCTCCGTTATTGTCGACACATGATATCCTTGGTAAGTGGATATGTGAAGTTATATACTGAGGATGAGAAATATAACTTTGGACGTAAAAATAAATAAATAAATAAATAAATAAAAATAAAAAAATCAATCTTTTCTTCTCGTGCAAATTGAAGAAGGTTGAAGAAATAATTTTGTGCTATGGTTGGTTTGACTCTTTTATTTTTAAGATTATGTTTTGTAGCAAGTTGCAAGTCGTGATATAAGACTTCCAACTAAGGGGGAGTGTTAGTAAATATTCTAGATGATTCTAGGATATTATTCTCATAGCATGATTTGGGGTATTGCATGATTAGGGAGATTACATGATTAAAGGGAGATTGCATGGTTAACAAATGATTGATTTATTTTCCAAATGTACTGCAGTTCTAAACCTATATAAAGGCTCTCTCTATTGTACATTGTAAGATATATAATAGAAAACATCTTTCCTTCTCTCTTTCTCCACAATACCCATGTCGACAAGATACAACGCGGGTAGAACAGGTGGATGATACAGCAGGTTGGTGGAAAATGAACCAATATGTTATAAAAATAGGTGTGTCTGTTTCGTGTCCTTTTAAGGATCCTTCTAGGGTTGTCAAGTCTATATAACAAGCCTACTGGAAATACACTTCCCTGTTGAAATTTTGTAACATAAAATTTGAAGAGATTCTTAAACAGTGATATTTCAAATGATCCAAGGAAAGAAGACTATTCAGAAACGGACATGTGGTTTTTCATGAGACTCAAAATTTTGAGAAAGCAACACAACCTAAGAGCATTAGAACTTCAGACCCAGTTCAGTTCCTTCTTCATTGCAGGGTATCACAAAAGGGGAAAGAAATACATGCTGATAATGCACCTGAGACAGACTTATCAGATACATACCAAGGTGATGGATTAAATTAGAGGGTGTTGAACAGGGGGAGCAACCCCCCTTTGCCAAAGAATGAAGAACCTCAGAAGATCCAGGAAGGAACGCAGGCCATCAATGAGAATTTCTTCATCTATATATATATTAATTGTTAACTAGAGGAACCAAAGAGTTATCAGAAAGTCAAGACTCATAAATAAAGGAGCAACTGGATGAAAGCAATGTTGGATGAGATGGATTATTAGCACAAAAATGAAATGTATGAGTTAACTACAATTTCTAAAGGTAGAAAAACATTTGATGGATTATTTGTGTTAGAATGAAACGTAAGAGTTAACTACATTTCTAAGGGTAGAAAAAGATTGAAGAACAAATTGGTGTTCAAGTTTTAAAAAAAAAAAGGATGGTGAAAAACTAGTTAAGTACATATTTAGTTTGGTCATCGATGATTTTACTTAGAAGCAAGGTACAAATTTCTATAGATTACTTTTATCCAATTCTAAAGATGTCTTCCATACGAGTAGTTACAAAATTAGTAGTTAGAATGGATCCTGAGTTTGGGCAATTAGATGTAAAGGTCGTCTTCCTTCATGGTGATTTGAAAGGAAGAAATCCACATACAACAGCCAAAGGGATTTAAAGTGAAAGGGAAAGAGCACTTGATTTGTAATCTAAGGAAAAGCTCATACGGCCTAAAACAAGTGCCACGACAATGGTATGAAATTTGATTCATTTATGGTGGATCACTGACACAAAAGAATGGTGCACAAAAGAATGATGCAGGACGAGCCCATGAGACTTGGTTGGAGCAATGTACAAGGTTTTGGAAGTCCATGGGAAAAATAAAATTCTAGAAGTTGGGTATAGTTTGTTTACATTTGTTTACTTTATTTATAATTTTGGTAGTTACCTTACTAGAATCCAATTTGGGTTAGGAAAGTTGTTTAAGAGTATTATAAATAGGGATGTACTCTATTATTTTTAATACAATGAATTATTATAATTGATTGAGTTGTGAGAAAATTATATGAGTGAGATTTATCCAGGTAATTTCATGCCAGCAACTCAATTGCTTCAATAGGCAAGTTGAGTTTCTATGAGAATTTGAAATTCTATTTTGACAAGTTGTAACATTCAAATATAAAAATTTAACAAGAATAATTTATTACATGCATAGACTTTTTAGATGTAGATTCATTCATGAACTATCTTCTCCACAATCATCTGGACTTATCAATGAAGAGATCATGTTGTGGAACTACCTAGCTATGAGCTCATGACAAATGTCTTTTACAACATTTCAACAATGTAACTGATATTTGGCAAACATCCAGGTTTGATACAGTTGTTAGTTTGGATGATTGTGTTGTTGCTCATTGATTGCGTTGTTGTTGCTGCTGCTTAGGCTTGCTGATCATGTTGGTGTTGCTAATTAGTGTTTTTATGGTTCCACTGTTGTTGAATTTGTTTTTCCCTTGTTGTGTTTATTTATAAGATGTTGAGACTTGTTTTATTGCCTAATCTTTAAGGATATTTTATGTTTTAATGTTATTAAAATACTATTATCATATTTTGGATTAATGATTACTATGAATTAGTATGATGTTTAGCAAATATTGTTTGCTAATTAAATAATTTCTTTTATTGCATTACAATAATGTACATGACAGACAGAATATTATTCTGAAAATAATAGAACAACAAAGCAGGATGGGGCCGTGTATGTCCAATACCTGTTGGGGTCGTATGTGATTGCGGGTAGTCGGGGCTGGGGCTGGGGCTGGGGACGGAGTGTGCACTACCCGCACCTGCCCCGTTGTCATTTCTAATTAAGACTTTTATTTGGTCAGCATTTCTCAGTAATAATGATATTTTTCCAAAGGTGAAAACAAACGCCTTGTAACTGAATATGTGTGACATGTGCAAGCAAATTCTTTTTCTTTTCATTGTACTACAACAAAGGTTCTGGAATTTTGTTTTTGGGATTTTTAAGAAGTTAGGGTGTCCCCTTACTCCTTGGAGAGTTTGCTTCAACTAAAAAAACTTTTTGGGGGGCTTTGGGAAGCATGAGGATGCCCAAGATTCTTTCCAAGTGTTCTTGTTTAGCTACTTTATGGGGTATATGAATGGAAAGGAATGTTAGAATTTTAAGTGACACCCATCACTCTATCCCTCTTCTTTGGGATAGTGTTTAATTTCTAGCATCGTTGTGGGGTTCGACTACGGTAGCTTTTTTAGAAAAGTTGCAAATTCATACATACATTCATCAATATTGGCGGGCAGTGCTTCCGTTAATTTTTCTTTATTTTTTTCACTTGTACTTCTTTTGGAGGACTCCTTGTACTTCTTTTGGAGGACTCCTTGTCCTCCCTTTCTGTACTCTCTTGTCTATCTAATAAGACTACTTTTTTGTTTAAAAATAGAAAACATAAAGTGAGTTTAAAATTCCTTGGACACCTAAAATACAAAATCATAGATAAACCTATGCAGTTATATACCCTTAATAAATGTGACATGGGTTTTAAATTACTATTTAATTCTAATAAGATTATAGAGGAAATTTTATTAGAGAAGAGAAACAATGTGTATCAAAGCTAGGTTAAGGCGTCCTCCAAAGAAACAACAAAGTGGATAAAGTACAACTTCCTTAATGACATCCCTCCGGTATGGGTTATATAAATCATAAAAAGTAACATTCGTTCATCACAATGTAATATTTTTAAATAAATATGATGTGTAACTATTGTGTATGTCTGTATCCACATTTCTTAAGATTATCTCAGTTTGAGTCTCATGTCATTCATTGTCTACATCTGTCCCCAAAGACATGCTTCTAGGTATGTGCGCGAGCCAACAAGTGTATTTATCTGTGAATGTGTATGTGTATGCCAGGGTGTGTGTGTGAGAGAGATAAGGAAAGAGAGAGAGAGAGAGAGAGAGATAACCGCGTAGTCATAAAGATCACTACGGGCATAACCGCTGGTTTCACTCAACTTTCTACCAAGTACACGAACCGGATCACCATCAGTTTCTTGATCAACTTCATTTTCTGCATCTTGGTAACCATTTTTTTTAATGCCTAAAGTTTCGTCATCAGTTGAATTGTTACTTTCACTGTTTTCTATCTGAGACTCGGCGGAAATAGAGCATCTATGCATAGCAGCATCCTGAAAGAGAAAATAAATAAATAAAAACATAAAAAGCAAAAAGAAATCATGACAGCGCACACTCATCAAGAGAATACTGAAACTGCTACAAGTTTGTTAAATCCAAAGATGAACTTATTTTTGAAAGGGATGCGCATGTGAACCATATAATCTACATTACCAAGATGTTGCAGGCCAGACTTACACTAGACTGACGAAATTTAAATTTCAGATATGTGACAAGATAACAATTCACATCGATAATATAATAACACCGCGATTGAATTAGTCATCCTCATTTACAAGGATCTTTACAAACAAATAAGAAAAATATAAGGGCAGTTAAGGGAAGGTAGAGGGAAAGACATGGTAGTTGAATACTAAACGTACATTGTATATTGACATCTCATGTATACTGAATATAACATGGCTAAACTCAAACAGGAATATATTAGATATTGTTTTTCTTTTTGTTATATAAAAGAAAAAGATTTTATTATAGAGAAAGAACAAGGAAACAATGTATATACCAACTTTATTTAAACACTCCAAATTGCACGACATCAGCTATCACAGTTAAATGCGCATTGTGTGCCAACATCTTCCAGGAAAAAGAAATCAAAAAAGCAACACATCTCTCTCCAGATACTTAAAAAGATGGTAACAGACCCACGTAGAGTGTCATGCATGCGTTCACACATGCACAGTCGCAATGTTTTTCGTCTTCTAATTTCAAGTTACTTAAAATCTGCTAGTCTAATAATTATTTGTCCGTTGGCTTTTTCTAAGACATCAACAAGACCATCTGTAACGATCGGGAATTTTAGATTTCCTTGTAACCCGAGTTATGTATGAATAAAATTAATTATTATTATTATTATTATTTTTTATTAATCTATAATACGTGTTTAGAATTGTGTTACAGCCTAGAAAATGTGCATATGTTAAATTTTATGTGTTGTTGTGTCGTTAGAGTGAATATATCGATTTTGCAAAAATTCATAAAATCACTATTAGCGGGACCCGCTTCCCGAGGCACTATTCATGAGCACTATTCACACCCAAACTTTTTCGTCTATTTCGATTTTTATTAATTTAGATGAGGCATATATGCTGAGGAATAATTCTTCCAAGTGTCAGAAATTTTATTGGGGTTGATACGTGATTTAATCTGTATCCGAAATGTATATTATGGGTGTTCCGAATAAATGGACAAATCCCATAATAAATATTTTTGCGTGTTCCAATAATTTATGGGAGTACCCATTATAATTTTGGGTAGAGTTATTTACCAAATTTGGTACAAAAGTGGGAATATTCGGGTATATTTATCTGTATATTCGAATTAATTGGTGAGACATTTAAGCCTCAAACCAATTGGGGGAGGCCACGTGTATATTGAGAGCCAATTGGGGGGAAAAGAATAAACATGCACAGTACACCATATATGGGAATGTTAACTTCACAAAGCATGCTCCTCAAATTCATTTTCAAGAGCTCGGGCATCCCATTTTCTGCATATCAAAACATTCCTTCCGAAGCCACCTTAAACCTCCCATCAGCTCATCTTCTTTCTCCTTCAAACCATCAGCATACTTCCCATTTGCAAGTAAGGAGAGAGTTACAGAGAGCTACGTAGAGAGAGAGAGAGGGAAATATAGAAGAAGAATAAGCAAGCTACGGGAAGAAGAAGAAAAGCAAGGAAGGAGGAGAAAGGAGAGAAGGGCACCAAGAGGAAGGAGAGCAGCACTCTAGCAACCATTTCACCCTACACGAAGCTAGCAACAAGAAGGTAACCATGAACCACAACCATTTCTTCTCCACTTGAAGCTTTCATGAGTTTTTTTTTTTTACGCTTACATGCTTGAGGGTTGGATTTTTTGCTAATTTTTTTGTTGATTGGTTGTGTTGAATCTATCATGGAGGTTCTTAAGAAGCTATATAAACCATAAACACCCTCAAAGTGGAACAAAAACAAGTAAAGATCCGAACCTTGGCTTAAAGGATGAACTTTGGACATTTTTGGACTTTTGGACATTCGGACTGTTAGAGGACTGTAAAGCCTTGATGGTGTGATTATTTTGATTGTTTGTTATTGGAATATTGTACTTCTATCAGTTGTGAAGATATACCAATTTGAATGAACTAAAATGATGCTAAAATGAAGTCACAGTAGCCATTTGTGTGAGATATTTCATGGTTGCGAAAAACAGAGCATGCAGTTTATGTTTTAGCTCAGGATTTGGTCATGTTAATGATTATGGGTCGTCTTGAATTTGTGATATGTTGTAGCCTTGTGTCTTAGGAATCCATAGAGTCCGTAAGGGATGAAATTGATCGAGTGTAGGGGGAGATATAGCAGCTGGAGCAAGGCAAGGTATGACTGTGTCGCTGCTTGCAGGAACAGCAGTTCGCTACTGCAACTGCTACTGCATGGCGACTGGTCCGGGTCGGGTCGGGCCGGACCGGGTCGGGTCGGGCCGGATCGGGTCGGACCCAGTAAATTTTTCCCGCGAGTCTAAAACTTATATTTTTGTACAAAATGATTAAAAACGCTTATATCTTGTTAAAGCTTTATGTGCTTAATTTATACCCGTGTCGAACTAAACGATGTTGTCCTAAGGCGTAAATTGAATTAACGGATTACAAATTACGCTTGGATTTCCAGGGGGCGCTGCCCCCCGACCCCCGCCAGCTCACCGGCGAGCTGGGCAGCCGCCGCTCGCTCACCGGGGAGCGAGACCCCCGACTGGGTAAGCGTAGTGGCAATCAATGTATTTTAATGATGTGATGACTGTAATGAACCTAGTTCTTTTGTGACAAATATTTATGACGATTTTAATAAACTATGTAGGATATTTTGTTGACGGACGATTAACGTCAAGTATTAACGCACGTACAAGGCAAGTTTCCTAACTCATACAACTCCTATTTAATTGTGCGAGGTTTCCTTACTCGATTCATTTATTGGGCAAGTGTCGAATTCATTTATCTATCGAGCAAATATTATTTATTGAGCAAGCTTATTGAGCTTCTTGACTCCGTTCAAATTACTTATCAATTTAGCAATTAATGTGCTAGTATTCATACTTCTATTCAAGTATTGCAATGAAAGCCCATTTCATGCAATGTTATATATTGTGTGATTCCAAAGATTATGAATTTTTATTCATTCAAGATATTTTTAAATGCTATCATGCATGTTGTTGAACCTTAAAGTTCTTTATTCCATAGACTGTTTAAAAGCTATGTCAAGGCTAATTGTTTCAGCTAGACACTTATTGATTTGGTTACTAAAGCGAGGTTAAAGTCCTCCAACTATTATTATTGTTAAGTAAAATTGTCCGATCAAATTGTTTTGGTCTGGACTCCCATGTAAAGCTGAGTGGAACAACCCTCACAGCAGGGGAAATTGTATAAACGTCGGGAAACCGACACGCGCGTAAATGGAAAATGTAAGGCTTATGCATAACGCCAGGTATTTTAGGCTGATCACCTATTTGTACCAGTTTTGTGGATTATCGGATGAATTTCCAGTAATTCTAGAATAGAGTTCTGTGCCTTGGTGCACCCTCAGTATTGAATAGTTCCCTTCTTTGGGAAACTTTGAAATCCTTGAATACTTCAGAAATCCTTCGGTCCTTAGTGGCCACTATAACGGTGATGAAAGAAGTTGTTTATTTCCTTGTGTTAGCTAAATTTTTACTCCTGAGAGCTATAAAGTTATTCATGTGATTATTCACTGCTATTATACTTGCGGGGCAATTTGTTGCTCACCCTTGCTTTCCTTAAAACATTTCAGTTAGTGCGGCACGTGGCGAGAGCTCAGGAAAAGATAAGGGAAAGGAGAAAGCTACGGAGTAGTTGTATTTTGTTGTTCTAGAATTACCGTTTGTATTAAGACATATTTACCCTTTTGTATTATGTTATGTTTTGTATTAGTATTGGTTTTGAGACTTGGGACAGGTTTATTTATGTTATATCAATGTAAATATTCCTTTATTCCGCTTTAAGTTATCGATTGTATAATTCTTGTTTTAGATAGTGGCGAACCAGGTCCGTGGCTCAGGTGACCCGGATTTGGGGGCGTCACACCATCAGCTTTCTCATCATGAAAGTAAATACTCCCTCCATTCCAAAATTAGAGATACATTTTCCTTTTTTGTCCGCTCCAAACATTACAGATACATTTCTAATTTCAGACTAGAAAGTGACATGAAACTCCTAAAATGCCATTACTTGTATTCTAGGAAAATTGAGTACTATGATGTCATTACTACATTTCTATCGAATATTACAGATATGTTGGAAAAGTGAAGTTTTCGTTAAAAGTCGTCATTTTAGAAATGTATCCCTGATTTTGGAATGAAGGGAGTACTAAATAACTCCTTATTAGGTGCATCACTTGATTTCTTGCACAACCAAGTGAATGAGAATGAGATCATGGGTTTCTGATTATTATAACTGAAGAGAAGGACAAGAGAAGACTAAAAGATATGATGCAACTGCTAACAAGTTTCATTTTATTTCATAGGAGATGCCTAATATATTTAAAATTTTCTTTTTAAAAAAAAATTACGGCTTTTAGTCATATACGTAATTTTGATTGGGAATCCAGTTTTGGACTCGGTATGAATAAAAGATTTTCAGGTGTTACAGTATTCAATACGCGAGCATGACTTGATTCGATAGCTCATATATAGCTCATGTTATTGATCCAATTTAAGATCATTGAGAGATAATTCTTTCATCCAATTTACTAGCAAAAAATTATCATCTCTATCAGATTGAATCTCAAGTCATGGTGAAGTAAAAATGAGATTGTGGACATAATATTCTAGCATGCACTGTGCAGTATTCATTCCAGTAGGTCTACTTATCATTCACATAAAAACAGAAAGTCAAAACAAATCGCAGGTTTAGAGATTTGGGGAGAGAAAAGGATGGTAAAATTCGGTGTGCAGTGTGCATCGCCGGTGTTTGTTTTTATTTTTGACGAAGAGAAATGCAAGGATTTTCTCAGATACACATCTCTCTATGATATTCTCTTTATCATTCTCTTGAAGCTCATCATCTTCATCATAAAGGATCCGCTTGCCCCGAAAGGACCAGGACCAATAGGGAAATCCCAATTTAGGATAGGGTGTCTCTTTTGGTGTCTCTTCATGTCAATGAGAGGTTTCTTTGGTGGGGATGGGTGGGTGGATATGTGTGTGTCTCTGTGTGTGTGTGTGTTTTTTATTTTTTTTGGGGGGGGGGGGTTAGCTATTTCAGATACGTATAGAATGGGGTTGTCCTTCATTTAGGACAAGTATTTTCTACTTATTATTGTTACTTTTGGTGGACTACTACGTGTTTATCCACCTCTAATGTTGCTTTCTTCTTCCCATTAGAATTATTGTTTTATACGTGAATCAGAGATTTCACAATACGATAAATGATTCACGATTCAGGATTTTTGGTGCACAATACGATTGACGATTTGACAACTATAGATTACATAATTGAAATATTGAATTAAACTCGACTTCTAAATTCTTATCAATGATTGATGATGGGGAAATTGTCATGACACTTTCCTCTGAAACCCGAACTCACTTTTGCATCGGGCAATCTAAAGTAAAGAAGGACTCTAACAGAATGGATGTAATGCGACTCCATGATCTTCTTCTGTTACTCATTCCAGTCCTTAGAGAAGTACAACTCCTGGGATATAATATCTTTCTGTCTTTAGCTTGTCTGTGAATATGAAATGGCACTCAGATTCGTTTTTGGAGGATACCTGGGTTTGGCCTCCTCACCTTTCTATAGCTTTCCCTCGTAAGTTTTCCCTCACACCCAAGGACAATTCACCCATCTCTAGATTCTATATTTGAAAGACTGAGACCTTCTCCTGGAATTTCCACTTCTTTCTTAACCTGAATAATAAGGTGGCGATGGAATTCCCTTTATGCGTCAACTTAAGTCAATCTCTTTTCATCAGTATTTGGATCGACGTGTTGATCTTTTGATCCCTCAGGAATTTTAGGTCTTTTTACACAAACTGGATTAACGTCCAGTTCTTCACATTTTGTTGGCAACTCTTATTTGGTAGGCAAATTCTCCCTCAAATATCAAAGTTTCTGTGAAGTCATTGACCCTTGGACAACTTATCACTCACGAGACAAAGATTTGTGAAGTCACTGACTCGTGGACGGCTTATCACTCATGACCTGCATCAGAGGCATAGTCCCTTTTTATGTTCAGATGTGTGAGCATGCTGAAAAGTGAGACCCATTCTTATCTGCGAGACTTTCTCCTCTGCTGTTTTAGGGGGTTTGGTGGAAGAAAGGATAGGAAGATTTGTTAGAGATGTGCTAGCTTCGCCATTCTTCCGGTAGGGATAAGAGGATCTGTATGGACTACAAGGAAGGCCATGAATTTATTGCAGACTTGCAGTTCGTTGATGGATGTTGGTTTAGTTTGGGACATACCGTCTTTCTTTGCTTAAATTTAGGCTTCCTCCGTGGGAGCTTTTCGAGGAGTTCCTTTATAAGATTTACGTAAGGAGTGGTGGGGGTGCTTCACTAATGTTTGAATTATCTTTCAACTTTTTTTTTCTTTTGCATTTTTTTCCTTTCTGTGAGGACTTCTTGTATTCCGCTTCTATTGAAAGTAATATGCCCTCAAGCCAATTATATTTGATGTAACAAGCATTTACTTTGTAATCTTATTCAAATATTAATAATAGAATAAAATGCATATTTTATCCATGTTAATTGGTTGAATTAATAAATGTGATGAACCCATAGTTTTCGAGCAATGCTTTTAGAATCATGATGAGATCATGCTAGTGAGATCTAAATTCAAGAAAGCTCAAAACTAAAATGTTCCTAATCGTTGGATCACTAATATTGGGATTACTGATCCGGATAGATTAGTACATACTATGCTTGATCTTTAGAAGATAATGATTGATCTCATAATCATTTGTGTGAAGACACTAAAGCAAGTATGTAGGTGCTTATTAGAGAATAAGTTCACTGAACGTGACTCGCTTAAAGAACCCTAATGGAGTTTTATTCACCTGTCAATAGGGAAGTTCTTAAGTGATAGTTGTACAAGTGATCCTTGGACTTGAGATCATCATAGTACCTTGTGTATGTTAAGTTATACTTTGTCATATTCCTTAATACCTTAGGGTATGTCATAGGGTATGTACGGGTATAATAAAGTATACACGGAGGTAGGTGAATGATCGACAAAGGATCTACCACTTCTGATAAAGGGAGAGAATGTCCTATGCGATTTGATAAATGACAGCTCAAAAATCCCTGGCCAGGGTTGAATGAAAATTAGAAAGGAGTTTCTAATTTACATTAATCGGAGTTGTGCATTCTTAAATCGAAATGCATATGATTAAATAAAATAAGACTTGTCAGTAAATCCATGTCTTATATTTAATCGGGACATTGTATGGTAGAAGGATTGAATTGTACGGTAACTACTACTGAATAGGTTCTATGTGATTAAACATTGATTTCATATTATTCGGATAATCATGATACATTATCGTAAGGTGTCCCTCATGATGTAAAATAAATATTATTTATTTATGTTTGAATTAAAGGAGTTTAATTCATTATAAATAATATTAGAATTGTTCTAATTTATTTATTCTACTACTACCGGCATAATATTGAACCTAAAGGGTCACACACCGCAAAAAGAATAATATTATATTAGAAGAAATTGGCTTAATGATAATAAATTAAGTATTTAATTTATTAGTTGAATAAATTGAAATGCTTAATATTTATAATGATATATTTGGAGAAATATTGAATTATAAATTAATAAGAGAAATCTTATTATTATTATTATCATTTAATTCTTAATTAGATTAAGAATTAATTTAAATGAAATGTAAATATCATTTAAATTAAATGCAAAAGGTGGGCTAAGCTAATAACATGTGTTAGTTGCTTAAATGCAAAACATGTGGGTTAGGAGAATAATGTTACTTACATATTATGTAAGTATTATTCTTGGTAGTATACTAATTGAATTAGGGTTTTCCTAATTCATCTAACCTAGCATTTATTGCACTTAGAGAAGTGCTAGCCTCCATCTAATGAAAGAGTTCTTGATGAAGGGTTCTTATTATTCTTAAGAGTTAGGAATAAAAGATTTAATTGGATTAGCCATCCAAGATTTCTAGGAAATCAAATATTGTTTCTTGTATAATCATTCTTGGTGGATTACCTCTAGAGTGCTACATACACTTTGTAGCTAGTGTTTAATTCAAGGAACAAAGATTGGAGGAGCTTGAAGAAATCAACAAAGGATTGTAGATTGGAAGAGCTTGAAGAAATCAAGAGAGGAGTAGATCTTGTAGCGGTTCAAGAGTTGAATCATCAAAGGTATTATCTCTTGTTAATCTTCATCAATTAATAGTTATGCATAAGGTGATTCATGGATAAGTTGCAAAAATTTTAATTTCCATTTTCCGTTGCGTATTACAATTAGATTGTGATTTTGCAAACTTACAAAAGCTTCCCTAAATCGAGATTTGTGTGAGATGTACACAACGTTTTGAACGCGATAGTGATGAGATTGCACCTTTTGATGCTAGTCAAACTAGAACGAAGTAATAAGACTCATAATCACCTCTTTCTTTGACAATTTGAAGGAACTAATGAACCAATAAGAAGGTCTCCCTAAAGCAAGACTTGTGCGAGATGTACACATTGTTTTGAATGCGATAGTGATGAGATTGCTCCTTCTGATGCTAATCAAACTAGAACGAAGTAATAAGACTCTTAATCACCTCTTTCTTTGATAATTTGAAGGAAACTAACGAAACAATAAGAAGGCTTCCCTAAATCGAGACTTGTGTGAGATGTACACAACGTTTTGAACGCGATAGTGATGAGATTGCACCTTTTGATACTAGTCAAACTAGAACGAAGTAATAAGACTCCTAATCACCTCTTTCTTTGACAATTTGAAGGAACTAATGAACCAATAAGAAGGTCTCCCTAAATCAAGACTTGTGTGAGATTTACACATCGTTTTGAACGCGATAGTGATGAGATTGCACCTTTTGATGCTAGTCAAACTAGAACAAAGTAATAAGACTCCTAATCACCTCTTTCTTTGACAATTTGAAAGAACTAATGAACCAATAAGAAGGTCTCCCTAAAGCAAAACTTGTGTGAGATGTACACATTGTTTTGAACGCGATAGTGATGAGATTGTTCCTTCTGATGCTAGTCAAACTAGAACGAAATAATAAGACTCCTAATCACCTCTTTCTTTGACAATTTGAAGGAACTAATGAACCAATAAGAAGGTCTCCCTAAATCAAGACTTGTGTGAGATTTACACATCGTTTTGAACGCGATAGTGATGAGATTGCACCTTTTGATGCTAGTCAAACTTGTAAAAAGTAATAAGACTTCTAATCACCTCTTTCTTTGACAATTTGAAAGAACTATTGAACCAATAAGAAGGTCTCCCTAAAGCAAAACTTGTGTGAGATGTACACATTGTTTTGAACGCGATAGTGATGAGATTGCACCTTTTGATGCTAGTCAAACTAGAATGAAGTAATAAGACTCCTAATCACCTCTTTCTTTGACAATTTCAAGGAACTAATGAACCAATAAGAAGGTCTCACTAAAGCAAGACTTGTGCGAAATGTACACATTATTTTGAATGCGATAGTGATGAGATTGCTCCTTCTGATGCTAATCAAACTAGAACGAAGTAATAAGACTCTTAATCACCTCTTTCTTTGATAATTTGAAGGAAACTAACGAAACAATAAGAAGGCTTCCCTAAATCGAGACTTGTGTGAGATGTACACAACGTTTTGAACGCGATAGTGATGAGATTGCACCTTTTGATACTAGTCAAACTAGAACGAAGTAATAAGACTCCTAATCACCTCTTTCTTTGACAATTTGAAGGAACTAATGAACCAATAAGAATGTCTCCCTAAATCAAGACTTGTGTGAGATTTACACATCGTTTTGAACGCGATAGTGATGAGATTGCACCTTTTGATGCTAGTCAAACTAGAACAAAGTAATAAGACTCCTAATCACTTCTTTCTTTGACAATTTGAAAGAACTAATGAACCAATAAGAAGGTCTCCCTAAAGCAAAACTTGTGTGAGATGTACACATTGTTTTGAACGCGATAGTGATGAGATTGTTCCTTCTGATGCTAGTCAAACTAGAACGAAATAATAAGACTCCTAATCACCTCTTTCTTTGACAATTTGAAGGAACTAATGAACCAATAAGAAGGTCTCCCTAAATCAAGACTTGTGTGAGATTTACACATCGTTTTGAACGCGATAGTGATGAGATTGCACCTTTTGATGCTAGTCAAACTAGTAAAAATTAATAAGACTTCTAATCACCTCTTTCTTTGACAATTTGAAAGAACTAATGAACCAATAAGAAGGTCTCCCTAAAGCAAAACTTGTGTGAGATGTACACATTGTTTTGAACGCGATAGTGATGAGATTGCACCTTTTGATGCTAGTCAAACTAGAATCAAGTAATAAGACTCCTAATCACCTCTTTCTTTGACAATTTCAAGGAACTAATGAACCAATAAGAAGGTCTCACTAAAGCAAGACTTGTGCGAAATGTACACATTATTTTGAATGCGATAGTGATGAGATTGCTCCTTCTGATGCTAATCAAACTAGAACGAAGTAATAAAACTCTTAATCACCTCTTTCTTTGATAATTTGAAGGAAACTAACGAAACAATAAGAAGGCTTCCCTAAATCGAGACTTGTGTGAGATGTACACAACGTTTTGAACGCGATAGTGATGAGATTGCACCTTTTGATGCTAGTCAAACTAGAACGAAGTAATAAGACTCCTAATCACCTCTTTCTTTGACAATTTGAAGGAACTAATGAACCAATAAGAAGGTCTCCCTAAAGCAAGACTTGTGCGAGATGTACACATTGTTTTGAATGCGATAGTGATGAGATTGCTCCTTCTGATGCTAATCAAACTAGAACGAAGTAATAAGACTCTTAATCACCTCTTTCTTTGATAATTTGAAGGAAACTAACGAAACAATAAGAAGGCTTCCCTAAATCGAGACTTGTGTGAGATGTACACAACGTTTTGAACGCGATAGTGATGAGATTGCACCTTTTGATACTAGTCAAACTAGAACGAAGTAATAAGACTCCTAATCACCTCTTTCTTTGACAATTTGAAGGAACTAATGAACCAATAAGAAGGTCTCCCTAAATCAAGACTTGTGTGAGATTTACACATCGTTTTGAACGCGATAGTGATGAGATTGCACCTTTTGATGCTAGTGAAACTAGAACGAAGTAATTGTTCTTGGTGGATTACCTCTAGAGTGCTACATACACTTTATAGCTAGTGTTTAATCCAAGGAACAAAGATTGGAGGAGCTTGAAGAAATCAACAAAGGATTGTAGATTGGAAGAGCTTGAAGAAATCAAGAGAGGAGTAGATCTTGTAGCGGTTCAAGAGTTGAATCATCAAAGGTATTATCTCTTGTTAATCTTCATCAATTAATAGTTATGCATAAGGTGATTCATGGATAAGTTGCAAAAATTTTAATTTTCATTTTTCCGTTGCGTATTACAATTAGATTGTGATTTTGCAAACTTACATCTATTGTATCCACTTCTTCGTCTGCAATAAAATCTTCTTCTTTTATATAGAAAAACTAGAGTCAACCTTTGTAGACTCATAAAAACTAGACAGAGAAAAATAAAAAAAGAGAGGAAGAAAAAGGAGAAAAAGAGAGGGCAGTGATTCCACATTGGACTTTATGTGAATTTTCACTTCCAAAATATTTTGGAACCTCTCACAAAAAGAAGTTTCAACTGAAAAAAAGTACTACCTCTATCCCCCAAAGGATGTCTTAAGTACAAATTTTAAGCAAATTAAGAATCTTAAATTAGAGGAGAGAGTATATAATAAGTTCTAATCTTTGTAATTTAAGGCGCGAGGCGCAAAGGTCTACTTGGGCCTAGGCGCGACGCGAGGCGCACATATATTAAAAAAAATAAAAAAAATAAAAAAAATAAATATACATATATATATATAGAAAGAGGCTCTCCAGCGAACCGCTGGAGAGCGAACCAAAAACAAACCGGGCTTTAGCGACGGTTTTGTCCGTCGCTAAAGCTCTGCATCACTTAACAGACCTACAACGACGGTCCGGTGACGGTTCTGTCCGTCGCTATATTTCTGTTAAGTGACGTGTGGCTTTAGCAACGGATAAAACCGTCGCTAAAGCCCAGTTCGTTTTTGGTCCGTTCCCAGCGGTTCGCTGGAGAGCCGGACCGTATATATATATATATACCCACACATTTAATTATTTATGTATCAAATTTATCAACCATTAAGTAATTTTATAAACTTCTAAGCATGTTCAAAAGGTTTTTATAACAAGTTCAAGGACCATAGCTCCGTAGCATAGTGATACAATGATATATATATATATATATATATATATATATTATAATTACATTTTGCACAAGTACATAGTTAAATACTTACAATCTTACATATATATATTTTACATAGTAAACACTAAACATCAATATAAATGCATGTTTAAATATTAAAAAAAATACTTATAAGTTATATACACATATATAATTATTTAATAAGTTAGTGAATACCAGAATGGCTGAATGGCACTTATGACCCTCCAAGTTGCCACGCACTTTCAATGTCGTCCTTAAAGTTTATTTTTTGTCAATTGGGTCCTTAAAGTGGCAATTTGTGTCACTTCTGTTCCTTTTACCCAATTTGACTGTAACCCGATCAATATTTGACCCGACCCATTTTTGGAAAGGACAAAACTGTCTTTTACATCCTTATATTTATTTATACTATTAGTACTCTTCTTCATCAGCCGTTCACATCTTCATCTTATTTGTTTACATAGTCTAAGCTCTTACTCACCTTCTTCTTCGTTTCTCAAAATCAGATCGGAAGAGAAGCTTGCGACCATGAACGTACTATGCCATTGTGAGAGGCGAGCTCAACTAAAAACAGCATGGACCGAGACAAACCCAGGAAGAAGGTTTTTATCATGTCCGAACTTTGGGAAAATAAGTGTGTTAGGGTTCCAATTTTGTCTCTTATCTCTTCCATTCTCTTTACTTTCTCATAAAATTGAAAACTTCTTTGTTCACAGAGCAATGCATGTCGGTATTTTGGTTGGTACGATCCTCCTATGTGTGATAGATCAAGGCAAATAATCCCTGGCTTACTTCGAAAAATTAATGTAATGGAACAAGAGATGGAGAATATGCGTGCAATAAGCAACAAAGGAAGAAGTAAATTAATTATTGCACTAGTGTGTTCTTGGTTATTGTTGTTTTTTATGTTGTTGTAAATTGGAAGTGGATGATTAATGGTTGCTTGCTTTGTAATGATTTTTGATCATTGATGTTGGGTGTAATGAAAGTTTTGGAATTGTTGGACTAGTATGAAAGTTGTGATTGAAATCTATCTACAAAGTTCTTTTTGGCCAAACGTGTAAATGGTGTTGTAAAACTGAAAATGTGCTCTGTATTTGTAAAACAGAGGATGTACAAAATGTGCATTTGTAAAACGTTATACTGAAAATGTGCTCTTTATTTGTAAAATAGAGAATGATAGGAGTTTATTTTACCAAAACAAAGTGATTAGTAATCATAGGAGTTTATTTTACCAAATACCATATGCTCTGTTACTAATTAGTTACATATTTAGTTTCTAATTCTATAAATTACCACCCAATACAATTTACCCAATCCTGTGAAGCTGGTTTTAGCAACTAGTGTGTTATTGTGAACAAATTCTTGGATAATGTTAGCAACCAGTGTGTTATTGTGAACAATTTACCCAATCCTTTGGATAATGTTAGAGGTTTTGTACTATTTAGCCAGCCATTATAAGCAAAATAATTGTATGAGAACATTTCTGTATGCTCTGTATTTGCATAGAGAAATGTTCTCATACATATAGCACATCCATTTTGTCAAATTTTTTACAATTTTGTGCTTTCAAACTTAATGTTAGTGAATTAAAAGCAGTAAACATCGTCTTTATAACCAAACCCATCGCGTCAGTAATATTAGTAGCCAACTCATTCTACTATTACAAAAACATATAAACCCATATGTAATCAATTCCAACTTACAAAAACACATAACCTGATTTCCATACAAACCCATATGTCATCAATTCCAACTTACAAAAACACATAACTTGTTTTCCATACAAACCCATATGTCATCAATTTCAACTTACAAAAACACCTGCATAAACATAAAGTGGTGTTTCCCGACTAACAAAAAGCATAGTTTGGTAATGGAGAATAATTTTAACAATCCCATAAACATAAGCAGAATAGTTTTATGGGATTTTAGCATAAACATAAACATATTGCAGGACTTCCTCCTATCAGACTACTTTCTTTGAAGACTTTGCAGCAACAGCTGCTTTGAAGCTTTCAACAGTGACAAACTTTTGACCTCCTTCGTTGACGATTGGTCTTGTTGATGAGCTATTGTCTACGGTGATTGGCCTGTTTTGCAGCATGATCCCCGGTGGTGGCCCTCTTATCTGGATACCTTCTGTAGTTGGTCCCCTTGGCCTCCAACTAGTTGGGAACACATAATTTCGGATAGCGGTCATAACACCTGGTGGTGCAGAAGGTGGAGTAAACACTGGACTTGCCTCCCAAGGATAATTATGATTATTAACCAGTTGTGGTTGCTGAGAAACAAAACAAATTCACCAACAAAGTATAGTGTTATGGATGTTTGCTGAGTAAATAGCAATCATAATAATCAGAAACAAACAAAGTATATTGTCCAGAAGTCTTGCATCAATTAAAAAGCAATTCAACAACAAAGTATATTGTCCAGAAGTCTTACATCAATTACCTGAGTGGCAGTCAACACTTGATTGGATATTGTTGGCAGAATTGTTGTTTGATTTGGTGCTTCATTATTATCCTTACAATTATAAAAACACACATTATAACAAATATCCAGTACATAATCACATATACAAGTAGGTAATATCATCTAATTACAAGTACCTCACTAAACTGGCTGCATTGGCTTGCTTGGGTGACTGGAATTTCACTTTGGGGTACAACAATTTCCTCCTCCATATTGTCAGTAGTTCTTTGATTTTCAATGTTGTTTGGTTGTTTACCACAACCTTTTTTGTTGTGTCCTAGAATACCACACTTCAAAGAAAATTGATGCTTTGGAAGCCTTATTGGAGCATTCTTCTTAGGTTTTTTCCCACCTTTTCCCTCTTCAGGCTTTCTTCTCCTACACCTTTTAGGTCTTCCTGCTTGCTTCTCCACAGTTGGTGGTTCAAGAGGTGGCATACCAGTTTCATCCCAATATCCACTGCTTCCAATTGGATCTATGTTGTGGTCGTACACCTTTAAGAAGGTCCCAACTTTGTATTCTTGAGGAACGTAATCTTCTGGCTCTGACCCATCAAAGTACATTGCAGCAATGGAATGAGAACAAGGAATTCCAGTTAAGTCCCACTTTCTACAAGTGCATGTATGTTCAGCTAAATTAACAGCCAATTGTTCCCCATACAGTGTAGTCACTTGGAATTTCTTTCCATTTGAATGCTTGGCAATACTCTCACCTGCTTTACTCTTCATCTTCTCAATTCTCCTTTGAATGGAAGGACACAATGCATCAATTTCCCATTTTTTTGAAGCAATGGTCATGTGGTTACTGACCCTATACATGATGTAGTCCCTCACACCCTCTAGCATGTTTAAGATAGGTTCTTGTCCTTTCAGGACAATTTTGGAGTTGAAGCTTTCACAATAGTTATTGCAGAGAACATCACACTTGTAGATTGTGTCAAAATGTGACCTGCACCATTGTTTTGGTGGCTTATCAGTCAGCCACTCAGCTGCTTTCGCATCTTTTTTGTGTAACTCTTGCATCCAGTACTTCCATGAGTTCATATGTGTTGCCTTTGCTGCATTCCAAAGGATTTCTTTAAGTGTCAGCTCCCTATACCCAGCAATCTTGAAATTACTATAAAGATGAACAAAGCAAAATCTATGATCAGCACTTGGTAATACAACTTGAATGGCTTGTATCAGTCCTTTTTGCTTATCTGACATGATTAAAACACCTATACCATCATTTAGTTGTAAATCATCTCTCAAGTACTCCATAAACCAAGACCATGACTTGAAGTTCTCCCCCTCAACTACTGCGTAGGCTAATGGATACATGTAATTGTTAGGATCTATGCCCACAGCTGTCAACAACATTCCCTTTGTTGGCCCAGATAAATGACAACCATCCAAACATACAAGTGGCCTACAGTGTCTAAACCCCAACTTCATTGCTGCAAAGCAGAAATACATCCTCTCAAACTGTGGTTTTCCCTTGGCCATGCTACCTTCAACACATTTAACCTCTACAGTTGATCCAGGATTTGTCTTCAAGCATGCTTCCCTATAGTCAAATAACTTTTTGAATTGATCCATTATGTTACCCTTAATGATCTGCAGTGCTTTCCTTTTAGCTCTGTAAGCCTGACTTGTACTGATTTCCACCACAATTTTACTGTGAACCTTCCTCTGAAACTCAGCAACACTCATTTTAGGATGTCTTCTAAATGTCTTAAGAAATCGTGTTGCAAGCCAATCACTTCTAACATTAACATTTGCATATTTTCTGCCACACCTATGTTTATCTAAAATGCTTTTTATTTGTAGAGTATTTTCAAGCTGCATTTTACTCACAAACACCATCCATGGACACTTAGGTGCTCCACATCTTGCTCTAACTCTATGAATCTCATTCTTGGGAAATATTATCCCCTTCCCAATCTTGATTGAATAAGCTTTAACTGCCTCTTTGAAAATCTTGTTATTTGCAAATTTCATACCAATCTCAAATTTTGGTTCAACCACGTCAATTTTTGGATTGAACTCTGGAAAAATGGGGTCATTCTCATCCATATCTACAGTCATTCTAATTGGAATATCCTCTGAATGATACCCTTCTGACTCAACATCACTTTCAATGTCACATGCATCCTTTTTTTGTCCTACTTTTTCTTTCCCTTTATTCCCAACTTTCACTTTTCCTTTAACTTTTCCTGCAGCACTCTTCTTCCCTTTTTTTGTTTCACTTACCTTCTCAATTGGACTAACTTCAGTTTCAGTATCATTCTCTTCAATATCATCATCAACAAATTCGTCAAATATTTTGTCATCTTCATTATCTTCATACTCACTGTCATAAAAGTGGTCATAATTTGAGTCATCAATTGAATCAGTACCATCATCTGCTTCAATAGGTTCTGTCCTGCTGTTCCCCTCAACTCTGCCTACCATTGCTGAAAGCTGATGTGGTTCTATCCTCACATAGAATGAACCTAGCTGAGATGCTTCACAATACATTTCTATCTCTTTATCATCAGGCATGTAGTTATGTATACCAAGTACATCTTTGTCATCCTTAATAATCTTCAGCCCACTGTGTAAACTTTTACCAGGAAGCTTATGCCATATTTTTACATCCTCTGTAACTCCAAGTTCTTTTAGCATTGTAGTTAGCTCAACTCTTGATAACATATCCAAGTCAACAAAGTCAATGTAATCCACTTTTCCCCCAACATAATTTTTCCTGTCGTCCTCAAAGTGGCCCCCATAATGAAGTTTTATGCTGAAATTACCAGAACCTACCTCTGCACAGACATGGGGGACCATTCATTGTATATATATTCATTGTATATATAATATAATATATACACAATCAACATGTTAATATAAAATGTAATTAAAGTATCCATATATGCTTTTTATACACAACACAGAATGTGCCAATATGGTATTTATGAGCCCAATACCACTACTGTCATTATCAATAAATAATACAAAAAAACAAATCCCAAATTGGCAGAATCTTTAACACAACTCAGTGTATTGAATAAACTTATCAATAAATTATACAAAACAAAACATCCCAAATTGGCAGAATCTTTAACACAACTTAGTGTCTTGAATAAACTATACATACATCATATGCATGGAATACGCATCAGACCATATAAAACAAACAAATCTAGCATGCATATTGTGCTCACAAATCTAATACATCACATATAAATTGAATGTTTTTAAACATACCATATATTGGGGTTCCATAGAGTTGCTCCTCCTTACTCCGGACAACCCAACTCATCGGAATAGCCCTAATAATCGAAAATGAAATAGAACATAGATGAAGATAGAACTTTTAGGTCTAAAGGACATGAGATGAAAATTAGAGCTTAGAAGAACTGATTAGATGAAAATTACCTCTGCGACTTTTGGTCTCCTTTTGTTTTGTTATTTTAAATCTTTATTTTTTAGCTTGTTAATGCCTCACTAGATGATAATGGAGCCCAACTAAGACGGCTGATGAAGAAGAGTACTAATAGTATAAATAAATATAAGGATGTAAAAGACAGTTTTGTCCTTTCCAAAAATGGGTCAGGTCAAATATTGATCGGGTTACAGCCAAATTGGGTAAAAGGAACAGAAGTGACACAAATTGCCACTTTAAGGACCCAATTGACGAAAAATAAACTTTAAGGACGACATTGAAAGTGCGTGGCAACTTGGAGGGTCATAAGTGCCATTCAGCCTACCGGAATAGTAGTGTACTAAAGTATCCAAAATTTCTGAAAAAAATTGGGCAACATATCCCCTTATTATTTTACAAAAATAGCTACTTTTTTTGCAAGAGAAGAGAATAAAAAAAAGGAGAAGAGACTTAATTGGGTAGCATAACCCCTTAGTATTTTACAAAATAGCTTTTTTTAGGTGAAGAGAAGAGAAGAGAAAAAAAAGGAGAAGGGAGACTTACTTGGAAAGGAGACTTACCTGGAGGAGGAGACAATAATTGATGGTCTAGATTGCTTGGAAAAAAAATAATAAATTACACAATTTCAATGAAGCCTGCGCCTCGTGCGCCTCGTGTACTCCTCATTGAAGGAGCTTCGCCTCAGGCGAGGCGTCTAGTGTAGGGCGCGCCTTTAACAACACTAGTTCTAATTGCTTTAATACAATACTACTGGATTCCATATAATTATGACACAAGCATAAGGTACTGTAGGCTTTTTATTACTTAATAGGTTTAACTTCATACGTACTTAAGCCATCCTTTGATGGACAAATTTTTTGTGCTTAAGACATCCTTTGAAGGACAAGTAGAATTTTGAAGAACGGAGGGAATACTAAGCTTCAGAAAAGTAACAACTATATTGATAGACAAATCAAACCAAGTAGGAGATTACACGACAAGGAACTGATAAAGCCCGAAGAAAACAAAGAATGAATTTCAATTTTTTTTTTTTTATCGGCAAAAGAAAAATTCATTAAATCCAGAAAATAGTATATGAGTGACAAATTCAAAAGATATGGAGAAGGCCACTAAAGAATGAATTTCATGACAGTAAACCTTTTTGGTTATGAGTTGAAGAACAATGGTCATTAGAAAGCTTTAACTATGGAGTGCCAATGAGATATTCTGAGCAATTGCAGTTTTTTTCTTTTTGCCGTAACTTTTATTACAAAACTTCCTTCCATCATCTTCCGAGTTAATTAACAACATAACTTACCATTGACATAATTGTCAAGTCTCCCTTGCAACATCAATGATAGTCTTTGCAGCTTCATTCAACATAGTAGGGGTTATAAATGGGCAAGACACTATGATTTTGTGAAGGGAAACTTATTGTAGAATAGTCATTAAAAACATAAAACAAAACCCAAAAAAAAATGTATCACTAAATCTGTTTTTGAGGTAGGGGAGCCAGTGAAACATATAGAAAACAAAATACTACCTCTCTTCTAAATTATAAGATCATTATTGACTTTTGGAAGTCAATTTGAAACATTTTCAAACTCAAACTGAGATGATTCATCCAAAATTATGAAACAATCAATCTTACAATGAGTAGAAGCATTTAGATAGTTTATAAATTTCATGATTCTATTGACTAAAATTAAAAGAATTCATGGCAATTTTGGGTTTGGAAATATCTTATGTTGACTTTAACAAGTCAATAATGATCTTATATTTTGACGGAGGGAGTATAATATTCGGAAAAGGAAAGAAACGATCTTCCTCAATCCCCTCTTCCCAATCCTGGCGTACTTGCCACCCGAAAAAAGTATATTTAAAATAGGTCATAACTTAGCACACATTAACGGAAAGAGAAAATATTCGTGAACCACTATTTCTTTATTAACTCAACTCAATTAAGAAACCAGAAAATGAACCACTCACATCAAAAATGTTATCGTACTCCTCCAAGAGTGTTGTAATGATGGCTTGAGCGTTATTAGCAGCATTTGCAGCAGCAAGAAGTTGGGTAGAACTATCACCATTCATATCAAAATCTTCCTCCAATTCGCATGCACCGGCCAAAAGAGGGCGTAAGAGTAATGGTGCCATGCAGGCGGCAACTGCTGCTGGAGTCATCCTATTTTCAGGAACATGTATTGAAATTGTGTGCATCATCTTCAAGATTCTGCAAAAGAACGCAATTTCATGATGAACTGGACTTGGTATATAAGTAAAGAAGTTATAATTTATTGCTGACAAATAAATAGAGTTAACACTCAAAAGATGCAACTAAGTTATATTCATGCCATACATAGAAAAAGAATGCATCAGAGGTACGAGTAAGCATATTCTATTGTTCTTATAAAGTAGATCAACGTTAACAGTGGCATGGTTTTTCTTAATCTTACTCTAGCTGGTGCAATTTTGCATGGAAAAAAAATCACGAAAAGATAATTTTAATCAGCAAACAAATGGGACAGAAATCCTAATGTCACACTTTTTCAAAAACATAATACCAAGAATCAAAGCACATGTATGAAAATTTTCATCAAGCTTGTTGATCTTCTGTTCTGCTCTCATTATTAGGTTGTACCTTTTGATCAAATGCAGATCTGCTTCTGCCATGTGGTGTTGCAGAAAAAAGGTATCTTCCTCTAAGTAGTCCGTGTTTAGCAAATTTTGTTAGTTTCTACTTTTTAATAAGTAACCCAACTTCCATTAATTAAATTGGAAATTTGATGATTATATCTTTGTTTTCCTTAGATAAAGTTCCAAAGAGTATTTGGAGGGCTGATGCCCTCAGAATGTAGCTTCTTTCCTCTTCGCTGCCTTGGGCCATTCCTACTACTAACAATCTCCAAAAGAGGGGAAAGGTATTGTTGTTGGTGTTGTATGTGTTGGAGTGCAGAAGAAACGTTGGATCACCTTCTACTTCATTACCCGTTGGCTGGATGATTATAAATTGTAGTATTTTCGTTGTATGGTTTTGCCTTGGTGATGCCAAAGTCCATCAAGGAGGTATTATAGATTTGGTGTGGTACTACGGAGGGAAGTTCGGGTGGTGGCAGTAGGACAACATTTCACTTTGCTTAAATGGACCACCAGGAGAGAGAATGATGCTTTGAAGATAGGGGGTGACCGTTGCACCAGATCTAGTTCTTAGCTTCAAGTCTCTTGTTTTTTTTGGAGACACTATATCTTTCCGGGTTCAAGTGTAGCCTTTGTGGATTTTTCAGGAGATTTACACTAGGAACCCAATTATATTACATTTAGGTGGGTTCCTTGCATAGGGAAGGGTGTCGTGCTTTTGGTTTAGCGCATTGATGTGTTTTTGTTTCCCGGGCATCTTTTGATACAGAGTGTATATGGGTTCACCACCATTTTAGCACTTTTACATTATTATTTTACTATCAAAATAAAATAAATACCAGCAAACTCAAAGATTTGATCACTCTTAGTTTATGGTTTGGGCACTTCATGATCTTCTTCGGAAGGATTTAGACAATTAGGATAAGAAGAAATGGAAAAAAGGTAGAGCATAATCTTATTAAAGAGAGAGAGGAAAGGACGGAGAGAGATCATGTCACGCCCCGAAAATCCACCTGCTAGCTTCTTTTAGCCAGGTCGGACTTCGTGCTGACTTGTACAATCTTATTCATACTAGTATAGAAATCTTGACTTCTAATAATCAGAGTATAATGTGGAAAAGTGATAATATTATAATATCATTCTTTCGTGTTACATCATTCCCAGGTTACTTGTTCTTATTACAAATAAGTCCTAAAAGACTTAAAAACAAATCTGCATTTATCTATCCGAGACTTGCAGTATTAGCAACCAGGCAGTTCCCAGGAAAGAGGAGGCTTTCCGTTAAAACGACGCGCAATTAAATGACCTAACCCCTTTCCTCGTCAGAACTTTCTAGACATTACCAATAATGTTAATCTAGCATAGTTTAAATACTTCTATATCTTCAACTTTCTTTGTACCGCCAGAATCGTCTGGTAATTCTTCCTGGTAATTCTTCCTTAGCTGTAATTTTTTTAAGATAATTGCAAGAATGAGCATAAGAATGTCCAACAAGTCTAACAGATATATATATGAGAAGAGAATCACCTTTTCAAGATATATATACAGAATAAGCTGATACAAGATTTCAACGATTATCAATATAGTGAACTGAGTGGTTCCCCACCCACGAACTAATGAATTAGTTCCCCGTCTCATCAACACTGCTACAATTGTATCAACAGTGTATATCGCTTCTACAATACCTCTACACTGCGACAAATGTTACCTCAGTGAGTTAGATCGGTTTCCTAACACATCTTAAACTCCTGCTCATACAAGAGAGTTGTTCAACTCAGATACTAACATGGTTTTCAATTGAAATTCAACAATCAATATCACGTTACGCATAACAGATAACAAGCATGTTAATGCACGGGGTGCAAAAGAAACAATACTTGCATAACAATAAACTTCATAAATAAGACACATTGCACGGAGTGCATTTCAACAAATAAGTAGACTTGCCTGAATATGGATAATATGTTAACGCTAATGTTTCCTTCCTCGCTCAATCTCTTGAAGTGTAAGCTCTAGAACTTTTATCCTCCAAGCTTTTCCTTTCCTTGGATTATGCTAGGCTAATTAAGCATTGTAACGATTAAATTTTTTAAGTTTTATTTCGGGTATTATAACCGCTTATAAATAAGACTTCTTTTACTATACATGAAATAATTTCAGCATTATAACTGCATATAAAATGAATATTCATCAACTATATTTAAAATAAATTGAGCATTATAACTGCTTATAAAATGAATATTCGGCTATTATATTTGAAATAATTTCAGCACTATAACTGCTTATAAAATGAATATTCTTACTAAATACTTGAAGAAAATCGGACGCTTATAAAAGTATATTTTCTAATATATAAGAGAAATAAATCGGACATTATAACTGCTTGTAAATAGGACTTTTGTACTATATACTTAAAATAATTTGGGCATTATAACTGCTTATAAAAGTATATTTTTACTAAATATATAAAGAAGAATGAAAATAATAACCACTAGAGTATACCTCTTGTAGTTGCTAGCTTTACTTCCAATCGCATAGCGCTTCGATGCTTCGAAAGTAATTTTTATCTCACAATATCTCTCAGAATATAAATATAGAGTGTTTTTGCTCTTGAACTGCTCTTGAAAAATAGTAAGGAATGAATGAACTGAGCTTGCTATTTATAGAAAAACCAAGTTTCACTAATTGTACGTTAGGGGCTCGACTTATTACACTTTGCACCCTAGCATATTCTTAGAATATTCTTCTAAGCTCCTCAATGAAAATATCTTCCAAGCTCGACAATGCAGCTTGCAATTGAACCTATCTTCTAAGCTCCTCAATGAAAATATCTTTCAAGCTCGACAATGCAGCTTGCAATCTAAGCTCCTCAATGAAAATATCTTCTAAGCTCGACAATGCAGCTTGCAATTGAACCTATCTTCTAAGCTCCTCAATGAAAATATCTTACAAGCTCGACAATGCAGCTTATTACCGTAAGCACGACAAAGCACTATATCAGTTTATGCACGACAAAGCAGCTTACTAAAAATAATTTGCCGAGATACTTCTTGGTGAAATCGTGGAAAGCACGACAAATTATTTTGTCAATGTAAGCACGACTAAGCATCTTGACAAAAAAATTTTATTTGACCTAATTCATCGTTTACACTATATAATCACAAAACACCTGCTTCGAAATATCATTTCGATCTTTATTAAGCACAAAATTCTAATCTCATTAGGGCTTACGTTTTAAACTTCTTGATACCTAGTTTGTCACTAAATTAACCTCTAACCATATACGATCGTATTTATAAGCCTCATAAATATTCAGGGTATTACATTCACCCCTACTTCAAAGAATTTCGTCCTCGAAATTAACTTTACAAATAAATTTAGTCATTCAACATCATATTTATAAGTTCTATAAATATTCAGGATATTACAGATCACCTCTGTAGTAACCGCCTTTTTGGTTCAGGAAATGTCTCCAATATTACTGATCGCATACCATTCAACCGAGCCTCCTTCTGGTCAATTTCTTATAAAAAAATCAGGGGGAATAATTAGCCAACAATAAATTTAACATATAAGATTTACAAGATCCAGCATTCATAATCTGTAGAACAACTCATCAAAGTACATCAGGCAAATTAACATAAAGCTAGATTTCATACGAATGTAAAGAGAATGGGTTTTGAAAATATGCAGAAGTGTTATTTCTAGCATCAGCATGTACAGGGTACCAAGTACCAACGAAACCGAAATTTCTGAGGAGAGCGAAGTTATAGAACTACCATGGAATGGCGTAACTAGGAGACCAAAATAATTAAAAAATTGGTGCCAGTGCATAAGAAAGTAAGAGCAAGTATGCCTTTGAGCAATTGACTAACTCGGTAAGGCTTAAATACATTTCCAACCCATAACTAGGATGTAGGGAAGTAGTGTAATTCAGATATTCAATCTGAACACTGTAACTTTATGATATGGTATGTCCAACATTTAAAGTGGTTGTGCATTGGATATAAGATATGGCACTTGGATGAATATCAAATATAATGGCTAGCATAATATGACATTTCAAACACATTAAATTAGATGGTAATATGAGATATGACCAAGAAATCCAAAAGGTAGAATGATAGCATTCTCAGTGTTCTAAAATCCCCCCTAGGTCCGATTAATCCCCACCCAGGCGGTCCTCTACCGCCTCAATTTGGTTGGGCGCCTAGGCCCTTGCCTAGGCATAAACAGAGAGTGTTCTGAAACCTGGTACGTTTCAGTACGCGGAACGAATACAGGTATGCGGTACGCTACATAGCTAAAACGTGATACGCTAAGGTATCTTTATATAAGTTCTTTTATTATGAATTCTCTTATAATCTAAATTAATAAACCTAAGTTTTATAGAAGATTTTTAGTTGACTCAACAAGTTGATTGCTTTATAAATATTTTAGTACAAATGTAATGTTTAAGCATCTAGTGTAATATCCGAGAAATTTGGAAAGAATGTTATTAATAATAAAAGGAGATTATCTGAGATAAATTGGGTACGATATGTGTAATGTGTTTATAAAGTTAGTAATGCAATGAAATTTGCATCATATATGAATAAGATGAAATTGTGAAATGTGATAAGCTTAAGTTACGAATCAATTAAGCTTGAACGATGAGCCTTGTGTGGCATAAAGCTTGTGATGAATCATTTAAGTGTTAATTAAAGAAATGGTTATAGTTATAGAGTGGTAATTAGGAAGTTAACTGTGTACCTTGATATTAGTCATGTGGAGATGAGTTGTTAAAGAATTAAGAAGTGGATATGGCATCCGAATATGAGTGTAATGGAAGGATTAAATTCGCATGTGAAGTTATGTCTTATAGCAGGACTAAGGGATTTAATTTGGGTAATGTAGGGGACTGCTGTAATATTTACTTAGGTAAATAACCCAAGTTGAAATGGTGCCCCAAATGTGCTATCAGCCCAATCGGTAATGAAATTATTAAGCCCAAAGCTGCTGGCCGGGGTTGAAGGGTCCAGCTACCAGCAAAAGTGTAATGTGATAATAGATTTACTTAAATAATATTAAAGTACTCCCTCTAGATCAGCTCAGTGGCCTCAAGCCACCCTAAGCAATTGTCCTAATTGCAAGAAACGTAAGAATGATTACACTATATGGCTAAAAAGGGGAGTTGGTGAAAGCTTTTCACCTAACCACTTTAAACCGTTGGACAAACCGAACTCAGCCTGGGCAAATGCAAATACTGGTACATGAAGGTGGTTAATATGCGTATGAGAACCCTCCTATAAATAGGAGCTCTCAATTCCATTCACAATGTTGCCTTCCAATTGTTAAGTTCAGTATAGAGAGATATCGAGCGTCTGAGAGATAGAAAAGAGAGAACCCGAGAGGAACTCTGGCATTTCGGTAAACCAGTGGAGTCCAGAAGTTAGCAAGTAGCCTATACGATTCCCTTGCTGTAAGTAGGTACAAAAACCCTTAGCTTTTAATCTTTAATTTCATTTGGTATGAGTCAGTTGTGATATAAGAATACATGTTGTTGTGGGAGGATTCTATGTGGGAATCATGGTGGATTCCGGAGTTATAAGGCGACTGATGATGGAGATTACATAATGATGGTTGTTAATGTGTAAACCACTTGAAGTGAAATGGAAAAAGAATTATACAAAATACCTTACTGAGAATCTTAAACAAGAACAGAGGCCTTACATGAACCAATATATGTATATTCATCACGTAGTAAATTATGAGTATCAATTGTTAAACCCATGAACAAATCCTTGTAAACAGATAGGGATGAATTAACTCTGTCATGAGTCATAATTTCTGAGCTATTGTTCATCTGTTGATCTGAAGGGTCATCAGTAGCTTAACAAAGTGAGTTAAACCCAAGCTTGAATTCAAAATGTAGGGACTGTGACCAGGCCTTATAAACACCAGATTGTTTATGTTCATAATCTGACTTGGTGTCTATACCAGGTCTCCATACCCTTAAACTATTATAGTTTTTGGGTTCAGCTTTCTAAACAAACAACTAGTGTTCAGGGTCGGTGTAATACCCGGTTAAAAAAAGAAAGAGATAATAATAAGAATAGTAACAACATTATAATAATAATTAAATAGTAAGATAATAATTGATACATCTGTTAACTAAATCCTACATTTAAGGATTGTGATATTTTTTTAAAAAACAAAGGGATAACTATAGGTTTTAAATTTGAATTAACATCTATCTGTTCTTATCTTTTAAAACGCTGGGATTGGGATAATATTAACGAGGGTTTGAGAAAGCAAAGGAGGAGTTGGGATAATAGGCGGCAGAGAAGAAGAAAAGAAATACAGAAGATAAAGAAAAGAAAAACTTTTGGAAGAAGATCACTTCAGGTTAGTATGTATATCAATATGTATTACATGATTATGGTTTTGGCTGCATGCTTAAATATAGATATATGTTAGTATTGCATGATATTATTTTTAAAGTATGTATATGTACCTATGTATGTTTGATATAATATGTATGTATATAGGTTTCACCATATAACTTGATTTGTTCCATCGATGATGCCATGCTGCAATTATGATATGTATATATTTTTTTAGATTATTTCATGTCAGTTTAGGCCACTGCCATCTCAGGCAGTGGGTTTGTATTCATTTTTTTTATATACTATATTAATGAGCATATTTATATGGTAAATATATACGTATTTATTATGGTTATTTTTTAAACTAAGTATTTAACTATTTTCTTTATTTAATTTAAACTTCAACTTTTAAAGTTAGAATATACAGAAACATCCCATGACTTTTAGAATAAAATTAATTATGTATTGAGTCAAGTTAAGTATAAATATGTCTAAGATTTGAATTAAAATATGTTTGAGCTAGGATAAATTATCCTAATGATTTTATTTGTTCTAAATTTACATTTAGGATTTGTTCGGCTAATATTTTCGTATTTCGCAATATCGAGGTAAGTGGTTTCCGAACTATTTAGTGTTTTTAAAATTATCGTTTCCTTTTATATATATATATATATATATATATATGCTTAGTAATTACTCGGATGCCTAAATGTACTGTTTCAAAATTTGTTATGTTTTGTTTAAGGCTTCCATTTAAATGAAAATGTTATGTTCTTTTATTTCAAACTTCCGATCAAATATTTATTTTTGAACTGTGAAAATGAGATTATATGATTTTGAACTGTGAAAAAGTATCGTTTAGAATATCGATAATATTGAGAAAAGTTTTTGAAATCCTCAGTCCGACTATGTATAGAACCCATTATTGTTTACGTTTAGTTCCGGAGCTAATATAGGACCTACTAAATCGTACACCTTTTAGATGCCCTTCAGGGAGCGTGCATTTTTATAGATACCTTAGTAGGGTGCGTGAACATTGAGACTATCGAACTTTTGGGTCGTGTTACAGGGCTATTGTAACCTTAGTCGCTAGGGCTGTGGATTAAAAGATATAATGTATATATTGAAATCAATTTGAATGTGAATTCATTTTGTTATTATTCGTTTAGTTTTGAAAAATATATTTACTATTGTTATCGAACAAAAGTTATTTCGAAAAAAAGTGTTTTGCAAATTATGCTTGATCCACCTAAATAGTGAGGATTGCCACTTGCTGAGCTTTATCGCTCACCTCTTACATAAATTTTTACAGGTCTCATCGTTGATAGCGAAACACTTATTTGATATGCTTTGGATGGTTGGAGCTAGTTTAAGATATTTTCTTCTTTTGTCATTGAAATTGTAATAAGACTCGTATTTTCAGGGAGCTGCGTCTCCATTTCCGATTTTGATATTTGGTGGTTTTTCATTTGAAAATGGATTTGAAAGATGTTTTTGTTGGGTTTGATTAAAGATTATTGTTGAATTATTTTGTTTGGGCTGCGCTATTGATATTGTTGCCTTGCGGGCCTTTGGGCTTGCAGCGTTCAGCACTTCGGGCCTGTAGCGGGTTCGGGGTGTTACAAAGATGGTATCAGAGCAGTGGCCCCCAGCAATGTGTTGGGTTGAAAAACCTACATATTCCCTGGGAGTGATTTTGGGAGTTAGCTGTGGGTTATAGTTTTGACTAATTTAAGAAATTTGAAGTTAAATAGAGAATAACGTAAGAAATCTCTATATTGTTTGAGGTTTAGTACTTGAGGCTAATTGGGTATTTTTATTTTATTTGGTTGTAGGATGGGTGACCAAAACATGGTAGATGACTTATCTGAGGGATTTGGAGATTTTGACCCCAAAATTTATTTCGCGCCTCCTAAGAAGGCAACCAATAAGTCTGTTCAGGAATCGTCTCAACACAGGATTAGGGATGAAGAGTCAGAGAAACCTCGGGGACCTAGTTCTCAAGTGAGGAAAGAAAGAGCGAAAAAGAATAGGTATCACTTCAAAGATGAAATAAGAGACCGTGGCATGATCGCAAAGTTAGAGGACGAGGTAAAACACCTTAGAAGAACATTGAGGGAGATGGATATAAAGTTAGAGATTACCCTAGATGACCGAGATAGATATGCAAGACATGTTTTGAAGGGGTGTGAAAGTCTCAAGGAAGCTGTCCGTCGTGCGTTTCCTGGTGCAACGGAACCACGAGAGGCAATGAACACATTTATTGAGGACTTCGACAAACGTCTTGAGATGGTGAAGAAGAGGGGTGCCAAGTGGCGTTAAATCTTGTAATAGATTAGAATTTAGGAAGAGTTCTGTTTAAGGATTTTATGAATTTGTCGTTTGTTAATTGGTTGTTACTTTGCTTTTTAAGCATGAACATGTAATGGTATTTTGAATTAAATAAATTTGGAGTTTTTGAATTTCAATTATGTGTGTGCTTTTATCTTGATTCCTTTATGTTACAAGTTTGTATAGTGTTGTTGAGTGGGGATTGCTTTTTATGTAGGAAAATGCCGCCCAGAAGAAGCATCCCTACTAACAACAATTTTGGCGCTTATGGTATGACTCAGCTGGCTACTACTTTAGCTCAGCTAGTGCAGAACCAACAGCTTGGACAGCGTGGCATAGTAGCGGAATTCAAGGGATTAAACCCGCTAATCTTTGAAGGGGCTACAGACCCTGCCATCGTTGAGAGGTGGATTCAAGAAATGGAGAAGACGTTTGACTTGCTAGGAATAGTGAGGCTAATAAGGTGACGTTGGAAGTTTACCAACTTCAGGGTGAAGCGTATGATTGGTGGCTTATGGAGAAAAGAAAGCACGAGGGGAATCCCGAACCCTACACTTGGACTATATTCAAGGAAGTATTTACTAACAAGTACTTTCCGAGAACGATCTGGGCACAAAAGGAGAGGGAATTTATCAGGCTCGAACAAGGGAGACAGTTGCTCAATATGAAGCCGAATTCGCGAAGCTCACCAAGTATGCACCGACCTGGTAGCAGATGAAGAGACGAAAGCACGTAGGTTGGAGGATGGATTGCGGGCCGACATAAGACATGGAGTGGCATCTTTTGAGCTGCCCACATATGATACGGTGCTCAATAAGGCGTTAATAATCGAGAAGGGCTTAGCAGAAATGGAGAGAGGGAAGAACAATAAGAGAGAAGAGCCATCCGGGGAAGAGTCGAGACATGGAGGACCTATGGAGAAGTTGAATACGCAGACCACTAAATTTAGAGGAATCAAGAAAACCAATGGAATCAAGAGAACAAGTTGAGGTGTACGAGGTGTGATAGGAACCACCCAGACAAGGAATGCCGCTGGAATACGGGAGCGTGTTTTCATTGTGGAGATTTCAGCCATAGGATTGCACAATGCCCCAAGAACCCTCCACCTAGAGGAGATGGGAAGGAGGAAATAACCTTGGAAAGCCTAGGACCAAATCGAGGACGTGTGTTTCAGCTTTCAGGCAGCCAAAATTAAGGTATGGACCTCTTTTAACAATTGTGTTTAATAATTAAATAATAAGTTTTTCAATCGCGTGGTATGTGTATTTTCTTTAGAATTGTGATTTGGGAATTTGGTGGACCAAATTCTTTTAATGTAGGTAGAATGTAATACCTGATTAAAAAAATAGAGATAATAATAAGAATAATAACAACATTATAATAATAATTAAATAGTAAGATAATAACCGATACATTTGTTAACTAAATCCTACATTTAAGGATTGTGATATTTTTTTAAAAAAACAAAGGGATAACTATAGGTTTAAATTTGAATTAACATCTATCTGTTCTTATCTTTTAAAACGCTGGGATTGGGATAATATTAACGAGGGTTTGAGAAAGCAAAGGAGTTGGGATAATAGGCGGTAGAGAAGAAGAAAAAAAACATAAGATAAAGAAAAGAAAAACTTTTGGAAGAAGATCACTTCAGGTTAGTATGTATATCAATATGTATTACATGATTATGGTTTTGGCTGCATGCTTAAATATAGATATATGTTAGTATTGCATGATATTATTTTTAAAGTATGTATATGTACCTATGTATGCTTGATATAATATGTATGTATATATATAGGTTTCACCATATAACTTGATTTGTTCCATCGATGGTGCCATGCTGCGATTATGATATGTATATATTTTTTTAGATTATTTCATGTCAGTTTAGGCCACTGCCATCTCAGGCAGTGGGTTTGTATTCATTTTTTTTATATACTATATTAATGAGCATATATATATGGTAAATATATACGTATTTATTATGGTTATTTTTTAAACTAAGAATTTAACTATTTTCTTTATTTAATTTAAACTTCAACTTTTAAAGTTAGAATATACAGAAACATCCCATGACTTTTAGAATAAAATTAATTATGTATTGAGTCAAGTTAAGTATAAATATGTCTAAGATTTGAATTAAAATGTCTGAGCTAGGATAAATTATCCTAATGATTTTTATTTGTTCTAAATTTACATTTAGGATTTGTTCGGCTAATATTTTCGTATTTTGCAATATCGAGGTAAGTGGTTTTCCAAACTATTTAGTGTTTTTTAAATTTATCGTTTACATTTATATATATATATATATATATATGCTTAGTAATTACTCGGATGCCTAAATGTACTGTTTCAAAATTTGTTATATTTTGTTTAAGGCTTCCATTTAAATGAAAATGTTATGTTCTTTTATTTCAAACTTCCGATCAAATATTTATTTTTGAACTGTGAAAATGAGATTATATGATTTTGAACTGTGAAAAAGTATCGTTTAGAATATCGATAATATTGAGAAAAGTTTTTGAAATCCTCAGTCCGACTATGTATAGAACCCGTTATTGTTTACGTTTAGTTTCAGAGCTAATATAGGACCTACTAAGGCGCACACCTTTTAGATGCCCTTCGGGGAGCGTGCATTTTTATAGATACCTTAGTAGGGTGCGTGAACATTGAGACTATCGAACTTTTGGGTCGTGTTACAGGGCTATTGTAACCTTAGTCGCTAGGGCTGTGGATTAAAAGATATAATGTATATATTGAAATCATTTTGAATGTGAATTCATTTTGTTATTATTCGTTTAGTTTTGAAAAATATATTTACTATTGTTATCCAACAAAAGTTATTTCCAAAAAAGTGTTTTGCCAATTATGCTTGATCCACCTAAATAGTAAGGATTGTCACTTGTTGAGCTTTATCGCTCACCCCTTACATAAATTTTTACAGGTCTCGTCGTTGATAGCGAAACACTTGTTTGATATGCTTTGGATGGTTGGAGCTAGTTTAAGATATTTTCTTCTTTTGTCATTGAAATTGTAATAAGACTCGTATTTTCGGGGAGCTGCGTCTCCATTTCCGATTTTGATATTTGGTGGTTTTTTATTTGAAAATGCATTTGAAAGATGTTTTTGTTGGGTTTGATTTAAGATTATTGTTGAATTATTTTGTTTGGGCTGCGCTATTGATATTGTTGCCTTGCGGGCCTTTGGGCTTGCGGCGTGTAGCACTTAGAGTTCGGAGTGTTACAGTCGGTCGTAGAGTGACAGACCTAAGGGTTAGTCTGTATCAGACTTCAACTGTTGTGATTTTTTAAATCTCGATTCCTTGAGTCAGTAAACCATGTTCATAAGTCAGTTTAAACCATAGAGTATAATCTCTAAATGAACAGTTAAAGAATGTCTTTTAAAATGGAAGTCATAAGATTGTCCTCAGTTTGAAATCGTAGAGTGATTAGACTGGTCGATCGTAGAGCGACTGAGCTAATCGTAGAGTCATTGGTCAAATCGATCGTAGAGTAACTAAACCAAAAGTAGAGTGAACTGGTCAGCCAGTTAATGAAATCGTAGAGTCATTGGTCAAATCGATCGTAGAGTAACTAAACCAAACGTAGAGTGAACTAGTTAGCCAGTTAATGAAATCGTAGAGTAAAATGACTGATCGTAGAGTGACTTCTACAGATCGTAGAACACTTCCACCAAATCGTAGAGTAATTCCACAGACCATATAAAACTTCTATGTGATCGTAGAGTGACTTTGCCAGATTTCAGAGTCACTTCAACCAAGTCGTAGAGTGCCAAGACTGCACAATCGTAGAGTCTTCCTGACAATCGTAGAGTGCTTCTGCAGACTACCTGAAAGGTTAAGTTCTGCTCCATACTTCCCATACATTCCTGAAACAGATACACATCTGCTAAGAATTCATCTGAACACTCTTTAAGTCAAGGGTGGACTAAGAATGGTTACTGAAAACAGTTAAACAAACATGGTGGGTGACTATACAAATACCAATTACTGGTACAAAAGAGTGGAACAGACTAGTCATATGAGCAATAACAAGAGAAAGATGATTGAAAATATAAAATGATAATAAGAGCTATACTATGCATGCATCCTAGTTGTGGAGTCAACTGAGGTCATTGGTAGATGTGCAGCAGAGATTAACCCATAGAATAACCTATGATTACTGTTGGTCATCTGAAGAAAGTAGAGTTAAACAGTAGCGGCAGTTCAGGCAAGTTCCTAACTTACACAACTTTATATATTGGCAAGTTTCTTACACAGATTGTGTATATTGTGCAAGTTCCCTAACTTGTATCGATTGTTTATCATGTGCAAATTCTTACACAACCTTAAATATTGTGCTCTTCGTTGAGTAGATTTCCTGTTGTTAGATAAACTTGTAGTTGTGATAATTGATTACCATATGCTCTTGACTTATACAAATCCTCTAAGTTAGATTGAGCTGTGCAACTACTTGAGTAGAGATATTCTGAGAAAAACTATTGTATCATAGTGAGGCTAATGGGGTTGTTTACTTATATCTACTTTTGTAATCAACCCTCAATAATGATTAAAACTTTAACTGATTTTGAAGAAGTCTATGCCAATTGATTCGGCTAGACCATTAGTAAAATGATTGTTATATCAACTTTATTCTTGATTTGCTATTCCAACCAGTTTTGTTCTGGTATGGACCTCTTGTGAAAACTGAGATGAACAACCCTTACTATAAAGGGGATTATAGATCATGTTGGAAAACCAACTCGCGCGCTATGACTGAGCGTTATGCATAATGTGGGTACGACGGGGCTGATCACCTCATGTACCTATTCGGAGATCTGGAGTGGAATTACTGTCAAATCTTCTATGTGTTCATGGTCCTTTACGACCACTCAGAACTATTGAACTGTTGTAACCTTGCAAGTGGGATATTTATCTACTCTTACCTGTACAGATCACTTTCTAGACTATTATTCTCATGATTAAACTCTTGAATCGTTGAGCCTTGAAAACGAACACCTATTTTTGATATTATTCTTGCTGAGCAAATTTGTTGCTCACCCTTGCTATTACAAACTGTACAGTTAAAGCAGAGTAGGACAGTAGCTCGGGAAAGGACAAAGGGAAGGCCAAGGCTACATAGTAGCTCTAGTTATGGGATATTATGTAGTTATGACAATGAATTGTATTAAGACTTATATTAATTATGTGTAACCGGAGAACCTAAGCTAAGTTATGTATTAGTTAAGGTCGCGAGAACCTAGGAATGAAATGTAATGATGTATTAACTTATTATTATTCCGCAATGTATTAATATTTAGATAGATTATGAGTTGTATCGTGGAGCACCAAGCTTAGGTTAGGGTATCTGAATTTGGGGGCGTCACATCTAGTACAAAGTTATAATATTGATATTTATGCAATTATAGTTAAACAACAAAGAAATTTTTCGATGCGCAAAATTTAGAGTATTGGTACGTAAGATTACCTTGTTCGGGTACACAAAAGAACTAATATGTGGTTCGCTAAGTCTATAAGAGTATCAGAGCTCTTCTTTAAAGCTCTACAATACTTAAAATGAATTTGTTGAGCCTTAATTGTTTTTTTGGTAATGTTTCATGTAAAATTAAAAAAATTACATCTATTGTATGCTTTGTATAATATAACAAGTATGTACAATAGAAAAATAAATAAATGAGATCACCTAAGAAAACGCCTAGTCTGCCTAGGAGAACGCTTAGGCACCACCTAGGCAGTCTAGGCGCTAAGCGCCCCCTCCGTCGCCTAGGTCCACCTAACGATTTTTAGAACACTGGCATTCTTGGTGTGACCTGTTGCTTCTCCTTAGCTACAAGAAGTTAAAAATAAAATTTTATGAGATTTCACTCCTTTCCTTTTTATTCACTTTCCAGCTTTCATCAACTTTCTTACAAAACCTGAAGAACTATGATACAGACCTGAATAACTCTCAAAAATAAGAATCTACTCAAATCTTCACTCCACAGATTCGGCTTTACTATTGAGAGTTGCTGTTTTAGTCTACATACCAACTGTAAACATCATCCGGACCAAGACTATTTCTTTTTCCAATTATTTTACTTTAATTTAATAATAAATTAAATTATCTTGTGGCCTGCTTTGACAATTTCACACTTCTTGTACATACCCTTGTCTAGTACAACTTCACTTGCAACTAATCTTTGCTTCACTTTGAATATTCCTTGGTTAATATCAGTTGTCCATTAGATTTTGAAACTTAATAAGAAATGTTATATGTTACAAATAATTGAAAGGGATATCATTTATCTTATATTTGATCTCCCAATGCTTTTCCCCTAACTTCATATATTTGTAAAGCCATTAATTCATATATCAAGACCTGGTTTAAAAATTCTTTGGAGGTGTTCTTGTTTTGCTATTTGATGGGGTACATAGACTGAAAGGGATGCTAGATGTTTTAATGATACCCACCTCTCTCTTCCTCTCTTTGAAAAGGGATCATTAGGATTGTTGTGGACTTCGACTATGAGAGCTTTTCGAGGAGTTGCTACTTCAGATGTTCAGAGAGATTTCCGAGCAGTAATTCATTAGTTTTTCTTTATTTTTTTCACTTTTATTTTCTTGGAGGACTCCTTTTCACTCCATTTCTGTATTCCCTTTTCTATCTAATAAAACTTGTTCATTTATCCCAAAAAAATATATAAATGATTTTACAAAACTGACAAATAGCTTGAAACATACTCAAAAACTCAAAAAAGTTAAAGAAGACGATAGGTAATGAAAAACAGAGAGATCTAGAAACATAATAGTGACTAATCCATGGCATCAGAAATCCACATATACAAACTTTCACGAGAAGTATAGAATCTGAACATACTATAAGCTTCCAACAAAGCAGTGCAGCAGGATGCAGGACCTGGAGACGAGGGGAGTTCCCGAAGAACATGCTGCAAATGAAATTTGCCAGAGTAAACACTAGTATAATGCAAGGAATGCAGCATCTGATATTCATAAGTTGAATTAGATACAAACTAACCTTGACACAGTCACCAATGACATGAGCATCCTCATCTGCACCAAAATCACTTTTGCCTATAGAATTTTACTTGTTTAGTATTATAGTGAAGCAAGTTTACACATAAATATAAAGCTTTTCAGATTATTTCGTTTATAATTATGTATTTTACGGACTCAAAGACTATATCCTAAGGTACTTCCTACCTACCTTAAAGTTATAATCTACAACTCTGATACCAACTTGTGAAGCCCCCAAATTCTCTACACTCCCTGATAGCAGATTTGGTGCTCACGTGAAACCATTCAACTATAAATATTTCATAATATATAACTTCTATCTATCCAAGGTTCACAGTATCCCATAACAAATAATAGTTCTCATCAACGTTAACTGTGTTTGGATACCCTCACTTGGATGTATAGATTCATATCTTATGGATATCTCTTTCATATCGATATTCCCTGTCTATCGCAATCATGAGCTTCAGTTTTCAGGTCATTGATGAGTGGGTTTAATACCTACAAATCTAATATTCTTGATCTTGAAATAATTTTTATTCTTTAGTGTTTTCATGTTACTTTTGATATGTTTATGTTTATTTTGTAGGAAAAACTAATGAGGGACAAAAATGGACAATTGGAATCGAAAAGAGATCAAAGGTTGAAGTTTTCATGTTGAATTTTCATAGCATCCACTTCCAACCAAATTTTGACCTTGATCCAGCCCGAATCTCTCAATTCTTAAAGAATGAAAGATGTAGATCTCGTCGAGATCTTCGTTTTGATAGGTCGCACGTCCTGTAACTCTTCTTGGATCAAAAGTTATGGTCGTTTTACCAAAGAACGTCGCAACAGAAAATCTTCCGGCGCGGGGGGCGCCAATTTTGGCCTATAACCGGCACGGGCCGCGCCATACTGGGCTAAAAATCTGCATATGTAGCGCGTGGCGCGCCAGTTTACAAAGGAAGGTGGCGCGGGGAGCGCTGATCTGACGAATTTGATGCTGATTTGGTTTCTATAATGCATAAGTTGACTTGGAATAGGATTTTTAGATGCCTGATGTGTTAGGGTTTCCATTAGGGCTATAAATACTTGATTATAACTTGGATTTAGGGGACTTTGGACGATAAGGCTTGATTATCTAACATGGAGGCTTGAAGATTGGATTGGGGAGCAAGAAAAGTCAGACATTGATGACTGAGGAGATTAAAGATTCTCACAAGAGTTTTTCTTCTTCTCTTTATTTTCGTTATCTGTAACTTTGAATGTTCTTATTATTCAAGATGATGGTTTTCATTAGGATCATGAACTAAACTATTAATTAGGAATTCAATAAAACCTTTTGTGATGCTTTAAGTTATTTATCCATATTTTCACTTGTTAATTCTAATTGAGTTGTTTGTCATATCTTGTGCTTATTTATTAATTGTCTAGCTAGCAATTAATCTGATATCTTAGATGGAATTGAAAGAGGAAATCTATGATTAGATCTGGATGTGATAGCGCATGAATTTGTTGATTCTTAATAAGGATAACATAATAGTGTATGAGACGAAAGTACTTATATGCCATGTGTAACTTTGTTAGGAGTTTGTGCTTAATGAATCTATTTTAAGTGTCTTGCATGAAAATAGCAATATAGCTGGAATAAGTCTTTTTGTTAATCATTGAAAGATGTTAATAAATTGATAGGCAATCCTAGTTAACAATTCATTGAATTAATAAAGTGGAAATTGGATAAGGCGATTATTGCAACGCAATTGGGGAAGTTGTATTCCTATACTTTAATACATCTGGCAATTAATTCTTGTTAGTTTAGTTTAATTTTAGTTTTAAATTAATCTATTCTCAAAAACAACATCGGTGACCGTTTAAATTAAATTGAATTGGTAGTATTATTGATAATTAGAATAATTGTTAGTGACTGTTCCCTGTGGGTTCGACATCCTTCTTACTTCTTTATTACTTGATTGACCGTGTATACTTGCACGTAATTGTCATTATATAAATCGGACAACAGTCATGTATTATAATGTTATGGATAAGCACAAGGATAATATTAAAACATTAACAAAGACAAATTCATTGGTGTTTTCATTTTATATCCAGATGAGGATCCAAAAATGGGAAGAAGGTGATTTGATCTAAATTCTGTGTAAAGAGACATCATGTCAAACAAACGAAAGAGAGAACTATAAAGAGAAATACAACCGCCTCTGGCTAGCAACTACATATAGGTAACTGAAATAATTCAACTGTCTGTTCAATACAAGTACCTTGTTCGTATTCTTGAACTCTGCAATCCACCTCCTCAATATCTGCAGATTGTCGCAAAATTCCTTCCACTTTGGTTCCTGTTACAGAAAATAATAAGTTGAAAACCATATTTAGGGTTGTGAGAAAACAAAGAAATTGGTGAATATGAGAGCTTAAATTCTTCTCATCATTTCATTGTATATATACTACATTCTATTAGAATCAAACAATTAAGGCTCTAATTAGAGCTGTAATCAAGGCTAAATACTGTCTTCCCTAAATAGCTAGATTCTAATAATATTCTAATAGATTTACAAAATATTCTACATTCTAACACTCCCTACAAGTTGGTGCGTGGATGTCTCGCAAGCCTAACTTGAAACAAAAGGGATGAAACGTTGTACTACTGAGACCTTTGGTCAAGATATCAGCAAGCAGATGATTTGTCTTGACAAAAGGTATGCAAATGAGACCATTAGTTAACTTTTCCTTAATGAAATGTCTGTCAATCTCAATGTGTTTCGTTCTATCATGTTGTACTGGATCATTTGCAATATTGATGGCTGCTTTATTGTCACAAAACAATCTCATTGGCTCATTAGTTATGATTCTCAAGTCTTCTAACAATGTTCGCACCCACATTAATTCACACACACCTAAGGCAATAGCTTGATATTCCGCTTCAGCACTAGATCTAGCCACAACCGACTGTTCTTTGTTGCACCATAAATGAACAATATCCAGATGTGGAACGGCGGTCATCAATACAACCAGTCCAATCTGCATCGATAAAATCTTTAATCCTCATATGGCCATGATGTGAGAATAATATTCCCTTTTCAGGAGCATATTTTAGATATCTCAGGATTCTATAGACAACTTCCATGTGACAATCCCGTGGATCATGCATATATTGATTTACTACTCCCACAACATAGGAAATTTCAGGTCTAGTGTGGGAGAGGTAAATTAGTCTTCCCACTAACCGTTGATATCTCTTCTTATCAACAGTGGGTCCTATGCCAGCTGTAAGATGATGATTAACCTCAATGGGAAAGTCAGCTGGTTTGCATCCTAACATGCCCGTCTCTGTTAACAAATCAAGTACATACTTCTGTTGGGACAAGAAGATGTCACTAGAAGATCTTGCAACTTCTATGCCAAGAAAATATTTCATGGGGTCAAGGTCCTTGATTTCAAATTCATTGGCAAGTTTTGCCTTAAGATTAACCATCTCTTCTTCATTATTTTCAGTTACGACAATGTCATTGACATAGACAATGAGAATGGTAATTTTGTCATTTCCATGTTTGACGAACATAGTGTGATCCGCCCAGCTTTGCTTGTACCCAAATCTCATCATGGCTTTATAGAACCTGTCAAACCATGCTCTAGGAGACTGTTTCAACCCATACAGAGCTTTTCGTAACTTACAGACCTTTCCATTAGCTGTTGATGAGGTAAAGCCTGGAGGGACTTCCATGTATACTTCCTCCTTAAGGTCCCCATGAAGAAATGCATTCTTCACATCAAGTTGTTGGAGGTTCCACCCAAAGTTTATTGCACAAGATATAATGGTACGGACGAAATTCATTTTTGCCACTGGAGTGAATGTCTACTCATAATCAATTTCATGAGCTTGAGTGTATCCTTTTGCAACTAGTCTGACGTTGAGTCTCTCAAACGACCCATCGGACTTTTTCTTCACTGTATACACCCATTTGCACCCAGCCGATTTCTTCCCATGGGGAAGAGGAACTAACTCCCATGTCTCATTCTTTCTCAAGGCATTCATTTCCTCTTTCATAGCTTTCCTCCATTTTTCATCTTGGATTGCTTCCTTCCACCCTTGAGGAACAAAAATAGAGGACAACGAGGAAACAAAGGCACGATAGGAGGTAGATAAATTATCATAAGAGACAAAATTAGAAATAGGATGTTGAGTACATGATTTAATTCCTTTCCTAAAGGCAATAGGAAGATTAATATAACAATTTTCAGTAGGAATATTTGAGTTATTACTATTAGGATCAATAGAGCAAGCTGGAGAACTAGGATCCGAGCAGGGCTGTTGTGGTAGTACAGACGGGACCGGTTCCTTATCTCTTCGAAAATAGGTCTTCAAATCAAGTTTGTTCCATCTATCATATGACTCCCCCTGTAGAAGAAATATCAGTAACTATAGGATAAGTGATAGCAGAAGGAATGCCACAACTTGGCTCAAAGTCCATCAACTCCTATGCACTAGTAGATTTCTCCCCCCGAACAGATGAGGGAGCAAGATAGAATGATTCAAATCCCTAGAAGGTGACATCACGAGTAATATAAACTCGATTAGGACGATGAAAACATTTATACCCTTTTTGTGTAGGAGAGTACCCAATGAAGACACAACGGAGAGATTTAGGATCAAGTTTACCCCGAGTAGGATTTTTATTATGGACAAAGCACACAACCAAAAACCCATGGAGAAAGAGATGGACTAAGAAAATGTTTGAGAAGTGAGATTGGGCTCCGATTACCGAGAACTCTAGAAGGAAGCCAATTGATAAGAAAGGCAGTAGTAAGAACAACATCACCCCAGAAAGATTTGGGTGTTTTCATGGTGAACATGAGTGTGCGAGCAAATTCTAATAAGTGACGGTTTTTTCTCTCGGCAACACCATTTTGTTCTGGAGTTTGACACGAGAAGTATGAAGAATAATGTCATGGTTAGTAAGATAGGAACCAAAAGCACCATCGATATATTTATGACTATTGTCACTATGTAAAATTTTGACCTTGGCATCAAATTGTGTTTGTATCATTTTATGAAATTCTCGAAAACAGGAAAAAACTTCATTTTTGGAACGAAGAAGATAAAGCCGAGTTATACGAGAATAACAATTAATAAATGTAACAAACCAACGATGAACAGTACGAGAAATAACTCGAGAAGGTCCCCAAACATCAGAATGAATAACAGTAAATGGTTCAAAATGACGATTATGAATAGCAGGATAAACTGAGTGTTTGTGTTTAGCTAATTCACAAGGCTCACAAAAAAAACGATTTTTTTTACACTGCTTAGTTAAATGAGGAAACAAAGATTCTAAAGTACTAAATGAAGGATGTCCCAGACGACAATGCCACTGATGAAGGGAGGCCAGACTGGAGTCATAGATAGATTGAAGAGCCTAAGTGGAAGTCTCTTTCTCAACCAAAGGTAGACTAGTCTAAGGAACATCTAGATAGTAGAGGCCACCAACTGCACTACCACTGCCAATCATCTGCCCTATCACCAAGTCCTGAAAGATACAATGAGAAGGAAAAAAAGTGATCGAGCAATTTAGAGACTTGGTGAGACATGGAACAGATAATAAATTTACAGAAAAAGAAGGTACGTGAAGAACAGAGGATAAAGATATAGTGGGAGTACAAATTACGGAGCCCCTCCCTGAGATAGGAGAAAGTGAACCATCGGCTATTAACACTTTATCTTTGTTGGAGCAGGGAGTATAAGTGGTAACTAATTTGGAGAACTAGTCATATGTTTTGTAGCACCTGAATCAATAATCCAAGAGGTACATGCAGAAGAAGCATTAAGTGCATGAGAAAATATACCTGACTGGACATGATGAACGGTGCTAGGAGTATACTAGAGTGTCCGAAAAACTAATATTTCCTCAAAAGTGAGACCACTAGGATCACCACTATTAATAGAACTAGATTTTGTCATGATATGGTATAACAAAAGCAACACGAATATCCAAGGAAATATCAACAAGGAACACTATATGGCAGTAAGGTAAACAATATAGTCACCAGCAGCGGAAAAATAGAGATTATTATACTACTATATATGAGAAAAAATTGAGGAAACTTGAACCAAACAATACACGACTACTATAGATGAGAAGAGGAGAGAGAGGCGAGCACTCTAGAACTTATTGCGTACTGATGAACAGTACTTTGCTACATTACTGATGAACAGTACTTTGCTTCAATATCGATGAACAAGGCTCTGATACCAAGTTGAAACCTATATTTAAGGTTGTGAAAACAAAGAAATTAGTGAATATTAGAGGTTAAATCCTTCTCATCATTTCATTGTATATATACTACATTCTGTTACAATCAAACTACAATTAAGGCTCTAATTAGAGCTGTAAGTAAGGCTAAATACTACCTTCCCTAAATAGCTAGATTCTAATAATATTCTAACAAATTTACAAAATATTCTACATTCTAACATAATATATTAGTTAAGATCAAACCACAGAAATTACAAATGAAACCAAACCTTGTGACAAGCATTCAACTTTGTAGAGCACATATAGCACAACACAACATACTGCATGAATTTTACCTATATAAAATAGGTAAAATACTCGTACATGAATTCCTTACATGTTTAACTTGGAAGTTATATGAAAGAATTTAAAACACCCCCCAACAAAAATAAATAAATAGAATACTCACCAAAGGCCGGTTAGCAAGTACATCCGTAAACAACAACAATACAGAAGAATATATATATATATATATATATATATATATATATATATATTATAAAGTTACAATACAAAATGATTTAATACTCAAAATGGAATGAAGAGGGGGGAATGATGTTCCAAAAAATTGATTTCTTAAACAATAGGATGTTGTTATATTTGCTTAACTAAGAGATGCTAGCAATAATGATGCTCTAGAACAAACACGAAATTAAAATTCCAATCATAGTTTAAATAAAAACCTACCATACTTCTCAAGAAAACGCAAAGCTTTCTCAAGGAAGGATGGGCCTCCATCTATATCTTCTAATGCTAGTAAAATGGGTCGTCCAATAACCAAAGATTTGACAGGACGCTTTTCCCTCCCTGGTCAAAATTTAGTGAAACTTCGTTGAAAAAGTACAGAAATGGACTGATATAAGATATAGTCGCTGGAAGGCCAAAATCAAAAGAACATGTAACATAATGATTACGAACAGTGATAAGAAGACCCTTCTATTGTATCATTAGCATCATTGCGAAAAATCCCATTGTGTCCCATCACAAGGGCTGCGCTTGGTGCTTGTGCAAGAGCAAGTTCTAGAGTTGTCTTCCATTCAAACAAGTCCTCTGATGACTCTGCCTGAAAAGTAAAAGTAAAAGCTTAAGAAATGAAGAAAACGAAAGCAAAGGACATATGAGTTGGGTATCCAAGAAATTTCAAAGAAAAAAGGCTCATGTTGCATACCTTGTAATCAAAGAAGAAGAAGAATTTAAATATAAATAAGATAAATCAGTACGCGACAACATCTAGACAGATAAGCACCTTGAGAGTAAATGCTCGCCCATCACGTCCATCTGGAAACAATACAGTTAGAAGCTTTTTATCTTCCCTAACTACAACACTGCAAATATAGACCTTCATTAGCCTCATGAAATACTGATATAGCTTAAAACAACATGTGCCAACTATCCATACCTCCCTGAATTGTTCAAGTCAATCCCTCCCAGAGTCAAATTTACTTCACCACCTTTCTGGGGAAGTGCACTCTATATAAAAACAAAAAATCATGGGTGTATGTTCCGATATAAGTCTATGGCTACATTTGCTTACAAAAATGTTGGGTGGGATAAGATTATTTCTACTAATTTATTATCATTGCAGGTTATTTTATCCCATGATTAGTCTGTTATTTAATCTAATGGATTATGTTTTGTCATTTCTAAGGCCATTTGATGATGAATTATAATCTCAAGTGGAAAGGTGGTACTATGTAATCCCCCTTTTGAGATATCAAATAACCCTTGAAATGATAACATATAGTCCGTGGGATTAAAAAACGGACTAATCAAGGGATAAAATCATCCTTAATGGTGTTAAATTAGTACAAATTGTTCTGTCCCAACCATCATTTTTGCAAACAAACGTAGCCTATATTAAAACTGTAGAAAGGAATACTCAGAGTTTATTGATTAATTTCATCTCAATTACATTGGTTTTTATATACACGAGTATATTTATGGTAATCTCTAATTACAGCTATGTATACACACTAATTATGGGATATGACTAACTATAATTATGGAAACCATATCATATCTTCTAACACTCCACCTCAAGTTGGTATATAGATGTCTCGCATACCCAACTTGAAACACAATGGATGAAACATCTTGCTACTAAGACCCTTAGTCAAAATATCAGCAAGCCGGTGCTCTGTTTTGACAAAAGGTAAGCAAATAAGACTACTAGTTAACTTTTCTTTAATGAAGTGTCTGTCAATCTCAATGTGTTTTGTTCTATCGTGCTGTACTGGGTCGTTTGCAATACTAATGGCTGCCTTATTATCACAAAATAAGTGCATAGGCCTTTTAGTTGTAATACCCAAATCTTCTAGCAAGGTTCGAAGCCACATTAGTTCACATATACCCAAGATTATAGCTTGATATTCGGCTTCAGCACTGGATCTTGCCACTACGGATTGTTTCTTACTGCGCCAAGTAACGAGATTGCTTCCAACAAATGAACAGTAACCCGAAGTAGAACGACGATCCTCTATAGAGCCTGCCCAATCTGAGTAGGAAAATGCTTCTACTCTCATATGACCATGTGATGCAAACAATAAACCTTTCCCGGGAGCAGACTTGAGATACCTCAGAATTCTGTAGACAGTTTCTATATGACAATGTCGAGGATCATGCATATACTGACTCACTATTCCCACAACATAAGATATATCAGGTCTAGTATGAGAAAGGTATATCAATCGTCCCACCAAACGTTGATATCTTTCTCTATCAACCGTAGGTCCTGTGCCACCTACTAGATGATGATTAACTTCAATAGGAGAATCAGCAGGCTTACATCCTAACATGCCAGTTTCTGTTAGAAAATTAAGTACATATTTCCTTTGAGATAGAAAAATCCCACTGGAAGATCTTGTAACTTCAATACCAATGAAATATTTCAATGGACCAAGATCTTTGATCACAAACTCTTTGGTCAGTCTTACTTTGAGATTAACTATCTCTTCTCTATTATCCCCTGTCACCACAATGTCATCAACATAAATAATAAGAAAGGTAGTTTTACCGTTTATCTGTTTGACAAATAGAGTATAATCTGCTCGACTCTGCTTGTACCCAAATCTTATCATTGCTTTGTGGAATCTACCAAACCAGGCTCTGGAGATTGCTTCAAACCATATAAAGCCTTTCGCAGCTTACAAACCTTACCCTTGGTGACAGATGAAGCAAAACCAGGGGGTATTTCCATGTATACTTCCTCCTCCAAGTCACCATGAAGGAACGCATTTTTTACATCCAATTGTTGAAGATCCCAACCGAAATTTGTTGCACATGAGATTATGGTACGAATAGAGTTCATCTTCGCCACAGGAGCAAATGTCTCTTGGTAATCAATTCCATGGGTTTGAGTATACCCTTTTGCAACTAGTCTGACTTTGAGTCTCTCAACTGTCACATCTGGCTTCTGTTTGACTGTATATACCCATTTGCAACCAACTGGTTTTTTTTCATAAGGAAGAGTAACTAGTTCCCATGTATCATTCTTTTTCAGGGCATTCATCTCCTCTATCATAGCTTGTTTCCAGTTCTCATCACTAATTGCTTCTCTCCACCCCTGAGGAACAAATATTGAAGACAAGGAAGAAACAAAGGAATGGTAGGATGCAGATGATTTATTATAGGCTAAGAAATTAGAGATAGGATGTTGAGTACAAGATCTAACCCCTTTCCTGAGAGCAATAGGAAGGTTAGTATCATCAGAAGAATAAAGTAGAATTAGGATTCTCACCATTAGCATTATCTGGACTAGGTTCTGAGCAAGGTTGGTGTAGTGGTGCAGAAATGGTGACCTTATTCTTGCCTCTTCGAACATAGGTCCTTAACTCAGGCTCATCCTGTCTAGCATATGACTCATGTAACTCCCCCTGTGTAGAATTATCAGAAACAACAACAGGAACAGGAGAAGAGTTTATAGGATAAGGTGGTATAGTACTACTTGTAATACCAGCCTCAGGAGGAAGCTTCTCCTCATCAATAACATCCTCCCCCTGAGGAGAAGGTGAGGAAAAATAAAAAGATTCCAATTCCCAAAAAGTTACATCCCGAGTGATAAATACTTTGTGTGAAGGAGGATGATAACATTTATAACCTTTTTGGGTTGGAGAATACCCAATGAAAACACACTTAAGAGCCTTGGGATCTAATTTACCCCGAGTGAGAGATTTATCATGAACATAACACACACAGCCAAAAACTCGAGGCGAAGGAGGACTTGTCGTGTGTGGGAGAAAAGAGATGGGACTTAAGTTTCCAAGAATTCTAGAAGGAAGCCGGTTTATAAGAAATGCAGCAGTTAGAACAACATCTCCCCATAGAAATTTAGGTGTGTTCATAGTGAACATAAGAGTGCGGGCTACCTATAGTAAGTGTCGATTTTTCCTTTCCGCTATTCCATTTTGTTCTGGAGTTTTGACACAAGAGGTTTGAAGAATGATGCCATGCTGAGATAGATAAGATGCGAAAGCATTATTATTACTATATTCACGACCATTATCACTATGGAGAATTTTGACTTTAGCTTCAAATTGGGTTTGAATCATTTTATGAAATTCCTGAAAACAATCAAACACCTCATTTTTGGAATGAAGAAAATAAATCCAAGTGACACGAGAATGACAATCAATAAAACTAATAAACCATCTATAACCGGAACGGGAAACAACCCGAGAGGGTCCCCACACATCAGTATGTATAATAGCAAAAGATTCAGAATGTCGACTGTTAATAGCAGAATAAATAGAACGTTTGTGTTTACCCAATTCACACGGTTCACACAAAAATTGAGTTTTATTACATTGCTTAACTAAAGATGGAAATAAAGACTCTAATACTGAAAAAGAGAGATGTTCCAAACGTCGATGTCATTGATGGAGAGAAGTCAGGCAGCTGGAGTCATAAGTAGATTGAAGCGCCTGAGTAGAGAACATGTTAGTTGAGGGAACATTTAAATAATATAGGCCACCAACTGCACTACCACTGCCAATCTTCTGCCCCGTCACCAAGTCCTGAAAAACACAATGAGTTGGGAAAAAAGTCACCGAACAGTGCAAGGATTCAGAAAGACGTTGGACAAATAATAAATTTGCAGTAAATGTAGGAATATGAAGAACTGATGATAGTGTTAATGAAGGAGTACAAACTACTGAACCACTCCCAGAGATAGAAGAAACGGAACTATCAGCTACTCGAACCTTGTCTTTTCCAGAGCAAGGCGTGTATGAAGTAAACAGGTTGGAGGACCCGGTTATATGTTCAGAAGCACATGTGTCTATGATCCAACTAGGGCAAGTTGATGAAACATGAAAAGCACAAGAATGTATACCTGACTGGGCATAATGAGAAGAAGTAGATTTGGAACAGAATTTCTGAAAAGCTGAGATTTCCTCAAGAGTGAGTGCAGTGGTAGTTTCTGAAGTACTGGATGCATCAACAGGAAGTGGTGTAGTAGACATAAAGGCTTGGGATCCACGTCCACGACCACTACCAGACCGACCTCCACGCCCTTTAGGACGCCCATGAAGCTTAAAACAGCGATCCCTGGTATGATTCTTTCCCCCACAGTAGTCACATTCGCGGGACTCCTCAACAAGAGACTGAATGGAGAAGCCAGGCTTAGGATACGAAGCAACCATGGCTGATCGGTCAACAGGATTTAAATTTAGAACCATCATCCGACGTCTACTTTCCTCTTGTTGGACTCTAGCATGAGCCTCTCGCAGTGATGGAAAAGGTGTCTAACCAATCAACTATGCTCGAACTTGATCATACTCTATGTTCAAACCAGCCAAGAAATCCACTACTCGATCTTCACTAACAAACTTTTGATAAGCTGCTGCATCTTCCGTACATTTGGCTGAAAAAACCCGGTAATGATCAAGCTCCTGCCAAAGAGCATTAATCTCCGCAAAATACTATGCCACAGTCTTCTCCCCTTGACCCAGCTCACGGATTCTTTTACGGATGTCATATGCCTTAAACATATCACCAAAAACAGAAAAAGTTTGAGAGATAGCCTCCCAAAGCTCATAGGCAGTGTTTAAAAACATGTAACTATTCCGCATACTCGGTTCCATTGAATTAAAAATCCATGTTTTTACCATGGAATTATCAGATTTCCATTCTTCTTGGGCCATACCTGGCTTTTCAAACATAGTAGTTGTTCCATTGATAAAGTGTTGCATACGATTAGCCACAATTGACATATGGCACGCTTGAGACCATGCTAAATAGTTGGTTCCATCTAGTTTGAAGGGGTTGAGAACCAATGCTGAATTAAGGGTATGGCTTCTAACGGCTTGTTGTCCCATACTACTGTTATGAACCCCACTACTAGCACTACTTTGTTCCGCCATATAATAGGTAGATACAATATATACCAAGGAGAATAAACTTTCCAAAGGATATCAACTAATTGTACTACACTTTAGAACAAGAATTTATGCCAAAGAAGCGGTGGGAATCTCAGTACTAATAACAGAGCCGATGAACAGTGCCGATGAACAGTGTTTTCCTGGAAAATAAGGACCAATCTCTGATACCATGTAGAAAGGAATACTCAGAGTTTATTGATTAATTTCATCTCAATTACATTGGTTTATATACACAAGTATATTTATGGTAATCTCTAATTACAGCTATGTATACACACTAATTATGGGATATGACTAACTATAATTATGGAAACCATATCATATCTTCTAACAAAAACCAAAAATCTCAAGTGGATGTTTACAAATTAACGTAAATTCACAAGATAGTAGTTAGGCAATGATCAAATATGAGCTTTATCAGGGATTGAAACAACATCAATTCAGAAATTACATTAATAATTCACTAAGTTTTCGGAACTAAAGATGAGTGAAGACCAAATTGTTCAATTTACGTGGAAGTTAGTTTGAGACAAGACCTGATATCACCGTAAAAAACAAATTGACAATGGTTCAAGGCATGACTTTCCTCCAGCATTTGGAGGGAAGATAATTGAAAAATAAAATAAAATAATCAAATCAGTATCGCATATTAGAATGAGCGTTTTATCTTTCATACTTTTGTTCTTTTGTAACATATTAGTGAATATATTCAAGACTCAAAAAGTTCATTGTATAAGCCTACTACAAGATGTCTGAAGAGCGTGTTGCTTATCAAAGATGAGAAGCCTATTTGAAGATGACAACTGAAACACATGTATTTGCTATAGTTTCTTATTCTATTCAATCTTTTTTGTATATCAGAGTTGAACCACCTTCTTTTTCTTATAAGTAAGATTTCACATTAAAGCACCAAAAAAGAGAGCTCTATGTTAGCCTTAAGTAATGGGTTGTAATATTAGCTTAAGTCAGTACGGAGAATCCTATATAAAGCTGCAATAGTTAGTTAGAATGAATATGGATGAATATTGTGTAATGTGACTTTCTCTCTCTAAATCAGAGGTCTCTTCCTTATCTCGAACTCCTAATGTCCCCATTTTCCTAAACACGAGTGTTTCTGTTCCTTCGTCTATTCCTCATTACATCAATATCTCAGCACCTTGCAATCAGATGTGGAAGTCATTGTTTCCAACCATATAAATCAGTCTATAAAGCCTTGTGATTCCATCAAATACAAGCAATCTGAAACCAATAAAACAGCCCAGAAGCATTGTTTCACGAAGACTGTTCATAGTACCTAGATGAACCTCTGAACATCCCACTTCTGTGACTTTTCCCTGTTCTTTTCTTCTCCTTCCTTTCAAGCTTAATAATCACAATATGCTGTCCCTTTTCAATGAAACACTATTTCACAGCCTAACTGCTTGTCTACCCACAAGTAAACATCCTGGTACAAAAAACCAGACCAATCACCTCATATACTGTTCACAGGTAAAGAAGACACTTAATCCCTGATTGTTGCTGCCAGATTAAGCCTCAAACTCTTTCCTTTGTACCCCTCTTCACTCATCCTTAATCCACCTTTAACACCTAACACTCAGTAACATAACCTCATGTAAAGCTATACCAATAGACCTTACGGTTGTTTTGATGTTTTTACAGAGCTTTTTTCTCTTTTTCCTCCGTTCTTTTTGGTAGTACCCATCACAAACTACCATAGGCAGGTCTCCAAGATACCCAACCCCATGAGATTCGGATGGGTGGGTTAAGGCCTGGACCAACAGGCTACCCCTCAACAATAAAGCCTTTTTATGGATAGATGATGGGTTCTTTTTTCCTGATTTGACAAGTACGCTAATATCTTTATATATTATTTTTATATGTTAGAAAAGATGACTATAAAGCTTGATAAATTATTGGGATATTGAATTGACAGTTCCATAGATCTCATTATGTGCATGTTGGTTTGAGCCTTTTGGAGGCTAAATGCACTTGAGAATCTTGTTCGTTTCACAAACACAATTTCCAAATGCAACTTATTTAACTCACAAACACATCGTTTGGGTCAAACTTACCTTACCATAGAATTTTTGTGATTTTGGACCACCAAATAAGCTAATGCCCAACACCCAAATGTATGTAATGAATAAGCCCTATGTTTGCATTCAACAAGCATGCATGTTATCCTCCACTACGCATTTGTGCCATTTTCTGAACATTATATGTATATATATGTATATATATACATATATATATATATATAGTATATATATAGTGGATGCATTTTAATAGGAAAGCTTGTACATCTGTGCAACGTAGTGCAAAATCTCCATATAAACATCAGAACATGAAAACCCAATAACCTTCATATTACTTTAGTAGACATACTAATTATCAACACATAACCACAACGCATATACATTCATATGGATATATAAAGTCTACCAAACCTCAACAAGAATAAAGCATGGAACACTTGGATTAAATATGTAAATGTTTTGGGAGACTGCTACTAAAATTACAAGACACAAACTCTTGCATATCTTTGTCATGGTTGCCAATATGCTAGCTGATGTTGATACCTACACTAAATCAATTTTTTATTTTATATATTCTTGTTGGAAAACATGTTTCCTTTTATTAGGGAAAACATGTTTCCTTTTATTCCTCCTAAAAATGTTGACTAATATGTTTCCTTGTTTTACTCCTAGAATTAGGCTAACAAGTTTCCTTGTATTTTTCCTCTCTCTTGTATGCTACAGATAGGACTGCTCTCTCTTGTAAAAGCTATGGAAGTCATAATATATGAAAATCAGATTACTTCCTATTCTTCCTATTCTTCCCCCTTACTTGTTCTATTACACTCTTATTGTCTCACAACATGGTATTTAAGCTTTAGGTACTGTTCCTGCCGGAATTATTGCTCCTGCCAGAGTTACTGTTCTTACCGGAGCACTGTTCCTGCCGGAGTTAAAGCAGCTTTGCATAAACCAAAATATCTTCTTGGTATCAAAGCAGCTTTGCAATTCTATTAGTATTTTGATTTGATAGTCAGTAATTTGTGACTTGAGGAAGATGTCAGAAGTTACACCAAAGGAGTCGAGCAGTCTCAACCAAAAAGAGATCGAGAGGGTGAGATCTCTAATTGCCAACCTTGACAAACCTTCAGGTACTTGTTCATCGACGTATTCAGGTAAGTCTCCATCCTCTGTTGGATTAAATGTCTCGAATACACCTTTTGTCGGCTCCTGGATCATGGATTCAAGAGCTACTGATCATATGACCTATTCACCAAATGTCTTTTCCACATACTTACCCTGCCCAAGCAATAGAAAAATATCCACACCTGACGGTTCTTTGACCACTGTAGCAGGTGTAAGAGATGTTAAAATAGGCCCATCATTGACTTTAAAAAATGTTCTTCATGTCCCCAGATTATCCACAAACCTTGTCTCCATACAAAAGCTTACTCAAGATTTATGTTGCAGTGTGATCTTTCATCATAATTATTGTGTATTTCAGGACCAGAATTCGGGGAAGATGATTGGACATGCTAGAGAACGGAATGGGCTCTATTACCTAGAAACATCGAGCCAGTCAAATATCACCAAGGGCAAACTACCTTCTTCTTTTGTTTCAAAGCTTCATTCGTCCAATGAAGAAAAGGTTTGACTTCACCACGACCGACTGGGGCATCCGTCATTTAGAGTCATTAAAATTTTGTTTCCGTCTTTATTTCAAGGTCTAGATGTTGAAAACTTTCATTATGAAGTGTGTGAACTTGCCAAACACAAACGTGTACCTTTTCCAAGTAGTGATAAAAGAAGCTCTCTTCCCTTTTACCTCATTCACAGTGATATTTGGGGTTCATCTACTATTCCTAATGTTTCTGGGGCAAGATGGTTTGTGTCATTCATTGATGATTGTACTCGTGTCACTTGGCTTTTCTTACTTAAACATAAATCTGAGATCAGTACTGTTCTCCCAAATTTTTGTTCCATGATCAAGAACCAATTTGGGGTCACTATCAAAAGGTTTAGGTCAGATAATGTCAGGGATTATTTCAATCAAGTACTAAGTCCTTATTTTCAAAAGGAAGGAATAGTACACGAGTCATCCTGTGTCAATACGCCACAACAAAACGGAGTTGCGGAAAGGAAAAATGGTCATCTCTTTCAGTCGACTCGAGCCTTCTTATTCCAAAAAATGTGCCTAAATCTTTTTGGGGGGAAGCAGTTCTTACTGCCACTCGTCTTATAAATCGTTTGCCTTCCAGAGTCTTGGGATTCAAGAGTCCAATGGACATACTCTCAACATTCTATCCAAACATACACATTACAAATAATCTTGTCCCTAAGATATTTGGGTGTGTATCATTTGTCCATATTCATAGTCAAAATAGGGGAAACTAGACCCAAGGGCGTTAAAATGCGTATTTGTGGGTTATTCCTCAACTCAAAAAGGGTACAAGTGTTATCACCCTCCATCGAAGAAATTCTATGTCTCGGTGGATGTTACTTTCAATGAACAAACACCTTACTTCACCTCACCTTATCTTCAGGGGGAGAATTCAATACTTGAAGATAAGGACGGGGATTTCTTGCTCGATCTGTTGTCATTTCCTAAACCAGTTTCTAGTAATCCGAGTCATGTGTCTGAGTCAATACCTGAGTCCATGCCAAATCTTGTGTCTGAACCAGTCACGGAAATTTCAGACACTCCTAACTCTGAGAATGTGAGATTTGACAAAGGCAAGGTGTATTCGAGGAAAAAGACAATTGTCCCTGAATCAGTGCAAGTCCAAGAATCCAACCTAGATCCTGAGAATGAGGTAACAATTTCTAATTCTTCATTACAAACTGAAACTGAATCCCATGTAGATAATAATGACCAGGATCTTCCCATTGCTATTAGGAAAGGAACTAGAGAGTGCACAAAATGACATTTCCGTGTCTGGATCTGTCACGGAAATTTCAGACACTCCTAACTCTGCCCTTGAGAATGTGAGATTTGACAAAGACAAGGTGTATTCGAGGAAAAAGACAATTGTCCCTAAATCAGTGCAGGTCCAAGAATCCAACCTAGATCCTGAGAATGAGGTAACAATTTCTAATTCTTCATTACAAGCTGAAACTGAATTAGATAATAATGACCAGGATCTTCCCATTGCTATTAGGAAAGGAACTAGAGAGTGCACAAAACGACCTTTATATCCTCTTGCACACTTTCTTTCTTTTAAACATTTTTCACCATCACATAGAGCCTTTCTTGTTAACTTGAACACCATTACCATCCCTACCACCTTATCCGAGGTTTTGACCAATGAGAAATGGAGACAAGCCATGAATGTAGAAATGGAAGTATTGGAGAAGAATAAAACGTGGGAGTTGGTGAAATTGCCTGTCGGAAAGAAACCCGTAGGGTGTAAATAGGTTTATACAGTGAAATATAGAGCAGATGGGTCAATAGAGAGATATAAGGCAAGGTTGGTAGCCAAGGGATATACTCAAACCTATGGGATTGACTACCTAGAGACTTTTGCTCCGATTGCAAAGATGAATACTGTTAGAATTCTACTGTCATTAGCAGCTAATTATGGTTGGGAGTTACAGCAATTTGATGTCAAGAATGCATTTTTGCACGGAGAACTAGAAGAAGAAATTTATATGGAGGTCCCACTAGGTTATGGGAATAACTTAGGTGTTCATACTGTGTGTAAATTGAAGAAAGCCTTGTATGGACTTAAGCAATCACCACGGGCATGGTTTGGTAGATTTGCGAGAGTTATGATTGCCATGGGGTATAAACAAAGCAAAGGGGATCACACATTTTTCATTAAACACTCACCTTCAGGGGGAGTCACAACACTATTAGTGTATGTTGATGACATAATAGTGACGGGGAATGATGATAATGAGAAACAATTTCTAAGTCGGTGTTTGGCTAAAGAGTTTGAGATCAAAGCATTAGGAAGGCTTAAATATTTTTTTGGGATCGAGGTGGCTCACTCTAGGCAGGGCATTTTTATCTCCCAACAGAAGTATGTTACAGGTCTCCTTAAAGAAACAGGCAAGACAACGTGCAAACCAGCAAGTACTCCAATAGACTAAAATTTTAGACTTGGAATGGCAGAGGAAGACACTGCAATAAATAAGGAAATGTATCAGCGCCTGGTAGGAAAACTCATCTATCTGTCTCGTACATGACCGGACATAGCATACGTAGTGAGTGTGATTAGCCAGTTCATGCATAGCCCAAAGGAAGTTCATCTGCAAGCAGCGTACCGAGTGTTACAATATCTCAAAAGGACACCGGGAAAGAGTGTTTTGTTCAAAAGAAACGGAGGTTTGGTGCTTGAGGCATATACGGATGCTGATTATGCTAGGTCAATAGTTGACAGGAGGTCAACAACAGGATATTGTACATTTCTTGGTGTAACCTCGTGACATGGAGGAGCAAGAAACATGTGGTAACACGGTCTAGTGCAGAGGCAGAATTTCGAGCAATGGCTCAAGGTGTGTGTGAACTACTTTGGTTGAAGATCATCTTAGAAGATTTGAAAATCAAGTGGGATGGACCAATGAGACTTTATTGTGACAATAAGTCTGCAATTAGTATAGCTCACAACCCGGTACAACATGATCGCACGAAGCACATCGAAATTGACAGACACTTCATCAAGGAGAAACTGGAGAGTGGGCTGATTTGTACCCCTTATGTGTCTACACATGGCCAACTTGCGAATGTACTTACAAAGGGGTTAAGTAGCTCAGTATTTCAGAGTTTTGTATCCAAGCTGGGAATGAAAAACATTCATTCACTAGCTTGAGGGGGAGTGTTGGAAAACATGTTTCCTTTTATTAGGGAAAACATGTTTCCTTTTATTCCTCCTAAAAATGTTGACTAATATGTTTCCTTGTTTTACTCCTAGAATTAGGCTAACAAGTTTCCTTGTATTTTTCCTCTCTCTTGTATGCTATAAATAGGACTGCTCTCTCTTGTAAAAGCTATGGAAGTCATAATATATGAAAATCAGATTACTTCTTATTTTTCCCATTCTTCCCCCTTACTTATTCTATTACACTCTTATTGTCTCACAACAATTCTGGTATTATTTCTTCTTCTTTTTTGGGGCGGTTTGGCTACTACTAGCACAAGTGGCAATTTCAAATAATGCACAATAAAAAAATATGGAGGAGTCATATAAGAACAAGAAATAAAAAGCACACCAATATATGTTCCTAAAGAAACATAAAGATGAGATAAATACTAACAGTATCATTTTTGAAAAAGACCAAAGAGGTACGTGTGAGTATAAACCAACGCCTCTTCCAAGATTTCCAACCTAGACCTGCAGATTGCACAAATTCTAAATTAGATCACAGTGAGGAACTCATAAGAACTTAAAGTATATGAGATGATGATAATCTGAAGGAAGGATAGATGAGATATCAACATTCTTGAAAAGGTCCTCAACATACTAAAATTTTTATAGTATGTCCAAAATTGTGAAGCACTGTGAGTAACAGCCATTTAATTAGGCACATCCAAATGTCTAATTTGAATAGATTATGTTTTGGGAAATCTTCAGTGTAAATGTAAGTCTCTTTGTGTGTACAATTACATATACACTTATTTGGATCAAATGAGTAGATGAAATTTTATTTCAGCAAATGTGAGCAAAAACGTTCATGAAATCCCTATCTTATGCAGAAAAATTCATTAATATATTGGCCATGTGTTCAAATGGATAAAATAACTAGCATCAAAAGAATATTGAATGAACACAAGCAAGAATTAAAACCAAGCACAATACTCCCATTTCTAACTTATTCGGGAAGGTGAGACAGTTTCTTGAATGACAAACATTATTTATGTAATCTAAATGACAAAGAGATGGAGAAATTTTCTTTATGTATAAAGCTTCTTAATTTAACTTCTATTTCGCAATCCTTTGATAGTTGTGTTTGGTGTTTTGATTCACGGGGAAGCTTACCTTGTCGATCTTTTTTTCACTTACTATCTTATCGTCCAGCAAGTCATTTTCCTCTAGATTCTTATATATGGAAGGCAAGGGTTCCCTACCAAATTAGGTCTTTTGTGTGGTCCTAGATTCTTGATCAGCTTAAACACTAATGACATTACTCATAGGCGTATTACATATATTTATACGTTATGTGTGTTATGTGTATGCAAGAAAGTGAGTCTCATTCTTATCTGTTTGTTCTATGTCTGTAGGCATGGCAGTTGTGGTGTTTTGTTGTTTGCCTTGTTTGGTCAATGTTAGATTTGTCCCTTTTTAGTGGAAGAGCTTCTCCTATGCAAATTCGGCACTGAGAAGGATGTAAGGATTATTTGAAAATGAATGCCAGGATTTTTTTTGGTCAATGCAATGAATATCAAATTACTTGATAATATAGTGTTTTTTGTGCTTCTCTTTGGGGTCATGTATTAGTAGGCTTTCAAAGAATTTCTTTGTCAAGTCTTTGTAGGATTGGCTTACATTACTTAACTAATACCTCAATATTTTCTCACTTATTTTCTTTGATTTCTTCTGGTTTTCTATTGGGAGGACTTCTTGTCCTCCACATGGGTTGTAATTTCTTCTCTCTTCAACGATGAAATCTTCTTCATTTATTTTTTTATTTTTCTGAAAAGAAAAAAAAAACATGCAAGAAGTGAAAAAGGTCGCAGGAAGCCAAAAATACCAAAAGAAATTATATTACTGACCTTTAGAAGACATGAAAAGGGATCCACTCTTAAAAACCTGCATATAATTTCACCAGATCACAAAGAACATAAAAACCAGCCTTCACTTAAGCAAAATCATTTTTTATGGCAAGCATAGGATAGGTATATCAAGGAACACACATACTTGTCAAAAAGAAAAGTCAAGGGATACACATTCAAGTAGAGTTATCGATTCAATTACTTTTCTGACTAATTCAAGAACTAGCACAAGCATAGAACAGAAATATGGCCAACAACATTTGTTTTATAAGAGAATAAAAGCTGTACTTCCAAAGAGCCCAACGACCCCCTTTTTTTTTTTTTTTTTTTTATCTTGTAATGTAGAGTATATATGAACGCGGCCAAGGAAAAACATAACTTTTTAACCTTGTGCTTCCTATAAAAATAAGAAGCTAAGAGCCTCTGCTAAAAACACCCAAAAGAAGAAAATGCTTTTAGCATACATTGCATAAATTATTTCGAAATAAGCTGGAACTTTGAACACTTTAGCCTATTATATGTCTTTATTGAAAATTAAGTTTTTGCAGGTTTGATATTGTAAATTCTGATAAATTCCAGGGGAGGGGGGGGGGGGGGGAAATAAAAATCCATTGCCTGATAATAACTGATATAATAATATTGATAACAGCAATGTTCATATTTAAGAAACTATTTGTAGGTGCCAAAAAGATTTCACATTTTGTGAAACTGTAAGTTTTCCATGATGAAACACTCAAAAACTCCAGGCCACAAGCAATCACAGTAATGAGTTTCCAATGCCAATATCCAGAATCTGTTTTATGGAGACACAATTGAAACTTAGTTTCATCTTCAACTCATGACCAGTACAAGCAATTCCAAAGCCCAATCAAATTATACTAGTCAAGAACCTAATAATTAACTTACTAGTAACAACGTAAAGTGCATTGTAATTCCTCCACTAAGAGCTGAAAAAAAACTCTCAATTAAACTGGAAACCCAAAATGACTTAAATTTTAAATAATTCTATCTGAAGCAGAGCCATTACTCACTAATTGACTTAAACTGACGTAAATTGACTATAAATATTAGTACATTCTTTTCTTCTGTCATCAACCAAACATATATAAACAGAGGGAAGCTAGTATACCGTGTTTGTAGCTCCGATTAGTGGACGCTCAAACGCCGGCAACGGAGCGGACATTTGCACAGAAATCCAGCACCAAAACTAGGTGCATTTAGAGCGCAATCAATCAAATTAGTCCCACTCTTCAAAAATCGCTACACATTTCAACTAAACGAGCTCTTCGAGTCTCGAATTGAGTGGACTCCGATCAAAAACGAACTCCCGCAAAAAATTAGCTGACGGATGAAGATTGAAGAAGAAGCAGCAGCAAACAAAAACAAAGCTGAGCACTTTCTCTATGTAAAAATGGTAAGGTTGTCCATACTATTATTATTGCTTTGCTTTTCAACTACTCTATACTTTTGGCCCGTGAGTGACTATATATTTTTCTCTGTTATTTTTTAAAATTTTATACTAGTACAATTTAACTTAAGTTCCTTTTAGGACAAAGTTGCATAATTGCTCCTGAGGTTTGGACGGAAGTTCCACTTAGTCCTGAAACCTTTTTTTTTCAAAAGTGCCCAAACTTTGTAAAACCTAGCTCAAATATACCCCTCCCGTTAAAAACCTTTCAACGTGACAAACGGCTGTTAGAAAAAGACTGTGTTCCGTTTTTGACAGCTAACGCAACTAACACAACGAACACAACAAGCAGCTCAAATTATGCCGGCGTAGTTGGCGCAAGCTAAGCTTACTAGCAGGCCTCTTGCGCCATTTTAGCCAGTAAAAAAGTATCAAAACGAAGCCGTCGCCGACAAAGCCTATTCAAACTGCGAAGCCATCCCTTGCGACCAGTTCAAGGTCGCATTCCAAGCCGTCGAGCTCTTGATTGCCAATCACGCCATACTCCCCATGGAGAATGCCCCAGGCGGCAGCATTCACCAAAACTACAACCTTCTCCTCCGGCACCGTCTCTACATCATCGACAAAGTCCAACTCCCCGTCCACCACTGCCTCCTAGCCCTCCCTGGTGTCCATAATGAATTTCTCACTCGCGTAATCAGTTACATTGTTTGAAAATTCTATCTTAAATCCATTTATTTGGGTTGCCTATCCACTAGGCTTAGGGCCTGTTCGGGACTCCTTATTTTAAATGACTTATAAGTTAAGATATAAATTGACTTATAAGTTATTTTAAGTTGTGACTTATAAGTAAAAGTGTTCGACATCAATTTGACTTATAAGTCAAAAATTAAGTTAAAACAAGTTATGAAGGTGTTCGGCTTATAATGACTTATAAGTTAAAATAATGTAAAGATTACTAAAAAGGACATTAATAAAAAGAGGGACAAAATAGAAGAGGGGCAAAATAGACATTACATTTGGTCAAACTAACTTATTTTAAAATGACTTATAAGTCATTTTAAAATAAGTCACAAATAGTTACTTATTTTTTTTGACTTAAAATTCAACTTATAAGTAAAAAAATAAGTCATTCCCGAACACTCAAATAGTAGCAAATGACTTATAAGTTAGTTTGACCAACTTATAAGTCATTCCCGAACACCCCCTTAGTCCCTTGAACAATTCAAAAAGATTAGAAGCTCAAACATCATCAAATGATCTCAAAATTAACCCTAAAATCTAGAAATTCTGCTAAATCACGAAACTCCATAAAAAAACCCTAAAAGCTTGCTTTAAATCCCATCAGATCATTCCATTAGCGCTTGCAAATGACTGGGCTTTGTTCCCCAACAAATTTTGAGTAGAATTAGACCAAAATCAGCAACAAAAAGCTCAAAATAATTATCAAATCTCACCTCAAAAGTATGATAGCGAACTTCTTATTGCAGAGGTAATTTTTAGCCAATTTCTTTATCAATTCAGGTACAATTCAACTACATATGCTCGAAATCAACTCTATAAACATTCCCCTACAACAATTTATTGTTTTAATTCAATTAATTGCAGTTACAAAAAGGGAGATGGGAGAGAGAGAAAAAAGGGAGATGGGAGAGAGAGAAAAGAGGGAGAAGAAAGAGAAAAGAATATTTTTTTATTAAATTTTATTTTTGCCACGTGTTAGTCGCCATTAACAACTATTTGTCACGTTGGAAGGTCTTTTAACAGGAGGGATATATTTGAGCTACGTTTTACAATGTCAGGGGCATTTTTGAAAAAAAAATTTAGGGCTAATTGGGACTTCCGCCTAAACCTCAGGGGCAATTATGCACCTTTGCTCGTTCCTTTTATGTAAGGGACAAACAGATTCTATTTATTAGTTTTTCAGAGTAAGATTCCTAAATATTTTTAACTTATGAAATGATAGAAAATGAAATAATAGGAAATTAAATTTTTCTTAGTTGTGTTTGTGAGTTTAGTAATGAAATCACGACATAAATGTCTTAAAAAAAATTATGTGTTCCAAGTAAGGGCAACTACAGAATTAAAAATAAATTCATCAAACTCATTTTCATTTTCTTAGCTTTCTTACCATCTTGGTCTAGAAATATCTAAGGAAAATTGTGTTTAATTTTTCTTTACTTGTCTTACCTTTCTTGACTTAAACATGGGGTTTCTAAGGAAAATCACAATTTTGCCTTAGCTTTCCTATCATTTCCTTAATTTTAAAAACTCATTGTTGAGTACATATATTTTACCAGATTATCGGTAAATATAAATAAAAGAAATAGCATACTTACATCTTATTTAGTATTAGTCAACAATTATTAGTCAAGGGTATCATGGACTTTGTTGCCGTATTAATCCTTATTCTTGTTTTTCTGTCTCTTCTTGAGTATTTCTGTAATGATTATGAATAGCTCATATCCTTGTAATTAGTATGATGAATATTTATCTAATGAAATAAAATTTTTATGAATATTATTATGTGTATATGTGATGAATGGATGTATATGTGATTAAAGGTCAAATTAGTGACCTAAGACGTGTCATGTGAGTGATTATAAGTGTTATTGTTTGGAATAAGAAAATATAATTTTTTCGAGAAATAACACTAAAACACTATTCACGCAGACTTTTCGAATTACATCACAGCGTCTATTGGAAGGTTAAAGATGTAATCTTTATTTAAAAGTACGAAAGAAAAAGTCAATATTTTGACTAATCGAATGAGTTAGGAAAACTAACTAATAATCAAATTAATTGTTAAGCCCAACTGATAAGCTATTGGGAGTCCAAGAGGAAGGGGTTAGGAGTTCCAAGTATTTATTAATAGAGGCCCAAAGTGAAGTTGGGATATATTGGGGGAAAAAAAAAGAAAAATTGTGGAAGGCAAAAGGAGGGAGTAACGGGTCTTAGAGAAGGAAGGGTTCCTTCACCCTAACCTTTCAATTTCTTCCCTAAATCTTTCTCAATTGATTAGCATAACTGATGAATGGAACCATAAAGAAGATGAAGAGCTGGGAATTGAAGGGAAGGAGCCATAATTGGAGAGCAAGTATGGGTTACTCATTTAGAAAATTCCCAAACCTCTATACTCCCTACCTTGAAGCCTTGAAGCAATTTGCCTAATACGTCCACTTTGTGTGAAATTGAGGAAGAAGAGAGAGTTAGAGGGCCTATGACAGAAGAAGGAGGGCTGCAGGAGAGCAAGGAAAGGAAGAAGAAGAATCATTGCAAAACTTGAATCAAGAGAAAAATCTCTCAAGAGGTAATTCTAAAACCCTAGTTCAATTTTGTTTTTCATGCTTGATTGTGGGAGTTTAATGTTTTGATGGGGGATCATGGAGGACCCTAAGGCATAAGGTGGATATGTTGGAGATTAAATATGATGAATAATGTGTTTATATTCATAAGAATGCATGTAAGACAGATGTAATAGTTAATGGACTCGATGCAGTAATGACTAAAAAAATTGGTGCATTTGGATCGCAACCTATGCAAAAGATAGCGATGGTTTGTGAGTTTTGTGCAGGAGATCATATGAGTGAACAATGTGCCATTAGTTCAATATCAGTGCAGTACTTGGGAAACTACCAAAGTTATCAAGGATTCCAGAATCAATTTTCACCTCAGCGAGAGATGAAGTCAAATATGGAGGAATTGTTGTCCAAGTACATAGCGCAAAACGAGGCTAGGATGAACAAGTATGACGAGATGTTGAGAAAAATCAAAAATTTGTTAGTTTCCAGAGGCATAAAAGATATCTAGAAGGGGGGTTGGATAGATTCTTTAAAACTTTTTCACTTGTTAATAAAGAATATATTATCAGATTTGTTAATTAATAATTTAATTAAGTACAACGGAATATATGATTGAATAACCCCTTAAACATATAACAGATATCACAGTTCTAAGTATTATAATTCTAAGAACAGTTATATGCAGATATAACAGTTATGGTAGTTAATGAACAGTATATAAGTGACACAGTTGTTTTAAGTGGTTCAGAGTATACAAGACTCCTAATCCACTTTCTACTCTTCGAGTAGCAAATCCATTAAGGATATCGTTACAACTTTGAATCACTAAGATTCCTTTAAGACCAGCAGCCTTGGAACTTTAGTACATTAAGTATTCTTTAAGACCAACAATCTTAGAACTTTAGTACGCCTAGTAATCTTCAAGACCAGCAGCCTTGGAACACTGTAAACTAAGACCAGCAGCCTTAGAATCTTTAATACACTAAGTACTCTTCAAGACCAGCAGCCTTGGAATCTCGTTGGTCTCTAAGACCCTTACACTTTGTTTAGAGTGTTTGGTTTTGTGCTACTTAGTTTCCTTAAGCATAAGTTCTGAAGAACTTAGTAGCGAAGCAAGATATTTCTTTTGATCGTAGAGTGAGGCTTTTACAAATCTTGACTTGCTTGATTGAACTTGCTTAATTGTAATCTTCAATCTGTTTGCCTTATATAGATGCCTCTAAATTTCTTCCCGTTGAAATATTCCCGTTGCATCAAGTTCTTCCCGTTGAGACTTGTTGCTGTACTGATGAATAGTTTATTCCTTGGTGTGCCAGTAGTGGGGTGAGTCAGCTTCCATTAGCTTAGACCAAGATAGTGGGAGGCTAACGTGCTCTTTGTTGCTGCATATCATGGCTGTTTGAACCCCACTGACCTTGATTCTCCACTGAGGTCAATTTAGTAATTAGCAACTAACTTGGGAAGATCACTCTACATAGAATACTAACTATCGATCTGGATTTGCACGTTTTTGGTGAAGATCGTAGAGTGCCTTGCTGACTCTACGATTCTGCTTTACGATCTTATCAATCGTAGAGTTTCAGTGAGATCGTAGAGTGACTGTCTGAATTTATTCTACGATATTTGATTATACTTGACGCTGTAGATGAGCTCTGAGATCTTTATTTAGCTCATTGATTATTTAGAGATAGCTTACTTGATTAGCCTGGCAATCTTCTTGAAGATTGCTGTCTTAATCTTGAATGCTCTTTCAGAGGTAGCTCTACGTTTTGCTTGGTCGTAGACTGTCTATGAAAATCGTAGAGTGGCTGACTGTATTTGTTCTACGATCCTAAGAGAGAGCTCTACGAGTCTGACTGAGCTTTACTCTGCGATTGCCTGACAGACTCTACGATCTTGCACTTGGCTCTGCGATCTTGAGAGAGCTCTACGAGTCTGACTGATCTTCACTCTGCGATTGCCTGGCAGACTCTACGATCTCGCACTTAGCTTTGCGATCCTTTGCTGACCGCTCTGCAAGGCTGCCAACTGCTCTACGATCATTCTCTGACTACTCTACGATAATGCCAGAGGTGCTCTACGATAGCTCTTGCAGTGTTCTACGATCAGTCTAGTCTTATCATTTAGCTCATAAGATCAACCTAACAAGTTTTACCTTTTATATCTAAGTCCTTGTACATCATAATCATTTTAAGGACTTTACAATTCAACTACTGAAACACATATACATTAATGTCACAACATCAAATTTACTCATGTGATTCCTAACAATCTCCCCCTATTTGATGTTGACATAAAACTAGTAGTTTCGAATCATTCATCAAGTCTAATACAATTGCTTATAAAGACAAATATGTCTTATTGTACAATAAACAACTATATTTCTAGATAAAAGCATGAGTTTATTGATGTTCAGTTGAATAGAGCAATGTATAGTAGTTACATCAATTCAAAAGAAAGAAAGAAAATACAAAATACTTTAAACATATAGCTTCTTCCTTTTCCTTTTCCTCTCTTGGGTCTTGGAGGGTTTGCTCGTTCCTCTTCAACTCTTTTTCTGTACCTTTCTCTTCCTTCTTCAGTCATCCTCTCAAATTCTTCAATCGTTTCTCTACAAAGGCCCTGAGATTGTCTATGTCTGCCTTCTTCTCCATAGGAGTGAGTCCCATACTGATGTCGATTTAAGAGAGTAGGATCTCCAGCTGGTATGTTGACCCCTGTATGAGTCACTTCAAACGTACGAAGAGGATGACTGTTTAGTGGTATTGCATTAATAGGCCGATCACAAGGAATTGATGAATGGCCTTGATTTTGAGTTTGCTTCACCTTTATTCCTTGTATTTCCCATGTTCCTTGTAGATCCCTGTTCCCGGCCTCTACTCCTTGTATCTCCTTGCTCCGAGCCTCTATTCCCCCTGTCTCTAATATTCTCCCTCTTTATGTCAACATTCAGGGTTCGAACATCATGGGATAATTGTTACATACCTTGCACAAGTTCTTGCATTTGTGAGCGAGACTGAAGAATATCTTTTTGATTTTCTTTTACCATTGCTTCAGTCTGCTCTCGTTTATGGTGTACCAAGGCTAAGGCATGATCTGCCCTTTACATCTACTGGAGGGATGTTTGCTTGAAGTCATGGAGGGAGGTGCTTAGATCAAAGACTTTTTTGGTTATGGCTTTGGAGTGTGTCTTAAAGGATTACTGAAGGGAAACAACTGTTTCTTTATGCTTTGTAATTTCTCTGACGAAGAATTGGTCCCTTTCGCTGATGCTGGCCATTAATTCTTTCAATATCGCCTTTAACCTTTTGGTCAGTTCTGTGCACAAATTTCCAAGGAGGTTGTTGGCAGTCTCGATGATTTTGTTCAGTCGCTCATGAAGCTCAAGAGTGTTTGAGTCAAGATTTTTATTCATAACTTGAGCCATGTGCACTGTTAAGTTAGTTAGTTCATCGGTGGTTGGAATCAAGGTTACACGGTCCAAGATTCGTTGTATGGCTGCTTCAGATCCTTCTTTGTCATTTCCATAAAGATTGGACATAGCTCGAGGAATGTCAAAGTATTCATTGTTGGAAGAGAAGGGAATATCGCTCCGAGTGATACTTGATACATTTTTTTGGGGAATTTTAGGCTGCTCATCTCGTAGTATGAGTGGAAGTATATGAGAGAGTATGGTTTGTATGGATGGTGTGTGTGAGGAGATTACTTGGTCTTGGATCGTAGGGTCAGCATACTTTACGATTTGTGTGTTAATCGTAGGGTGAGGAAACTCTACGATTGCAATAGTGGGGCTAATTTGGTCATCAGTCGTAGAGTTTAGAGACTCTACGACTGGGGGAAGATGGTGCATTTGGTCCATCAGGCATAGAGTTTTGAGACTCTGACTGGGAATGTGTTACGAAGATCTAAGGTAGCATTTCTGAATATCCTCGGGAGCTCATCCAAACAATAGAAGTGTGGTGAAGGAGAGTGATTCAGATATAACTCTTTTGGAACAGATAATGCCTTGTCATATGAGGCATAAGATTCTTCATTCATGATCATCTTTTGTGCAAAATGAATAACTCTTGGGTATCCTTGGGCTAGCTCCTTCACATTTGGATAAGCTTTGTAAGTCCAGAAGAGTTGATCCCAAGATTTGTGAACCAGTGCTCTGTGGAATGGCATTAGAGGCAAGAAGGAGAATAGACAGTTGTAATTGATATGCCTTTGCTCATCCCTAAATTCAGCAAGTATTTCCACTTCTTCTTCTTCATCTTCTTCATCACTGAGCTCCACAAGCTCTACGTTTTCATTGCTTTCTGCAGTTCTTGTTTCTTGAGGGACTGAGGGGACTTTAGGTTCAGTTTCTAAGTGATCCTCCTCCTTATCTTGAGCATTTAGTTCTTCATTGATTATTGCCATAATGGATTCATGGATCCTTGATTGTATGAATGATTGAGCGGGAGAGCTTGGATCATCTTGGGTAGTAGTCTCCCCCTCAGTATGAGCATTATTGAACTCAGCAACTTCAGCTTGCTCCCCCTCAATTGGGGCATTTGTCTTAGAAGTAGGAGGGCTGACCTCATTTTCAATGGCTGCAACTATAGCTTCAATGATCCTTGATTGGACCAAGGAGTCATTGGGCGAGCTTGGATCAGGTGTTAGCATCTCCCCTTTAGAGCCAGCTTCCCTCTGTTCTAAGGCCTTCTTCTTCCTTTTCTCTCCAGCTTTCATCTTGATCAGTCTTCTTCTTACTCTTTTTGACACTGACTCAGGTTCAATGATCTTCTCAACCAATTTTTCATGCTCTTCTTGAGGTTACACCGGCTCCGGTGTAACAACCATCCTAGCCATTTCAGTTTCTTCAGCAGTATCCACTATGTTTGACTCTACAATCGGAGAGTTAGAGTGCTCTACGATCTTAGGTAGACTGTCCTTTCCTGAATGCTTGTTACATTTTTCCTTCTTATGAATCAACTGAGAGAGTGGGATTATCTCATCAGTGTTTTCTTTCGTTTGCTTCTTCTTCTTCTTCTTTAGGGGCTTGTCTGCAGTTGAGACCAGAGATTTATAGGTAGGCATTGCAATAGAGCCCTGAGAATCTTCTTGTTTAGAGCCCTGAGGTGCCTCTTTTGGCTCTTCCATCTTCTTCTTTCCCTTATTTTTCCTAGCCAGAGTAGTGGACTACATATCTACTTCATTAAATCCTTCTTCAATGAGAGGCATTTTTCTCTTTAGTGAAGGTTTTTGCACCTCACTTTGAGTCTTTTCACTATCTTCTGACTGTATTGACCTTAGATTCTCAACTGGATTCCTCTTCCAGTTCTCAAACAACTTCTGGGTGATCCTTTTATTGCAATTTAGGGCCTCTCCTTCATTATCCCCAATTTTATCTCCCAGTGCTTTTTGAAGGATGATACTTATAAACCTTCTATAAAACATCTTTTTTACACCTTTGGTCCTTTCAACATTGAGGACCCAGTTCCCAATCCATTCTAGCAGCACAGCTCCATAGTTTATTTGGGTCTTCTTCACAATGGCAGTCATGATTCTCAGCTGAAGCTCGCTGACAAAATCGTGAACTGAATCCTTACAAAGGATACACTTGCCAACCACATCTGCTAGGAATTTGTATCTCTGGGGAAATTCCTTTTTCTTTAAGTCCTTTAGCCCTGAGTTCTTTTTGTGATGCATAAGCTTTAACCCTTCGTTTGTATCGATGTACTGTAGAATCGTGAGACCTTCATTGTTGAAGCCAAGGACAATGTTGATTTCTGAAGCGCCCAGTTGAAGTGAAACTCCTTTGACTTTTGTTGAAAAGATGCCATCACTGTAGACTCCATTGTTGTAGAATTCCCTCACATATTTTGAGTACACTCAGGTGTTGGTGTCGAGGGCTTTGTAGAGTCTTGCTTTTCTCAGCAAAGTGATGATCCTCTTAAATCTCTTTTCAGCATTATCGAAATTCTCTGCCTGATATGACTAGGGAAGGAGCCATTTCTGATTGCTTGATTTTTGCTGAAACAGAGACGAATGTGTCTAAGTTTTGTGAAGCTTTGAGAGTTAGGGTTTCGAAGGAGAGAGAGAAAGAGGGACTTTTGAAATTTTTGAGATCAGATCCCGTAAATAAAGAGTAAAAGTCATAAAATAATTTAAACTTCCCTCTTAATTTGCTGAGTGGGACACGTGTTTAGTTATGAAGGGGGACACGTCTTTTATTCTGCAGGATAAGACTATTTGACCCTTAGCTCCCCCTGAGCTCTACGATTCCTCCTTGAGTCATTTCCACTCTATAAACACTGAGCCACTCTATGATTTCAGTTCTGCTAGTTCATTTCATAGCTTTCTTTCTGCAGAGTTAGTATGTTCCAAAGCATAACATTATGGGTGTAAATTTAGCATTCCTAACTCACTTATTAACATGTTAAATCTTGATTCAACCAAAGGTTTTGTAAAGACATCAGCAAGTTGGTTTTCAGTTGGAATATAATGCAATGATATACTTCTATTTTGCACATGATCTCTAAGGAAATGATATCTATATCTATATGCTTGCTTCTTAAGTGCATGACAGGATTATGAGTTATAGAAATAGCACTTGTATTATCATAATATACAGGGATAGATTTAAACTCAAACCCATAGTCGGCTAGCTAATTTTTCATCCATAAGATTTGTGCACAACAACTGTTAATTACACAAATATAGCGGAAGCGCGATAAAATCAGATTTTAAAATTTTATACAAACCATCACCATGATCTTTTTTGTGCTCAATTATTAATTAAACGAAAGAGATAGAGAATAAGAATTATACCCTCATAGAACCGTGCTTCCTCGGGGTACAGGTTCAACTCCAAACCCTTTCGCGTTCTCTTTGAAATTCACCGATTAGATTCTTTCCTTTAATCAACGTTTGCCACCCAATTGTTTGGCCTCTAGAGATGATCCACCAAGGAATAATACGTATTCAAGAAGATGGGTGTTGCCAAAACCCTAATTTCTATCTCTATATAAATTCTAATTACTCTCTCAAATCTTATGGAAACGTATGTAACCCTAATCCATAATAAGACTCCTCTTATTTATAGATATAGGCAACCCTCCTAAACTATTTAGAAATAGGGTTTATTTTCATTACACTCTTTTAATTAATTAAACTCCTAATCCAATTATAAATTTATGAGAGTGCTTTTATTAATTAATTCCCAAACCCTTTTAGGAATTAAATGATAATAACGGTAATAATAATAATAATAATAATAATAATAATAATAATAATAAGACTCCTCTTATTAATTTATATTTAATATTTCTAAAATATTAAATAATAAATATTAAGCTATTTAATTTATTCTATCACCATAGATTAAATTAAATACACTTAACTTATTATTACAATTATGTCATTTACTTCTTAAATAAATATTTTTCTTTTGCGGTGTGACCCTTTAGGTTCTCCATATTAAACCGGTTGTGAATAAATTAATTAGAACAATTCTAATCTTATTTAAATAAATAAATTAAACTATTTAATTTATTTAAATAAATAATATTTATTCTACAATAAGGGTAAGCCCTCTTAGCGATCATCGACTTTCTAGATAATATAGATTTTAACATTAATCACAAAAGAACCTTTCAGTAAATAGTTACCGTACAATTCAATCCTTCTACGATACAATGTCCCAATCAAATATAAGACATTGAATTACTGTCAAGTTTTATTTTATTTGATTATATGTATTTCGATTCTCAAATGTACAACTCTAATTAATGCAAATTAGAAACACCTTTATAATTTCATTCTGCTTTGGCCAAAGACTTCTGAGTTGTCATTTATCGAATCACATAGGACATTCTCTTCTTTTACTAGAAGTGGTAAATTCTTTGTCGACCATTCACCTATCTCCATGTATAACTTATTATACCCAATCATACCCTTTGATATACCCTAAAGGTCTTAAGGGACATGTCAAAGTATAAATCATCATACACAAGTCTAAGGATCACTTGTACTTCTATCACTAGAAGAATTCCTATTGACAGGCAAGTAAAATTCCATTAGGTATTCTTTTAGCGAGTCACGTTTAGTGAACTTATTCTCCAATAAACACCTACATACTTAGTTTAGTGTCTCCACACAAATGATGATGAGATCAATCATCCTCTTCCTAAGAGCAAACAAAGTATGTACTAATCTATCCGGATTCACTAATCCCCTTTTTAATAATCCAACGATTAGGAACGATTTTAGTTTTAAGCTTTCTAAGAATTTAGATTTCATTAGCATGATCAACATCATGATTCTAAAAGCATTGCTCAAAACTATGAGTTTATCACATATAAAATAACAGCACAATGTAGATAAAGTAAAATGCCTTTAATAAATTAATCATTTTTATTAATAAATGAATATTACAAAATATATGCTACATCATATCAAATATGATTGGCTTGTGTGCATACTATTTTCAATCTCCCACTTGCACTAAAGCCAATCGCCATTGTATCTAATACCCATCTTCTCTAAGTGAGGATCAAACTGCTGTTGGGTTAAAGCTTTAATAAATGGATCTGTAATGCTATTCTGAGAATTCACTATCTCTATAGTGACTTCTCCCTTTCAATGATTTCTCTAATCATATGAAAGTGCTGCAACACATGTTTGGATTTCAGATGAGGCTTAGGAACTATTCCTAATTCTATAGTGAACTTTTCATCCAAACAACCAACTTTGCAGCTTCATTTACAGTTATATACTTTGTCTTTGTCACTAAATCAATAACTATTTACTGTTTGGAACTCTTTCCGACTCACTGCAACACCGTTCAAGATAATCATATACCTTAAAATGGATTTGGTGTCATCTTAGTCAATCTGAAAAACTTGAGTCTATATAGCCCTCTAGTTTCAATTCAGATCCACCATAAAACACATCCTTAGTTCTTCTTAAGTACTTTAGGATGTTTCTCATTATCCTATAGTGATCTTCTCCAGGAACAGACTGATATTTACTTATCACATTTAGTGCATAAATAATATCTGGTCTCGTATATTTCATCGCATATATGATAGTTACTGTTGCGATCTCTCTTTACAGGTGTCTTTGGGGATAATTGTTAGAGAGATTCACCCCATGACTCATCAACATGAGACTTCTCTTGGAGTTTGCCATTCTAAACCCCTTTAGAATCAAATGAATGTACGTTCCTTGGGTTAAACTAAGCATCCTTGTAGATCTATCTTTATAGATCTTCATCCCCAAAATATAGGATGCTTCAACCAAATCTTCCTTGGAGGAATGTTAGACAACATTATCTTTACTGATTATAGCATTGGTATGTCTTTTCCTATCAGTAGTATATCATCATATAGTACTAGGAATGTCACTACGCTATCACTAACCTTCTGTACACATTTGGTTCATCTGCATTTTTGATAAAATCAGAATCCTTTAATTGTCTTATTAAACCGGATGTTCCATCTTCGAGAAGCTTGCTTCAATCCATAAATGGATCGTTATAGCTTACATACTCAATTTGCTTCAACCTTTGAAACAAATCCCTCTGGCTATATCATACATACATTCTCCTCAAGTCTTCATTGAGGAATGACGTCTCCACATCCATTTGCCAGATTTCGTAATAATAAGTTGCAATCACAAGCAAAATCCGAATGGACTTGAGCATTGTTACTAGTGATAAGATTTCATGATGGACAACTCCTTGCCATTATTTGAAATCTTTTGTCACTATTCTGGCCTTATAGGTCTCCACCTTGCCATCTGCTCCAGTCTTTCTCTTAAAGACCCATTTACACTCTATATGCACTATGCCTTTCGGTGGAGTAACCAGAGTCTATATTTGGTTCTCATACATGGAATCCATTTTGGATTTCATGGCCATCTACCATTTCTCTGAGTGTCTACTACTCATAGCCTCATCGTATATAACTGGATCATCATCCTCTATGATGCGTACCTATCATCATCATCCTCTATGATGAATCCATACCTACCAGGTATCTTCGGTAGTTAATGAGTGGGTTTTATACCTACGAATTAGATATCTTTTGAACCCAATTCTTTGCTATCTTTAGGTATTTGTAGTGCCTATTTACTTATTTTATGCTTTTGTTGTGTAGGGAGCAACCTTGGACGACCGTGGCGGTAATTGCCACTTTCAGGGGCAAAAGAGTAATTTCAGCAGGAAAGAGGACCTCACCGCGACGAGCTCCCTAGGCCTGGCTCCGGGGCGAGCTCTCACCGCGGTGAGCTCCCTAGACTAAATCTGGCGCCGGGGCGAGCTCCCCAGGCCATTTTTCTCGCCGGGGCGAGCTCGTCGTTTTGTAGGTGCGGCTGGCTTTGTCTTGTTCTGCAGAAGTGGCGCACCAAGAGAGGATTTTCAGGAACGGGAATATAAGGAGAGAGAAGGAAATTATCAGGCATACAGGGAGTTATTGTGCTAGGTATTGGACATGCTACATCATTAACATACCATTGTACATCATCCAAACCCTAGTTTTTGAAAACAAGGAACAAGGAGAGTTACTATCTGCAATTCATCAACTCAAGGAGGAGAGGAGCACGAAATAGGAAGGCAAGAGCTGGAGAAGAGGAACTACACCATACCAATTGGGGAATCTCATCAAAAAGGGGTGTATCTTCATATGTTTTAGTTCTTCATTCTTATTTTGTAATTCCAAACCATGTATTATAATCTGATTATGATGTTATTGAGATTGAACATGAGCTAAACTTTTCATTCTAAGATTGCAATGGAACCCAACTTGCAGTTTAAATTGAATGCTCTCTCTTTGAATGGTAGTTAGACATTACATGAATTGGAGTTCATAACCTTTACTTAAGGATTAATTGCTTGGCCCGTAATTACCTTGGTAACTTATATGGAATTGAGAGAGGAAGTATAGGTTGAGACCTAGTTATGAATTCATGTGAAAGTTGGATATTCTTTATGGATAATGTATGAGATTATGTGATGTGAGTCTTATGTATTATTCTTGAGGGTTGATAATTTGATTGTATTTAGGATAGACATATACCTAAATACCACATGTATCCAATTGAGAATCCGTGTTTAATGATTTCTATTGCGAAAGTTGGTAATTGATAGAGTAGTTAATGAGGTTTTGTGACATACACCTTACTAATTGTTCTTGATATGAGAATCTTACTAGTGTGTAGAATAGAGATATATCTATACACCGTAATGGGAAATATGTATTTGACCATCGAGAGAGGCTTATATATACTTGTGATTTCTCGGATAACAATTCTTATGTTCTAATTTACTAGACAAGAGAGAGTATGATGTTTAAATGAAGAGTTGGGGGAAATTGTAATCTTAGATCTTTTTATCTTGAATTTTACCCGTGTTTAGTTGAACGTTGTTTTCTAAATTGTCTTTATTTAGTGTTAACCAACAACAAAAACAAATCATATTGTCATTGTTTAAATTATATTTATTTTTCATGCGATTGATATTTGGTAATTATTTAATATAATTCCTCGTGGGTTCGACACTTTACTTATCTTATATTACTTGTGGACCGTGTATACTTGCGCGTGTTTTATTGATTGCGAAATCAAGCAACAGTAGTCTTCCAGGTTTACGATTCGGTTGTGGTACAATATGTCTATCTACAGGTTCCTCGGTTCAACTTATAGTGTTTTGTGGTTCTTGAACTTCTTCAAGATCTATTTTTCCTCCTACTAGCCACTTCAAGTATAAACTCCTTTACCCAAAAAGGTAGCGTGTTTCACAACAAACACCTTTTGCTCAGTAGGATTATAGAAATGATACCCTAAACTTTCTTTAAGATATCCCACAAATGTACTTGTCAGATTTTGTCCCAAGATTATCCTTTTAAAACATTTTCACATAACCTGGACAACCCTAAATCTTAACATGCTTAAGACTGGGTTTCTTCCCTGTCCATAACTCATATGGAGTCTTGGGGACAGATTTTGAGGGTACCTTATTTAGTGGATATGCAGTCGTTTCTAGGGCATAACCCTAGAAGGATACTGGAATGTCGGTAAAAATCATCATGGACTGCACCATGTCCAACAAGGTACATTTTCTCCTTTAAGATACACCAATCAATTATTGCGTATCGGGATGTGTCCATTGTGAGAAAATACCATTATCTTTAAGATGGTTGAGAAACTCATTGCTTAAGCATTCCTTCCTCGATCCGATCGAAGAATCCTAATACTTTTGCAAGTTTACTTCTCTATTTTACTTCTGAATTCTTTGAATTTATTAAATGATTTAGATTTGTATTTCATCAAATATATATATCCAAATCTTGAATGATCATCAGTGAAAGTAATAAAATAAGAAACCTTCCTCGTGTAGTCGCTGTCATAGGTCCACATACGTCTGTGTGTAACAACGCTAACAACTCTGTAACTTTTTCTCCTTTTCCACTAAAAGGAGATTTAGTCATCTTACCTATGAGACAAGATTCACAAGTTGGATATGATTCGTAATCAAATAGCTCTAAAAGCCAATCTTTATGTAACTTGACTAATCTTGTTTCATTAATATGGCCGAATCTAAGTGCCACATAAAGGTATAATTAATATCATCTCTTTTCCTTTACTAATTTGTTCAATTTACAAAATATTTCTCATATAAGTCAAGTGTATAAAGTCTATCAAGTAATCTTTCAGTTCCAAACAAAACACTATTATTATAAATAGAACAACCATTGTTTTTAAATATAATATCAAGTTCTTCCTTGTCCAATAACGGAAAGAAATAATGTTTCTAACGAGAACTGGAACATAATAACAACTTATTAACTTAATAGCCCTGCTCGTAGGCAACACTAAACTATAAGTTCCTACGGCTAATGCAGCAACCGTTGCTCCATTCTCCACACGCAGGATTACTTCCTCTTTATTTAGCTTTCTACTTCTGCTTAGTCTCTGCATCGATTTGCATATGTGAGAACTACAACCGGTATCCAATACCCAAGTAGAACCTTGACTTATAAAAAGATTTATTTCAATCATGAACAAACCTGTATCTGTAACCGAAGCTTCACTAAGCTTCTTCTGGTTAGCTTCTGCAAGATACTCTTTGCAGTTTCTTTTCCAGTGTCTAGGCTTATTGCAGTGGAAGCAAACTCCTTTGCTATCCGCATCAATTTTCATCTTATTGTCCTTTGTATTTGCCTTTACTTTTGCCTTTTTTGAAATTTTCTTCTTTTTAAAAGACCCTTTGGTCCTCTTCCTTTTCTCGGAAGACTTATCTACTAGTAACTTGGTCTTTCTTGGCTGGAAAGTGACTCTTTACAGTTTTCAACATGTTTAAGCAACTCACAGGCTGACATCTAGCTTGTTCATGTGGAAATTTACAACAAATTGTGAGAAAGTCCGAAAGCGATTGCAAGATCAGATCTTAGATTAACTCTCCATCCATTATAGAACCCAGTTGTCCCAATTATTCAACCAGATTGATCATTTTGAGGACATGTGTCTGTACTGTAGTGCCATCGGTCATTCTAAATCAAAAAAGCACCTTGGATATCTGTTATTTAGTAGTCCTACTTTCCTCACCATACAACTCCTTGAGGTACAGGAGTATAGTAGGAGCATCCATAGTTTCATGTTGACGCTGAAGCTCGTTACTCATGGATGCGAGCATGATGCATTGAGCCATGGTTACATCATCTTGTCACTTTCTAAAAGTAGCAATCTCTTCCTTAGAGGTTGTTTCTGTAACCATTGCAGGGACATGCGAATTAAGGATATAAGATAGCTTTTCAGCCGTGAGAACTATTCTTAAATACCTTAACTAATCCATATAATTCGGTCTGGTTAACTTATTAGCATCCAATATGCTCTGCAGTGATAGTGATTTAGACATTGTAAAATTCTGTAAATGAAATTTATAATTTAACAACATTTTAACACACATTCATTTTATTAATTACCAAAATAAATTAGGTCTTTATTTAAATTGGGATCTCCCACTATTTTTATCAAACTATATTACCCTCAATATATAGTTCGACAAATCTAATTAAAGACTTGATAGTGAGAATAAAGATTCCATTTCAAATGTATATAGCCTTGCGGTGACACAACAAACTATATATAAATAAATAGATAGACAACTATTGTCAATTACATCACTATGTAACTCCTTTTAATTTTACCTCTTTTGATCAAGTGGTGACACATCCGAATCAAAATTATCTAAGTTAAGTCCAACCTAGCACTTCCATATAAGTAAAGAGAAAAACACCGTCCTTGAGGTGACACAACAAAACAACACCGTTCAATTTCTTTATAAGCATCATATGTGATAAAACAACATCTCAAAAAATTAAAATAAGTCTTGTAGTGACACGACAAACTTATATTGATTAAGTGATACTCTAGAAGGCGACGATTGATATTCCAAATATCTTTGAATGTTTTAACTTAATATGATTTCTTTGAGGGTTTTGTTATTATTTGTCTCATCTTGTTTAGCGCACATGCACATATATATATATAAAATACGCGTCATATTATTTAACATGTGAAACATGTTGTATAATATATAATATATATAGTAAACATGCACATATAGAATACTCTATTCTACCTGGATTGATTATGAACTTTTATTTTAGTTTGGTTCACTAGAGTCACCAAGTGAACCAAAAGGTCAAACCTAGGGTGCAAGAACTGAATTTAAATATAACTATTATATTTAAATCCCGGGATTCATTACAAAAGGGTCTTCAAGCGCTCCTTGCTCCTTTGTCTCCAATTCTTCAAAATAATTCTAACTAATCCTATTACATAAACTATTTACAATAAATAGAAACCTTGATCAGTAGTCAAAAGAAAGTACATAGGAGGAAGATAGAATTTACATTAAGAAAAACTAGAGAAGACGATGTACATAGTCCCTATTTATAAAACTCATTCATTCATGCATTCTCATAGAATAAAATCCAATCAATCATTGGTCAATAGTCTATAACCAATCTTATTTATTATCATACATATCACCATATGCATCAATAAATAACATTCATCTCATGAATAATAAAACCATTCCATATATGCATCGATATCATTTCATGGGCAAAACATTTGCTAATATTTAGTTTTGAAACAAAATAAACTCTTTTATTTTAATCAAAACCAAATCAAAATTAAACTCCTTTAGTTTTAGCAACATGGAATCCTATTCCAGACAAAGTAAGCATCTTTATTTTAAACATACTCCAATTGAATAAACTATTTACTTTAATTGAAGAAGAAAACAAGTTTTCAAAATCTGCAGACCGGCGCTGCCGTGCTCCAAAATGAACTAGGAGCGGCGTAGCCGCGTTGCGTCGCAGATGCAGAAAACTCAGATTTTGCCAAGAAAATTGATTGAATCACATACCCCCATACATACATGGAATTATCAAAATCGATAATTAACACAAGGATTGACTCTGATACCACTGTTAGGTTTGTATATTATGCGAGCATGCAATCAAATTACACAAATATAGCGAAAGCGCAATAAAATTAGATTTTAAAATTTTATACAAACCATCGCCATGATCTTTTTTTGTGCACAATTATCAATTAAACGAAAGAGATAGAGAATAAGAATTATACCCTAGTAGAACCGTGCTTCTTCGGGTATAAGTTCAACTCCAAACCCTTTCGCGTTCTCTTTGAAATTCACCGATTAGATTCCTTTATTTGATCAACATTAGCCACCTAATTGTTTGGCCTCTAGAGGTGATCCACCAAGGAATAATACGTATTCAAGAAGATGGGTGTTGACAAAACCCTAGTTTCTATGTCTATAGAAATTCTAAGTACTCTCCCAAATCTTATGGAAGCGTATGTAACCCTAATCCATAATAAGACTCCTCTTATTTGTAGATGTAGGCAACCCTCCTAAACTATTTGGGAATAGTGTTTTATTTTAATTAAACTCTTTTAATTAATTAAATTCCTAATCCAATCAAGAATTTATGAGAGTACTTTTATTAATTAATTTCCAAACCCTTTTAGGAATTAAATGATACTAATAGTAATAATAATAATAATAAGACTCCTCTTATTAATTTATATTTAATATTTTTAAAATATTAAATAATAAATATTAAGCTATTTAATTTATTCTATCACCATAGATTAAATTAAATACACTTAACTTATTACAATTATGCCATTTACTTCTTAAATAAATATTTTTCTTTTGCGATGTAACTATTTAGGTTCTCCATATTAAATCAGTTGTGAATAAATCAATTAGAATAATTCTAATCTTATTTAAATAAATAAATTAAACTATTTAATTCATTTAAATAAGTAATATTTATTCTACAATAAGGGTAAGTCCCCTTAGCGATCAACGACTTTCTAGATAATATAGATTTCAACATTAATCACAAAAGAATCTTTCAGTGAATAGTTACTGTATAATTCAATCCTTCTGCCATACAATGTCCTAATCAAATATAAGACATGGAATTACTGTCAAGTCTTATTTTATTTGATTATATGTATTTTGATTCTCAAATGTAGAACTCTAATTAATGCAAATTAGAAACACCTTTCTAATTTCATTCTGCTTTGGCCAAAGACTTCTGAGTTGTCATTTATCGAACCACATAAGACATTCTCTTCTTTTACTAGAAGTGGTAGATTCTTTGTCGACTATTCACCTATCTCCATGTATAACTTATTATACCCAATCATACCCTTTGATATACTCTAAAGGTCTTAAGGGACATGTCAAAGTATAACTCATCATACACAAGATACTATGATGATCTCAAGTCTAAGGATCACTTGTACTACTATCACTTAAGGAATTCCTATTGACAGGAAAGTAAAACTCCATTAGGTATTCCTTTAGTGAGCCACGTTTAGTGAACTTATTCTCTAATAAGCACCTACATACTTGCTTTAATGTCTCCACACAAATGATTATGAGATCAATCATCCTCTTCTTAAGAGCAAACAAAGTATGTACCAATCTATCCGGATTCACTAATCCCCTTTTTAGTAATCCATCGATTAGGAACGATTTTAGTTTATGAGCTATCTAGAATTTAGATCTCAATAGCATGATCATCATCATGATTCTAAAAGCATTGCTCAAAACTATGGGTTTATCACATATATAATAACAACACCATGTAGATTAAGTAAATGCCTTTAATAAAGAAATTCTTTTATTAATAAATGAATAAGATTACAAAGTATATGCTACATTATATCAAATATGATTGGCTTACGTGCATACTACTTTCAATCTCCCACTTGCACTAAAGCCAATCGCCATGGTATCTAATACCCTTCTTCTCTAAGTGACGATCATCCTGCTATTGGATAAAGCTTCAGTAAATGGATATGCAATGTTGTTCTTGAGAGTACACTATCTCTATAGTGACTTTTCCTCTTTCAATGATTTCTCTAATCAAATGAAAGTGCCGCAACATATGTTTGAATCTAAGTTGAGACTTAGAAACTATTCCTAGTTCTATAATAAACTTTCATCCAAACAATCAACTTGCAGCTTCATTTACAGCCATATACTTTATTTTTGTCACTATACCAACAACTCTTTGATGTTTGGAACTTTTCTAATTCACTGCACCACCATTCAAGGTAACAATTTACCCTAAAGTGGATTTGTTATCGTCTTGGTCAGTCTGAAAAACTTGAGTCTGTTTAACCCTCTAGTTTTAATTCAGACCCACCATAAATCATGATCACATCTTTAGTGTCGGTTAAGTACTTTAAGATATTTTTCACTGTCAAACAGTGATCTTCTCCAGAATATGACTGATCAACATCAGATCTTGTACATTTCATTGCATACATGATAGTAACTCATGCGATCTCTCTTTCATTAGGGACAATTTAAAGAGATACACTCCATGACTCATCATCATGAGACCTCTCTTAGAGTTTGCCATGCTAAATGCCTTTAGCATCGAATGAATATACGTTCCTTGGTTAAGTCGAGCATCCTTTTAAATCTATATATATAGATTTATATCCCCAATTTATAGGATGCTTCTCCTAAGTCTTTCTTGGAGGAATGAGACAATTTTATTTTTACTGATTGTTACGCTGGTATGTTATTCCTTATCAGTAGTATATCAACATATAATACTAGGAATGTCACAACGCTCCCACTGACCCTTTTGTATACACTAGGTTCATTCTCATTTTTGATAAAATCAAACTCTTTTGATTGTTTCATCAAAACGAATATTCCGTCTTTGAGAAGCTTGCTTCAATCCATAAATGGATCGCTGTAGCTTACATACACGAATTGTTTCAACCTTTGAAACAAATTCCTCTGGCTGTATTATACATACATTCTCCTCATGTCTTCATTGAGGAAGGATGTCTCCACATCCATTTGCCAGATTTCGTAATAATAAGTTGTAATCACAAGCAAAATCCGAATGGACTTGAGCATAACTACCGGTGAGAAGATTTCATGATGGACAACTTCTTGCCATTATTTGAAATCTTTTGTCACCATTCTGGCCACCTTGCCATCTGCTCCAGTCTTTCTCTTAAAGACCCATTTTCGCTCTATAGGCACTATGCCTTTCGGTGGAGTAACCAAAGTCTATACTTGGTTCTCTTACATGGAGTCCATTTTGGATTTCATGGCCATCTACCATTTCTCTCAGTGTCTACTACTCATAGCCTCATCGTATATAACTGGATCATTATCCTCTATGATACGTACCTCATCATCATCCTCTATGATGAATCCATACCTCCTAAGTATCTTCGGTACTCTTCCAGATTTATGATTCGGTTGTGGTACAATAGGTCTACCTACAGGTTCCTCGGTTTGACTTATAGTGCTTTGTGGTTCTTGAACTCCTTCAAAATTTATTATCCTCCCACTAGCTCCTTCAATGATAAACACCTTTATCCGAGAAGGCAGCGTGTTTCGCAACAAACACTTTTCGCTTAGTAGGATTATAGAAATAATACCCTAAACTTTCTTTAGGATATCCCACAAATCTGCACTTGTCAGATTTTGTCCCAAGCTTATCCTTTTGAAACCTTTTCACATAAGCTGGACAATCCCACATCTTAACATACTTAAGACTAGGAATCCTCTCTATCCATAACCCATATGGAATCTTGGGGTCGAATTTTTGAGGTTACCTTATTTTGTAGATATGCAACCGTTTCTAAGGCATAACCCCAGATGGATATTGGAATGTCGGTAAAAATCATTATGAACTGTACCATGTCCAACAAGGTACGATTTCTCCTTTTAGATACACCAATCAATTATTCCCTATCAGGAGGTGTCCATTATGAGAAAATACCATTTTGAGATGATCTAGAAACTCATTGCACAAGTATTCCTTCCTCGATCTGATCAAAGAATCTTAATACTTTGTTAATTTGTTTCACTTCTGAATTCTTTAAACCTTTCAAATGATTAAGACTTATATTTCATCAAATACACATATTCAACTCTTTGAATGATCATTTCCTTTTCTTTTTACTAGTTTGTTCAATTTGAAAAATTATTTTTCATATAAGTTGTTAAGTATACGAAGTCCATCAAGTATTTTTCTAGTCCTATACAAAACATCATTATTATAAATAGAATAACTATTGTTCTTAAATATAATGCCAACACCTTCCTTGTCCAACAACAGAATGGAAATAATATTTTTAAATAGAACTGGAACATAATAACAACTTATTAACTTAATAAACTTGCCCGTAGGCAATGCTAAACTATAAGTTCCTACGGCTAATGCAGCAACCTTTGCTCCATTCCCCACACATAAGGTTACTTTCTCTTTGTTTAGCTTTCTACTTCTACTTGTTCTCTACATTGGATTACATATATGAGAACTACAGCCGGTATCCAATACCCAAGTAGAAACTTGACTTACAAAAAGATTGATTTCAATCACGAACAAACTGTATCTGTAACCGAAGCTTCACTAAGCTTCTTCTGGTCAGCCTCTGTAAGATTTTTCTTACAGTTTCCTTTCCAGTGTCCAGTCTTATTGCAATGGAAGCAAACTCCTTTGCTATCTGTATCAGTTTTGTTCTTAGTGTCCTTAGTTATTGCCTTTCCTTTTGCCTTCTTTGAATCTTCTTCTTTTCAGAAGATCCTTTGGCCCGCTTCCTTTTCTTGGAAGAATCATCTACAAGTAAGACTTGGTCTTTCTTGGTTGGAAAGTGACTCCTTACTATTTTCAACATGTTAAGTAACTCAGGCAGGCTGACATCTAGCTTGTTCATGTGAAAATTCACAACAAATTGTGAGAAAGAGTCCAGAAGTGATTGCAAGATCAAATCTTGGATCAACTCTCCATCCATTACAAAACCCAGTTATCCCAATTGTTCAATCAGATTGATCATTTTTGAGGACATTTGTCTATACTGTAGTGCCATCTGTCATTCTAGATCGAAAGAACTCCTTAAATATCTGATATCTAATAGTCCTACTTTCCTCACCGTTCAACTCCTTGAAGGTGCATGAGTATAGTAGGAGCATCCATAGTTACATGCTGACGCTGAAGCTTGGTACTCATGGATGCGAGCATGATGCATTGAGCCAACTGTGCATCACCTTGCCACTTTCTAAAAGTAGCAAGCTCTTCCTCAGAGGCATTGTCTGCAACCATTGCAGGGATAAACATATTAATGATATAAGATAACTTTTTAGTCTTCAGAACTATTCTTAAATTCCTTAACCAGTATATGTAATTCGATCCGGTTAATTAACATCTAATATGCTCCGCAATGTTAGTAATTTGGACATTGTAAAATTCTGTAAATGAATTTGTAATTTAACAACATTTTAGCATACATTCATTTTATTAATTACCAAAATAAATTAGGTCTTTATTTAAATTGGTATCTCCCACTATTTTCAACAAATTATATTACCCTCAATATATAGTTCGGCAAATCTAATTAAAGATTTGCTAGTGAGAATAAGGATCCTATTTCAAATATATATAACCTTGTGTGACACAACAAACTATATATAAATAAATAGGAAGACAACTATTATCAATTACATCACCACGTAACTCCTTGCATTTTGCCTCTTAGATTATTTTGATCAAATGTGACACATCCGAATTAAAATTATCTTAGTTAAGTCCAACCTAGCACTTCCATATGTGTGAAGAGAAAAATACCGTCCTTGTGTGACACAAAAAAACAGTAATGTTTAATTCCTTAATAAGCATCAAATGTGATAATGTAACATCTTAAATATTTAATACTTGTCTTGTGTGACACAACACACTCATATTAAATATTCAATACTCTATTGCTTTACCATACTAGAAGGCGATGTTCGATATTTCAAATATCTTTGAACGTTACAACTTAATATAATTACTTTGAGGGGTTTGTTATTTATTTGTCTCATTTTGTTTAGCGCGCATGCACACACACACACACACACACACACACACACATATATATATATATATATATAATACGTGTCATATTATTTAACATGTGAAACATGTTGTATTATATATATATATATATATATATATAGTAATCATGCACATATATAGAATACTATATTCTACCCGGATTGATTAGGAATTTTTATTCTAGTTTGGTTCACTAGAGCCACCAAGTGAACCAAAAAGTCAAACCTAGGGTACAAGAACTGAATTGAAATATAACTATTACATTTAAATCCCGGGCTCCATTACAAACGGGTCTTCAAGCGCTCTTTGCTCCTTTGTCTTTAATTTTTCAAAATAATTCTAACTAATCCTATTACATAAATTATTTATAATAAATAGAAACCTTGATCAGCAGTCAAGGGGAAGTACATAGGAGGGAGATAGAATTTACATTAAGAAAAATTAGAGAAAACAAGATACGCAAGCTGAAAGTAGTATGCACACAAGCCAATCATATTTGATATGATGTAGCATATACTTTGTAATCTTATTCGGTTGTTAAAAGGCATTTTACATTATCTACATAGTGCTGTTATATTAAATGTGATAAACCCATAGTTTTGAGCAATGCTTTTAGAATCATGATGGTGATCATGCTAATGAGATCTAAATTCTAGATAGCTCACAAACTTAAATTGTTCCTAATCGATGGATTACTAAAAAGGGGATTAGTGAATCCGGATAGATTAGTACATACGTTGCTTACTCTTATGAAGAGAATGATTGATCTCATAATCATTTGTGTGGAGACACTAAAGCAAGTATGTAGGTGCTTATTAGAGAATAAGTTCACTAAACGTGGCTCGCTAAGGAATACCTAATGGAGTTTTACTCGCGTGTCAATAGGAATTCCTCTAGTGATAGTAGTACAAGTGATCCTTGGACTTGAGATCATCATAGTATCTTGTGTATGATGAGTTATACTTTGACATGTCCCTTAAGACCTTTAGGGTATATCAAAGGGTATGATTGGGTATAATAAATTGTACATGGAAATAGGTGAATGATCAACAAAGAATCTACCACTTCTAGTAAAAGAAGAGAATGTCCTATGTGATTCGATAAATGACGACTCAGAAGTCTTTGGCCAAAGCAGAATGAAATTAGAAAAGAGTTTCTAATTTGCATTAATGTGCATTTTAGAATCGAAATACATATAATTAAATAAAATAAGACTTGACAGTAATTCCATGTCTTATATTTAATTGGGACATTGTATGGTAGAAGGATTGAATTGTACGGTAACTATGCACTGAAAGGTTCTTTTATGATTAATGTTGAAATCTATATTATCTGGAAAGTCGTTGATCGCTAAGGGGGCTTACCCTTATTGTAGAATAAATATTATTTATTTAAATGAATTAAATAGTTTAATTTATTTATTTAAATAAGATTAGAATTGTTCTAATTGATTTATTCACAACCGGTTTAATATAGAGAACCTAAAGGGTCACACCGCAAAAGAAAAATATTTATTTAAGAAGTAAATGGCATAATTGTAATAATAAGTTAATTGTATTTAATTTAGTCTATGGAGATAGAATAAATTAAATAGCTTAATATTTATTATTTAATATTTTAGAAATATTAAATATAAATTAATAAGAGGAGTCTTATTATTATTATTACTATTACTATTATTTAATTCCTAATAGGGATTGAGAATTAATTAATAGAAGTACTCTCATATGAATTCCCAATTGGATTAGGAGTTTAATTTAATTAAAGGAGTTTAATTAGAATAGAAACCCTAATCCTAAATAGTTTAGGGAAAGGTTTTCCTACATCTATAAATAAGAGAAGTTTTATCATAGATTAGGGTTACACACTCTTGCATAAGAATTGTAGAGAGTACTTACAATTTCTATAGAGATAGAAACTAGGGTTTTGCCAACACCCATCTTCTTGAACAAGTATTATTCCTTGGTGGATCACCTCTAGAGGCCAAACACTTGGGTGGCTAACGTTGATCAAAGGAAGAAATTTAATCAGTGGAATTCAAGGAGAACGCGCAGGAATTGGAGGTGAACTTGTACCTGAGGAAGCTAGAATTCTACAAGGGTATAATTCTTATTCTCCATCTCTTTCGTTTAATTAATAATTGTACATAAAGAAAGATCATGGTGATGGTTTGTATAAAATTTTAAAATCTGATTTTATCGCGCTTCCGCTTTATTAATGTAATTTGATTGCATGTTCGCGTTATACAAACCTAACACAAGCACCATTTATAAAACCCATTCATTCATACATCCTCATAAAATAAAATCCAATCATCCATTGGTCAATAGTCCATAATCAATCTTATTTATTATCATACATATCACCATATGCATCAATAAATAACATTCATCTCATAAATAGGAAAACCATTCCATATATGCATTGGTATCATTTAATGGACAATTTAAAGTTGCATTAAATCTAGTTTTGAAACAAAATAAACTCTTTTATTTTAATCAAAATCTAAATCAAAATGTACTCCTTTATTTTAATTTATCCAGTTTTGAATAAAAAAACTCTTTTATTTTTAATCAAATTCGAAATCAAAATAAACTCCTTTATTTAATCAACATGGAGTCCAATTTTAAGTTCAAAATAAACTCCTTTATTTTAACTTAAAATTGCTGAAAAAATAAAATATGTTGAATCCTATTCCTCATCAAAATAAGCATCTTTATTTTTTTAAGAAACAAGGAATCCTATTCCATATGTGAATAAACTCTTTTATTCTAGGAAACATGGAATCCTATTCCAAAACAGAATAAACTCCTTTATTCTAGCTAACGTGGAATCCAATTCCAAGTTAAAATAAAACTTTTAATTTTAATCATATTCCAATTCAAAATAAACCTTTTATCTTAATTGAAAATAAATAAAATTAAAATAAAAATTTTCAAAATTTGCAGACCGGCGCGTTCGCGCTCCAAAATGAACTAGGAGTGGTGCGGTCGCGCTGCCCCTAGAAACGATTTTTTGGTTCGGGCGCGGCCGCGCTCCATAATGAACAGGAAGCGGCACGGCCACGCTGCGTAGCAGACTCCGAAAATTTTTTTGGCTGCCAAGAAAATCGATCCAATCGCATACCCATACACATGGAATTATCATAATCGATAATTAGCACAAGGTTTGGCTTTAATACCACTGTTAAGTTTGTATATTACGCAAGCATGTAATCAAATTACATAAATATAGCGGAAGCGCGATAAAATCAGATTTTAAAATTTTATACAAACCATCGCCATGATCTTTCCTTGTGCTCAATTATCAATTAAACGAAAGAGATACAGAATAAGAATTATACCCTCGTAGAACTGTGCTTCCTCGGGTACAAGTTCAATTCCAAATCCTTTCGCGTTCTACTTGAAATTCACCGATTAGATTCCTTCCTTTGATCAACGTTAGCCACCCAAGTGTTTGGCCTCTAGAGGTGATCCACCAAAGAATAATATGTATTCAAGAAAATAAGTGTTGGCAAAACCCTAGTTTCTATCTCTATAGAAATTGTAAGTACTCTCCCAACTATTGGAAGTGTGTCTAACCCCAATCCATAATAAGACTCCTCTTATTTATAGATATAGGTAACCCTCTTAAACTATTTAGGAATAAGGTTATATTTTAATTAAACTCTTTTAATCAATTAAACTCCTAATCCAATTAAAAATTTATGAGAGTACTTTTATTAATTAATTTTCAAACCCTTTTAGGAATTAAATAATAATAATGGTAATAATAAGAATAATAAAACTTCTCTTATTAATTTATATTTAATATTTTCAAAATATTAAATAATAAATATTAAGCTATTTAATTTATTCTATCACCATAGATTAAATTAAATATACTTAACTTATTATTACGATTATGCCATTTACTTCTTAAATAAATATTTTGCCTTTTGCGTGTGACCCTTTAGGTTCTCCGTATTAAACCGGTTGTGAATAAATATATTAGAACAATTCTAATCTTATTTAAATAAATAAATTAAATTATTTAATTGATTTAAATAAATAATATTTATTCTACAATAAGGGTAAGCCCCCTTAGCGATCAACGATTTTCCAAATAATATAGATTTCAACATTAATCACAAAAGAACCTTTCAGTGAATGTACAATTCAATCCTTCTACCATACAATGTTCTAATCAAATATAAGACATGAAATTACTGTCAAGTCTTATTTTATTTGATTATATATATTTTGATTCTCAAATGCACAACTCTGATTAAATGCAAATTAGAAACACCTTTCTAATTTCATAGAAGGATGATAAAACGTCTGATGCCAAGGCAGATCAATTAGTGAGGTTTTACCTCTCACTATTTTCCATTTCAAAATGGAATATTAATACGCGCAAGAAAACGTTTTTTGAATTTGAATCGATCGTAAAGCCTCTAGCTGTTGTTCCAGTCGAATTATGTTCAGACTGTAGACAAGGTCTTCTTTAGTTTGCATACCAGATGAGTATTACCTGGAATAGTGAAGCTCTGTGAAAGTAAAAAATAAACTTCCTTATTGTTTTCTCCGTGTAGGAAGGCATTTTGAACACCTAGTCGGTATAGGGACCATTTCTTTGTCTTGACCTCCCTTCTTCCATCATAAAGTCCACCCCTAACCACAACTCATCCGCTGATTCTTCAACATCAGTCGGTTCGGACCTCCACTTCGTTTCACCCAAGCTTCATCCTGGTCATAGATAGATCACCCAGGTTCGGGTCCATAAGCAGTGACAATTGCCCTATGAAGACTCGCTTTCACTACGGCTCCGGTGGTTGTCATTTATCGAATCACATAGAACATTCTCTTCTTTTACTAGAAGTGGTAGATTCTTTATCGATCATTCACCTATCTCCATGTATAACTTATTATACCCAATCATACCCTTTAATATACCCTAAAGGTCTTAAGGGACATGTCAAAGTATAACTCATCATACACAAGATACTATGATAATCTCAAGTCTAAGAATCACTCGTACTACTATCACTTAAGGAATTCCTATTGACAGACAAGTAAAACTCCATTAGGTATTCCTTTAGCGAGCAACGTTCAGTGAACTTATTCTCTAATAAGCATCTATATACTTGCTTTAGTGTCTCCACATAAATGATTATGAGATCAATCATCCTCTTCTTAAGAGCAAGCAAAGTATGTACCAATCTATCCGGATTCACTAATCCCTTTTTTATTAATCCAACGATTAGGAACGATTTTAGTTTGTGAGCTATCTAGAATTTAGATCTCATTAGCATGATCATCATCATGATTCTAAAAGCATTGCTCAAAACTATGGGTTTATCACGTATATAATAACAGCACCATGTAGATAAAGTAAATGCCTTTAATAAAGAAATTCTTTTATTAATAAACGAATAAGATTACAAAGTATATGCTACATCATATCAAATATGATTGGCTTACGTGCATACTACTTTTAAGCTTCGCCTATAAATGATGCTAAAGTGGTGCTCAATTTTCTCCAAAGGAATATCTTTACAAGATTTGGTACGCCAAGAGAAATCATAAGTGACGAGGGCACACATTTTTATAATAAATATTTTACCGCTCTCCTTGCTCGGTATGGAGTATCCCATAAGGTCGCTACAGCGTATCACCCTCAAATAAGTGGTTAAGTTGAAATTTCAAATAGAGAGGTAAAGAGAATCTTGGAGAAAATTGTTAATCCTAATAGGAAGGATTGGTCAAAAAAACTTGGTGATGCATTATGGGTATATCGTACGGCTTACAACACTCCGATTAGGATGTCACCGTATAAACTAGTCTTCAAAAAAGCATGTCATCTACCAGTTGAGTTAGAGCATAGAGCTTATTGGGCCATTAGGAAGCTTAACTTCGATTTACATGCAACAGGAGAGAAGCGTCTTCTACATTTGAATGAGATGGACAAATTCCATCTCCAAGCGTATGAAAATGCCAAACTGTACAAGGAAAAGATAAAGCAGTGGCATGATAAGAAAATTATGGAGTGAAAGTTTGAACCGAGACAATCAGTACTTTTGTTTAATTCACGACTTAAACGCTTTCCTGGCAAACTTAAATCACGGTGGTCAAGACCGTTCATCATTACAAAAGTATTCCCACGTAGAGCAGTGGTAGTCACACCACCAAACTCAAATATAACATTTATGGTTAATAGCCAAAGACTCAAACATTACTGGGGAGGAGATGTCGATTGCCAAAAGATCTACATCTTGTTAGCTGATCCAAAATAAACAGGGAGTAGTCAGGCTGAAGATTATAATTCAAGCGCTAATTAGAAGGCAACCCAATTATTGTAGTTTTCTTTCATATTTGCATTTGAAGTTTTCAATTAAATTGCATTTTAAGTTTTAAAAGTGCTTTAGATAGGTATCCCACTGAATGAAGGAATAAGTAAGGACATGAATTGTAACAAAGCAAGGCAAAAACAGAAATAAAAGCATAGTAGTGCTAACTAAGTAGCGCTATATAAGCAGCGCAAGTACGGGGCATGCTTAACAAACAAGTCCTTGGTTAAATCAAATTTAAGAGCTATCTCTCCTAATTGTACTCCAATTGATCTTCACTTAGGACAAATTCAACTACTAATCCTAATTTATAGATCTATAAAGTCAAATGCAATTGACATGTTCTATTAATATTATTGCATACAGATATTAGAACTTAGGTAGAGTTATTGAGATTTGTAGCTGTGTGGATTGATCCTTATTGTCATCATGTCGAGCAAACGTCTACGAATTGTCAGACTACAGCCCATACCTCAAAAACTTCAGTGGGATATGATAAAAAGAGATTTGTCAGCTCTGCTAGGTCAGATTACTATTATTCTTTATTGGTTGACATGAAAGTGATTCCGGAACGGGGTATCTAGCCTCATGAAAAGCATGATAGTGGAGTTTACGATATGATCAAGGATCGAGGATGGCAGAATTTCACGCAACAACCGGAGGACGCCGTTGTGGCCATTGTACGAGAATTTTATGCGAACGCATTGGAGGCTTAAGGGTATATTATACACGTATGAGGTAGACCTGTGTCATTTGAGAAGTTAAAAATAAATACTTATTTTCATATACGTGATATAGAAGACGAAGACGAGTTCATGAATTATAGGGATGGTGGCTTTCAATGGTACAAAGCACTTAAGTGTTTATGCAGACCAGGAGCAATTTGGGTGCTTAAAGAAAGTGACAACTTACACTTCCCACCGAATAAGTTGAGTAGATATGGCTTAGCAAGGTATTACTTCATTTGTGCTAGATTGTTGCCATCTAAACAATTTCGAAAGTCAACAGGGATAGGGTGGAACAGGAAAGCGATAGATGTTGGGCAGGTTATTCATGATTCTATTCGACGAGCTACACGTGGAAGCGTGGCTGACGGATTGCTACACCCATCACTAATCTATGGACTGTGCATGGACGTCGGTGTGTTAATGGGTGTGACTGAAGCACTTCAACCGCAAGAGCCGATTACTAGTAATATGATGAGTCGTTTCAGGATTTGGGCTGGTAAAGTTTCTCATCCTGGAAGGGTTAGGTTCATTATCAAATCTATATCACGGGACAATACTTCATCGTCATTGGTCATGGATCATCTCGTGGTTAGAATAGGAGAGCTTCACAAAGAATCACAGGATCTTCGTCAAATAACTCGACATCAGGCGCGCCGAGTTGACTAGTTACTAAATCGAATGAGCTTTTATCTTGAATATTCGAAGGGTTTCAATGCTGCTCTAGTCCAGATGTTCGCTAATTATGGATTTAGCAATGGTGTCGGTCCGCTATAGTTTCCACCACCTCCTATATTCGACGATTCATTTGAAGATTCCACCGATGACGAGGTTGTGGCTGACCCCAAATAGCGAATTTCAGGGAAGTCCTCGTGTTCTAATTCTTTCTACATTTACATTGAGGACAATGTTTATTTTAAGTTTGGGGGTAGTAGTGTAGTTAGTTAGTGCATATTAGTTGGGTAGTTGTATATTAGTTGATTATTTTATTTGAATTAATTGTACTTGATGGCCGAGGATAAAATTTTGAATTTTGAAAAAAAAATGAAACTCTTGTAAATTGAATTGCATGCAAGTTTATATTTTGGTCTGTTACTTGATTGTACATTATTTGTGATCCTATACATTTTACGAGCACATATTCATATGTTAATTGGTTAGAGTTTATGTGACGCCCCCAAATTCGAGGTACCATTACCTCGAACATGGTGCTCACGATACTACACATACAATCATCTATCTAAGTATTTTATAAATACTTAAAGGTAATAACAATAATTATTACAGTCATCCTTAGTCTAGTCCCAGGTTCTACAACCTTAAATATACAAACATAATTCATATAAACATTACATCACTTAATAACATTATAATACATTAACTAAACTCTAGTCTTGAATCTTCCTCTTGCCCTTATCTTTACTCGGACCTGTAGGTTCTTCAGTTTTAACTGAAAATATAAGATATAGCAAGGATGAGCATTAATATGCCGAATAAGTATAAACAGTTTAATGACATGAGTACATTATGAATAGAAACAACCTTTTCTGAGAGCTTCCATAATTGAACAATATTTGTGAAGTAATTTGAAAAACATGAACAAAAGAAATATCATTCATTTAATATTTTTGAAACTACATACTAAGCTATCATATAGACCATGAACAAGGTTTCATATCAATTTTTATTGGAAACACATCATTCATCAACCATGAGGCTGATAATACTTTCAGCAGGTACTTTAGGGGATCATCTTATTGTACCACTACATTATGCACAACATATTACCCTCGTCACATCAGAACATTATCGATAAAAATATTAAACTTCTTTATCAAGGTTATTTAACTCAGTATTAACACAAGAGTCCACACCAATACAATTTGGTTTGGAATACATTAGATAAATTCAACCATATTTAACAAGTTAATAAATCATTTCGATATCTGTCTAGCTGAAACAAATGGCGTAGACCTATTCTTAACATAGTTCATGTTGAATAGAACTTTCATATAACATAACAGTTCATAAATAAAACAAATATTTTCAAAGGCACATACGCGCGAATGCTAACATCCAAATTGATTAAAGCTAGCATAGCTTGAATAACTTTCATAAGTATACAAGTATGAATAAGTTTAGAACTTACCTGTCTTAGGTAACTCCTTTTCGTTTACGCTAATACCACTTCCCAAGTGTTCACCCTACAATATCCATAGCGATTCCTTTTTAATTACGTTCAACCGTTAATCTTTAAACAATAATCGTCGGTACTACCGTAACCTAACTCAGTAAATATTCTCCCGACTTAATCCAATATAACGGTCCCCTCACATTAAACTCATAATATTTTCATAAAAATAATTCCCAACTTTACGGTTTTTAATTATTTTTAATCCGTCGAAACCTAATTCTCCCATTAAGCCTTCTTAACTATTTTATTATTTTTTTTCTTTTCTGGCCACACACATATACATATATTCCATACATAAAAACAATGTTTCTGGAATTTTTTCTTTTTATTAAATATATTTCAAAAGCCCGTTTTTAGTACATAGCTTAGCAAAATTAACTATATCGTGCTTAACTTCAAAAATTCCCAACTCATATCAGAATCTTATACATATTAACATGAAGTTTCAGTTTAAATTTTGTGGTCATCGGAGTTATAGAACTCAAGTTATAGCAGTTTTTGTTTTTAAAACCCTAAAATTAAAATGACCATAACTCACTCGTCCGAAGTCAGAATATGACCATCTTTGGACATGAGCTACATTATATCATATAATTTCATGTCCTAAAAGGCCTGATTTTATTGCACATTTAAATGGCCCAAACAGGGCACGTAAAATTTTGGATAGTAGGGTTCTATAGTTTTTCAACTCTAGACTGTTTTAGTAGAATTTGTCCACACAAAATACTACAACATATTTTCTGAAAATTCTAATTGGAAGTTTTAAAGGACTCATGTATCTAACTCCAGAACTTAACCTCACTTAAAATTCGAAATAGGCTAGGAGTTATGCTCGTTTGAATTTCAAGTTTTGTTTTTAAAAATTTCCAGTTTTTCGTCGATTAGGTTTTCTTAGAAAACTTTGGTGTTTTCATAATTTTCCATACACAAAACATATAACAAGTATATATACTCCTTCATAACCTTTCTTATATAATAGTATCTACCATGATCTACTATATAAATAATCTCCCACAACCAATCATGCAAAAACATAAACTGAGAAAATAAAACTAAGGTTAGAAAACTTTTCAACCTTTGCTAGAAATGGATGGATGGTGGCTATTCCCTCTTGGATGAGCTTGCTAGCCTCCTCCTCCTTGCTCCTCCATAACCGTGGCCTTCCTCTTCCCTAGCCTCTCAAGCTTCTTTTGCTCTCACTCTCTCTAATTCACTAACTCTCTCTAACTTTCCAAAATGCTGAAAATTGTAACAAAGGCTAAGCCTTTCCCATACATCCTCTATTTATAGGCCTTTACTAACCTTGCTTAGCATCCCTTAACCATCCAACTCAATTGCTAAAAAAGCTTCCAAGGCTTAAGCCACGAGTTTACTTGCACACCAAAATGTCAACATAATGATGAAAATATAGAGGTGGAGTGAAGAAATGAGCATAAAAATTTTCAAGCAATCCTTCCTCTCATTTTTTTTCATGTGGGGCCCACCATTTGACAAAACTTATTCTCCCATGTTGGTCCCACCATGCCCGGCCACGTCCTCCAATTATCCTCCCATTTTTGATTTATTTTATTCCTTCAGTATGACATCATGGTCTAAAAGTAAGCTTATGTCATCAAGTATCCTAATGGGCCATCAATTTGGGCTTGTCTTGGGCTTGACTTGGGCCTCCTACCAAGTTTGTTAGGGCTTGGTATGGGCTAGAGGGTGGGCCTAAATAATCCCTCTCTTGGGCTTCCCAAAATAGAAATGCGTTAGGGTTTGTCGTCTGGGTTATTTAATTAACTTATTTTTGACTTTTAACAAAATTACTAGCTTGTTAGCTTAATTAATCCGAGTCATCTATCATTACCATACAGGGATATCATTCCAAGCTTAGTTAATTAATAACACAAGCTTAACTCAATAAATTCTTATCTTTTAGCTTTCCTTTTTGTTCCATACATTTTTTAAACTCGATTAGCCCTAATTAGCTTGAAAATTCTTATCGCTCGATCGTCAAGCATATTTATATACATCACACATATATTTATATTCATTCATAATATTTATACATATTAATACATAAATAAACATATTTCATTAATAATTACACATAACCCTATTTACAGTAGTATTTAATAACACAATTGTTACATTTTCCCCCTTATAAGGATTATGTCCCCGTAATCACTATTACAAGGTTACACAAAAAGATGGGGATAATTCTTTTTCATTAATTCTTCGAGTTTCCACGTGTCTTCTTCAGCATTGTGGTTCCTCTATACAACCTTTACAGAAGATATTACTTTATTCCTTAACATTAGTTCTTTCCTGTCAATTATTTTAACATGAACTTCTTCGTACGTTAAGTCTTTCTCAATTTGAATTGGCTCATATTCTATCACATGCTTATAATCTGGCTTGTAGGGTCGTAAAACTGATATGTGGAACTCATTATGAATATGCTCCAGCTCAAGGGGTAAAACTACCTCATATGCCACTTCCCCTATTCTTTTTAACACCTCAAAGGGTCCTATAAACCTTGGACTTAACTTACCCTTCTTCCCAAATCTTATCTTCCCTTTCTAGTGAGATATTTTCAAGAATACGTAGCTTCCGACATCAAAGTCTCTCTTCTGCCTATGCTGATCTGCATACTTTTTCTGTCGGTCTTGTGCCAATACTAGTCTCGCTCTTATCATTTTGACAAACTCCGGAGTCTGCTGAACCAATTTTGGCCCAAGCAGTCGACGTTCCCCTACCTCATCTTAACGGAATGAAGTTCTACATTTTCTCCCGTATAAAGCTTCATAAGGCGACATGCCTATACTCGCATGATAACTGATGTTATAAGCAAACTCTACTAACAGTAGGTGGTTGTCCCAATTTCCTTTGAAATCTATAATACAGGCTCTTAACATATTTTCCAATGTTTGAATTGTCCTTTCGCTCTACCCGGCTGTCTGCGGATGATAAGTCGTACTCAATCTCAGTTGTGTCCCCATATGTTCTTGAAGACTTTTCCAGAAATTTGACGTGAAGCGTGGATCACGATCCAATATAATTGATAGCACTCCATATCTTAAAATAATTTCCTTGACATAAATTTTAGCCAACTGATAAGTTGAACCGTATCTTAATAGGCAAGAAATGTGTTGATTTGGTCAATCGATTTACGATAACCCATATCGCGTCATACTCTTTCTGTGCAGTTGGAAGTCCTACCACGATCGTAATGTGTTCCCACTTCTATTCCGGAATCTCTAGGGGTTGTAATAAGCCACTAGGTCTCTAATGTTCTCCCTTCACTCTCTGACATGTCAGACATCTACTAACACATTCTGCAACCTCTTTATTCATATTTAGCCACCAAAAATGTTGACGAAGATCTTGGTACATCTTCTTACTACCTGGGTGAATTCAGTATCTCGAGCTATGAGCTTCTTGTAACATTTTCTCTCATAATTCTGGCACCAACGGTACCCAAGTTCTTCTTTCAAATCTTAACAACCCTTCCTCATCTATTTTAAATTTAATCTCATCCCCTTATGAAATTCTCTTCTTTATTTTTCCACATTCTTCATCTTTTTCTTATGCTTCCTTTACTCTGTCCAATAACGTTGGACGATCTTCCATAGTAAACAACTTCTCTTCCATTTCCCCTAGATACTTCACTTCTATCTCCATTCTTGCACCTTACTAACTCTTGTTGAGCTATCAACATCATCAGCTTCTCTCTACCCTTCCTACTTAAAGCATCGGCAATGACATTAGCCTTCCCTGCTAGGTGATACAACATCTCACAATCGTAGTCCTTTATCAGCTCTAACCCTCTCCTCTGCCTCATGTTTAAGTCCTTCTGTGTGAAGATATACTTTAGACTTTTATGGTCCATATATATCTCACATTTCTCACCGTATAGATAGTACCTTCATATCTTCAGGGCAAAAACTACTACTGTCAATTCTAGATCATGGGTAGGGTATCCCTTTTCATAATCCTTCAGTTGTCGTGACGCATAATCAATAACTTTACCGTGTTGCATTAGCACACATCCAAGTTCCTTGTGCGACGCATCACTGTAAACTACAAACCTACCGGTATTATCTAGTAACGATAACACAAGTGCCTCACTCAACCTCTTCTTCAGCTCCTAAAAACTCTCTTCACATTTCTTCGACCATATAAATTTTACTATCTTCCTTGTCAAGTTAGTGAGAGATCCCGATATTTTTGAGAAATCTTGAATGAACCTCCTATAGTAACCAACCAATCCTAAGAAACTTCGCACCTCCATTGGTGTTTTCGGCTGCTCCCAATTAATAACTGCTTCCACTTTTGTCGGATCTATGGATATCCCATCCTTATCGATCACATGTCCTAAAAACTGAAATCTTTCCAACCAAAACTCATACTTCGAAAATTATGCATACAACTTTTATTTCCTTAAGGTCTCTAACACCACTCTCAATGTTCAACATGATCTTCTTATGTCTTGGAGTAAATCAGGATATCATCTATGAATACTACCACGAACTTATCTAAATATTGCTTGAACACCCTGTTCATTATGTCCATAAATGCTGCCGGAGCATTTGTTAACCCAAACGACATTACCAGGAACTCGTAATGGACGCAACGAGTTCTGAATGTCGTCTTCGGTATATCCTCTTTTCTTACCTTCAGCTAGTGATAGCCCGTCCTCAAATCTATCTTCGAAAAATATTTTGCCCCCTTTCAACTGATCAAAGAGATCGTCAATCCTGGGCAGTGGGTATTTGTTCTTGATTGTTACTTTGTTCAACTCTCGGTAATTGATACAAAGTCTTAACGATCCATCTTTTTCTTAACGAACAATACTGGTGCTCCCCATGGAGACACACTCGGTTGAATATATTTCTTATCTAGTAACTCCTGTAGTTAAACCATCGACTCTTTTATTTCTACCGGAGCCATCCTATACGGAACCCTCAAAACCGGCGCCGTTCCTGGTATAACATCTATGACAAATTCAATCTCTCTATCTGGCGGAAGACTGGGCAACTCTTTCGAAAATACATCTGTAAACTCTCTCACTACCGGTACCTATTCCATCTCTGCTCTCGTCACTTGGGTATCCACAACGTGGGATAAATAACCTACACACCCCTTCCTTAACAATTTCTTTACTTGCATCATCGTTAGACAACATGAGTGTCTAGGCGATTTATTCCCATAAAACACTATCTTAGACTGACTCGGAGTCTGAAGGTTTACACTTTTCTGTTGGCAATCTATCATCGCCCTATAACTGTATAACCAGTCTATTCCTAAAATTATATCAAACTCTCCCAGCTCAATCGATATTAAGTTTACAGGTAGTTTTTGTCCCCTTATATCCATGCAACAATTTCTATGAATATGTCTTACGGGGATTACCTCCTTACTTACAACTTCTATATTCAAAGGAAAATCTAATTGTTCAAAGGATAAATTCAATCGTTGCGCAAATTTATATGATATAAAAGAGCAGGTAGCACCCGAATCAAATAATATATATGTATTTATATCATTGACCGGGAGAATACTTGAAACCACATCTCTGGATGCCACCGCATCTTGAACTGTCATGTTAAAGGTTCTGGCTGTTGGTCTGCTAGGTGGAGCTGGACCCGTTATCGTTAGCCTGCTACTGTTGTTTTCTCTACTTCCACTTCCTTCGTCTGTCCCCTTCTTCGGACAATTCTGTGTTTGATGGCCTACCTCTCCAAATGAATTACACGCATTCTTCTTCAGAATAGGGCAATTGGGAGAAATGTGTCCCTCTTGCCCACATTTATAACATACAAGTTTTCCCCTCAAGCATACCCCTACGTGGTTCTTTCCACAATTCTTACAAGCTTCTATTCTCTTTTTAGGATCTCCCTGCTTACTCCCAGGATTACTGTTGTTATTGTTATTGTTGTTGTTCCATTTTCTCTTATTATTCCCTCCACTTCCTTCTCCTTTACTTATTACTATTTCCTTATTCTTCTTCTTTTCTTTGTGGTATTGGTTCAATGCCTCACTGCCACCCTCTGCTATGATAGCTTTCTCCAGTAAAGTGCTAAATGAATCAATCTGTAAGACTGACAATCGACTATAAAGCCAGGGCTTCAATCCTTGCTCAAACCTACGTGCTTTTCTTTCTTCTGTATCTACCTGATGTGGCGTGAATCTTGCTAACTCATTAAATTTAACCGCGTACTGGGGTACCGTCATATCTATTTGTTTTAACTCTAAAAACCGCATCTTCATGCGACTTTGCATGCTTCGTGGAAAGTAATTCTCGAAAAACAGCTATTTAAATCTCTCCCAGGGTATTACCCCTTCTCCGACTCGGTTTTGATTGACTTCTGTTGTCCGTTTTATATATGAACAATACGCGCAAGTTCACACGGTCAATTAAGTAATATAGAAGTAAATACGAGTGTCGAACCCACAGAGAACAGTTACTAATAATTACTTTAGTTACCAAATTTTTACCAAGTTAAATCTAATTAAATAGTCACCTCAATTGATTTGTGAAATTTTGTTTGATTTAAAATAAAAACTAAATTAACTAACAATTATTGATCACCAAATGATTAATATATAGGAATACAATTTTTCCAATTGCTCTACAATAATCGCCTTATCTTATTCCCACTTAATTAATTCAACGAGTTGTCAACTAGGATTGCCTATCAATTTATTAACATCTTTCAATGATTAATAGAAAGACCTATTTCAGTTATTTTGCTATTTTCATGCAATTAAAATAGATTCATTAAGCACAAACTCCTAATAAAGTCACACATGTCATACAAGTACTCTCGTCTCATATACTATTATGTTATCCTTAATAAGAATCAACAAATTCATGTGTTATTATATTCAGATCTAATCTAAGATTTCCCTTTTCAATTCTATCAAAGGCATTAGATTAATTGTTGGCCAAATAATTATTTAATTAAGCACAAAATATAATAATTAACTCAATAAGATCAATCAAGTGGAAATAATGATAATTAAATTATTGCTTTGCAAAAGGTTCCACTGTATTCCTAATTAGAAAATTAGTTCATCATCATGATGGAAACAAAAAGATTAAAATTAAATAACATCTCAAGTACAGATAATGAAATTAAGAGAAAAAGAAAAACTCTGTCGAGGAACTCCAATCTATGTAGCTTTAATCTCCGTCTTGTCATGCTCTCCAATGAAATCTCCCAATTCTAATAGAAGTGGCTCTCAATGATTTGCAGTCAAAAAGTCCTTAAATCCCAGTTATCATCAAGTACTTATAGTCCTAATAAACCCTATTACATTAGGTAAGTGAGAATCCTTAATTAAATCAACTTCTAGCAACAAGGAAACAAATTCTGCAAAAATCGTCAGAGTGGCGCGCCGCGCCGCTTCTCTTCAGTCAACAGCGTGCCCCGCGTTACCCATACAGTAACTCACGCCTAGCCTGGCACGGCCCGCGCCGGCTATAACCTTCCTATAGCGCACCCCGCACTGCTCTGCCAGCATGTCCAATTCTTCTTATCTTCCAGTCTCTTCACCTCTTTAGCCCAACCAAGCCTCTTTTCCTGCAAAGTAACACCAAACACAAGAAAATAACATGAACAAAACCTAAAAACTCACGATATTTCAAGTTAAAAATACCCAATTCATAGGTTTTCAACCTACTCATCAAATTCCCCCAAACTTGAGCAAATGCTTCTCCTCAAGCAAACTAACACAACTAAGTTAATATAGACAAAACAGAATGAATGCAACTAAAGACATCGAGCAAGAACCTCAACAGTAGATAATGCAAATGCCTCAGAGATAAATAATTAACCTACAGTTTACCTCGCATCATGTACACTCATAAACTCTTTCATCCTCACCTCACTGTCACAACTCTAGCCTCTTTCTGCGTGTATGTGTCCAATATCATATCAGCAACTTCATAATTATTTACATGACCAATTTCATGTACACACTCACCCTTCTCACTAATCTCAACCAAACAAATCATCCAAACAAAGAATAGAGAATCCAGGTTTTAAACCAAATAACATAATTCATGAAGTGCCCATGCTTAGTGGGTGTATTTTACGCTCCATCCCACTGCTTATTCATTATCTGACTCGTGCAATGTCCAACCCTCTTAGGCTTTTCAAAGTTACCCCTTAACGAACTTTCGACCAACGACTCCCAAACCAGATGGTTTTAGGGCGCTGGGTGTAAAAACATCCCCTAAGGCTTACGTGTTCGAGTAATAGAGGCCACTAAGTTGAACTAAACTAGCTTTTAGTACTTATGTGTGTGTGTGTGTGTATATATATATATATATATATATATATATATATAAATTTTCCATACATATTTTTTTCTATATAAATATATGAAACTGAGACTCCCCCAAACTTATGTTTCAGCCAATGTTCAATTTTAATCAATGATCAAGTGAATATTCATGACGTCACACATAAAGTTCCTAAACACAACTGATAGTTAATTGGTGTGCTTGAATATGAAAAAGAACATGAATTGCACAATGAGGTTCCTATGATCAAGACAAACGGGTACATGCTACTCAGTTTCTTACAAATTAAAGTCAACCAAACTCATCATCGGCCAATATCTCAACAACCAAAGCTCAATGCTCGAAAATCATGCAAAATGCTATGCTCATGCTTCTACTAACATCAAATCCTAAAAGCATTAATGAATGAATGGAATTTTTTTTATATAACTGAATCAATGAATGCTCTTAATTAAACACGTTGTTACCATCTAATCCTACTATGCAATCACAGATGTAACCACCACAAAGAACAAAGAAACAAAACTTAACTAACACAAATCCCCCCAAACTTAAATCAAGTTATGCCCTCATAACGAAGAAAATGGAAAAAAAAATAAAAAATGTAAGCACAACGGACTTCCCTTAATTGCGAGTCAGTCCTTGCGAGAGTCGTCGTCTTCACCCTCATCGTCTGTAGCGGAATATTCTTTTTTAGCAACCTCATCATCAGAAGGGGGATATGCAGGAAGGACAGGTGGAATGGGCAGCTGTACATGATCGGTGTTTGGGCTGAACCGGGAGAAAGCATCCTCCAACACCATAAAAGATCCCACACTATAGGTATACATTGTTGCCTGACATTAGGCCAATCGCAAGTTTTGCCTTTCTATCCTCCTCTAAAAACGATTAGACGGCTTTAGGTCAGATGCAACTGGCTCAGCCTCTGGTTGTGGTGAAGCTGGCGGGATCAAGATATACCCCATTCCTCTCGGGTGTGACATGGCTCCCTCCCAAGCTTTGTATTTGTCAATTGTTGCATGGTCAATGATTGCCATAGGTTGGCAAATTAGCTCGGACTTATGCCATTGTACCCCAGCTTTACGGCACAAGTCTGCGATCAAGAATCCATGCAATAATCCTCCTGTAATACTTCCTCTTAATAATCGCTCAATAGATTCCTGAATACATAAACCCACATCGACTTCAAGTATGTCGATTTCGTTCCTCAATCCTAGATGATGGTCTACAATCCCGTAGAGAAGGCGGGTGCATTCTTTAGTTATGTCGTTTTAATGACGTGTTGGAATTAATCTGGCACAGATGAATGCGTACCGTGCTTTACTATATTTACTGAGCGCGGAGTGAGGAAAACTTATTTTCAGATCAGTCCCAACCTTAGTCACCCACTGTATGCTAGGTTTACAAAGTCGCTCAATCAGCTCATCCAAGTTTGGCAAAGGATCCTCATATCGTACACTAGTAGGAGTTTCCAACCCAAAGTATTCATTGATAGCTACTGCGTCGAACGAAACCGGCCTACCCCGAACCATCACCACATGCTCATCGTGCTCAATCGCATTTGCATAAAACTCTTTGACAATAGAGATCACAACGGGTTTGGGTTGCTCGACCAATTGGAACCAGTTGTGTTCAGCGATCATGAGTGCCATATCTCCATCTAAGTTGGTATCCGGTTTCAATCCCCATTCCTAAAGTAGAATTTTCTTGTCAATCACTATTTTGAATCTTGTCTCAGCGGCCTCACTGACAAACTTTGAGCGATCAAATTGTGGCCTAGCACGTGAAGGGGAAACTCTTGGCTTTTTAGCCAAAGACATGGTGTTTTGAGTGCACAACAAGAACTTAACCTAGTTTGAACAAATTAGCGAGCAGTTAGTGTGCCCTTCTAATTTTCCCCCAAACTTATTCTCTTGCACCAAACAAATATCCCAAAAGTAAAGCACATCAATACAATCCTTGGGCCATCAATAACCCAATGTATCCCAGTATAGCAATTACACGAGACTGAAACAACAAGGAAGGACCCTCAATGGTGTTGGCTAAGTAAACTCACAGAAATTGGAACTTATACCTCAATGTGCGATCATTGATGTTAAAATTGTGAAGAACCCTAGCCTTGATTCTGGATAATGACTGTAATTTGTTGCTTTGGATTTAGGAGAAAGACGAACGTGGGAATGAGGGTTTGAATTTAGTGGAAAATAGGGAGTGGATGGATTCTAAATTAGATTCGGGAAAGGAGTAGATTATGGAAGGTTGAATGGGAGTGGGTCACCTTAGATTAGGAGTAGTCTCAATTGGGGGTGGATGTAAAGTTGAGATAGAGTTTGAAAGAGAGAGTTAGAGTATCCTTAGGAGAGATTTGGGGTTAGAAGGGAAGGTAGGGCCGAAGCCTTTGTTGTCTGGTGCGCCCCGCGCCCATTTGTTCCGTGATTCGGCGTGCCCCGCGCTGCACATGCAGAGACTCAGATGATGTAGCGCGCCCCACACCTATTTGTGTTGTAGCCAAGCGCGCCTCGTGCCTGAGCCTCCCCAAACATCTGCAACACCGGCGCGCCCCATGCCTGACTAACTGTTTCTAAACAAGGGTTGCTCCTGTTATTGAATTGACTGCCATTGAGCCTTAAAAATATGAAACAAACCAACAAAAAATTACTAAACTAGTTAAATGGAATAAATAAAAACAAAAACAATGCTTAATTAAAATTTAACTAAACATAAAAATGCAATAAAAATTGGGTTGCCTCTCAATGAGCGCTTTGTTTAGAGTTGTCAGCCCGACTTTGTTGCATTTCTCAGTTTTGGTCCTCGAGAATGATTGAGGTCTTTTGTCGATCCACTTCTCCTCCTGGATAGTGCTTTACCGCTGGCCATTGACCTTAATTGATTATTGACTGCTTGGATCTTGAATCTCAATGGCTCCATACGGGTAAACTTTGGTAATCGTGAATGGATCAGACCATCTTGACTTCAATTTGCCCGGAAAGATTTTAAGCCATGAATTGAATAATAACACTAATGGACCTGGCTCTAAGGAACGTTGAATAATTCGCTTGTCGTGCCATCTTTTGGTCTTCTCCTTGTAAAGTTTGGCGTTCTTATAGGCTTGTACTCTGAATTCGTCTAGCTCATTTAGTTGCAAAAGCCTTTTTTCACCTGCTGCTTCAGAATCAAGATTGAGCTTCTCTACCGCCCAATATGCCTTATGCTCCAATTCTACCGACAGATGACAAGCTTTTTCGAACACCAAATAATACGGGGACATGCTGATTGGGGTTTTTTAAGTAATGCGATATGCCCACAAAGCTTCGTCAAGTTTGCTCGCCCAATCTTTCCATGATGGATTTAATATCTTTTCCAAAATCTGTTTGACTTCTTTATTGGATATCTTAGCTTGACCGTTAGTTTGGGGATGGTAGGCCAAGGTGACCTTATGTCGAACTCCATATTTTTCCAAGAGAGCCGCGAATGATTTGTTACAGAAATGTGTTCCTTCGTCGCTGATGATGGCCCTCGGTGTCCCAAATCTTGTAAAGATGTTCTTTCGGAGAAAGTTCAGAACTACCTTGGTATCATTTGTAGGTAGCGCCACTGCCTCCACCCATTTAGAGACGTAGTCCACAGCAGCTAAGATGAATTTGTTATTAAAGGATGACGAGAATGGTCCCATGAAGTCAATGCCCCACACATCGAATACTTTAACTTCCAGCATTGTATTGAGTGGCATCTCATGGCGACTTGTGATGTTCCCAACTCATTGGCACTTGTTGCACCTTTTGACGAACGCATGAGAATCTTTAAACAGAGTTGGCCAAAAGAATCCAGACTGAAGTACCTTTGCGGCTGTTCAATCTCCTCCATAGTGTCCCCCATACAAAGAAGCATGGCAGTGTTGTAAAATTCCTTCGATTTCTTCTTCAGCCACACATCTCCGTATCATCTAATCGACACACTGTTTGAAGAGGAAGGGATCATCCCATATGTACTGTTTTACCTCAAACAAGAACCTCTTTTTCTGCTGAAAACTAAGATCATATGGCAATATCCCGCTAACAATATAGTTCACATAATCCGCGTACCAAGGGGTTTCTGTTGCCACCGAATATAGTTGCTCATCCAGAAAAGACTTGTTGATCATGATTTTATCTATTGTCGGTTGTTGTTCATTCTCCAATCTTGACAAGTGATCTACTACTTGATTTTCAGTTCCCTTCCTATCTCGAATCTCTAGATCAAATTCTTGAAATAGAAGGACCCAACGAATGAGCTGTGGTTTGGCGTCTTTTTTTGAGATAAGATATTTAATGGCCGAGTGGTTCGTGAACATAACCACCTTTGTACCGATCAAATAGGCGTGAAACTTATCAAATGCAAATACTATGGCAAGGAGCTCCTTCTCTGTTGTTGTGTAGTTTACTTGTGCATCATTCAACGTTTTGCTTGCATAGTAAATTGCATGAAACAACCTATTCTTTCTCTAACCCAAAACAACTCCCACAGCATAATCGCTTGCATCACACATGAGTTCGAATGGGAGATTCCAATCTGGTGCAATGATGACCTGTGCAGTGACCAGCTTTTCCTTCAATAACTCAAATGCTTTGAGACATTCAGAATCAAATTTATATGGAACATCCTTTTCAAGTAAGGCACACAATGGCTTTGTGATTTTCGAAAAATCTTGAATGAACCGTCGATAAAACCCTGCGTGGCCCAAAAAACTACGGATTCCTTTTACCGATGTCAGAGGAGGTAAACGCTCAATTGTCTCAATTTTTGCTTGATCAACCTCTAAACCCTCTGCTTAAACACGGTGGCCTAAAATGGTCCCCTCTTTGACTATAAAGTGACATTTTTTCCAGTTAAGGATCAAGTTAGTTTCCACACATTGTTGAAGCACTAATGTTAGATTTGCCAAACAAAGATCAAAATTGTCCTCAAATACCAAGAAATCATCCATAGAGACCTCGACGTTTTGCTCCACCATATCAGAAAAAATTGCCATCATGCACTGTTGGAAAGTAGCCGGTGCATTGCACAATCCGAAGGACATCCGCCGAAACACGAACGTTCTATATGGGCAAGTGAAGGTTGTCTTTTCTTGATCTTCCGGTGCTATGACAATTTGATTATACCTTGAGTAACCATCTAACAAGCAGTAGAACTAATGCCCTACTAACCTATCAAGAATTTGATCGATAAATGGTAAAGGGAAGTGATCCTTGCGAGTTACTTTATTCAATTTTCTATAATCCATGCACACCCGCCATCCAGTCACAGTACTCGTTGAAATCAGCTCATTATTCTCATTAGCAACCACTGTCATACCCCCTTTCTTTGGTACGCATTGTACTAGACTAACCCAAGAACTATCAGATATGGGATAGATGATTCCGGCATCTAACCATTTAATGATTTCCTTCTTAACAACCTTTTTCATTATTGGATTCAATCTGCGTTGTTACTCAACAACTGGCCTAGCATCTTCTTCCAATAGAATCTCGTGCAAACAAAACGAGGGACTGATTCCCTTGATATCGGCTATCGACCATCCAATAGCAGTTTTAAACTCTCGCAACACCCTCAATAGCTTCTCCTCTTGTGATTCATTTAGTGATGATGAGATGATAACTAGTAGAGTAGAGGAATCTCCTAAATAGGCATACCTGAGATGACTTGGTAATTGTTTCAACTCTAAAACAGGTGGTTCCTCAATAGATGTCTTTGCCCGTGAACTTGGTTTCTGTTTGCCTAAATCTATACTAGCAAAATACGCAAGTATACGCAGTCCACAAGTAATAAAGTGAAAGTAGAGTATCGTCCCACAGAGAAAAATTGATTCTATAATGACAATTTCAAATTTAAATTAAAACAATTTAAATAAGTAAATAATTGATTTCGAAAGTTTTGAGTTTAACTAATTAATTCTAAATTAAATTACTACCACTAGTTTGAAAACAGATTTTTAAAGACTTAAGACTATAACTTCACTTAATGCTTTATCTTGCCCAACACACTTCTCTTCGAATTATGCTAGTTGTTTTGGATTGTTAACCAAGAACTCATCACTATTTATAACCATCTCTCAATGTTTTATAAATAACTCAACTCAAATCCACAATTGATAGACTCAAGTTAATCACCCTAGATAACTAATTCACTATATTTCTATGTGAATTACAATTAAAAAGGATTTAAAGTCCAGGTTCCCTATTTTGATTACATGCGGTGAATAGGTATATTTCTATCCTAAACACAAATTATGAATTCCATCGACAGCAGAAGACACAATCACATGCTATTATGATCAGATCTAATTCTATACTTCATCTTTCAAGTTCATATAGAATATCCTAGTAATTATTGGCCAGATAATTAAGCAATTCAGTACAAACCATAATAGACAATCCAAAAGTAACTAATCATAATATTCAAAGAAGCATGCTATTCAAGACTACGCATTAAGATCCATTATAGCCTTAAAAGAAATTTAGTTCATAACTAAACTAGGATTCATCATCCACAAGTTTAATAACATCAAAAGTTTAGAGTAGAAAGAAAAGAGAAGAAACACTGTAAGCAATCCTTCAATCTCTGTCCTGCTCCTCCTTGCTATCAACTTGCTTCAAGTCTTCTCAAATTGCTCAAAACTAGGGTTTGATAATAATAATCTCTCAATTACCCACTAAAAAAATACCTATTTATAGTATCTGATAAATCCCCTAATTAATTACAAAGTTTCAAATCCAAGTTCAAATCAAAACCAATTAAAACATCTGAAAAGTCAAATTTGCCCTCACTCGAACCGGCGCGGCCGCGCTTGGATTAAGCTTGAAAGGCGCGCGGCCGCGCTACTCTGGCAGCAAATTTTTTTCTAAGTCTGAAGTCAGGCGCGGCCGCGCTGCACCCTAGCTCATTTTGGGCGCGGCCGCGCTGCCCTGCCACTCTGCAATACCAGCAACTCAGTAACTGCAATAACGCAATCCCACCAATTCTCACCAAACTCAATCCCAACACGCGCAACCTACTCATCAATAAACATTCGATTGGTATCCGATTTCTATATACCATGGAAATAAACAATAATTCGCATTCATTGGTATCCGATTCGTAGGTATAAAACCTACTCATCAAATTCCCCCAAACTTAAATTATTGCTTGCCCCCAAGCAACATAATGCAATGCAATATAACTAACACAATGCAACACAATGCCATAAATGCACTAAAAGCTACCATGCCTAAGAATCCAACCAATAACCACTATGAATGTTAACTGTGTGCCTCAGAGATATCAACAACTAACTTGAACAGTAAATCCAGTCAGTAGAAACTAATAACCCCAATCAATTAAACAATAGACACCTATCATCACCCAAGTCGTGCATGTGTGTTCATTAATCAAGTTAACTGCCCAAAGTTCAAAGTAAAGCCACATAACCAACTCTATAACAAGAATACTCTATTTTTACTTCAATTCAAGTAAGTACAACAAATCCAGCCAAAATCAAGCAAATACCGAGCATGAAGGTTCTAACAAGACTTATTCCTAACTTTATTCTTCTACGAGTGCGTTTTACGCTCCATCTCGTATTTATGCTTAACTGTGCAATGTCAAGTTCTCTTAGGCGTTTCAGAATCACCCATGTAGCGAGCGTTCAATCAGTGACTCCCAAACCAGACGACTTTAGGGCACTAGGTGTTAAGACACCCCTAAGGATCTAATTACCCGAGTGATGGAGGCCACAGAACCCGACTAATCAACGCATTTATTGTATTTTTTCTATTTTTTTTAGCCTTAAAAGAAACCCCCAAACTTAGCTTTTACCCTATTTCAGCCTTCTTTGTTGACTTACCTAACAATGTTTTATCAAATTCTCATGTAAAAATCAGTTATGCAACCCTTTGAACCCCAGCAGTCAAATTAATCAAATTATTCGTGCTATCTAATAACTCAAGTTATGACAAGTATAATTACTCTCATGATCAAAATTATTTTATCCCTAACGACTTTCAAACTGTCCAAGCTAAACAATAATACCCATCTCATCATTGGCCGAGCCTAACTCATACAAACTATTCAATTGGATTCATGCAACAAACTAAATGCACCTAACACAACCAAACTAAACTATGCAAGATTCACAATAATCACAATGATATGCCAACATCCTAATAGATATGATGCACAAAACCAACAAACATGCTAAACAAAAAAAACTAAGAGAACTCCCCCAAACTTAAAACAGATAATGCCCTCATTGGATAAAACAATAAAAGGAAAGGAAAAGGAAAGAAAAACTCCCCTAATCCGAAGTAGCAGCATCTGCATCCTCCCCATCTGAAGGTGTGTCCAGAGGCGGATAAGTTGAGGCTGCACCAAATGTCGGGAATTATACTTGAACGCCCAACTGAGAAAAGGCCTGCGAGAAACTATTTGAAAGCTGAGTGGAGAAAGAACGAAGCTCGATCATACTCGAGTGTATAGCATTCATCCTCCGAGTCATACGCCTCTCCATGCGATCCAAACGAACCTGGGATATATGAGCTGGCTGTTCAGGTTCGGGCACCGGCTGATCAGCGGCCTCCTCACTCTCACTGTAGTCTCCCAATAAAAATCCTGCTCCCTGGGCATGAGAAGGAGCTTCTTCCCACACCTTATACTTAGCAATCGTCGCATGGTCAATCATGTTCATCGGGAGTTGCACAGGCTCACTACCAGCCCACTCCACCCCCGCAGCCGAGCATAGACGTGTAATTACTGACGCATGAGGGATACCACTGGAAGTACCACCCTGAAGGTATCGACGAATAGACTGATGGATAACATACCCCACATTAATTGATTTTCCTTGCACAATACCATATAGCAAAATCGCCCGATCCTTAGTCACGTTGTTTTGGTGCCTGGTTGGCATAAGATTGGCACAAATAAAGCTGTACCAGGCCTTGCCATAATGACTCAAGGCAGTGTGAGGGAAGTGAAGCTTCTGATCTGTCCCTTGCTTTGTTGTCCATGCGGTACCAGGATTGCACAAAATATTCTTGATTCGCTCCAATTTAGTGTCACAATTTGTAGAGTGAAAACTTTCAGGATCAGAGTGATGAACAAAAGGCAAGTGATAGATGGCGTTGATACTCTTGCTATCATATGACACCTGACAACCCCGCACAAAAGCAGTCCCGTCCTTGGTAATCTTCGCGTTAGCATAGAATTCTTGCACAACTGAAATCGGGGCTGCCAATGGTGTTTCAACAAACAACAACCAACCCTTCGCTTGGATCATGCTCATCATTTGACCATCCAAATCCGGATCAAGTTTTAGCCCACGTTCCAACACAAAAGTCTTTCCCAACAAAACCCTGTGATAAAAATCCTCAGCCTCAGCAGATACAAACCTACTCCTATCAAAATCCACTGACTCAGCCTGTGCATGAGAACTAGAAGATTCCCCACGTGGTCTCTTAGAAGCCATATCAAATCAGTCCCAATACACAATAATAAAAAGTCTCCCCCAAACTTAACAGACACCACACTAGGATTTACTCAAGCAATACCAATCCAATATACTTGCATGCACAGTATAATCACAACCAATAATCCCAATACACAACAATCCCAAGTCTAAAACCTGACAACTAGATGTAACACCTTGATACAAAGTAAAACCCTAAATCGCAATGTACTTACTTCAACCAGACCCACTACAATTCCTTGCTTTCCCACCGTGATGCACTGAAAATCTCCTTGAAGAACACTAAAATAGATGAAGGATTCGTATTTTGGGGTTTGAAGGAAGAAGTCGGCTATGTGTGGTGTTGGTATGGAGAGAGAATGGAGATGAAGAGAAATAGAAGTTAGGGTTTGTGATAGGAAGTGTTTGATTTGGAGAAGGATTTTTGTAATGGTAGGAATTGGTTGTGATTCGGATTTGGAAGAGAAGAAAGGGGAGGAATCGGTTTTGAAAAGGAAAGATTATGAAGAATAAGAGTCCAAGTGGGAGAAGGAATTAAAAAGGCAAATATGGGTCGGGTTTAATCTAGGTTTTGAAACCTGGGATCCGAGCGAGGCGCGGCCGCGCTGGAATTTGGCTTGAGTTGGGCGCGGCCGCGCTGGTGTACCAAATTTTTTTTTTCAACTCTAAGATGCGGCGCGGCCGCGCTGCTTTCCTTCACAATTTGGGCGCGGCCGCGCTGGTGTACCAACTGCCCATTTTTGATTTCTGAAGCAAGGCGCGACCGCGCTTGATTTCTTCACACTTGGGGCACGGTCGCGCTGGCCTAAAAATCCAGAATTGCACTGTTAAGCCTTTCTTGATGATTTCTTCATGTGCAAACGTTGATGTATGACCTGTAAGCAATAAAAACCAAGAAACAAAACATCTAATTACTACAAAATATAAATAAAACTAAGTCTAATAATGAGTCCTAAAAATCACAAAATTTTAACTAAAAAGCAATTAAAAATTGGGTTGCCTCCCAACTAGCGCTTGATTTAAAGTCTTTCAGCCTGACTACTCCCTGTTTCAATTTCAATCGGCAAGAGTGATTGAGGTTTTCTGGCGATCAACACCACCACCCCAATAATGCTTTAATCTTTGACCATTGACTTTAAACGACTCTTCCGGATTGTTTGCGAAGACTTCAACGGCACCATGGGGGAATGCTTGTTTGACGATGAAAGGACCCGACCACCGAGACTTGAGCTTCCCTGGAAATAACTTCAGTCTAGAATTGAATAGAAGCATTGCTTGTCCCGGCTCAAATGTCCTGTCGATGATTTTTCAATCATGCCACTTCTTGACTTTTTCCTTGTAAAGCTTTGAATTCTCATATGCTTGTAACCGGAATTCATCGAGTTTGTTAAGCTGAAGTAGCCTCTTTTCCCCAGCAGCCGCGAGATCAAAGTTCAACTTTCTGATGGCCCAGTATGCTTTGTGTTCAAGCTCAACCTGTAGGTGACACGCCTTTCCATAGACTAATTGGTACGGTGATATGCCAATGGGCATTTTATATGCTGTCCGATAAGCCCAAAGTGCATCATCCAATTTTGCTGACCAATCTTTTCTACTCGGATTGACGATTTTCTCCAGAATTCTCTTCACTTCTCTGTTTGAAACTTCGGCTTGACCACTGGTTTGGGGATGGTAAGCTGTCGCAATTCGGTGGTTAACCCCATACTTAGCTAAAAGAGCCGTGAAATACCTATTGCAAAAATGGCTCCCTTCATCGCTGATAATTGCTCTTGGGGTGCCGAAACGTGTGAAGATGTTTTTCCGCAAAAATTTAAGAACCACATTGGCATCAGTAGTCGGCAACGCACTTGCTTCCACCCATTTAGAGACATAATCGACCGCCAAAAGGATGTAAAAGTTGTTAAAGGACAATGGGAATGGTCCCATAAAATCTATTCCCCAAACGTCGAAGACTTCAACCTCTAAAATGGCTTTCAAAGGCATCTCATGACGCTTGGAAATATTTCCCACCCTTTGACATCTGTCACATCTTTGCACGAAGTGGTGGGCGTCCTTAAACAACGTTGGCCAGAAAAATCCTGCCTGTAACACCTTGGCCGCTATCTTTTCGCCTCCATAATGACCTCCGTATAGCGAATCATGGCAATGATGTAAAATACTCTCTATTTCACTTTGTGGCACACACCGTCTAATCATCTGATTGGCACAATGTTTGAACAGGAATGGCTCATCCCACATGTACCTTTTTACATCATGCAGAAACTTTTTCTTTTGTTGGCTGGTCAAATCAGGAGGAAGTACATTGCTAACCAAATAATTGACAAAATCGGCATACCATGGGACGTCTGAATGGATCACAAACAACTGCTCATCCGGAAAGAACTCATTGATCACCGCTTTGTCTCCCTTGATGTGGTCATTGTTTTCTAATCTCGAGAGATGATTTGCCACTTGATTTTCCGTCCCCTTCCTATCCCGGATTTCCAAGTCGAACTCCTAGAGTAGAAGTATCCATCGAATCAGCCTTGGCTTAGCATCCTTCTTCGAAATCAGATATCTTATGGCAGAATGGTCAGTGAACACCACCACTTTAGTTCCAATTAAGTACGACCGAAATTTGTCAAATGCATACACGACTGCTAGTAACTCTTTCTCGGTAGTTATGTAGTTGAGTTGGGCATCAGACAGTGTTTTGCTAGCATAATAAATGGCGTGAAAAATCTTTTCCTTTCGTTAGCCCAAAACAGCCCCAATAGCATAGTCACTAGCATCGCACATCAACTCAAACGGCCTTGACCAATCCGGTGCTACAATTACTGGCGCTGTGGTCAATTTCCTTTTCAACAAGTCAAAAACTGCAAGACACTCATCATCAAACTTAAAGGGAACATCTTTCTCCAATAGGCTACATAAAGGCTTAGAGATCTTAGAAAAGTCCTTTATGAATCTTCTATAAAATCCAGCATGTCCCAAGAAACTCCGTATTCCCTTGACTGTAGTTGGTGGAGGTAGATTTTCTATTGTCTCTAGCTTGGCTCGATCTACCTCTAACCCGTTTGACGACACCTTGTGCCCAAGAATTATCCCCTCTCCCACTATAAAGTGGCATTTTTCCTAGTTGAGCACTAAATTGGTCTCCACGCATCTTTTCAAAACCAGGACCAGATTTTCCAAACAACTATCAAATGTGTCACCAAACACTGAAAAATCATCCATGAATACCTCCATGTTGCGTTCGACCATATCTGAGAAAATAGCCATCATGCATCTTTGGAAAGTCGCTGGTGCATTGCATAAGCCAAAAGACATCCTCCAAAAAGCGAAGTACCATAAGGACACGTGAAGGTAGTCTTTTCTTAATCTTCAGGGGCAATCACTATCTGATTATAACCTGAGTATCCATCCAACAAGCAATAGTACTCGTGCCCAGCCAGTCTATCTAACATCTGATCAATGAAAGGTAGAGGAAAGTGATCCTTGCGGGTTGCCTTGTTTAATTTCCTGTAGTCCATACAAACCCTCCATCTGGCCACTGTCCTTGTCAGTATCAATTGATTATTCTCATTTTCTACAACCGTCATACCACCCTTTTTAGGCACGCAATGGACTGGACTCACCCAACTGCTATCGGAGATGGGGTAAATGATACCTGCATCAAGCCACTTCAAAATTTCCTTTTTCACCACCTCTTTCATGATCGGGTTCAGCCTCCTTTGTTGCTCTATCGTTGGTTTGGCATCGTCTTTTAAAAGGATCTTGTGCATACAGAATGATGGGCTAATTCCTTTTATGTCTGCGATGGTCCAACCAATGGCTGATTTGTATTCCCGGAGAACTCGAATCAACTTATTTTCCTGCAATTCGTTAAGTACAGATGCAATAATAATAGGCAAAGTAGATGATTCACCCAAATAAGCATACCTCAGATGGCTCGGTAAAGGTTTAAGTTCAAGAGTAGGAGGTATTTCAAGAGATGGCTTCAAGCGCTCTAAGGATTTGTCAGTAATTTCCAAAGGTTCATAGGGAATCTGAAATTTGTGTACTCTCGGCACTGTATCTAAAATTTGAAGAAACTCCATCATCTTAGGGTCATCCATGTCAGCCTCCCCTAATAAAACAGATTCCAACGGATCCTCCGCCAATTTCCTGAAAAACTCGTCATCCATCACTTTTTCCACCACATCTAACCGGAAACACTCTTCCTCATCCGTAGGAAATTTCATGGCTTTGAACACATTAAATGTCACTTCTTGGTCTTGCACCCTCATAGTCAATTCTCCTCTTTGTACATCTATAAGTGTTCGTCGAGTTGCCAAGAAAGGTCTCCCCAATATAATAGGAATGTCTTTGTCCTCCTCATAGTCCAAAATGATGAAATCGGTTGGGAATATGAATTTATCCACTTTTACCAAGATGTCTTCCACGATACCTCTAGGGTATGTAACCGACCTGTCAGCAAGCTGAAGAGAGATGTTGGTCGGTTTCGGTGCAGGTAGACCCAGCTGGACATATATTGATAAAGGCATAAGGTTGATGCTCGCACCCAAATCACATAAACATTTGCTGATTGATAAGCTGCCAATGGTGCAAGGGATAGTGAAACTACCCGGATCCTTCAACTTCGGTGGCAACTTCTTCTGCAATATAGCACTACACTCTTCAGTCAATGCTACTGTTTCATAATCCTCCAGCTTTTTCTTCCTTGACAAAATTCCTTTCATAAACTTGGCGTAGCTCGGCATCTGCTCTAAAGCCTCGGCAAACAGTATATTGATTTACAGCTTTTTAAAGACTTCAAGGAATCTGGAGAATTGTTTGTCTATTTTTTGCTTGTGAAATCTCTGAGGATATGGAACAGGAGGGTATACTTCTGCTTGCTTTTTATGTTCCTTGTCTTTCTCCTCATTCTCCGTTTCCTTGTCTTTTTTTACCAAGTTCTCTGTAGGAGCTGGGACTGGGGACGGGTGCGGCCGCGCTGCCTCCCTTTGTATTTCAGGCGCGGTCGCGCTGCTCTGCTAGAGTTGCTTCCCATTTTGAAGTGTTACAGCTTGACATTGTTCCTTACCATCTCTCTTGGGGTTGACTTCTGTATCACTTGGAAGTACTCCTTGCGGTCGATTGTTCAAGACTTGAGCCAACTGTCCCAGCTGATTTTCCAAATTCCTAATTGAAATAGCCTGGCTCTTCACATTCAAATCTACCTGATTTAACAGCTTGTCTTAATCATTCATTCTTTTCTCCGATGCTGTGATAAATCTTGCTAACGACTCTTCTAAATTGGGTTTTCTTTCTGCATGTTGTGGAGCTTGGTTCTGAAAACCCGGGGGATTCTGTGATCTTGGAGCGGGATTCTGAACTTGAGTGTTATTGCTCCATGAGAAACCCGGATGATTCTTCCACCCCGGATTATATGCATTCTGGTATGGTTGTTGCTGTCGGTTGTAACTCCCCAAGTACTGTACAGATTATGGATTAATAGCACAATATTCCGTCGGATGTGCACCTGCACATAGCTCACACACATAAGCTGCTTGCTGGACCTTCGACTCCGCCAAAGCTTCAATTTTCTTAGACATGGCCGCCATCTGAGCTGTTAATGCAGTGACCGCATCTACTTCCAAAACTCCAGCTACCTTCTGCGGATTCATTCTGGAAGTCGGCCATTGATAGTTGTTCGCAACCATAGTCTCCAACAAGGTGAAAGCTTCATCAAAATTTTTGTCCATAAGTGCTCCCCCTGCAGCTGCATCAATGTTTGTTCGAGTGTTACTATTCAGCCCATTGTAGAATGTCTGGACTTGCAGCCACTTGGGTAGCCCATGATGTGGATATCTTCTCAATAACTCCTTGAACCTTTCCCAAGCCTCGTACAGTGACTCACTATGACTTTGCTCAAAGGTAGAAATCTCATTTCTCAGCTTATCAGACTTAGCCGGCGGAAAGAATTTTGCTAGGAATTTCTGCGCCAAGTCATCCCAAGTTGTGATGGACCCCGGTGGAAGCGAGTGCAACCAACTCTTTGCTTTATCCCTGAGTGTAAACGGAAACAAACGTAGTCTCATCGCATCATCAGTTACATTGGGATATTTGAAGGTATCACAAATCTCCAGAAAGCTAACCAAATGTTCATTAGGATCATCATTGGCTAATCCCCCAAACTGCACCGCATTCTGAAGCATATGAATTGTCCCCGGCTTGATCTCAAAGGAAGTAGCAATGATAATTGGTCTCGTGATACTTGATTTGATCTCGTCTATCTTAGGCATAACATAGTCCCTCAAAGATTTTTGTTCTTCGTTAGCCATTGCCTCTTTCTCGATTGTCTCACGGCAAAACTTTCTTAACTTACGTAACTTGTTTTCAAGATCGTCCTCACTCTGCACAAGTTCCGGCTGCTTTGATCGTGTTTGCATAAACAACCGAGATCACCTGAAACAGGAAGTAACACGAAAAACAATGTTAACTAAAACTGAATTAATTAAATTTAAAACTTGAAATTATATACACAATTGTTCCCCAGCAATGGCGCCAAAAACTTGTTTGCCTAAATCTATACTAGCAAAATACGCAAGTATACGCAGTCCACAAGTAATAAAGTGAAAGTAGAGTATCGTCCCACAGAGAAAAATTGATTCTATAATGACAATTTCAAATTTAAATTAAAACAATTTAAATAAGTAAATAATTGATTTCGAAAGTTTTGAGTTTAACTAATTATTTCTAAATTAAATTACTACCACTACTTTGAAAACAGATTTTTAAAGACTTAAGACTATAACTTCACTTAATGCTTTATCTTGCCCAACACACTTCCCTTCGAATTATGCTAGTTGTTTTGGATTGTTAACCAGGAACTCATCACTATTTATAACCATCTCTTAATGTTTTATAAATAACTCAACTCAAATCCACAATTGATAGACTCAAGTTAATCACCCTAGATAACTAATTCACTATATTTCTATGTGAATTACAATTAAAAAGGATTTAAAGTCCAGGTTCCCTATTTTGATTACATGCGGTGAATAGGTATATTTCTATCCTAAACACAAATTATGAATTCCATCGACAGCAGAAGACACAATCACATGCTATTATGATCAGATCTAATTCTATACTTCATCTTTCAAGTTCATATAGAATATCCTAGTAATTATTGGCTAGATAATTAAGCAATTCAGCACAAACCATAATAAACAATCCAAAAGTAACTAATCATAATATTCAAAGAAGCATGCTATTCAAGACTACGCATTAAGATCCATTATAGCCTTAAAAGAAATTTAGTTCATAACTAAACTAGGATTCATCATCCACAAGTTTAATAACATCAAAAGTTTAGAGTAGAAAGAAAAGAGAAGAAACACTGTAAGCAATCCTTCAATCTCTGTCCTGCTCCTCCTTGCTTTCACCTTGCTATCAACTTGCTTCAAGTCTTCTCAAATTGCTCAAAACTAGGGTTTGATAATAATAATCTCTCAATTACCCACTAAAAAACACCTATTTATAGTATCTGATAAATCCCCTAATTAATTACAAAGTTTCAAATCCAAGTTCAAATCAAAACCAATTAAAATATCTGAAAAGTCAAATTTTCCCTCACTCGAACCGGCGCGGCCGCGCCTGGATTAAGCTTGAAAGGCGCGCAGCCACGCTACTCTGGCAGTAAATTTTTTTCTAAGTCTGAAGTCAGGCGCGACCGCGCTGCACCCTAGCTCATTTTGGGCGCGGCCGCGCTGCCCTGCCACTCTGCAATACCAACAACTCAGAATAACGCAATCCCACCAATTCTCGCCAAACTCAATCCCAACACGCGCAACCTACAAAAACACATAAAAATGCATGAAAAGTAACTATATACCATGGAAATAAACAATAATTCACATTCATTGACATCCGATTCGTAGGTATAAAACCTACTCATCAGTTTCTTAGATCTATCCAATGCCTCGAATCGTTTTCCATATGGCACAAATGGGGAAGAAGCATTCAACATATGCACATACTCTAATGATGTCAAAAAAACTGCTGCGTGTGAACTAACCAAAGTTGTCTCCAGCGGATCCCCATATACATTGATCTCTAAGAACTCGTTCACTGCTGATTCAACCCAGTCGATTCTAAAACAATTCCCAGTCTCTTTCGAAAATTGCATTTCCTTGAAAACATTAAAAGTAACCTCCTGATCTTGAACCCTCATTATAAGTTCCCCTTTTTGTACATCAATCAAGGTTCTTCCCATGGCTAAGAATGGGCACCCAAGTATTAGTGGAATTTCTTTGTCCTCCTTAAAATCAAGCACTATGAAATCAGCTGGGAAGATAAACTTGTCGACTTTTACCAACATCCTCCACTATCCCTCGTGGGTATGTTAGAGACCTATCTGCTAGCTGAAGAGTTACATTAGTCGGCTTCACTTCCGGTAATCCAACTGAGAGTAAATGGATAACGACATTAAGTTGATACTAGCCCCCAAATCGCACAATGCCTTACCAAAAAACTCATTTCCAATGGTACAAGGTATGGTGAAACTACGTAGGTCCTTGAGCTTTGTGGGTAATGTTTTTTGCAAAATTGCACTACACTCCTCGGTAAGTGCAACTGTTTCAAAATCTTCCAAATTTCTTTTCCTTGACAAGATCTCCTTCATGAATTTTGCGTAACTCGGAATCTGTTCTATAGCCTCCGCAAACGGGATATTGATGTGTAACTTCTTGAACACCTCCAAAAATTTCGAGAACTGCTTATCTTCCTTAGCTTTGCGGAGTCTTTGCGGGAATGGAACCGGTGGCACATAGGAGTCAGGTTTCTTTACTTTCGATTTCTTAACTGATTTTCCCTTATCCACTACTTTATCTGATTCCACTTTCTCTTGTACTATCTGTTCCACACCGCTCTCTTCATTAGGTTGCTGCTTTGAGTTGTCTTTAGTCGGATCCTCCAAGTCTGTCCCATTCCTCAAAGTAATTGCCTTACAATGTTCTTTTCCATCCCTTGGGTTTGTTTCTGTGTCGCTTGGTAGTGTACCTTGAGGATGAGTTTTCATAGCTAATGCCAACTGACCGATCTGATTCTCAATGTTTCGCAAAGTCACCTCATGAGTATTCTTCCATGTCTCATTGTCCTTGATGTACTTTATCAATAACTCCTCAAGTTATAGTTTTTTTTCCTGCTGTGGAGGTTGTTGCTGTTTATTCTGAAATCCAGGTGGTGCTATAGGTCGTGGTGCTTGAGGTTGAGCTTGATTATCTTGCCACACAAAATTTGGGTGATTCCTCCACCCTGGATTATAGCTGTTCGAGTTTACCCCAAATTATTGTTGCTTATTATAATTCCCCACAAACTGTACTGACTTAGTACTGATGGCACACTGATCTGATGGATGATTCCCCGCACATAACTCACATACCACTTCCACTTGCTGAACGTTCTGTACCCCAAGCGCATCAATCTTCCTAGTTAACGCGGAAATCTGAGCCGTTACTTATGCAGAAAATGCTGTTATTGCATCCACTTCATATACCTCGGCTAGTTTCGGTTGTGACATCCGTGCTGTAGGCCATTGATAGTTATTGGCTGCCATATTTTCCAACAAGTTGTATGCTTCATCACAATTTTTAGCCATCAATGCTCCACCCGCTGCTGCATCAATACTAGTCCTAACCTAACTACCTAGCCCATTGTAGAAGGTTTGCACTTGTAACCATTTAGGTATCCCATGGTGAGGACATCTCCGTAGTAGATCCTTATACCTTTCCCATGCTTCGTATAATGACTCCAAGTTATGTTGGCAAAACGAAGAAATGTCGTTTCTCATCTTTGCCGTCTTCGCTGGTGGAAAGAATTTAGCCAGGAACTTTTGTGCAAAGTCATTCCATGTCATGATAGATCCTGGTGGCAAAGAATGTAACCAGCTCTTGGCTTTGTCTCTTAGTGTAAATGGGAATAACTTTAATCTTATTGTTGTTAGGTTTGTATATTACGCGAATATATAATCAAATTACATAAATAAAGCGGAAGCGCGATAAAATCAGATTTTAAAATTTTATACAAACCATCACCATGATCTTTATTTATCCACAATTATTAATCAAACGAAAGAGATAGAGAATAAGAAATTATACCCTCGTAGAACCGTGCTTGCTCGAGTACAAGTTCAACTCCAATTCCTTCACGTTCTCCTTGAATTTCACCGATTAAATTCCTTCCTTTGATCAACGTTAGCCACCCAAGTGTTTGGCTTCTAGAGGTGATCCACCATGGAATAATACTTGTTCAAGAAGATGGGTGTTGGCAAAACCCTAGTTTCTATCTCTATAGAAATTATAAGTACTCTCTCTCCAATTCTAATGGAAGAGTGTATAACCCCAATCTATGATAAGACTCCTCTTATTTATAGATGTAGGAAAACCCTTCCCTAAACTATTTAGGATTAGGGTTTCTATTCTAATTAAACTCCTTTAATTAATTATACACCTAATCCAATTAAGAATTCACGAGAGAGTACTTCCATTAATTAATTTCCAATCCCTATTAGGAATTAAATAATAGTAAGAGTAATAATAATAATAAAACTCTTATTAATTTATATTTAATATTTTCAAACTATTAAATAATAAATATTAAGCTATTTAATTTATTCTATCTCCATAGATTAAATTAAATACACATAACTTATTATTACAATTATGCCATTTACTTCTTAAACAATTATTTTTGTTTTGCGGTGTGACCTGTAATACCCGAGATCATTATGTAATTTAATGAAATTAATAAATTGAATTTATGTGAATGTTTTGAGTGATTTTAATAAATATATATTGTATTGAGTTATATGATGAGATGTATATAGATAGTTGGTTTGGTTTAATTTAATTATTTGAATTTAACTAGGTAGTTAACAATTTTATTAAATGCAAGGAATGGAGTTAAAACTCAAATTTGAGTTCGGAATAGAATTTGAACATGTGGACTGAATATTTGAGTCCGGAACGTCGAAATTAGTAAGTATGGACTGTACACAAAATGTGTCGGGGTCGACTTTTTGGTTAAAGTCAATCGGTTGACTTTTTCGGGTAAAAAGTCAAATTTGAATTTCGGAAGTAAATTTGACAAAACGAATACCTCCACGACGTTCGGAACGTCAATTTTAGTAGGAATCGACTATAATATCAAAAATGTGGATTTTGGAGGGCAAAATGGTCAAAAGGCTTATTAATTGATTAATGGATTAAAATAATCTTTTATTTTAGTAAAATTGCATCAGCTGATTTGAGGGGTTCATGTGTCTATCAAATTGGGACTAAATAAGGGGTTATACGGTTGGTTTATCAGGAAATCAAAAAGGGAGGGAGTTACAACTTGCTTAACTCACCAAAACCCTTCCAATTCATAACCTCTCTCTCTCCTTTAATCCAATAAAACTGATATGGGTAATGCAAAAGGGCTGATATCTGATGAATTCAGAGCTAGGATTGTGAAGGGGTTCAAGAATTATATATACTCCTTCTCTAGTATCATTCCCTTTTGGTTAGAATTTCATTTAGAGAGAAAATTGAGAGCAAGAGTGAGAGAGTGTGAGAACTTGAATTGTTTCTGGGATTGCAGAGAATCAAGTGATCAAAGCAGAGGGGTTAAGAAGTCTAAGGCACTAAGAAATTCCATCCAAGAGGTAATTCTTAAACCCATTCCATTTTCTTTAGTAAAATAGTGAGAAATGTATGAATAAGCATGCTAATTGATTTGTTTGAGTTGTGTTGCCATGTTGATAATTGGCGATGGTAGTCTATTAAAGCATGAAATTCTAAGTCTAATTATGCCTTCTATGCTCTGAATTCAGTCAAGAGGTGCTAAATATGTTCAAGTTGGTTAATTTGCTTAAATGAGATTAATTTGTAATAAAGTTGAGTTTAGAGGCTCTAAAATTGTTAATGGAGTTGTTGGTGTTATTAAGATAGTTAAGTACTCAAATTATGTTGCTTTGGGTAAGTTCATAATGTCGGGGTGTATTCAAATTGGGATTGCATAGGTTATTAGAAATTCGGTTCACAACAGGCTGCAGAATCCGTGACTGAGTACCAGCGCGGCCGCGCTGGTACCAAGGTCAATCAGGGCGCGGACGCGCCGCACCTGAATCAACCATTAAAATTTCCTTTTACTTGTTCAGCCTTTCGAACTCAACCTAATCTTGTATAATGAGCATGAAGAAGTCTTATATATGTATTAAGATGTACTACGATTATGTTATCACAAAATTTAAACTTAAGCCATGATTTGGTAATTTTTTATTTAAGAAAAATTATCTTGAATTTAAGAAATGATTTATTAAATGTCGAATGCATGGACTTAGATTAGTTTTAAGCTTTCATATCAGTATGTATATTTGCTAATTGTGGTGTGCCAAGACCCTAGTATGCTAGAAAAGGAACTGAGCATTGAAAAGCTCAGTTCTGAGCCTGGAAGGGAGTAGCGCGGCCGCGCCGTGCTGCAGAGAGACCAAGATGTTTTGTTTGTGATGTAGAGCATGATACAAGGGTGCTACCTTCTTATAAGCTTTATTAAGTGACAAGTGGTATGTTGGTATCGTCTAAGCACGTTTGAACCAAGGTTTAAACAGATTTTTGCAAATGGAAGCTTTGAAATAAAAACAAAAACAATTATTTATGATATATGATGAATTGTTTTCATGGTATATATGATTTAATGTATGTTGGTAAAACACATTCTTTATCATGAAGCAGTTGAATTAGTGAAGTATTGAATGAGTAGAATATGAAAACCGCGCATTGTGAATGAGTGGCTAATGAATATTTGTATATGAATGTATATAGGATATTTGCAGTAAAGTTAAGCACTAATCATAAACTACTCGAAAGGCAAGTATTCTATCTCAATTCATTTTGTCTCTATGAAAGCAAGTTTCCTAATTTGGGAAATTTGTTTACAAAGTTCTCATTTGCAAGTTATATCTCATTCGAGTTCATATCTTGTTCAAGTTTAATCATTGATGACTCAGTTCAAATTGCATATAAGTTTTATCTGATTATGAACTATTACTTTGGAAAGCCTTCTGGCCTTTTGTTCCGGCTAGATACTAACGATGCGAAACGATAATCATTTGAATGATTCAAATTCATGTTAGCTACTTAAAGTTTACCAATCCAAATTGTTTTGGTGCGGTCCCGCATGAATACTATGATGAACAACCCGGATAACGGGGTAAAACTGATGTCGGGCATATAGTCCCATTTACGCTTACGCGTTTAAATTTCATACTTGTGCACAATGTAGGGTACGAAAGGCTGATCACCTGGAGTACTTGCGGAGAATGTTTTACAGTCTATTTGATTGTCAAAGCTTCTGATGGTTTTCGATGAATTAAAAACAATGTTCAGGGTTTCTATACCCCTTAGTATGCTATTGAAAATTCTGAAACTCTTGTCTTCAATATTCGACACTACTTCTTGATTATTCTTTCAGTTATAGAGAAATGTCAAACAGATGATATTACTCTAGATATTCTTTACCATATTATTTTATATACTTGCTGGGCAATTTGTGTTCATTCATGCTTTAACATTTCAGTTAAGGGTGAGAAAGCAGAGGGCTTGGGCAAGGACAAGGGAAAAGCTAAGATGAAGAATTGAGAGTTTATATTCTGTAATACGATAGATTTCCGCACTTGATGTATTGTAGTGATAAGCGCTAAGTTTAAGTTTAAGTTTAATTAAGGTTATGTAAACTTAGGATTTTATTTAGATACTATTGTATTCATTATTATTATTTATTAAGCTTGTTTAGTTAGATAATGGTGTTGATGTATCGTGAGCACCATATCCTGTGTTTGATGATACACGGATTTGGGGGCGTCACAGGTTGGTATCAGAGCTGTAGGTTATAAACCTTAGGTGGGAGAACCTTAGATTATAGCCGTAAAAAAAATTAGTGGAGATAGAAACAGATGAACTCACATAGAGTTTAAAGTGTTGAGTCTAGTTACTTTTACTAAAAAATGTTTATTTTTGATATACTAATCTAGTTGTTTGTTTTGATTGTAGGATGTCAGGAGAAGAAGAGATTAGAGATATCCATGTGGTTAGTGAACAGTTAGTAGCAGCTGTACCTCCGCCCATAGCTGAGGCAGCAGCTGATTTAGACCCAGATGAGGACCCTGAGGAGGATTCTGAGGAGGATCCTGAGGAAGAGGAGCCCGAGGAGGACTCTGAGGAAGCACCGGAGGATAGGCTGCTAGATGAGTTGATGGACAGGAACACGGAGTTGGACGATCGAGTCCATGAGTTAGAGGAACGGTATTAGGAAGAGAAGGGGGCACTGGTACTGCTCGGGGCATTGGTGCATCATCTGATGGTTAGGAACGCAGATCTGGCTGACAAGCTGCGTGCATCAGACCAGAAGGTAGATAGATTGAGGGTAGAAAAGGAGGCCATCCGGTCCCACTTGGGAAATACGATAAACGGATTGGAGGCGAGAGTTCAGGGTCTTCAAACAGACAAACAGTTGATTACCACCTACTGGAGGGATGAGATGAAAGGTCGTGTTAGGGCTCAAGATCAGAGGGATGAGTTAGAGCATGAGGTAAGGAATAAGAAGGTTAGGATAGAAAGGATGCAGTACGTGTTTAGCTCAGCGCATAGCAGGTTCCAGCATAGGGTGTACCATTTTCCGCGTAAGGAGCACCGGTCTAGACACGCTATAAGTCGAGGGCTAGTTCTGGACATGGCAGACGAGGAGTATGAAGATGCTATGAGGAGGGGTCTTTGAGTTTATATTGCTATGAACTTTTTATTAGTGTCGTATTGAACGCTTATCTATTGATATAAATATTTAAATTTCAGTTCTAAGTTAAAGGATGTAAATGACATTTAGCCATAAGATGTTAAGTACCTTGGTTTCATGGTTTTTTTTTTCATATTAATAAAATGTGTTTATTTATATGTGTGATGTGATGATTAAACTTATATATAAGCTTTAAATGTTATAAGATTAAGTTGTGGGATGATAGCATGTAAATGTTATTCATCAGAAAATGCCAAGGGGAAGACGTCGTCAACAGACACCTGAAGAGTCAATCAGTAATGCTGGGGATCAACCGAACCCTATGCAACGATTTGTGGACTTATTAGTTAGGGCACTACAGAATCGGACCCCAAATAGTAATAATAACCCTCCGACGGGGACCCCCTGAATTCAAAGGGACCACCGAACCCATCGAAGCCCAGTCATGGATCAAAGAAATCGAAAAGGCGTTTGCAATCGCCCGAGTAGGAGATGAGCAGAAAACGATCTTTGCCACGTATATGCTGAAAGGTGAAGCTAACTTCTGGTGGGAGGCGAACCAGAATAGGGCTGGAGAAGGTGTGATATCTTGGGAGAGGTTTAAAGAGGTCTTTTTCGAAAATTATTTTCCTGTGAGTATGCAGAGTCGCATGGAGATGCGATTTTTGGAGTTGAAGCAAGATGACATGACGGTACCTCAGTACGCCGCAAAGTTTAACGAGCTGGCGAGGTTTGCACCTCATCAGGTCGACACTGAGGAAAGAAAGATAAGGAGGTTCGAGCAGGGCCTCAAGCCATGGTTGTATAGCAGACTTTCGGTGTTACAGACGAACAATTTCGCTACTCTTCTGGAGAAGGCCATAATTGCTGAGGGCGGAAGTGAAGCCCTGATGAAATTCAACAAGGAAAAGAAGAAGAAGATTGAAGGAGGAAATAGAGAGGAAGGTAGTAGCAGTGGTAGCAAAAGAAAGTGGAACAACAACAACAACAATAACAACAGCAACCCAACAAGATTTGGGGGTAAATCTGGTGATTCGAAGAAAAGAGCAGAGTCTTGCAAGGAGTGTGGAAAGAGTCACCCAGGCGATTGCCTAAAGGGAAAGAATATATGCTTCAATTGCGGACAGGAGGGGCATATCTCTCCCAATTGCCCCGCACCGAAGAGGAATGGATGCTTCAACTGCGGAGCATTGGATCATCAGGCTAGGAGTTGCCCAAAGAAGAACTCAAGTGGAGGAAATGGAGGAAGGGGAAATAGCGGTGGAAATCTTACAATTTCTGGACCACTAACTCAGAATCGACCAACAGCAAGGACTTTCAACATGACAGTTCAAGACGCAGTCGCATCTAAGGACGTGGTTTCAGGTATCATTCCGGTCAATGATATATCTGCATATATATTATTTGATTCGGGTGCTACTTGTTCCTTCGTATCACATGAGTTCTCCCAACGATTAAATTTACCTCAGGAAGAATTAGAACATCCTATGAACATAGAAGTGGCGAATAAGGAAATAATTCCCGTTAGCTATATTCATAGGAATTGTCTTGTAGATATAAGGGGGTATAAGTTACCTGTGGATCTAATTCCAATTCAACTAGGAGAATTTGATGTAATTCTAGGTATGGACTGGTTATTTAACCATGGGACAATGATAGATTGCCAGAAGAAGTGTATAAACCTTTAGACTCCAAATCAGTCTAAGGTAGTGTTCTATGGTAGTAAATCGCTTAGGCACTCGAGTTGTCTGACGATGATGCAAGCTAGGAAATTGTTGAGACAAGGCTGTATAGGTTATTTGGCCCATATTGTTGATACCCAGAAAGTAAAGACAGAGATGGGACAAATACCTGTTGTAAGTGAATTTCCCGATGAGTTTTCGAAGGATTTGCCAGGTCTACCACCAGATAGGGAGATCGAATTTGTTATAGATCTAGTGCCTGGAACGGCACCGATTTCGAAAGCCCCATACAGAATGGCACCGGTGGAGATGAAGGAGCTGATGGTACAGTTACAAGAGTTGTTAGATAAGAAGTATATCCAACCTAGTGTGTCTCCTTGGGGAGCACCAGTTTTATTTGTGAAAAAGAAGGACGGATCGATGAGACTTTGTATCGACTATCGGGAGTTGAACAAAGTGACGATCAAAAACAAATACCCACTACCTAGGATAGATGATTTGTTTGATCAGTTGAAGGGAGTGAAATATTTTTCCAAAATCGACTTAAGGACGGGTTATCACCAGTTGAAGGTGAGGAAGGAAGATGTACCTAAGACGACATTCAGGACTCGTTATGGCCATTACGAGTTCCTGGTAATGTCATTCGGGTTAACGAACGCGCCAGCGGCATTTATGGACATCATGAACCGAGTGTTCAGGCAATACTTAGATAAGTTCGTAGTTGTGTTCATAGATGATATTCTGATCTATTCTAAGACTCAGGAAGATCATGCTGAACATTTAAGAATGGTGTTGAAAGCATTGAGAAAGGAGAAATTATACGCAAAATTCTCGAAGTGTGAATTCTGGTTGGAAAGAGTTCAATTTCTTGGTCATGTGATTGATAAAGACGGAATCTCCGTGGATCCAGCAAAGGTGGAAGCAGTAATTAATTGGGATCAACCAAAGATACCAATAGAAGTAAGAAGTTTCTTGGGATTGGCAGGCTATTACAGAAGGTTCATTCAGGATTTTTCGAAAATAGCAGGAACTCTGACTAATTTGACGAGGAAGTCGGTAAAATTTATTTGGACGGAGAAGTGTGAAGAAAGTTTTCAGGAGCTGAAGAAAAGGTTGAGTGAAGCACCAGTGTTGACTTTACCAGATGATTCGGGGGACTTCATAGTTTACAGTGATGCGTCACATAAAGGACTTGGCTGCGTGCTAATGCAACATGATAAAGTTATTGCGTACGCATCACGGCAGCTGAAAGATTACGAAAAGGGATATCCTACCCACGACCTGGAATTGGCAGCAGTAGTATTTGCCCTAAAGATATGGAGGCACTATTTATATGGTTCAAAGTGTGAAATATACACGGACCATAAAAGTCTGAAGTATATCTTCACGCAGAAAGAGCTAAATATGCGACAAAGGAGATGGTTGGAGCTGATAAAGGACTACGACTACGAGATTTTGTATCACCCGGGGAAAGCTAACGTGGTAGCAGATGCGCTAAGCAGGAAGGGTATTGATAAATTGGCAATGATAACAACTCAAGAAGAGTTAATTAAGGATATAGCAAGATTGAAGCTCGAGGTAAAGTTTCAAAAGGAATCTGGTGAGAAATTGTTCGCGATAGAGGCACGTTTGACTCTGTTGGACAAAATAAAGGAAGCACAAGGCAGCGATGAGGAATGTGAAAAGGTAAGGAAAAGAATTGTTGATGGGGAGGAGCTTAAGTTCAGGGTGGATGGTGATGGACTGTTGAGGTTTGAGGAGAGAATTTGGGTGCCAACGGTATCCGAGTTAAAAGAAGAAATCTTGCATGAAGCTCATAGTTCGAGTTACTCGGTTCATCCGGGAAGCACAAAGATGTATCGGGATCTTCATCAACATTACTGGTGGCCTAACATGAAGAGAGAGGTCGCAGAGTGCGTCAGCAGATGCTTAACATGCCAGAGAGTCAAGGCAGAACATCAGAAACCGAGCGGGTTACTTCAACCTCTGGAAATACCGGAGTGGAAGTGGGAGCATATCACGATGGACTTCGTGGTAGGCCTTCCAATTAGACAGAAGGGTTATGATGCAGTATAGGTGATTGTCGATCGATTAACTAAGTGAGCGCACTTTTTACCGATCAAGATCAAATTTAACTTGGATCAGTTGGTAAAACTATACATCAAAGAAATTATCTCCAAACATGGAGTACCGGTATCCATTGTGTCAGATCGCGACCCGCGATTCACAGCAAATTTTTGGAAAAGTTTTCAAGAGCGTATGGGAACGCAATTGAGGTTGAGCACTGCATATCATCCTCAGACAGATGGGCAAAGCGAGAGGACAATTCAAACCCTAAAAGACATGCTGAGAGCGTGTGTTATAGATTTCAAAGGAAGTTGGGATGACCATCTACCATTGGTGGAGTTTGCGTATAACAACAGTTACCACGCAAGCATTGGTATGCCACCCTATGAGGCTCTGTATGGAAGAAAGTGCAGAACCCCACTGTGCTGGGATGAAGTAGGGGAACGACGACTGCTAGGACCAGAATTGGTACAACATACTGCAGATATCGTCAAAACAATACGAGCAAGATTAGTGTCGGCTCAAGATCGACAGAAGAAATATGCTGATCAACACAGGCAGCAGCGAGACCTTGACGTTGGTTCTTATGTGTTTCTGAGAGTATCTCCCTGGAAAGGGAAAATGAGATTTGGTAAGAAAGGAAAATTAAGCCCGAGGTTTATAGGACCCTTTGAAGTATTGGGACGAGTAGGTGAGGTAGCTTATGAAATAGCTTTACCTCCGGAGTTGGAGCATGTACACAACGTGTTCCATGTGTCAGTTTTACGACCGTACAAGCAGGATTACAAGCATGTGATAGAATATGAACCCATTCAATTTGAGAAAGATTTAACCTATGCGGAAATTCCTGTTCAAATTATTGATAGGAAAGAGCAAGTTTTACGAAATAAAGTAATACCTTCTGTTAAGGTAATATGGAGGAACCACAATGCTGACGAAGCTACGTGGGAACTCGAGGAGAAGATGATGAAAAGTTACCCTAATCTTTTTGTATAGCTTTGTGGTGATTCCGGGGACGGAATCCTAATAAGGGAGGGTGAATGTAATACCCGAGATCATTATATAATTTAATGAAATTAATAAATTGAATTTATGTGAATCTTTTGAGTGATTTTAATAAATATATATTGTATTGAGTTATATGATCAGATGTATATAGATAGTTGGTTTGGTTTAATTTAATTATTTGAATTTAACTAGGTAGTTAACAATTTTATTAAATGCAAGGAATGGAGTTAAAACTCAAATTTGAGTTCGGAATGGAATTTGAAGACGCGGACTGAATATTTGAGTTCGGAACGTTGAAATTAGTAAGTATGGACTGTAAGCACAAAATGTGTCGGCGTTGACTTTTTGGTCAAATTCAACCGGTTGACTTTTTCGGGTAAAAAGTCAAATTCGAATTTCGAAAGCAAATTTGACAAAACGAATACCTCCACGACGTTCGGAACGTTAATTTTAATAGGAATCGACTATAATATCAAAAATGTGGATTTCGGAGGGCAAAATGGTCAAAAGGCTTATTAATTGATTAATGGATTAAAATAATCTTTTATTTTAGTAAAATTGCATCAGCTGATTTGAGGGGTTCATGTGTCTATCAAATTGGGACTAAATAAGGGGTTATACGGTTGGTTTATCAGGAAATCAAAAAGGGAGGGAGTTACAACTTGCTTAACTCACCAAAACCCTTCCAATTCATAACCTCTCTCTCTCTCCTTTAATCCAATAAAACTGATATGGGTAATGCAAAAGGGCTGATATCTGATGAATTCAGAGCTAGGATTGTGAAGGAGTTCAAGAATTATATATACTCCTTCTCTAGTATCATTCCCTTTTGTCTAGAATTTCATTTAGAGAGAAAATTGAGAGCAAGAGTGAGAGAGTGTGAGAACTTGAATTGTTTCTGGGGTTGCAGAGAATAGAGTGATCAAAGCAGAGGGGTTAAGAAGTCTAAGGCACTAAGAAATTCCATCCAAGAGGTAATTCTTAAACCCATTCCATTTTCTTTAGTAAAATAGTGAGAAATGTATGAATAAGCATGCTAATTGATTTGTTTGAGTTGTGTTGCCATGTTGATAATTGGCAATGGTAGTCTATTAAAGCATGAAATTCTAAGTCTAATTATGCCTTATATGCTCTGAATTCAGTCAAGAGGTGCTAAATATGTTCAAGTTGGTTAATTTGCCTAAATGACATTAATTTGTAATAAAGTTGAGTTTAGAGGCTCTAAATTTGTTAATGGAGTTGTTGGTGTTATTAAGATAGTTAAGTACTCAAATTATGTTGCTTTGGGTAAGTTCATAATGTCGGGGTGTATTCAAATTGGGATTGCATAGGTTATTAGAAATTTGGTTCACAGCAGGCTGCAGAATCCGTGACTGAGTACCAACGCGGTCGCGCTGGTACCAAGGTCAATCAGGGCGCGGCCGCGCCACACCTGAATCAAACATTAAAATTTCCTTTTACTTGTTCAGCCTTTCGAACTCAACCTAATCTTGTATAATGAGCATGAAGAAGTCTTATATATGTATTAAGATGTACTACGATTATGTTATCACAAAATTTAAACATAAGCCATGATTTGGTAAATTTTTTTAAGAAAAATTATCTTGAATTTAAGAAATGATTTATTAAATGTCGAATGCATGGACTTAGATTAGTTTTAAGCTTTCATATCAGTATGTATATTTGCTAATTGTGGTGTGCCAAGACCCTAATATGCTAGAAAAGGAACTGAGCATTGAAAAGCTCAGTTCTGAGCCTGGAAGGGAGTAGCGCGGCCGTGCCACTCCCAAGCATAAAAGCAGCGCGGCTGCGCCGTGCTGCAGAGAGACCAAGATGTTTTGTTTGTGATGTAGAGCATGATACAAGGGTGTTACCTTCTTATAAGCTTTATTAAGTGACAAGTGGTATGTTGGTATCGTCTAAGCACGTTTGAACCAAGGTTTAAACAGATTTTTGCAAATGGAACCTTTGAGATAAAAACAAAAACAATTATTTATGATATATGATGAATTGTTTTCATGGTATATATGATTTAATGTATGTTGGTAAAACACATTCTTTATCATGAAGCAGTTAAATTAGTGAAGTATTGAATGAGTAGAATATGAAAACCGGGCATTGTGAATGAGTGGCTAATGAATATTTGTATATGAACGTATATAGGATATTTGCAGTAAAGTTAAGCACTAATCATAAACTACTCGAAAGGCAAGTATTCTATCTCAATTCATTTTGTCTCTATGAAAGCAAGTTTCCTAATTTGGGAAATTTGTTTACAAAGTTCTCATTTGCAAGTTATATCTCATTCGAGTTCATATGTTGTTCATGTTTAATCATTGATGACTCAGTTCAAATTGTATATAAGTTTTATCTGATTATGAACTATTACTTTGGAAAGCCTTCTGGCCTTTTGTTCCGGCTACATACTAACGATGCGAAACGATAATCATTTGAATGATTCAAATTCATTTTAGCTACTTAAAGTTTACCAATCCAAATTGTTTTGGTGCGGTCCTGCATGAATACTAAGATGAACAACCCGAATAACGGGGTAAAACTGATGTCGGGCATATAGTCCCATTTACGCTTACGCGTTTAAATTTCATACTTGTGCACAATACAGGGTACGAAAGGCTGATCACCTAGAGTACTTGCGGAGAATGTTTTACAGTCTATTTGATTGTCAAAGCTTCTGATGGTTTTCGATGAATTAAAAACAATGTTCAGGGTTTATGTACCCCTTAGTATGCTATTGAAAATTCTGAAACTCTTGTCTTCAATATTCGACACTACTTCTTGATTATTCTTTCAGTTATAGAGAAATGTCAAACAGATGATATTACTCTAGATATTCTTTACCATATTATTTTATATACTTGTTGGGCAATTTGTGCTCATTCATGCTTTAACATTTCAGTTAAGGGTGAGAAGGCAGAGGGCTCGGGGAAAAGCTAAGATGAAGAATTTAGAGTTTATATTCTGTAATACGATAGATTTCCACACTTGATGTATTGTAGTGATAAGCGCTAAGTTTAAGTTTAATTAAGGTTATGTAAACTTGGGATTTTATTTAGATACTACTGTATTCATTATTATTATTTATTAAGCTTGTTTAGTTAGATAATGGTGTTGATGTATCGTGAGCACCATATCATGTGTTTGATGATACACGGATTTGGGGGTGCCACATGACCCTTTAAGTTCTCTATATTAAACCGGTTGTGAATAAATCAATTAGAACAATTCTAATCTTATTTAAATAAATAAATTAAACTATTTAATTCATTTAAATAAATAACATTTATTCTACAATAAGGGTAAGCCCCTTAGCGATCAACGACTTTTCAGATAATATAGATTTCAACATTAATCACAAAAGAACCTTTCAGTGAATAGTTATCGTACAATTCAATCCTTATACCATACAATATCCCAATTAAATATAAGACATGGAAGTACTGTCAAGTCTTATTTTATTTAATTATATGTATTTTGATTCCCAAATGCACAACTCTAAATAATGCAAATTAGAAACTCCTTTCTAATTTCATTCTTCCTTGGCCAAGGACTACTGAGTTGTCATTTATCGAATCACATAGGACATTCGCATCTTTTACTAGATGTGGTAGATTCTTTGTTGATCATTCACCTATCTCCATGTACAACTTATTATACCCAATCATACCCTTTGATATACCCTAAAGGTCTAAAGAGACATATCAAAGTATAACTCATTATACACAAGATAATATGATGATCTCAAGTCCAAGGATCACTTGTACTACTATCACTAGAGGAATTCCTATTGACAGACGAGTAAAACTCCATTAGGTATTCCTTAGCGAGTCACATTCTGTGAACTTATTCTCTATAAGCACCTACATATTTGCTTTAGTGTCTCCACATAAATGATTATGAGATCAATCACCCTCTTCATAAGAGCAAGCAACGTATGTACTAATCTATCCGGATTCACTAACCCCCTTTTTAGTAATCCAGCGATTAAGAACGATTTTTAGTTTTACGCTTTCTAAGAATTTAGATCTCATTAGCATGATCATCATCATGATTCTAAAAGCATTGGTTAAAACTATGGGTTTATAACATATTAAATAACAACACCATGTAGATAAAATAAAATGCCTTTAATAAACGAATAAGATTCAAAGTATATATGTTGCATCATATCAAATATGATTGGCTTGTGTGCATACTACTTTCAATCTCCCACTTGCACTAAAGCCAATCGCCATGGTATCTAATACCCTTCTTCTCTAAGTGACGATCATCCTGCTATTGGTTTAGTCATATTTTGACATTACAGCTCATCAGAAGTCTTTGGCTAAATGGTTTGAGGTCATGATCTTACATTGGCCAATTTGACACGTGGGCTGAGTCTGACTGAGTCTATCCATTAGCATGCAAAGGTCTCATAAAGAACAAATACATCAGACCTTGAGTTTTAAACTCAGGTCTGCCACAATACTGCAGAAACCAACTTGGGTCTGGGGTAATACTAACTGTTGGTAATACTCTATTGGCAAATAGACAGATGTGTGAGACTGGGTTACCAGCAACCCTCTTACTAGGATCATAGTTACACCTTGCATTGGTTTATAAATCGACTGTCATCACCTATGGTCTTTAAACAACAAGTCATGAGATTTACCATAAGGACCATCTCAAGTTGGTCTTATTACTTCAGTTCTGATCTGAGCTTGGCTCAAGTCAACAGCTGATCTCAAACAAAATAAGGTGACTAAGGCCATTGTTACGACTCTGGTGTGAGTCTTTATTCAGTCCAACATATCAAACGTGCAGGTCTTTGTTCGACTACTCTACGACTGCAGAGTTTAACACTATTCTTACATTACAGTTAATCATGCTTGACTCTGAAAGTAGTATGCACACAAGCCAATCATATTTGATATGATGTAGCATATACTTTGTAATCTTATTCATTTATTAATAAAAGAATTGATTTTTTTAAAAGGTATTTTATATTATCTACATGGTGCTGTTATATTAAATGTGATAAACCCATAGTTTTGAGCAATGCTTTTAGAATCATGATGGTGATCATGCTAATGAGATCTAAACTCTAGATAGCTCACAAACTAAAATCGTTCCTAATCGTTGGATTACTAAAAAGGAGATTAGTGAATCCGGATAGATTAGTACATACGTTGCTTGCTCTTAGGAAGAGGATGATTGATCTCATAATCATTTGTGTGGAGACACTAAAGCAAGTATGTAGGTGCTTATTGGAGAATAAGTTCACTGAACGTGACTCGCTAAGGAATACCTAATGGAGTTTTACTCGCCTGTCAATAGGAATTCCTCTAGTGATAGTAGTACAAGTGATCCTTGGACTTGAGATCATCATAGTATCTTGTGTATGATGAGTTATACTTTGACATGTCCCTTAAGACCTTTAGGGTATATCAAAGGGTATGATTGGGTATAATAAGTTGTGCATGGAGATAAGTGAATGATCAACAAAGAATCTACCACGTCTAGTAAAAGATGTGAAATGTCCTATGTGATTCGATAAATGACAACTCAATAGTCCTTGGCCAAGGCAGAATGAAATTAGAAAGGAGTTTCTAATTTGCATTATTTAGAGTTGTGCATTTGGGAATCAAAATACATATAATTAAATAAAATAAGACTTGACAGTAAATTCATGTCTTATATTTAATTGGGACATTGTATGGTATAAGGATTGAATTGTACGGTAACTATTCATTGAAAGGTTCTTTTGTGATTAATGTTGAAATCTATATTATGTGGAAAGTCGTTGATCGCTAAGGGGGTTTACCCTTATTGTAGAATAAATATTATTTATTTAAATGAATTAAATAGTTTAATTTATTTATTTAAATAAGATTAGAATTGTTCTAATTGATTTATTCACAACCAGTTTAATATGGAGAACCTAAAGGGTCACACCGCAAAAGAAAAATATTTATTTAAGAAGTAAATGGCATAATTGTAATAATAAGTTAAGTGTATTTAATTTAATCTATGGAGATAGAATAAATTAAATAAGCTTAATATTTATTATTTAATATTTTGGAAATATTAAATATAAATTAATATCTTATTATTATTATTACTATTACTATTATTTAATTCCTAATAGGGATTGGGAATTAATTAATAGAAGTACTCTCTCATGAATTCCTAATAGGATTAGGAGCATAATTAATTAAAGGAGTTTAATTATAATAGAAACCCTAATCCTAAATAGCGTAGGGAAGGATTTTTCTACATCTATAAATAAGAGGAGTCTTATCATAGATTGGGTTACACACTCTTGCATTAGATTGTGGAGAGTACTTGTAATTTTTATAGAGATAGAAACTAGGGTTTTGCCAATACTCAACTTCTTGAATACCTATTCTTCCTTGGTGGATCACCTCTAGAGGCCAAACATTTGGATGGCTAACGTTGATCAAAGGAAGGAATCTCATCGGAGGAATTCGAGGAGAACATGAAGGACTAGGAGTTGAACTTGTACCCGAGGAAGCTTTGATCTACGAGGGTATAATTCTTATTCTCTTTCGTTTAATTGATAATTGAACACAAGGATAGATCATGGTGATGGTTTGTATTAAAATTTTATAATCCGTTTTATCACTCTTCCGCCCTATTTGTGTAATTTGATTGCATGCTTGCGTAATATACAAACCTAACAGTGGTATCAGAGACTAATCCTTGTGTTAATTATTGATTTTGATGATTCCATGTATGAATTGATATGCGATACGATTGGATTTTTGGGCTGAAATTTTTTTTTCTTAATCTGCATCGCGGCGCGGCAGCGCCGCTTCCAGTTCATTCTGGAGCGCGGCCGCGCCCTAACCCAGAAAACGTTTCTGGGGGTGCAGCGCGGCCATGCCGCTCTTAGTTCAATTTGGAGCGCGGCCGCGCTGGTGTGCAGACTTTGAAAATTTTTTGTTTTCTCAATTAACATAAATAGTTTATTAAATTGATATAAGTTTAAAAATAAAGATGTTTATTTTATCTGGAATAGAATTTCAGATTGCTAAAATTAAAGGAGTTTAATTTGAATTTGGTTTTGATTAAAATAAAAGAGTTTATTTTGTTTCAAAAACTAAATATTAGCAAAACTTTTGCCCATTAATTGATATCAATGCATATATGGAATGGTTTTATTATTCATGAAATGAATGTTATTTATTAATACATATAGAGATATGTATGATAATAAATAGGGATTGATTATGTACTATTGATCAATATGTGATTGGAATTATTTTAGAGGATGCTTGAATGAATGAGTTTTTATAAATGGGGTCTGCGTACCTCGTTTTCTCTAATTTTTCTTAATGTAAATTCTATCTCCCTCCTATGTACTTCCCCTTGACTGCTGATCAAGGTTTCTATTATAGTAAATAGTTCATGTAATAGGATTGGTTAGAATTATTTTGAAGAATTGGAGACAAAGGAGCAAGGAGCGCTTGAAGACCCGTTTGTAATGGAGTCCGGGTTTAAATGTAATAGTTATATTTAAATTTAATTCTTGCACCCTAAGTTTGACCTTTTGGTTCACTTGGTGGCTCTAGTGAACCAAACTAGAATAAAAGTCCATAATCAATCCGGGTAGAATATAGTATTCTATATGTGCATGTTTACTATATATATATATATTATATATTATACAACATGCTTCGCATGTTAAATAATATGATGCGTATTATATATTTATATATATATATATATGTGTGTGTGTGTGTGTGTGTGTGCATGCGCGCTAAAAAAGATGAGACTAATAATTACAAACCCCTCAAAGAAATTATATTAAGTCCTAAGCGTTTAGAGATATTTGGAATATCGAACGTCGCCTTCTAGCATGGTAAAGCGATAGAGTATTAAATATTTAATATGAGTTTGTTGTGTTATACAAGGCAAGTATTAAATATTTAAGATGTTGCTTTATCACATTTGATGCTTATAAATAGACTGAACGATGTTGTTTTGTTGTGTCACACAAGGACAGTATTTTTATTTCGAATATATGGAAGTGCTAGGTTGGACTTAACTTGGATAATTTTGATTCGGATGTGTCACACTTGATCAAAATAATCTAAGAGGCAAAATACAAGGAGTTACATAGTGATGTAATTGACAATAGTTGTCTACCTATTTTTTTATATATAGTTTGTTGTGTCACACAAGGCTATATACATTTGAAATGGGATCCTTATTCTCATTAGCAAATCTTTAATTAGATTTGTCGAACTATATATTGAGGGTAATATAGTTTGATAAGAAAGTGAGAGATACCAATTTAAAAATAAAGACCTAATTTATTTTGGTAATTAATTAAATGAATGTATGCTAAAATGTTGTCTATTTTCACATGCAGAATTTAAAAATGTCAAACTCACTATCACTGCGTAGCATACTTGATGCTAACAAACTGACCAGACCGAATTACACGAACTGGTTAAGGAATCTGAGAATTGTTCTCACTGCCGAAAAGATTTCTTATGTCCTAAATTCTCTAGTCCCTGCAAATGTTGCAAAAACAGCCTCTGAGGAAGAGATTGCTACTTTCAGAAAGTGGCAAGATGATGCAATCCTGGCTCAATGCATCATGCCCGCATCCATGAGTAATGAGCTTCAGCGTCAGCATGAAACTATGGATGCTCCTACTATATTGCTGCACCTCAAAGAGTTGTATGGTGAGCAAAGTAGGACTGCTAGATATCAGATATCTAAGGAGCTCTTCCGATCTCGTATGACCGAGGGCACTACTGTTAAGACTCATGTCCTTAAGATGATAAATCTGATTGAACAACTTGGATAGCTTGGGTTCGTGATGGATGGGGAGTTAAGTCAAGATTTGATCTTACAGTTACTCCCAGACACCTCACAATTTGTTGTGAATTTTCACATGAATAAGTTGGACGTCAGCTTGCCTGAGTTACTTAACATGCTGAAAACTGCTGAAGGTCACTTCTCGTCGAACAAGAACCAAGTCTTACTAGTGGATGATTCTTCCAAGAAAAGGAAGAGGCCCAAGGTATCTTCTAAAAAGAAGAAAAACAAGAAGGCTAAGGGCAAGGCGAAGAGAAAAGATAAAAAGAAACCTGATCTAGGTAGCAAAGGAATTTTCTACCATTGCAATAAGCCGGGACACTGGAAGAGGAACTGCAAGGAGTATCTTGCGGACCAAAAGAAGCTTGGAGAAACTTCGACTTCCGATCTAGGTTTGTTCATGATTGAAATTAATTTTTCTGAAAATCAAAATTCTACTTGGGTATTGGATACTGGCTGTAGTTCTCACATATGTAATAATGTGCAGGGACTAAGCAGAAGTAGAAAGCTGAACAAGGATGAAGTCGTCCTAGGAGTGGGAAATAGAGCAAAGGTTGCTGCATTAGCTGTAGGGACTTATTGTTTAGCACTGCCTTCGGACAAGTTCATTAGTTTAAATAATTGTTATTATGTTCTGACACTCATTAGAAACATTATTTCAATTTCTGTATTAGATATGGATGGTTTTGATATTATAATAAAGAACAACAGATGTTCTATTTATAATAAAAATGTTTTATATGGTGTTGGGAACCTACTGAATGGACTTTACATACTTGACTTGCATGAAAATATACTTCAAATTGAACAAACTAAGAAAAGAAAAAGAGATGATGTTAATTATACCTTTATGTGGCACTGTAGACTCAGTCATATCAATGAAATAAGATTATCCAAGTTGCATAAAGATGGGCTTTTAGAGCTATCTGATTACGAATCATATTCAACTTGTGAATCTTGTCTCATGGGTAAAATGACTAAATCTCCTTTTACTGGAAAAGGAGAAAGAGTTACAGAGTTGTTAGCGTTGGTACACACAGACATATGTGGACCTATGACAACGAATGCACGAGGAGGGTATTCTTATTTTATTACTTTCACTGATGATCATTCTAGATTTGGATATGTGTATTTAATGAAATATAAATCTGAGTCGTTTGAAAGTTTAAAGAATTCAGAAGTGAAGTAGAGAAACAAACTGGTAAAAGTATTAAAATTCTTCGATCGGATCGAGGAGGGGAATACTTGACCAATGAGTTTCTCAATTGTCTCAAAGAAAATGGTATAATCTCACAATGGACTCCACCAGGGATGCCACAGTTGAATGGTGTATCTGAAAGGAGAAATCGAACATTGTTGGACATGGTTCGTTCCATGATGAGTTTTACCGACCTTCCAATATCCTTCTGGGGTTATGCCCTAGAAACGGCTGCATATCTACTTAATAAGGTACCTACCAAATCCGTCCCAAAGACCCCATATGAATTATGGACAGGGAGGAAACCAAATCTTAAGTATGTTAAGACTTGGGGTTGTCCAGCTTATGTCAAAAGGTTTGAGCATGATAAGCTAAAGACTAGATCCGACAAGTGTAGATTTGTGGGATACCCTAAAGAAACTGTAGGGTATTATTTCTATCATCCTACTGATCAAAAGGTGTTTGTAGCGAAACACGCTGCCTTCTTGGAAAAGGAGTTTATCCTTGAAGGGGTCAGTGGGAGTAAGATATATCTTGAAGAAGTTCAAGAACTACAAAATACTCCAGATCAAAGTCGGGTACCTGACCAAGTAGAAGAACCTACTGTACTATAACCTATTCGTAAATCTGGAAGAGTACCGAAGATACCTGATAGGTATGGATTCATCATAGAGGATGATGATGAGGTACGCATCATAGATGATGATGATCCATTGACTTACGAAGAGGCTATGAGTAGTAAAGACTCAGAGAAATGGCTTGAAGCCATGAAATTCGAGATGGACTCCATGTATGAAAACCAAGTATGGACTTTGATTTCACCACCTGCGGACATTAAGCCTATTGGGTGTAAATGGGGCTTTAAGAGAAAGACTGGAGCGGACGACAAGGTAGAGACCTATAAGGCCCGACTGGTTGCAAAAGGTTTCAAACAAAGACAAGGAGTTGACTATGATGAAACCTTCTCACCAGTAGCTATGCTCAAGTCCATTCGGATTTTGCTTACAATTGCAGCTTATTATGATTACGAAATCTGACAAATGGACGTGAAAACAGCCTTTCTCAATGGAGAGCTTGAGGAGAATATATATATGATACAGCCAGAGGGTTTTATTTCAACGGTTGGAACAAACCAAGTCTGTAAGCTAAAACGATCCATTTATGGATTGAAGCAAGCTTCTCGAAGATGGATAATCTGTTTTGATGAGATAATCAAAAGGTTTGATTTTATCAAAAATGAGGATGAACCATGTGTGTACAAGAAGGTTAGTGGGAGCGCTGTTTCATACCTTGTATTATATGTTGATGATATATTACTGATAGGGAATGATGTTCCTATGCTACAGTCGATCAAAATTTGGTTATCTAAACACTTCTCCATGAAGGACTTGGGTGAGGCATCCTATATTTTGGGGATAAAGATCTATAAAGATAGATCTAAAAGGATGCTTGGCATGACCCAAGGAAAGTACATTGACTCGATGCTAAAGAAGTTTAGCATGGAAGATTCCAAGAGAGGTCTCATGCCGATGAGCCATGGAATACATCTCTCCAAGAAACAGGCCCCAAAGACACCTGAGGAGAGAGACTGGATGACTAAGATTCCTTATGCTTCCGCAATAGGATCTATCATGTACAGTATGATATGTACTAGACCAGATGTCGCTCATGCACTTAGTGTAACAAGTAGATATCAGTCGAATCCAGGAAAAGAGCACTGGAAGGCAGTAAAAAACATCCTAAAGTACTTAAGAAGAACTAAGGATGTATTTCTTATCTACGGTGGGTCTGAATTGAAACTAGAGGGCTATACAGACTCAAGTTTTCAAACGGACCAAGATGACATTAAATCCGTTTCAGGGTATGTGTTTACCTTAAACGGTGGCGCAGTGTTTACCTTAAGGCCATTGTTACGACTCTGGTGTGAGTCTTTATTCAGTCCAACATATCAGACGTGCAGGTCTTTGTTCGACTACTTTGCGACTGCAGAGTTTAACACTATTCTTATATTACAGTTAATCATGCTTGACTCGGCATCTACTGACTCATTCAGCAGAAAATCTAACTGGACAAGGAAAGCTAGTGCTCAAAATAATAAAGACCTTACCTCTTTGAAACTTCCTCTACTACTTGCTACTTTACGACTGCGTCTGTCTCACCGAACGAAGAGAGTTCTGCTAGGGTTCCTCCTTATCTCTCAGCTCACTATAATTCTCTCTATCAGAACTATTAAACTTAGCAAGCTTTACAAGAGAGGTCGGAGGTCCCTATTTATAGAAGCAATTCTTTCCCCAATCGCTGGTTAATACTCATACCGCACCGCTACTACCCAACGGTAATACCCATTGGTTAAGAGTGATTTTGGGAAAAGCTTCACCAACTCACTGTTACATCAATCAGCAGGTTGTCACCTTTTTGGCTTGGGTTCTCACGACACTAGGCGTAGGCCATTGGTCTAGTTTGGCTGATAGGAGGTGACGGTACCGTGCGTGAAACACGGAAGAAATCTTATAAAGCTGATTTGAATCTGCCCTGCTACAGTAAGGGTAAATCTCCTAATTGGGCTTGCTGATATGCACCTCTATTGGACTCTTTATATGGTTGACCATATATACCAAGTTGGCCCAATTTATTAATTATAGTAAGTCCCAGCCACAAGTTTACAGCCCCTTGTTTCAGATTGGGCTTGTTAAATGAGTACACTAGGCTGGTCCGCTATTAATAAATCCCCAATGGTACTATAAATTATTAATACCATCATTACTACACTCCATCGTAAACACCTACAACTCCAATGCACAATTTATTGCTTGGGCTTGTTTAAACGAGTTACTAGGTTAGTCCATTTATATTCTAACTACACACATGGACTATTAAATCAAATAACACATAGTCATACATAGTTATCCCAATCATTTAAGGACTTAAATTAATATGCAAGAAAATTAAATAAAATTCTAAATCTTATTAATAATAAAGCTTAGAAATTCGCGGTCATTACATGTATGCCATTCCTTATCAGTAGTATATCAACATATAATACTAGGAATGTCACAGCACTCCCACTGACCCACCCTTTTGTACCCACTAAGTTCATTCTCGTTTTTGATAAAATCAAACTCTTTTGATTGTCTCATCAAAACGAATGTTCCATCTTTGAGAAGCTCGCTTCAATCCATAAATAGATCGTTGTAGCTTACATACACGATTTGCTTCAACCTTTGAAACAAATTCCTCTGGCTGTATCATACATACATTCTCCTCAAGTCTTCATTGAGGAAGGACGTCTCCACATCCATTTACCAGATTCCGTAATAATAAGCTGCAATAATTGTGAAGTAATTTGAAAAACATGAACAAAAGAAATTTCATTCATTTAATATTTTTGAAACTAAATACCGAGCTATCATATAGACGATGAACAAGGTTTCATATCAATTTTTATTGAAAACACATCATTCATCAACCATGAGGCTGATAATACTTTTAGCAGGTACTTTAGGGGATCAACTTATTGTACCACTACATTATGCACAACATATTACCCTCGACACATCAGAACATTATCGATAAAAACATTAAACTTCTTTATCAAGGTTAATTAACTCAGTATTATCACAAGAGTCCGCACAAATACAATTTGGTTTGGAATAAATTAGATAAATTTAACCATATTCAACAAGTCAATAAATCATTTTGATATTTGTCTAGCCAAAACAAATGGCGCAGGCCTATTCTTAACATAGTTCATGTTGAATAGAACCTTCATATAACATAACAATTCATAAATAAAATAAATATTTTCAAATGCACATATGTGCGAATGCTAGCATGCAAAATGATTAAAGCTAGCATAGCTTGAATAACTTTTGTAAGTATACAAGTATGAATAAGTTTAGAACTTGCCTGTCTTAGGTAACTCCTTTTCATTTATGCTAATACCAATTCCCAATTGTTCACCTACAATATCCATAGGGATTCCTTTTTCAATTACGTTCAACCGTTAATCTTTAAATAATAATTGTCGGTACTACCGTAACCTAACTCGGTAAACGTTCTCCAGACTTAATCCAACATAACGGTCCCCTCACATTATACTCATAATATTTTCATAACAATATACAACTAACAACCAAATATACTCATACATCACATATGAACATATTTCAATCAGTAGGAGTTATTTCGATAATTCTCGACTTTACGGTTTTTAATTATTTTTAATCCGTCAAAAGCCTAATTCCCCCATTAAGCCTTTTTAACCATTTTATTATTTTTTTTCTTTTCTGGCCACACATATATACATATATTCCATATACAAAAATAATTTTTTCTGGAATGTTTTCTTTTTATTAAATATTTTTCAAAAGCCCGTTTTTAGTACGTAGCTTAGCAAAACTAACTATATCGTGCTTAACTTCAAAAATTTCCAACTCTTACCAAAATCTTATACATATTAACATGAAATTCTAGTTTAAATTTCGTGGTCATCGGAATTATAGAACTCAAGTTATAGCAGTTTCTGTTTTTAAATCCTTAAAATTGAAATGGTCATAACTCACTCGTCTGAAGTCGGAATATGACCATCTTTGGACATGAGCTATGTTATATCATATAATTTCATGTCCCAAAAGGCTCATTGTATTGCAATTTTTAAGTGGCCCAAACAGGGCACAAAAAAGTTTGGACAGTACGGTTCTATAGTTTTTTAGCTCTAGACTATTTTGGTAGAATCTGTCCACACAAAAATCTACCAGGTATTTTTTAGAAAATCTAATTGGAGATTTTATAGGACTCATATATCTAAGTCCAGAACTTCACCTCACTTAAAAATTCGAAATAGGTTAGGAGTTATGCTCGTTTGAATTTCAGGTTCCATTTCTGAAAATTTCCAGTTTTTCGTCGATTAGGTTTTCTTAGAAAACTTTGGTATTTTCATGATTCTCCATACACAAAATATATAACAAGGATATATACTCCTTCATAACCTTCCTTATATCATATGATCTACCATGATCCACTATACAAACAATCTCTCACAACCAATTATGCAAAAACATAAACTAAGAAAATAAAACTAAGGTTAGAAAACTTTTTAACCTTTGCTATAAATGGATGGATGATGGCTATTCCTTCTTGGATGAGCTTGCTAACCTCCTCCTCCTTGCTCCTTCACAGCCATGGACTTCCTCTTCCCTTGTAATATCCGAGCATTTTCTAAATTATTATTAATGAAATGGAAATTTCTTTTTTTTGTACTTATTTGTGATGTGTGGTTATGAAACTTCTAATGAAATATCATCATGTATAAATTACAATGAAACTATAATATGTGATAAGCTTAAGTTGTGAATTAACTGAGCTTGAAGCAGTGAGCCTTGTGTGGCATAATGATTCTTGAGGAACCAATTCTAATGTTTTAATGAACTGTAAAGAGTAATTATGATAATGGATATCAGGTTGTTAATATGAACTAACCGTGTATATTGTAACGACCCCAAAATTCATACAATTCAACTCTCAACATCGGTCGTTATCAATTCATCTTCATTCTGACTTTACAACAATATTCAGTGTTAACCTTAATAAAATGCGGAATAATTTTAAACTTTTCAGTTTTCTTTCTTTGCTTTCCTTGAATCATAACCTTAAATCATCTACGTATTCTAGAATCATATTTACTTTATGATTCGCTTCACCAGAGTTATAATAAAATAAAAACTACTTCTAGATTCAATAAAATTTTATATCTCGAATAAAATTAAGTTACAAGTCAGTACGAAATTTTACAACTCAACATTTATTACATTTAATTCATCATCAAATACATCATCCAGAACCTTAACCATGGTTCAAAAATATAAATTTAAGCTAAAACAATTAATCTTCATGCATAACATCTGAATCATGCCATTCAAGCAGAACATAACGTTACTTTGAATCTTTAACCTGCAAAAATGGTTATTTGCAAGAATGAGCTCGACAGCTCAGCAAAATCTAATAGTTTGCATGCATCACATAGTACATAGATAACATGCTCATTATTTCAATCATAAACATTTGGCTAAACATGTCATATATAATGATCAACACATAACAAATAGAGATTGAGTTCCATAACTCAATCAACAGTCTTTATTTAACGAACGTAGTCATAATTTAACTTTGTCATCTCATACTTGTAACATATATAAAATGCATCATGCTTTTACATCATATGTTTAAAACAGTTAATCATTTAGTTCACATAACAAAAAGGAACTGAAAGACTTGCCTGGTTCGTAGATTACCAATTACCATAATCAGCTTATACTTATCTGCACTTCATGTATCCTACACGATATATATAATCATGCGCAACATTTATTAGTCACATAGCAACACATAGTATTAACTCTACTTTACATTTCATAATCCTTTATTTTTATTCTCCATACAATTCTCAACTTAGAAATTAAGTCCTCATAAAACCTTTCATTTTATTACGTTCCACTTTAATCGACACTTAACATTTAGTTAAGTCTTAAACTTTTCTTCATATTAGATGTATAATGTTTATAAGTAAATCTTTGGCTTATTATAATACTATTGTCACTTCAGGATTCACTCTCATCCAATCTCATTTTAATATCTCAATTGTCATTTGATAAATAATGGGTAATTGTTACCATCAATCACAATATCTTAGTATTTATTTAATGCATTAGTCTACGTTTTTAAACATGCATAGGACAACATAATATATTACAACTTGAGAGACTTATACAAACATACCCCATGATGGACTCTACATAAACCACTTTAGAAAATAAATAATTTTTCACATCTGCCAGTTTCAGCGCCGACCGCGCTAAAAATGAACTGTTTCAGCGCCGACCGCACTGAACTCTGGATCCAGAAACTCAACATAGTTTTAGAGCCGACAGCGCTGAAAATGAACTGTTTCAGAGCCGACAGCGCTGAAACCTGAACTTCGAATTCTAAGCATCAAACACCAATATTCTTCATTTTAACAACAAATTAAAATTACCCAATCACTATAACTCATATATGATCATTACTCAAACCTTCTATCACGATTCTAACATCTTAAACAACTTAAACAACCAATTTAAAGGCTTAAAATTTACAATTCATACTAGTTTTTCATATTTCACAACTTTTAGCGTAATCAATCGCTACGGATTCGTTTCTCAACCAAATTGGTCCGTTCAACTTCCGTTGTTTTTGTTTTTCAACGCATAACAACAATTCATTATCAATTTACAGTTTCATGTATGCATTGACAATCAATTTTGACTCCAAAGTAAGCCAAAATATACATATTCAACCAAAAACTAAATTCTTTATTTTAAACATGTTTTTCATGGATTGATAACTCCAAAATTATATATAAACATTATATAACCAATTAAACATGTTCATAAACATATACAAATAACATCTCATCAAATCATCAACCAAAATTCATTTTGAAGAAAAACTCAAAGAATATAAAATTAAGAACTCAAAACTAGATTTTTACCTTAGATTCTTGCTTAGATTATCTAGACGATGATACGGATTGCTTGATAAATCTTCTTCCTCTTTTAATTTTCAGAACTTTCTTCTCAATTTCCCCAAGAATCCTCTCAATTTCTCTCCTCTGTTTTTGGTTTGGCCAACTGATGAAACTTATGTGACTTTTTGTTTCATCAATTAAGAAAACCAAAGGCCACAAGGCCTTGTTTGGCCAAGCTCTAAAAATCCGTTTTTCTCTTTATTTTAATAATCTTCTTATTATATGGTATTTCGTCACACTTTAATTTAATTAAACTTATTATATTAATAAATCTAATTAAATCTTACTAACAAAATTTATAATCTCCAATTAGACAATTATAGTTATAATTTCATTTAATAAATCATTATTCCTCTAATTTAATTATTAAATTAAATTAGATATTACTCGCGTAATAAAATACGCACTAATACTAAAATTGTTTATCATCAATTTACTTAATATTAACATGCTTAATAAAATTATTCTACAATAATTTTCATCAAATGTTTATTCGATAAATATTTTAATCTACGAAATTCACAATCATACAATATTAACATGTTACATTTATATGTAACACATTACTTTCTCATTTTATTAAAATAAATAAATATATATATATATATATATATATATATATATATATATATATATATCTTCATTTAAGTGAATTACTCTCATTATTCATGAAATTTAATTCATAACAATTCCATTGCCCACAAGACATAACAATTAGATTATATTATTTCATAATATAATTTCAACTTACTAATATTCAGTAAATATCTTTTTCGTAACAAATTACTTCACTTCATTCAATGGTTTAATTAATTATTAAACCTCTTTTCCCAAAAATACGAATATATAATTCTCTTCACATCAAATCATATATTTCACAATATATATATCACATATATACACATATTCGAAACTCAAAACGTCACATAATAAGAATTTTATTTGCTAAATTCTTATTTAATAAATCCTGAAAATTCGGGTTGTCACATCCTTCCCTCCTTATAAGGATTCCGTCCTTGGAATCAACGGAACCTCCCTTACTCGGTTTTCACTAAATCTCTTTCACAATTATCGTTGAATAACTTAACGCATCACCTTAGTGTATGTTTTATTTCATCACCTTCACTTAAACTTGGAACACTTCGAGTATTATATATTCTTTAACCTTTTAACGCATTCATTTCCTTTCTCTAAGGATCATTGCATATCATACTCGTTGTAATCATAAAATATCTTGATTTAGCATCGTATAAATATTCGGGATATCACATTCACCCATTCTTCTAAGAATTTCGTCCTCGAATTTTTTTATTTTTTTTTGATTTACTGATCTTCGTTCCCTCCGTCTATCAAAATGGACTTTACCTTAATCTCTACTTATTCATTAGGTTCTACAACCAAGTTCTTTCTTTAATGATCTTTCTAAGATCGTTGCCTTCTTCACATCTTTTTCTTCTAAAAATTTGTCATCATCGGCTAAATTTATCTCTTCCTCTTCTGGAATTTCATTTCTTTCTTGGATTTATTATAGTTCGTTTAACTTACTCATCATCACATGCCGCATTCTACAACATACCCCTTTCTAAGGAATATCCTCCTTTCCACTTCCACCTTTCAAATAACAAGAATCTTTAACAATTGATAAATAATTGGGAGGCAATATGAATAACTCAGAAACTTAAAAGATTCATTCAAAAACTTTCAATATCATGCTAAGTAGTTGTAAAGACTTGAACTTGTCCTAGGTTAACATATATTTCTACTGTAACCTTTAACAGTCAAAAGACTATGGACCATCTCTTCTCATACTCCAGGTGATCAACCTTTCGTACTATGTATTGTGCACATACATATTAACGCTATTGCGTATCCCCTATTACAGGGTTGGTTCACCTCAGACTTAATACAAATTCTGCACCAAAATAATCTAGTTTGGCATAAATTCTCAAAGAATGCATGAATCTTGTAAAACATCTTTCAATAGTCGTCTAGCTGAATCAATCAGCTTAGACCTTGAGCAACAATTCAGACATCAGTCAAAACATTTTTAGCCAACTTAATTGGCATATCTTTTCATAGCTTAAAAGAAAACCAAAATTCTTTTATGACGTCATGATACCGTACCGTCTTAATAGTACGCTGAGGATGCCGTCATTTTAGGACTTTATCATACTACATCATACCATAGTGGGCTGACGATCCTTCGATCACATTCAACACTAGGTTTAATTGCATTGATGATTCCATCATTCAAAATACATTTTGATAATTTCAAATCATTTTTATCTAGCTGAAACAATTAGCATAGATATACGAATAATAGCACCTTTTTAAAACTTATTCGTTCAAACATTGACCCAATATATTTTTAAAAACACAAAATTGCGAATATCAGCACGATGTCAATAAATTTCAAAAATCTAGCATAGCTAGAAGATTTGGAATCTCTATTTTCTCTATCAACTTCAATCTTTATTCCATTACTTCATTAATTAATCATTCTATCAATCTTTAATACCATTAATGCTCTCTACACTATAACTTTTCTATACCCAATATAGTTCATCAAACTTACCACACTTTGAAAGTTCAGGAACTTACCATAATCATATGGTTTTAGGAACTTATCCTAGTCAGACCAAAATCGTCCATTCGCTGAGGGGTTCTACCATAAGACTATCAGTCACGAACTTACCATAAGTATGAGTTTTAAGAACCATACGAAATTTTAATATTCTCTAACTATCAAATATAAATATGAGAAAAGAATTACCTTCTCGTCATACGTATAGTGATAGCGCGATTCCAAAATTGCAATGAATTGTCAATATAGGAAGCTAAGTGGTTCTCAAACCAAACACAATCCCCTGCCCATACAAGGAATTGGTTCACTCGCCACTACTCAATATAGGAAGCTAAGCGGTTGTTATACCAAGCACAAATTCCCCTCCCATGCAAGGAATTGTTCAACTCAACCACTATATCGATATAGGAAGTTAAGTGGTTCTCAAACCAAACACAATCCCCTGCCCATACAAGGAATTGTACAACTCAGCCACTAACATGAGTCCTCCATTGAAATCCCACCTAATTCCATCTTGCTCTTAATTTACTCTTTGCTCGATACGAATTCCTCGTATCTCATCATCCATAACTCCTCGTGAGTTTACCTCGTACTATTTCATAGTACCATCTCTTTATAGCGTCATGCTATAACTATTCAATCATTTAAGATCCTCTGACATTTTACTACTTTAGCAGATCACATCGTGATCTCGTTCTACAATCAACTCTTCTTACGATTCTTTCTTATCTTATGATCGTCTCATCCTACGATCTTCTTTATTCTTCTCTTTAATCACGTTATCTTATGATTAATCAACTCAGGTGTTCCCTGTTCTTTTAGCTCTTTAGGTTCTTCTTTGAACCTAAACATTTTATCATAATCTTGTCTCACATGAATTTCCTAAACTCTATTTGAGTTCATCCTTATCAATATATCATTCTTATCTTATAGATATTGTCTATTTATTATCACCATATTTATTACTGGAGTCAGGTAACTCCTGGTTCTCACCTTATATAACTCTTCAAGATTCTTATTTGAATCTTCTTGTTTATATATCAATTCTTCCTTTAAGAATCTCTAACTTCATTCATATACTCATTCACTTCGCGTCATTCGCATCTTTTTCTTGTATTATTTCTAGGTCTTAACTCATCTCATGCATTTACCTATATAAAAAGAATCACTTCTTAATCATACGCATCCATAATTCTATACTTGATACACATCGAGTCTCTAACAGTGTTCAGTACAGCACTTGAGTGGTTTCCCACAAACAACCAACAAACTAGTTCTCGTCTCATCTACACTGTCTTGCACAGCGAGTTAGATCGGTTGTTAGTTCGTATCAACCTCCGCTCTTTGAAGGAATTGTTTAGCCCAGATACCATACATCAACCATTAAAGAATACGATTGCACCATAATTATTCTTAACTTATTATTCTTTTAACTCTATCACCTTCACCTCTTTTCTCTAAGGTTATAGCCTAAGGTACTCGTACCTAAGGTTTCTAACCTATCAGCTCTAATACCAACTGTAACGATCCCAAAATTTATACAATTCAACTCTCAACATCGGTCGTTATCAATACATCTTCATTCTGACTTTACAACAATATTCAGTGTTAACCTTAATAAAATGCGGAATAATTTTAAACTTTTCAGTTTTCTTTCTTTGCTTTCCTTGAATCATAACCTTAAATCATCTACGTATTCTAGAATCATATTTACTTTATGATTCGCTTCACCAGAGTTATAATAAAATAAAAACTACTTCTAGATTCAATAACCTTTTATACCTCGAATAAAATTAAGTTACAAGTCAATACGAAATTTTACAACTCAACATTTGTTACATTTAATTCATCATCAAATATATCATCCAGAACCTTAACCATGGTTCAAAAACATAAATTTAAGCTAAAACAATTAATCTTCATGCATAACATCTGAATCATGCCATTTAAGTAGCGCATAATGTTACTTTGAATCTTTAACCTGCAAAAGTGGTTATTTGCAAGAATGAGCTCGACAGCTCAGCAAAATCTAACAGTTTGCATGCATCACATAGCACATAGATAACATGCTCATTATTTCAATCATAAACATTTGGCTAAACATGTCATATATAATAATCAACACATAACAAATAGAGATTGAGTTCCATAACTCAATCAACAGTCTTTATTCAACGAACGCAGTCATAATTTGACTTTGTCGTCTCATACTTGTAACATATATAAAATGTATCATGCTTTTACATCATATGTTTAAAACAGTTAATCATTTAGTTCACATAACAAAAAGTAACTGAAACACTTGCCTGGTTCGTAGATTACCAATTACCATAATCAGCTTATACTTATCTGCACTTCATGTATCCTACACGATATATATAATCATGCACAATATTTATTAGTCACATAGCAACACATAGTATCAACTTAGAAATTAAGTCCTCATAAAACCTTTCATTTTATTACGTTCCACTTTAATCGACATTTAACATTTAGTTAAGTCTTAAACTTTTCTTTACATTAGATGTATAATGTTTATAAGTAAATCTTTGGCTTATTACAATACTATTGTCATTTCAGGATTCACTCTCTTCCAATCTCATTTTAATATCTCAATTGTCATTTGATAAATAATGGGTAATTGTTACCATCGATCACAATATCTTAATATTTATTTAATGCATTAGTCTACGTTTTTAAACATGTATAGGACAACATAATATATTACAACTTGAGAGACTTATACAAACATACCCCATGATGGACTCTACACAAACCACTTTAGAAAATAAACAATTTTCTCACATCTGCCAGTTTCAGCGCCGACCGTGCTGAAAATGAACTGTTTCAGCGCCGACCGCGCTGAACTCTGGACCCTGAAACTCAACATAGTTTCAGAGCCGACGGCGTTGAAAATGAACTGTTTCAGAGCTGACAACGCTAAAACCTGAACTTCGAATTCTAAGCATCAAACACCAATTATCTTCATTTTAACAACAAATTAAAATTACCCAATCACTATAACTCATATATGATCATTACCCAAACCTTCTATCACGATTCTAACATCTTAAACAACTTAAACAACCAATTTAAAGGCTTAAAATTCACAATTCATACTAGTTTTTCATATTTCACAACTTTTAGCGTAATCAATTGCTACAGATTCGTTTCTCAACCAAATTGGTCCGTTCAACTTCCGTTGTTTTTGTTTTTCAACGCATAACAACAATCCATTATCAATTTACAGTTTCATATACGCATTGACAATCAATTTTGACTCCAAAGTAAGCCAAAATATGCATATTCAACCAAAAACTAAATTCTTTATTTTAAACATGTTTTCCTTGGATTGATAACTCCAAAATTATATATAAACATTATATAACCAATTAAACATGTTCATAAACATATACAAACAACATCTCATCAAATCATCAACCAAAATCCATTTTGAAGAAAAACTCAAAGAATATAAAATTAAGAACTCAAAACTAGATTTTTACCTTTGATTCTTTCTTAGATTATCTAGACGATGATACGGATTGCTTGATAAATCTTCTTCCTCTTTTAATTTTCAGAACTTTCTTCTCAATTTCCCCAAGAATCCTCTCAATTTCTCTCCTTTGTTTTTGGTTTGGCCAACTGATGAAACTTACGTAACTTTTTGTTTCATCAGTTAAGAAAACCAAAGGCCACAAGGCCTTGTTTGGCCAAGTTCTAAAAATCCATTTTTCTCTTTATTTTAATAATCTTCTTATTATATGGTATTTCGTCACACTTTAATTTAATTAAACTTATTATATTAATAAATCTAATTAAATCTTACTAACAAAATTTATAATCTCCAATTAGACAATTATAGTTATAATTTCATTTAATAAATCATTATTCCTCTAATTTAATTATTAAATTAAATTAGATATTACTCGCGTAATAAAATACGCACTAATACTAAAATTGTTTATCATCAATTTACTTAATATTAACACGCTTAATAAAATTATTCTACAATAATTTCCATCAAATGTTTATTCGATAAATATTTTAATCTACGAAATTCATAATCATACAACATTAACATGTTACATTTATATGTAACACATTACTTTCTCATTTTATTAAAATAAATATATATATCTTCATTTAAGTGAATTACTCTCATTATTCATGAAATTTAATTGATAACAATTCCATTGCCCACAAGACATAACAATTAGATTATATTATTTCATAATATAATTTCAACTTACTAATATTTAGTAAATATCTTTTTCGTAACAATTTCCTTCACTTCATTTAATGGTTTAATTAACTATTAAACCTCTTTTCCCAAATACACGAATATATAATTCTCTTTACATCAAATCATATATTTCACAATATATATCACATATATACACATATTCAAAACTCAAAACGTCACATAATAAGAATTTTATTTACTAAATTCTTATTTCATAATTTCTGAAAATCCGAGTTGTCACATATACCGTAGTATGGAGGTGTTATTAACTAAGCTTATTTGTATGAAGGTTTAATAATCTGACTGCGTAGTAATGAACTAATTTCGGTACTTGTTTAATAATAGAGTCTAACAGGGTAATTAGGATTGACCCAATTGAATTGTATTAATAGCAGGCTGATAAGAGCCCCAATAGTGTACATCAATCCAATATTGTGGACTGGGATGAGTGGTAGAAAAGTCCAGTTAGTATTCTAGTGTTAGACCAGTGGTAAGCCCAGTTAGTTGACCCAGATTAGAGGTCCAATCTCCAGAAAATAAAGTGGTATTTTAATAGTAATATTAATGGTACTGATAGTACTCCCAGCCGAACTAAGGCCAATGGCTTATTTCCCATGTTGCTTAACAATAGGTATAGTAATGATTACTGTGGGTGTGGCTGGGAAGTGAGTTGGTAAAACTTTTCACCTAACCCTTATTAACTAACGGGTAATGCTGCGATGGACCAATCCTAATGCCTGAGTAATAACTGATGAGTGGGCAATAGCTTCCCTATAAATTGACACCATCAGACTTCTTGCAAAGCTTGCTAGTCTACTAAATTACCGACTTAGAGAGAGAGAGAATAACAGAGATGTTGAGAGATAAAGAGTGTTGTGAAGGAGCTATTGCAGTTCGGTAACCGGAGAAGCTTAGAGAGTCAATAGCTCACCCAAGATTGCTTCAAGAAGGTACGAACCTCTAACTATAAACCTTTAATTTAATTAAAGTAGGACTCTGTTATATAGTAATCTTGCATGTTTGGTTGTGGGAGGGTTATGTGTGGGAATCAAGGTGGATTCCGAAGTTATAAGGTGACTATTGAAGAAGATCATGTGCTAAGTGTATTGTAAAATGTGTGAACCACTTAGCTGAATAAAAAGGAACAAAATGAAAATACCTTACGGTCTTAACTTTGAAATCAAAACAAAATTAGTATGAGCACGAGCGCTCTATGTTTATGTTGCATGTAGCCTGAGAACCTTGATAGTGGCCTATAGATTGTATGAAACATATTGACCTCGTCATGTGCAGTGACGACCCTATCAAGACAGCCCAGACTACTTATCATCTTGTCGGCTTAAACTTTTGGCAATGACTTTAGCAATATGTTGAGTCGAGTCTTCTGAATTCTAGAAAGTGACAGAGTGACCAAGTTCAGAAACCGTAGAGTGACAGATCAATGTTGGTCTCTATTAGACTTTAAATCCCCATACACTGTTGTGAGATCTCTTATAAGCTTTGACCCATTAAACCAGCAATCTATTGTTCCAGATCAGACCAACTTTCTAAGTCTGCTCAAATAAAATGAGTATGACCTTAGATCAGACAGTCAAAGACTTCTTTTAAAATGAAACCTTAATGTATGCCTTAGTCTTGGAATCGTAGAGTGAACTTTACGATCGTAGAATGGCTTCACTACCGATTGTAGAGCTCGCTCACTAATCGTAGAGTAGACTCGACTATCGTAGAGTGGCTTCAACCAAACCGTAGAGCTCACTCGTAAGTCATAGGGTCAAGTCATCTAGTACCAAGTAGATCGTAGAGTAACTTCTGCGATCATAGAGTGTCGAGCACCATCATAATGTGGTTTTTGAGGATCGTAGAGCGACTTCTATTGATCGTAGAGCACTAACACCAAAACGTAGAGTAACTCTATAGGCTATAAAGCATTCCCATACGTTCATAATATAACTAGTGTAATTTCAGAGTCTCTCCAGTAAATCGTAGAGTTACCTTGCCTGACTATATGGTCATAATATTGAATCGTAGAGTGTCACTACAGACTACTTAGAAGGTTAAGTACTGCACTATACCTCACATACACTCCCAAAACATATGCTTGTTTATTAAGAATGCACCTGAACACTCTTGAAAACCCAAGACAGACTAATAATGGGTAATGAAAAATAGTAAGGGTGACTAACTGCTGGTGCAAAGGGATAAAGCAGACTGATATGGTAGAATGTCCAGAGTAATAGTTAGTAATATACGGAGCATGCATCTAAATATGACCAGCTGAGGTCAGTAGTGATGTGCAATAGAGGTTAAACTCCGTAATACTTATGACAAGTGTAGGTTGACTTGAAAGAGAAGGCAACAGAGTGTAATTATAGCAGCAGATCATGCAAGTCTCCTAACTTACACAACCTTGAATATTGTGCAAGTTTTTGACCCTCTTTAAAATTGAGCAGATTCCATCATTTTGAGCAAACTAAATTATTGTTAAACCATTGTGTATATCCTTGCAAGTTATTAACCTTATTTATATTGTGCAAATTCCTAATTTACTCATCTTATATATTGTGCAAATTCCTTCACTGTGACCAAATCAAATTGATGATATATGAACAGATTATATTATGTAAGTTCCTTGGTTGAATCAATTTAACTGTTGTTGTATAGAAATTTCTCAAGCTTATGATAGCTGATATGTGTTTATAATCCTTCGTAAGGATAACCAATGCTCTAAATAACTTTGAGCTATTTTAAAAAGTACGTATATGCCACTTGATTCGGCTAAACTAAGAAATTAGACAAAATGCCAATCATATATAATGTTGTCCATTTCAATTGACTTGATATGGATTCTTGAACTGTGCTGAGACGAACAACCCTCGCAGTAGGGGTATTTTATTTATGTTAGGAAATCGATATGCGCACTATGTTTGAATGTTATGCATAATGTGGGTGCTACGAGACTGATCACCTCATGTGCCTGTTTCGGAGGTTCTGCGGTAGAACAACTGCTCCTCCTTTTATGTGTTCTTGGTCCTTCATGACCACTCAGTAAGAAAACTACTATGAATTAAACTATGATATTCATTACCCTTATACTCTGCAGCTTATTCAAAGTCTGTTATCAAATCGAATTGCTTTCATTACCACTGAACGTTAAGTAAATCTGTTATCATTGGCATTATACTTGCTGAGCAAACTCATTGCTCACCCTTGCTTCCCATAAATTTCACAGTTAAGGCTGAGCAGGGCAGTGGCTCTGGAAAGGACAAGGGAAACGGGAAAGCCACGGATTAACATCCACCCACTAAGTGCTAAGGGGTAATATTGGTTGTATTAAAACTTGTACTAGTTTATTTACTCAAGTCGGGGAGACCTATGATATGTATTTGTATTCTAATAACTTAACTTAAAATTATGTATTCGTAAGGTTAAGATTACCTGGGATTGTGTTAGTCAATATTTATGAAGATCTTTATTATTCCGCTATGAGATGTTTATTAGTATGATATTAATAATAGCGTGAGACACCAGATTCGAGGTAGAGGTACCTGAATTTGGGGGCGTCACATCCCTAGCCTCTCAAGCTTCTTTTGCTCTCACTCTCTCTAATTCACTAACTCTCTCTAACTTTCCAAAATGCTGAAAATTGTAACAAAGGCTAAGCCTTTCCCATACCTCCTCTATTTATAAGCCTTTACTAACCTTTCTTAGCATCCGTTAAACATCCAACTCAATTGCTAAACATGCTTCCAAGGCTTAAGCCATGAGTTTACTTGCACACCAAAATGTTAACACAATGATGAAAATATAGAAGTCGAGTGAAGAAATGAGCATAAAAATTTTCAAGCAATCATTCCTCTCATTTTTTTTCTTCATATGGGGCCCACCATTTGACAAAACTTACTCCCCCATATGGGGCCCACCATGCCTGGCCATTTCCTCTAATTATCCTCCCATTTTTAATTTATTTTATTCCTTCTTTATGACATCATGGTCCAAAAGTAAGCTTATGTCATCAAGTCTCCTAATGGGCCATCAATTTGGGCTGAGGCTTGGGCTTGACTTGGGCCTCCTGGATTCGACTGATATCTGCTCGTTACACTAAGTGCATGAGCGACATCTGGTCTAGTACATATCATACTGTACATGATAGATCCTATTGCGGAAGCATAAGGAATCTTAGTCATCCAGTCTCTCTCCTCAGGTGTCTTTGGGGCCTGTTTCTTGGAGAGATGTATTCCATGGCTCATCGGCATGAGACCTCTCTTGGAATCTTCCATGCTAAACTTCTTTAGCATCGAGTCAATGTACTTTCCTTGGGTCAAGCCCAGCATCCTTTTAGATCTATCTCTATAGATCTTTATGTTAGGTTTGTATAACGCGAACATGCAATCAAATTACATTAATAAAGCGGAAGCGCGATAAAATCAGATTTTAAAATTTTATACAAACCATCACCATGATCTTTCTTTATGCACAATTATTAATTAAACGAAAGAGATGGAGAATAAGAATTATACCCTTGTAGAATTCTAGCTTCCTCAGGTACAAGTTCACCTCCAATTCCTTCACGTTCTCCTTGAATTCCACCGATTAAATTCCTTCCTTTGATCAACGTTAGCCACCCAAGTGTTTGGCCTCTAGAGATTATCCACCAAGGAATAATACTTGTTCAAGAAGATGGGTGTTGGCAAAACCCTAGTTTCTATCTCTATAGAAATTGTAAGTACTCTCTACAATTCTTATGCAAGAGTGTGTAACCCTAATCTATGATAAGACTTCTCTTATTTATAGATGTAGGAAAACCCTTCCCTAAACTATTTAGGATTAGGGTTTCTATTCTAATTAAACTCCTTTAATTAAATTAAACTCCTAATCCAATTAGAAATTCATGTAAGAGTACTTCTATTAATTAATTTCCAATCCCTATTAGGAATTAAATAATAGTAATAGTAATAATAATAATAAGACTCCTCTTATTAATTTATATTTAATATTTCTAAAATATTAAATATTAAATATTAATCTATTTAATTTATTCTATCTCCATAGACTAAATTAAATACACTTAACTTATTATTACAATTATGCCATTTACTTCTTAAATAAATATTTTCCTTTTGCGGTGTGACCCTTTAGGTTCTCCATATTAAACCGGTTGTGAATAAATCAATTAGAACAATTCTAATCTTATTTAAATAAATAAATTAAACTATTTAATTCATTTAAATAAATAATATTTATTCTACAATAAGGGTAAGCCCCCTTAGCGATCAACGACTTTCCAGATAATATAGATTTCAACATTAATCATAAAAGAACCTTTCAGTGCATAGTTACCGTACAATTCAATCCTTCTACCATACAATGTCCCAATTAAATATAAGACATGGAATTACTGTCAAGTCTTATTTTATTTAATTATATGTATTTCGATTCTAAAATGCACAACTCTGATTAATGCAAATTAGAAACTCTTTTCTAATTTCATTCTGCTTTGGCCAAAGACTTCTGAGTCGTCATTTATCGAATCACATAGGACATTCTCTCCTTTTACTAGAAGTGGTAGATTCTTTGTTGATCATTCACCTATTTCCATGTACAACTTATTATACCCAATCATACCCTTTGATATACCCTAAAGGTCTTAAGGGACATGTCAAAGTATAACTCATCATACACAAGATACTATGATGATCTCAAGTCCAAGGATCACCTGTACTACTATCACTAGAGGAATTCCTATTGACAGGCGAGTAAAACTCCATTAGGTATTCCTTAACGAGCCACATTCAGTGAACTTATTCTCTAATAAGCACCTACATACTTGCTTTAGTGTCTCCACACAAATGATTATGAGATTAATCATTCTCTTCATAAGAGCAAGCAACGTATGTACTAATCTATCCGGATTCACTAATCCCCTTTTTAGTAATCGAACGATTAAGAACGATTTTAGTTTATGAGCTATCTTGAATTTAGATCTCATTAGCATGATCACCATCATGATTCTAAAAGCATTGCTCAAAACTATGGGTTTATCACATTTAATATAACAGCACCATGTAGATAAAGTAAAATGCCTTTAACAAACGAATAAGATTACAAAGTATATGCTACATCATATCAAATATGATTGGCTTGTGTGTATACTACTTTCAATCTCCCACTTGCACTAAAGCCAATCGTCATGGTATCTAATACCCTTCTTCTCTAAGTGACGATCATCCTGCTGTTTGGATAAAGCTTCAGTAAATAGATATGCAATGTTGTTCTTGAGAGTCCACTATCTCTAAAGTGACTTCTTCTCTTTCAATGATTCCACTAATCAAATGAAATTGCCGCAACACATGTTTGAATCCAAGATGAGACTTAGGAACTATTCCTAGTTCTGTGATGAACTTCTTCATCCAAACAATCAACTTGTAGCTTCATTTACAGTTATATACTTTGTCTTTGTCACTAAACCAGCAACTCTTTGCTGTTTGGAACCTTTCCAATTCACTGCACCACCTTTCAAGGTAACGATTTACCTTAAAGTGGATTTGTTATCGTCTTGGTCAGTTTGAAAAACTTAAGTCTGTTTAGCCCTCTAGTTTTAATTCAGACCTACCATGAATCATGATCACATCTTTAGTACCGGTTAAGTACCTAAAGATGTTTATCACTGTCTTACTGTGATCTTCTCCAGAATATGACTGATCAACATCAGGCCTTGTATATTCATTGCATACATGATAGTAACTCATGCGATCTCTCTTTCAATTAGGGACAATTTTAGAGAGATACACTCCATGGCTCATCATAAGGAGACCTCTCTCGGAGTTTGCCATGCTAAACGCCTTTAGCATCGAATGAATATACGTTCATTGGGTCAAGCCGAACATCCTTTTAAATCTATCTATATAAATTTATATCCCCAATTTATAGGATGCTCCTCCCAAGTCATTCATGGAGGAATGTTTAGACAATGTTATCTTTACTGATTATAGCATTGGTGTGTTATTCCTTATCAGTAGTATATCAACATATAATACCAAGAATGTCACAGCGCTCCCACTGACCCTTTTATACACACATGGTTCATTCTCATTTTTGATAAAATCAAACTCTTTTGATTGTCTCATCAAAACGAATGTTCCATCTATGAGAAGCTTGCTTCAATCCATCAATGGATCATTGTAGCTTAAAACACGATTTGCTTCAACCTTTGAAACAAATTCCTCTAGCTGTATCATACATACATTCTCCTCAAGTATTCATTGAGGAATGGCGTCTCCACATCCATTTTGCCAGATTTCGTAATAAGCTGCAATCACAAGCAAAATCCAAATGGACTTGAGCATTACCCGGTAATAAGGTTTTATCACAGTCAACTCCTTGACTTGAAAAACCTTTTAAACAGGTCTGGTCTTATAGGTCTCCACCTTGCCATTTGCCTCAGTCTTTCTCTTAAAGACCCATATTCACACTCTAGGCACTATGCCCTTTTGTGGAGTAACCAGAGTCTATACTCGGTTCTCATACATGGAGTCCATTTCAGATTTCATGGCCATCTGCCATTTCTATGAGTGTCTTCTACTCATAGCCTCATCGTATATAACTGGATCATCATCTTTATGATGCGTACCTCATCATCATCTTCTATGATGAATCCATACCTCCCAGGTATCTTCGGTAATCTTCAACATTTACGATTCGGTTGTGGTACAATAGGTCTATCTACAGGTTCCTCGGTTCGACTTAAAATGCTTTGTGGTTCTTGAACTCCTTCAAGATCTATTATCCTCCCACTAGCTCCTTCAATGATAAACACCTTTATCTAAAAAGGCAGCGTGTAGAATTATAGTAATAATACCCTAAACTTACTTTAGGATATCCCACAAGTCTGCACTTGTCAAATTTTGTCCCAAACTTTTCTTTGAAACCTTTTTCACATAAGTTGGACAACCCCTTATCTTAACTTACTTAAGACTAGGAATCCTCCCTATCCATAACCTTTATGGAATCTTGGGGCCAGATTTTGAGGTTACCTTATTTTGTAGATATGCAGCCATTTCTAGGGCATAACCTCAGATGGATACTAGAATGTCGGTAAAAATCATTATGGACTGCACCATGTCCAACAAAGTATAATTTCTCCTTTTAGATACACCAATCAATTATTGCGTATCAGGAGGTTTCCATTATGAGAAAATACCATTTTGAGATGATCTAGAAACTCATTGCTCAAGTATTCTTTCTTCGATCTGATCAAAGAATCTTAATACGTTGTCAATTTGTTCACTTCTGAATTCTTTGAACATTTCAAATGATTCAGACTTGTATTTCATCAAATACACACATTCAACTCTTTGAATGACCATCTCCTTTTTCTTTTACTAGTTTGTTCAATTTGCAAAATTATTTTTCATGTAAGTCAAGTATACAAAGTCTATGAAGTGATCTTTCAGCTTCAAACAAAACATTATCATTATAAATAGAACAACAATTGTTCTTAAATATAATACCAGAACCTTCCTTGTCCAACAACGGAAGTAATAATGTTTCTAAAGAGAACTGGAACATAATAACAACTTATTAACTTAATAGATTTTCTCGTATGCAATGCTAAACTATAAGTTCCTATGGTTAATGCAGCAACCTTTGCTCCATTCCTACACATAAGATTACTTACTCTTAGTTTAGCTTTCTACTTCTGCTTAGTCTCTGTATTGGATTGCATACGTGAGAACTACAGCCGGTATCCAATACCCAAGTAGAACCTTGACTTATAGAAAATTTTATTTCAATCATGAACAAACCTATATCTGTAACCGAAGCTTCACTAAGCCTCATCTGGTTAGCCTCTGTAAGATTCTCCTTACAGTTTCCTTTCTAGTATCCAGGCTTATTGCAGTGGAAGCAAACTCCTTTGCTATATGCATCAGTCTTGTTCTTATTGTCCTTTGTTTTTGCCTTTCCATTTACCTTCTTTGAATTGTTCTTCTTTTAAGAAGACCCTTTGGCCCTCTTCCGCTTCCTAGAAGAATCATCTACCAGTTAGACTTGGTCTTTCTTGGTTGGAAAGTGACTCTTTACAGTTTTCAACATGTTTAAGCAACTCAGCCAAGCTGACATATAGCTTGTTCATGTGAAAATTCACAACAATTTGTGAGAAAGAGTCCGAAAGTGATTGCAAGATCAAATCTTAGATCAACTTTCCATCCATTAAAAACCAGTTGTCCCAATTGTTCAATCAGACTGATCATTTTGAGGACATTTGTCTATACTGTAGTGCCATCGGTTATTCTAGATCGGAAGAGCTCTTTAGATATCTGATATCTAATAGTCCCAATTTCCTCACCCTTCAACTCCTTGAAGGTGCAGGAGTAGAGTAGGAGCATCCATAGTTTCATGCTGACGCTGAAGCTCATTACTCATGGATGCGAGCATGATGCATTGAGCCAACTGTGCATCATCTTGCCACTTTCTAAAAGTAGTAATCTCTTCCTCAGAGACATTGTCTACAACCATTGCAGGGATAGGCATACTAAAGACATAAGATAGCTTTTCAGCCTGGAGAACTATTCTCAAATTCTTTAACCAGTCCTTTTAATACGGTCCGATTAATTAGCATCTAATATGCTCCGCAGTGATTGTGAATTAGATATTGTAAAATTCTATAAATGAATTTGTAATTTAACAACATTTTAGCATACATTCATTTTAATTAATTACCAAAATAAATTAGGTCTTTATTTTAAATTGGTATCTCCCACTATTTTCATCAAACTATATTACCCTCAATATATAGTTCGGCAATTCTAATTAAAGATTTGCTAGTGAGAATAAGGATCCCATTTCAAATGTATATAGCCTTGTGTATGCACAACAAACTATATATAAATAAATAGGTAGACAACTATTGTCAATTACATCACTATGTAACTCCTTATATTTTGCCTCTTAGATTATAATGGCCAAGTGTGTGCACATCCGAACTAAAATAATCTAAGTTAAGTCCAACCTAGCACTTCCATATATTCGAAAGAAAAACACTGTCCTTGTGTGTGCACAACAAAACAGCATCGTTCAGTCTATGTATAAGCATCAAATGTGATAAAACAACATCTTAAATATTTAATACTCGCCTTGTGTGTGCACAACAAACTCATATTAAATATTTAATACTCTATTGTTTTACCATGCTAGAAGGCGACGTTCGATATTCCGAATATCTTTGAACGCTTAGGACTTAATATAATTACTTTGAGAGGTTTGTTATTATTTGTCTCATCTTGTTTAGCGCGCATGCACATATATATATAAAATACGCGTCATATTATTTAACATGCGAAGCATGTTGTATAATATATAATATATACATAGTAAGCATGCACATATAGAATACTATATTCTACCCGGATTGATTATGGACTTTTATTCTAGTTTGGTTCACTAGAGCCACCAAGTGAACCAAAAGGTCAAACCTAGGGTGCAAGAATTAAATTTAAATATAACTATTACATTTAAACCCGGGCTTCATTACAAACGGGTCTTCAAACGCTCCTTGCCCCTTTGTCTTCAATTCTTCAAAATTAATTCTAACTAGTCCTATTACAAAAACTATTTACAATAAATAGAAACCTTGATTAGCAGTCAATGGGAAGTACATAGGAGGGAGATAGAATTTACATTAAGAAAAAATTAGAGAAGACGAGGTACGCAGACCCCATTTATAAAACCCATACATTCAAGCATCCACTAAAATAAATTCAATCACACATTGGTCAATAGTCCATAATCAATCCCTATTTATTATCATACATATCTCTATATGTATCAATAAATAACATTCATCCCATGAATAATAAAATCATTCCATATATGCATTGATATCATTTAATGGGCAATATTAGTTAGTATAAAATTCAATTTTAACTCCAATTAGTTATCATGGAATCCAATTCCAACTCTAATTAGTTATCATGCAATCCAATTTCAATTAAAATAAACTTCTTTATTTTAATCATATTCCAAATCAAAATAAACTCTTTTATTTAATTTATCCAATTTTTTTATTTTTATTTTTTTTTGAATAAAAATAAACTCCTTTATTTTTAATCAAATTCCAAATCAAAATAAACTCCTTTATTTTAATTAATATGGAAACCAATTTCAAGTTTAAAATAAACACCTTTATTTTTAACTTAAAATTGTTGGAAAATAAAATATGTTGAATCTTATTCCTTATCAAAATAAACATCTTTATTTTTTAAGGAAACATGGAATCCTATTCCATATGTGAATAAACTCCTTTATTCTATGAAACATGGAATCCTATTCCATATGTGAATAAACTCCTTTATTCTAGGAAACATGGAATCCTATTCCATATGTGAATAAACTCCTTTATTCTAGGAAACATGGAATCCTATTTCATATATGAATAAACTCCTTTATTCTAGTTAACGTAGAATCCAATTCTAAGTTCAAATAAAACTTTTAATTTTAATTATATTCCAATTCAAAATAAACCTTTTATCTTAATTGAAAATAAATAAAATCAAAATAAATAAAAAAATAAATAAAATAAATAAAATAATTTTACACAAACAATTATGCCCAATTAAATTGTTCTTAACACATATTAATGTATATACAGAATCAAAACAATTAATAATTCGCATAAAGTTTGGCTCTGATACCACTGTTAGGTTTGTATAACGCGAATATGCAATCAAATTACATTAATAAAGCGGAAGCACGATAAAATCAGATTTTAAAATTTTATACAAACCATCACCATGATATTTCTTTATGCACAATTATTAATTAAACGAAAGAGATGGAGAATAAGAATTATACCCTTGTAGAATTCTAGCTTCCTCAGGTACAAGTTCACCTCCAATTCCTTCGCGTTCTCCTTGAATTCCACCGATTAAATTCCTTCCTTTCATCAACGTTAGCCACCCAAGTGTTTGGCCTCTAGAGGTGATCCACCAAGGAATAATACTTGTTCAAGAAGATGGGTGTTGGCAAAACCCTAGTTTCTATCTCTATAGAAATTGTAATTAAGTACTCTCTACAATTCTTATGCAATAGTGTGTAACCCTAATCTATGATAAGACTTCTCTTATTTATAGATGTAGGAAAACCCTTCCCTAAACTATTTAGGATTAGGGTTTCTATTCTAATTAAACTCCTTTAATTAAATTAAACTCCTAATCCAATTAGAAATTCATGTGAGAGTACTTCTATTAATTAATTCCCAATCCCTATTAGGAATTAAATAATAGTAATAGTAATAATAATAATAAGACTCCTCTTATTAATTTATATTTAATATTTCTAAAATATTAAATATTAAATATTAATCTATTTAATTTATTCTATCTCCATAGACTAAATTAAATACACTTAACTTATTATTACAATTATGCCATTTACTTCTTAAATAAATATTTTCCTTTTGCGGTGTGACCCTTTAGGTTCTCCATATTAAACCGGTTGTGAATAAATCAATTAGAACAATTCTAATATTATTTAAATAAATAAATTAAACTATTTAATTCATTTAAATAAATAATATTTATTCTACAATAAGGGTAAGCCCCCTTAGCGATCAACGACTTTCCAGATAATATAGATTTCAACATTAATCATAAAAGAACCTTTCAGTGCATAGTTACCGTACAATTCAATCCTTCTACCGTACAATGTGCCAATTAAATATAAGACATGGAATTACTGTCAAGTCTTATTTTATTTAATTATATGTATTTCGATTCTAAAATGCACAACTCTGATTAATGCAAATTAGAAACTCTTTTTTAATTTCATTCTGCTTTGGCCAAAGACTTCTGAGTCGTCATTTATCGAATCACATAGGACATTCTCTCCTTTTACTAGAAGTGGTAGATTCTTTGTTGATCATTCACCTATTTCCATGTACAACTTATTATACCCAATCATACCCTTTGATATACCCTAAAAGTCTTAAGGGACATGTCAAAGTATAACTCATCACACACAAGATACTATGATGATCTCAAGTCCAAGGATCACTTGTACTACTATCACTAGAGGAATTCCTATTGACAGGCGAGTAAAACTCCATTAGGTATTCCTTAGCGAGCCACGTTCAGTGAACTTATTCTCTAATAAGCACCTACATACTTGCTTTAGTGTCTCCACACAAATGATTATGAGATCAATCATTCTCTTCATAAGAGCAAGCAACGTATGTACTAATCTATCCGGATTCACTAATCCCCTTTTTAGTAATCCAACGATTAGGAACGATTTTAGTTTATGAGCTATCTTGAATTTAGATCTCATTAGCATGATCAACATCATGATTCTAAAAGCATTGCTCAAAACTATGGGTTTATCACATTTAATATAACAGCACCATGTAGATAAAGTAAAATGCCTTTAACAAACGAATAAGATTACAAAGTATATGCTACATAATATCAAATATGATTGGCTTGTGTGCATACTACTTTCACTTTATCCCCAAAATATAAGATGCCTCACCCAAGTCCTTCACGGAGAAGTGTTTAGATAACCAAATTTTGATCGACTGTAGCATAGGAACATCATTCCCTATCAGTAATATATCATCAACATATAATACAAGGAATGAAACAGCGCTCCCACTAACCTTCTTGTACACACATGGTTCATCCTCATTTTTGATAAAATCAAACCTTTTGATTATCCCATCAAAACGGATGTTCCATCTTCGAGAAGCTTGCTTCAATCCATAAATGGATCGTTGTAGCTTACAGACTTGGTTTGTTCCAACCGTTGAAACAAAACCCTCTGGCTGTATCATATATACATTCTCCTCAAGCTCTCCATTGAGGAAGGCTATTTTCACGTCCATTTGCCAGATCTCGTAGTCATAATAAGCTGCAATTGCAAGCAAAATCCGAATGGACTTGAGCATAGCTACTGGTGAGAAGGTTTCATCATAGTCAACTCCTTGTCTTTGTTTGAAACCTTTTGCAACCAGTCGGGCCTTATAGGTCTCTACCTTGCCATCTGCTCCAGTCTTTCTCTTAAAGACCCATTTACACCCAATAGGCTTAATGCCCTCAGGTGGTGAAACCAAAGTCCATACTTGGTTTTCATACATGGAGTCCATCTCGGATTTCATGGCTTGTAGCCATTTCTCTGAGTCATCACTACTCATAGCCTCTTCGTAAGTTAATGGATCATCATCATCTATGATGCGTACCTCATCATCATCCTCTATGATGAATCCATACCTCTCAGGTATCTTCGGTACTCTTCCAGATTTACGAATAGGTTGTGGTACAGTAGGTTCTTCTACTTGGTCAGGTACTTGACTTTGATCCGTAGTATTTTGTGGTTCTTGAACTTCTTCAAGATATATCTTACTCCCACTGATCCCTTCGAGGATAAACTCCTTTTCCAAGAAGGCAGCGTGTTTCGCAACAAACACCTTTTGATCAGTAGGATGATAGAAATAATACCCTGATGTTTCTTTAGGGTATCCCACGAATCTATATTTGTCGGATCTAGACTTCAGCTTATCATGCTCAAACCTTTTGACATAAGCTGGATAACCCCAAGTCTTAACATGCTTAAGATTTGGTTTCCTCCCTGTCCATATCTCATATGGAGTCTTTGGGACGGATTTGGTAGGTACCTTGTTAAGTAGGTATGCAGCCGATTCTAGAGCATAACCCCAGAAGGATACTGAAAGGTCGGTAAAACTCATCATGGAACAAACCATGTCCAACAATGTTCGATTTCTCCTTTCAGATACACCATTCAACTATGGCGTTCCTGGTGGAGTCCATTGTGAGATTATACCATTTTCTTTGAGACAACTTAGAAACTCATTGGTCAAGTATTCACCTCCTCGATCCGATCGAAGAATCTTAATACTCTTACCAGTTTGCTTCTCTACTTCACTTCTGAATTCTTTGAACTTTTTAAACGATTCAGATTTGTATTTCATTAAATACACATATCCAAATCTAGAATGATCATCAGTGAAAGTAATAAAATAAGAATACCCTCCTCGTGCATTCGTTGTCATAGGTCCACATACGTCTGTGTGTACCAACGCTAACAACTCTGTACCTCTTTCTCCTTTTCCAGTAAAAGGAGAATTAGTCATTTTACCCATGAGACAAGATTCACAAGTTGGATATGATTCGTAATCAGATAGCTCTAAAAGCCCATCTTTATGCAACTTGGATAATCTTGTTTCATTGATATGACCGAGTCTACACTGCCACATAAAGGTATAATTAATATCATCTCTTTTTCTTTTCTTAGTTTGTTCAACCTGAAGTATATTTTCATGCAAGTCAAGTATGTAAAGTCCATTCAGTAAATTACCAACACCATATAAAACATTTTTACTATAAATAGAACAACTATTGTTCTTTATTATAATATCAAAACCATCCATATCCAATACAGAAATTGAAATAATGTTTCTAATGAGTGTTGGAACAAAATAACAATTATTTAAACTAATGGACTTGCCCGAAGGCATTGCTAAACAATAAGTCCCTACAGCTAATGCAGCAACCTTTGCTCCATTTCCCACTTGTAGGACGACTTCATCCTTGTTCAGTTTTCTACTTCTGCTTAGTCCCTGCATATTATTACATATGTGAGAAATACAGCCGGTATCCAATACCCAAGTAGAATTTTGACTTTTAGAAAAATTAATTTCAATCATGAACAAACCTAGATCGGAAGTCGAAGCTTCTCCAAGCTTCTTCTGGTCCGCAAGATACTGCTTGCAGTTCCTCTTCTAGTGTCCCGGCTTATTACAATGGTAGCAAATTCCTTTGCTATCTGGATCAGGTTTCTTTTTATCCTTTCTCTTCGCCTTGCCCATAGCCTTCTTATTTTTCTTCTTTTCAGAAGATACCTTGGGCCTCTTCCTTTTCTTGGAAGAATCATCCACTAGTAAGACTTGGTTCTTGTTGGATGAGAAGTGACCTTCAGTAGTTTTCAGGCAAGCTGACGTCCAACTTTTTCATGTGAAAATTCACAACAAATTGTGAGAAGGTGTCCGGGAGTGACTGCAAGATCAAATCTTGACTTAACTCCCCATCCATCACAAACCCAAGCTGTCCAAGTTGTTCAATCAGATTGATCATCTTAAGGACATGAGTCTCAACAGCAGTGCCCTCGGTCATACGAGATCGGAAGAGCTCCTTAGATATCTGATATCTAGCAGTCCTACTTTGCTCACCATACAACTCTTTGAGATGCAGCAATATAGTAGGAGCATCCATAGTTTCATGCTGACGCTGAAGCTCGTTACTCATGGATGCGAGCATGATGCATTGAGCCAAGATTGCATCATCTTGCCACTTTCTGAAAGTAGCAATCTCTTCCTCAGAGGTTGTTTCTGCAACATTTGTAGGGACAAGCGAATTTAGGACATAAGAAATCTTTTCAGCAGTGAGAACAATTCTCAGATTCCTTAACCAGTCCGTGTAATTCGGTCCGGTCAATTTGTTAGCATCAAGTATGCTACGCAGTGATAGTGAGTTTGACATTTTTAAATTCTGCATATGAAATAGACAACATTTTAGCATACATTCAATTTATTAATTACCAAAATAAATTAGGTTTTTATTTTAAATTGGTATCTCCCACTATTTTCATCAAACTATATTACCCTCATTATATAGTTCGGCAATTCTAATTAAAGATTTGCTAGTGAGATTAAGGACCCCATTTCAAATATATATAGCCTTGTGGTGACACAACAAACGATATATAAATAAATAGGTAGACAACTATTGTCAATTATATCACTATGTAACTCCTTGTATTTTGCCTCTCAGATTATTTTGATCAAGTGGTGACACATCCGAATCAAAATTATCCAAGTTAAGTCCAACCTAGCACTTCCATATATTCGAAAGAAAAACACTGTCCTTGTGGTGACACAACAAAACAACATCGTTCAGTCTATTTATAAGCATCAAATGTGATAAAGCAACATCTTAAATATTTAATACTTGCCTTGTGGTGACACAACAAACTCATATTAAATATTTAATACTCTATTGTTTTACCATGCTAGAAGGCGACGTTCGATATTTCAAATATCTTTGAACGCTTAGGACTTAATATATTACTTTGAGGGGTTTGTTATTATTAGTCTCATCTTATTTAGCGCGCATGCACATATATATATAAAATACGCGTCATATTATTTAACATGCGAAGCATGTTGTATAATATATAATATATATAGTAAACATGCACATATAGAATATTATATTCTACCCGAATTCATTATGGACTTTTATTCTAGTTTGGTTCACTAGAGCCACCAAGTGAACCAAAAGGTCAAACCTAAGGTGCAAGAATTAAATTTAAATATAACTATTACATTTAAATCCGGGCTCCATTACAAACGGGTCTTCAAGCGCTCCTTGCTCTTTTGTCTCCAATTCTTCAAAATTAATTCTAATTAGTCCTATTATAGAAACTATTTACAATAAATAGAAACCTTGATCAGCAGTCAAGGGGAAGTACATAGGAGGAAGATAGAATTTACATTAAGAAAAAATTAGAGAAGACGAGGTACGCAGACCCCATTTATAAAACCCATACATTCAAGCATCCACTAAAATAAATCCAATCACACATTGGTCAATAGTCCATAATCAATCCTTATTTATTATCATACATATCTCTAGACATATCAATAAATAACATTCATCCCATGAATAATAAAACCATTCCATATATGCATTGATATCAATTAATGGGCAAAAGTTTTGCTAATATTTAGTTTTGAAACAAAATAAACTCTTTTATTTTAATCAAAAACCAAATCCAAATTAAACTCCTTTAATTTTAGCAATCTGAAATCCTATTATCAATTAAACTCTTTTAGATAAAATAAACTCTTTTATTTTAAACTTTTATCAATTAAATAAACCATTTATTTCAATTGAAGGGAAAAAAAATCGGATTCTGATGTCCGGCGCAGCTGCGCCCAGAATGAACAGGGAACTGGCGCAGCTGCGCTGAACCCCAGAAAAAACTGATTCTGGGTATTAGCGCAGCTGCGCCCCAGAATAAACTGGAGCCGGTGCAGCTGCGCCGTATCGCTGATCCAGAAAAAATTTTCTTGCCCAAAATTTCGAACGTTTCGCATATCAATTCATACATGGAATCATCTAAATCGATAATTAGCACATGATTAGGCTCTGATACCACTGTTAGGTTTGTATGTAGCGCGAACATGCAATCAAATTACATAAATAGTGCGGAAGCGCGATAAAATCGAATTTTAAAATTTTATACAAACCATCACCAAGATCAATCCTTGTGCTCAATTAACGATATAAACAAAAGAGAAAGAGAATAAGAATTATACCCTTGTAGAACAAGCTTTCTCGGGTACAAGTTCAACTCCTAGTCCTTCGAGTTCTCCTCGAATGCTACGGTGTGATTCCTTCCTTTGATCAACGTTAGCCACCCAAGTGTTTGGCCTCTCGAGGTGATCCACCAAGGAAGAACAAGTATTCAAGAAGTTGGCTATTTAGCAAAACCCTAGTTTCTATCTCTATAGAAATTGTAAGTACTCTCTACAATCTAATGCAAGAGTGTGTAACCCTAATCTATTTTAAGACTCCTCTTATTTATAGATGTAGGAATAACCCTTCCCTAAACTATCTTTGAAGCATGTAGGAATATTCTACCCGGATTCATTATGGACTTTTATTCTAGTTTGGTTCACTAGAGCCACCAAGTGAACCAAAAGGTCAAACCTAGGGTGCAAGAATTAAATTTAAATATAACTATTACATTTAAATCCGGGCTCCATTACAAACGGGTCTTCAAGCGCTCCTTGCTCTTTTGTCTCCAATTCTTCAAAATTAATTCTAATTAGTCCTATTACAGAAACTATTTACAATAAATAGAAACCTTGATCAGCAGTCAAGGGAAGTACATAGGAGGGAGATAGAATTTACATTAAGAAAAAATTAGAGAAGACGAGGTACGCAGACCCCATTTATAAAACCCATACATTCAAGCATCCACTAAAATAAATCCAATCACACATTGGTCAATAGTCCATAATCAATCCCTATTTATTATCATACATATCTCTAGACGTATCAATAAATAACATTCATCCCATGAATAATAAAACCATTCCATATATGCATTGATATCAATTAATGGGCAAAAGTTTTGCTAATATTTAGTTTTGAAACAAAATAAACTCTTTTATTTTAATCAAAAACCAAATCCAAATTAAACTCCTTTAATTTTAGCAATCTGAAATCCTATTATCAATTAAACTCTTTTAGATAAAATAAACTATTTTATTTTAAACTTTTATCAATTAAATAAACCATTTATTTCAATTGAAGGGAAAAAAAATCGGATTCTGATGTTCGGCGCAGCTGCGCCCAGAATGAACAGGGAACTGGCGCAGCTGCGCTGAACCCCAGAAAAAACTGATTCTGGGTATTAGCGCAGCTGCGCCCCAGAATAAACTGGAGCCGGCGCAGCTGCGCCGTATCGCTGATCCAGAAAAAATTTTCTTGCCCAAAATTTCGAACGTTTCGCATATCAATTCATACATGGAATCATCTAAATCGATAATTAGCACATGATTAGGCTCTGATACCACTGTTAGGTTTGTATGTAGCGCGAACATGCAATCAAATTACATAAATAGTGCGGAAGCGCGATAAAATCGAATTTTAAAATTTTATACAAACCATCACCAAGATCAATCCTTGTGCTCAATTAACGATATAAACAAAAGAGAAAGAGAATAAGAATTATACCCTCGTAGAACAAGCTTTCTCGGGTACAAGTTCAACTCCTAGTCCTTCGTGTTCTCCTCGAATGCTACGGTGTGATTCCTTCCTTTGATCAACGTTAGCCACCCAAGTGTTTGGCCTCTAGAGGTGATCCACCAAGGAAGAACAAGTATTCAAGAAGTTGGCTATTTAGCAAAACCCTAGTTTCTATCTCTATAGAAATTGTAAGTACTCTCTACAATCTAATGCAAGAGTGTGTAACCCTAATCTATTTTAAGACTCCTCTTATTTATAGATGTAGGAATAACCCTTCCCTAAACTATTTAGGATTAGGGTTTCAATTATAATTAAACTCCTTTAATTAATTATGCTCCTAATCCAATTAGGAATTTGTGAGAGAGTACTTCTATTAATTAATTCCCAATCCCTATTAGGAAATAAATAATAGTAATAGTAATAATAATAATAATAAGACTCCTCTTATTAATTTATATTTAATATTTCCAAAATATTAAATAATAAATATTAAGCTATTTAATTTATTCTATCTCCATAGATTAAATTAATTACACTTAACTTATTATTACAATTATGCCATTTACTTCTTAAATAAATATTTTCCTTTTGCGGTGTGACCCTCTAGGTTCTCCATATTAAACCGGTTGTGAATAAATCAATTAGAACAATTCTAATCTTATTTAAATAAATAAATTAAACTATTTAATTCATTTAAATAAATAATATTTATTCTACAATAAGGGTAAGCCCCCTTAGCGATCAACGACTTTCCAGATAATATAGATTTCAACATTAATCATAAAAGAACCTTTCAGTGCATAGTTACCGTACAATTCAATCCTTCTACCATACAATGTCCCAATTAAATATAAGACATGGAATTACTGTCAAGTCTTATTTTATTTAATTATATGTATTTCGATTGTAAAATGCACAACTCTGATTAATGCAAATTAGAAACTCTTTTCTAATTTCATTCTGCTTTGGCCAAAGACTTCTGAGTCGTCATTTATCGAATCACATAGGACATTCTCTCCTTTTACTAGAAGTGGTAGATTCTTTGTTGATCATTCACCTATTTCCATGTACAACTTATTATACCCAATCATACCCTTTGATATACCCTAAAGGTCTTAAGGGACATGTCAAAGTATAACTCATCATACACAAGATACTATGATGATCTCAAGTCCAAGGATCACTTGTACTACTATCACTAGAGGAATTCCTATTGACAGGCGAGTAAAACTCCATTAGGTATTCCTTAGCGAGCCACGTTCAGTGAACTTATTCTCTAATAAGCACCTACATACTTGCTTTAGTGTCTCCATACAAATGATTATGAGATCAATCATCCTCTTCCTAAGAGTAAGAAACGTATGTACTAATCTATCCGGATTCACTAATCCCCAATTTAGTAATCCAACGATTAGGAACAATTTTAGTTTGTGAGCTATCTTGAATTTTGATCTCATTAGCATGATCACCATCATGATTCTAAAAGTATTGCTCAAAACTATGGGTTTATCACATTTAATATAACAGAATCATGTAGATAATATAAAATGCCTTTTAAGAAAATCAATTCTTTTATTAATAAATGAATAATATTACAAAGTATATGCTACATCATATCAAATATGATTGGCTTGTGTGCATACTACTTTCATACATATCATACCGTACATTATAGATCCTATTGCTGAAGCATAAGGAATCTTACTCGTATGGTCTCTCTCCTCAAGTGTTTTTGGGGTCTGTTTCTTGGTGAGATGTATTCCATGTCTCATCGGCATGTGACCTCTCTTAGAATCTTCCATGCTAAACTTCTTTAGCATCGAGTCAATGTACTTTCCTTGGGTCAAGCCCAGCATCCTTTTAGATCTATCTCTATAGATTTTTATCCCCAAAATATAGGATGCCTCACCCAAGTCCTTCACGGAGAAGTGTTTAGATAACCAAATTTTGATCGACTGTAGCATAGGAACATCATTCCCTATCAGTAATATATCATCAACATATAATACAAGGAATGAAACAGCGCTCCTACTAACCTTCTTGTATATATATGGTTCATCCTCATTTTTGATAAAATCAAAACTTTTGATTATCTCATCAAAACGGATGTTCCATCTTCAAGAAGCTTGCTTCAATCCATAAATGGATTGTTGTAGCTTACAGACTTGATTTGTTCCAACCGTTGAAACAAAACCTTCTGGCTGTATCATATATACATTCTCCTCAAGCTCTCCATTGAGGAAGGCCGTTTCACGTCCATTTGCCAGATTTCGTAGTCATAATAAGCTGCAATTGCAAGTAAAATCCAAATGGACTTGAGCATAGCTACTGGTGAGAAGGCTTCAGCATAGTCAACTCCTTGTCTTTGTTTGAAACCTTTTGCAACCAGTCGAGCCTTATAGGTGTCTACCTTGTCGTCCGCTCTAGTCTTTCTCTTAAAGATCCATTTGCACCCAATAGGCTTAATGCCCTCAGGTGGTGAAACCAAAGTCCATACTTGGTTTTCATACATGGAGTCCATCTTGGATTTCATAGCTTCTAGCCATTTCTCTGAGTCTTTACTACTCATAGCCTCTTCGTAAGTCAATGGATCTGAAAGTAGTATGCACACAAGCCAATCATATTTGATATGATGTAGCATATACTTTGTAATCTTATTCGTTTGTTAAAGGCATTTTACTTTATCTACATGATGCTGTTATATTAAATGTGATAAACCCATAGTTTTGAGCAATGCTTTTAGAATCATGATGGTGATCATGCTAATGAGATCTAAATTCTAGATAGCTCACAAACTAAAATTGTTCCTAATCGTTGGATTACTAAAAAGGGAATTAGTGAATCCGGATAGATTAGTACATACATTGCTTGCTCTTATGAAGAGGATGATTGATCTCATAATCATTTGTGTGGAGACACTAAAGTAAGTATGTAGGTGCTTATTAGAGAATAAGTTCACTGAACGTGGCTCGCTAAGGAATACCTAATGGAGTTTTACTCCCCTGTCAATAGGAATTCCTCTAGTGATAGTAGTACAAGTGATCCTTGGACTTGAGATCATCATAGTATCTTGTGTATGATGAGTTATACTTTGACATGTCCCATAAGACCTTTAGGGTATATCAAAGGGTATGATTGGGTATAATAAGTTATACATGGAGATAGGTGAATGATCAACAAAGAATCTACCACTTCTAGTAAAAGGAGAGAATGTCCTATGTGATTCGATAAATGACGACTCAGAAGTCTTTGGCCAAAGCAGAATGAAATTAGAAAGGAGATTCTAATTTGCATTAATTAGAGTTGTGCATTTGAGAATCGAAATACATATAATTAAATAAAATAAGACTTGACAGTAATTCCATGTCTTATATTTAATTGGGACATTGTATGGTAGAAGGATTGAATTGTACGGTAACTATGCACTGAAAGGTTCTTTTATGATTAATGTTGAAATCTATATTATCTGGAAAGTCGTTGATCGCTAAGGGGGCTTACCCTTATTGTAGAATAAATATTATTTATTTAAATGAATTAAATAGTTTAATTTATTTATTTAAATAAGATTAGAATTGTTCTAATTGATTTATTCACAACCGGTTTAATATGGAGAACCTAAAGGGTCACACCGCAAAAGGAAAATATTTTTTTAAGAAGTAAATGGCATAATTGTAATAATAAGTTAAGTGTATTTAATTTAGTCTATGGAGATAGAATAAATTAAATAGCTTAATATTTATTATTTAATATTTTGAAAATATTAAATATAAATTAATAAGAGGAGTCTTATTATTATTATTATTATTACTATTACTATTATTTAATTCCTAATAGGGATTGGGAATTAATTAATAGAAGTACTCTCACATGAATTCCTAATTGGATTAGGAGTTTAATTTAATTAAAGGAGTTTAATTAGAATAGAAACCCTAATCCTAAATAGTTTAGGGAAGGGTTTTCCTACATCTATAAATAAGAGAAGTCTTATCATAGATTAGGGTTACACACTCTTGCATAAGAATTGTAGAGAGTACTTACAATTTCTATAGGGATAGAAACTAGGGTTTTGCCAACACCCATCTTCTTGAACAAGTATTATTCCTTGGTGGATCACCTCTAGAGGCCAAACACTTGGGTGGCTAACGTTGATCAAAGGAAGGAATTTAATTGGTGGAATTCAAGGAGAACGCGAAGGAATTGGAGGTGAACTTGTACCTGAGGAAGCTAGAATTCTACAAGGGTATAATTCTTATTCTCCATCTCTTTCGTTTAATTAATAATTGTGCATAAAGAAAGATCATGATGATGGTTTGTATAAAATTTTAAAATCTAATTTTATCGCGCTTCCGCTTTATTAATGTAATTTGATTGCATGTTCGCGTTATACAAACCTAACAGTGGTATCAGAGAGCCAAACTTTATGCGAATTATTAATTGTTTTGATTCTGTATATACATTGATATGTGTTTAGAACAATTTAATTGGGCATAATTGTTTGTGTAAAACTATTTTATTTTTTTTATTTTGATTTTATTTATTTTCAATTAAGATAAAAAGTTTATTTTGAATTGGAATATAATTAAAATTAAAAGTTTTATTTGAACTTGGAATTGGATTCTACGTTAACTAGAATAAAGGAGTTTATTCATATATGGAATAGGATTCCATGTTTCCTAGAATAAAAGAGTTTATTCACATATGGAATAGGATTCCATGTTTCCTAGAATAAAGGAGTTTATTCACATATGGAATAGGATTCCATGTTTCCTTAAAAAATAAAGATGTTTATTTTGATAAGGAATAGGATTCAACATATTTTATTTTCCAACAATTTTAAGTTAAAAATAAAGGTGTTTATTTTAAACTTGAAATTGGTTTTCATATTAATTAAAATAAAGGTGTTTTATTTTGATTTAGAATTTGATTAAAAATAAAGGAGTTTATTTTTAATCAAAATTGGATAAAATAAAATAAATAAGTTTTTTATAATTTAAATTTTGATCAAAATAAAGGAGTTTATTTTTAATCAAAATTGGATTTCTAGTAAACTTTTAATTGCCCATTAAATGATATCAATGCATATATGGAATGGTTTTATTATTTATGAGATGAATGTTATTTATTGATACATATGGAGATATGTATGATAATAAATAGAGATTGATTATGGACTACTGACCAATGTGTGATTGGATTTATTTTAGTGGATGCTTGAATGAATGGGTTTTTATAAATGGGGTCTGCGTACCTCGTCTTCTCTAGTTTTTCTTGATGTAAATTCTATCTTCCTCCTATGTACCTCCTCTTGACTACTGATCAAGGTTTCTATTTATTGTAAATAGTTTATGTAATAGGTTTAGGTAGAATTACTTGAAGAATTGGAGACAAAGGAGCAAGAAGCGCTTGAAGACCCGTTTGTAATGGAGCCCGGGTTTAAATGTAATAGTTATATTTAAATTTAATTCTTGCACCTTAGGTTTGACCTTTTGGTTCACTTGGTGGCTCTAGTGAACTAAACTAGAATAAAAGTCCATAATCAATCCGGGTAGAATATAGTATTCTATATGTGCATGCTTACTATGTATATATTATATATTATACAACATGCTTCGCATGTCAAATAATATGACGCGTATTTTATATATATATGTGCATGCGCGCTAAACAAGATGAGACAAATAATAACAAACCCCTCAAAGAAATTATATTAAGTCCTAAGCGTTCAAAGATATTTGGAATATCGAACGTCGCCTTCTAGCATGGTAAAGCAATAGAGTATTAAATAGTTAATATGAGTTTGTTGTGTCACCACAAGGCAAGTATTAAATATTTAAGATGTTGCATTATCACATTTAATGCTTATACATAGACTGAACGATGCTGTTTTGTTGTGTCACCACAAGGACAGTGTTTTTCTTTCGAATATATGGAAGTGCTAGGATGGACTTAACTTGGATAATTTTGATTCGGATGTGTCACCACTTGATCAAAATAATCTAAGAGGCAAAATACAAGGAGTTACATAGAGATGTAATTGACAATAGTTGTCTACCTATTTATTTATATATCGTTTGTTGTGTCACCACAAGGCTATATACATTTGAAATGGGATCCTTAGTCTCACTAGTAAATCTTTAATTAGATATGCCGAACTATATAGGGAGGGTAATATAGTTTGATGAAAATAGTGGGAGATACCAATTTAAAATAAAGACCTAATTTATTTTGGTAATTAATTAAGAAATGAATGTATGCTAAAATGTTGTTAAACTACAAATTCATTTACAGAATTTTACGATGTCTAATTCACTATCACTGCGGAGCATATTAGATGTTAATTAATCGGACCAAATTAAAAGGACTGGTTAAAGAATTTGAGAATAGTTCTTAAGGCTGAAAAGCTATCTTATGTCCTTAATATGTCTATCCCTGCAATGGTTGCAGACAATGCCTCTGAGGAAAAGATTGCTACTTTTAGAAAGTAGTAAGATGATGCACAGTTGGCTCAATGCATCATGCTCGCATCCATGAGTAACGAGCTTCAGCATCAGCATGAAACTATGAATGCTCCTACTGTACTCCGGCACCTTCAAGGAGTTGAATGGTGAGGAAAGTAGGACTATTAGATATCAGATATCTAAGGAGCTCTTCCGATCTAGAATGACTGATGGCACTACAGTATAGACAAATGTCCTAAAATGATCAATATGATTGAACAATTGGGACAACTGGGTTTTAATGGATGGAGAGTTGATCCAAGATTTGATCTTGTAATCACTTCCGGACTCTTTCTCACAAATTGTTGTGAATTTCCACATGAACAAGCTATATGTCAGCCTGCCTGAGTTGCTTAAACATGTTGAAAACTGTAAAGAGTCACTTTCCAACCAAGAAAGACCAAGTCTTACTAGTAGATGATTCTTCCAGGAAGCGGAAGAGGGCCAAAGGATCTTCTTAAAAGAAGAACAATTCAAAGAAGGTAAATGGAAGGGCAAAAATAAAGGACAATAAGAACAAGACTGATGCAGATAGCAAAGGAGTTTGTTTCCAATGCAATAAGCTTGGACACTAGAAAGGAAATTGTAAGGAGTATCTTACAGAGGCTAACCAGAAGAAGCTTAGTGAAGTTTTGGTTACAAATATGGGTTTGTTCATGATTGAAATAAATTTTTCTATAAGTCAAGATTCTACTTGGGTATTGGATACCGGCTATAGTTCTCACGTATGCAATCCAATGCAGAGACTAAGCAGAAGTAGAAAGCTAAACAAAGTAGTAATCTTATGTGTGGGAATGGAGCAAAGGTTGCTGCATTAACCATAGGAACTTATGGTTTAGCGTTGCCTACAGGCAAGTCTATTAAGTTAATAAGTTGTTATTATGTTCCAATTCTCTTTAGAAACATTATTACTTTCGTTGTTGGACAAGGAAGGTTCTGGTATTATATTTAAGAACAATTGTTGTTCTATTTATAATGATAATGTTTTGTTTGAAACTGGAAGCATACTTTATAAACTTTGTATACTTGACTTACATGAAAAAATAATTTTGCAAATTGAACAAACTAGTAAAAGAAAAGGAAATGGTCATTCAAAGAGTTAAATATGTGTATTTGATGAAATACAAGTCTGAATCATTTGAAAGGTTCAAAGAATTCAGAAGTGAAACAAATTGACAAAGTATTAAGATTCTTTGATCAGATTGAAGAAAGAATACTTGAGCAATGAGTTTCTAGATCATCTCAAAATGGTATTTTCTCATAATGGACACTTCCTGATACGCAATAATTGATTGATGTATCTAAAAGGAGAAATTGTACCTTGTTGGACATGGTGCAGTCCATAATGATTTTTACCGACATTCTAGTATCCATCTGGGGTTATGCCCTAGAAACGACTGCATATCTACAAAATAAGGTAACCTCAAAATCCGGCCCCAAGACTCCATAAAAGTTATGGATAGGGAGGATTCCTAATCTTAAGTATGTTAAGATAAGAAGTTGTCCAGCTTATGTGAAAAGGTTTCAAAGATAAGTTTGGGACAAAAATCTGACAAGTGCAGGATATCCTAAAAACGTTTAGGGTATTATTACTATAATCCTACACGCTGCCTTCTTAGATAAAGGTGTTTATCATTGAAAGAGCTAGTGGGAGGGTAATAGATCTTGAAGGAGTTCAAGAACCACAAAGCACTTTAAGTCGAACCGAGGAACCTGTAGATAGACCTATTGTACCACAACCGAATCGTAAATCTGGAAGAGTACCGAAGATACCTGGGAGGTATGGATTCATCATAGAGGATGATGATGAGGTACGCATCATAGAGGATGATGATCCAGTTATATACGATGAGGCTATGAGTAGAAGACACTCAGAGAAATGGCAGATGGCCATAAAATCCGAAATGGACTCCATGTATAAGAACCAAGTATAGACTCTGGTGTATATGGGTCTTTAATAGAAAGACTGGGGCAAATGGCAAGGTGGAGACCTATAAGACCAGACCTATTTAAAAGGTTTTTCAAGTCAAGGAGTTGGCTTTGATAAAACCTTACTATCGGGTAATGCTCAAGTCCATTTGGATTTTGCTTGTGATTGCAGCTTATTACGAAATCTGACAAAATGGATGTGGAGACGTCCTTCCTCAATGAATACTTGAGGAGAATGTATGTATGATACAGCCAGAGGAATTTGTTTCAAAGGTTAAAGCAAATCGTGTTTTAAGCTACAATGATCCATTGATGGATTGAAGCAAGCTTCTCAAAGATGGAACATTCGTTTTGATGAGACAATCAAAAGAGTTTGATTTTATCAAAAACGAGAATGAACCTAGTGTGTACAAAAGGGTCAGTGGGAGCACTGTGACATTCCTAGTATTATATGTTGATATACTACTGATAAGGAATAACACACCAATGCTACAACCAGTAAAGATAAAATTGTCTAAATATTCCTCCATTAATGACTTGGGAGGAGCATCCTATAAATTGGGGATATAAATCTATATACATAGATTTAAAAGGATGTTCGGCTTGACCCAAGGAATGTATCTTCATTTGATGCTAAAGGCGTTTAGCATGGCAAAACTCCAAGAGAGGTCTCATGATGATGAACCATGGAGTGTATCTCTCTAAAATTGTCTCCAATTAAAAGAGAGATCGCATGAGTTACTATCATGTATGCAATGAATATACTAGGCTTGATGTTGATCAGTCATATTCTGGAGATGATCACTGTAAGACAGTGATAAACATCTTTAGGTACTTAACCAGTACTAAAGATGTGATCATGATTCATGGTAGGTCTGAATTAAAACTAGAGAGCTAAGCAGACTCAAGTTTTTCAGCCTGACCAAGACGATAACAAATCCACTTTAAGGTAAATCGTTACCTTGAAAGGTGGTGCAGTGAATTGGAAAGGTTCCAAACAGCAAAGAGTTGCTGATTTAGTGACAAAGACAAAGTATATAGATGTAAATGAAGCTGCAAGTTTGATTGTTTGGATGAAAAGTTCATTACAGAACTAGGAATAGTTCCTAAGTCTCATCTTGGATTCAAACATGTGTTGCGGCACTTTCATTTGATTAGTGGAATCATTGAAAGAGGAAAAGTCACTATAGAGATAGTGGACTCTCGAGAACAACATTGCATATCCATTTATTAAAGCTTTATCCAAACAGCAGGATGATCGTCACTTAGAGAAGAAGGGTATTAGATACCATGCCGATTGGCTTTAGTGCAAGTGGGAGATTGAAAGTAGTATGCACACAAGCCAATCATATTTGATATGATGTAGCATATACTTTGTAATCTTATTCGTTTGTTAAAGGCATTTTACTTTATCTACATGATGCTGTTATATTAAATGTGATAAACCCATAGTTTTGAGCAATGCTTTTAGAATCATGATGGTGATCATGCTAATGAGATCTAAATTCTAGATAGCTCACAAACTAAAATTGTTCCTAATCGTTGGATTACTAAAAAGGGAATTAGTGAATCCGGATAGATTAGTACATACATTGCTTGCTCTTATGAAGAGGATGATTGATCTCATAATCATTTGTGTGGAGACACTAAAGTAAGTATGTAGGTGCTTATTAGAGAATAAGTTCACTGAACGTGGCTCGCTAAGAAATACCTAATGGAGTTTTACTCGCCTGTCAATAGGAATTCCTCTAGTGATAGTAGTACAAGTGATCCTTGGACTTGAGATCATCATAGTATCTTGTGTATGATGAGTTATACTTTGACATGTCCCTTAAGACCTTTAGGGTATATCAAAGGGTATGATTGAGTATAATAAGTTATACATGGAGATAGGTGAATGATCAACAAAGAATCTACCACTTCTAGTAAAAGGAGAGAATGTCCTATGTGATTCGATAAATGACGACTCAGAAGTCTTTGGCCAAAGCAGAATGAAATTAGAAAGGAGATTCTAATTTGCATTAATTAGAGTTGTGCATTTGAGAATCGAAATACATATAATTAAATAAAATAAGACTTGACAGTAATTCCATGTCTTATATTTAATTGGGACATTGTATGGTAGAAGGATTGAATTGTACGGTAACTATGCACTGAAATGTTCTTTTATGATTAATGTTGAAATCTATATTATCTGGAAAGTCGTTGATCGCTAAGGGGGCTTACCCTTATTGTAGAATAAATATTATTTATTTAAATGAATCAAATAGTTTAATTTATTTATTTAAATAAGATTAGAATTGTTCTAATTGATTTATTCACAACCGGTTTAATATGGAGAACCTAAAGGGTCACACCGTAAAAGGAAAATATTTTTTTAAGAAGTAAATGGCATAATTGTAATAATAAGTTAAGTGTATTTAATTTAGTCTATGGAGATAGAATAAATTAAATAGCTTAATATTTATTATTTAATATTTTAGAAATATTAAATATAAATTAATAAGAGGAGTCTTATTATTATTATTACTATTACTATTATTTAATTCCTAATAGGGATTGAGAATTAATTAATAGAAGTACTCTCACATGAATTCCTAATTGGATTAGGAGTTTAATTTAATTAAAGGAGTTTAATTAGAATAGAAACCCTAATCCTAAATAGTTTAGGGAAGGGTTTTCCTACATCTATAAATAAGAGAAGTCTTATCATAGATTAGGGTTACACACTCTTGCATAAGAATTGTAGAGAGTACTTACAATTTCTATAGAGATAGAAACTAGGGTTTTGCCAACACCCATCTTCTTGAACAAGTATTATTCCTTGATGGATCACCTCTAGAGGCCAAACACTTGGGTGGCTAACGTTGATCAAAGGAAAGAATTTAATCGGTGGAATTCAAGGAGAACGCGAAGGAATTGGAGGTGAACTTGTAACTGAGGAAGCTAGAATTCTACAAGGGTATAATTCTTATTCTCCATCTCTTTCGTTTAATTAATAATTGTGCATAAAGAAAGATCATGATGATGGTTTGTATAAAATTTTAAAATCTAATTTTATCGCGCTTCCGCTTTATTAATGTAATTTGATTGCATGTTCGCGTTATACAAACCTAACAGGATCATCATCACATATGATGCGTACCTCATCATCATCACATATATGTGCATAACAAACTATATATAAATAAATAGGTAGACAACTACTGTCAATTACATCATTATGTAACTCCTTGTCTTTTGCCTCTTAGATTATAATGGTCAAGTGTGAGTACATCCGAACTAAAATAATCCAAGTTAAGTCCAACCTAGCACTTCCATATATGTGAAGAGAAAAAAGACCGCTCTTGTGTGTGCACAACAAAGCAGTAATGTTCAATTCCTTAATAAGCATCAAATGTGATAAAACAACATCTTAAATATTTAATACTCGCCTTGTGTGTGCACAACAAACTCATATTAAATATTTAATACTTTATCGCTTTACCACGCTTAGGGCTTAATATAATTTCTTTGAGGGATTTGTTATTATTAGTCTCATCTTGTTTAGTGTGCATGCACATATATAAAATACGCGTCATATTATTTAACATGCGAAGCATGTTGGATAATATATAATATATATATAGTAATCGTGCACATAAAGAACAATATATTCTACCCGGATTGATTATGGACTTTTATTCTAGTTTGGTTCACTAAAGCCACCAAATGAACCAAAAGGTCAAACCTAGGGTGCAAGAATTAAATTTAAATATAATTATTACATTTAAAACCCGGGCTCCATTACAAACGGGTCTCCAAGCGCTCCTTGCTCCTTGGTCTCCAATTCTTCAAAATAATTCTAACTAATCCTATTATATAAACTATTTAAAATAAATAGAAACCTTGATCATCAGTCAAGGGGAAGTACATAGGAGGAAGATAGAATTTACATTAAGAAAAACTAGAGAAGACGAGGTACGCAGACCCCATTTATAAAACCCATACATTCAAGCATCCACTAAAATAAATCCAATCACACATTGGTCAATAGTCCATAATCAATCCCTATTTATTATCATACATATCTCTATATGTATCAATAAATAACATTCATCCCATGAATAATAAAACCATTCCATATATGCATTGATATCAATTAATGGGCAAAAGTTTTGCTAATATTTAGTTTTGAAACAAAATAAACTCTTTTATTTTAATCAAAAACCAAATCCAAATTAAACTCCTTTAATTTTAGCAATCTGAAATCCTATTTCAGATAAAATAAACTCTTTTATTTTAAACTTTTATCAATTAAATAAACCATTTATGTTAATTGAGAAAAATAAAAAATTTTCAAACTCTGCATACTGGAGCGGCTGCGCGCCAAATTGAACTAGGAGCGGCGCAGCCGCGTTGCACTCCTAGAAACGTTTTCTGGGTTCGGGCGCAGCCGCACTCCAAAATAAACTGGAAGCGGCGCGGCCGCGCCGTGATGCAGATTCAGGAAAAATTTTCTGCCCAACATTCTATCGTAACGTATATCAATTCATACATAGAATCATCAAAATCAATAATTAACACAAGGATTAGGCTCTGAGACCACTCTTAGGTTTGTATATAATGCAAGTGTTAGGTTTGTACATAGCGCGAATATGCAATCAAATTACATAAATAGTGCGGAAGAGCGATAAAATCAGATTTTAAAATTTTATACAAACAATCACCATGATCTTTCTTTATGCACAATTATTAATTAAACGAAAGAGATGGAGAATAAGAATTATACCCTTGTAGAATTCTAGCTTCCTCAGGTACAAGTTCACCTCCAATTCCTTCGCGTTCTCCTTGAATTCCACCGATTAAATTCCTTCCTTTGATCAACGTTAGCCACCCAGGTGTTTGGCCTCTGGAGGTGATCCACCAAGGAATAATACTTGTTCAAGAAAATGGGTGTTGGCAAAACCCTAGTTTCTATCTCTATAGAAATTGTAAGTACTCTCTACAATTCTTATGCAAGAGTGTGTAACCCTAATCTATGATAAGACTTCTCTTATTTATAGATGTAGGAAAACCCTTCCCTAAACTATTTAGGATTAGGGTTTCTATTCTAATTAAACTCCTTTAATTAAATTAAACTCCTAATCCAATTAGGAATTCATGTGAGAGTACTTCTATTAATTAATTCCCAATCCCTATTAGGAATTAAATAATAGTAATAGTAATAAATATAATAATAAGACTCCTCTTATTAATTTATATTTAATATTTCTAAAATATTAAATAATAAATATTAAGCTATTTAATTTATTCTATCTCCATAGACTAAATTAAATACACTTAACTTATTATTACAATTATGCCATTTACTTCTTAAAAAAATATTTTCCTTTTGCGGTGTGACCCTTTAGGTTCTCCATATTAAACCGGTTGTGAATAAATCAATTAGAACAATTCTAATCTTATTTAAATAAATAAATTAAACTATTTAATTCATTTAAATAAATAATATTTATTCTACAATAAGGGTAAGCCCCCTTAGCGATCAACGACTTTCCAGATAATATAGATTTCAACATTAATCATAAAAGAACCTTTCAGTCCATAGTTACCGTACAATTCAATCCTTCTACCATACAATGTCCCAATTAAATATAAGACATGGAATTACTGTCAAGTCTTATTTTATTTAATTATATGTATTTCGATTCTAAAATGCACAACTCTGATTAATGCAAATTAGAAACTCTTTTCTAATTTCATTCTGCTTTGGCCAAAGACTTCTGAGTCGTCATTTATCGAATCACATAGGACATTCTATCCTTTTACTAGAAGTGGTAGATTCTTTGTTGATCATTCACCTATTTCCATGTACAACTTATTATACCCAATCATACCCTTTGATATACCCTAAAGGTCTTAAGGGACATGTCAAAGTATAACTCATCATACACAAGATACTATGATGATCTCAAGTCCAAGGATCACTTGTACTACTATCACTAGAGGAATTCCTATTGACAGGCGAGTAAAACTCCATTAGGTATTCCTTAGCGAGCCATGTTCAGTGAACTTATTCTCTAATAAGCACCTACATACTTGCTTTAGTGTCTCCACACAAATGATTATGAGATCAATCATTCTCTTCATAAGAGCAAGCAACGTATGTACTAATCTATCCGGATTCACTAATCCCCTTTTTAGTAATCCAACGATTAGGAACAATTTTAGTTTGTGAGCTATCTAGAATTTAGATCTCATTAGCATGATCACCATCATGATTCTAAAAACATTGCTCAAAACAATGGGTTTATCACATTTAATATAACAGCACCATGTAGATAAAGTAAATTGCCTTTAACAAACAAATAAGATTACAAAGTATATGCTACATCATATCAAATATGATTGGCTTGTGTGCATACTACTTTCAATCTCCTACTTGCACTAAAGCCAATCGCCATGGTATCTAATACCCTTCTTCTCTAAGTGACGATTATCCTGCTGTTGGATAAAGCTTCAGTAGATGATATGCAATGTTGTTCTCGAGAGTCCATTATCTCTATAGTGACTTTTCTTCTTTCAATGATTTTACTAATCAAATGAAAGTGCCGCAACACATGTTTGAATCCAAGATGAGACTTAGGAACTATTCCTAGTTCTGTAATGAACTTTTCATCCAAACAATCAACTTGCAGCTTCATTTACAGCTATATACTTTGTCTTTGTCATTAAACCAGCAACTCTTTGCTGTTTGGAACTTTTTCCAATTCACTGCACCACCTTTCAAGGTAACGATTTACCTTAAAGTGGATTTGTTATCGTCTTGGTCAGTCTAAAAAAACTTGAGTCTGTTTAGCCCTCTAGTTTTAATTCGGACCTACCATGAATTATGATTACATCTTCAATACCGGTTTAGTACTTAAAGATGTTTATCACTGTCTTACAGTGATCTTCTCTAGAATATGACTGATCAACATTAAGCCTAGTATATTCATTGCATGCATGATAGTAACTCATGCGATCTCTCTTTTAATTGGGGACAATTTTAGAGAGATACACTCCACGGCTCAACATCATGAGACCTTTCTTGGAGTTTGCAATGCTAAACGCCTTTAGCATCGAATGAATATACGTTCATTGGGTCAAGCCGAACATCCTTTTAAATCTATCTATATAGATTTCTATCCCCAATTTATAGGATGCTCCTCCCAAGTCATTCATGGAAGAATGTTTAGACAATTTTATCTTTACTGATTGTAGCATTGGTGTGTTATTCCTTGTCGGTAGTATATCAACATATAATACTAAGAATGTCACAGTGCTCCCACTTACCCTTTTGTACACACTAGGTTCATTCTCATTTTTGATAAAATCAAACTCTTTTGATTGTCTCATCAAAATGAATGTTCTATTTTTGAGAAGCTTGCTTCAATCCATAAATGGATCATTGTAGCTTAAAACACGATTTGCTTCAACCTTTGAAACAAATTCCTCTGGCTGTATCATACATACATTCTCCTCAAGTCTTCATTGAGGGAGGGTGTCTCCACATCCATTTTTGCCAGATTTCGTAATAAGCTGCAATCACAAGCAAAATCCAAATGGACTTGAGCATTACCCAGTAATAAGGTTTTATCACAGTCAACTCCTTGACTTTATTTGAAACCTTTTAAACAGGTCTGGTCTTATAGGTCTCCACCTTGCCATTTGCCCCAGTCTTTCTCTTAAAGACCCATATTCACACTCTTGGCACTATGCCCTTTTGTGGAGTAACCAGAGTCTATACTTGGTTCTCATACATGGAGTCCATTTCGGATTTCATGGCCATCTGCCATTTCTCTGAGTGTCTTCGACTCATAGCCTCATTGTATATAACTGGATCATCATCCTCTATGATGCGTACCTCATCATCATCCTCTATGATGAATCCATACCTCCCAGGTATCTTCGGTACTCTTCCAGATTTACGATTCGGTTGTGGTACAATAGGTCTATCTACAGGTTCCTCGATTCGACTTAAAGTGCTTTGTGGTTCTTGAACTCCTTCAAGATCTTTTACCCTCCCACTAGCTCCTTCAATGATAAACACCTTTATCTAAGAAGGCAGCGTGTAGAATTATAGTAATAATACCCTAAACTTACTTTAGGATATCCCACAAGTCTGCACTTGTCAGATTTTGTCCCAAACTTATCTTTGAAACCTTTTCACATAAGCTGGACAACCCTTATCTTAACATACTTAAGATTACGAATCTTCCCTATCCATAACTTTTATGGAGTCTTGGGGCCAGATTTTTGAGGTTACCTTATTTTGTAGATATGCAGTCGTTTCTAGGACATAACCCCAGATGGATACTAGAATGTCGGTAAAAATCATTATGGACTGCACCATGTCCAACAAGGTACAATTTCTCCTTTTAGATACACTAATCAATTATTGCGTATCAGGAAGTGTCCATTATGAGAAAATACCATTTTGAGATGATCTAGAAACTAATTGTACAAGTATTCTTTCCTCGATCTGATCAAAGAATCTTAATACTCTGTCAATATGTTTCACTTCTGAATTTTTTGAACATTTCAAATGATTCAGACTTGTATTTCATCAAATACACATATTCAACTCTTTGAATGACCATCTTCTTTTCTTTTATTAGTTTGTTCAATTTGCAAAATAATTTTCATGTAAGTCAAGTATACAAAGTCTATCAAGTAATCTTCCAGTTTCAAACAAAACATTATCATTATAAATAGAACAACAATTGTTCTTAAATATAATACCAGAACCTTCCTTGTCCAACAACGGAAGTAATAATGTTTCTAAAGAGAACTGGAACATAATAACAACTTATTAACTTAATAGACTTGCCCGTAGGCAATGCTAAACTATAAGTTTCTACGGTTAATGCAGCAACCATTGCTTCATTCTCCACGCGTAAGATTACTTATTCTTTGTTTAGCTTTCTACTTCTGCTTAGTCTCTGCATTGGATTGCATACGTGAGAACTACAGCTGGTATCCAATACCCAAGTAGAACCTTGACTTATAGAAAAATTTATTTCAATCATGAACAAACCCATATTTGTAACCGAAGCTTCACTAAGCTTCTTCTGGTTACCCTCTAGTTTTAATTCTAGTATCCAGGCTTATTGCAGTGGAAGCAAACTCCTTTGCTATCTGCATCAGTCTTGTTCTTATTGTCCTTTATTTTTGCCTTTCCTTTTACCTTCTTTGAATTGTTCTTCTTTTAAGAAGATCCTTTAGCCCTCTTCTGCTTCCTAGAAGAATCATCTACCAGTAAGACTTGGTCTTTCTTGGTTGGAAAGTGACTCTTTACAGTTTTCAACATGTTTAAGCAACTCAGGCAGGCTGACATATAGCTTGTTCATGTGGAAATTCACAACAATTTGTGAGAAAGAGTCTGGAAGTGATTGCAAGATCAAATCTTGGATCATCCCTCCATCTATTAAAACCCAGTTGTCCCAATTGTTCAATCAAATTGATCATTTTAGGACATATGTCTGTACTGTAGTGCCATCGGTCATTCTAGATCGGAAGAGCTCCTTAGATATCTGATATCTAATAGTCCTACTTTCCTCACCCTTCAACTCCTTGAAGGTGCCGGAGTACAGTAGGAGCATCCATAGTTTCATGCTGACGCTGAAGCTCGTTACTCATGGATGCGAGCATGATGCATTGAGCCAACTGTGCATCATCTTGCCACTTTCTAAAAGTAGCAATCTCTTCCTCTGAGGCATTGTCTGCAACCATTGCAGGGATAGGTATATTAAGGACATAAGATAACTTTTCAGCCTTGAGAACTATTCTCAAATTCATTAACTAGTCCGTGTAATTCGGTCTGGTTAATTAGCATCTAATATGCTATGCAGTGATAGTGAATTAGACATCGTAAAATTCTGTAAATGAATTTGTAATTTAACAACATTTTAGCATACATTCATTTTTAATTAATTACCAAAATAAATTAGGTCTTTATTTTAAATTGGTATCTCCCACTATTTTCATCAAACTATATTACCCTCATTATATAGTTCGACAATTCTAATTAAAGATTTGCTAGTGAGACTAAGGATCCCATTTTAGATGTATATAGCCTTGTGGTGACACAACAAACGATATATAAATAAATAGGTAAACAACTATTGTCAATTACATCTCTATGTAACTCCTTGTATTTTGCCTCTTAGATTATTTTGATCAAGTGGTGACACATCCGAATCAAAATTATCCAAGTTAAGTCCATCCTAGCACTTCCATATATTCGAAAGAAAAACACTGTCCTTGTGGTGACACAACAAAACATCATCGTTCAGTCTATGTATAAGCATCAAATGTGATCAAACAACATCTTAAATATTTTAATACTTGCCTTGTGGTGGCACAACAAACTAATATTAAATATTTAATACTCTATTGCTTTACCATGCTAGAAGGCGACGTTCGATATTCCAAATATCTTTGAACGCTTAGGACTTAATATGATTTCTTTGAGGGGTTTGTTATTATTTGTTTCATCTTGTTTAGCGCGCATGCACATATATATATATAAAATACGCGTCATATTATTTAACATGCGAAGCATGTTGTATAATATATAATATATACATAGCAAGCATGCACATATAGAATACTATATTCTACCCGGATTGATTATGGACTTTTATTCTAGTTTGGTTCACTAAAGCCACCAAGTGAACCAAAAGGTCAAACCTAGGGTGCAAGAATTAAATTTAAATATAACTATTACATTTAAACCCGGGCTCCATTACAAACGGGTCTTCAAGCGCTCCTTGCTCCTTTGTCTCCAATTCTTCAAGTAATTCTAACTAAACCTATTACATAAACTATTTACAATAAATAGAAACCTTGATCAGCAGTCAAGGGGTGGTACATAGGAGGAAGATAGAATTTACATCAAGGAAAAGCTAGAGAAGACGAGGTACGCAGACCCCATTTATAAAACCCATTCATTCAAGCATCCACTAAAATAAATCCAATCACACATTGGTCAATAGTCCATAATCAATCCATATTTATTATCATACATATCTCTATATGTATCAATAAATAACATTCATCCCATGAATAATAAAATCATTCCATATATGCATTGATATCATTTAATGGGCAATATTAGTTAGTATAAAATTCAATTTCAACTCCAATTAGTTATCATGGAATCCAATTCTAATTCTAATTAGTTATCATGAAATCCAATTTTAATTAAAATAAACTTCTTTATTCTAATCATATTCCAAATCAAAATAAACTCTTTTATTTAAATTTATCCAATTTTTTGAATAAAAATAAACTCTTTTATTTTTAATCAAATTCCAAATCAAAATAAACTCCTTTATTTTAATTAATATGGAAACTAATTTCAAGTTTAAAATAAACACCTTTATTTTTAACTTAAAATTGTTGGAAAATAAAATATGTTGAATCATATTCCTTATCAGAATAAACATCTTTATTTTTTAAGGAAACATGAAATCCTATTCCATATGTGAATAAACTCCTTTATTCTAGGAAACATGGAATCATATTCCATATGTGAATAAACTCCTTTATTCTAGGAAACATGGAATACTATTCCATATGTGAATAAACTCCTTTATTCTAGGAAACATGGAATCCTATTCCATATATGAATAAACTCATTTATTCTAGTTAACGTAGAATCCAATTCCAAGTTCAAATAAAACTTTTAATTTTAATTATATTCCAATTCAAAATAAACCTTTTATCTTAATTGAAAATAAATAAAATAAAAATAAATAAAATAAATAAAATAATTTTACACAAACAATTATGCCCAATTAAATTGTTCTTAACACATATCAATGTATATACAGAATCAAAACAATTAATAATTCGCATAAAGTTTGTCTCTAATACAACTGTTAGGTTTGTACATAGCGCGAATATGCAATCAAATTACATAAATAGTGCGGAAGCGCGATAAAATCAGATTTTAAAATTTTATACAAACCATCACCATGATCTTTCTTTATGCACAATTATTAATTAAACGAAAGAGACGGAGAATAAGAATTATACCCTTGTAGAATTCTAGCTTCCTCAGGTACAAGTTCACCTCCAATTCCTTCGCGTTCTTCTTGAATTCCACCGATTAAATTCCTTCCTTTGATCAACGTTAGCCACCCAAGTATTTGGCCTCTAGAGGTGATCCACCAAGGAATAATACTTGTTCAAGAAGATGGGTGTTGGCAAAACCCTAGTTTCTATCTCTATAAAAATTGTAAGTACTCTCTACAATTCTTATGCAAGAGTATGTAACCCTAATCTATGATAAGACTTCTCTTATTTATAGATGTAGGAAAACCCTTCCCTAAACTATTTAGGATTAGGGTTTCTATTCTAATTAAACTCTTTTAATTAAATTAAACTCCTAATCCAATTAGGAATTCATGTGAGAGTACTTCTATTAATTAATTCTCAATCCCTATTAGGAATTAAATAATAGTAATAGTAATAATAATAATAATAAGACTCCTCTTATTAATTTATATTTAATATTTCTAATTATTAAATAATAAATATTAAGCTATTTAATTTATTCTATCTCTATAGACTAAATTAAATACACTTAACTTATTATTACAATTATGTCATTTACTTCTTAAATAAATATTTTTCTTTTCCGGTGTGACCCTTTAGGTTCTCCATATTAAACCGGTTGTGAATAAATCAATTAGAACAATTCTAATCTTATTTAAATAAATAAATTAAACTATTTAATTTATTTAAATAAATAATATTTATTCTACAATAAGGGTAAGCCCCCTTAGCGATCAACGACTTTCTAGATAATATAGATTTCAACATTAATCATAAAAGAACCTTTCAGTGCATAGTTACCGTACAATTCAATCCTTTTACCATACAATGTCCCAATTAAATATAAGATATGGAATTACTGTCAAGTCTTATTTTATTTAATTATATGTATTTTGATTCTCAAATGCACAACTCTAATTAATGCAAATTAGAAACTCCGTTCTAATTTCATTCTGCTTTGGCCAAAGACTTCTGAGTCGTCATTTATCGAATCACATAGGACATTCTCTCCTTTTACTAGAAGTGGTAGATTCTTTATTGATCATTCACCTATCTCCATATATAACTTATTATACCCAATCATACCCTTTGATATACCCTAAAGGTCTTAAGGGACATGTCAAAGTATAACTCATCATACACAAGATACTATGATGATCTCAAGTCCAAGGATCACTTGTACTACTATCACTAGAGGAATTCCTATTGACATGCGAGTAAAACTCCATTAGGTATTCCTTAGCGAGCCACGTTCAGTGAACTTATTCTCTAATAATCACCTACATACTTGATTTAGTGTCTCCACACAAATGATTATGAGATCAATCATCCTCTTCATAAGAGCAAGCAACGTATGTACTAATCTATCCGGATTCACTAATCCCCTTTTTAGTAATCCAACGATTAGGAACAATTTTAGTTTGTGAGCTATCTAGAATTTAGATCTCATTAGCATGATCACCATCATGATTCTAAAAACATTGCTCAAAACAATGGGTTTATCACATTTAATATAACAGCACCATGTAGATAAAGTAAAATGCCTTTAACAAACAAATAAGATTACAATGTATATGCTATATCATATCAAATATGATTGGCTTGTGTGCATACTACTTTCAGCAAGCATGCAATCAAATTACATAAATAGGGCGGAAGCGTGATAAAACGGATTTTAAAATTTTTCATACAAACTATCACCATGATCTTTACTTGTATTCAATTCTTAATTAACGAAAGAGATGGAGATAGAGAATTATACCCTCGTGAATCAAAGCTTCCTCGAGTACAAGTTCACCTCCAATTCCTTCGCGTTCTCCTTGAATTCCACCGACTAAATTCCTTCGCTTGATCAACATTAGCCACCCAAGTGTTTGGCCTCTAGAGGTGATCCACCAAGGAAGAATAGTTGTTCAAAAAGATGGGTGTTGGCAAAACAATAGTTTATATCTCTATAGAAATTGCAAGTACTCTCCACAATCTAATGCAAAAGTGTGTAACCCTAATCTATGATAAAATAACTCCTCTTATTTATAGATGTAGGAAAACTCTTCCCTAAACTATTTAGAATTAGGGTTTCTATTTTAATTAAACTCCTTTAATTAAATCAACCTCCTAATCTAATTAGCAATCCATGAGAGAGTACTTCTATTAATTAATTCTCAATCCCTATTAGGAATTAAATAATAGTAATAATAATAATAATAATAAGACTCCTCTTATTAATTTATATTTAATATTGCCAAAATGTTAAATAATAAATATTAAGCTATTTAATTTATTCAATCTCCATAAATTAAATTAAATACACTTAACTTATTATTACAATTATGCCATTTACTTCTTAAATAAATATTTTTCCTTTTGCGGTGTGACCCTTTAGGTTCTCCATATTAAACAGGTCGTGAATAAATCAATTAAAACAATTTTAATTATATTTAAATAAATAAATTAAACTATTTAATTTATTTAAATAAATAATATTTATTCTACAATAAGGGTAAGCCCCCTTAGCGATCAACGACTTTCCAGATAATATAGATTTCAACATTAATCACAAAAGAACCTTTTAGTGCATAGTTACCGTACAATTCAATCCTTCTACCATATAATGTCCCAATTAAATATAAGACATGAATTTACTGTCAAGTCTTATTTTATTTAATTATAAGTATTTCGATTCCTAAATGCACAATTCTAGATAATACAAATTAAAAACTACTTTCTAATTTCATTCTGCCTTGGCCAAGGACTACTGAGTTGTCATTTATCGAATCACATATGACATTCACATCTTTTACTAGACGTGGTAGATTCTTTGTTGATCATTCACCTATCTCCATGTACAACTTATTATACCCAATCATACCTTTTAATATACCCTAAAAGTCTTAAGGGACATGTCAAAGTATAACTCATCATACACAAGATACTATGATGATCTCAAGTCCAAGGATCACTTGTACTACTATCACTAGAGGAATTCCTATTGACAGGCGAGTAAAACTCCATTAGGTATTCCTTAGCGAGCCACGTTCAGTGATCTTATTCTCCAATAAGTACCTACATACTTGCTTTAGTGTCTCCACATAAATGATTATGAGATCAATCATCCTCTTCCTAAGAGCAAGCAACGTATGTACTAATCTATCCAGATTTACTAACCCCCTTTTTAGTAATCCAATGATTCGGAACGATTTTAGTTTTTGAGCTATCTAGAATTTAGATCTCATTAGCATGATCACCATCATGATTCTAAAAGCATTGCTCAAAACTATGGATTTATCACATTTAATATAACAGCACCATGTAGATAATATAAAATGCCTTTAATACTTTTATTAATAAATGAATAAGATTACAAAGTATATACTACATCATATCAAATATGATTAGCTTGTGTGCATACTACTTTCAGTCATTATACCTGCAGGTTAAGTAAATTTCTAACTTGGTACCCAATATTCTTTGGGTCCTGCCGGGTTAGTTCTTTGGAAAGCTCGAGTCCTTTTCAGACATGTTTCACAATTTGCATTATGCAGCGTATATGAGATGATAGATTAAACATGTTGTGTGAGAGTGCGTGTGAGAGAAAACATGAGTAAAACTGATGTGGATTCTCAAACCTTCTCCTTAGATGAGTTCTTACCTATATCTTGTTCCAAATGTTTGAACCTTAGTAGAGTAGTGGTCAGTTCTGTGAGTTGTACCTAGATGGTTCGTAGAGTTGATCAGTCTCTACAACCTTTCAATGTATAACAGCAGACATGACTACACTCTATGATTTATCAAAGACTTAGATCATGAAGTAATGCACCACTCATCAGATAGGGTGAGAAAACTAAGGTAGGATGTATATAGCTCATTAAGCACAGTCACCTCTTAAACAATAGGGTTAATAGCAGGAGGTGATATTATTGAGTACAATCCCTACTTGGTTTACCACAACTAAAAATAAACTCTCAACATCAAGATTAATAATTATGAGTCTTTATCAGTACACACAAAAGCAATTGTAAAGCAGTTGAGCACAATTTACTCTTCTAGCAACAAGATAGGAGAAGACTTTATTTGTGGGAAGACTTCATATATTTTCCTCAAGAGCTTTATTTTCAGCCTCAAATATAGATAGACAGTAAAGTGATTATTAGGCCATTATTCTCACTTTCTTTCTTTCTCCTTTTGGGGTGAAAAATGATTTCTTGATATGCTACTAAAGTAAAAAGACATGCAGTTTTGGACATACAATTATGCAATATATTTTAACAGTCAAGGATATTGGCATTTTAGGGAGACAGAGTTAGATACCTCACTGATGTCAATTTCTTGACAGTCAGTGGAGCTGCTAGCGATGATGCACTTCCTCGTTGGTTGATGATTTGTAATTCCTCAGGCCATTGTCGGCATCATCATTTGTTTCTATATAGTGCTGCATTGACTGACACATCGAGCACATCTTTGCGTTATGGACATAGATAGTTATGACATCCCATAGTCATTGATATGCTTGAATGAACCTCTGGGTTCATATTTTTGTAAAGTAGGGACATATCATATGTAATTGAGAAGCTCATGGAGTCATCATTACAGTGTATTAATGATGGCGTATTATCTCATTGATCATCATTCGCATGACTTCTCAACTTCTTAGGTAGAGATGCAGATTCCCTTTTTAACTGGAGAATATCTTAGTTCTTGCTACATCTGAACGGTTTCCTCCTTATTAGATGATCGATCTGCTCGTTGACATCAGCATGCCTGGTGATGATGATTTTTCCATTTAAGCCCATGGTACATCATGGATAGCTTAGGACAGTTTACCTGCACATATAATTTTTAACTTGTTAGCTTATTTACATTTTGTCTTAACAACCACTACCGAGATTTAGAACTGATCTAAATTTGTGTTATGGATCTACTCAAAGTGTGAGCTTTAACATATTCATGAGAACCTGCTCTGATACCAATTGTTAGATCCCGGGGACACAATAGATATCTAGAAGGGAGGTTGAATAGATCCTTTAAAACTTTTTCATTTTATTCATGAAAGTATGACAGTTAAGAATAGAAGAATCAATTCATGCACAGCGGAATATACTTTAATAACCCCTTCAAAGATGTAAACATAATCTCAGTTCAATCGACAAATCTTTGATATGTTTGATAACAGATATAGCAGTTATTGTGTATAAGGTAATTGACATACAGTAAAAGACACAAGAGACTTTTACGTGGTTCGGAGACTGAATAACTCCTACTCCACTCTTCTACTTCAACAGGTAGGAATCCACTAATGGTTTTAGTCACTAAGACAAGAACTCTCCGCCCTCCTCAAGTCCAATATACAAGAGTTATTTTTAGCCACTAAGGCAAGGATCCTCTAACCTTCCTCAAGTCTAGCAGATATGAGTTGTCTTTAGCCACTAAGGCAAGGATCCTTTGACTCTCCTCAAGTCCAGCAGACATGAGTTGTCTTTAGCCACTAAGGCAAGGATCCTCTGACCCTCTTCAAGTCCAGCAGACTTGGAACCTGTAGACTAAGCCCAGTAGACTTAGAATCTCTTGTACCATACGGTACTCAGCAAGTCCAGTGGACTTGACTTGATTTAGTCACTTAAGACAAGGACGCTCCGCCCTCTTTGGTGTGTTGATTGTTTGTTGGGTTGTGCTGCTAAGATGAACTTTGATTTCCTTCATCTTCAAGTACTTGGCAGCTATTTGTGGTCCTCTTCTGGATGCTGATGATGATGGTCGTCGAAGCTCTTCTTCTTCAGGTACATAGTAGATGTAGATGATCAGTTTTGATGAATACTAGTTGACTTGTCCAAGTCAGTTCTTTATCTTTTTAGCTTAGAGTGTTCCTTGCTAGATCATAAAGTTGCCCATCTAGATTTGCCTTTAGCTCTTGTCACTCTTGATCTTGGCTTCTTGGTCATTCGACTCTTAGCTCATATGCCAGCCCTTCGGCATACCTCTCATGTTGCAGTGAAGCTTCTATCTGTTTGTACAGTCAGTGGAAGGAATTTAATCGGTGGAATTCAAGGAGAACGCGAAGGATTTGGAGGTGAACTCGTACCTGTGGAAGCATGGTTCTACAAGGGTATGATTCTCATACTTTATCTCTTTCATTTAATTGATAATTGAGCACATGGACGATCATGGTGATGTTTTGTATGAAAAATTTTAAAATCCGTTTTATTGCGCTTCCGCACTATTTATGTAATTTAATTGCATGTTCGCGCTATATACAAACCTTACAGTGGTATCAGAGCCTAACCTTATACTAATTATTGATTATTATGATTCCATGTATGTTTGGGTATGTGATTGGATCGATTTTCTGGGCAACGAAAAAAAAAATTTCGAAGTTTGCTACGCGGCGCGGTCGCGCCGCTTCCAGTTCATTCTGGAGCGCGGCCGCGTCCGAACCCAGAAATCGTTTCTGGGGGTGCAGCGCGGCCGCGCCGTTCCTAGTTCATTTTGGAGCGCGGTCGCGCTGGTCTGCAGAGTTTGAAATTTTTTTATTTTGATTTTATTTATTTTCAATTAAGATAAAAGGTTTATTTTGAATTGGAATATAATTAAAATTAAAAGTTTTATTTGAACTTGGAATTGGATTATACGTTAACTAGAATAAAGGAGTTTATTCACATTTGGAATAGGATTCCATGTTTCCTAGAATAAAGGAGTTTATTCACATATGGAATAGGATTCCATGCTTCCTTAAAAATAAAGATGTTTATTTTGATAAGGAATATGATTTAACATATTTTATTTTTCCAAGCAATTTTAAGTTAAAATAAAGGAGTTTATTTTGAACTTGAAATTGGTTTCCATGTTAATTAAAATAAAGGAGTTTATTTTGATTTGGAATATGATTAAAAATAAAGGAGTTTATTTTTATTCAAAATTGGATAAAATAAAATAAATAAGTTTATTATGATTTAAATTTTGATTAAAATAAAGGAGTTTATTTTGTTTCAAAATTGAATTTCTAGTAAACTTTTAATTGCCCATTAATTGATATCAATGCATATATGGAATGGTTTTATTATTCATGGGATGAATGTTATTTATTGGTACATATAGAGACATGTATGATAATAAATAGGGATTGATTATGGACTACTGACCAATGTGTGATTGGATTTATTTTAGTGGATGCTTGAATGAATGGGTTTTTATAAATGGGGTCTGCGTACCTTGTCTTCTCTAGTTTTTTCTTGATGTAAATTCTATCTTCCTCCTATGTACTTCCCCTTAACTGTTGATCAAGGTTTCTATTTATTGTAAATAGTTTATGTAATAGGTTTAGTTAGAATTACTTGAAGAATTGGAGATAAAGGAGCAAGGAGCCCTTGAAGACCCGTTTGTAAAGGAGCCCGGGTTTAAATGTAATAGTTATATTTAAATTTTATTCTTGCACCCTAGGTTTGATCTTCTGGATCACTTGGTGGCTCTAGTGAACCAAACTAGAATAAAAGTCCATAATCAATCCGGGTAGAATATAGTATTCTATATGTGCATGCTTACTATGTATATATTATATATTATATAGCATGTTTCGCATGTTAAATAATATGACGCGTATTTTATATATATATGTGCATGCGCGCTGAACAAGATGAGACAAATAATAACAAACCCCTCAAAAAAATTATATTAAGTCTTAAGCGTTCAAAGATATTTGGAATATCGAACGTCGCCTTCTAGCATGGTAAAGCGATAGAGTATTAAATATTTAATATGTGTTTGTTGTGTCATACAAGGCAAGTATTAAATATTTAAGATGTTGCTTTATCACATTTGATGCTTATATATAGACTGAACGATGTTGTTTTGTTGTGTCACACAAGGACAGTGTTTTTCTTTCGAATATATGGAAGTGCTAGGTTGGACTTAACTTGGATAATTTTGATTCGGATGTGTCACACTTGATCAAAATAATCCAAGAGGCAAAATACAAGGAGTTACATAGTGATATAATTGACAATAGTTGTCTACCTATTTATTTATATATCGTTTGTTGTGTCACACAAAGCTATATATACATTTGAAATGAGATCCTTATTCTCACTAGCAAACCTTTAATTAGATTTGCCGAACTATATATATTGAGGGTAATATAGTTTGATGAAAAAGTGAGAGATACCAATTTAAAATAAAGACCTAATTTATTTTGGTAATTAATTAAGAAATGAATGTATGCTAAAATGTTGTTAAATTACAAATTCATTTATAGAATTTTACGATGTCTAATTCACTATCACTGTAGAGCATATTAGATTCTAATTAACCAGAACCAAATTAAAAGGACTGGTTAAAGAATTTGAGAATAGTTTTCAAGGCTGAAAAGCTATCTTATGTCCTTAATATGCATATCCCTGCAATGGTTGCAGACAATGCCTCAGAGGAAGAGATTGCTACTTTTAGAAAGTGGCAAGATGATGCACAGTTGGCTCAATACATCATGCTAGTATCCATGAGTAATGAGCTTCAGCGTCAGCATGAAACTATGGATGCTCCTACTGTACTCTGGCACCTTCAAAGAGTTGAATGGTGAGGAAAGTAGGACTATTAGATATCAGATATCTAAGAAGCTTTTTCGATCTAGAATGACCGATGGCACTACAGTACAGACATATGTCCTAAAATGATCAATCTGATTGAACAATTGGAACAACTGGGTTTTAATGGATGGAGAGTTGATCTAAGATTTGATCTTGCAATCACTTCCGGACTCTTTCTCACAAATTGTTTGTGAATTTCCACATAAACAAGCTATATGTCAGCCTGCCTGAGTTGCTTAAACATGTTGAAAATTGTAAAGAGTCACTTTCCAACCAAGAAAGACCAAGTCTTTCTGGTAGATGATTCTTCTAGGAAACGGAAGAGGGCCAAACGATCTTCTTAAAAGAAGAACAATTCAAAGAAGGTAAATGGAAAGGCAAAAACAAAGGACAATAAGAACAAGACTGATGCAGATAACAAATGAGTTTGCTTCCACTGCAATAAGCCTGTATACTAGAAAGGAAACTGTAAGGAGAATCTTACAGTGGCTAACCAAAAGAAACTTAATGAAGCTTTGGTTACAGATATAAGTTTGTTCATGATTAAAAAATAAATCTTTCTGTAAGTCATGGTTCTACTTGGGTATTGGATACCGGCTGTAGTTCTCACGTATGCAATCTAATGCAGAGACTAAGCAGAAGTAGAAAGCTAAACAAAGAGTAAGTAATCTTACGCGTGGAGAATGCAGCAATGGTTGCTACATTAGCCGTAGGAACTTATAGTTTAGCGTTACCTACAGGCAAGTCTATTAAGTTAATAAGTTGTTATTATGTTCCAGTTCTCTATAGAAACATTATTACTTCCGTTGTTGGACAAGGAAGGTTCTAGTATTATATTTAAGAACAATTGTTGTTCTATTTATAATGATAATGTTTTGTTTGAAACTGGAAGATCACTTGATGGACTTTGTAAACTTGACTTACATGAAAAATAATTTTGCAAATTGAACAAACTAGTAAAAGAAAAGGAGATGATCATTCAAAGAGTTGAATGTGTGTATTTGATAAAATACAAGTCTGAATCATTTGAAATGTTCAAAGAATTCAGAAGTGAAACATATTGACAAAGTATTAAGATTCTTTGATTAGATCGAGGAAGGAATACATGTGCAATGAGTTTCTAGATCATCTCAAAATGGTATTTTCTCATAATGGACACCTCCTGATATGCAATAATTGATTGGTGTATCTAAAAGGAGTAATTGTACCTTGTTGGATATGGTGCAGTCCATAATGATTTTTACCAACATTCTAGTATCCATCTGGGGTTATGCCCTAGAAATGGCTGCATATCAACAAAATAAGGTAACCTTAAAATCCAGCCCCAAGACTCCATAAAAGTTATGGATAGGGAGGATTCCTAAAAGATAAAAAGTTGTCTAGCTTATGTGAAAAGGTTTCAAAGATAAGTTTGGGACAAAATTTGACAAGTGCAGAGTTGTGGGATATCTTAAAGAAAGTTTAGGGTATTATTACTATAATCCTACACGCTGTCTTCTTGGATAAATGTGTTTATCATTGAAGGAGCTAGTGGGAGGGTAATAGATCTTGAAGGAGTTCAAGAACCACAAAGCACTTTAAGTCAAATTGAAGAACCTGTAGATAGACCTATTGTACCACAACCGAATCGTAAATCTGGAAGAGTACCGAAGATACCTGGGAGGTATGGATTCATCATAGAGGATGATGATGAGGTACGCATCATAGAGGATAATGATCTAATTATATACGATGAGGCTATGAGTAGAAGACACTCAGAGAAATGACAGATGGCTATGAAATCCGAAATGGATTCCATGTATGAGAACCAAGTATAGACTCTGGCTACTCCTCAAAAGAGCATAGTGCCTAGAGTGAGAATAGGGTCTTTAAGAGAAAGACTGGGGCAAATGGCAAGGTGGAGACCTATAAGACCAAACCTATTTAAAAGGTTTTTTAAGTCAAGGAGTTGACTGTGATAAAACCTTATTACCCGGTAATGCTCAAGTCCATTTGGATTTTGCTTGTGATTGCAGCTTATTACGAAATCTGGCAAAATGAATGTGGAGATGCCCTTCCTCAATGAAGACTTGAGGAGAATGTATGTATGATACAGCCAGAGGAATTTGTTTCAAAGGTTGAAGCAAATTGTGTTTTAAGCTACAATGATCCATTGATGGATTGAAGCAAGCTTATCAAAGATGGAACATTCGCTTTGATGAGACAATCAAAAGATTTGATTTTATCAAAAACGAGAATGAATCTAGTGTGTACAAAAGGGTCAGTGGGAGCACTGTGACATTCTTGGTATTATATGTTGATATACTATAGATAAGGAATAACATACCAATGCTACAATCATTAAAGTTAAAATTGTCTAAACATTCCTCTATGAATAACTTGGGAGGAGCATCCTATAAATTAGGGATATAAATCTATATAGATAGATTTAAAAGGATGTTCAGCTTGACCCAATGAACGTATATTCATTCGATGCTAAGGTGTTTAGCATAGCAAACTCCAAGAGAGGTCTCATGATGATGAGCCATAGAGTGTATCTCTTTAAATTGTCCTCAATAAAAAGGAGATCGCATGAGTTACTATCATGAATGCAATGAATATACAAGGTCTGATGTTGATTAGTCAGATTCTGGAGAAGATCACTATAAGACAGTGATGAACATCTTTACGTACTTAACCGGTATTGAAGATGTGATCATGATTCGTGGTAGGTCTGAATGAAAACTATAGGGCTAAACAGACTCAAGTTTTTCAGACTGACCAAGACGATAACAAATCCACTTTAGGGTAAATTGTTACCTTGAATGGTGGTGCAGTGAATTAGAAAGCTTCCAAACAGGAAAGAGTTGTTGGTTTAGTGACAAAGACAAAGTATATAGCTGTAAATGAAGCTGCAAGTTGATTGTTTGGATGAAAAGTTCATTACAGAACTAGGAATAGTTCCTAAGTCTCATCTTGGATTCAAACATGTGTTGAGACACTTTCATTTGATTAGTAGAATCATTGAAAGAGGAGAAGTCACTATAGAGATAGTGGACTCTCAAGAACAACATTGCATATCCATTTACTAAAGCTTTATCCAAACAGCAGGATGATCGTCACTTAGAGAAGAAGGGTATAAGATACCATGACGATTGGCTTTAGTGCAAGTGGGAGATTGAAAGTAGTATGCACACAAGCCAATCATATTTGATATGATGTAGCATATACTTTGTAATCTTATTCATTTATTAATAAAAGAATTGATTTTCTTAAAAAGGCATTTTATATTATCTACATAGTGCTATTATATTAAATGTGATAAACCCATAGTTTTGAGCAATACTTTTAGAATCATGATGGTGATCATGCTAATGAAATCTAAATTCAAGATAACTCACAAACTAAAATCGTTCATAATCGCTGGATTACTAAAAAGGGGATTAGTGAATCCGGATAGATTAGTACATACGTTGCTTGCTCTTAGGAAGAGGATGATTGATCTCATAATCATTTGTGTGGAGACACTTAAACAAGTATGTATGTGCTTATTGGAGAATAAGTTCGCTGAACGTGGCTCGATAAGGAATACCCAATGGAGTTTTACTCGCCTATCAATAGGAATTGCTCTAGTGATAGTAGTACAAGTGATCCTTGGACTTGAGATCATCATAGTATCTTGTGTATAATGAGTTATACTTTGACATGTCCCTTAAGACCTTTAGGGTATATCAAAGGTTATGATTGAGTATAATAAGTTATACATGGAGATAGGTGAATGATCAACAAAGAATCTACCACTTCTAGTAAAAGGAGAGAATGTCCTATGTGATTCGATAAATGACGACTCAGAAGTCTTTGGCCAAAGCAGAATGAAATTAGAAAGGAGTTTCTAATTTGCATTATCAGAGTTTTGCGTTTGAGAATCGAAATACATATAATTAAATAAAATAAGACTTGACAGTAATTTCATGTCTTATATTTAATTGGGACATTGTATGGTTGAAGGATTAAATTGTACGGTAACTATTCACTGAAAGGTTCTTTTGTGATTAATGTTGAAATCTATATTATCTGAAAAGTTGTTGATCGCTAAGGGGGTTTACCCTTATTGTAGAATAAATATTATTTATTTAAATGAATTAAATAGTTTAATTTATTTATTTAAATAAGATTAGAACTGTTCTACTTGATTTATTCACAACTGGTTTAATATAGAGAACCTAAAGGGTCACACCACAAAAGAAAAATATTTGTTTAAGAAGTAAATGACATAATTGTAATAATAAGTTAAGTGTATTTAATTTAATCTATGGAGATAGAATAAATTAAATAGCTTAATATTTATTATTTAATATTTTGAAAATATTAAATATAAATTAATAAGAAGAGTCTTATTATTATTACAATTACTATTATTTAATTTCTAATAGGGATTAGGAATTAATTAATAGAAGTACTCTCATAAATTCCTAATTGGATTAGGAGTTTGATTAATTAAAGGAGTTTAATTAAAATAAAAACCTAATCCTAAATAGTTTAGGAGGGTTCCCTATATCTATAAATAAGAGGAGTCTTATCATGATTTAGGGTTAGACAGTTACACACTCTTCCATAAGAATTGGAGAGAGAGAGTACTTGTAATTTCTATAGAGATAGAAACTAGGGTTTTGCCAATACCCATCTTCTTGAACAACTATTATTCCTTGGTGGATCACCTCTAGAGGCCAAACACTTGGGTGGCTAACGTTGATCAAAGGAAGGAATTTAATCGGTGGAATTCAAGGAGAACGCGAAGGATTTGGAGGTGAACTCGTACCTGTGGAAGCATGGTTCTACAAGGGTATGATTCTCATACTTTATCTCTTTCGTTTAATTGATAATTGAGCACATGGACGATCATGGTGATGGTTTGTATGAAAAATTTTAAAATCCGTTTTATTGCGCTTTCGCACAATTTATGTAATTTGATTGCATGTTCGCACTATATACAAACCTTACACTTCATACCAAAGTAACCAATCCACATCCACACCTACAGTTTTTTCATAGTGCAGTTGGTAACCAAACCTTCATACCAAGGTAACCAAATATTCATACTAAGGTAACCAAACCTTCATACTAAGGTAACCAATCCACATCCACACTTACAACTTTTCATAGTGTAGTTGGTAGCTAAACCTTCATACCAAGGTAACCAATTCATTTTTATTAGGTTACCAATTTATTTTGAATGTGATGCAGTTGTTAGCCAAACTTTTATACCAAAGTAACAAATTCAGTTTTATTAGGTTACCTTCATAGTGTAGTTGGTAACCAAACCTTCATATCAAGGTAACCAATGGCCCAATAAGATTCTGGTGTAGATCACGGTGGTGGCGGAGGAAGATGACGAGAAAATAGTTTTTTTTGTTTTTCCACCATTTGATTTGAATTTTGAATTATGAATTTGTTTTTGTTGTTAGATCCCAAATATTTGAATTTGAATTATTTATTATGGCAGTTATTTTCTCCTTGATTTTAGGGTTCTTTAATAATGTGAAATTGAATGGTTTGAATTTATTGTCTTATATTTGTAAATATTTTGTGGATGCACTAATGTTGTAATTACTTTCTAATTGTTGTATATTAATATAGAGGACCCATTTAATTATTACCAACATTTGGGCTACTAGTGTATCAATTTATTGGGCTCCCATTATGTTAGTTAATTAATTCTCAATTAGCTAATTTATTAAATTTACTCATTAATCATTCAAGTCCACAATCTAATAATTAAGTGGGCTTAATTATTTAAATCAATTGGGCTAGTGCTGAGTGGGTTTTACACCTATGAATTGAGTATGTTTGGCTTAATAATTTGTGAGTTCTTAAGTATTTTAAGTTAGTATTAGGTATTTATAGTGTTTTTATGTTATTTTGTAGGAAGAAGTAAGGAAACGCAATCCGAACATCTTTTGGAGTACAATAAGCAAGCAAACGCAAGAAGGGAAGATTGCAGGGCTTTTAACACTAGGTTGGATGTATGTTCTTGGTTTGGAACTTGGATTGTATTGTGGAGCTACTCCTTAGCTATTCAGAACATCTTGAATCATCACAATTCGAATGAGAAAGTAATGATCGTTTTACCAATGGACGTTGAACCTCAAAGTTTGGAGTTGCCATTTGCATTGCACTCACTTCAAGTCCAATTTCGACTTTGATTCAATCTGAATCTCTCGATTCTCGAAGAATGAAAGTTGTAGATCTCATCGAGAGCTTCGATTTGATAGGTGGCAGGCCCCATAACTCCTCCCGGATCAAAAGTTAAGACTATTTTACCAACAGATGTCTGAGCAGAATTTGGTCGGGCGCGGCCGCGCCGGTTCCAAGTGTATTTTGGGCGCGGCCGCTCTGGTCTGCAGAGTGGGAAACATGATTTCTGGCACTTGGGCGCGGCCGCGCTGCTTCCTAGGCCAAATATGGGCGCGGCCGCGCTGCATCGGGTTGTTGAAAAGCTTATTTTTGACCCAACTTGAATGAAACAAGGATTGTAACTTCTAATTGGTTTAGGACTTTAACTAGAACCTATAAATACATGATGTGAGACATAGAATGAGAGAGATTTTGCTACTTTTTGCTAACCCTAGTTTGGGAGAAAGAGAGGGAGGCTTGAAGCAATTGAGCAAGCACAAAGGATTCATCACAAGAGCTGAAGGAGAGACTCAAGGATTGCGTCTACAGATTCTATTCTCTTCTCTACCTTTTATTTTGTATTCTTGAATGCTTTATCAATTGTGGATTAAGGATTTTAATTCAATCATGAACTAATTTCTTTTTAAGATTATAATAGAACTTATTGCGTAGCTTTTATTGTTATGCTTCCTTATTAATTATTATTGATTATTATCGAGTTGTCTATTATGATTTGTGATTAATTGCTTAATTGTCTGATCAACAATTACCGTGCTAATCTATATGAACTCGAGAGATGGATTATAGATTTAGACCTAATCATAGTAGCATGTGATTGTGTTTTCTGCATGGTGATGGAATTCATAATTTGTGTCTAGGATAGAGATATACCTATACGCCGCATGTAATCTGAAAGAGAACCTGAGCTTTAAATCCTTTTTAATTGTAATTCACATAGAGATATAGTGAATTAGTTAACTAGGGTGTTCATCTTAATTCTATCTTTTGTGGATTTAAGTTGATTCATTTATGATACATCGAGAGATGGTTATAAATATTGATATGTTCTTGATTAACAATCTGAAATAGTTAGCATAACTTAATAGGAAATGTATTAATTCAAGTGAAACATTAAGAGAAATTGTAATCTTAAGCCTTTTTATCTGAATTCAATTCTTGGTAGTTAGTAATTAGTTAGTTTAGTACTTTATTTTCAAAATTCAAAATCTTTTATCGAATTGTTTAAATAAAATTAATTTGATTATGAGTTAGTATTTGGTAATTATTATTAAATAATTCTCTGTGGGTTCGACACTCTCTTATCACTTTATTACTTGTTGATCGTGTACACTTGCACGTATGTATTGATTGCTAAATCGACAAACAAGTTTTTGGCGTCGTTGCCGGGGAATTAGTTTAATAATTTTTGCCATCATTAACTTTAATCAAATTAGTTTTAATTTAATCATTTTGTTTTTATTTTAATTCTCTTCCTATATTTCTCTCTTTTTAGGTACACCATGGCGGACTACGACTATCAATGGCCTTATACAAGAATGATTCAACCAAGAGCGGCAGGAATTTATGAATTCGATAAATTATCAGCACCGATTGAGACATTTTCGAGGATGATTGACGCTTTTGCAGTACAACGTATTCAAAGTGTGGCAGTAATTTGTGATTATTATGCTGGAAATCATCCGAGTCATCAATGCGCCATCAATTTTAAGAAGATGTAGTATGGTGGCAATTTCGGCGATTACCCCAACAGTTATGCCTATCCCAACAACTATAATCAAGATTGGGGGTATTATCCGGATTTTTCATGGAGCCATAATAATCAAGTCCAAATCTTTGCTCCAAGCCAATCATACACTCCAGAATTTCAGGATTCAGCCAATCTACATGAAGAAGAAAGGAAACTAAGTTTGGAGGAGGCCTTGGCGAAGTTTATTACAGCTACGGATAAAAGAATGAGTGATCAAGATCAACTGTTGAACTTAGTGGATTTAAATATAAAAAACCAAGCTGTGTCGATTCGAAATCTTGAGAATCAGATGGGACAGCTTATCAGCGCCTTCAAGAATAGTTATCATTGTGCATGGCCCAATGACGTGGTTCTCGAGACTTGACTTACAAGAAAAATAATTTTGCAAATTGAACAAACTAGTAAAAGAAAAGGAGATGATCATTCAAAGAGTTGAATGTGTGTATTTGATAAAATATAAGTCTGAATCATTTGAAATGTTCAAAGAATTCAGAAGTGAAACATATTGACAAAGTATTAAGATTCTTTGATTAGATCGAGGAAGGAATACATGTGCAATGAGTTTCTAGATCATCTCAAAATGGTATTTCTCATAATGGACACCTTCTGATATGCAATAATTGATTGGTGTATCTAAAAGGAGTAATTATACCTTATTGGATATGGTGCAGTCCATAATGATTTTTACCAACATTCTAGTATCCATCTGGGGTTATGCCCTAGAAATGGCTGCATATCAACAAAATAAGGTAACCTTAAAATCCAGCCCCAAGACTCCATAAAAGTTATGGATAGGGAGGATTCCTAATCTTAAGTATGTTAAGATAAGGAGTTGTCTAGCTTATGTGAAAAGGTTTCAAAGATAAGTTTGGGACAAAATTTGACAAGTGCAGAGTTGTGGGATATCTTAAAGAAAGTTTAGGGTATTATTACTATAATCCTACACGCTGTCTTCTTGGATAAATGTGTTTATCATTGAAGGAGCTAGTGGGAGGGTAATAGATCTTGAAGGAGTTCAAGAACCACAAAGCACTTTAAGTCAAATTGAAGAACCTGTAGATAGACCTATTGTACCACAACCGAATCGTAAATCTGGAAGAGTACCGAAGATACCTGGGAGGTATGGATTCATCATAGAGGATGATGATGAGGTACGCATCATAGAGGATAATGATCTAATTATATACGATGAGGCTATGAGTAGAAGACACTCAGAGAAATGACAGATGGCTATGAAATCCGAAATGGATTCCATGTATGAGAACCAAGTATAGACTCTGGCTACTCCTCAAAAGAGCATAGTGCCTAGAGTGAGAATAGGGTCTTTAAGAGAAAGACTGGGGCAAATGGCAAGGTGGAGACCTATAAGACCAAACCTATTTAAAAGGTTTTTTAAGTCAAGGAGTTGACTGTGATAAAACCTTATTACCCGGTAATGCTCAAGTCCATTTGGATTTTGCTTGTGATTGCAGCTTATTACGAAATCTGGCAAAATGAATGTGGAGATGCCCTTCCTCAATGAAGACTTGAGGAGAATGTATGTATGATACAGCCAGAGGAATTTGTTTCAAAGGTTGAAGCAAATTGTGTTTTAAGCTACAATGATCCATTGATGGATTGAAGCAAGCTTATCAAAGATGGAACATTCGCTTTGATGAGACAATCAAAAGATTTGATTTTATCAAAAACGAGAATGAATCTAGTGTGTACAAAAGGGTCAGTGGGAGCACTGTGACATTCTTGGTATTATATGTTGATATACTATAGATAAGGAATAACACACCAATGCTACAATCATTAAAGTTAAAATTGTCTAAACATTCCTCTATGAATAACTTGGGAGGAGCATCCTATAAATTAGGGATATAAATCTATATAGATAGATTTAAAAGGATGTTCGGCTTGACCCAATGAACGTATATTCATTCGATGCTAAGGTGTTTAGCATAGCAAACTCCAAGAGAGGTCTCATGATGATGAGTCATAGAGTGTATCTCTTTAAATTGTCCTCAATAAAAAGGAGATCGCATGAGTTACTATCATGAATGCAATGAATATACAAGGTCTGATGTTGATTAGTCAGATTCTGGAGAAGATCACTATAAGACAGTGATGAACATCTTTACGTACTTAACCGGTATTGAAGATGTGATCATGATTCGTGGTAGGTCTGAATGAAAACTATAGGGCTAAACAGACTCAAGTTTTTCAGACTGACCAAGACGATAACAAATCCACTTTAGGGTAAATTGTTACCTTGAATGGTGGTGCAGTGAATTAGAAAGCTTCCAAACATGAAAGAGTTGTTGGTTTAGTGACAAAGACAAAGTATATAGCTGTAAATGAAGCTGCAAGTTGATTGTTTGGATGAAAAGTTCATTACAGAACTAGGAATAGTTCCTAAGTCTCATCTTGGATTCAAACATGTGTTGAGACACTTTCATTTGATTAGTAGAATCATTGAATAAGGAGAAGTCACTATAGAGATAGTGGACTCTCAAGAACAACATTGCATATCCATTTACTAAAGCTTTATCCAAACAGCAGGATGATCGTCACTTAGAGAAGAAGGGTATAAGATACCATGGCGATTGGCTTTAGTGCAAGTGGGAGATTGAAAGTAGTATGCACACAAGCCAATCATATTTGATATGATGTAGCATATACTTTGTAATCTTATTCATTTATTAATAAAAGAATTGATTTTCTTAAAAAGGCATTTTACATTATCTACATAGTGCTGTTATATTAAATGTGATAAACCCATAGTTTTGAGCAATACTTTTAGAATCATGATGGTGATCATGCTAATGAGATCTAAATTCAAGATAACTCACAAACTAAAATCGTTCATAATCGTTGGATTACTAAAAAGGGGATTAGTGAATCCGGATAGATTAGTACATACGTTGCTTGCTCTTAGGAAGAGGATGATTGATCTCATAATCATTTGTGTGCAGACACTAAAACAAGTATGTATGTGCTTATTGGAGAATAAGTTCGCTGAACGTGGCTCGATAAGGAATACCTAATGGAGTTTTACTCGCCTATCAATAGGAATTGCTCTAGTGATAGTAGTACAAGTGATCCTTGGACTTGAGATCATCATAGTATCTTGTGTATAATGAGTTATACTTTGATATGTCCCTTAAGACCTTTAGGGTATATCAAAGGGTATGATTGAGTATAATAAGTTATACATGGAGATAGGTGAATGATCAACAAAGAATCTACCACTTCTAGTAAAAGGAGAGAATGTCCTATGTGATTCGATAAATGACGACTCAGAAGTCTTTGGCCAAAGCAGAATGAAATTAGAAAGGAGTTTCTAATTTGCATTATCAGAGTTTTGCGTTTGAGAATCGAAATACATATAATTAAATAAAATAAGACTTGACAGTAATTCCATGTCTTATATTTAATTGGGACATTGTATGGTTGAAGGATTAAATTGTACGGTAACTATTCACTGAAAGGTTCTTTTGTGATTAATGTTGAAATCTATATTATCTGAAAAGTTGTTGATCGCTAAGGGGGTTTACCCTTATTGTAGAATAAATATTATTTATTTAAATGAATTAAATAGTTTAATTTATTTATTTAAATAAGATTAGAATTGTTCTACTTGATTTATTCACAACTGGTTTAATATAGAGAATCTAAAGGGTCACACCACAAAAGAAAAATATTTGTTTAAGAAGTAAATGGCATAATTGTAATATAAGTTAAGTGTATTTAATTTAATCTATGGAGATAGAATAAATTAAATAGCTTAATATTTATGATTTAATATTTTAAAAATATTAAATATAAGTTAATAAGAAGAGTCTTATTATTATTACAATTACTATTATTTAATTTCTAATAGGGATTAGGAATTAATTAATAGAAGTACTCTCATAAATTCCTAATTGGATTAGGAGTTTGATTAATTAAAGGAGTTTAATTAAAATAAAAACCTAATCCTAAATAGTTTAGGAGGGTTCCCTATATCTATAAATAAGAGGAGTCTTATCATGATTTAGGGTTAGACAGTTACATACTCTTCCATAAGAATTGGAGAGAGAGAGTACTTGTAATTTCTATAGAGATAGAAACTAGGGTTTTGCCAATACTCATCTTCTTGAACAACTATTATTCCTTGGTGGATCACCTCTAGACTCCAAACACTTGGGTGGCTAACGTTGATCAAAGGAAGGAATTTAATCGGTGGAATTCAAGGAGAACGCGAAGGATTTGGAGGTGAACTCGTACCTGTGGAAGCATGGTTCTACAAGGGTATGATTCTCATACTTTATCTCTTTCGTTTAATTGATAATTGAGCACATGGACGATCATGGTGATGGTTTGTATGAAAAATTTTAAAATCCGTTTTATTGCGCTTTCGCACAATTTATGTAATTTGATTGCATGTTCGCACTATATACAAACCTTACACTTCATACCAAAGTAACCAATCCACATCCACACCTACAGTTTTTTCATAGTGCAGTTGGTAACCAAACCTTCATACCAAGGTAACCAAATATTCATACTAAGGTAACCAAACCTTCATACTAAGGTAACCAATCCACATCCACACTTACAACTTTTTCATAGTGTAGTTGGTAGCCAAACCTTTATACCAAGGTAACCAATTCATTTTTATTAGGTTACCAATTTATTTTGAATGTGATGCAGTTGGTAGCCAAACTTTCATACCAAAGTAACAAATTCAGTTTTATTAGGTTACCTTCATAGTGCAGTTGGTAACCAAACCTTCATATCAAGGTAACCAATGGCCCAATAAGATTCTGGTGTAGATCACGGTGGTGGCGGAGGAAGATGACGAGAAAATAGTTTTTTTTTGTTTTTCCACCATTTGATTTGAATTTTGAATTATGAATTTGTTTTTGTTGTTAGATCCCAAATATTTGAATTTGAATTATTAATTATGGCAGTTATTTTCTCCTTGATTTTAGGGTTCTTTAATAATGTGAAATTGAATGGTTTGAATTTATTGTCTTATATTTGTAAATATTTTGTGGATGCACTAATGTTGTAATTACTTTCTAATTGTTGTATATTAATATAGAGGACCCATTTAATTATTACCAACATTTGGGCTACTAGTGTATCAATTTATTGGGCTCCCATTATGTTAGTTAATTAATTCTCAATTAGCTAATTTATTAAATTTACTCATTAATCATTCAAGTCCACAATCTAATAATTAAGTGGGCTTAATTATTTAAATCAATTGGGCTAGTGATGAGTGGGTTTTACACCTACGAATTGAGTATGTTTGGCTTAATAATTTGTGAGTTCTTAAGTATTTTAAGTTAGTATTAGGTATTTATAGTGTTTTTATGTTATTTTGTAGGAAGAAGTAAGGAAACACAATCCGAACATCTTTTGGAGTACAATAAGCAAGCAAATGCAAGAAGGGAAGATTGCAGGGCTTTTAACACTAGGTTGGATGTATGTTCTTGGTTTGGAACTTGGATTGTATTGTGGAGCTACTTCTTAGCTTTTCAGAACATCTTGAATCGTCACAATCGAAGTTCGAATGAGAAAGTAATGATCGTTTTACCAATGGACGTTGAACCTCAAAGTTTGGAGTTGCCATTTGCTTTGCACTCACTTCAAGCCCAATTTCGACTTTGATTCAATCTGAATCTCTCGATTCTCGAAGAATGAAAGTTGTAGATCTCGTCGAGAGATTCGATTTGATAGGTGGCAGGCCATATAACTCCTCCCGGATCAAAAGTTAAGACTATTTTACCAACAGATGTCTGAGCAGAATTTGGTCGGGCGCGGTCGCGCCGGTTCCAGGTGTATTTTGGGCGCGGCCGCTCTGGTCTGCAGAGTGGGAAACATGATTTCTGGCACTTGGGCGCGGCCGCGCTGCTTCCTAGGCCAAATATGGGCGCGGCCGCGCTACATCGAGTTGTTGAAAAGCTTATTTTTGACCCAACTTGAATGAAACAAGGATTGTAACTTCTAATTGGTTTAGGACTTTGACTAGAACCTATAAATACATGATGTGAGACATAGAATGAGAGAGATTTTGCTACTTTTTGCTAACCCTAGTTTGGGAGAAAGAGAGGGAGGCTTGAAGCAATTGAGCAAGCACAAAGGATTCATCACAAGAGCTGAAGGAGAGACTCAAGGATTGCGTCTACAGATTCTATTCTCTTCTCTACCTTTTATTTTGTATTCTTGAATGCTTTATCAATTGTGGATTAAGGATTTTAATTCAATCATGAACTAATTTCTTTTTAAGATTATAATAGAACTTATTGCGTAGCTTTTATTATTATGCTTCCTTATTAATTATTATTGATTATTATCGGGTTGTCTATTATGATTTGTGATTAATTGCTTAATTGTCTGATCAACAATTACCGTGCTAATCTATATGAACTCGAGAGATGGATTATAGATTTAGACCTAATCATAGTAGCATGTGATTGTGTTTACTGCATGGTGATGGAATTCATAATTTGTGTCTAGGATAGAGATATACCTATACGCCGCATGTAATCTGAAAGAGAACCTGAGCTTTAAATCCTTTTTAATTGTAATTCACATAGAGATATAGTGAATTAGTTAACTAGGGTGTTCATCTTAATTCTATCTTTTGTGGATTTAAGTTGATTCATTTATGATACATCGAGAGATGGTTATAAATATTGATGAGTTCTTGATTAACAATCTGAAATAGTTAGCATAACTTAATAGGAAATGTATTAATTCAAGTGAAACATTAAGAGAAATTGTAATCTTAAGCCTTTTTATCTGAATTCAATTCTTGGTAGTTAGTAATTAGTTAGTTTAGTACTTTATTTTCAAAATTCAAAATCTTTTATCGAATTGTTTAAATAAAATTAATTTGATTATGAGTTAGTATTTGGTAATTATTATTAAATAATTCTTTGTGGGTTCGACACTCTCTTATCACTTTATTACTTGTTGATCGTGTACACTTGCACGTATGTATTGATTGCTAAATCGACAAACAAGTTTTTGGCGTTGTTGCCAGGGAATTAGTTTAATAATTTTTGCCATCATTAACTTTAATCAAATTAGTTTTAATTTAATCATTTTGTTTTTATTTTAATTCTCTTCCTATATTTCTCTCTTTTTAGGTACACCATGGCAGACTACGACTATCAATGGCCTTATACAAGAATGATTCAGCCAAGAGCGGCAGGGATTTATGAATTCGATAAATTATCAGCACCGATTGAGACATTTTCGAGGATGATTGATGCTTTTGCAGTACAACGTATTCAAAGTGTGGCAGTAATTTGTGATTATTATGCTGAAAATCATCCGAGTCATCAATGCGCCATCAATTTTAAGTCGATGTAGTATGGTGGCAATTTCGGCGATTACCCCAACAGTTATGCCTATCCCAACAACTATAATCAAGATTGGGGGTATTATCCGGATTTTTCATGGAGCCATAATAATCAAGTCCAAATCTTTGCTCCAAGCCAATCATACACTCCAGAATTTCAGGATTCAGCCAATCTACATGAAGAAGAAAGGAAACTAAGTTTGGAGGAGGCCTTGGCGAAGTTTATTACAGCTACGGATAAAAGAATGAGTGATCAAGATCAGCTGTTGAACTTAGTGGATTTAAATATAAAAAACCAAGCTGTGTCGATTCAAAATCTTGAGAATCAGATGGGACAGCTTATCAGCGCCTTCAAGAATAGTTATCATTGTGCATGGCCCAATGACGTGGTTCTCGAGACTGATGGATTTTCCGCGCCAAAGCTAAAACCGGACGTGCTAATTGATGATAATTCTGATATGGAGGAGAATAGTGGGGATCAAGAAAATACAGCCGAAGCTGTGAGTTTCGACGCTGATGTACCGATTTTGTTAGTGCCCCATGTACCTTTTCCACCGAAGCTCAAAGATCCGGGTAGTTTTGCAAAACCGTGTCCACTTGGTAATCATGTCCTTGGTAAAGCTTTTAATGACATTAGAACTAGGACTACATTACAACCATGGTGGGATGAGAGAGAGGAGATAGAAGACGAGCCCGTGGTGTTTGACAAGATTCAATGTCCCAATCTAATCATGAACACAACGGAGGAAGCACCTAGCTATTTGACAGTCGTAATTAGGAACCTATCTACAAAACGCAAACTAGGTGACTTTGAAACAATGGCCCCTACTGCAGCAAAACCTTCAAAAGTTACATGGTTATTAATGGATGGAGGGTTCCTCAATTTTCGAAGTGGAATTGGATAGTAAATGGTGAAGTCAGGCTGACGACTATAAATCAAGCGCTTCTTAGGAGGCAACCCAAGTTTAATTTTTAGTTTTAGTTTTTATTTATTTTATTAGGTTTTATAGTAGTTAATAAATTTGCTTCTAATGTATTTACAGGTTATTCGAGTCCAATTCAAGTGCAATGCTTTATTCATTCTGATGTGCCTAACATATTCTTCAAACTTAGCAGATAAGGAGGAAGATTGCTATATTTACAGGGAAGTCCTATGCTTTACTTTTTCCTATCTTAGCCATTGAGGACAATGTCTAGCTTAAGTTTGGGGGTGTGTTCTTATTTTATATGGTACTTGTGCGTTTAGGTTATTATATTTGTATTTTAGTTAGTATGTTTTAGGATAAATGAGCAATGGGTTGATTAAATCTGATTATGGCCAAGGATGAGAAAAAAAATGTGTTTAATTTTTTTTAACTCACGAGAATTGAGAAACATGCTTAGTTTATATTTTGATTTATGAGTTGGGTTTACACTATTTGTGATCTTTTTGAACTTCAAAGCATATATCCATCTGTTTAGCTAGTTGTGTCTTAAGGAAAAAAAATTTTGGTTGAATACTTGTGAAAGATACCATTGAAACTTTAAAATCTTATTTGAGCTTTATTCAAAGCGAAATTTAGGCATTAACATAAGTTTGGGGGAAATCTTGGGTTATTAAAAATTTTGAAAATTGTGAAACCTTCCTAAGTTAAAATGATGAATCATGTGGTGGGTTGAGATGGAGCGTAAAACGCACTCACCCATAAATATAGGCACGAAAAGGAGCATAAAACGCACTCGTGCGAGAGAAAACGAGAGGGAGCGTAAAACGCACTTGTTCAATGGGAAGTGAGATGGAGCGTAAAACGCACTCACTAAAAAAAAGGAAAGAAAAATTGTGTTTTAAAATACTCGGGAAGGGTTCAAGTGGGCTTAAATATATGAAATATCTTTTTGATCCTCTAAATTTTATATTTTGCCTTTATTAGTGGAGATTGATGTGAAATCAGGTTTTTAGAGTTGAGTTGAAAATCTTTTATGAGTATTTGATATATGATCTAGTGTGAGTCATGGCTAGTTGAGCATTTGGATGCACACACATGCACTTAAATGATCATGAGTAGTTGTGGAACTGATAATTAGGTTAAAATTTTAGGCTTTGCATGTTTTCGGAATACTTTTTTCTTGAGTTAACATTAGAAGAAATCTTTGAGGCTATTATGCAAATTTGTATTGATTCATTGCTTGAGTCATGTGAGTTATTATTTAGAATTAGTTGTTATAGTTGTTCTTAGTGTTTGCTTGAGGACAAGCAAAGATTTAAGTTTGGGGGTATTTGATGAGTGGGTTTTACACCTACGAATTGAGTACGTTTGGCTTGATAATTTGTGAGTTCTTAAGTATTTTAAGTTAGTATTAGGTATTTATGTTATTTTGTAGGAAGAAGCAAGGAAACGCAATCTGAACATCTTTTGGAGTACAATAAGCAAGCAAACGCAAAAAGGAAAGATTACAGGGCTTTTAACACTAGGTTGGATATATGATCTTGGTTTGGAACTTGGATTGTATTGTAGAGCTACTCCTTAGCTTTTCGGAACATCTTGAATCATCATAATCGAAGTTTGAATGAGAAAGTAATGACCGTTTTAACAATGGACGTTGAACCTCAAAGTTTGGAGTTGTCATTTGCATTGCACTCACTTCAAGCCCAATTTCAACTTTGATTCAATCTGAATCTCTCGATTCTCGAAGAATGAAAGCTGTAGATCTCGTTAAGAGCTTCGATTTGATAGGTGGCAGGCCCCGTAACTCCTCCCGGATCAAACGTTATGACCATTTTACCAACAGATGTCCGAGCAGAATTTGGTCGGGCGCGGCCGCGCCGGTTCCAAGTGTATTTTGGGCGCGGCCGCACTGGTCTGCAGAGTAGGAAACATGATTTCTGGCACTTGGGCGTGGCCGCGCTACTTCCTAGGCCAAATATAGGCGTGGCCGCGTTGCGTCGGGTTGTTGAAAAGCTTATTTTTGAGCCAACTTGAATGAAACAAGGATTGTAACTTCTAATTGGTTTAGGACTTTAACTAGAACCTATAAATACATGATGTGAGACATAGAATGAGAGAGATTTTGCTACTTTTTGCTAACCCTAGTTTGGGAGAAAGAGAGGGAGGCTTGAAGCAATTGAGCAAGTGTCGACGCCGGGTTTTCTCGTCTCTCGTCCTTTTCCTATTTTAGCCTTTTGATTTAATGATTCTTTGGAAAAGATCGGCATTGATGTCGACGGGGTTTTGAAAGATCGTTTTTTATGATGAGCCAATTAACCAGAGTCGCCAGTTGGTATATTTGAAATGGATGTACCAACTCATCCGAATTTTCGTTTTTTATAAATCGCTGGCTCATATGTGACTCCGAATTAATTGGTCTGCGAATCGAGATTCATAGAGTTCGGGGGCTTGCTTAAGCGAGGGGAAGGTGTTAGGCACCCCCCGACTTCCGTGAAGCACGGTTACCGCAATCTCGATGCTTTCCTATCCTTTAATTCATGAAACGTGTGCGTGTGCGCGCGTGTGTGTGTGTGTGCCTACGTGAATGTAACACTTTGACCGGTCACTTTTCAATTTCGTCAATGTTTTGCTATACATTTGACTATTTACATGTTTAAAGATAAAATGTATGCTTTACGATGCTATGTAATGTTTCATCATATATACATGCTATGTATCAACTATGTGAGTCCTATTTTATGTTCATGAGGCGGTCCCACATATTGTTATTCCTTTTCTGCAATAAAATCATGCATTACATGCTGTAATTACATATATGAATGCAATTTAAATCTGTTTGAGGCTTTGATTGATGGAAAACACGTTTGGCTTATGCCTGGGATGTTCAATTTACAAACGGAACTCTGCCGATTTTTTTTTTTTTTTTTTTTTTTTTTTTTTTTTTTTAACATGCATCATGTTGCATTAATCATATGATGAGGCTAGAAATTTAGAATGTTCATTACATAATTTTAAAAGGAAACTTACCTTCTTTTTCGCCCGTTCTATTCCAGCTATGGATCGTGATGCGCCCAGTAGCTCCTCCGCCTCTCGGACTTCGGGTGTTCGCCGTCGTAGGGCTGCACCCACTCCTGTTCCTCCTCGGACCCGTCAGGCTCGTCGTTTGACGGAGGCTGTCATTCGTCCTGGTCATCCGGACGTTGAGGAGGCTGTTCCTCCGGAGGTCGCGGCAGAGGGGCCATCCTCCAGCACACCGGCTCCATCTACTCATCAGGCTCCTTCTGGCGCCTCTGTGCAGATACCCGATCTTTTGGGTCGGGATCTCAGTCGTCACCCCTCAGCATCTCTCGTGGCTAACGAGGTATATTTCAGCTCTATTCTGATTTCACTCTCAATTTCTCCATTCTCCTTTTATCCGGATTGACCCCTTGGTGATTGCCCCAGGTACCCGAGTTTACCCAGCCGAGGGGCAACTGGTTCAACATCTACTCCCTTTACGCGGCCCTGCACAGTGACTATCGGGCGATGGTGGACTCTTGGGGCTTTCGACATTTCTTCACTATCATCCCCCGCCAGTGCCCCTGGGGTTACATGAGGGCTTTATCCGAGCGATGGTTTCACCAGACGCAGTCTCTTCATCTCCTCGACTGCGAGGTCGTGTTGACCCCATGGGACTGGAGGTACATTACTGGCATTGAGTTTACCGGGTCCCGCGTCCCCTTGGATCTTGATATCACTCCTGTGGAGGTTCGAGCTTTGCTGGGCTTCGCTGCTGAGGACCGGGTCTTTAAGGCCCGCAGTATCCGATCTGGTGCCTTGGCTGTCGATGCAGTCGGGGGTCTCTATGCGATGCCCATTCCAGCGGATCAGGGTACCCGCGATATTCTACTCCGCCGCTTGTTCCTGACGATCATGAGGGGTTGTTTCCTAGGGAACAACTCCTCCACCATTCATTTCAGCGTCGTGGGAGCGGTTAGAGACGTGGATCGCATCAGTGACTATGACTGGGGGTCATTCACCTTTGCCTATTTCCTCCACGGCATGCGCCTACGCTCGGAGGGACAGACTGATGCCTGGCTCGGTTTCTACCACTTTCTGCTGGTGAGTCCCTTCCTCCTCTCTATTACTGTATTTCTTTTCTTTTCATCCTTTTCTGTATTTGATAGTGACTCATGCCTTGCCTTGTTTCTATTCACAGTTCTGGGCTTACGAGCGGCTGCCATGTCTGAGGCCTCTCACTACTTTGGGCCCGGATACCTATCCTCGGGGTCGGCGATGGCATCACAGTACTCTGGAGGAGGTCCCCGTGTCGGGCAGCTTTGCACATTGTCGTATTCAGCTGGAGTTGATCACGGCTGCCGACGTCGTCTGGATTCCCTACCTCTCCGAGCATTTGACTGTGGGGTTTGCTGACGGGCATCCTTCCGGCCCGGAGTTCGAGCTTTCTACCCGTCGCCTCATTTTGCAGAGTGTTGGAGGCTGGGTGATGTATCTGGGAGAGCGCGCATTCAGAGGCGTCACCGGGGAGATCCGCATCCCGCACTCCCTTTCTTTCACTACTTTCTGGCCGCTGGATTCTCAGCCTTCAGAGATCATGCTTGCCGGGGAGGATGGTCGGATGCTTTCCACAGGTCCCACTACGAGTGATGCATTCCGTACATGGTGGGTGCCCCGTACCATCGGTCCTCAGACTCGGGCCACTTTCTTCCTTGGAGACATGGTTCCAGGCTCGGTGACGATAACCGATTGGGCTGCCTGTGTTCGGACCCCTACCCACGCTGAGCAGATCGCCTCATTGACCTGTCAGGTAGATCAGTTGTCGCTGTTTATTCGGGGGTTGGGCCGGACCCCGGAGGAGGCTTACACCTACGATCCTGACGGTGCAGGTTATGATGCAGGCCCGAGTTCATCTGATGCCACAGCGCATCCCTACATTCCTGATATGAACTTTGGTCCTCCGAGCTCGGCGACTCCAGGGGATCAGTTCGAGGATCCTGCTTTCATAGATGATACTGATTTTATTTAGACCAGGATAGGATAGGGTCTTTTGTATCAGCACCTGCTTAGATTTCTTTTTCATTTATGCACTATGTACTGAACTCATTTATTTATTTATGCACAGTTTTTTTTTCATTTTTATGGGATTCACCTGCTTTATTATTAACTGTATGATGCATGCTTTTATTTATGGGTAGAGAGTGACCCCTTCACAGTCTTTTTTTGATACTGTTTTTTCACAGATGTCGTCCTCAGATGCCGTGGTTCGTTTGGATTCCACTCCTCCCACAGGGTTGGTTGGCAGCCTCTTCCGCTGGTTGGACAGTCTACTGCCAGCAGATAGGGTCATCGTAGATGGTCTTTTGGGACATTCTTGGTCCTTATTAACCTTCCGGGTGCCAGCGGGCTTTGTGGATGGTCTTCTGAGCTATTGGGCCCCTGCCCGTCAGGTGTTTAGGTTTGGGACAGTAGAGCTGACCCCCACCCTTGAGGAGTATGCTCGCTTTACCGGCTTGCCGTTGGACGGCCCTTGTGCTAGGGTCACAGTTGGTTCCATGCGCCGTCAATTCTTGACTTTCACCGGTTTGCGGAGGGCTGTCCTATTACCGGTAATCATATCAGACCATATGGTTCCTCTTCAATTCTTGATTGACCGATTTGGCTCACCTGACAGTTTCCGTCTTTTCCTCGGTGATTTTTCCGTGTCCGAGGGGCGCTGGGACGCCTTGAGAGTGGACGTTCTGATGGCCTGTGTCATCTCAGTTTTGTACTTGCCTGCAGGGTCCGATCATTTGGACATGCGGATTGTTGCGGCCGTTAGGGCCCTTCAGGAGGATCACACCATTCTCCCCATGATATTGGCGGATACCTATATGTCGGCCACATATTGCCAGTCCTTCCGAGGGAGATTCTTCAGAGGGAGTTCGACCTTATTGTATATGTGGTTCATGAGTCATCTTAGTCCCATCGGCCATTTCCGTCGCCAAGGGTTTTGCTTCAGCCATGACATAACCACGCAGTTTTCGCTTCGTCCCGTGAGTTGTACTGATGTGGCTTCCTGGACATCATTTTTGTCTATCATTGAGGACCCCTTTCATCTATTGGTTTACTCGGGCTATTGCTCCTTCATGAGCTTCTTGACTCATGTGCCTGGTATGGATTTCATTCCCATTGCTGGGTTAAGGGGCGTGACGACCTATCATCCCCTGGCGGTTATGGGGCAGTTTGATCAGACACAGGATCTACACCCCTTCGCGGGTGCAACCGCATACCGATTCCTTATATCATCCTGTACAGAGAGGGATCTACTGCAGGTATACGAGCTTTGGGATTGCAGGATCTTTGCCGAATATAGTGAAAGCTGTCACATCCAGACATTTGCCTACGTACAGTGGTTGCGTGGAGACCTGGATTCGGCTAGTTTGAGTCGGACTGGGGCCTTTGATGACTCTGGAGTGATTTTCACAGAAGATACCACAGACCATTCCATTTCAGCCGATTCTGCCCCGAGTCGGGTCGCTGAGGATTCTCGACTCCGCCTGGCCCTGATTACTACTGAAGCCGAGAGGGATGCCGCCCTTGCCGAGAGAGATGAGGCCATTCGGGCTAGAGATGCTGCCATTGCTGATAGAGAGGCCATTGTATTTCAGACCAGGGCAGTGGTAGATGCTCATTTTGGGACTGTCAGCCGAGCTACTGCTTTACTGGATCGTATTGATATGCTGGGGCAGCAGATTGCAGGAGATGCTGATGCTTCAGATCTATCCACCACCCTGTCCATCCTGCTTCGGCTAGTTTCAGATTTGTAGATTATTTTATTTCCTGCATAGACTATGTTGGTTTCATCAGTTATTGAAAGAGAAATCTTGTAATAAAACGACTTATATATATAGACATGCATTTAAATTTAGTCATTTTCCCCTTTTGTCGTATCATTGCCATCCATCGGATCATCATTTTATCCAACTGACCATGATTTGACATTTCGCCTTCTTTCTTTCCTCAAGACTTGATGGAGATTTGACAGATATTGCCGCACACCTTTTGATTTCGTCGGATTGAATCTCAGATTTTGGATAACTGTTTGGGTTGGATCAGGGTATGTATTCTGGGATGAAACTGGTTAGGCAATTGGTTTCGGGAAGGTTTTGAGGGTGTAGGAAGGTTTTATCTGGCTATCGAAAATTGGTTTTGGTTAGGGAAAGGATTATTTTTTTTCTTTTTTTTAAAGGATCGGACCGCGCCATGATGGGTGCCTACGTACCCCCACAAGTTGGGAGATCAGGTCCTACGTAGTTCGCTCTCAAGGAAAAAGGACCTGATGATTCAAGCGTAGAACCGCTTCACCGAGTCAGAATTGAGGGGTTGTGGAAATACCTCACCATCCATTTCTTGCAATATGAGGGCTCCTCCGGATAGCACTTTCTTGATCACAAATGGCCCTTCCCAGTTCGGGGCAAACTTCCCCTTGGCCTCGTCTTGACAAGGCATGACTCTTTTCAACACCAAATCATTTTCCTTGAACTTCCGAAGTCTTATCTTTTTATCGTACGATCGAGAGATCCTCTGTTGATATAGCTGACCATGCCAAACGGCAGCCACTCTCCTTTCATCAATCAGGGCCAATTGGTCGTATCGACTTTGCATCCAATCCTCCTCGCTTATCTGAGCATCGATCACTATTCTGAGGGACGCCATCTCAACTTCAACTGGCAGGACAGCCTCCATTCCATATACCAAGGCGTATGGGGTTGCCCCTGTGGAAGTACGCGTTGACGTTCGGTAGGCTAACAAGGTGAGGGGTAACAAATCCGGCCATCCCCGATGATTAGCAGACATTTTTGCCATGATCTTCTTGATGTTTTTATTTGCAGCCTCCACTGCCCCATTCATCTTAGGACGGTAAATGACGGAATTGAGATGCTTGATCTTGAACTGGTCACACAATTCCTTCATGAGGGCGTTGTTTAAATTCTTGGCATTGTCGGAGACCACAACCTCAGGTTGCCCATATCGGCAAATGACATTATTCCTGATGAAGTTGACGATGACCTCCTGAGTGACTTTGGGGAAAGAGGCTGCTTCTACCCATTTGGTGAAATAATCGATCATGACGAAGATGAATCGGTGCCCGTTGCTTGCTTTGGGCTCTATTGGTCCGATTACATCCATTCCCCACATTGAAAATGGCCAGGGGGAGGTCATACAGTGCAGTTCATTGGGAGGTGTATGGATCACATTACCGTGCGCCTGACATTGATAACATCGCTTGACATGATCATCGCAATCGGCCCTCAGTGTTAACCAATAATGCCCTGTCCTCAAGATCTTTTTGGCCAACATCGGTCCACTCATGTGTGGCCCACACACCCCGCCATGGATTTCATTCATAATCCTTTGGGATTGCGTTTCGTCTACGCATTGCAACAGTCCCAACCCGGCATCCCTTTTGTAAAGCGAATCGCCACTCAGGTAAAACTTCATCGCCATCCTTTGAATTCTCATCCTTTCAGTCCGTTTTGCCTGATCGGGAAGGGATCTGTCTCTCAGATATTCCCTTATGTCGTGATACCAGGGCTGCCTCGTCAACACCACCTCGTTTGATAACACTGCCACATTTTCCTCATATGCCGGGGCATTCTGTACGGTGATCTCAATCTGTGGACTGTCCCTACTCTTGATCACGTGGATTAAGGAAGCCAAAGTCGCCAATGCATCGGCAAAATCATTTCGTCCCCGAGGAATATGGCGGAAGGCGATATCTTCGAACTCTTGCACAAGCTGGGTGACACAACGATGGTATGGAAGTAACCGAAGCTCCTTAGTGTTGTATACCCCGATTGCTTGTCTGATTACCAATTCTGAATCCCCAAACACCGCTAGTCTTTTTACTCCCATGTCACGGGCCAATCGGAGTCCCAAGATACACCCCTCGTATTCAGCGGTGTTGTTCGAATTGCTGAAACGAAGTTTAGTGGCCACGGGGTATTGTTCTCCGGTGATAGAGACTAGGACCGCTCCGGCTCCTGCCCCCCCGGCATTCATGGCACCATCAAAATACAACTTCCAGAATTATCCCTCGTCATCACATTTTTCGCGCGATACCCAAAATATATCCTCGCCCGGGAGAGGAGTTTCTAACGGCTCCATCCCTCCTGCCGGGGCTTCTGCCAACTGATCTGCAATTCCCTGCCCTTTCATGGCCTTTTGGGTCACGTACACCATGTCAAACTGTTGTAAAATCAACTGCCATCTTGATAGTCGACAATTCAGCATGGGCCTTTCGAAAATATATTTCAGGGGGTCCATTCTTGATATCAGGTACGTTGTATGCCCATGGAGGTAGTGCTGTAATCTCCCTGCAGCCCAGGCCAGAGCACAACAGGTCTTCTCAATGGGAGTGTAATTCTGCTCACATTGGCTAAATCTTTTGCTGAGGTAATAGATGGCCTGCTCTTTTCCCGCCTCATTTTTCTGTCCCAACATACATCCCATCGCGATGGCATTTACCGATATATACATAAACAGAGGGATCCCATCCTTCGGGGGTACCAGCACTGGTGCCTCCGTCAATTGCTTTTTGATGGTCTGAAACGCCCTCTGACATTGCTCATTCCATTCTTGGGACGCCCCTTTTCTTAATAGTTTAAAAATCGGCTCACATGTAGTCGTCAAGTGGGATATAAAACGGCTGATGAAGTTTATTCTCCCCAGGAATCCTCTTATCTCCTTCTCTGTGTGGGGTGCCGGCATATCCACAATGGCCTTAATCTTTGCTGGGTCCAACTCAATGCCCCGATCACTAACCAGGAAACCCAAGAGCTTGCCCGATTGTACTCCGAAAGCACATTTGGCTGGATTGAGTTTCAGATTATACTTTCTGAGCCGATCGAATAGCTTTTTGAGATGAGTTATATGATCGGATTCTACCTTTGATTTCACAATAATGTCATCCACGTAGACCTCTATCTCCTTGTGCATCATATCGTGGAACAAGGCCATCATGGCTCTCTGATAAGTAGCCCCTGCATTTGTGAGACCGAAAGCCAGTCGTCTATAGCAGAAAGTGCCCCAGGGGGTGATGAATGCGGTTTTTTCCCGGTCTTCTTCCGCCACCATTATCTGATGATATCCTGCGAAGCAATCCACAAAAGAGTACATTTCGTACTGGGCTGTGTTATCCACCAGGATGTGTATGAAAGGCACCGGGAAGTTGTCCTTGAGACTGGCCCTGTTTAGATCTCTGTAGTCCACGCATACCCTCACCTTTCCTCCAGGTTTAGCCACTGGGACCACATTGGATAGCCATTCCGGGTAAGTGGACACCATAATGATTCCCGCCCTGAACTGCTTGATGATCTCTTCCTTCACTTTTAAGCTCCACTCAGGTTTCAACTTTCTTAGTTTCTGCTTGACAGGCCTGAAACCCTCCTTGATGGGTAACCGGTGCACCACAAAGTCGGTGGACAATCCGATCATATCCTCGTGCGACCAGGCAAAGACATCCTCATATTGGCTTAGTAACTCAATCATTTCTGCTTTTTGGCTGGGGGTAAGGTCTGTCCCTATCTTGAGTTCTTTTGGATTGTCAGGGGTTCCGATATCTATAGTGATGGTTTGGTCCAAATTGGGTTTGGGTTTATCTTCGACCCATCCTTTGATCTCATCAGGTGCGTCGTCGTAATCTGTCTCGTCTTGCTCAATGCCCATTAAATCGAAATCCAGCTCAATGTCAAAATCATAATCATCATTCAAATTTGAAAGACCATTTGTTAGGCAAGGAATACTCAAATTGGTACACCTGACATAAAACAAAGTACTTGTCATATATAAATCATTTACGACGATCGCAATTTCAAATAACACGAAGAAACGACACAATTATGCAGAAATAAAACAACAACAAAATAAAACTTCTTCATTCCCCCATCCTCTAGGGTTAACCACCCTGACGTCGAGCTTTACCCTTGTTTGGATATCACTGGTTTTTGGGTCCAATTATCGATGGTCAGGTCAGATGAAATGCGCTGGATAAAGGAGGGCCTCACATCGGACACCTCCCCGATAATCACGGATACGTCGCCTGAGTCCTTCTCCATATCCTTTCCAGGAATAATCAGCCCTGCCCAATCGATGACAGGCACAACTTGTTGGGCTCCTGGTGGTGTGATAACATTCGTCCCCTCCTTACTGCTTGTTGATTGTCCGGGGATATAGCATTTGGTTTCAAACTCTTTTGCGACCTCCCGCAGGAAACTTTCCCTCCGGGCCGACTCATTACGTGTGGGGGTTAACTCTTCATTCCCTGCCCCAATCACAGGTCCGCTGATCCCCTGCTTATTATCGACTTTGGTCACTGGACTGCCAACTAGTCGAATCGGAGTCGCGCCCTGACGGTGTCCCCGTACTGCGCCCACATGGTATCCCAATCCTGCTTTACCTATCTGCTGTGGTAGGTGGATGGGCTCGGTGATTCCCTGACTGCTTTTCCCTAGTCCCTGTCCAGGTTGAAAGTTCATTTTAATCATTTCCCTTGCCACAAAGGTGAGTTCCGGAGAGACCCTTGGTTTCACAGCTGGAGCTCCCAGGCATCTATAATGGGGAGTGCTAATCTCTAGTGCTTGAAAGCTGGCAGGTGCCGCTGATTCATCCACATTGATTACTGGTAGGCCACTCCTGGGAGGAGAAGGGTCGTCACATTCGGCCGAGATTGTTACCAGATTCCCATCGATGATCAACTTGATTTGTTGGTGGAGCGTGGAAGGAACTGCCCCGGCCATGTGTATCCACGGCCTCCCTAACAGCAGATTGTAGCTCGCCGTAATATCTAGGACTTGGAAGGATATATCAAAAGTACAGGGCCCTATCTCCACTGGCAATTCTATTTCCCCAATGGTATCCCTCCGGGAGCCGTCAAAAGCCCGAACCACCACATGACTGGCTCGGAGGCGTTTGGAACTGATGTTCATTTTCTTTAGCGTACTGAGGGGACATATGTTCAATGCCGATCCCCCATCGATCAACACCCCATTCATGACATATCCTGAGGAGATTACCGCAATGTGTAGCGGTTTTCGGTGCCCCCTTCCTTCCTTGGGAATGTCCTCATCTGTAAATGATATTGCATCGCCTTCCAATAAGTGGCCTACCAGCTGGCCAAAACCCTCCTCACTAATTTCTTTGGGCACAAATGCCTCCTCCAGAACCTTCATCAGGGTTTTGCAATGCTCACTGGATGACAACACCAAGTCCATGACTGATGTTAGGGTTGATTCCTCATTTAAAATCTGGATCCCCCTCATTTCCGGGTGATCCATCCTTTTCAAAAACTCTATGGCCCTTTCCTCGGAAACCTCTTCATTTTTTCTCTTTTGGCTCTCAAGGACTCGCCCGGGAAGATATAAGGGGTTCCCTTTGGTCGTCACGGAAGCACAACTGGCCGCTTCCTCGGGTATTCCCCCGTAATTCCAGGGTACAGTCTTCAGACTACTGATAGGGAGTTGCGGCCTTGCTGCAAGGATGATGGGCCTCGGGGCTGTCAGCTTGACAGGCCCCTCTATGTTATTCGTACTTACCCCTATCAACCTGATGGGCGCTACCCGTGCATCCCCATGATCATGTATCACGTTGATCATCTCCTCAATTTTCTGCACATAGTTCAACCTTGGCGGCCCCCCAGCCTCACTTGCCTCCGTCACATTGACTCCCCCCCATCATGTCTTGGCAGGGGGTTTGCCTTAACATTCGGGGAGTCCGGTTGCTCCACCACAATTTCCCCGTTGTCGATCATGTTCTGAATTATATGTTTCAATGTCCAACAATCTTGTGTATCATGACCCGGGGAACCCGAGTGATAGGCGCACCGTTTGCTTGGATCAAATCTCCTTCCCTTCGGGTCACTCGGGGGAGCCAAATTGATTATCCTCTTTTGGGCTACTAATACCGCTAATACTCGTTCAAGCGGCTCCCCGAGCGGGGTGAACACTCGGTTTTGCGAGGCCTCATATCTTCTTCGCCCCTCTGTCCTTTGATCAGTGAAGTTTGGCTGACGGGATGGCCCTCCCCTCTGTACCTGAACCGGAAGATGACTTTCTGTTTTTCTGGATGACCCCTGTAAGATGAGGGAAACATCCTCTTCCTTCTTCTTTTGGACCCTCCGGGAAGTGCTGCCATAGTTTCCATTCTGTATTTGCTCGGCAGCAGTTTCTAAAGCAGTAAGATCCCGGATTTTACCCGACTTCAACCCCATGTCTACCATCTCTCCATGTTTAATCATTTCAGCAAAAGGTCTTCCAATCCCCGAGATGACCCTCTCATAATACGGTGCCTCCTGGATGTCTACAAAGGTCATCACCATCTCTGATTCGTTCATCGGGGGGGTCACCTGTGCGGCCATGCCCCTCCATCGTTGGGCATATTCCCTGAAGGATTCCCTAGGCTGCTTCTTAACCTTCGTTATTTGGTACCTGTCAGGGGCCATCTGGGCCTGAAAGCTGTATTGGGTTAAGAAGGTATGGGCCAATTCCTCCCAGTTGTGGATTCGGGCGTTGTCGAGGCGGGCATACCAGATTCTTGCCTCCCCTGTTAAGCTTTTCTGGAATAGTTGCATTCTTAACCCCTCGTCTTCGGCATAAGACCCGAGTTCTCCAATGTATATTTTCAAGTGTGTATAGGGGTCTCCCTTTCCATTGTATTTTTCAAACTCGGGAACTTTGAACTTTTCTGGATATCTGGCTCCAGGGAAAACACATAGATCTGAGTAATTAACCCTGCCCAGGGAGCCTATGCCCTTTAGAGATTGGATGGTTTCCTCCATGTATTTCATTTTTCTCCGAAGGTCGTCATGGTCCCCTTCCTCTGGGATAGTAATCACTGTCCTGCTAGGTATGGGAACGGCCTTTGGGATGACTGGCTCGTCCTTGAGTCGGGGTTGGTCCTCTTTAAGCAAGTTTGTACCATTTTTAGGAGGAATCTGATCATCCCCTGGTGGTGGAATATTATGCGATCCCTGGTTTACCGGATCCTGTCTGATTAAGAACTGTTCCTTTAACATTGTGGCCATTTCCATCATCTGTTTTTTGAAGTCATCAAACTCTTCCCGAGATATGGAACTATGATTAGGAATATCAGCCATTTCAGATGTAGAATTTTGGGCTTTCTTAGACTGCGAACGGGTTTGAGGAGCAATCCTGCGAAACAACGGTTCGAAGTTTAGTCTTGGGGAAATGCAAGAATGGATGCATGCTAAAACCGTAACCTTCTGTGTGTTTTTGGGTTTTTTAATCTTTTTCTGCAAAACAACTCGTTAGCGGTTCTTTATTGAAATAAAACATGCTAGATATGATTTATGCTTCCCGTGTCGTTCCCTGCAAAACACAGAGGTTAGTATTTTCTTTTGACATAAAGGGGAAGCATATATGACTATGTTGCAATGGAATTATGGCATTTATGCGCAGAAACGTAAAAGGGCATGAAGAGACTTATCCCGCGTTGGGTTAATCTGGGGCTGACCTATCCTAGGGTTACTCTCACGGGCTTTTCGGCATGAAGGTTCCCAAATCTTCGCAATCTACTCGTTTGAGCCCTTTCGATTGGAGCGGATTTGAGTGGTGCGTTTCCTGAGCCATCTCCGGGGAGCAGCCCCATCGAGTCCAGTAATAAGCAGCCGACGGGTTCGCCTCAGGAGGAGGTACAATCTCAACATACATTCACATTCATCGTCCTCACCGTATGCAAATGATTACTTTAAGGTAAAACAAATCCATTCAATCATTCATTCATTGGACAACAACACACATTCACACAACAATAAAAAGAAGTCAAAATGTCGCATACACATACACATTTATAAATTTTAAAGGATAGGATAGCATCAAGACTTGACGCGGCTTAAGCCCTCTAATGTCCCCAGCAGAGTCGCCAGCTGTCGACGCCGGGTTTTCTCTTTCTCTTCGTCTTTTCCAATTTTAGCCTTTTGATTTAATGATTCTTTGGAAAAGATCGGCATTGATGTCGACGGGGTTTTGAAAGATCGTTTTTTATGATGAGCCAATTAACCAGAGTCGCCAGTTGGTATATTTGAAATGGATGTACCAACTCATCCGAATTTTCGTTTTTTATAAATCGCTGGCTCATATGTGACTCCGAATTAATTGGTCTGCGAATCGAGATTCATAGAGTTCGGGGGCTTGCTTAAGCGAGGGGAAGGTGTTAGGCACCCCCCGACTTCCGTGAAGCACGGTTACCGCAATCTCGATGCTTTCCTATCCTTTAATTCATGAAACGTGTGCGTGTGCGCGCGTGTGTGTGTGTGTGCCTACGTGAATGTTGTGGTGAGTTTGTATGAAAGAATCATTTGGATTTTTTTTAGGGAAAATCGTGCTTTGATTTGAGAATGCTTCGGAATGTCCTTCGATTTATACGAGAAAGCTTGATTCTTTATAAGAAAGGTTTGATTTTAATTTGTCAAAACTATGAGATTTTCATTAGGTGTCGTTTTGGTGAAACAAGAGTTTTAAACCTTCGTCAAAATAGGAATCGAGATCTATACGTTGCTTTCGTAACTCAACGATGGGCAACTTCTAGAATCTCTTTCACCCTATGCACAACGGTTTAATAAAACGCCATTTATTTACAAAATCAATTTGTGTGATGTTTTGGAAAACAATTTTTTCTTTGCCTCCTCGTTAAAGAGGAATCAACATTCATTTGCACTTTCAATTTTAAGCCTCGTGATTCTAATAACCTAGTTTGATTGATTTTATGAAGATCTTATCATTTGGCTTTGAAATCAATTTCGTCTCATAAATCAAATCAAGCATAAACACGCGTCGGGGCTATTCATGGGCATGTAAGCCATCAAAACGTCCCCGAACGCCAACAATCACATATTTCACTACTACGGGGCCTTAAATCCGATTCCCGCCTTAGCGTCGTTTTAAGGCCCGATGATTACATATTTACAAATGAAGACTACATCGCTCCTACTACATATATCAAAAGATGTCCATCATCGGATTTGGACCACGAGGTCGCGCTCCTAGGCTCACATCCAAAATCGCTACACACCCACAAGATCCTAAAAATAGCAATCTAAACAATCTATACACGATACATCATTTCAACGAGCTAAAAATTCACCAAATGGATATCATCGGGCCATTAGGAGGAATTTCGTTCCATTTTAGAAACCTCACTAATGGTCCTCAATCCATAGATCCACAACAATATACAAGAAAACTACATTTAATTTAACCAAACAATATGATATAAATTGCTAGAACAAAGGGAATTTTCACCTTGCAAATGATCTCAAATGGATGTGAACTTGTGCATTTGACTAAGATAAGGAGTATATTTGGTACAATCAAAATCAAAGAATATAAATCCTCTCTCTTTCTCCTCTCTTCTCTTCCTATTTGATTGCAAAATTTGCTCCTTTTTCTCTCTATTTCCGTGTTCTTGCTGCTGCAGAATTCTTCTTCCTTCAAATTCTTCCAAAAAAAACTCCTGTATGCTGCCCGAAGCTGGGCTTAAATAGGCTGGCCAAAGCCAGCCGCAGATCTATCTGCGGCTGGCCGCAGATGGATCTGCGGCTGGCCAGCTGGCACGCCTCCCATCGCACTCAGCTGGTAGTGCTGATTTCCTGGTTTCCGTGCTGGCGCACCCACTTGGCCGCAGATCTATCCGCGGCTGGCGGGCTTGACTTTCTCGATTTTCGTGCCACGCCTCGATTTTCGTACCGCAACGTCGGTTTTCGCTGACAGGCTCGTATTCCGCAGTCCGGGAACTTCCGGGAGACGTGCCACCTCATTCGGAAATGCCTGCCTCAGACGGCTTTATTGTCACGTAAACTTGGGTTGCCCAAAACATTGCGGCGGGGTCGGGCGCTCGCCCTTGTGCCCGCTCCTTTGCTCCCGCAAGCTGGTTCAATTGACGATTTCGCCCTCCTGTCACGGTTAGTAGAAGGAAACGCAAAATTTGGGTGTCTACAGCAAGCACAAAGGATTCATCACAAGAGCTGAAGGAGAGACTCAAGGATCGCGTCTACAGATTCTATTCTCTTCTCTACCTTTTATTTTGTATTCTTGAATGCTTTATCAATTGTGGATTAAGGATTTTAATTCAATCATGAACTAATTTCTTTTTAAGATTACAATAGAACTTATTGCGTAGCTTTTATTGTTATGTTTCCTTATTAATTATTATTGATTATTATCGGGTTGTCTATTATGATTTGTGATTAGTTGCTTAATTGTCTGATCAACAATTACCGTGCTACTCTATATGAACTCGAGAGATGGATTATAGATTTAGACCTAATCATAGTAACATGTGATTGTGTTTTCTGCATGGTGATGGAATTCATAATTTGTGTCTAGGATAGAGATATACCTATACGCCGCATGTAATCTGAAAGAGAACCTGAGCTTTAAATCCTTTTTAATTATAATTCACATAGAGATATAGTGAATTAGTTAACTAGGGTGTTCATCTTAATTCTATCTTTTGTGGATTTAAGTTGATTCGTTTATGATACATCAAGAAATGGTTATAAATATTGATGAGTTCTTGATTAACAATCTGAAATAGTTAGCATAACTTAATAGGAAGTGTATTAATTCAAGTGAAACATTAAGAGAAATTGTAATCTTAAGCCTTTTTATCTGAATTCAATTCTTGGTAGTTAGTAATTAGTTAGTTTAGTACTTTATTTTCAAAATTCAAAATCTTTTATCGAATTGTTTAAATAAAATTAATTTGATTATGAGTTAGTATTTGGTAATTATTATTAAATAATTCTCTGTGGGTTCGACACTCTCTTATCACTTTATTACTTGTTGATCGTGTACACTTGCACGTATGTATTGATTGCTAAATCGACAAACAGCTAGTCCACTAATAATTTACTAATTGGACTATTACATACTTTTATTACATCAATATTCCTATTTTATTTTCATAACCCAATTAGGTTTGCTTTAATCAAGTTATAAAAAAAATTAACTAATTGAGATGTATTAAATCTCTAGGGTTAGGGTACTAGTATATAACTTATATACTAGTATAACTTAATAATTATAATCTTTGGGTTATTTAATCTCCACTTCTAATATATAATATTAGATTATAAGCTTTTCTTTTTGTTCCACTAATTTCCTAATTCAATTAACCCTAATTGGCTTAATGAATTATTATACATCTTTATCAACTTTGTATTAGTTATACTAATTAATCACTTAAAGATTATAAATCATTTCATTTGCCATTCAAGGCCAATATTCAAGCTATGTTAATTTATACATGAGCTTGTCTTTCTTTTCTTCCATTAATTTATTGGTTAATCATTCGTGCCTTATTTACATTTCTTAGTCAACTTAAAATATATAAATTTATTTAACTCGCTTAATTCATAAATAAATAAAAAATTTATTCCTAAAATTCACATATTTAAATGTTTAAAAATTCTCGGTCCTTACACTAATCATGCTTAGCTCTTCTTAATCCACCAACACATTGGCTAAATATACTTAAGGCTTAATCCATGAGCAACACTTGTCAATAGAAATGATGGTACTTTTGTTGGAGGAGTAAGGAAATGGGCATAAAATTTGCAAGTAAACTTTTTTTTTCATTTTTCTTCATGTGGGGCCCACTTGGCCACAAAATTCTCTCCATGTGGGGCTTACCAATTGAAAAACTCACTTCTCCATGTGGGGCCCTCTAAAAAACCGGCCACCCCCCTTTATCCTCCATTTTTGGTTTTCTTTTATCTTCATTTATGATATCATACTACTATTTGAGGCTTATGTCATCAAGTCTCATTTTGGGCCACCCATTGGGCCATCACTTAGGCTTTGACTTGGGCTCCCTACAAGGCTTGCTAGGGCTTGGTATGGACTTTGGTTTGGGCCTTAATAATTCCTTTCCTGGACTACCTGAAATAGCAATATGCTAGGGTTTGTCGACTAGGTCATTTAATCAACGTCTTTTCGACCTTTAACAAAATTTACTAGCTTGTTTGCATAATTTATTTAAGCCATCATATTTTATCATATGAGGCTATCATTTCAAGCTTAGTTAGTTAGTAACATAAGCTTAACTTAATAAATTCTTATCTCTTGGCTTTCCTTTTTGTTCCATCAATTTCCTTAACTCAATTAGCCCTAATTGGCTTGAAAACTCTTATCGTTCGATCGACAATTTATTACACATATATCTATCCATATTCATACAAGCACTCTATATTAGTCCTACTAATTAATCATTTAATGATCATTAATCTCTTCATTTTCCATTCAAGGCCAACATTCAAGCTATGTTAATTCATAACATAAGCTTATCTTATTTTTCCTTAATCAACTTAGTTAATCATTCACCTTGGCTTCCTTCCTTGGTCAATATAAAATAAATTGACTAACTTGCTTAAATATCATTATATATACATATTCACACATATATTCAAAACAATTCCTCATAGAAATGCATTTCATTATCATTTTAATTTAAAATAACATTTATTATAACACGTAGTATTTCCGGTCATTACAAATAATGTGGTGTCTACCCTACCTCTAGTGAATCCTTTTTCAATAAAAAAATAGTTAATGTTTCGTACCATGCCCTAGGTACTTGCTTTAAACCATAAAATGCTTTATCTAGTCTATAAATATAATCAGAAAGGATTGGATTGACAAAACATGGGGGTTGTTCGACATAAACCTCTTCCTAAAGTTCTCCATTTATAAATGCACTCTTGACGTTCATTTGGAAGACTTTGAATTTCATGTGAGCAACATATGTAAGGAACATTCAGATAGCCTCCATTCTAGAAACAGGAGCAAAGGTCTCATCATAGTCGATCCCTTCTTCCTGCGAATATCCTTTGGCCACCAGTCTTGCTTTGTTCCTTGTAATCACCCCATCTTCATCCATCTTGTTCCATAAAACCCATTTAGTACCGATGACTGAATGATCTTTTGGTCTTAGGACTAACCTCCAAACTTTGCTTCTTTCAAACTGCTTCAGCTCCTCTTTCATAGCTTCGATCCAGCTAGAATCTTCCAAGGCTTTTTCGATCTTTTTGGGCTCTATCTGAGAGAAAAAGCTTAGGAAGAAGCATTCATTCTGAGTAGCCAACCTTGTCCTGATCCTTGCACTGGGATCACCAATGATCAGGTCTTGGGTGTGATCTCTTGCCCATCTGCTTCCAGTTGGAACATCGGTCATTGTGCCCTCCTGTTTGAGTTCTTCAAGCTCTAGTAAATGATCAGTTGAGTCTTCAATTTGTAGAGTCTCCATCTCTGGTACTATGAACTCTACAATTTCCTTCTCCAACACTATGATCGTCAAGTCTGGCTCTAGGGTTTAAGATTCTTCGATCGTAGGGTTCTCATGCTCTTCGATCACTAGGTCTTACTCTACGATCTCATCAAATGATATAACTTTCTTTGGTTCTCCTAAGTCAAATTCGTCGAAGGTGACATGGATAAAGACTTCAACAATTTCTTGTTGAACACTCTGTATGCTTTGCTATCTATAGAGTTTCCAAGAAATATCCCTTCGTCTGACTTGGACTGGAACTTAGTCAGATATCTCTTCCCATTGTTGAGGATATAACACGCATAGCCAAAGACATGAAAGTAACTGATGTTGGGCTTCCTTCCTCTCCATAACTCGTAGGGCATCTTCTTGAATGTAGAGTGAATCAATGATTTATTTTGAGTATAGCAGGTAATGTTGACAGCTTCAGCCCAAAAATATTCAGGGATACGGGCTACTACTAGAAGTGTCCTTCCTGCCTCTATGAGAATTCTGTTCTTCCTCTCAGCTACTCTATTTTGTTGTGGAACTCTCGGAGTTGAAAAATTATGATAAATGACGTTGTCTTCACAAAACTTATCTACTTAAGAGAAGTTGAATTCCCTTCCATGATCACTTTTTATGGCTTTAATCTTTTCACCCTTCTCATTCTCGACCAACTTAAAAAATTTGATCAGTTGAGAGTCGGTTTCGTCCTTAGAGCTTAGGAAGAATACCCATATGAATCTGGTGAACTCATATACTATCACTAGTGAGAATCTTTTTTCTCCAAGGCTGATAGTTGGGATAGGCACGAAGAGATCTATATGAAGCAGCTGTAGGGGCCTATCATTGGAGTTAACTGTCTTGCTTTTGAATGAGCTTTTTATCTGCTTTCCTAGCTGACATATTTTGCAGGGTCTTTCTTTGACGAAGTTGAGCTTTGGTAACCCTGAGACTATATCTTTGGAGGCAAGCTTTGATATGCTCTTGAAGTTCAAGTAGGATAATCTTTGACGCCACAGCTAGCTAACATCTTCTGATGATTTAACAAAGAAATAGGTTGTCTGTGACGCCCCCAAATTCGGGTCTCAAACACCTGGATTTGGTCATCACAATCCAATACAATCATTCACCACTAAACAACACACAATAACTAAATGCAGAATAAAATAAACGTATGTCGTTCATTCAAAAGGTGTTACTAGTCCCAAGATTCGATAACCTTAATACAGGAATACAAATTTACCCTAGTACAGTATTTAGGGTTTAAATAACAATAGAAATTCCTTAACTATGCATGAATTAAAATACAGGCACTAGTAGACTAATACTTCATCTTTTCCTTGCCCTTGTCTTTTCCTGAGGTCTCGGGCTTAACTGCAATAAGATTCATGATATAGCAAGGGTGAGCAACTAGTTTGCCCAGCAAGTTTAAATAACGGCAAGGAATGATACATATCATGAATGAAGGAGATATCTAGAATTGATTCAACAATGAGAATAACGAAAGCAAGAAAAATAACTGCTTTTAAAATAAACGATAGTCAATACAGACCATGAACAATACACTTCCAATGAAATTAATAGCTAATTGATCCTTTGGTTACTGGCTTAGAAATACGTACTCGAGGGGATCAACATCTAGTACACTATGTGTATGCATAACATTTAATTTCTGTTCTTGTATCTTATATTTAGATATATGGGGTACTCCCCTATATTTTTGGGGTGTTCATATTAGTCCAAGAATCCGCACCTTCAATAGTTTGGAAAACTTTAACAAAATTTCAAGCAATTATCTGACCGAACAAGGGTTCAGACTTAATCTAAAACAGTACATAAATTATAGAACTTTAAATAATGTATAAGTCCAAGACTGTACGAACTCAAGTGCACCAAGTGCGAGTATCAATAATTATCATAGAGGTGGAATAATTGTAAAGTAATTAGACCACTTAAAGCATGCTTGGAAATAAGGTTCAAGCTTAAACAAATAACTTGCAATACAATAATATCCTGCTCGAATATAATTTGAGTAGGGTTAAGGGACTTGCTCAATAAGTAGAGAACTTGCTCAATGTAAAAGTTGAGTAAGATGGAACTTGCCTGTTAGCTCAGCTACAATAATCTAGCTTTATACGACTCCCTTCAATGGACCTAACATTAACCACGTTGATCTATTAATTAGCCGCGTATAATAGCATATGGATACGCTTACCCATGTTATTTATTTGACACACAAGTCAACCACATAGCGTACATAGTTTAATAAACCATCATTACTTCTATAAGACATTAATGAACCTCAGGTATTCGATTAACAGTATTTTCTTAAGTGTTAAACACTAATTAAACCTTAAACAATTTATTCATGTGTCATCTAAATCCTATTTATTATATTGATTCTATCTTCATTTAATTATTATTTAACCTTAATTAAATAAAAATCAATTATCTGCCTTTAGTTATTCATAAATAATAACTAACTGTGTTTATTTATTATTCAAAATTAATAATAAATAATTTTCTATTAACCTCGTTCGCTTAGTGATTATCTAATAGTAATCAAGTAATTAATCAACTACTTATCCTTATTTAACATTAATTAAACAATGTCTAATTATTTATCCTTACTTATTATTTAATATTAATTAAATAATAAATAATTAACTTAACTGCAATTATACATAATTATTATTTAATATTGATTAATAATAATTAACTAATTATTAATTAACATTAATTAAATAAGAATTATTAATTATTAATTAAATTAAAATTGTTAATATTTAAATTGCACGACCCAAGCCGATCTGGTCTGACCGACCCGACCTAGGCCTGACAGGGCACTGGCGCTGTGGCGCCAGGCTTATAACTTCTAGACTTAGTCGCAGTTCTCCTCTTCCTTCCATAATAGACAATGAAATCAGAGATCATTTGCGTGCCAACTCCCTCCCTTCAGATTGCTTTTCCCAGCAGTACTCCATCTCTATACTAATTTAATCGGAAGTTTTTAGCAACTGTGTTCTTGAAGACAGAGTCCTAATTTATAGCAGACTCAGTAACCATGCCAAGCTTTTGTCCAAATTGGTTAACCAGCGGGAACAAGAAGAAGATGATGGGCAAGGCAGCTGATCACACAACCCATATCTTCAGCCAGGATTTGCATTAGCAGAAATCCGGCAAGAAATCCCGCAAGAAATCCATACGCGGCTAAGGATGGGTTTTACTGTTAATCCCAACTTATTTTATTTCAATTCTCTCTTCCTAAATTGCAGACCACATTTGGAAAGTAAATGGCATATGTCCCAAATTAATGTTACTTAGTTAATTAAATAAGCCATACAATATAAATCCAATTAATTTAGTATACCATAATTCCCTAATACAAGATTCAAGTAAATGGTTAAATTAGTTAATTAAATAACTAATCTAGTCCGTTAGTATTAAACTACCAAGTAGACTATTAATCATTAATGTTAATATTGTTCACATTAATTAATACTTATATTAATTAATTTATGCGATTTAATTCCCCACACTATATTCAATTAAATTGAATATTTAATTAATCGGCACTTAATTAATTCTTTAATATTAAAACTGTAGGGCTAGTCCACTAATTTAAATAAATCATTAGTGACTCCCTTTATTGACCTTGGCAACTACGCGAAGTCACATAATCACATAACCAATAAAGCACACAAGATTTAAATAAGGATACAAAGCTAGCTCATAATAAAAATTAAATTTATATTTAATTAATAATGGAGTTTAAAAATTCACGGTCATTACATCCTCTCTCCCTTATAAAAATTTCGTCCTCAGAATTGAAAATAAGGTCACTCAAATAACTGCAGATAATTCGCCTTCATCTTCACCTCGAGTTCCCACGTAGCTTCCTCAACTGCATGATTTCTCCAGAGAAGTTTAACGGAATGAATGATCTTATTCCTTAGCTTCTGTTCCTTCCTATCGAGTATTTGGATAGGAATCTCTTCGTATGATAAGTCCTTCTCGACTTGAATTAGTTCGTAGGATATAACGTGCTTGTAGTCTAGTTCGTAGGGTCGCAACACTGACACATGAAACACATTGTGAATGTGCTCAAGTTCAGGAGGTAACGCTATCTCGTACGCCACTTCACCGACTCGCCTCAAAATCTCGAACGGTCCTATGAACCTAGGGCTCAATTTTCCTTTCTTTCCAAAACGGATCTTCCCTCTCCAGGGAGATACCTTCAAGACCACAAAACTCTCCACTTCGAAGTCTCGCTCCTTACGATGTAGATCAGCGTACTTTTTCTGACGGTCTTGGGCTGCTACCAGGCGGTTCCTGATCAGCTTCATCGTACCTGCTATCTGCTACACCATCTCAGGTCCTAATAGTCTACGCTCGCCTACATCATCCCAGCACAACGGTGTTCGACACCTCCTACCATATAGTGCTTCGTACGGTGGCATACCGATACTAGCGTGATAACTATTGTTGTAAGCAAACTCCACCAGTGGCAAGTGATCATCCCAGCTGCCCTTTAAGTCCATCCCGACGGCTCGGAGCATATCCTCCAGAGTTTGAATCGTTCGCTCGCTCTGGCCATCAGTTTGAGGATGATACGCTGTACTTAACCTCAACTGCATTCCCATTCTGTCCTGTAAACTTCTCCAGAAATTTGATGTGAAGCACGGATCTCTGTCGGACACAATAGACACCGGCACTCCATGTCGTGATATAATTTCTTTCACATACAGCTTTGCTAACTACTCCAGATTGTACCTGATCTTAATCGGTAGAAAATGAGAAGACTTGGTCAGACGATCTACAATTACCCAGATTGCGTCTAGACCCTTTTGTGTCAGTAGCAGACCCACCACAAAGTCCATGGTGATGTGCTCCCACTTCCATTTTGGAATCTCTAATGGTTGCAGCAGTCCACTCAGTTGCTGGTGTTCTGCTTTAACTCATTGGCATGTCAGACATCTGCTGACGCACTCTGCTACCTCCCTTTTCATATTTGGCCACCAAAAATATGGCTGCAAATCCTGATACATCTTCATGCTACCGGGATGTACTGAGTACCTTGTACTGTGGGCTTCTTGGATAATCTCTTCTCTTAACTCCGGTTTCAATGGTACCCAAATCCTTCCTTTAAATCTCAGCAACCCTGTACTATCAATCTTATACTTGAGTTCTTCCCCTTTGGAAATTCGCTTCCTTATACCATCGCATTCTTCATCCTTTTCCTGAGCCTCTTTTATTTTATCCCATAAGGTCGGACTCGCTGTCAATGCACATAATTGCTCATTTGACTCTCTCGGATACTTGATCTCCAACTCGAGTCGTTCAAAATCCCTTATCAACTCTTCCTGAGTGGATAACTTCAACAACTTCTCTCTGCCTTGTCTGCTTAAGGCATCGGTCACAACATTTGCTTTGCCCAGATGGTACAGAATCTCACAGTCATAATCCTTGATCAATTCTAACCATCAGCGCTGCCTCATGTTTAGCTCCTTCTTAGTGAAGAGATATTTTAGACTTTTGTGATCCGTATATATCTCGCACTTCTCTCCATATAGGTAGTACCTCCAAATCTTCAAGGCGAAAACTACCGCGGCCAACTCCAGGTCATGAGTCGGGTAACCCTTCTCGTAGTCCTTCAGCTGACGTGACGCGTATGCAATGACCTTGCCATGCTGCATCAACACATAACCAAGACCTTTGTGTGATACATTGCTATACACTACAAAACCTCTAGTGTTGTCTGGTAAAGCCAACACCGGTGCTTGGCTAAGTCTCTTCTTCAGCTCCATAAAACTCCTTTCGCATTTCTCCGTCCAAACGAACTTAACTGCCTTCCTGGTAAGGTTGGTTAATGGCGAGGCTATCTTTGAGAAATCCTGGATGAATCTCCGATAGTATCCCGCTAACCCTAGGAAACTCTTGATCTCTGTAGGCGTCTTCGGTTGTTCCCAATTGATAATGGCTTCTACTTTTGTTGGATCAACCAAAACACCATCCTTATCAATGACGTGACCTATGAACTGCACCCTCTACAACCAAAACTCACACTTAGTAAGCTTTGCGTACAACTTCTCTCTTCTGAGAGTCTCCAATACAATCCTTAAATGTTCAGCATGCTCCTCCTCTGTTTTCAAATACACCAAGATGTCATCGATGAATACGACTACGAACTTGTCCAAGTACTGCTTGAACACTCTGTTCATCATATCCATGAATGTCGCTGGTGCATTTGTCAGTCCAAATGAGAGTACCAGAAACTCGAAATGTCCATAACGAGTTCTGAATGCCGTCTTCGGGATATCCTCCAGTCTCACCTTTAGTTGATGATAGCCCGTTCTTAAATCAATCTTTGAAAAGTATTTCGCTCCCTTGAGTTGATCAAACAGATCATCAATTCTGGGCAACGGATACCTATTCTTAATCGTGACTTTGTTCAACTCGCGATAGTCGATACAAAGCCTCATCGAACCATCCTTTTTCTTTACAAACAGAACTGGTGCTCCCCATGGGGACCCGCTCGGTCTCATATAACCCTTATCTAACAGTTCTTGCAGTTGCACCATTAGCTCTTTCATCTCTACTGGTGTCATTCGGTATGGTGCCTTGGATATCAGTGTCGTCCCTGGTACCAAGTCAATCACAAATTTTATCTCTCTATCTGGCGGCAGTCTGGGAATTTCATCTGGGAAGACATCAGCGAATTCCCTTACGACAGGTATCTAACTCAGTTCATCCTTGACTCGCTGAGTATCAACCACGTGAGCTAAATACCCTATGCAACCTTTTCTAAGCAATCTCCTTGCTTGCATCATCGTCAGACAACAAGATTGTCTTGGCGATTTACTACCATAGAATACCACCTTTGACTTATCTAGAGTCTGCAGGTGTACACACTTCTTCTTACAGTCGATGACTGCTCCGTGACTTGATAACCAATCCATCCCAAGGATTACGTCAAACTCCCCCAAACAAATTGTTATCAAGTCCACGCCGAGCTCAAATCCTCGCAATCTGATGCAACAATTCCTATGAATGTATTCTACGGGGATAATCTCTTTATTTGCTACTTCTATGTTCATAGGGTGCTCTAACCTTTCACGAGGTAAGTCTAACCTTCTAGTAAATTCTTCAAAAATAAAAGAGCGGGTAGCACCCGAATCACACATATGCATCTATTTCATTGATTGGGATGATACCTGACACTACGTCTTTGGACTCTACTGCATCCTTGACGGTCATGTTGAACGTGCGTGTCGTTGGTCTGTTAGCTTGACTGGCTGACCCTCCAATGCTAGACCTGTTATTGTGATTGTTGTTATTGTTGCGGTTGTCGCTAGCTGCATCACCCCTCCTCTTCGGGCAGTCTTTGATCTGGTAGTCTGGGGCTCCACACGAGAAAGACCCTCCCTTCTGCCAATTCGGACACTGAGGAGCCAGGTGCCCTGGTTGTCCGTAACGATAACAAACACTTCTCCGTTTCATACACTCCCTTGAGTGATTCTTTCCGCAGTTGCTGCACTTTCCACTTGACTTGGCCTCTCCCCCGGACTTGTTGCCTCTGGAGGATTAGCTTTCCATCCATTTATGCTTATTGGGGTTGCTGCCTCCACTGCTTCCCCCTTTCGGCCCTTCCTGACCGGCCTTCTTTTCCTGTTTAAAACGTGCTATGGCTTCATTTCCTCCTTCCGCAATGATAGCCCTTTCTAGTAGTTCAGAGAAATTCTTAATATTTAACACAGCGATGGTTTTTTGCACCCACGACTTCAATCCCAACTTGAACCTTCTTACCTTCCTAGCCTCCGTGTCCACCTGATGTGGAGCGAACCGGGCTAACTCGTTAAATTTCGCTGCGTACTCTGCGACCGTCATGCCACCTTATTTCAGTTCCAGAAACTTAACCTCCATATCCTGTTGCGTATTCTCCGGGAAGTAATTCTCGAAGAATAGCTCCTTGAATTTGTCCCAAGGGATAACTCCATCGCCCGCTCGCCCTTTATTGGCTTTCCACCAATAATTAGCTTCGCCCTTCATCATGAACGTGGCAAATCCAATTTTCTGCTCCTCGGCCACTCGTGCGACCTCGAAGACTTTCTCTATCTCTTTAACCCAAGTTTGTGCTTCTATTAGGTCGAGAGTTCCCTTGAACTTGGGTGGTCCAACCAGTTTGAAATCCTTAAAGTTGGCCACGTGAAGCACTGGCTGGGGTGCTAGTTGTCTGCTGGTGGGGGTCTAGCCTGTATAGCCTCGGCCAACAGTTCAACGAATACTCTCATGGGGTCAGGTTGATCTCCAACCTCACTTTCTGACTCAGCGACACGTTGGTTGCGGGGTTTACCTCTTGGCAGCATTATGATCTGCTAAAGAACAAATCTTAGGCTTTCGCTCATTATATTACGCTTTTCGCACTATGTCGGTTAAGTCAACATTCAATAGTAAAAGCATCTATTAAACACATTTGATTCAAAAGGAAATAACTGCATTTATATTCATATACTGATATTTTAATACAGACTGACTCAACATTTGGCATACTACTATAAATGCTCAATGGCACCAACTACCTACTGCTAGCTATCCTTTATTTAGCAAAAAGGTGAGGATTCCCTACTACCTACCCCTCTATTAGAACAAAAGTTGGGGTTGACTACCATTCTAAGCATACAACAAGGCATCAGAATTTTCATCATAAATCTGTCCCTATTAAACAAAAGTGGGAGTCACTACTACGACCAAGTAAATACAAAGGTACTAGACCAACAAGTCAATATCTGCTACGGTGGACTGCCCAACGAAGTGCTCGTCGAGCCAACCGATCAACCACTCGGCGTCTGATCATGCGCCGACTACTGCCCTCCTCCTGAGGGTATCTTCTGACTCGGTCCTGCAGTCTAGCCACTGTCGTACATATAGCATACTCTAAGATATCAATCCTAGCGGATCAATCTCGAACCTCCCCCTCTAGCACATCCACCCTTGTGGCTGCGCAAACCCAGAACTCCTGTACCCGAATCCTGTCTGCCTGCTCCAAGTCTCGCTCAGCCCTGATGATCTGTAGAACTGACTGCAGCTCCACCTCCTGGCATCCGACTGCTCTACTGCTTGCCTCAGCTGACTGTTTTGCAACATTAGCTGCTACACTGTGGGGCTCAACTGGGGTGTAGCATCTTCTAACTGCTGAATCTGAGCCTTCAGCTCAACTACCTGGAACTGCAGTGAGTACGTCTCTGCCTTATACTGCTCTTCCATCTCCTGATGGACAGAATTCTCCTCCTCTAAGTGTGCAATACTAGCATTCTGTTACTCGATAATCTGCTCCTGCTCTATTATGGGACTGGCATAGTCCCCGAGCAAGTCATCCTGAAAGGTGTGGAACACCAGAGATCCCTCCCCGGGTACCTCTTCAGTAGCTCCACCTATCTCCATATCCACTGGGTCCTCCTCAAACTCAATATCCCTATCCTGACTGCCGGATCTCGACACTCCGCCTGTGACAGGCTCAACCAAATCCATCAAGTAGTCCTCCTCTGACCCGGACCCACTCAATGGTACCACTGGGGCAACTGGTGCATAGCTTACCAGCTGCTCCATAACAACGGGTATGTCAGTGAATACCTCCTCCTCTCGGACTCCACTGGTCTTTCCTACGGCAACCATCCTACAAACACACAAAACTAACATTAGTACAGCAATAAAATATATTCATTGAAGGAATGAAGTTATATTTCATTGGGTACTACTTGACTCGATGAATTTCCCAATTCATCAAAAAACCAAATATGATAAATCTCCTTGATTTATCCCCTAATGACTCAATATGAGTTTAATATTAAGGTTATAACCTAGGTTTTGCAATCCTAACGTTTATAACCTACAACTCTGATACCAACCTATGATGCCCCCAAATTCAGGTCTCAAACACCCGGATTTGGTCATCACGATCCAATACAATCATCCACCACTAAACAACATACAATAACTAAATGCAGAATAAAATAAACGTATGTCGTTCATTCAAAAGGTGTTACTAGTCCCAAGATTTGATAACCTTAATACAGGAATACAAATTTACCCTAGTATAGTACTTTAGGGTTTAAATAACAATAGAAATTCCTTAACTATGCATGAATTAAAATACAGGCACTAGTAAACTAAAACTTCATCTTTTCCTTGCCCTTGTCTTTTCCTGAGGTCTCGGGCTTAATTGCAATAAGGTTCATGATATAACAAGGGTGAGTAACTAGTTTGCCCAACAAGTTTAAATAACGGCAACGAATGATACATATTATGAATGAAGGAGATATCTGGAATTGATTCAAAAATGAGAATAACGAAAGCAAGAATAATAACTGCTTTTAAAATAAACGATAGTCCATATAGACCATGAACAATACACTTCCAATGGAATCAATAGCTAATCGATCCTTTGGTTACTGGCTTAGAAATACATACTCGAGGGGATCAGCCTCTAGTACACTATATGTATGCATAACATTTAATTTCTATTCTTATATCTTATATTTAAATACGTGGGGTACTCCCCTATATTTTTGGGGTGTTCATATTAGTCCAAGAATCCGCACCTTCAATAGTTTGGAAAACTTTAACAAAATTTCATGCAAGTATCTGACCGAACAAAGGTTCAGACTCAATCTGAAACTGTACATGAATTATAGAACTTTAAATAATGTACAAGTCCAAGACTGTACGAACTCAAGTGCACCAAGTGCGAGTATCAATAATTATCATAGAGGTGGAATAATTGTAAAGTAATTAGATCACTTAAAGCATGCTTGGAAATAAGGTTCAAGCTTAAACAAATAACTTGCAATACAATAATATCCTGCTCGAATATAATTTGAGTAGGGTTAAGGGACTTGCTCAATAAGTAGAGAACTTGCTCAATGTAAAAGTTGAGTAAGATGGAACTTGCCTGTTAGCTCAGCTACAATAATCTAGCTTTATACGACTCCCTTCGATGGACCTAACATTAACCACGTTTATCTATTAATTAGCCGCGTATAATAGTATATGGATACGATTACCCATGTTATCTATTTGACACACAAGTCAACCACATAGCGTACATAGTTTAATAAACCATCATTACTTCTATAAGACATTAATGATCCTCAGGTATTCGATTAACAGTATTTTCTTAAGTGTTAAACACTGATTAAACCTTAAATAATTTATTCATGTGTCATCTAAATCCTCTTTATTATATTGATTCTATCTTCATTTAATTATTATTTAACCTTAATTAAATAAAAATCAATTATTTGCCTTTAGTTATTCATAAATAATAACTAACTGTATTTATTTATTATTAAAAATTAATAATAAATAATTTTACTATTAACCTCGTTCGCTTAGTGATTATCTAATAGTAATCAAGTAATTAATCAACTAATTATCCTTATTTAATATTAATTAAACAATGTCTAATTATTTATCCTTACTTATTATTTAATATTAATTAAATAATAAATAATTAACTTAACTGCAATTATACATAATTATTATTTAATATTGATTAAACAATAATTAACTAATTATTAATTAACATTACTTAAATAAGAATTATTAATTATTAATTATTAATTAAATTAAAATTGTTAATATTTAAATTGTACGACCCGAACCGATCCGGTCTGACCGACCCGACCCAGGCCTGACACGGCACTGGCGCTGCGGCACCAGGCTTATAATTGGACTCCACGCTGTGGAGTGAGTCCCATCCTGGTTCTGGCCCGGTGCTGCCACGTGGCGACGCTGCGGCGTGAGATTAAGCAGCAAGATTGACGTTGCGGCGTCATGGCCCTTAGGCGTGACGTTGCGGCATGACGCTGCCGCTGCGGCGCCAGGCCCCTTAATCGCAATGCTGCGGCGTCATTCGCTAGTGCTGTAGCGTGACGAACCAAAGTTCGTCTTCTCCGTTTTGTTAACAACAGTTTTCTTCGAATTTTATTATTAATAATATTTACCAAGCCTGCATAACTCAACATTATCCCTTTATTACCATTAATGATGAGTTTTAAATGCCCAATGGGAGAAATAAATTATAAGCACAATGCAGAGCATTCGTCAATGTCTACAGTAATAGGGAAATGCTTACCTTCTACTAGACTTAGCCTCAGTTTTCCTCTTCCTTCCGTAATAGACAATGAAATCAGAGATCATTTGCGTGCCAACTCCCTCCTTTCAGATTGCTTTTCCCAGTAGTACTCCCTCTCTATACTAATTTAATCGGAAGTTTTTAGCAACTGTGTTCTTGAAGACAGAGTCCTAATTTATAGCAAACTCAGTAACCATGCTAAGCTTTTGTCCAAATTGGTTAACCAGCGGGAACAAGAAGAAGATGATGGGCAAGGCAGCTGACCATACAACCCATATCTTCAGCCAGGATTTGCATTAGCAGAAATTCAGCAAGAAATCCATACGCGGCTAAGGATGGGTTTTACTGTTCATCCCAACTTATTTTAATTCAATTCTCTCTCTTGCTAACTTGCAGACCACAGTTGGAAATTAAATAGGATATGTTCCATAATTCTTGTCCCAAATTAATGTTACTTAGTTAATTAAATAAGCCATACAATATAAACCCAATTATTTATTATACCATAATTCCCCAATACAAGATTCAAGTAAATGGTTAAATTAGTCAATTAATTAACTAATCTAGTCCGTTAGTATTAAACTACCAAGTAGACTATTAATCATTAATGTTAATATTGCTCATATTAATTAATACTTATATAATTAATTTATGCGATTTAATTCCCCACACTATATTCAATTAAATTGAATATTTAATTAATTGACACTTAATTAATTCTTTTAATATTAAAACTGTAGGGCTAGTTCACTAATTTAAATAAATCATTAGTGACTCCCTTTATTGACCTTGGCAACTACGCGAAGTCATATAATCACATAACCAATAAATCACACAAGATTTAAATAAGCATACAAAGCTAGCTCATAATTAAATTAAATTTATATTTAATTAATAATGAAGTTTAAAAATTCACGGTCATTACATTGTCTCGATTGGACTTAGCTCAGCAAGATTAACCACATACACGTTGCCTTCCCTAGTTCTAGTCAGCTTTAATAAGTTTGATTCCAGGTCTCGAACTTGACACTGGTTGTTGAGGAAGATGACTTGATATCCTTTGTCGCACAGTTGGCTGATACTTAACAGTGTGCTTCAATCCTTCAACGTACACTACTTTGCTAAACGATACTGCACCATTACCAATCGAGCCATATCCTTGAGTTTTTCTAGAATTTGTATCTCCAAAGAAAACTGCAGGACCATCTTTTTCCTTAAAGTTCGACAGAAGAACCTTATTGCTAGTCATGTGCCTTTAGCATCCACTATCGAGATACTAAATAGAACTAGTGGAACTCTGTACCCCATTGATGTCAATTTCTTGATGATTAGTGGTGTTGTCATTGTCTGCTTCTATGGTCATTAAGCACAGATTGGCCACATGAGGTCCTTCATCTTCACTTAACTTAAAGCTCGAGTCATTCTCCGAATCACTCTATGATCCTTCAGTTACAAAACCTTTATCTTTCTTTTGAAACTTCTTATAACATTTGAACTCTTTCTTTGGAGCTTACTTCTTTTTGTCCTTCTTCAGCTCTTCTCGGAGGGGCTTGGTGCACTCTGCGATATAAGGACATGGCTTCTTGCAGTTGTAGCATATGTGCTTGACATGATCTCGGCTGCTACTATTATTGTTGTTGGAGTACCTTCTTGGCCTACTATTTCTGCCTTTTTGCATGAACTTTCTCGATCTTTTGGCCAGCAACGCAATATCTTCATCATCGTCTTCATCATCATCATCATCATCATCATCATCAGAATCTGCTTCAACTAAGGCTTTGGAGGTTACTTTTGACACTTTGAGTGCAACTCCTCTTTCTTTTTTCTTGCCTTTTGAGATAGTCTCTACCCGCTAGTTTAGCTCCAGCTCATAGGTAAGGAGATTACCATAGAGCTTCTACACTATCATCTCATGTAGATTCTTTGATTCCTGAATTGCAGTGGTTTTAGCATCCCACTTGCTAGGTAGTGCCCTCATAAACTTGATGTTGAGGTCCTTGTTTGGGTAGACCTTTCTAAAAGTTCTTAGAGAGTTGAGCAGCATATTAAATCTCTCTTATATGTAATTGTTATGTTCTCCCCCGGCACGTGAGAGAACATTTTATACTGCTGGGTCAGCAGGGACTTCTTATTCTCCCTGACTTCTTCGGTACCTTCATACATAACCAACAAGGCTTCCCAAACTTCCTTAGTTATTTTGTAGTTTATGACATTTTCGAATAACTCATCTTCTAGATCCATGAATAGGATGTTCTTAGCCCTCTTATCCAGTTGCACTAATTTCTTCTCCATATTCGTCCACTCTGATCTTTACTTTACTGCCACCTTGTTTATATCATCTATTGTTGGTGCAAGCTTTGTTGGTACATAAGGCCCACTAATTATTACATCGAACAAGTCTACATCGATAGCGTCCATGTACGCCTGTATACGAACCTTCTAGTTAGCAAACTTATCTTTATTGCAAAGGGCTAGCTTGTTTCCACCCACCAAGCTCAGAACTGGTTTTATTTTGTGTCATTGATCAACTCAAGCGATTTAAGCTTAGATTCTGAGAACCTGCTCTGATACCACTTATTATTTCCCAGAGGCACTAAGAGATTTAGAAGGGGGTTGAATAGATCCTTTAAAACCTTTTCTTTTAAAGGCATTATTACTAGATTATAAATTAAATAGATTTAATTATGCACAATAGAATATTAGTTCGAAAAACCACTTCAAAGATTTAAAGAAAATCTTAGCCTCTGAATTTAGTTCACTTGTGGAATTAAGTCACAAACAGATAAAAAAAATGCAAAAATATAAGAGCTGGAAAATAAATGACACTGGAAATTTTTAAGTGGTTTGGAGTATAATAACTCCTAGTCCACTCTTCTACTCCACGAGTAGGAAATCCACGAAGGATGCAGGGCGATCATAAGATCTATTACAACGATAAATCAATAAGATTCCTTCAAGCCACTCAGACTTGACAGATGTCACTAAGACACAGAGTCACTAAGACCAGTTCATTAAGAACTCTTCAAGTCACTTAGACTTGGTAACAACAGGTCACTAAGACTAATGAATCACAAGAGATGAGGTGATTTTTTGAGGTGTTACTAAGTGGCGTTATGCACAACTTCTAAAAGACTTAGTAGCAGAACAAGTCGTTCTTTTTTATAAAGTAGAGTTCTTGAGACTTGAGCAGAGGTTCAGCTTGTAATTCGTGATTCGTTATTTTTGGATTGAACCTTTGCACCCTTTTATAGAGGACCTCGAGATTTTCCCGTTAAAAGTTATCGTTGCTCATTTAATGCTCCGATCCTAAAAGATCTCTAATTGTTAACTTTCAGAGAGGACGTGTCAACTTGCTTTTGGCTCTAATAGGTTACATCAAACTTTTGGAGTACCAACTACGTAGGTGATGTCACATCGCCAAACTAGTTGTTAGACATAACTCGATCTGATCTTCATTTTAAACTTAAAATAAACAGTAACCATCTCGGAATCTTCACTCCATAAGTCTTCTCAATGTCAGTCCAATGTCAGTCCTGACATACTTTACGTTTTACCTGATCGTAGAGTTTTATGGATATCGTAGAGTATTTGGCTTGACTGACTCTACGATTTGCAAACTCTACGATCTGCTGTGAGGACCCTGTAGGGTTTCCGACAGATAAAAGCAGCAGAATTTAAAATTTTTAAAACTATTTCGAAACCCTAAAACAGGATCCATGCAAAAAAAAATTAATTCAGAGGTTTAGATTTGTTTTATCGATTATCCAAGCTTGAATGGAACGATGAAATTCTGGAACGGCTTCGAATCTCCAACGCAATCCAACAGAACTGCGTCTCTGCGGTATCCACACGAACGTCCCATAAATCATCACATGATCTGCAGCAAAGAGAACTCCGGTACTAGCCGCCAAGATCTAGATTTTCTCAAGTGTTGCTCTCAACTCTCTTTTCTAAAACGGCTAGGGTTTTGTTTTCTTTTTGGTTTCACGTAAACAAGACTGCTGATATATCAGATATATATAGCGTCAAAAAATAATTAAGAAAAACCCTAATCCTATTAGAAAAGTAAAATCCAAATATATATATATATATATATTATATTTTAATTAAGTCTTACTTAATTAATATACATATATACAAATTATCCTGTTAATTTAAATTCGTAATTTAAATACTATCAATCATATTGACATATTTAAATCTTTACAATTTAAATTAATTCTCTTTTAATTACGTTCTAAGTGTGTGACCCTATAGGTTATTATTATATTGGTAATAATTTTAAAAATCATATTATAAAATTATAAACAGTGAGTGGCATCTAGTAATGCATCAGAGCTACCCAAATAATAATAAGATCGATGATTCGATGCAACCTTTTTCGTGACTAATGTTTCAATGTAATTTAATCCTTTTAACCTTGACATCCTAGATTAAACTCAAGCCATGGAATGTGTCATACTCTTCATAATTTAATCTGAGTTTTTTTGATCAATGAGTAGACTATATCAAACAAATCACTATTTGAGCATGGCCATGCATTTCATAGTTCCACTCAATCAAGAGGCCTATGGATATCACCCCTAATATATAGGAGGGTTACCATCTAGATCACTCATATTGCTTACACGATTCATGATGTACCCAATAATCACCTTTATTATCTACCCTATTAAAGGTGACCTTTGATGATATCAAAGTACATGAATTCTCGTGTAGTAATATAGTGATTTCAGGTCGGAGGGCCATTACATCATTGTCACTATGAGAATTGCTTATGACACTTTGTATAATGCTCCACGTAGAATTCTCATGGTGGGTCTGTCCAGTACATTGTTCTCTAACATGTACCTATGCATTGACTTAATATCTCATATATTAATGACCAATGAGATTTGGCCATCAGTCAATCCACATACTAGTCTCAATGTATCATTGTTATCCCATTCTCAATGATACTCGACTAGGGACATTTAAGCGTAATGATACTAATTGTAATTATATAATCTCATGTTCAAGTCATATACTTGAAGCTATATAATTTGTATCATTATTCTAAGGACTTTTATTATGCTAACATTTATATAACACAGTAAATGAAACCATAATAAAATAATTCATTTATTCAATCGAATATTAAAAGAAATGTTAAGCAATTACATCAAAGAATTGGCCTCCAGGGCATAAACTCTAATAGTCCCGAGAAATCGTATAGCCGTGTAATTAGGTTTTCGATATTTCTATCTAATAAAATGATATTTTATGGATATTATTATGTGTAAATGTGATTATATGTGATTAAAGGTCGAATTATGACCTAGTATGTGGGTTATGTGATTATGTATAACTGTTGTTCTTTTGTAGACAAAATAAAAAATATTCGAGAAAAATGCTAAAACACTATTCATAAAACGCAGAAAACTCTTTTTTATTTTTTTGACTTTTTGAATTACGTCATAGCGTTTATTTGGAAAAGGGAGACATAATCTCTAATATAAATTTTACGGAAGAAAAATTTTACGGTTTGGCCAATTAGATAATTTAATTAGAAGTTAACTAGAAGAAAAGTAAATCGGGAAGTTAACCGAAAGGACAAAAGTCAAAAGGGCTTGTCCAAGGGGGAAGTATCCGGATGGGAGCATAGAGGGGACCAAAGTGAGACCAAAACTTACCATTTATAGTAAGTTTTGATTTTTCAAGCAAAGCATTTAATGCTCCCAACCACTTAACCAAAAAGTCCTTAATAAGCCATCATTTTGTTCCCTTCATTTAACTATAGTTAGCCAAATATGTTAGGTGATTAAGGATGATTAGGGGAGAGTTACTAAGAGTAAGGAAAAGGAAGGGGTTGACTAGAGAAGACCCAAAGTGGGTTGACCAACTTGTAAGCCTTGGAAAGTTGTTTTATATACCAACTTTTCATCTTGCCTAGCTCATTTGATTTCATTATTTCCCTAAGTAAGAAAGCAAGAGAGAAAAGAGAGAGAGAGAGAGAGAGAGAAAGAGGAGCACGGGCAGAGAAGAGGAGAAGAGGAAGAGGAGTCTAGCAAGCTTAAGCTATCCTCCATGAGCAAGAATAAGAAAGAAGAGAACTACAAGAGGTATAAAACCTAAACCCTAGCTTCCAATTCCTTTTCTTTTCAAGTTTTCATTGGAGGTTGTTGTGGTTGTTGGTTATGGTAGATCATGGAGGATCTAGAAGGCATAAGGTGGTTTATATATGCTTAAACTACTGGTAAATAACATGCAAAATGGAACAAAAATGAAAAATACAAACCTATGTATAAAGGATGGAAATTGACTAATTAGTGGACTGTTTTGGGGCCAATTTTTATAGTGCTCCAAAACTGAAAATTAAGTTCCAGGGTGTTGTATTATTCTCTTGTGAGTTAAAAACACCACCCAATTGGAATAAGGGTAAAGGCTTTTGTAACGAAGTCATGGCAATTTTTTTTGTAAACCATGTCAAAAGATGAAAAACCTAGTTTGTACACTGACTTTTGAGTCAGTTTTCTAGGTAGTTGAAGTTTTTAGAAATTCTATTTTTATAGGAATTGTGTAGTACGTAGAACAAGGAAGTCGTAGGCGTAACAGCGAACTCATTCCGACTTTAGATGAAGGAGTTATGACGTTTGGAAAAAGGTATGTCAAATCTGCCAAAGTAGAAAACTAGTCAACGAAGGTTTTTCGGGCCACTGTTTTGGCCTAATAATGAGTCTGAAAATTTTTTCCATTCGGGGGGATTTGTAGAGGATGTTACAAGCAAGAAAAAGGCGAGAATGGACTCATTCCGACTTAGAATGAGCGAGTTATAAGGTTCGGAAGGTTGGGGGTCAAGGCTGCCTGAGTAGTGGCTGAGCAGTGGCTGGGCGCAGCATGGGCGCGCGCGGCTGCCTGGGTGCTGGGGCCTCAGGATGGGGTGCGTCGGGGCCTCACCTGCTAGGCTGTCTGTCGAGGCCTCGCATGCTGGCCTGTCTACCAGGGCCTCAGTTGCTAGGGGCTGCTGGGCTGTCTGATAGGGGATTGTGAACAGGCATGTTGTCGGGCTGTTTTCGGATGTCGTGTGACGTCGAGCGACGTGGTGCTCATCGGGACGTGTCGAGGGACGCCGAGCGACGTGGTACATGTCGGGGCATGCTGGGCGACGTCGAGCATGTCGGGCGTGTCGCCGTGCCGTTTCGCGACGCTATGCGACATTTTTGACATTGTTCCAAAAACGTTCCAAGTTATAAAAGATAAATATTATAAAATGAATATAGACCATCGTAGGGGTCCATTAAGAGAGTTGTGGTGTAATATCCGGAAATAAATAAATAAATAAACATTTAAATTTATAATTTAAATATTTTAATTGGACTTTGTCTTTTATTTGGGTCAAACTAGTTATTTAATTTATGTGGGCTAATAAGAATTAATAAGTGATAGATAAATTAATTTGATTAAATTGGGCCTTAAAACTAATTTGATTTAATTTATATGTGGGTAATATTAAATCTTATTATAATTAAGAGAATTAATAAAATCTATTAATAAATAAATAAATAGTTAGACCTAATTTACTCAAGCATTACACCTAATACGTACCTGAAAGAAAAGAGAAACAAAGGAGGCGGCGACAAAGAGAACAGAAAGAAAGAAGCAAAAGCAGGTACCAAATTTCTTTCTTTTGCTTTCCTGTATATTTGACTATTGCGTCTCATCATCTTAGTTGCATATTTGAGATTTGAGGCTGGAAGGAACATATATATATGGAATACATATGTAAATGTAGGTATATGGCCCATGTGCTGAATTACTAATAATAAAATTTATATATATATATATATATATATAAGGATCATACATAGCCTGCAATTAAGACTTTTAAAAATGCTATCCTGGGGTTTTTTTTATGGCAGTTATATATGCATGTTATATAATGATTGATGATTAGAGGGTGTAGAGATTTAATGTTAATATTAAAAATATATATATATATACTAACATGTTGTTCAAATAATTTAGGTAACAGAATTTAATTTGGATGAATGCTCTTGTCCGATAATAAGTGACCCGCATGAATAGTATAATAATAATAAAATATAATAATAAGGCAATATAATTGGTTAATTGAAACATGACAGTAGTAACTATAAGATGTGAAAATATTGATGATTAACATAATTATAAAAGTTGATGACTATTAAATGTAATGTTATAACCTTATTAAACTTATAATTAATTAATTTATTCTTTTAATTAGTTCGGACGGAGGGAGTCTAAACGAGTCGAATTTGGAATATAAATTTCTGGGTATTACATTACTTATTCTAGGTACGGATTCTGTACTCTTTCAGCGAGACTCTTTTAATTTTAATTAGTTCAGTTTGTTCCCCATTTCGAAATTGGTTAATGTTTTACATAATTGTTTCATGTGAAATTTATTATGGTAGTTCATTTTGACATTGATATTTGGAACTCATATTTGTACTCTTAGACTAGTGCATCATGTCTAGAATTTATTTTGATGTATGTAGTAATGTACATGTTATTATATTTTTGGGAAACTTTGTGTTAATGATTCGTTCAGTTTAGCATGTACATATTAGAACCCTTGTGTTGATATTGTGTCGCGTGTGTTGTGGCATGGTATCTTTGTTAGAATATACCGTAGGGTATACCTGAGCTATAACCACCTGTGGGAGTACCACATACATGTCCTCTTAGTACCGAGACATGACACCTTCCGTGGAGGTGTAATTATATTAGTCCATGACGTCTCCGTTTTGTGCTCCGGTGGGAATTGGCCATTTGGTGATTTATTGTGAGAGGCGTATGGTTTGACCCTAGTTTTTTGTTTTGTTCTGTTCTGCGGATTGGTGATTTTTATGCCGAACACTGTTGGTCAATTTAGCAATCGATAAACACACACGTGCAAGTATACACGGTCCACAAGTAATATATGATAAGATATGAGTCGAACCCATAGGGATTTGTGACGAATAATAACCAAGTACCAATCGTATATCAATTTGATCTAATTTAAACGATGAAGATTTGAATTTTTGTTGATTAATTGAGTTCACAAGTCAAGTAATGAATAAAACGCAGTAAAATATCAAGATAGAAAGGTCTAAGATTACAATTTCCCCCAACACGTCATTTGAATCTCCTAACTCTCTTTTTTTAATCAGTTATATCATAGGAATTGACAACCGAGAAATCAAAACTTCATAAGAGCCTCTGTCGATGGTCAATCACGAATCTTCCTAAGTGGTGCATAGGTATATATCTATCCTATACACTATCAAGAGACTAATTTCAGGAATGATTAATAGACCCGTGTCACTAAATCTCATTAACCGTCCCCTCAATTACCAACTTTCACATCGGAAGTCATTAAGACTAGATTCTCAATTAGTTGCATGCAGTAATTAGGTATATGTCTATCCCAACTACTATTAAGATACCTATTTTTGCAGATAATTAATAAAACACACGTCACTTAATCCGATTAATAACCCACAACAATCTATACTCTCGCATCTTATTATAACTAGGTCTTAACCTATAATCCGTTCGTCAAGTTCATATAGGTTCCCAAGGTAATTACGGGCCAAGCAATTAATCTAGAAAGAAAGGGTTATGATAATCAATTCACAAATGAATAACTAAAATCAATTGAGAGAGAATTCAATTCAATTTAAGTGTTGGATTCCATTGCAATCTTAGAATAGAAGGTTAGTTCATGATAGCTACAATAAACATCAATTTCAATTTATACATTTTCAAATTCGAATTACAAAGGAGTTGAAAATCTAGAAATGAAACCATTTTTGAAGTTGTTCAGCTGTTGTTCCTTGGGTTGCTGTTGGTTTCTAGCTCTCCTCCTTAGTTTTACAATTCTTGTTGACTGAGTTCCTTGGCTTGTGGCTTGATTCAGCTTGATTTGTAACCTTTAGCCATGTTGTTTGATGTATTTTGTAGTCTCTCTATCTCTAGATAGCTGATATGAAGCTTAGAAGAGATTATATATAGCCTCCCACAAGAAACCCTAGCCAAAGTCGGACAAAATAGAGCTCAGATCGCACTATAACAATGTCAGAACGCACTCAGTCCAGAACTGGCGCAGCCTCCGTGGTTTGCGCGGAGGCCTCTGTGACCTCCCTGGATGCTGGCGCAGCCTCCGCGATTTGCACGGAGGCCTCCGTGGTAGTCACGGAGGCCTCCGTGGTAATCACGGAGGCCTCCGTGGCCTGCTACAGCTGGTGCCTATGTCAGCACTCTTGTGGCTTGGTCGACGCCGTACATGCCCAAAGCGCAAATGTCATCAACTTCAATATCGAGCGTCGCCAAACGCTAATTTCTAAAATAATACCATCCAAGTACGAATAACGAACCACGGGCATTAAGACATTACAAACCACGATCTGGACGACATTAACTTCAATTCCTACAAAACACAATAAGAATACATGAAAGCAATAGAAAACATATGAAAGTAATCTAAAACCATAATATCTAAAAATAAGATAAAAATACAATAAAACCATATAAAATACCCAAAGACTTACAAATTATCAAGACTAAAAGTACCTAAATTGTGTATATAAAACACACACATCAAATACCCCCAAACTTAAACCTTTGCTTGGCGCTAGAGATACAATAACTTGCTAGAATAAACATAATATGACAACTAACTTAGAAGGAAGACGACTCAAGAATTGGCCTCAAAGGAAGAAGATCAAAAGGGGCCCAAGAACAACGCAAAGTTACAATTTAACAAGATTTCTACGCTCACGGCTACTCAAGATCTCTGCAATGTGTGTGTGTGCGCGCTATCTGTTTATGTGAGTTAGGAAGGAGCTAACGCATGAACTTAATTTATGAGGGATTATACTATAAATCTACAAACTCAACATTACCTTGATAAGTACCAACAAGACATCCATATAAGAAAGGGGTTCCCAAGGGACTTATTGCAGTAATGAGTAATCACACTGGTGAGTGCGTTTTACGCTCCATCTCACCTTAGCTAAGCGTATGACCGTGCGATGTCTAATCACATTAGGGTATTTCGAGCTACCCATGTAACGAGTGTTTGATCAATGACTCCCAAACCAGATGACTTTAGGGCATTAGGTGTAAAAACACCCCTAAGGATCTATTAACTCAAGTAGCAATGGCCGCGTAATTAAACTTGGTCAACAAATAATAAAATTTTTTATTTTTTATTTTTTATTTTTTTATTTTTTTATTTTTTTATTTTTTTATTTTTTTATACCCCCAAACTTATATGAAAGTCTAAAATAAGCATGAAAGGCTTTTGACGTGAGTTCAGTACATTTCAAGCATAATCTCCCAAGCATTTAAGTAAATGAGATTTCTCCATACTAACTAACTAAACAATCACACTGTGTATGTGAAGAGCATAAACAACCAAGAGTAGGGTGGTTAGCCAAAATGTTAAGAAGTAACTAAGCATGCTCAAGCCTTAGTTTAGATAAAAACACAATAACCAGCAAAATATCATTGGCCATTCTTGTAGCACAACACGACTTAGACAAAATAAAATAACTAAATTATACTACCACACCCCCAAACTGAAAATAAACATAGTCCTCAATGTTATAATAGACAGAATTTAAACAGAGAACTTCACTTTGTGGGTCAGGCATCGCCCGGATCAGGGGTCACGTCAACATCCGAATCGAGGTCATATGTCGGGAACATAGGTGCCATAGGAAATGTTACTGCATTTGGGTCAGAGTTGAACCCACTATTGTTGATCACCTGTGTAACAGCTGTGGTAAAATTCGAAGTGTAGTTGCCTAAATAGTTGACCTGCTGCATGGTGTGACAAATGCGTCGGGACTGACTCCTAAAATCCCGACGTCGGTCTTGAGCTTCCCTCTGCAACTCAGCTCTCAACTCCTGGTTCTCGCGACGGAGCTCACATATCTCGACGATGAGTAGCGCCATGGATGAACTAGATGGCATGGTATCCGCGCTATTCGGTGACTCCTTGACATCATGAGACTGCTCTGGTAATATGTATCTGGTGCCTCGAGGGTCCGATTCCCTGCCGCTCCAAACCTTATATAGTCGCATTGTGCGACTGTCAATCGGTGTCGTAGGATACTGCACTATCTCATTTGCCCCCCAGACGACCCTCGCCGTTCTGCACAGTCCACAAATCAAAGAAGGATGTGGTAGTCCGCCCGTAGACTTTCCCTTAGCAGATTGGAGTATAGAGTTATGTATCATTCTCCCCACGTTGATACTCCTACCCGTAACTATTGCAAATAGAATCACCGCACGGGTTTTGATCACTTCAAACACATGCGTGATTGGCCACAATTTGGCACAAAGGAAGTACAACCAAGCCTTGTCATATCTGGTGAGGTTTTCGTGCTTGAAATGCACAGCCTCGCCGTCCTTGCTAGTCCACTGAGCCCCAGGCCGACATAAGTTTGTAATGACCTCATCCAAAATTTGGCGCTTAGCCCTAAATTCGGTGTACCCATCAATGCCCTGAATCCTAGGGAGACCATAATAAGCGTTGATGTTTTTCCTGCTAAATGATACTCCTTTTCCCCGCACCATAACCACATCATCTTCGGCCTCCAGGGCGTTTGCGTAGAATTCTCTCACAATGGCTACAACAGCTGGCTCGAGCTGAGCTACAAAGGTCTTCCAACCCCTTTCCTCGATCATGCACGTGACCTGGTAGTCCTCAGTCTCATCCGGCACTAAGCCTCTCTCTAGAATCAATGATTTAATAGCCATGATATTGTGGTAGCGTTCTGAGGCGACCTCACTTACAAACCTCTTCTTATCATAAGCTTTTGGTGCTCTAAGGGTTGAAGTTTCCCCCTTCTATCTTTTGGATGCCATGCCAAGTCAATATCACAAGAAGAATATCCCCAAAAATCCAAGACTCTCACTTAGGCAATCTGTCAAACACCTAGTGTGCACCTCTAAATTTCACAACAATATATCCACTTTATGCAAAGTCCAACCCTCCACAAAGCAATGCAATGGGAGAAATATACCACTCCTGCACTTAAATTCCACCCAACACAGCTCCAAGACAAGCAAAAATTAAGTTTGGAAAACAATTATTTTATTTTTTTTGATAATGTGGAGTTTTCGGGTCGCAACCCGACTAATCTCCCCAGCCCGAGCCAAGGCGGTCTGCTTCCCAGCTTGTGCTTAAGGGGGGGCCCGTGGCCACAGCGGAGCATTATTAGTGCCCCTCTAAATGTTGCTAGTGGGAGTCGAGTTTGGAAAATAATTACCTTAGCTTGGAAAATTTTTAGAAAACCTTAGAAGAATTACAATGCTTAATGAATTCCTAGTGTGGAAGATGAAATTGTAGTTGAATCCGTGCCAGTAGATGGTAAATGGAAGCCTTTGATGATGATAATTGACGATGGTAAGATTCCTTGCAATTTAGCTCTGATGGTAGCATGAGAGAGACATGAGGAATGATTGGGGAATGTTGCCCCTGACTGCTATTAAAACCTAGAACCCGCGCCTGGCGCAGCCCCGCCACAATAGGCGCAACCCCGCTGAGGGCCCTGCATGCTGGCGCAGCCTTGCTGGCATGCGGTGAGGCCCCGCTGCCTGCTGCTGGCCGAAGTCGCGCGCGCGCCTGTGCGCCCCTGGACTGCTTACTGCTGCCGTGCGGCTGGCCTTCCTGCTGCTGCCTTGCGACTGGCCTGCCTACACATGTAGTCATGCAATGTCATGGCTGCTTTGAAGCAACATCCCATCCGTGCACCTGCAACCAGATAGTGAAATTGACTTAATTAAAAACAATAAATGACAATAACAAAACAAAATAAAATAAAAATAAAATAAAAATAAAAATAAAAAATAAATAAATAAATAAATAAAATAAGGAACAATAATATAATGATAAACACAACCCTTTTTTCTTTTTTTTCAACAAAAATAAAATAACTTAAAAAATGGAACATTGGGTTGCCTCCTAAATAGCGCTTAAGTTAAAGTCCTCAGCCTGACTATACCCCCTTCATATCGGATCTACGAGACTAATTGAGGTCTTTTGGCGCTCGATGTTGCCACCCCAATAATGCTTAATTCTTTGTCCGTTCACCTTGAACAATTGGTTTGTCTTATCATCCCGCAGTTCAATTGCACCATGTGGAAAAACATGATTGATATAAAATGGCCCTGACCATCTTGATTTGAGTTTACCGGGAAATAGCTTCAACCGAGAATTATAAAGTAGGACGGATTGTCCAACCTCAAACTTTCGATCGATTATCTTCTTGTCATGCCACCTCTTGACCTTTTCCTTGTAGAGCTTTGCATTCTCATAGGACTGGAGATGGAACTCTTCCATCTCATTGAGTTGCAAAAGGTGTTTCTCTCCCGCAGCATTTAAATCAAAATTTAGCCTCTGAATGGGCCAATAAGCACTATGTTCTAGTTCCACCGGAAGGTGACATGCTTTCTCGTACACAAGCTGATATGGTGACATCCCAATAGGAGTTTTATATGCCGTCCTATACGCCCATAAGGCGTCATCAAGCTTCAATGACCAGTCCTTTCTATTCGGGTTCACAACCTTCTCTAAAATTCTTTTCACTTCTCTATTAGATACCTCCACCTGACCACTTGTTTGAGGATGATAGGCCGTAGCAATTTTATGGGTTACCCCATATTTAGCAAGAAGGGCATCAAAGTTCTTATTACAAAAATGCGACCCCTCATCGCTAATTATTACCCGTGGAATTCCGAATCTTGTGAAAATGTTTTTTCGAAGAAATTTCAGCACCACCTTGGCATCATTGGTGGGCATCGCGGCCGCTTTGACCCATTTTGACACATAATCAACAGCCACTAGGATATACAAATTGTTGAACGAAGAAGGAAATGGACCAATGAAGTCAATGCCCCATACATCAAAGATCTCAACTTCCAAGATTGTGGTTAGTGGCATCTCATGACGCCTGGAAATGTTCCTCACTCTTTGACAACGATCACATTTCAGCACAAAAACATGGTCATCCTTGAACAACGTTGGCTAATAAAAACGCGATTGAAGCACCTTTGCCGCTATTTTTTCTCTGCCAAAATGTCCTCCAAAAGCTGAAGCATGACACTGTTGCACAATACTTTCCATTTCTGATTGAGGTACACATCTTCTGATTAGCTGGTCCGCACATTGCTTAAACAAAAATGGCTGGTCCCAAAAATAGTGCTTCACATCATGCAGAAACTTCCTTTTTTGTTGATAGCTCAGTTCAGGGGGTAGCACATGACTCACCACATAATTCACATAGTCAGCATACCATAGCACTTTATGTGTGATAGCAAAAAGTTGTTCGTTAGGGAATGACTCATTGATCATGACATCATCCCCCAGCTCATGGTCTGCGTTTTCCAGCATTGACAAGTGATCTGCCACTTGATTCTCGGTTCCCTTCTTATCCCGAATCTCAAGATCAAACTCCTGAAGCAATAAAACCCATCGATCAAGCGTGGCTTTGCATCCTTCTTTGCTATCAAGTATTTTATGGCTAAATGATCAGTGTACACAATGACCTTGGTGCCAATGAAATAAGCACGAAATTTGTCAAAGGCATAGACAATAGCAAGCAATTCCTTCTCCGTTGTTGTATAATTAAGTTGTGCTCTAGTTAGTGTCTTGCTAGCATAATAAATCACATGAAAACCTTGTCTTTGTGATGGCCCAAAACAGCACCAATTGCAAAGTCACTAGCGTTGCACATCAATTCAAATGGAAGATCCCAATCCGGGGCCATAATGATAGGAGCACTTACAAGCTTCTTCCTTAGTAACTCAAAAGCCTCTAAACATGCTTGATTGGAGACAAATGGAGTGTCTTTCTCAAGAAGGCTGCACAACGGTTTTGTAATTTTGGAAAAATCTTTAATAAATCGCCTATAAAATCCAGCATTTCCAAGGAAACTGTGAATGCCCTTGACGTTGGTTAGTGGAGGAAGTTTCTTAATGGTCTCAATCTTGGCCTTATCAACTTCCAGCCCCTTTAAAGACACTCTATACCCCCAAAATAATGCCTTCACGCACCATGAAGTGGCATTTCTCCCAATTTAGCACCAGATTTGTTTTAACACATCGTTTCAGCACTTTCACAAGGTTTTCAAGGCATAAGTCGAATGAATCTCCAAAAACTAAAAAATCATCCATGAATACCTCCAATCCTTGCTCAACCATATCGGAGAATATCACCATCATACATCTTTGGAAGGTGGCGGATGCATTACATAGCCCAAACGACATTCTTCTAAAATCAAATGTCCCATGTGGGCACGTGAATGTCGTTTTCTCTTGATCTTCAGGGGCAATAACAATTTGGTTGTAGCTCAAATATCTATCCAAGAGACAATAGAATTCATGTCCTGCCAACCTGTCTAGCATTTGATCAATGAATGGAAGCGGGAAATGATCCTTGCACGTAACCTTGTTCAACCTCCTGTAGTCCATGCAAACTCTCCATCCAGTGACAGTTCTAGTTGGGATAAACTCGTTATTTTCATTAGGAACCACTGTCATGCCTCCCTTCTTTGGAACACATTACACTGGACTGACCCATAGACTGTCCGAGATGGGATAAATGGTGCCTGCATTGAGCAATTTGATAATTTCCTTCTTGACCACGTCCTTCATGATGGGATTCAATTTGCGTTGATGCTCAACCACAGGTTTGGCCTCGTCCTCCAATATGATCTTGTGCATGCAAAATGCAGGACTAATTCCCTTGATGTCGGCAATGGAGCAACCTACAGCTGTTTTGTACTCCCGTAGCACTCTTAGCAATTTATTTTCTTGCACATCATCAAGTGAAGCAGACATAATAACCGGCAAAGTACTAGCATCACCCAAATACGCATACCTCAAGTGGATAGGCAATGGTTTGAGCTCCAAGGTAGGTGGCTCCTCCCATGAGGATTTTGCAATGGTACTAGAACTGCTTGATCTATCTAACGGCTCAAACTGTTGCTTACACTTGATAAAATGTGGGGGAACATTCAGCACATTCACCATCTCATTAAGGAAAAGAGGTTCACTATCAAGTGATTCACCAAGAAATTCTTCAAAAGGGTCTACTACATAATTTGCTGTGAACACCTCATTCACTACTTCATCAATCAAATCCATCCTGAAACATTCATCCTGCACATTAGGGAATTTCATTGCTTTAAAAACATTAAAGGTTACCTCTTGGTCTTGGACACGCATGGTTAGCTCTCCTTTTTGAACATCAATCAAAGGATAATAGGTATTTCTCTATCTTCTTCAAAATCAAGGACAATGAAATTTGCTGGAAAAATAAACTCGTCTACCTTAACAAGCACATCTTCAACTATGCCTCCTGGGTATATGAGAGACCTATCCGCAAGTTGCAATGTAACATTTGTAGGTTTTGCCTCACTTAATCCCATCTATTGATAAATTGAGAGTGGCATTAGATTGATGCTTGCCCTCAAATCACATAGGGCTTTGCCAAAGAATTGGTTACCAATTGTGTAAGGAATTATGAAACTCCCCGGATCTTTCAACTTTGGTGGTAACTTTCTTTGTAAAACAACACTATATTCTTCGGTTAGTGCCACCGTCTCAAAATCCTCAAACCTTCTCTTTCTTGACAATATGTCTTTCATGAACTTCACATAACCTGGCATTTGTTCCAACGCCTCAGTGAATGGTATATTTATGTGCAATTTCTTGAAAAATTCCAAGAACTTAGAGAATTGCTTATCCAACTTTATTTTCTGCTGACATTGTGGAAATGGGCATGGTAGATACATAGGGCCTTGCTTGCTCCCCTCTGATTTTGACACGGGCTCCTTTTCCTTCTTTTCTACTTCTTTTCTCTTTTCTTCCCCTTTCTCCACATTCACATCCTCATTCACTGTTTCTGATGGAACATCATTCACAACTTCCGGTAGTTCCTTCCCACTTCTCAAAGTCACAGCCTTGCAATGCTCCTTACCTTCTCTTTTTGGGTTGACTTCAGTGTCACTAGGTAAGGCACCTAGAGGACAAATATTCATAGCACTAGCTATTTGTCCTAGCTGAAGCTCTAGATTCCGTATCGAAGCGCTATTTTGTGCAACTATTTGGGCCAATAACTCATCCCCACTAGGCTTTTTCTCCTATTGAGGCAAGGGTGGGTTTGAGGCTTGTTGGTGTGATTGGGGTTGATGATGTGGTTGAGTTTGGTTTTGAAATCCTGGGGGATATTGATGCCTAGGAGCTGAATATTGGTTTTGGGTGTTGTTGTTGTTGCTCCATGAGAAATTTGGGTGATTTCTCCATCTAGGATTGTAGTGATTGGAGTGAAGGTTGTTTTGCTGCTTATTATAATTACCAACGAACTGTACAGATTCGGCATTGATTGCACATTGCTCGGTAGGATGATTCCCAACACATAAGTCACAAATTTCAGAAATGCTTTGCACAGATTGAGTTCCTAAAGTTTCCACTTTCTTTGTAAGCACGGCTAGCTGCATGGCTATTGAAGTGAAAGGATCAACCTCAAATTTTCCTGCTGCCTTTTGTGGCATTTTCCTCTCCGAAGGCCACTAATAAATATTGGCCGCCATGGTTTCTAATAATTTATAGGCATCCGCAAAACACTTTCCCATTAAACTACCACCTGCACCTGCGTCAACACTTGATCGGGTGGCATTGGTCAACCCGTTATAGAAGATCTCAACTTGTAACTATTGAGGCAAACCATGGTGTGGACATCTCCTTATTAGATCTTTGAATCATTCCCAAGCTTCATACAAGGACTCAGGATCATATTGAATAAACGAAGTGATGTCATTTCTCAATCTTGCAGTTTTCGCCAGTGGGAAGAACTTTGCCAAAAATTTCTGGGCTAAGTCATCCCATTTGGTAATCGAGCCTGAGGGAAGTGAATGCAGCCAACTCTTTTCCTTGTCACGAAGCATGAAAGGAAATAACCGGAGTCTAATTGCATCATTAGTGACTTGAGTGTACTTAAATTTGTCACAAATTTCCAAAAAATTCATCAAATGAACATTTGGGTCGTCATTAGGCAACCCACCAAACTGCAAACAGTTTTGGACCATTTGGATGGTACCTGGCTTAATTTCGAAGTGGGTGGCCTCAATAGCTGGCCTGGAAATGCTTGAGTGCAAATCTGTGACAAGAGGCATGGCATACTCCCTCAAGGATTTAGGCTCCTCCTCAGCTATGGTATTTTGATTGGGTATACCCCGAACTTTGTCTCTTCATAGTCTTCGAATATTTCTCTCGATCTCGGGATCGTAAGGAATTAACTCAAGACCACATGAGCGTGGCATACAAATCAAGAATACCTACAAAAAAAAATGAAAATTATATACAAGTCTAAAAAGAGACCAAGTCGATTGAAATTGATATTGGTATAATTATTAGAAAACAAATCCCCGGCAACGGCGCCAAAAACTTGTTGGTCAATTTAGCAATCGATAAACACACACGTGCAAGTATACACGGTCCACAAGTAATATATGATAAGATTGAGTCGAACCAATAGGGAATTGTGACGAATAATAACTAAGTACCAATCGTATATCAATTTGATCTAATTTAAACGATGAAGGTTTGAATTTTTGTTGATTGATTGAGTTCACAAGTCAAGTAATAAATAAAACGCAGTAAAATATCAAGATAGAAAGGTCTAAGATTATAATTTCCCCCAACACATCATTTGAATCTCCTAAATCTCTCTTTTCAATCAGTTATATCATACGAATTGACAACTGAGAAATCAAAACTTCATAAGAGCCTCTGTCGATGGTCAATCACGAATCTTCCTAAGTGGTGCATAGGTATATGTCTATCCTATACACTATTAAGAGACTAATTTCAGGAATGATTAATAGACACGTGTCACTAAATCTCATTAACCATCCCCTCAATTACCAACTTTCGCATCGGAAGTCATTAAGACTAGATTCTCAATTGGTTGCATACGGTAATTAGGTATATGTCTATCCCAACTACTATCAAGATACCTATTTTTGCAGATAATTAATAAGACACACGTCACTTAATCCAATTAATAACCCACAACAATCTATACTCTCGCATGTTATCATAACTAGGTCTTAACCTATAATCCGTTCGTCAAGTTCATATAGGTTCTCAAGGTAATTACGGGCCAAGCAATTAATCTAGAAAGTAAGGGTTATGATAATCAATTCACAAATGAATAACTAAAATCAATAGAGAGAGAATTCAATTCAATTTAAGTGTTGGGTTCCATTGCAATCTTATAATAGAAGGTTAGTTCATGATAGCTACAATAAACATCAGTTTCAATTTATATATTGTCAAATTCGAATTACAAAGGAGTTGAAAATCTAAAAATGAAACCACTTTTGAAGTTGTTCAGCTGTTGTTCATTGGGTTGCTATTGGTTTCTAGCTCTCCTCCTTAGTTTTGCAATTCTTGTTGACTGAGTTCCTTGGCTTGTGGCTTGATTCAGCTTGATTTGTAGCCTTTAGCCCTGTTGTACTCTCTATCTCTAGATAGCTGATATGAAGCTTAGAAGAAATTATATATAGCCTCCTACAAGAAACCCTAGCCAAAGTCGAACAAAATGGAGCTCAGATCGCACTATAACAATGTCAGAACGCACTCAGTCTAGAACTGGCGCAGCCTCTGTGGTTTGCGCGGAGGCCTCCGTGACCTCCCTGGATGCTGGCGCAGCCTCCGCAATTTGCACGGAGGCCTCTGTGGTAGTCACGGAGGCCTCTGTGGTAGTCACGGAGGCCTCCGAGGCTTGCTGCAACTGGTGCCTATGTCAGCAATCTTGTAGCTTGGTCGACGTCGTGCATGCCCAAAGCGCAAATGTCATCAACTTAAATATCGAGCGTCGCCAAACGCTAATTTCTAAAATAATACCAACCAAGCACGAATAACGAACCACGGGCATTAAGACATTACAAACTACGATCTGGACGACATTAACTTTAATTCCTACAAAATACAATAAGAATACATGAAAGCAATAGAAAACATATGAAAGTAATCTAAAACCACAATATCTAAAAATAAGATAAAAATACAATAAAACCATATAAAATACCGAAAGACTTGTAAATTATCAAGACCAAAGGTACCTAAATTGTGAATATAAAACACACACATCAAACACACCTTCCGATTTTACATGCATTTGGATTCGCGGTCCAATGCGTGTGACCTATCTGTGTGGCATTATTTCGACTTTCCTGTGTGGCAAGGTATATTTCTATTTTATTCTGAGCTCGGTATAAAATAATACCCAACCATTTGATTCAACCTATTATTTCATTGTGTTAGTTTTGTTCATTTCAGTTCAGTTTCTCTAGAGTTGTATTAAATATTTCGAATTATGGTTTGAGCCAATTTGGCATTTATTATGGTTTGACTTATGGTATTTATTAGTTGTTAGAGATATTCTTTTGTGACATAAAGCTCTCTATTCATTTTGTAGTTTTGTTATATTTTGTGCGTAACCTTTCTTTCTCTTTTAGAAAGGGGGTGTTACAGAGTTGGTATCAGAGCCAGGTCTTTCTTGTAGAAAACCTATTTAGGTCTGACCTGTGAGTTATGGGTAGACTTCTGGGTTAGGTTTTTATCTCGTTTGATTTTCATATCAGCTATATTCGAATTTGTCTAATCTGTTTTACTTATATTCGCTGATCTCTTTCTTAGATGGCTTGTAGATCCGCTAGAGTTGCTGGGAGGCGAGGTAACAATAGAGGAAGTGGTGAGGGTTAGCCCAATGAGCAACCTAATGATCAGATTAATGCTCAATTGGCTACCTTGGTTAATCAGGCGGTTAATCAGGCTTTACCATAATTGGTGGCACAGGTGGTGCAGGCAATACAGCAACCACCAGTAAATCCTGAACAGGGGAACCGAGTAAATAATGGTCCACGTGCAAATGGAGAGGAAGGGAATGCTGATGGTCTGGATCAGCCTGTCGTTCCGATGTATGTATGGTTGGAGAGGTTTCAGAAGCAGAAACCACAATCATTCAGTTTAGCTCCAACTCCAATTAATGCAGAGAATTAAATTGCCCATTTGGAGAAGATCTTTGATGTATTGGGGTGTTCGAATGATCAGAGAGTATTTCTTACAGCTTATAAGCTATTGGGGGATACACAAAGGTGGTGGAAGACGATGAAAACAACGAAAGGGGATGGATATGTTGAGACACTTAGTTGGGCAGAGTTTTGTGAGGTCTTTTATCAGCAGTACTTTCCAGTTGCTGATAAGGAGGCCTATGCTAGAGAGTATTTGTCTATTCGGCAGAAAGATGATGAGTCCATCACCGATTTTATGACGAGATTCACCAGGTTGGCAGGCTTTGCAGGAACCTCTACAGAGATTGCAGCGGAACAAACAGAGAAGTTCAAGTGGCGAATTCATTATAGATACCGCCAACATCTTATTAACAACAAGTTTACAGATGTGTCAGCAGTGGCTAATGCGGCTAAGAATATTGAGATGGAGCGGCAAGACTTTAGGTCTTCTAAACCGGAGGGGAGTCGAAAGAGGGACAGAGATGACCAGCAGAGTCAGGCTTCGGGTCAACATGGGAGGAATCATGGTGGTCAGTGGAACAGGAACCGTAGTGGCCAGTAGGGACAATGGCGTGGCCAGAATTAGTATAGAGATTATCAGCAGTTGCCTCAGCAGGGGCAGAATCGTCAGCTTCAACTACTTTGGCAAGGTCAGAATCGCCAGCAGTGGCAAAATCGTCAGCAAGGGAAAAATCAGGGTCGTTATCCAAGACCAGATGGTGGGGGTAATCCAAATCTTATTCCAATAGCTCCTTGTGCCACTTGTGGGGCTAATCATCCGGGGAGGCAGTGTCATAGAGATTGTACCGGGGAGGCAGTGTCATCCGGGGAGGCATGCTTCTTGTGTGGGCAAATGGGTCATATTGCTAGAGATTGTACCGAGCTACGTTGTAATGGTGGAGGCGGTGATAATGGTGGTAATGGAGGTCAGCGTCAGGGTGGTCGGGTGTTTGATCTAGGTAACTCTCCTAAACTATTTAGGAATAAGGTTTTATTTTTAATTAAACTCCTTTAATTAATTAAACTCCTAATCCAATTAGGAATTAATGAGAGTACTTGTATTAATTAATTCCTAAACTATTTAGAAATTAAGTAATAATAATAGTAATAATATTAATAAGACTCTCTTATTAATTTATATTTAATATTTTCAAAATATTAAATAATAAATATTAAGCTATTTAATTTATTTTATCACCATAGATTAAATTAAATATACTTAACATATTATTACGATTATGTCATTTACTTCTTAAGTAAATATTTTTCTTTTGTGGTGTGACCCTTTAGGTTCTCCATATTAAACCGGTTGTGAATAAATCAATTAGAACAATTCTAATCTTATTTAAATAAATAAATTAAACTATTTAATTCATTTAAATAAATAATATTTATTCTACAATAAGGGTAAGCCCCCTTAGCGATCAACGACTTTCCAGATAATATAGATTTTAACATTAATCACAAAAAACTTTTTAGTGAATAGTTACCGTACAATTCAATCCTTCTACCTTATAATGTCCCAATCAAATATAAGACATGGAATTACTGTCAAGTCTTAATTTATTTGATTATATATATTTCGATTCTCAAATGCACAACTCTGATTAATGCAAATTAGAAACACCTTTCTAATTTTATTCTACTTTGGCCAAAGACTTCTGAGTTATCATTTATCGAATCACATAAGACATTCTCTCTTTTTACTAGAAGCGGTAGATTCTTTGTTAACCATTCACTTATCTCCATGTACGACTTATTATACCCAATCATACCCTTTGATATACCCTAAAGGTCTTAAGGGACATGTCAAAGTATAACTCATCATACACAAGATACTATAATGATCTCAAGTCTAAGGACCACTTGTACTACTATCCCTTAAGGAATTCCTATTCACAGGCAAGTAAAACTCCATTAGGTATTCCTTTAGTGAGCCACGTTCATGTTAGGTTTGTATAACGCGAACATGCAATCAAATTACATAAATAAAGCGGAAGCGCGATAAAATCAGATTTTAAAATTTTATACAAACCATCACCATGATCTTTCTTTATGCACAATTATTAATTAAACGAAAGAGATGGAGAATAAGAATTATACCCTTGTAGAATTCTAGCTTCCTCAGGTACAAGTTCACCTTCAATTCCTTCGCGTTCTCCTTGAATTCTACCGATTAAATTCCTTCCTTTGATCAACGTTAGCCACCCAAGTGTTAGGCCTCTAGAGGTGATGCACCAAGGAATAATATTTGTTCAAGAAGATGGGTGTTGGCAAAACCCTAGTTTCTATCTCTATAGAAATTGTAAGTACTCTCCACAATTCTTATGCAAGAGTGTGTAACCCTAATCTATGATAAGACTTCTCTTATTTATAGATGTAGCAAAACCCTCCCCTAAACTATTTAGGATTAGAGTTTCTTTTATAATTAAACTCCTTTAATTATACTTCTAATCTAATTAGGAATTCTTGAGAGAATACTTCTATTAATTAATTCTCAATCCCTATTAGGAATTAAATAATAGTAATAGTAATAATAATAATAATAAGACTCCTCTTATTAATTTATATTTAATATTTCTAAAATATTAAATAATAAATATTAAGCTATTTAATTTATTCTATCTCTATAGACTAAATTAAATATACTTAACTTATTATTACAATTATGTCATTTACTTCTTAAATAAATTTTTTTTTTGTGGTGTGACCCTTTAGGTTCTCCATATTAAACCGGTTGTGAATAAATCAATTACAAAAATTCTAATCTTATTTAAATAAATAAATTAAATTATTTAATTCATTTAAATAAATAATATTTATTCTACAATAAGGGTAAGCCCTCTTAGCGATCAACGACTTTTCAGATAATATAGATTTTAACATTAATTACAAAAGAACCTTTCAGTGAATAGTTACCGTACAATTCAATCCTTCTACCATACAATGTCTCAATTAAATATAAGACATGGAATCACTGTCAAGTCTTATTTTATTTAATTATATGTATTTCAATTCCCAAATGCACAACTCTAAATAATGCAAATTAGAAACTCCTTTCTAATTTCATTCTGCCTTGGCCAAGTACTACTGAGTTGTCATTTATCGAATCACATAGGACATTCACATCTTTTACTAGACGTGGTAGATTATTTGTTGATCATTCACCTATCTTCATGTATAACTTATTATACCCAATCATACCCTTTGTTATACCCTAAAGGTCTTAAGAGACATGTCAAAGTATAACTCATCATACACAAGATACTATGATGATCTCAAGTCCAAGGATCACTTGTACTACTATCACTAGAGGAATTCTTATTGACAGCCGAGTAAAACTCCATCAGGTATTCCTTAGCGAGCCACGTTCAGTGAACTTATTCTCCAATAAGGACCTACATACTTGCTTTAGTATCTCTACACAAATGATTATGAGATCAATCATCCTCTTCCTAAGAGCAAGCAACGTATGTACTAATCTATCCGGATTCACTAATCCCCTTTTTAGTAATCTAATGATTAGGAACGATTTTAGTTTGTAAGCTATCTAGAATTTAGATCTCATTAGCATGATTACCATCATGATTCTAAAAGCATTGCTCAAAACTATGGGTTTATCACATTTAATATAACAGCACAATGTAGATAAAGTAAAATGCCTTTAATAACCGAATAAAATTACAAAGTATATGCTACGTCATATCAAATATGATTGGCTTGCGTGCATACTACTTTCAATCTCCCACTTGCACTAAAGCCAATCGCCATGGTATCTAATACCCTTCTTCTCTAAGTGACGATCATCCTGCTGTTTGGATAAAGCTTCAATAAATGGATATGCAATGTTGTTCTTGAGAGTCCACTATCTCTATAGTGACTTTTCTTCTTTCAATGATTCCTCTAATCAATTGAAAGTGCCGCAACACATGTTTGAATCCAAGATGAGACTTAGGAACTATTCCTAGTTCTGTAATGAACTTTTCATCCAAACAATCAACTTGCAGCTTCATTTACAGCTATATACTTTGTTTTTGTCACTAAACTAGCAACTCTTTGCTATTTTGGAACCTTTTCAATTCACTGCACCACCATTCAAGATAACAATTTACCCTAAAGTGGATTTGTTATCGTCCTGGTCAGTTTGAAAAACTTGAGTCTGTTTAGCCCTCTAGTTTTAATTCAGACCTACCATGAATCATGATCACATCTTCAGTACCGGTTAAGTACTTAAAGATGTTTATCACTATCTTACAGTGATCTTTTCCAGAATATGACTGATTAACATCAGGCCTTGTATATTCATTGCATACATGATAATAACTCATGTGATCTCTATTTTAATAGAGATAATTTAGAGAGATACACTTCATGGCTCATCATCATGAGACCTCTCTTGGAGTTTGCCATGCTAAACGCCTTTAGTATCGAATGATTATACGTTCATTGGGTCAAGCCGAACATCCTTTTAAATCTATCTATATAGATTTATATCCCCAATTTATAGGATGCTCCTCCCAAGTTATTCATGGAGGAATGTTTAGACAATTTTATCTTTACTGATTGTAGCATTGGTGTGTCATTTCTTATCAGTAATATATCAACATATAATACTAGGAATGTCACAGTGCTCCAACTGACCCTTTTGTATACACTAGGTTCATTCTCATTTTTGATAAAATGAAACTCTTTTGATTGTCTCATCAAAATGAACGTTCCATCTTTGAGAAGCTTGCTTCAATCCATAAATGGATCATTGTAGCTTAAAACATGATTTGCTTCAACCTTTGAAACAAATTCCTCTGGCTGTATCATACATACATTCTCCTCAAGTCTTCATTGAGGAAGGACGTCTCCACATCCATTTTGCCAGATTTCGTAATAAGTTACAATCACAAGCAAAATCCAAATGGACTTGAGCATTACCCGGTAATAAGGTTTTATTACAGTCAACTCCTTGACTTTATTTGAAACCTTTTAAACAGGTATGGTCTTATAGGTCTCCACATTACCATTTGCCCTAGTCTTTCTCTTTAAAAACCCATTTACACCCTCTAGACACTATGCCTTTCGGTGGAGTAACCAGAGTCTATACTTGGTTCTTATACATGGAGTCCATTTCAGATTTCATGGCCATCTGCCATTTCTCTAAATGTCTTCTACTCATAGTCTCATCGTATATAACTCGATCATCATCCTCTATGATGCGTACCTCATCATCATCCTTTATGATGAATCCATACCTCCTAGGTATATTCGGTACTCTTCCAGATTTACGATTCGGTTGTGGTACAATAGGTCTATCTACAAGTTCCTCAGTTTGACTTGTAGTACTTTGTGGTTCTTGAACTCCTTTAAGATCTATTACCCTCCCACTAGCTCCTTCAATGATAAACATCTTTATCAAAGAAGGCAGTGTATAGGATTATAGTAATAATGCCCTAAACTTTCTTTAGGATATCCCACAACTCTGCACTTGTCAAATTTTGTCCCAAACTTATCTTTTGAAACCTTTTCACATAAGTTGGACAACCCCTTATCTTAACATACTTAAGACTAGGAATCCTCCCTATCCATAACTTTTATAGAGTCTTGGGGCTGGATTTTGAGGTTACCTTATTTTGTAGATATGCAGCCGTTTCTAGGGCATAACCCCAGAAGGATACTAGAATGTCGGTAAAAATTATTATGGACCGCAGGCACCATGTTCTACATGGTACAATTTTCCTTTTTAGAAACACCAATCAATTATTGCATATCATGAAACGTCCATGATGAGAAAAATACCATTTTGAGATGATCTAGAAACTCATTGCACAAGTATCCCTTCCTCGATCTGATCAAAGAATCTTAATACTTTGTCAATTTGTTTCACTTCTGAATTCTTTGAACCTTTCAAATGATTCAGACTTGTATTTCATCAAATACACACATTCAACTCTTTGAATGATCATCTCCTTTTCTTTTACTAGTTTGTTCAATTTGCAAAATTATGTAAGTCAAGTATACAAAGTCTATCAAGTAATCTTCTAGTTTTAAACAAAACATTATCATTATAAATAGAACAACAATTGTTCTTAAATATAATACCAGAACCTTTCTTGTCTAACAACGAAAGTAATAATATTTCTAAAGAGAACTGGAACATAATAACAACTTATTAACTTAATAGACTCACCTATAGGCAATGCTAAACTATAAGTTCCTACGGTTAATGTAGCAACCATTGCTCCATTTGTACACACGTAACATTACTTACTCTTTATTTAGATTTCTTCTTCTGCTTAGTCTCTGCATTGGATTGCATACGTGAGAACTAGAGCCGGTATCCAATACCCAAGTAGAACCTTGACTTACAGAAAGATTTATTTCAATCATGAACAAACCTATATCTGTAACCAAAGCTTCACTAAGCTTCTTCTGGTTAGCCTCTGCAAGATGCTCCTTACAGTTTCCTTTCCAGTGTCCAGGCTTATTGCAGTGGAAGCAAATTCCTTTACTATCCGCATCAATTTTGTTCTTATTATCCTTTGTTTTTGCCTTTCCTTATACCTTCTTTGAATTATTCTTCTTTTCAAAAGATCATTTGGCCCCTACTAGTAAGACTTGGTCTTTCTTGGTTAGAAAGTGTCTCTCTATAGTTTTTCACATGTTAAGCAACTCAGACAGACTGACATCTAGCTTGTTCATGTGAAAATTCACAACAAATTGTGAGAAAGAGTCCAAAAGTGATTACAAGATCAAATCTTGGATCATCTTTCCATCCATTATAAAACCAGTTATCCCAATTGTTCAATCAGATTGGTCATTTTTTAGGACATTTATCTATACTGTAGTGTCATCGGCCATTCTAGATCGGAAGAGCTCCTTAGATATCTAATATCTAGCAGTCCTACTTTCCTCACCATTCAACTCCTTGAGGTGCAGGAATATAATAGGAGCATCCATGGTTTCATGCTGACGCTGAAACTCGTTACTCATGGATGCGAGCATGATGCATTGAGCCAACTGTGCATCATCTATTCACTTTCTAAAAGTAGCAATCTCTTCCTCAGAGGCATTGTCTGCAACCATTGCAGGGATAGGCATAATAAGGACACAAGATAGCTGTTCAGCCTTGAGAACTATTCTTAAATTGTTTAACCAGTCTGTGTAATTCAGTCTGGTTAATTTAGCACCTAATATGCTACGCAGTGATAGTGATTTAAACATTGTAAAATTCTATTAAATGAATTTGTAATTTAAAAATATTTTAGCTTAAATTCATTTTATTAATCATCAAAATAAATTAAGTCTTTATTTAAATTGGTATCTTTCACTTTTTCATCAAACTATATTACCCTCAGTATATAGTTTGGCAATTCTAATTAAAGATTTACTAGTGAGACTAAGGATCCCATTTCAAATGTATATAGCCTTGTGGTGACACAACAAACGATATATAAATAAATAGGTAGACAACTATTGTTAATTACATCACTATGTAACTCCTTGTATTTTGCCTCTTAGATTATTTTGATCAAGTGGTGATACATCCGAATCAAAATTATCCAAGTTAAGTCCATCCTAGCACTTCCATATATGTGAAGAGAAAAATTCCGTCCTTGTGGTGACACAACAAACTCATATTAAATATTTAATACTCTATTGCTTTACCATGCTAGAAGGCGACGTTCGATATTCTAAATATCTTTGAATGCTTAGGACTTAATATAATTTCTTTGAGGGGTTTGTATTTATTAGTCTCATCTTGTTTAGCGCGCATGCACATATATATATAAAATACGCGTCATATTATTTAACATGCGAAGCATGTTGGATAATATACAATATATATATATAGTAAGCATGCACATATAGAATACTATATTTTACCCGGATTGATTATGGAGTTTTATTCTAGTTTGGTTCACTAGAGCCACCAAGTGAACCAAGAGGTCATACCTAGGGTGTAAGAATTAAATTTAAATATAATTATTATATTTAAACCCGGGCTTCATTACAAACTGGTCTTCTTGTGCTCATTGCTCATTTGTCTCCAATTCTTCAAAATAATTATAACTAATCCTATTACATAAACTATTTAAAATAAATAGAAACCTTGATCAGCAGTCAAGGGGAAGTACATAGGAGGAAGATAGAATTTACATCAAGAAAAAAACTAGAGAAGACGAGGTACGCAGACCTCATTTATAAAAACCTATTCATTCAAGCATCCTCTAAAATAAATCCAATCACACATTGATCAATAGTCCATAATCAATCCCTATTTATTATCATACATATCTCCATATGCATCAATAAATAATATTCATCTCATGAATAATAAAACCATTCCATATATGCATTGATATCATTTAATAAGCAATATTAGTTAGTATAAAATCCAATTTCAACTCCAATTAGTTATCATGGAATCCAATTCCAACTCTAATTAGTTATCATGAAATCCAATTCCAATTAAAATAAACTTCTTTATTTTAATCATATTCCAAATCAAAATAAACTCTTTTATTTTAATTTATCCAATTTTGAATAAAAAATAAACTCCTTTATTTTTTAATCAAATTCCAAATCAAAATAAACTTCTTTATTTTAATTTATCCAATTTTTTTTTGAATAAAAATAAACTCCTTTATTTTTAATCAAATTTCAAATCAAAATAAACTCCTTTATTTTAATTTACAAAAAAAAAATGAGGTCAACCCTGATCATAAACCTTTAAAAGAAATAGTCAAACAAGCCTTTAAGTCAAACTTCAAATCCAGAATTATATAGTTTAAATATTAAACATTCTGATTTTTAATCAAAAGTAATACTGGTGTAGTGGTAAGGCTTCCAACATATGACCAATAGGTAAAGGGTTCAAAACCCTCTAGCTCCAAATTAATTATTTCATTTTTAAAGGTTGACCAATCAGCGCCACGTCAGCAGTCAACAGTTGACCAGTCAGCGCCACGTCAGCAGTCAACAGTTGACCAGTCAGCGCCACATAACCAGTTAGTGCCACATCATCAGTTGACCAGTCAACGTTTGACTGTTGACTTTGACCATTTTTTTTTATTTTTTATTTTTATTTTTTTTAAAAAAACTTTTAATAAAAGATAAATAATAATTTTACACAAATAGTTATGTCCAATTAAATTGTTCTAAACATATATCAATGTATATACAGAATCAAAACAATTAATAATTCGCATAAAGTTTGGCTCTGATACCACTGTTAGGTTTGTATAACGCGAACATATAATCAAATTACATAAATAAAGCGGAAGCGCGATAAAATCAGATTTTAAAATTTTATACAAACCATCACCATGATCTTTCTTTATGCACAATTATTAATTAAACGAAAGAGATGGAGAATAAGGATTATACCCTTGTAGAATTCTAGCTTCCTCAGGTACAAGTTCACCTTCAATTCCTTCGCGTTCTCCTTGAATTCTACCGATTAAATTCCTTCCTTTGATCAACGTTAGCCACCCAAGTGTTAGGCCTCTAGAGGTGATGCACCAAGGAATAATATTTGTTCAAGAAGATGGGTGTTGGCAAAACCCTAGTTTCTATCTCTATAGAAATTGTAAGTACTCTCCACAATTCTTATGCAAGAGTGTGTAACCCTAATCTATGATAAGACTTCTCTTATTTATAGATGTAGCAAAACCCTCCCCTAAACTATTTAGGATTAGGGTTTCTTTTATAATTAAACTCCTTTAATTATACTTCTAATCTAATTAGGAATTCTTGAGAGAATACTTCTATTAATTAATTCTCAATCCCTATTAAGAATTAAATAATAGTAATAGTAATAATAATAATAAGACTCCTCTTATTAATTTATATTTAATATTTTTAAAATATTAAATAATAAATATTAAGCTATTTAATTTATTCTATCTCCATAGACTAAATTAAATATACTTAACTTATTATTACAATTATGTCATTTGCTTCTTAAATAAATATTTTTCTTTTGCGGTGTGACCCTTTAGGTTCTCCATATTAAACCGGTTGTGAATAAATCAATTAGAACAATTCTAATCTTATTTAAATAAATAAATTAAACTATTTAATTCATTTAAATAAATAATATTTATTCTACAATAAGGGTAAGCCCCCTTAGCGATAAATGACTTTTCAGATAATATAGATTTTAACATTAATCACAAAAGAACCTTTCAGTGAGTAGTTACCGTACAATTCAATCCTTCTACCATACAATGTCCCAATTAAATATAAGACATGGAATTACTGTCAAGTCTTATTTTATTTAATTATATGTATTTCGATTCCCAAATGCACAACTCTAAATAATGCAAATTAGAAACTCCTTTCTAATTTCATTCTGCCTTGGCCAAGGACTACTGAGTTGTCATTTATCGAATCACATAAGACATTCACATCTTTTACTAGACGTGGTAGATTCTTTGTTGATCATTCACCTATCTCCATATATAATTTATTATACCTAATCATACCCTTTGTTATACCCTAAAGGTCTTAAGGGACATGTCAAAGTATAACTCATCATACACAAGATACTATGATGATCTCAAGTCCAAGGATCACTTGTACTACTATCACTAGAGGAATTTGATGAGTAGGTTTTTAACCTACGAGTTTGATATGTCTATGGGTTAGTTCTTTACTTGTTTTAAGTGTTTTTGGTATCTTTTATTTGCTTTCATGTTGCTTTTGTAGGTCATGGCTGGCTGCGGATTAAAAAGAAGAAAATTGGCTGGGTGCAGGGCATTCTCGCCGGGGCGAGAACTCGTGCATTATATTTCTCGCCGGGGCGGAAGCTGGCCGGGGCGAGGATTTTGTGTAGTAACTTCTCGCCGGGGCGAGAAAGCGGCTGATGGAAATTTTTAAGTTGCTAGCATTCAGTTATTTTGGAAAGGTTGAAGTGATCAAGGACTCTTATTATTAATCTGATTGAGGGACTTAAGGAGACTATAAATAGAAGATCAAGACTTGCATTATAACACACAGACTTATTCAGATATTGAACTTTCAGAGCTGAGCAAGGAGATTGGAGGACAAGTCAAACATCGTGAGAAGTTCAGATTGGAGAGCTAGAGATTATACTGAGTTTTCTTTTAATCTTTATCCTCTGATTTGTAATTAATTATGATGACTTATTTTGATATTCTAGTTTTAATTACTAGTATGAACTAAATTTTTAGTTAAGGCTACAATGGAACCAGTTATAATTATGAGTTGATTATCTAGTTGATTTCAATTGTTCAATTTAATGGGAGTTGTCTATCTTATTTTATGCTTGTTGATTAATTGTTTGGCCGACAATTAGCGGGTTACCTTAGATGAATTCGGGAGATGAAATCTAGGGTTAGAACTAGATAAGATAGCATGTATTCTTAATTATTTGCATGTGTTGAATAATTAGATTTGTGAAGTGAATAGGGATATCTTTTTGCTGCATGTAACAATTGGAAATTGGGACTTAATGAATTTAATCCTTTAACTTTGCATAGGAATATCGTAGAGTAATTAGAATAGATAGATTTATTTGATCACTTGGAAAAGGCTTATAAATGCAATTGAATTTCTGTTAACAACTCCATTGAGGTGATTAATTAGAAGATATAGATAGATTGGTTTATGATAAATAACTGGGGATATTGTAGTCTTAATCATCTTAAATCTGAATTTCAACTTTTGAATTAATTGTCAGTGTTAGTATTTATTTAATTATTATTAATCAAAAACCCCAATTTGTGATTGTTTAATAGAATAGGCATAATTTAGATTGACAATTGGAGATTAATAACATAGTAATTCCTGTGGGTTCGATACTCTCTCTTATCACTTTATTACTTGTTGATCGTGTATACTTTCACGTAATTATCGATTGTGAAATCGGGCAACAAGTTTATGGCGCCGTTGCCGGGGATTATTTGTGTTTATAATTTTCAATATCAGTTTAGTTAAGTCTGTTCTAGTTAAGCAAACTTAATTTTTCTTTTGTTTCTTGTTCATGTGTCTTTTGATTCGTTTATGCAAACGCGATCAAAACAACCGGAACTCGTGCAGTGTGAGGATAATCTTGAGAACAAGCTTCGTCAGTTGAGAAAATTCTGTCAGGAGACACTTGAGAAAGAGAAAATGGCTAACGAAGAACAGAAATCATTGAGGGAATATGCTATGCCTAAGATAGACGAGATCAAATCGAGCATCACGAGACCAGTCATCACCGCTAATTCCTTCGAAATCAAGTCGGGAACAATTCATATGCTTCAGAATGCAGTACAGTTTGGGGGTTTAGCCAACGATGATCCAAATGAACACTTGGTTAGTTTCCTAGAGATTTGTGATACCTTCAAATATCCCAATGTGACAGATGATGCAGTGAGATTACGTCTATTTCCGTTCACATTGAGAGATAAAGTAAAGAGCTGGTTGCACTCACTTCCGCCAGGGTCCATCACAACGTGGGATGATCTAGCTCAGAAATTCCTAGCGAAATTTTTCCCGCCAGCTAAGTCGGTAAAGTTGAGAAACGAGATTTTTACATTTTGGCAACAGCATGGAGAGTCACTATATGAGGCTTGGGAAAGGTTCAAGGAGTTATTGAGAAAATGTCCACATCATGGGCTACCCAAGTGGCTACAAGTTCAGACATTCTACAATGGACTGAATAATGACACTCGAACATGCATTGATGCAGCTGCAGGAGGAGCACTTATGGAGAAAACGTTTGATGAAGCTTACACTTTGTTAGAGACTATGGCTGCAAATAATTATCAATGACCGACTTCCAGAATGAATCAACAAAAGGTAGCTGGAGTTTTGGAAGTAGATGCGGTCACGACACTAACAGCTCAGATGGCAGCCATGTCTAAGCAGATTGAAGTTTTGGCAGAATCGAAAGTCCAACAAGTAGCCTATATGTGTGAGCTTTATGCAGGTACACATCCGACGGAGTATTGTGCCATTAATCCGGAATCAATACAGTTCGTAGGGAGTTATAACAGACAGCAACAGCTATACCAGAATGCATATAATCCGGGGTGGAAGAATCATCCGGGTTTCTCATAGAGCAATAACACTCAGGTTCAAAATCCAGCTCCTAGAACTCAGAATCCCCCAGGTTTTCAGAACCAAGCTCCACAACATGCGGAAAGAAAGCCGAATTTAGAAGAATCGTTGGCAAGGTTTATCACAACATCTGAGAAAAGAATGAATGATCAAGATAAGTTGTTAACTCAGGTAGAATTGAATGTGAAGAGCCAAGCAGTGTCAATTAGGAACTTGGAAAATCAGCTGGGACAGTTGGCTCACGTCTTGAATACTCGACCATAAGGAGCACTTCCAAGAGATACAGAGGTCAACCCAAGAACGGAAGGAAAGGAACAGTGCAAGGCTGTCACCTTAAGGAGTGATAAAGAGCTGCCTGATGCAGTTAAAGGAAATTCTAAACCAAAAATAGTTGTGGAGAAAGAGGATGAGGAAGCCCCGGTGAAAAGTAAGGTGAATGAATCAGAAAAGGTGAAGGATACAGGTTTGGAGGTAAAGTCAAAGGAACTCAAGCCAAATAGTGTAGTGCCTCCCGTACCATTCCCTCAAAGATTGCAGAAAGCCAAGCTAGACAAGAAATTTTCCAGATTTTTGGATGTTTTCAAGAAACTACACATTAATATACCGTTTGCAGAAGCCCTGGAATAGATGCCCAGTTATGCAAAGTTTATGAAGGATGTTTTGTCAAAGAAAAGGAAATTGGGTGAATTCAAAACGGTGGCACTTACCGAGGAGTGCAGCATAATTTTGCAAAACAAGTTGCCACCTAAACTAAAAGATCTAGGAAGCTTAACTATCCCTTGTGTAATTGGTAACCAGTTCTCTGGAATGGCATTGTGTGACTTAGGAGCTAATATCAATTTAATGTCGTTATCAGTTTACACTCAGCTTGGGCTAAAGGCACCAAAACCGACAAACATCAGCTTGCAGTTGGCAGACAGATCAGTGACATATCCGAGGGGTATTGTGGAAGATATTTTGGTTAAAGTCGATAAATTTATCCTCCCGGCTGATTTCATAGTTTTGGATTACGAAGAGGATAAGGAGATTCCCATCATTCTAGGTCGTCCATTCTTAGCAACAGGGAGAACGTTGATAGATGTTCAGAAAGGTGAATTGACAATGAGAGTTCAAGATCAGGAAGTCACCTTTAATGTGTTTAAATTGATGAAATTCCCTAAGGAGGGCGAGGAATGCTTACGGATAGACCTTCTTGATGAAATCGTGAATGAACAAACCATGACAATTATGGTTGAAGATCCATTAGAAGCTGCTCTGGTTGGGATAAATACTTTTGATGATCCAGATGAGTGGGATTATGTCAAGGTTCTAGACTTATTACCTATTCCTCAGAAATTTAGCAGGCAATTTGATGTACTTAACCGGCCGAACGAAGGAGAAAAGAGGTCCAAACCGTCAGTGGAAGAGCCACCTGTGCTTGAACTCAAACCCCTTCCATCTCATTTACGGTATGCTTACTTGGGAGACTCGGACACACTACCAGTAATAGTTTCTGCGCATTTGAATGAATCTCAAGAAGAAAAACTATTAAGGGTTTTGCGTGAGTATAAAACAACAATGGGGTGGACAATAGCAGACATCAAGGGAATCAGTCCGTCGTTTTGCATGCATAAAATTCTGCTTGAAGAAGGAGCAAAACCGGTCATTGAGCAACAAAGAAGATTGAATCCGATTATGAAAGACGTGGTGAAGAAGGAAATTATTAAGTGGTTAGACGCCGGTATTATCTATCCAATTTCAGATAGTGCTTGGGTAAGTCCCGTGCAATGTGTGCCTAAAAAGGGAGGAATGATAGTGGTTGAGAACGAAAACAATGAACTCATTCCTACAAGAACGGTTACAGGTTGGAGAGTGTGTATGGATTACCGCAAGTTGAACAAAGTTACGCGCAAGGATCACTTTCCTTTGCCATTTATTGATCAGATGTTGGATAGGTTATCCGGTCATCAGTTCTATTGCCTTCTCGATGGATACTCAGGATATAACCAGATAGTGATATCTCCGGAGGATCAAGAGAAAACAACTTTTACATGTCCTTATGGAACGTTTGCATTCCGGAGGATGTCTTTCGGATTATGTAATGCACCGGCTACATTCCAACGATGCATGATGGCTATCTTCTCGGATATGGTTGAACAAAATTTGGAGGTATTCATGGATGACTTCTCTGTATTCGGTGATAGTTTTGACTTGTGTCTTAATAATCTCATCTTAGTACTGAAGCGTTGTGTGGAGACGAATCTGGTGCTTAATTGGGAAAAGTGCCACTTTATGGTGCGCGAAGGGATTATTCTAGGGCACAAAGTATCCGATGCAGGTCTAGAGGTGGATAGGGCAAAGATAGAAACCATTGAAAAGCTACCTCCACCGACATCTGTAAAAGGCATTAGAAGTTTTCTCGGACATGCAGGATTCTACCGTCGATTCATCAAGGATTTCTCAAAAATTTCAAAACCATTGTGTTCACTCCTTGAGAAAGATGTTCCCTTCAAGATGGATCAAGCTTGCATCGAAGCCTTTGAAGTGCTGAAAAAGAAGTTAATCACAGCCCCGATCATAGTTGCTCCCGATTGGACTTTGCCTTTTGAGTTGATGTGTGACGCAAGTGATTATGCAGTGGGAGCTGTGTTGGGTCAGCGAAGGGACAAGGTTTTTCACACCATCTACTACTTAAGTAAGACACTCACAGAAGCTCAATTAAATTATACTACTACAGAGAAAGAGTTGCTTGCAGTAATATTTGCCTTTGACAAGTTTCGAGCATATCTGATTGGAACCAAGGTGATTGTCTACACTGATCATGCAGCTATCAAATACTTGATTGCAAAGAAGGATGCCAAACCTAGGTTGATTCGATGGGTCCTCTTGTTGCAAGAATTTGACTTGGAGATTCGAGATAGGAAAGGTACGGAGAATCAAGTGGCTGATCATCTTTCAAGGTTAGAGAATGCCGACATGCAGAAAAAGAATGATGTGGTAATCAATGAGTCATTTCCAGATGAACAGTTGTTTGGTATCAACACTGAAGTCCCTTGGTATGCTGATTATGTGAACTTCCTAGTCAGTAATGTTCTTCCGCAAGATTTCACTTCTCAGCAAAGAAAAAAATTTCTCCATGATGTCAAGCAGTACTATTGGGATGAGCCATTCCTCTTCAAAACTTGTGCGGATCAGATTATAAGACGTTGTGTGCCACAGGAAGAAATGGAGAGCATATTGACTCATTGCCATTCGTCGGATTATGGAGGCCATTATGGAGGAGAAAGAATTGCAGCAAAGGTGTTACAGTCGGGATTTTTATGGCCTTCATTATTCAAGGACGCCCATATCTTTGTGCTTAAGTGTGATAGATGTCAACGGGTTGGAAATATCTCGAAGCGGCACGAAATGCCTCTTAACACCATCCTTGAGGTTGAACAATTTGATGTTTGGGGTATTGACTTTATGGGGTCGTTTCCGTCATCATTTAACAATCAATACATACTTTTGGCGGTAGATTACGTGTCAAAATGGGTCGAAGCACTTGCATTACCCACCAATGATGCCAAAGTAGTTCTACGGTTCCTACACAAGAATATCTTTACTAGATTCGATACACCAAGAGCCATAATCAGTGACGAAGGTACTCGTTTTTGTAACAAGCAGTTCACTAAGTTGTTAGCTAAGTACGGAGTCAAACACCGGATTGCTACGGCTTATCATCCCCAAACGAATGGCCAAGCAGAGGTATCGAATCGGGAAATTAAGCAAATTCTGGAGAAAGTGGTAAACCCGACTCGTAAGGACTGGGCAACGAAACTAGACGATGCTTTATGGGCATATCGCACTGCTTATAAGAATCCCATTGGAATGTCGCTGTATCGTATGGTTTATGGGAAAGCATGTCATTTACCGGTCGAACTTGAGCATAAGGCCTATTGGGCAATTCAAAAGTTGAACCTTGATCTTCAAGCCGCTGGTGAGAAAAGGTTACTCCAATTGAACGAGATGGAGGAGTTTCGTCATCATGCCTATGAGAATGCCAAGCTGTACAAAGAAAAGGTCAAAAGGTGGCATGACAAACAGATATTGGATCGGAAGTTCGAGCCGGGACAAGCTGTGTTATTATTCAACTCCATACTGCGTTTATTTCCTGGAAAGCTGAAGTCTAGATGGTCAGGCCCTTTTATTAGCACTGCTGTAGGTTCTCACGGGGCAATTGAAGTCGAAGAACTGGATTCAAAGCGCACATTCAAAGTCAACGATCAGCGACTCAAACATTATTGGGGAGGCGATGTGGATCGACAAATATCAGTGATTCACTTTTTTGCTCCCGATCAAGCTGAAGCCTAATACTGCTGAGAAAGTCGGGCTGACGACTATAAACCTAGCGCTTGATGGGAGGCAACCCAATCATGATATTTTATTACTTTCATAGAATTAGTATAGTTAATATTTTTTTTATAGGAGTAGTTTCAGTGTTTCTGTTTGAATTTGGTCTTCAATCTTCCGTGTTTAACTCATTTATGTTGTGTTCATTGAAATAGAGATACAGTCTATGGGAATGCTTTAGAAGGAGGAAACATGTTCATTGGGATGGTACAAGAGAGGAAAAGAGGATCAAGAGGGAAACGCAGGAAAAAATTTCAAGTCTGAGGATTCTCGCCCCGGCGAGAAAATTGCACTAAGGTTTCTCGTCCCAGCGAGAACCTCTCTGTTGAAGCACGCCCCGGCCTGGATTTTTCTCACCCCCGCCCCAACCTCTCTGCCGATTCTCACCCCGACAAGGTTCATAAGCTTATTTTCTCGCCCCGGCGAGAATCGCGAAATCAATTTTTAAAATCCGATTCCAATTTGATTTTTAACATTCCAACTCCCATGCAACTTCTCCAAAACACTATTTCTCCTTCTCTAATACCGACCCAACACAATTCTATCCAATTTCTCTTCTAATTTCCTTCCAATTTCTCTCCATACTTGGATTCCTACACAAACCCTAAATCACTCCACTTTAAAATCAAACCCTAACTTCAGTTTAAACCATCTCACATTCAAGCGGGGGCATACTCTGTTGTTTTCACAATCTTCATCTGCTTCATCAGTACATACACGAGTTTTAGGGTTTGCATTTAATTCAAGGAGTAATCAATCAGTTCACCAACGCAACATCACCCAATCGGTTCCATTGTACCGTGCCATTATCAGTTGGGAGTTAGTATAGTTGGAGTTTGGGGGGAAGTTGAATTGCATAGCCGATTATTTGTGTGGGTTTGTTTGCTAAGTGATCAATCATGGCTCTAAAGCGGCAACGTGGTGAGGGATCATCGTCTACTCCATCCAGGCCCTTTGATCGAAGAAAGTTTGTCAGTGCAGAGGCGGCTGATAGGTATGAATCGTATACATCGGGTAAAGCTCTAACTCCCGAGCGCGGTCTCACGCCTGATGAAGTGGTTGATGGTGAGATGATGCATCAGATAGTAGAGAGGGGATGGGAGACGTTCACTGCCCATCCGGAGCCTGCGTGTATAACCATAGTCAAAGAGTTTTATGCTAATGCAGAGGACGCGGCACCATGTGAGGTTACAATACGGGGCAAGACAGTTTCCTTCAGCGCCCAAACGATCAATGAGTATTACAACTTGAGGCCTGATTTACGTTGTCGATACACTTGATTCCTTGGGGAGGGGCCCAATGTGGAGAAGGTAGTTACTGACTTATGCAGGCCTGGGACGACATGGATATCTAGAAGGCCACGTGCTGCACCTATGTTCCATAGCAAGGACTTGAGTCGTTATGGGAAGGTCTGGTATGCTTTCCTCTCTGCGAAACTTATGTCGTCGTAGCATGTGAGTGATGTACCCAAGGAGAACGCTTTATTGTTATATGCTATTGTGATGGGGATTGAGATCAATGTGGGTCAGCTGATTGAGGCGTCGATTCGCCACACTTTACGGACTTTGCATAGTCAGGGTGGTTTACCACACCCTTCGTTGATCTGTGGGTTGTGTCTTCGTGCGGGAGTTCGTTGGGGAGTTGAGGAGGCTTTGCAGCAGCCCTTACTACTTTTGGATCACCGTTTGATTGCACACTATAAGGAATGGAAAGGCGGTGAGTCACATCCTCGTGGTATTGGTTACATAGTTCATTCTCCTCCTGCTGAAGAAGCATATGAGTCAGATGTTGATGAGGGAACGGGTCCTTCGAAGGGTCCTTCCACTTCTACTGGGCCAAGGAAAGCCAAGTTCAGCCTCCAGTTTCGAGAGTTGCAGTGTCTTATTGATTCCCATCATAAGACCATATTGAGGCAGAACCAGCGATTAGCGGATCAGCAGGAGCATATGTATGCGTATCAGCAGAGTTGCACCCAAGCCATGGCAAACATGTACTCCAATATGCAGCCGATGATGGAACCTGTTCAGTTTCCCGCAGCCCAGCCATTGCCAGTTTTTCCACCACCGTCCCCAAATGACGATGATGAGTTCGAGCCTACTGCTTGAACTGCTAGGGGAGTCCTCTGTTCTTAACTTTCTTTATTCTTTTCACAATGAGGACATTGTTTCGTTTGAGTTTGGGGGGGGGGGTGCAATTGCATATTTGCATGTTTAGTTGCATAGCATCTTTAGTTTTAGTTGCATGAGTTTTAGTTTAGCCTAGTTTTTACTCGTTGTTTATTTAATTGAAAAAAAACCCCAAAAATCCAAAAATTTAGTACCATAGGATCATATGATTTTGCATTTAGAGGTATTCAAGCAATGCATTTATGGAAGTCATTTAGGGATGGCCAATGATGAAATTTGATTAGGTCTACTATAGTTTAATGGGATGGATACTTATTGTTAAATCTGGAGTTTAACTGTTTTAGTTGTGGTTATTTGAGACCCTTGGTTTTTACTTGTTCACGAATGTGTATTAAAGTAATTAGGAGTTGGTTCTTCTTTGGTGTATTACATGCTCATATGTAGATATAGACTGTTATCACTTGTCGGATCTAAAAAACAAAAGAAAATCGAAGAAGAAAAAAAATGAAACTGAAATTTTTTTTGAATAAATACTGCTTCGATGTCTGTCCGAGTGCAAGAAAACTATGAATTAATGAATATAGACAGATAAGAGCAGGTCTTGACTAAGTTTGTCTTTGTGGCCGGTGTCATTTGAATGAGTATACCCTTAGGAGATGTCTTTACACTCAGCGCCCTAAAATCGTCTGGTTTGGGAGTTGTTGGTTGAAAGTTCGCTACACAGGTGGCACTGAATAGCCTAATAAAGATGAACATTGCACTAGTCGGGATATATGACGAGATGGAGCGTAAAACGCACTCGTAAAGAAAAAGAGAAAAACTGATAAGACAAGTGAATAGCAAGTTGAGCTTAAAAGTAAAATCTGTGAATTTGTCTCTTTTTGAGCATTGTGATACTTAGAGTTGGATTCGTACTCTGATTGGTTTAATATATGTTGCATACTTATGGAAGGGTTGAGAATGATTCATAATTGCTAATAGTTGGCTCTTGGATAGTGTGAGGTTGAAATTCTGTTGAATTGGTAGTTACTGATTTCTGAGGCCGGATTTTTATGATGTCTGTTAAGTAATTGCTTGAGTATGGTTAGTCATGCATTTGCATTCATGTTGGTAGTTAGTTTAGATGTGATTTTGGTTTGTTTTGTGTTTTGCTTGAGGACAAGCAAAGTTTTGAGTTTGGGGTATTTGATGAGTAGGTTTTTAACCTACGAGTTTGATATGTCTATGGCTTAGTTCTTTACTTGTTTTAAGTGTTTTTGGTATCTTTTATTTGCTTTCATGTTGCTTTTGTAGGTCATGGCTGGCTGCGGATTGAAAAGAAGAAAATTGGCTGGGTGCAGGGCATTCTCGTCGGGGCGAGAACTCGTGCGTTATATTTCTCGCCGGGGCAGAAGCTGGCCGGGGCAAGGATTTTGTGTAGTAACTTCTCGCCGGGGCGAGAAAGCGGCTGATGGAAATTTTTAAGTTGCTGGCATTCAGTTATTTTGGAAAGGTTGAAGTGATCAAGGACTCTTGTTATTAATCTGATTGAGGGACTTAAGGAGACTATTAATAGAAGATCAAGACTTGGATTATAACACACACCGACTTATTCAGAGATTAAACTTTCAGAGCTGAACAAGGAGATTGGAGGACAAGTCAAGCATCGTGAGAAGTTCAGATTGGAGAGCTAGAGATTATACTGAGTTTTCTTTTAATCTTTATCCTCTGTTTTGTAATTAATTATGATGACTTATTTTGGTATTCTAGTTTTAATTGCTAGTATGAACTAAATTTTTAGTTAAGGCTACAATGGAACCAGTTATAATTATGAGTTGATTATCTAGTTGATTTCAATTGTTCAATTTAATGGGAGTTGTCTATCTTATTTTATGCTTGTTGATTAATTGTTTGGCCGACAATTAACGGATTACCTTAGATGAATTCGGGAGATGAAATCTAGAGTTAGAACTGGATAAGATAGCATGTATTCTTAATTATTTGCATGTGTTGAATAATTAGATTTGTGAAGTGAATAGGGATATCTCTTTGCTGCATGTAACAATTGGAAATTGGGACTTAATGAATTTAATCCTTTAACTTTGCATAGAAATATCGTAGAGTAATTGGAATAGATAGATTTATTTGATCACTTGGAAAAGGGCTTATAAATGCAATTGAATTTCTGTTAACAACTCCATTGAAGTGAATAATTGGAAGATATCGATAGATTGGTTTATGATAAATAACTGGGGATATTGTAGTCTTAATCATCTTAAATCAGAATTTCAACCTTTGAATTAATTGTCAGTGTTAGTATTTATTTAATTATTATTAATCAAAAACCCCAATTTGTGATTGTTTAATAGAATAGGCATAATTTAGATTGACAATTGGAGATTAATAACATAGTAATTCCTGTGGGTTCGATACTCTCTCTTATCACTTTATTACTTGTTGATCGTGTATACTTGCACGTAATTATCGATTGTGTAATCGGGCAACAGAATTCCTATTGACAGCCGAGTAAAACTCCATTAGGTATTCCTTAGCGAGTCACGTTCAGTGAACTTATTCTCCAATAAGCACCTACATACTTGCTTTAGTGTCTCTACACAAATGATTATGAGATCAATCATCCTCTTCCTAAGAGCAAGCAACGTATGTACTAATCTATCCGGATTCACTACTCCCCTTTTTAGTAATCCAACGATTAGGAACGATTTTAGTCTGTAAGATATCTAAAATTTAGATCTCATTAGCATGATCACCATCATGATTCTTGTTGCCTGATTTCACAATCAACAATTACGTACAAGGATACATGGTCAACAAGTAATAAAGTGATAAGATAGAGTGTCGAACCCACAGGAATTACTATGTTTTATATCTCTAACTATCAATTTAGATTATGTCTATTCTATTAAACAATCGCAATTTTGAATATTGATTTAAACTAATTAAATTAAACTAACACTAGCAACTATCACAAAGGTTGAAATTCAGATTTAAAGAGATTAAGACTACAATATCCCCAATTTATATCATAAACCAATCTATCTACGCATTCCAATTATTCACTTCAATAGAGTTGTTAACAGAAATTCAATTGTATTTATAAGCCCTTTTCCAAATGATCAAATAAATCTATCTAATCCAATTAACTCTGCGATATTCCTATGCAAAACTAAAGGATTAAATTCATTAAGCTTCAATTTCCAATTGTTACATGCAGCAAAGAGATATCCCTATTCACTTCGCAATCCTAATTATTCAACACATGCAAATAATTAAGAATACATGCTATCTCATCCAGTTCTAACCCTAGATTGCATCTCCCGAATTCATCTAGAATATTACGCTAATTGTCGGTCAAACAATTAATCAATAAGCATAGAATAAGATAGACAACTCAAATTGATTGAATAACTGAAATCAAATAGATAGTTAATTCATAAATATAACTGGTTCAATTGTAGCCTTAATTAAAAAGTTTAGTTCATACTGACAATAAAAACCAGAATTCTAAAATAAGTCATCATAATTAATTACAAACTAGAGATAAAAGATTAAAAGAAAACTCAATGTAATCTCTAGTCCTCCAATCTGAATTCCTCACGATGCTTGACTTGGTCTTCAATCTCCTTGCTCAGCTCTAAAAATTCAATCTCTGTGTGTCGTCGTCCCTTTATCCAATGTGTTATCTCTTATTTATATCCTCAATAGCCTCCTCATCAGATTGGTAGATAGAATCCTTGTTAGCTTCAACCTTTTCAAGATAACTGATTGTTGAAAAGTCTTTTAATTTTCATCAGCCGCATTCTCGCCCCGGCGAGAAATTCTTCACAAAAGTCCTCGCCCCTGCGAGAAAAATAGCCCATGAATTCTCGCCCCGGCGAGGTTGCCCTGCACCCAGCTATTTCTTCTTCTTCCAACCTACAGCCAGCCTCGACCTACAAAAGCAATACAAAAACAAATAAAAAGATACTAAACATACTTAAAGACTGTAAAGAATTAAGGCAAAGACGTATCAAACTCGTAGGTTAAAACCTACTCATCAATTCTAAAAGCATTGCTCAAAACTATGGGTTTATCACATTTAATATAACAGCACAATGTAGATAAAGTAAAATGCCTTTAATAGCTGAATAAAATTACAAAGTATATGCTACATCATATCAAATATGATTGGCTTGCGTGCATACTACTTTCAGTCCAGTGAACTTATTTTCCAATAAGCACCTACATACTTGCTTTAGTGTCTCCACACAAATGATTATGAGATCAATCATCCTCTTCCTAAGAGCAAGCAAAGTATGTACTAATCTATCCGGATTCACTAATCCCCTTTTAGTAATCCAATGATTAGAAACAATTTTAGTTTTAAGATATCTAGAATTTAGATCTCATTAGCATGATCATCATCATGATTCTAAAAGCATTGCTCAAAAACTATGGGTTTATCTAATTTAATTTAACAGCATCATGTAGATAATGAAAATGCCTTTAATAAATTAATTTTTTTATTAATAACCAAATAAGATTACAAAGTATATGCTACATCATATCAAATATGATTAACTTGTGCATACTACTTTCAATCTCCCACTTGCACTAAAGCCAATCGCAATGGTATCTAATACCCTTCTTCTCTAAGTGACGATCATCCTGTTGTTGGATAAAGCTTCAGTAAAAGGATATGCAATGTTGTTCTCGAGAGTCCACTATCTCTATAGTGATTTCTCCTCTTTCAATGATTTCTCTAATTAAATGAAAGTGACATGTTTGAATCTAAGATGAGACTTAGGAACTATTCCTAGTTCTGTAATGAACTTTTCATCCAAACAATCAACTTGCAGCTTCATTTATAGCTATCTACTTTGTCTTTGTCACTAAACCAACAACTCTTTGCTATTTGGAACTTTTCCAATTCACTACACCACCATTCAAGGTAACGATTTACCTTAAAGTGGATTTGTTATCGTCTTGGTCAGTTTAAAAAACTTGAGTTTGTTTAACCCTCTAGTTTTAATTCAGACCCACCATGAATCATGATCACATCCTTAGTACCGGTTAAGTACTTAAAGATATTTTTCACTATCTTACAGTGATCTTCTCCAGAATATGACTGATCAACATCAAGTCTTGTACGTTTCATTGCATATATGATAGTAACTCATGCGATCTCTCTTTCATTAGGGACAATTTTAGAGAGATACACTCCATGGCTCATCATCATGAGACCTCTCTTGGAGTTTGCCATGCTAAACGCCTTTAGCATCGAATGAATATACGTTTCTTGGGTCAAGCCGAGCATCCTTTTAAATCTATCTATATAGATTTATATCCCCAATTTATAAGATGCTCCTCCCAAGTTATTCATGGAGGAATGTTTAGACAACTTTATCTTTACTGATTGCAGCACTGGTGTGTCATTCCTTATCTGTAGTATATCAATATATAATACTAGGAATGTCACAGCGCTCCCACTAACCCTTTTGTACAGTAGGTTCATTCTCATTTTTGATAAAATCAAACTCTTTTGATTGTCTCATCAAAATGAATGTTCCATCTTTGAGAAGCTTACTTCAATCCATAAATGGATTGTTGTAGCTCATATACTTGATTTGCTTTAACTATTGAAACAAATCCATCTATCTGTATCATATATACATTCTCCTCAAATCTTTATTGAGGAAGGACGTCTCCGTATCCATTTGCCAGATTTCGTAATAATAAGCAGCAATCACAAGAAAAATCCGAATGAACTTGAGCATTGCTACTGGTGAGAAGATTTCATGATGGACAACTCCTTGCCATTATTTAAAATCTTTTGTCACCATTTTGGCCTTATAGGTCTCCACCTTGCCATCTGCTCCAGTCTTTCTCTTAAAGACCCATATACTCCCTTTAGGCTCTATGCCTACTAGAGGGTTAACCAAAGTCCACACTTAGTTTTTCATATATGGAGTCCATTTTGGATTTTATGGTCATCTGCCATTTCTCTGAGTGTCTACTACTCATAGCCTTATCGTATATAACTGGATCATCATTCTCTATGATGCGTACCTCATCATCATCCTCTATGATGAATCCATACCTCCCAGGTATCTTCAATACTCTTCCAGATTTATGATTCGATTGTGGTACAATAGGTCTATCTACAAGTTCCCCGGTTTGACTTATAGTGCTTTGTGGTTCTTGAACTCCTTCAAGATCTATTACCCTCCCACTAGCTCCTTCAATAATAAACATCTTTATCTAAGAAGGCAGCATGTAGGATTATAGAACTCTTATCCTAAACTTTCTTTAAGAAGTTCCACAAATCTGCACTTGTCAGATTTTGTCCCAAACTTATCCTTTTGAAACCTTTTCACATAAGCTGGACAACCCCTTATCTTAACATACTTAAGAGTAGGAATCCTCTCTATCCATAACTTTTATGGAGTCTTGGGGCCGAATTTTGAGGTTACCTTATTTTGTAGATATGCAGCCATTTTTAGGGTATAACCCTAGAAGGATACTGGAATGTCGGTAAAAATCATCATGGACTGTACCATGTCCTACATGGAACGATTTTCCTTTTAGATACACCAATCAATTATTGTATATCAGGAAACATCCATTATGAGAAAATACCATTTTGAGATGTTCTAAAAACTTATTGTACAAGTATTCCTTCCTCGATCTGATCAAAGAATCTTAATAATTTATCAATTTGTTTCACTTCTGAATTCTTTGAACCTTTCAAATGATTCAGATTTGTATTTCATCAAATACATATATTCAACTCTTTGAATGATCATCTCCTTTTCTTTTTACTAGTTTGTTTAATTTGCAAAATTATTTTTCAAATAAGTCAAGTATACGAAGTCCATCAAGTATTTTTCTAGTTTTATACAAAACATTATTATTAATTTAATAGACTTGCCCCCTTAGCGATCAACGACTTTTCAGATAATATAGATTTTAACATTAATCACAAAAGAACCTTTTAGTAAATAGTTACCGTACAATTCAATCCATCTACCATACAATGTCCTAATCAAATATAAGACATGGAATTACTGTCAAGTCTTAATTTATTTGATTATATGTATTTCGATTCTCAAATGCACAACTCTGATTAATGCAAATTAGAAATACCTTTCTAATTTCATTCAGCTTTGGCCAAAGACTTCTGAGTTATCATTTATCGAATCACATAGGATATTCTCTTCTTTTACTAGAAGTGGTAGATTCTTTTTAACCATTCACTTATCTCCATGTACGACTTATTATACCCAATCATATCCTTTGATTTACCCTAAAGGTCTTAAGGGACATGTCAAAATATAACTCATCATACATAAGATACTATGATGATCTCCAGTCTAAGGACCACTTGTATTACTATCACTTAAGGAATTCCTATTGACAGGCAAGTAAAACTCCATTATGTATTCCTTTAGCGAGCTACGTTCAGTGAACTTATTCTCCAATAAGCACCTACATACTTGCTTTAGTGTCTCCACACAAATGATTATGGGATCAATCATCCTCTTCCTAAGATCAAGCAAAGTATGTCCTAATCTATTCGGATTCACTAATCCCCTTTTAGTAATCCAACGATTAGGAACAATTTTAGTTTTAAGTTATCTAGAATTTAGACTCATTAGCATGATTATCATCATGATTCTAAAAGTATTGCTCAAAAATTATGAGTTTATCAATATAAGAACATCATGTAGATAATGAAAATGCCTTTACTATATTAATTCTTTTATTAATAACCGAATAAGATTACAAAGTATATGCTGCATCATATCAAATATGATTGACTTGTGTGCATATTACTTTTAATGTGAAGTCTCTAAAGTTCGTATTTCAGGGTTCACGGCTGAGTAAAGTGGTGAAGTTGATTTTAGCTTTGAAGGCTGGGAATTAGTGGCAAAGGGTTGTGAGGGGTATTTGGCATTTGTAAAGGATACCTCTAAGGGTGAGTCTCGTCTTGAGGATGTTCCAGTTATTCGTGACTTTCCCGATGTGTGTCTTGAGGAGTTGTCAGGGTTGCCACCGCAGCAGGAAGTTGAGTTTACTAATGAGCTTGTTCCTGGTGCAGAGCCTATATCCAAGGTGTCGTATAGGATGGCACCATTAGAGTTGCAGGAGTTGAAGGAGCAATTGCAAGAATTGTTAGATCGTGATGTGATTTGGCCGAGTGTTTCATCGTGGGGTGCTCCAGTTTTGTTTGTGAAGAAGAAAGATGGGTCTATGAGGCTGTGCATAGACTATAGGGAGTTAAACAAGATTACCATCAGGAATCGGTATCCATTGTCGAGGATTGATGACTTGTTTGACCAACTTCAGGGGGCGAAGTATTTTTGAAAATAAACTTGAGGTCGGGTTATCATCAGTTGAGGGTAAGGGATGAGGATGTCTCTAAGATAGCTTTTCGCACTCGCTATGGGCATTATGAGTTTCTGGTGATACCATTCGGGTTGACTAACGCTCCGGCGGTGTTTATGGATTTGATGAATCGGGTATTCAGTGAGTACTTGGACCAATTTATTATTGTCTTTATTGATGACACTTTGGTTTACTCCAAGTCTAGGGAAGAGCATGAGGAGCATCTTCGCACAGTTTTGGGGATTTTGCAAAAAGAGAAATTGTATGCTAAATTCTCTAAATGCGAGTTTTGGTTGTAGCAGGTTGCATTCTTGGGTCACGTTGTGTCTGTTAAAGGCATTAAGGTAGATCCTGCGAAAGTTGAGGTTATCACTAAATGGCCAAGAACTACTATAGTGACGGAGGTTAGGAGTTTTTTGGGTTTGGCAGGGTACTATAGGCAATTTGTGGAAGGATTTTCTTTGCTTGCCTTGCCATTGACTCAGTTGATGAGAAAGGACACGAAGTTTGTGTGGAATGAAGAGCGTGAGAAGAGTTTCAAGGAGTTGAAGAAACGACTTGTGATAGTTCCAATACTTACATTGTCGTCGAGGACAGGAGGTCACCAAATTTATAGTGATGCTTCTAAGAAGAGTTTGGGGTGTGTTTTGATGCAACACGGTAAGGTGATTGCTTATGCTTCTAGGCAGCTTAAACCTTATGAGGTGAACTACCCCACTCATGATTTGGAGTTGGCAGCAGTAATCTTTGCCCTAAAAGTTTGGAGGCACTATTTGAAAGTAATATGACCTCAAGCCAATTATATTTGAGTAATATGCATTTGCTCTGTAATCTTATTCAAATATTAATAATAGAATAAAAGGCATATTTTATCCATGTTAATTGGTTGAATTAATAAATGTGATGAACCCATAGTTTTCGAGCAATGCTTTTAGAATCATGATGAGATCATGCTAGTGAGATCTAAATTCAAGAAAGCTCAAAACTAAAATGTTCCTAATCGTTGGATCACTAATATTGGGATTACTGATCCGGATAGATTAGTACATACTATGCTTGATCTTTAGAAGATGATGATTGATCTCATAATCATTTGTGTGGAGACACTAAAGCAAGTATGTAGGTGCTTATTGGAGAATTAGTTCACTAAACGTGACTCGCTTAAGAACCCTAATAGAGTTTTATTCACCCGTCAATAGAAAGTTCTTAAAGTGATAGTAGTACAAGTGATCCTTGGACTTGAGATCATCATAGTACCTTGTGTATGCTGAGTTATACTTTGTCATATTCCTTAATACCTTAGTGTATGTTATAGGATATGTACGGGTATAATAAAGTATACACGAAGGTAGGTGAATGATCGACAAAGGATCTACCACTTTTAATAAAGGGAGAGAATGTCCTATGCGATTTGATAAATGACAGCTCAGAAATTCCTGGCTAAGGTTGAATGAAAATTAGAAAGGAGTTTCTAATTTACATTAATCAGAGTTATGCATTCTTGGATCGAAATGCATATGATTAAATAAAATAAGACTTGTCAGTAATTCCATGTCTTATATTTAATCGGGACATTGTATGGAGGATTGAATTGTACGGTAACTACTGCTGAATAGGTTCTATGTGATTAAACATTAATTTCATATTATACAATCCAGTCATGATACATTATCGTAAGGTGTCCCTCATGATGTAGTATAAATAATATTTATTTATATATGAATTAAAGGAGTTTAATTCATTATAAATAATATTAGAATAGTTCAAATTTATTTATTTTATGACCGGCATAATGTCGAACTTAAAGGGTCACACCGCAAAAGAATAATTTTGTATTGAAAACAATTGGCTAAATAATAATAAATTAAGTATTTAATTTATCAGTTGAATAAATTGAAATGCTTAATATTTATAATGATATATTTGGAGAAATATTGAATTATAAATTAATGAGAGAAATCTTATTATTATTATTATTATTATTATTATTATTTAATTCTTAATTAGATTGAGAATTAAATTAAATGAAAATGCAAATTAAATAAAATGGTAGTATACTTGCTTAATGTTGATTAAGCAAGTAACACATGTTAATTGCTTAAATAAATAACATGTGGGTTAGGAGCAAATGTATACTTACATTTTGTGTAAGTATTATTTTTGTAAGTATCCTAATAAGATTAGGGTTTCCTAATTAACCTAGCATATTCATTAGCCTCCATCTTAAGAGTTAAGAGTAAAATATTAAAAAGATCATCTATGTGTTCTAAAAGAAGTGTTCTTGTTATTCTTAAGAGTTAGGAATAAAATTAATGGGATTAGCCATCCAAGATTTCTAAGAAATCAAAATATTGTTTCTTGTATAATTGTTCTTGGTGGATTACTTCTAGAGTGTTACATACACTTTGTAGCTAGTGTTTAATCCAAAGAACAAAGATTGGAGGAGCTTGAAGAAATCAACAAAGGATTGTAGATTGGAAGAGCTTGAAGAAATCAAGAGAGGAGTAGATCTTGTAGCGGTTCAAGAGTTGAATCATCAAAGGTATTATCTCTTGTTAATATTCATCAATTAATAGCTATGCATAAGGTGATTCATGGGTAAGTTGCAAAAATTTTAATTTCCATTTTCCGTTGCGTATCTCATATGATTGTGATTTTGCAAACTTTCAGTGGTATCAGAGACATCCTTATGCGTAACTATTAATTGTGTCAATCATATATATGTTGATATGTGTTTAGAACAATTGTTTTGGGTATAATTGTTAGTATGAATTTATGTTTTTTGGAAAAATATCAAAGTCAAAAAAAAAAAACTGTTCACGCCGACACTGTTCACTGGGCAGCCCGGGCACTGTTCACAGCTGCCCGAGCACTGTTCATAAAAAAAATTGTTGATTTTTCAATTTTAAAATTTCAATGTTAAAAATAAAGATGTTTATTTTGGACTTGAAATTGGTTTAAAATAAAAGAGTTTATTTTAATTAATATTGGATTTCAATTTTGAACAAAGATTCTAAATTTTTATAAAGGAGTTTATATTAATTTGGAATGGATTGAAATAAAGGAGTTTATTTTAATTGGATTTTGGATTTCTACTAGTCAATTGCCCATTAAATGATATCAATATATATTGAATGGTTTATTATTCATGAGATGAATGTTATTTATATATGTTGACATATATATATATATATGGGATGATTAAGGACTATTGACCAATGTGATAGGATTTAATTTGAATGGATGCTTGAATGAATGGTTTTATTTATAATGGGGTCTGCGTACCTCACCTATCTAAATTTCAAAAATGTAATTTTTATCTCTCTCCTATGTACTTCCCCTTGACTGTTGATCAAGGTTTCTATTTTGTTAAAAATAGAGTGTAATAGGATTTTGTAAAGTTACTCAAGAAATTAAAGCCGAAGAACAGGAGTATTAAAGACCCATTTGTAATGAAACTTGGGTTGAATGTAATAGTTATATTCAAATTCATTCTTGCACCCTTAGGTTTGACCTATTGATAAACTCGGTGGCTCGAGTGAATCAAATTAGATTAAGTCCATAATCATCCCATATAGAATATAGTATTCTATGAATACATGCTTATAATATATATATATATATATATATATATATATATATATATATATATTAAATATATTATTATTTATGTTGATGAATGTTTAATATGATGCGTATTTATATATATACTTGCATGCGCGCTAAACAAGATGAGACCATTAATAACAAAACCCTCATTTCAAAATATTAAGTTGAATATGTTTAAAGGTATTTCAAAAATATCAAACGTAGCCTTCTAACATGATAAAGCAATAGAGTATTAATTATTTAATATTAGTTTGTTGTGCACACATAAGACTCATATTAAAATTTTAAGATGTTGGCTTTATTACATTAAAAAAGTTTTATAAGGAATTGAACAATACTAGTTTTGTTGTGCACACACAAGGACTATATTATTCTATTCGCTTATATAGAAATGCTAGGTGAAACTTAACTTAGATTATTTTAGTTCGGATGTGCACACACTTGACTATTATAATCTAAGAGGCAAAATAAAAGGAATTACATAGTTGATGTAATTGACAAGAGTTGTCTACCCTTGAATGAATATATAGTTTGTTGTGCACACACAAGACTATATATTTAGGTCATTGGATCCTATCTCACTAAACAAATTTTAATAAAAATTTGTCGAACTATATATGGAGGGTCATATAGTTTGTATAAAATAGTGGGAGACACCCTTTTAATAAAGTCCTATATTAAATTGGTGATTAATAAAATGAATATATGCTAATGTTGTTTAAATAAAAATTCATTTACAGATTTTTACAAATGGCCCATTCACTATCACTGCGGAGCATATTGGATGCTAATAAATTAACCGGACCGAACTACACGGATTGGTTAAGAAAGTTGAGAATTGTTCTCACCGCTGAAAGGTTGTCTTATGTCCTCAATTCACCATTTCCTGCAACTGTTTGCAGAGAATACCTCTGAGAAAGAAATTGTTACTTTTAAAAAATGGCAAGATGATGCTATGGTAGCCTAATGCATCATGCTCGCATCCATGAATAATGATTTACTGCGTCAACACGAGAAAATGGATGCACCTACTATTTTGCTTCACCTTCATGAGTTGTATGTTGAACATAGTAGGTCTGCAAGATATGAGATATCTAAGGAGCTCTTCCGATCGAGAATGACCGATGGCACCATAGTACAGGCACATGTCCTAAAGATGATCAATCTGATTGAACAATTAGGATAACTTGGTTTTGTTATGGATGGAGAGTTGAGCCAAGATTTGATCTTGCAATCACTCCCGGACTCCTACTCACAATTCGTTGTGAATTTCCACATGAACAAGCTTGATGTCTGTTTACCTGAATTTCTTAACATGTTAAAAATTGCAGAGAGTCACTTTCCATCCAAAAAGGACTATGTCTTACTTGTGGGAAATGCTTCCAAGAAAAGGAAGTAGTCCAAGGGATCTTCTTCAAAGAAGACAAATTCAAATAAGGCAAAAGGAATGAATACTGAAACGGGCAATAAGATTAAAACAACTGCAGATAGCAAAGATGTTTGCTTCCACTGCAACAAGCCTGGACATTGGAAAAGAAACTGCAAAGATTATCTTGTAGAAGCAAAGCAGAAAAAGCTTGGTGAAGCTTCAACTGCAAATACAGGTTTATTCATGATTGAAATAAATCTTTCTGTAAGTCAAAATTCTACTTGGGTATTGGATACCGGCTGTGGTTCTCATATATGCAATTCATTGCAGGGAATAAGTAGAAGTAGAAGGCTAAACAAAGGCGAAGTAACTCTACGAGTGGGAAATGGAGCAAAGGTTGCTGCATTAGCTGTGGGGACTTATTGTTTAGCACTGCCTACAGGAAAATCTATCAATTTAATAAATTGTTATTATGTACATGTTCTCATTAGAAACATTATATCTATTTCTATGTTGGACAAAGAAGGATTCGATGTTATATTTAAGAACAATGGTTGTTCTATTTATAATAATAATGTTTTGTTTAGAACTAGTAGATTAATTGATGGACTTTACTTACTTGACTTACATGAAAATATTTTTCAAATTGAAACAACTTGTAAAAGAAAAAGTGATGAAGTAAATCATACTTTCATTTGGCACTGTAGACTCGGTCACATCAATGAAACAAGATTAAACAAGTTTCATATTGATGGTCTTTTAGAACCATTCGATTTTGAATCATATCCAACTTGTGAATCATGTCTCATGGGTAAAATGACTAAATCTCCATTTAGTGGACATGGAGAGAGAGTTGCAGGGTTGTTAGAGTTGGTACACACAGATGTATGTGGACCTATGACAACAGATGCTAGAGGAGGGTATTCCTATTTCATTACATTCACTGATGATCATTTAAGATTTGGATATGTGTATTTAATGAAATACAAATCCGAATCATTTGAAAAGTTCAAAGAATTCAGAAATGAAGTAGAGAAACAAACTGGCAAAAGTGTTAAGATTCTTCGATCAGATCGAGGAGGAGAATACTTGAGCAATGAGTTTCTTAATCATCTCAAAGAAAATGGTATTCTCTCTCAATGGACGCCTCCTGGTACGCCATAATTAAATGGTATATCTGAAAGGAGGAATCATACCTTGTTAGACATGGTGCAGTCCATGTTGAGTTTCACTGACCTTCCAATATCATTCTGGGGTCATGCCCTAGAAACGACTGCATATCTACTAAACAAGATTCCCTCAAAATCCGTCCCCAAGACTCCATATGAGATGTGGACAGGGAGGAAACCCAGTCTTAAGCATGTTAAGATTTGGGGTTATAACGCTTATGTAAAGAAGTTACAAAGCGACAAACTTGAGCCTAGATCTGACAAGTGCAAATTTGTGGGGTATCCTAAAGAAAGTTTAGGATACTATTTCTATAATCCTACAGAGCAAAAGGTGTTTGTTGCCAAACACGCTACCTTCCTGGAAAAGGAGTTTATCCATGAAGGGGCTAGTGGGAGAAAAATAGATCTTGAAGAAATTCAAGAACCACAAAATCACTACAAATCAAGTGGATGAACCTGTTCAAGTAGATATAACTTCTGTACCATAACCGAGTCGTAAATCTAGAAGAGTGCCGAAAATACCTAAAAGGTATACACTCATCATAGAAGATGATGATGAGATACGCATCATAACTGATGATGATCCAGTAACATACGATGAGGCTATGAGTAGTAAACACTCTGAGAAATGGCAAATAGCCATGAAATCTGAAATGGACTCCATGTATAAAAACCAAGTATGGACTTTGGTTACTCCACCTGAAGGCATTGTGCCTATAGGGTGTAAATGGGTCTTTAAGAAAAAGACTGGAGCAGATGGCAAGGTGGAGACCTATAAGGCCAGACTAGTGGCAAAAGATTTCAAACAAAGACAAGGAGTTGACTATGATGAAACCTTTTCACCAGTAGCCATGCTCAAGTCTATCCGGATTTTGCTTACAATTGCAGCTTACTATGACTACGAAATTTGGCAAATGGACGTGAAAACGGCCTTCCTCAATGGGAAACTAGATGAGGATGTATATATGATATAGCCAGAGGGTTTTGTTTCAAAGGTTGGAACAAATCAAGTATGTAAGTTGCAAAGATCCATTTATGGATTGAAGCAAGCTTCTCGAAGTTGGAACATCCATTTTGATGAGACAATCAAAGAGTTTGATTTTATCAAAAATGAGGATGAACCATGTGTGTACAAGAAAGTTAGTGGGAGTGCTGTGACATTCCTAGTATTATATGTTGATGATACATTACTTATAGGGAATGACATATCGATGCTACAATCAGTTAAAATTTGGTTATCTAAACACTTCTCCATGAAGGACTTGGGAGAAGCATCCTACATATTGGGGATAAAGATCCATAGAGATAGATCAAAGAGGATGCTCGGCTTGACCCAAGGTGCATACATTAATTCGATGCTAAAGAGGTTTAGCATGCAAGACTCCAAGAGAGGGCTCATACTGATGAGTCATTGAGTAAATCTCTCTAAGAAATTGTCCCCAAAGACACCTGAAGAGAAAACGCATGAATGAAATACCTTATGCTTCGGCAATAGGATCCATAATGTATGGAATGATATGTACCAGACCAGATTTTGCTTATGCACTTAGTGTAACAAGTAGATATCAGTCTACTCCTGGAGAAGAACACTAGAAAGCTGTGAAAAACATCTTGAAGTACTTCAGAAGAACTAAAGATGTGTTTCTAGTATATGGTGGATCTGATTTGAAACTAGAGGGCTTTACAGACTCAAGTTTTCAAACTGACCAAGATGACAGTAAATCCATGTCAGGGTATGTATTTACCTTGAACGGTGGAGCAGTGAGTTGGAAGAGTTCCAAACAGCAAATAGTTGCTGACTCAGTGATAGAGGCAGAGTATATAGCTGCAAGTGAAGCTGCAAAGGAAGCTGTTTGGATGAAGAAGTTCATTTCTGAACTCGGGGTAGTTCCTAGCATTACTAGACCCGTTCTGGTTCATTGTGACAACACTAGAGCTGTTGCATAGGCTAAGGAACCCAAGTCTCATCAGAAATCCAAACATGTATTGCGGAGATTTCATTTGATTAGAGAAATCATTGAAAGAGGAGATGTCACCTTAGAAAGAGTGGACTCCCAAAACAACATTGCAGATCCATTTATTAAAGCATTATCGCAAGATCAATTCAATCGCCATTTCGATAAAATGGGTATTAGATACCAAGGTGATTGGCTTTAATGCAAGTGGGAGATTGAAAGTAATATGCCCTCAAGCCAATTATATTTGATGTAATAAGCATTTACTTTGTAATCTTATTCAAATATTAATAATAGAATAAAAGGCATATTTTATCCATGTTAATTGGTTGAATTAATAAATGTGATGAACCCATAGTTTTCAAGCAATGCTTTTAGAATCATGATGAGATCATGCTAGTGAGATCTAAATTCAAGAAAGCTCAAAACTAAAATGTTCCTAATCGTTGGATCACTAATATTGGGATTACTGATCCGGATAGATTAGTACATACTATGCTTGATCTTTAGAAGATGATGATTGATCTCATAATCATTTGTGTGGAGACACTAAAGCAAGTATGTAGGTGCTTATTGGAGAATTAGTTCACTAAACGTGACTCGCTTAAGAACCCTAATGGAGTTTTATTCACCCGTCAATAGAAAGTTCTTAAAGTGATAGTAGTACAAGTGATCCTTGGACTTGAGATCATCATAGTACCTTGTGTATGCTGAGTTATACTTTGTCATATTCCTTAATATCTTAATGTATGCTATAGGATATGTACGGGTATAATAAAGTATACACGAAGGTAGGTGAATGATCGACAAAGGATCTACCACTTTTAATAAAGGGAGAGAATGTCCTATGCGATTTGATAAATGACAGCTCAGAAATTCCTGGCTAAGGTTGAATGAAAATTAGAAAGGAGTTTCTAATTTACATTAATCAGAGTTGTGCATTCTTGGATCGAAATGCATATGATTAAATAAAATAAGACTTGTCAGTAATTCCATGTCTTATATTTAATCGGGACATTGTATGGAGGATTGAATTGTACGGTAACTACTGCTGAATAGGTTCTATGTGATTAAACATTAATTTCATATTATACAATCCAGTCATGATACATTATCGTAAGGTGTCCCTCATGATGTAGCATAAATAATATTTATTTATATATGAATTAAAGGAGTTTAATTCATTATAAATAATATTAGAATAGTTCTAATTTATTTATTCTATGACCGGCATAATATTGAACCTCAAGGATCACACCGCAAAAGAATAATTTTGTATTGGAAACAATTGGCTAAATAATAATAAATTAAGTATTTAATTTATTAGTTGAATAAATTGAAATACTTAATATTTATAATGATATATTTGAAGAAATATTGAATTATAAATTAATGAGAGAAATCTTATTATTATTATTATTATTTAATTCTTAATTAGATTGGGAATTAAATTAAATGAAAATGCAAATTAAATAAAATGGTAGTATACTTGTTTAATGTTGATTAAGCAAGCAACACATGTTAATTGCTTAAATAAATAACATGTGAGTTAGGATCAAATGTATACTTACATTTTGTGTAAGTATTATTTTTGTAAGTATCCTAATAAGATTAGGGTTTCCTAATCAACCTAGCATATTCATTAGCCTCCATCTTAGAAGTTAAGAGTGAAATATTAAAAAGATCATCTATGTGTTCTAAAAGAAGTGTTCTTGTTATTCTTAAGAGTTAGGAATAAAATTAATGGGATTAGCCATCCAAGATTTCTAGGAAATCAAAATATTATTTCTTGTATAATTGTTCTTGGTGGATTACCTCTAGAGTGCTACATACACTTTGTAGCTAGTGTTTAATCCAAGGAACAAAGATTGGAGGAGCTTGAAGAAATCAACAAAGGATTGTAGATTGGAAGAGCTTGAAGAAATCAAGAGAGGAGTAGATCTTGTAGCGGTTCAAGATTTGAAACATCAAAGGTATTATCTCTTGTTAATTTTCATCAATTAATAGCTATGCATAAGGTGATTCATGGGTAAGTTGCAAAAATTTTAATTTCTATTTTCCGTTGCGTATCTCATATGTTTGTGATTTTGCAAACTTTCACTATTTATATGGAGAGACTTGTGATATCTTCACCGATCACAAAAGTCTTAAATACATTTTCACTCAAAAGGAGCTTAACATGAGGCATAGGCGTTGGGTGGAGCTTTTAAAAGATTATGATGCGAAAATTCAGTATCACCTAGGAAAGGCGAATGTGGTTGCATATGCTCTTAGCCACAAGAGTTCAGGGAGTGTAGTAACCCTTATTACACAACCTCAGCTTATTTTGGATATAGAGCAGCTGGAGTTGGAGTTGTTTGTGCAAGGTCCAGATGGGCATTTGGCAGGTATGAGAGTGGAGTCATCTCTTATCTCGAGGGTTAAAGAAGCTCAAAAGGAAAATGGGGAGTTGTGGGGGTATGACTCAGAATCTAGAGGAGGGCAAGCAGCCCGAGTTTCGCATTGATGATCACGGCATGATTTGGTTGGGTGAACGGTTGTGTGTACCGTCGAATCCAATCATTCGGGAGGCTATGTTGGCTGAGGCTCATAGTTCGCCATTTTCTATTCATCCAGATTCTACAAAGATGTACAGGGATTTGAAGAAAAATTTTTGGTGGAATGAGGATGAAACGAGACGTGGCTGAATATGTGGGAAAATGCCTCACTTGTCAACAAGTGAAGATAGAACATCAACAAGCTAGTGGTTTGTTGCAACAGTTAGACATTCTAGTTTAGAAGTGGGAGGATATCACGATGGATTTTATGATTAGGTTGCCGAACACTTTCAGGAAAAATGATGCCATTTGGGTTGTAGTGGGCCGGTTGACCAAATCGGCACATGTTTTGGCTATCCATGAGGGTTACTCGGTGGATAGGTTGGCACAGATATTTCAGTAGGAGATTGTTAGACTTCATGGTACTCCGGTGTCTATTGTTTCGGATCGGGGCCCACGATTCACTTCATGATTTTGGAAAGGGTTTCAACGAGCTTGGGGCACTCGGCTCAACTTTAGTACTTCTTTCCATCTGCAAACTGATGGGCAATCCGAGCGGACTATTCAGATATTGGAGGATATGTTGAGGTCTTGTGCACTTAAATGGTCGGGTAATTGAGATGATTACTTGAGCCTAGTTGAGTTTGCTTATAGCAACAGCTGGCATGCAAGTATTGGAATAGCTCCGTTTGAGGCGTTGTATGGTAGGAAGTGTCAGGCACAAACTTATTGGGATGAGGTTGGTGAGAAGGCCATAGAAGGGCCTGAGTTAGTTCAAATCACTATGGAGAATGTAGCGGTGGCTAAGGAGAAATTGAGGTCGGCTCGATCACGACAGAAGAGTTATGCTAATAAGCATATGAGGACTTTAGAGTTTGAACCTGGTGAGCATGTATTTTTAAAAGTTTCTCCTTGGAAGGGCATTCGGCGATTTGGGTTGAAAGGAAAGCTTAGTCCGCGTTATATTGGCCCATTTGAAGTTTTGGAGAGAGTTGGTAAGGTGGCATATCAGTTAGCTTTGCCTCCACAGCTAGCTCATGTGCATAATGTGTTCCATGTGTCGGTGTTGAGGAGTTATCATTATCATCCATTGCATGTGGTTCAATATCCGTTTGATAAAATTCGGGAGGATCTTACTTGTGAGCAACAAGCCGAGGCGATTTTGGATCGTCAAGAGTGGGTTATGAGGAGGAAGACAATTCCATTTGTTAAGGTTTTGTGGAGAAACCATTCGGAACGGGAAGCTACTTGGGAAATGGAGGAGTCTTTTCGAGCGGAATCTCCGCATCTTTTTAATAATTAGGTACGTTCTATTCTTTTGATTCCGGGGACGGAATCCTTTTAAGGGGAGGTGATGTAATACCCGAAAATAAATAAATAAACATTTAAATTTATATTTTAAATATTTTAATTGGACTTTGTCTTTTATTTGGGTCAAACAAATTATTTAATTTATGTGAGCTAATAAATATTAACAAGTGATGAATAAATTAATTTGATTAAATTGGGCCTTAAAATTAATTGAGTTTAATTTATATGTGGGTAATATTAAATCTTATTATAATAAGAGAATTAATAAAATCTATTAATAAATAAATAAATAGCTAGACCTAATTTACTCAAGCATTACACCTAATACGTAACTGAAAGAAAAGAGAAAGAAAGGAGGCGACGATAGGGAGAACAGAAAGAAAGAAGCAAAAGTAGGTACCAAATTTCTTTCTTTTTCTTTCCTGTATATTTGACTATTGTGTCTCATTATCTTAGTTGCATATTTGAGAGTTGAGTGTGGAAGGAACACATGTATATGGATTACATATGTATATGTAGGTATATGGCCCATGTGCTGAATTGCTAATAAAATAAAATAAAGAATTGTTAACATGATTAAGTACTTAATGATGGATGTATGTATATGTGTGTGTGTATATATATATATATATAAGGATAATACATAGCCTGCAATGAAGACTTTGAAAAATGCTATCCTGGGATTTTTTTTATGGCAGTTATATATGCATGTGTATGTAATGATTGATAATCAGAGGGTGTAGAGATTTAATGTTAATATTAAAAAAAATTGTGTACTAACATGTTGTTCAAATAATTTAGTTAACAGAATTTAATTTGGATGAATGCTCTTGTCCGATAATAAGTGACCCGCATGAATAGTATAATAATAATAAAATATAATAATAAGGCAATAAAATTGGTTAATTGAAACATGACAGTAATAACTATAAGATGTGAAAATATTGATGATTAACATAATTATAAAAGTTAATGACTATTAAATGTAATGTTATAACCTTATTAAACTTATAATTAATTAATTTATTCTTTTAATTAGTTCGGACTGAGGGAGTCGAAACGAGTCGAATTTGGAATATAAATTTCTGGGTATTACATTACTTATTCCAGATACGGATTCCGTACTCTTTCAGCGAGACTCTTTTAATTTTAATTCGTTCATTTTGTTCCCCATTTCAAAATTGGTTAATGTTTCACATAATTGTTTCATGTGAAATTTATTATGGTAGTTTATTTTGGCATTGATATTTGGAACTCATATTTGTACTCTTAGACTAGTGCATCATGTCTAGACTTTATTTTGATGTTTGTAGTAATGTACATGTTAATATATTTTTGGGAAACTTTGTGTTAATGATTCGTTCAGTTTAGCATGTACATATTAGAACCCTTGTGTTGATATTGTGTCGCATCTGTTGTGGCATGGTATCTTTGTTAGAATATACCGTAGGGTATACCTGAGGTATAACCACCCGTGGGGGTACCACATGCATGTCCTCTTAGCATCGAGGCATGACACCTTCCGTGGCGGTGTGATTAGTTCACGACGTCTCCGTTTTGTGCTCCGATGGGAGTTGTCCATTTGGTGATTTATTGTGCGAGGCGTATGGGTCGACCCTAATTTTCTATTTTGTTCTGTTCTGCGGATTAGTGATGTTTGTGCCGAACATACCTTCCGATTTTACATGCATTTGGATTCGCGGTCTAATGCGTGTGACTTGCCTATGTGGCATTATTTGATTGCATGTATGGCATTATTTTGATTTTCCTGTGTGGCAAGGTATATTTCTATTTTGTTCTGAGCTCAGTATGAAATAACACCCAACCATTTGATTCAGTCTATTATTTCATTGTGTTAATTTTGTTCGTTTCAGTTCAGTTTATTTGTTTGAGTTAGTTATTTCAGTTTATTATTCTTGTACTCTATATCTGTACTGGGCATTTGGCTCATGCTATGTTTTCCTTCCGGCAGGTGATCAGGAGGATCAAGGGCAAGTGTGATAAGAGCTCCCTCCTTCCTAATGGTTTAATTATTTTGTTTAGGTTATGATACATCAGTTTCTCTAGAGTTGTATTAAATATTTCGAATTATGGTTTAAGCCAGTTTGGCATTTATTATGGCTTGACTTATGGTATTTATCAGTTGTTAGAGATATTATTTTGTGGCATAGAGCTCTCTTATGACAACCCAAAAATTCATGTAATCTATTATTTAGGTTTATGAATATGAATATCTAAATGAAATGAGTTTTTTATTGATATTATTAAGTATAAATGTGTTTGTATATGTTTAGAGGCCGTATTATGACTTAGATTGTGTTTACGTGGTAGAATTTACGAACTAGGATTTCGTAGACGAAAATAAAAGTTTTCTGAGAAAAAAACGTAAAAACACTATTCACCCGATGAAACCTAAGGGTTAGAATAACCTAAGCTTCTTAGAGAGATGTGTATGTCGTAATGACATTCCGTTTCAAGATCTATCGGTAATATGTTGTGAAAAAACGTATTATCCAATAAAAGTTTTTCTCGAAAAACATGCAAGATAATAAGACAAAATAGGGAAAAGACGAAAATAATATTTTTATAGATTATTTAATCGTCTAACCATTTTCTGAGAAATAGTAGCCGAAAACACTATTCACCCGAAAATGCTTTTGCATTTTTTTGATTTTTCGAAGAATACGTGAATGTTAATATTATACGGTCGAATACGAGGTATAATACAAGTAAAATACGAAGTATATACGAATATGTAACTAGGAATCCAAGTGAATTAGTTTTGACCAATCGTAGTAAAGGATGATGTAAGCATAACGTGGCATGACATAAGGCTCAAAGAAGCACAAAGATGATGTCATCATGATGTCATGATGATGTTGCTTGGTGGACTAAAGTGTAATAAGCCTGGGTAAAAATGCGATTAATGAAACTTTGATTTTCCTATAAATAGCAAGCTTAGTTCTTCATTTTTCTCACCAATTTCAAAGAACAAAATTACTCTCTAGATATATATTTCAAGTATTGAAGTTGCAAAGAAATAGTTAAAGCTTGCAACTACAATAGGTAAAATCCCTAGTCGTTGTTATATTCAATTTTCTTTCATTTTAAAGTCGAAAAGCTCAAGAACATAAGTCGTTACCGTGTAAGATCTTTTTCGACCAAGTGTTTCTTCATGTGTTCTTGAGCAAATCTATTATATAAGTAAGTTTATGTAATTTCAATTATAAAGTCTTATAATTACATATGTAAGCTGTTATAATGCCCAAATTATTTCAAGTATGATATCCAAAAGCTCAAGAACATAAGTCGTTACCATGTAAGATCTTTTTTGACTAAGTATTTCTTCATGTGTTCTTGAGCAAAAGTCATAAAACTCTATATAAGTAGGTTTATAATTTTGTTATTTGATGTTACAAAGTGGTAGAACATAGTGGCCTAGCTAATTAATGCGTGCGTCATCAAGTTTTAAGTAATCGAAACGAAGAACGATGAAACTTAGTTTTCACGTGTTCTTCATGTTCTTCGTGTTCTTAAGAAAAAGTCATAAAACCCTATATAAGTAGGTTTATGATTTTGTTATTTAATGTTATAAAGTGTTGGAACATGATAACATAACATTTTGATGCTTGTGGTATCATGTTTTACCAAATAAAATGAAGAATTTGTGAACAGAATCACACTTTTGACCTTTCTGCCCATTTTTCGAAAACATAAAGTTTGAATATGCTTCTGAAATGTAAAAGAAAGTTGTATATGGGGGAAATTCTAATGAGAATAGGCTCAAGAATCACCTAAAATATTTTGGTATGAAAGAGTTATGGCTATTTTAGTACTGTTGGGTCTAGCTGCCAATATTTCTGCGGGAGCAATTTTTAATATACTTTTTTAAACTTCATAACTCTTAATATATAAGGAGTTAAGATGTGATCTTTATATAAAAAGAAAGGTCTGGAAGTAAGCTAAACACAGAATCAAGAATCACCCAAAAATGTTTTGAAACGAAGAAGTTATGGCCATTTAAGCGAGTCGAGGTCCTGCAGTTTACAAACTGCAAGGCATTCGGGAATTCGACCTTAAAATAAGGTTTTGTGTATGTAAAATTTTTAATTCAGGCCACCTATGGGGGTAGGTAGGCCATGTTATAAATAGTTCACGGTCCAAAGTTGAGATCATTCCGAGGTTGGTTGGACGTAATGATGGATTAAACAAGTTTTGAAATCAATTATTGAAAAAGTTAAAAATACGAAGTTAGGTTCATTTTTTTAAAGGCTAGTTAAGGTGAACTAGAGTAAGAGTCATGTGATGACTAATTTATATGTCGATCTCATGAATTATATAGGTTGAACGAGAGATGCAGAATTAACGTAAACGTAAGAGACGTAATCAGACAAGTTTTTGAACTCTCATTCAATTTATGTGTTGAACGCAAGTTTCTAATTTTGTACAAGTTTTACTTATAGAAAGTTTCTAACTCTTGTCTAAACTTTAGGTTATGCAAGATTTCTATCTATATGCAAATGTTTTATGTTTGTACAAGACATTTAGCTATTGATTATGCTATGTGCCAATATTTGCACTTATGTACTATTGAAATGAACTGTTTTGTTATTGAACTGTTCAATATGCTAAGGTTCTGTTATTCACGAACTATATAAGAAAAGTGTCGATGCCAATTGTTTTCGGCTAGACAAGTATGAGTGTAAGACATTGAAGTTAAGAAAAAAAATAATTTGGTATAAATATGAGAGCAGAACCTTATATAAGTGAGTTAAGAGTCAAGAGATGAACTAGACACATGTTATGTTATAATAAAGAAGTAGACTCAGTGATGTCAATTTAGGAAAGAATAGAGAGAAATATTAAGGTCTTGAGGATTGATCAGTATGTCGTTTCGAAATTGTTAAAACGAGAGAAATATATTATTCTTATTTATTCAAAGTTGTTTCACAACTATTGTTCAGTTGTTGAAGGTTTCAGAGAATATGTTAATATTCGTGTTGTTGTTGATTATTTATTCAACTATTATACTTGCTGAGCAATTAAATGCTCACTCTTGCTTTAAATAAAATATTTTCAGTAAAGCTAGAACGAACCGTGGAATCCGGTGAAGATTAAGGAAGATATCAAGTATTTGTTTTGAAGAATATATGCTAATTTTATATGTATCGGTTGTGACGGATAAAAGTCACCTATGTATTGTTGTAATAGATAAATGATGTATAGATCATTATTTGTATGTACTGAAGATGTAAAGGTATTAGAACCTGGGATTAGAAGTGACATTTTGGAATATATTGAGGTAACATTGATGTCTTAAGAATGTATGAGTATTTATGTTGAATGAATAGTATCGTGACACACTGGACCCGGGTTTGAAAGTAGACCGAGATTTCGGGGGCGTTACATCTCTATTCATTTTGTAGTTTTATTATGTTTTGTGTGTAACCTCTCTTTCTATTTTAGAAAGGGGGTGTTACACGTGGCATTCCCGAACGCCGCAATGCCGTGAGACATTTTTGAAGGGTTGTCGCGTTACTTAATTTTTACAATGCGAGCAACCTAAAATAAGAAATATTATAACGTAAACCAATATATAACGTCTTTATATGACTAATTGGTATGTTATCGTTAATTAAATTGTGTAGGATAATTGAAGAGCAAATTAGCGTAAACTATTAAAGAACACTTCAAGCAAGTTTTCGATCTTTGTTTGATTTTTCGTAATTAAGCAAGTTTCTAAACTTACTCAAATTTCCGATCCTTGTACATATTATTATTCTATGCAAAACATACATTTAAACTGTACAATTTCATTTGCTATATGAAATTCATCGTATTATGTGATATGAGCTATGAAAAAGAGTTATTGCCATTTGATTTGACTTAACTCGAATTGTTAAGTAATTCCAGTTGGAATATTTATTGTTGATATATGAATTGTAATAATTCTTGTATTGTGATAAGTTAATAGTGTCAAATCAAATAATTTGGACGAGTATTTGTATGTATTTCACCCCCGTGCAATAATATGTTATGTGAGTAAATTTTGTTATGATTGCACCCCGTGTAATGAAGTGTTTACTAACTGTTATGTACAATAACATGTTAGGCCAATAACCGCACTTATGTCCAAACCTAAGAAGAAAAGTTCTAAAAATGGAACTATACAAAAGTTTAAGTTTCGTTTATTAGCGAATTGTGTTGAGGAAATAGGAAGATGCATTTTATTATTGAACTCATACTATTATTGTAGTTTCATAACTCATACTAGTATGGTTTGTTCTTGAACCCGTAGTTATATGGTAAGTTCCTGATCGAGTTCTTGAACTCATATTACTGTGTTAAGTTCTTGAACTCATATTGTTGTGGCAAATTGCTGAACTCGTAATGTATAGTGAAGTTCCATGAGCGAATTCTATAATTCATTGATGTTAAGTAGAGCTATCCAAACCAAATGGTTTTGGTGCGGATTCCGATTATAAGTCTAAGATGAACAATCCTATTATTAGGGGTATTTTGAACCGGTAAATCCGATAAGATCAGATGGGGTCAAAACAAAATGGACGATAACGTCCGACAAGACCAGATGGGTCAAAATAAACGAATATAGTCGTTTAGCAAATAGTATTGTGCATAATACCGGGTACGATAGGATGATCACCTAGCGTACTTGTAAGCAAGACGATTTACAGTTGAATTACTATTTAACCTTTATGAAAAGAAAAATGTTCTAAGTCTATATGACTACTCAACATATCATTAAAGAGAGATTTCCGTAGGGTCCTAGCGACTTTTAGGTAGTTATGAGAAAATAGATGGTCTTAATGACCCTAAGTATGTTAGGTTTGTAATATTCATGAACATACAATCAAATTGCATATAAGCAGCGGAAGCATGGTAAATTAGAATTTAAAAATTTACAAACTATAACCAGAATCGATCTTTATGCGCAATTATTAATTAACAAAGGAAGATAGAGAATTAAAATTACACCCTCGTAGATCAAAGCTTCCTCGGGTACAAGTTCAACTCCAAATCCTTCGCGTTCTCCTTGAATGCCACCGATTAGATTCCTTCTTTTGATCAATGCAAGCCACCCAAGTGTTTGGCCTCTAGAGGTAATCCACCAAGGAATAATACGTGTTCAAGAAGATGGGTGTTGGGCAAAACCCTAGTTTCTATCTCTATAGAAATTGTAAGTACTCTCCCAACTATTAAAAGTGTGTCTAACTGTCTAACCCTTTTCCATAATAAGATTTCTCTTATTTATAGATGTAGGCAGCCCTCCTAAACTATTTAGGAATAAGGTTTTATTTAATTAATTAAACTCTTTTAATTAATTAGTCTCCTAATCTAATTAAAAACTTATGAGAGTACTTTTATTAATTAATTCTCAAACCCTTTTAGGAATTAAATAATAATAATTGTAATAATAATAATAATAATAATAATAAGACTCCTCTTATTAATTTATATTTAATATTTCTAAAATATTAAATAATAAATATTAAGCTATTTAATTTATTCTATAATCATAGATTAAATTAAATATACTTAACTTATTATTACGATTATGTCATTTACTTCTTAAATAAATATTTTTCTTTTGCGATGTGACCCTTTAGATTCTCCATATTAAACCGATTATAAAACAATTAATTAGAACAATTTTAATAATATTTAAATAAATAAATTAAACTATTTAATTCCTTTAAATAAATAATATTTATTCTACAATAAAGGTAAGCCCCCTTAGCGATCAACGATTTTCCAGATAATATAGATTTCAATATTAATCACAGAAGAACCTTTCAGTGAATAGTTACCGTACAATTCAATCTTTTTACCATACAATGTCCCAATCAAATATAAGACATGGAATTACTGTCAAGTCTTATTTTATTTGACTATATGTATTTCGATTCTCAATTGCACAACTCTAAATAATACAAATTAGAAACACCTTTCTAATTCCATTCTGCTTTGGCCAAAGACTTCTGAGTTATCATTTATCGAATCACATAGGAAATTCTCTCCTTTTACTAGAAGTGGTAGATTCTTTGTTGACCATTCACCTATCTCCATGTACAACTTATTATACTGAATCATACCCTTTGATATACCCTAAAGGTCTTAAGGGACATGTCAAAGTATAACTCATCATACACAAGATACTATAATGATCTCAAGTCTAAGGATCATTTATACTACTATCACTTAAGGAATTTCTATTGACAGACGTAAAACTCCATTAGGTATTCCTTTAGCGAGCCACATTCAGTGAACTTATTCTCTAATAAGCACCTACATACTTGTTTTAGTGTCTCCACATAAATGATTATGAGATTAATCATCATCTTCCTAAGAGCAAACAAAGTATATACTAATCTACCCGGATTCACTAATCCCCTTTAGTAATCTAATGACTAGGAACGATTTTAGTTTTAAGCTATCTAGAATTTAGATCTCATTAGCATTATCATCATCATGATTCTAAAAGCATTGCTCAAAACTATGGGTTTATCACACTTAATATAACAATATCATGTAGATAATAAAAATGTCTTTAATAAATTAATTCTTTTATTAATAACCGAATAAGATTACAAAGTATATGCTACATCATATCAAATATGATTATTTTGTGTGCATACTACTTTCAATCTCCCACTTGTACTAAAGCCAATCTCCATGGTATCTAATACCCTCCTTCTCTAAGTGACGATCATCCTGCTGTTGGATAAAGATTCAGTAAATGGATATGCAATGTTGTTCTTGAGAGTCCATTATCTCTATAGTGACTTCTCCCCTTTCAATGATTTGTCTAATCAAATGAAAGTGCCGCAACACATGTTTGAATTCAAGATGAGACTTAGGAACTATTCCTAGTTCTGTAATGAACTTTTCATTTAAACAATCAACTTGCAACATCATTTACAGCTATATACTTTGTCTTTGTCACTAATGTGACAACTCGAAAATTTAGAAAATCTTAAATGATTAAAATAAAGGCTAAAGAATAAAACCTAGAATGGAAATGAAGGATTTATTAAAAAAACCTATATGGTTTATTAGTTGAAAGAGAATAGAGAAAATACGGGTTACAAAATTTCAAAACCCTAGAAATAGATTTATATGTACTTGAATGAATATTAAGGATAAGGTATTACAATACCTATAAATTTGATGTGAATAAAAGGATTATTTTTATTTAGTGGTCTTAATATTTTAATTATATACTAGTGACCTAATTTAAGAGATTTATTTTATTATCTCAATTTATTAAATTAGTTTGTGTGAATATGTGAGTAAATGAATATGAATATTATGTGTTTGTTTATATTTGTTTATTATATAAACAAATAAAAGAAGGTTTTGTAACCTAATTATATATTAGGTATGAAAATTTAATAACTTAAGGGTTATGGTATGTGAGAATAATAGTATTTAAAATATATACTAACCATAAGAGATTTATTTTATATATCTCAATTAATTAATTTTATAACCTAATTAAAGCAAGTCTAATTGGGTTATAGAAATTAAATGTACATGAGTAAGGAATTAAATTCTAAAGGAATGAGATGTATACCCTAATTAAATAATTAGGGAAAGATAAAATTAAGATAAGGGGTAATGTTAATTTATAAGCTCAACCAATTAATTATTTAAGGAAGCCCAAGTTTTTTTTAATTGGTAGGCCAAACTAATTAAAATACAAGCCCAAACAATTTAATTTGGAAGCTCAAGGGAATTAAATGGGAGCCAAAAACTTGATCCAACTTGAAAGGGGCATTGACGTCATTTGTTAAGCTAATAAAGCAATAAACTAAATCAAAAATTTGACATTAAAGAGGGGATGGATCCGAATGGAAAGAAGGGAGTATTTGACATGTGAAGTAATCATTTCCAAGCTCCTTATTTTCAAAGTTACTTACACACACAAGCTTAGGTGTCACTCTTTTATTTGGCCACCATATTCTTATCCAAGATTGCAAGTATTATCAAGATAAGAGAGAGAGAAAAGATAGATATTGTAAGATATGTTGAAAGATTAAGAATAGATATACAACTTATATCTATACATTTTATAAATAAAAAAAACAAACATTTACTTCCACTACAAAAAAATGGTGATTTTGCAACAAATGGTTTTCGTTGCTAAAGGTGCAAAATTTCGTTGCCAAAGGCCATTTGCAACGATTTTTTGGTCGTTGGACCATTCGTTGCGCAATGAGCATTGCTAATTGTCTAGCAACGAAAATTTTTTTTTCGTTGCAGAAAGTGAGATATTTCGCAACGAAAGTTTGTTTTCATGTAAAATCATAGATCATTTAGCAACGAAATGTTTTGTAGCAAATTTATTAAGAAATTGTTACTGAAAAGCAACTTTCGTTGCAAAATCCGCCTAATTGGCAACGAAAAGAAACTTTTTTTTGCCAACGAAAATGAAATTCGTTGCATTTGATATATATTTGCCAACGATGTTTGTCGTTGCTGAACAGTAAGTAAATTGTTGCCGTAATTGATTTATGCTAATTGTATACTTTTTGGTAACGATGTTCGTTGCTAAATGTACAAAAAAAACCTGTCATATATTAATTTGCAATGAAATTTTTCATTACCGTTGGTTTTATTGTGGATAATTATGATCAATTAGCAACGATACTATTCGAAGCTGATTGTTTTTCGAGAGCAACGAAAGTTGTCAATTAACGACACTATACGTTGCCATTTGCTTTATATGTGCAACGAAAGTTACTATGATTTACAACGATATAAATGTTGTCTTTTTCTTTGTTATGTAACAAATGTCAAAATTATTTTACAAACAAAATAAATCGTGGCACAATGACCCCATAACAAATTATGACAGAAGTACAAAAAACTCAAATATTATTAATTAAATAAAATCATCCGGTACATGATCATTCATCATCTTTACAATCAACTATCTAAATGATTTATTGGGGCACATGTACAAAGTCGACGCCTTCAACAAACTACCCATGAAATACCATATCACTACTTAACTAGGGAAAGAACTGTTCAGTCCATTACACACAAGCATGACTGCTACTCGCTTTCACAACATTCAGAGCATGAATACACAAGGTGGAGGGATTACCAAATTCACAAGCTTCAAGAGATACTTCATCACCAGGGTCTTTATTGACTTGCAACATGTATTCAATTACATTCCTCAAGTATGGTTGTAGTCACCTGAATAACAAAAGATGAAGATGAGGGGGATGCGAGTATCATGAAAGACGTTAAATATTGTGACACCTCCAAATTCAGGTACCAATACCTCAAATTCGGTTCTCACGATAAAGTACATCCATACACCTCTAAACAACATAAATTAACTAATGCAGAATAAATAAACATATGTTGTTCATTACAAAAAGTTTACTACGGTCCTAAGGTCTATAACCTTAAATAAATACATCGCAGAATATAATAATAATACAAAATGGTTCCACGATTACATAATGAGATAGTACATATGACTACTCCGTAAGCTTTCCTTTGCCTTTGTCCGTTTTGGAACTTCCCGGCTTAACTGCAATATGTTCATGATATAGCAACGGTGAGAAACTACTTTGCTCAGCAAGTTTAAAATGAATAAAGGGGATATATCATGAATGAATGAGAACAATAATCGCATAGTTCAACAATTTAAGAACATTGAAGAAATAGCTGACAATATAATCAAAGTTCAAATAAAAGAATGAATATTGATTATTTACTGCTGAGTGGTCCAATAGACCATGAACTATTTGGCCAAAGGATCAGTCATTCAACTAACCCTTTTAAACGTCTGGCCCATCAGTAGTACTCGAGGGGATCAGCCTCTCGTACCCTATGTATATGCATAACATTTAGCTCTGACTGCATCGAATAACCGACACATTAAAATCCCGTACAAAAGGGTTGCTCTCTCAGTCCAAGAATCCGCACCGACAATCGGTTTGGATAGCTTTTAAAATAATAACCTGTACGTGTCTAGCCGAAACAAGTGGCGTAGACTATTCCTTAAATAGTTCATGAAATGAAGAACTTAAACATTTCACAACCTAACAACAAATCATGAATTCAAATGCACAAAGTGCGAATACCAATAATTATTTTTGATGTGGAATAATTGACAATATTTAATCCACTAATATCATTTGAAAGTAATAACTCGTGTCTGAGTTAGAAAACTTGCAATAATATAGAGAACTTGCTCAATAAATAAATCGAGTAAGATAGAACCTGCTCAATAATGAAACTTGCCCAATTATAAAGATTGAGTAAGTTTAAGAACTTGAAATTCATAAGGATAAACTCGCAGATTAAATGAAAGCTCTGCGATTGAGAAAACCTGTCCAATATTAAATTGAGTTAGGGTAAAGAAACTTGCCTGAAGCGCTGCTACAATATTACAACACACGCTCCGTAATATCCTACACAATTAAGTACATATTCACATAACAATTAGTCACATACTGGATACCAAATAATATTTTATACTACTCTATGATGTTTCATTCTTATTAGAAACATAACATTAAACAAGATTATACACACTAGTTATGGCGTTACGACGCCTACACGTTTGTACGCCAACCTTGCCTATTCGAATGCCCAAGCGACACGCATTTGTATATGCTTAACGCGCCCATTCGATTTATCTAATACTCATTGGTTAATAATGAGTATCATTATAATTCATAAAATTCATGTTTAAGAACTTAGAACATCATTTTATAATGTCGGGAGCATTACATGTGCTTACCTGCATGCCCGACACCCTCCGATTGTCTCTAATTACACATCAGTCCTACAAATGGCGGATTTAGGACATGCTATAGACCTCAAATTGAAAAAGTCAAAGAACAAAAGTTGTAGGTCTACTCGTTCTCTTTCCGAATCATCTTGAATCACCTCAATCCGAGTTCGTATGAGAAAGTTATGCCCATTTTAGTAAAAGACGTCAAAGCTGATTCTGACCTAACATTAGCCCGACGTATATACGCCCAAAATGTGCCTGTGACCAGCGTATATATGCCCAAGACAGTAGCAGCGGTGTAAAGGCGGCGTATATACATCCGAACTCAGCTCTGTTCGTTCTTGAATGCTCTGTTTTGACACACTTATTACAAACCTTCATAACTTCTTCTATACACGTTCAAATTGGTCCATTTTGGACTCTATGGACTCTTAATTCATGGGGCTACAACATTTCAAAAATTCATAGACACCCATTAACATTAACATGGCCAAATCGTAGGCCAAAGTACCAAGTTCATACTCTATTTTTGAGTGTTCTAAGTGTTCTTCACTAAAACTAACACCAAATCTTCGTTTTTACATCTTTTTACTCGATTCCAGTTGGGTTAACTTTGTAACCTATGGAACTACAATACCATAATAACAAATAAATTAAACATACATGAAATCATAGCTACAAAGTCCTCTAAATTCGTCTATCAGTCCATATTGTCCAAAAAGTCCATTGTTCTTCATGTTCTTCATCCTCCTTAAGCATTGGTACGGATTTATTGCGTTTTTGTTCCACTTTGATGTTATTAATGACTTACATAACCTCTTAACAACATATATAAACATCCAACACAAATAAAAACAACAAGAATCGCAGCAAAGCTAACCCCATAAGCTTAAAAGCTCTACAACCATGAAACTTTGAAAACACTAACCAAAATCAGATGGAAATGGGTTAAATGAGATGATTACCTCTTCTAATCCCTCCAAGATGCTAGAGAGCTTGCTAGGCTAGGCTTGAGACTCTTCTTCTACTTCTTTGGTTCCTTTCTTCTCCACCCGTGTCTCTCCTTTCTTCTTCCTCCAAGTTTCTTCCTCTTCTTCTTCCTTTGTTCTTGTTCTTCAGCACTCTCTCTCTAACAGCAGCTCTCTCTCTACCTGCTGATGGGATAAGTGAATGAATGATTTGGGAGAAGTGGGGGGAGTGATTTAGGGAGAAGTGGGAGAAATGGGTTAGTGGCTCAATGTTTCTTTCTTGATTTTCTATTGGCTAGCAATTGTTTATTTGTTCCCACTTGTGCAACATGCAACAATTAATCCACCCATTTTGGCCTCTCTCTTATAATGTTACCCATATACTCCCTCATCTAAACACTAAAATGCTGATTTTTGTGCCCATATCCCACATGGGTCAAGTCTTGGGTCATGGGTTGGGTCATGGGTTTGGGTCACCCTTAAAATCACTTGGGCTTCTAATTTAATTTCCATTGGGCTCCCATAAATCCTACACTTGGATTATTATCTCATTGCCTAAATGGGTCGGCAATAATTAGGAAAATCGAAGTCACCCGAGAAGACGTCTCTAGATGAATATTCCCCACGTGAATACTAACTCGTGAATAAAGATTTAACGATGCTACGCGAAATCAAATATTCACTTAAACAAAACTATAACACGTAAAATTTCATGCATTCACATAATCCAGGTTGTCACACAACCTTTAAACATGCAACCCAAAAATAATATTAATAAAATATAATACATTCATTAATATTCAAAAATTCGAATTACAAGGCAAATCCAAAATTCCCGATCGTTAAATCCTCCCCCCTTATAAGAATTTTGTCCCCAGAATTACAGTCTAGGTACAGAACACTTAACATGGGTTCACTCAAAAAGATGCGGATAATTCTTCCCCATCTTCTCTTCTAGCTCCCACGTGGCTTCTTCAGCTGCGTGGTTCCTCCAAAGCACTTTGACCGAATGGATGACCTTATTTCTTAACGTCTGCTCTTTCCTATCTAATATCTGGACAGGAATCTCTTCATATGACAAGTCTCGCTCAACTTGAATCGGTTCATAGGATATCACATGCTTGTAGTCGGGTTTATATGGCCACAACACCGAAACGTGGAACACATTATGAATGTGCTCAAGTTCAGGAGGTAGAGCTACCTTGTACGCTACCTCACCTACCCTCTTTAAAACTTCAAAAGGTCCTACGAACCTGGGACTCAATTTTCCCTTCTTTCCAAATCTGATCTTCCCCTTCCAAGGAGATACCTTCAAAAACACAAAGCTGCCAACTTCAAAGTCTCATTTCTGACGATGCAAATCGGCGTATTTCTTTTGTCGATCCTGAGCCGCTACTAATCGAGCTCTTATCACCTTGACGACATCCACAGTCTGCTGCACCAATTCAGGTCCAACAGTCTCCGTTCACTGACTTCATCCTAACATAGAGGTGTTCGACACTTCCTTCCGTATAATGCTTCATATGGCGGCATGCCAATACTTGCGTGATAACTGTTATTATAGGCAAACTCCACCAATGGTAGGTGGTTATCCCAGCTGCCTTTAAAATCCATCACACATGCTCTAACATATCCTCCAGCGTCTGAATCGTTCGTTCGCTTTGCCCATCTGTTTGAGGGTGATACGCCATACTCAACCTCAACTGAGTTCCTAACCTTTCTTGCAAGCTCTTCCAGAAATTCGACATGAAACGCGGATCTCTGTCAGATACGATAGATACTGGCACTCTATGTCGCGACACAATCTCTTTCACATACAACTTTGCTAGCTGCTCCAGATTGTACCTTATCTTGATCGGTAGAAAATGTGCAGATTTAGTTAAATGATCCACGATCACCCAGATCGCGTCGTAACCCTTCTGAGTTGGTGGAAGCCTCGTCACAAAATCTATCGTGATATGCTCCCACTTCCACTCCGGAATCTCCAGCGGTTGTAGCAGTCCACCCGGTTTCTGATGTTCTGCTTTTACCCTCTGACATGTCAAACATCGCCCAGCACATTCCGCGACCTCCCTCTTCATGTTCGGCCACCAGAAGTGTTGGCGCAAATCCTGATACATCTTGGTACTACCAGGGTGTATCGAATACTTTGTAGAATGAGCTTCTTGCAGAATCTCTTCTCTCAGCTCCGGAACCATCGGTATCCAGATCCTTCCTTCAAACCTTAGCAGTCCCGTGCTATCAATTTTGTATTTTAATTCCTCTCCATCCGAGAGTCGCTTCCTTACGGCAACACATTCATCATCCTTTTCTTGTGCCTCTTTTATCTTGTCTAATAAAGTCGGACTCGCCTCCACTGCGAACAGTTTCTCGTCTGCATCTATCGGATACTTAACTTCCAACTCCAGCCTTTCCATATCCTTGATCAGTTCCTCTTGAATTATCAGCATCATCAACTTATCTCTGCCCTTCCTACTTAGAGCATCGGCTACTACATTGGCCTTACCGGGATGGTACAGAATTTCACAGTCATAGTCCTTGATCAACTCCAACCATCGTCGCTGCCTCATATTTAGCTCCTTCTGAGTGAACATATACTTCAGACTTCTGTGGTCTGTTTATATCTCACACTTCTCTCCATATAGATAGTGCCTCCAAATCTTCAGAGCAAACACCACTGCCGCTAGTTCCAGGTCATGAGTCGGATATCCCTTCTCATAGTCCTTCAGCTGCCGTGATGCGTACGTAATGACCTTCCCATGCTGCATCAACACGCACCCAAGGCCTTTGTGTGATGCATCACTGTACACCACAAATTCCCCTGTATTATCTGGCAGTGATAACACAGGTGTTTCACTAAGTTTCTTCTTCAACTCCAAGAAACTCTCTTCGCACTTATCCGTCCATACAAACTTCACAGTCTTCCTCGTTAAATTTGTCAATGGTGTCGCTATCTTTGAAAAGTTCTGAATAAATCTCCGATAGTAACCTGCTAATCCCAAGAAACTTCATACTTCTATCGGCATCCTTGGCTGCTCCCAGTTTATTACTGCTTTTACTTTGGCAGGATCCACTGATACCCCATCCTTGTCAATCATGTGCCCCAAAAACTGCACCCTTTGTAGCCAAAATTCACACTTGGAAAACTTTGCATATAGCTTCTCCCTTCTTAGTGTTTCCAGGGCTATCCTCAAATGTTCAACGTGTTCCTCCTCCATCTTCGAGTAGACTAAAATGTCATCTATAAAAACGACAATAAATTTATCTAGATATTGCTTGAACACTCTGTTCATCATGTCCATAAATGCTGTGGGCGCGTTTGTCAGCCTAAACGACATCACCAAAAACTCAAAATGTCCATATCGAGTTCTTAATGTTGTCTTTGGAATATCCTCCTGCCTCACCTTTAGCTGGTGATAACCCGTCCTCAAGTCAATCTTCGAAAAGTATTTCGCTCCCTTTAGTTGATCAAACAAGTCATCAATTTTGGGCAACGGATACTTGTTCTTAATCGTGACTTTGTTCAATTCCCGATAGTCGATACAAAGCCTCAGCAGTCTGTCTTTCTTCTTTACAAATAGTACTGGTGCTCCCCACGGAGATACACTCGGACGAATATACCCCTTATCTAGTAGCTCCTGCAGTTGAACCATCAGTTCCTTCATTTCCACTGGTGCATCCTGTATGGTGACTTTGAGATTGGAGCGGTTCCCGGTACCAAGTCGATCACAAATTCCACTTCTCTATCCGGTGGTAAACCCGGTAACTCATCTAGGAAAACATCTGAAAATTCCCTTACTATAGGTATCTTACCCAGCTCACCCTATACTCTTCGGATATCAACCACGTGAGCCAGATAACCTATACAACCTTTCCTTAGCAATTTCCTTGCTTGCATCATCGTCAGACAACAAGATTATCTAGGCAATTTACTACCGTAGAATACGACCTTCGACTTATCCGGAGTCTTTAGGTGTATACATTTCTTCTGACAGTCAATCACAGCCCCGTGACTAGATAACCAGTCCATCCCAAGAATTACATCAAATTCTCCTAGTCGTATCGGAATTAAATCTACGCTCACTTTATGCCCATTTATCTCAGCACAACAATGTCTATGGATGTGTTCTATAGGAATAACTTTCTTTGACTCCATCACATCCTGCACGGTCATGTTGAAAGTACGTGCCATTGGTCTGTTGGCTTGGCTAGTTGGCCTTTCAATGCTCAGCCTATTAGTGTTGTTGTTGCTATTGTTGTTGTCCTTGTTGCCATTTGCTGCATCCCCCTTCCTTTTCGGGCCATCCTTGATTTGATGATCTGATGCTCCACATGAGAAGCATCCCGTTTTCTTTCCTTTTGGGCATTGAGGAGCAAAATGCCCCTGTTATCCACAGTTGAAACAAACTCCTTTTCCTTTCATGCACTCTCCAGAGTGATTCTTTCCACAATTATTACACTTATTACCCTTCTTAACCTCTCCTCCAGACTTGTTGCCCCCGGAAGTTGGCTATCACTCCATTTCCTTTTATTCGGGTTACTTCCCCCGCTGCTTCCTCCCTTACTTCCTTCGTGACCCTTCTTTTTGTCCTGATTGAACTTTGCTAGAGCCTCATTGCGTCCTTCGGCGATGATTGCTCTTTCCAATAGCGTAGAAAATGTGTCAATCCTTAGAACTGCCACCCTACTGTACACCCATGGTTTCAGGCCTAATTCAAATCTCCTTGCCTTTTTGGCTTCGGTGTCTACCTGGTGGGGTGCAAATCGGGCTAACTCATTGAATTTAGCTGCATACTCTGCGACTGACATGCTCCCCTGCTTAAGCTCCAAAAACTTCACTTCCATGTTCTGCTTCATACTCTCCGGGAAATAGTTCTCGAAGAATAGCTCCTTGAAACGTTCCCATGGTATCACACCATCTCCAGCACGACTTTTGTTGGCCTTCCACCAATAGTTCGCTTCACCTTTCATCATAAAAGTGGCGAACCCTGTCTTCTGTTCTTCAGCCACCCTTGCAACCTCGAACATTATTTCTATTTCTTCAATCCAAGTTTGGGCTTCAATCAGGTCTAGTGTTCCTTTGAACTCGGGAGGTCCTACAAGCTTAAAATCCTTGAAGCTAACCAAATGCTGCGCAGGCTACCGCTCTGGCTGTTCTCCAATAGGTGGGGGTCTATTTCGCATGGCTTCTGCCAGCAACTCAACAAACGCCCTCATTGGGTCTGGATGACCCTGAGTGTTATTAACCGATTCCTCAACCCTTTGGTTTCGCGGTCGTCCTCTTGGCGCCATGATCTGATAAAAGAAAACCATCGACTTTTACTTATAGATCTAGGTCTCATGCAATAAGTCATTTAAGTCAACAATTAAAAGTAAAAGCATCTATCAAACACATTTGATTTAACTAAAACAACTACATTTATAACCATATATCACTGTTTTAATACAACCAGACTCAACATGTGGCATACATCTATAAACGCTAACTGACATAACCTGCCAACCATTAACTATCCCCTAACAAACAAAAGTGGGGAATAATAACCTTCCACCCCTCTATCAGGAACAAAATTGGGGTTCAACTATTATCCCATGCACGCTACAAGCATAGGGATTTACAACATAAGTAAGCCCCTAATACAACAAAAGTGGGACCTACTGCAAAAATAATGCTAAAAATAACACATCACCGCCTGTTGCGGCGAGTTGCAATCCTGAGCTCCTGTCGAGCCAGCCTGTCGACCACTCGGCACCTAATCACGCGCCTGCTGCTCCCCTCATCCCTGGGGTACCTCCTCACCTTGTCCCACAGCCTGCCAATGGAAGTGGTCAAGCCTAAACGGAGGGAATCAATCTCTACAGTCAGGGCTGCCAACTGCTCCATAGACTCATCTCGCTCCAGACGAGTAGTCTCCAGCTGATCCTCTACCTGCTCTATCTGTCCTACTAACACCACATTCCTCTCTAAGAGGTCATAAACCATCACACCAAGCTGAACAGAAGCCCCACGCCGACCGTGAACCTCTGCCTCTAACTCGGTAATCCTCTGGTCCTTTTTCTGCAGCTTCTGGGTCAACTCAGCTTTTTCTCCCAAAGTCTGATACGCTAAAGACCTGTACTGCTCCTCTCGGTCCTGGTGATCCTAGTTCTGCTCCTCTAACTGAGCTACTCGATTCTCGAGCTCCTTGTTCCTATTTGTCAGCTCTTCGATGATATCACTAGTAGTAGTGCCCATGCCATCTGCATACTCAGGTGGCGCATCATCCTCCGTCACTGGATCATTCCTCGGGGTCCTCATCCTCCCCCTCATCACTTAACAGCCTCAGTGCTCCTCCGATAACTGGCTCCTCCTTAGAACCATACTCGGCCTCAGACTCATCCCTAGTGTCCATCATCTCTGGCTCACTCAGCTACACCTCCACTAAATGCCCTGCGTCCACATGAATGTTTGTGAACTCTACCTCTCTAGCGGGAATGTACTCTCCCATCTCAGACATCCTACAGCCACAAACAGAACAAATAGACAGCAAAATATCAGTGCCACAATAAAATATATTCATTGATAAAATGAAATGATATTTTATCATGCACAACTCGGCTCGATGGATTTCCACAATCAACCTTCAGACATGACCATCAAATGAATTTCCTTGATCCATCACCTAGCGTACCAATATCTCGAATTTGGTGCTCACGATAAAGTACATCCATACACCTCTAAACAACATAAATTAACTAATGCGGAATAAATAAACATATATTGTTCATTACAAAAGGTTTACTACGGTCCCAAGGTCTATAACCTTAAATAAATACATCGCAGAATACAATAATAATACAAAATGGTTCCACGATTACATAATAAGATAGTACATATGACTACTCCATAAGCTTTCCTTTGCCTTTGTCTGCTTTGGAACTTCCCGGTTTAACTGCAATAGTTTCATGATATAGCAAGGGGCAACAACTACTTTGCTCAGCAAGTTTAAAATGAATAAAGGGGATATATCATGAATGAATGAGAACAATAATCGCATAGTTCAACGATTTAAGAACATTGAAGAAGTAGATGACAATATAATTAAAGTTCAAATGAAATAATGAATATTGATTATTTACTGCTGAGTGGTCCAATAGACCATGAACTATTTGGCCAAAGGATCAGTCATTCAATTAACCCTTTTAAATGCCTGGCCCATCAGTAGGACTCGAGGGAATTAGCCTCTCGTACCCTATGTATATGCATAACATTTAGCTCTGACTGCATCGAATAATCGACACATTAAAATTCCCTACAAAAGGGTTACTCTCTCAGTCCAAGAATCCGCACCGACAATCAGTTTGGATAGCTTTTAAAATAATAACCTGTACGTGTCTAGCCGAAACAAGTGGCGTAGACTATTCCTTAAATAGTTCATGAAATGAAGAGCTTAAACATTTCACAGCCCAACAACAAATCATGAATTCAAATGCACAAAGTGCGAATACCAATAATTATTTCTGATGTGGAATAATTGACAATAATTAATCCACTAATATCATTTGAAAGTCATAACTCCTGTCTAAGTTAGGAAACTTGCAATAATATAGAGAACTTGCTCAATAAATAAATCGGGTAAGATAGAACCTGCTCAATAATGAAACTTGCCCAATTATAAAGATTGAGTAAGTTTAAGAACTTGAAATTCATAAGGATAAACTCGCACATTAAATGAAAGTTGTGCGATTGAGAAAATCTTCCCAATATTAAATTGAGTTAGGGTAAAGAAACTTGCCTGAAGCGCTGCTACAATATTACAACACACGCTCCTTAATATCCTACACAATTAAGTACATATTCACATATTCACATAACATTAGTCACATACTGGATACTAAATAATAGTTTATACTACTCTATGATGTTTCATTCTTATTAGAAACATAACATTAAACAAGATTATACACACTAGTTATGGCATTACGACTCCTGCACGTTTGTACGCCAACCTTGCCTATTCGAATGCCCAAGCGACACACATTTGTATATGCTTAACGCGCCCATTCGATTTATCTAATACTCATTGGTTAATGATGAGTATCATTATAATTCATAAAAATCATGTTTAAGAACTTAGAACATCATTTTACAATGTCGGGAGCATTACATGTGCTTACGTGCATACCCGACACACTCCGATTGTCTCTAATTACACATCAGTCCTACAAATGGCCGATTTAGGCCATGCTATAGACCTCAAATTGAAAAAGTCAAAGAACAAAAGTTGTATGTCTACTCGTTCTCTTTCCGAATCATCTTGAATCACCTCAATCCGAGTTCGTATGAGAAAGTTATGCCCATTTTAGTAAAGGACGTCAAAGCTAATTCTGGCCTAACATTGGCCTGGCGTATATACGCCCAAAATGTGCCTGTGACCGGTGTATATACGCCCAAGACAGTAGCAGCGGCGTAAAGGTGGCGTATATACGCCCGAACTCAGCTCTGTTCGTTCTTGAATGTTCTGTTTTGACACACTTACTTCAAACCTTCATAACTTCTTCTATACACGTTCAAATTGGTCCATTTCGGACTCTATGGACTCCTATTTCATGGGGCTACAACATATCAAAAATTTATAGACACCCATTAACATTAATATAGCCAAATCTTAGGCCAAAGTACCAAGTTCATACTCTATTTTTGAGTGTTCTAAGTGTTCTTCACTAAAACCAACACCAAATCTTCGTTTTTACATCTTTTTACTCGATTCCAGTTGGGTTAACTTTGTAACCCATGGAACTACAATATCATAATAACAAATAAATTAAACACACATAAAATCAGAGCTACAAAGTCCTCTAAATTCGTTCAAAAGTCCATATTGTCCAAAAAGTCCATTGTTCTTCATGTTCTTCATCCTCCTTAAGCATAGGTACGGATTTATTGCGTTTTTGTTCTACTTTGATGTTATTAATGACTTACATAACCTCTTAACAATATATATAAACATCCAACACAAATAAAAACAACAAGAATCGCAGCAAAGCCAACCTCATAAACTTAAAAGCTCTACAACCATGAAACTTTGAAAACCCTAACCAAAATCAGATGGAAATGGGTTAAATGAGATGATTTCCTCTTCTAATCCCTCCAAGATGCTACGGAGCTTGCTAGGCTAGGCTTGAGACTCTTCTCCTACTTCTTTGGTTCCTTTCTTCTCCACCCGTGTCTCTCCTTTCTTCTTCCTCCAAGTTTCTTCCTCTTCTTCTTCTTCTTTTGTTCTTGTTCTTCAGCCCTCTCTCTCTCTAACAGCAGCTCTCTCTCTACCTGCTGATGGGATGAGTGAATGAATGATTTGGGAGAAGTGGGGGAGTGATTTAGGGAGAAGTGGGAGAAATGGGTTAGTGGCTCAATGTTTCTTTCTTGATTTTCTATTGGCTAGCAATTGTTTATTTGTTCCCACTTGTGCAACATGCAACAATTAATCCACCCATTTTGGCCTCTCCCTTATAATGTTACCCGTATACTCCCTCATCTAAACACTAAAATGCTGATTTTTGTGCCCATATCCCACATGGGTCAAGTCTTGGGTCATGGGTTGGGTCATGGGTTTGGGTCACCCTTAAAATCACTTGGGCCTCTAATTTAATTCCCATTGGGCTCCCATAAATCCTACACTTGGATTATTATCTCATTGCCTAAATGGGTCGGCAATAATTAGAAAAATCGAAGTCACCCGAGAAGACGTCTCTAGATGAATATTCCCCACGTGAATACTAACTCGTGAATAAAGATTTAACGATGCTACGCGAAATCAAATATTCACTTAAACAAAACTATAACACGTAAAATTTCATGCATTCACATAATCCAGGTTGTCACACAACCTTTAAACATGCAACACAAAAATAATATTAATAAAATATAATACATTCATTAATATTCAAAAATTCGAATTATAAGGCAAATCTAAATTTCCGATCGTTAAAAATATATGAAATTAGAGGAATTAATTCAGTTTCTTTGTTTAAACACACAGATGAAATGGAAACCAGTAGCATGCAAGAATAACTAGTACATAAAAGAAACACTTAAAAGAGATGAAATGCACACCAAGAAAGTAGGATGAACTTAGATTAGCTGAACAAAAGCCGCACAGACTTGTTCAAGAGAAGGGCAGACATTAAAAGGACGACAGTGTAAGCAAGATTTAGCTGAAAACTTAATAGCATATATATAACAATTGACACGTAAATGTGAGATAGAGTTCATGTTCCATAAATCAACTAGGTGTTTCAGAAAAATAACTAAAAATACCAACACATTATAATAGTAAAAATGCACTGCATTCTTGTAGTGTCCTGTTACTAGTCTCTTCGTACCAACTAATAACTTGAGCCCCGTAAAAAAATTATTAATTGTAAAAGTTCCAAAATCTAAGCCATCGATAAGCACATTTTAAATGTTTTAGCATGACATGGTGTCATCGCTCCACTTTGCCAAGAAAAGAATACAACAATTGGTTTTGTGCTTTTTCTTGGACAAGCAAAATATTATAGATTTAGAGCCAACGAAGGAGTGCCACCTAGAGTACACGAAATTGAATTATGTCGAAAGCCAACACTACATACAACATATTCCCAGTAGCTTCAAAAAGGACTACGCATAGTTACCTCTCGAAACAATAAAATTAAAACTATTCTCCCTATACATCAGAGAGACCAAAAACCAAAAGCACAAAAGCCCGCATCCCATTACCAAAAGAACAATGCAGAGGGAGAATAATAACCAACTCCACAGCTCCTTTACACAGAGATTCTCAAAGTTAAGGGCATCATATTAACAAAGTATGTTACTGACATACCTGCTTCTGCTATAAATGCAAACACGTGTGACGTGACATTAATTAATAACAATTATCAACCATGCAGGCATTAGTAAGAAATGATTACGAACACTTGTCTTTTGACCATTGGATCAAAATGAAATGCTGAGCTAAATGTATAATGCTACTGCCAAATAGAATATATTAACACTCATAGATTTGAGTAACTCTTATAAATGTTATTTAAAAAGCTAAATAGTGGGGCAGAGATGAAATAGCTATATTTTTAGTCAGACTTCAAAAGGAAGGAATTTTCAAACAGTTACAATTGGTTATGCCATTGGAAGATTACTTACCAATTTTTCGAACCTCTGCAGCAGGGTCATTAGCAAGAATAAACAAACCTTGAAGGAATTTATCCATGGATATATATAACACCTGCAAACAGGTGACATAGAAGTATTGAGCACTTGAGTATAAATTGCATTATTAAATAGCAATATCAACAAGAAAATAGAATTATAAAAACAAAAGAACAACCCATAGTCACAGTTGGCATCAACATAATGTATTGATTAACTGAGCCTAAAGAAAGTTTTCTCAGTGAAGCGTGTGGGGACTGAAATAACTGCTTGGATGGAAGGTAAAGAACCACCAAAAATCGGCCAAAAAATTATAAATAAATAAATTTATAAAAAAATAAACTAGAATTGCAATTATGCAGTTCTTAATCCCCACCAAAATCCCAACAAAGAAATGTAAAAAAGGAAAATATTGATAGGGGCGTTCGGATAATTCAGGTGTTTCAGAATCCAACACTTACGGTATATCCTCACAAATCTATGTTCCATCATATCCTCCGTTAAATTATTAAATTCATTTTTAATTTACAATCTATGTATTTTCAAAGAACAATTATGCTTTATTAATTACTATCACCTTTTACAAACCGAGTCATAGAATGTAGCAAGAGTGTGTTCAAATATATTCGTGCATTATATGCCACATCATAACTAATAAATGCAACACTATTGAAATAGAGTTAAGTTCATAAAATAAAAAAGGAAGAAGATTTCCAGCATTATGATGTCCATAATAATTCTTTGCAATCTCATATCATGGGTAAATGAAGAGACAACACGAAGACATAAAATAAAAAAATAAAAATAAAATATCTACAACCTTAGACAAAGCATCCAAAGCACCTTCCATATGGTTCAACTCATTGCTATCCAAGCACTTGACAAGGGTATGCAGTAACTCCGGCCAACCAAAAACCCCTCTAGTTGAACAAGGACACTTATAATGGTCCCAGCAGTAGACCTGATCTGCCTATCTCCTGCTCCTAAACAAGTCAACAACTCTGATTTTATATACTCCTGGTTTGAAGCAGGCATGGCCTTAAATGCAACTTTAAGGTTATTTTTTAGAAGTAATTCAGCTGCTTGCCAAACCTCCACTGATTTACTCTGTGATTTAGATATAAAACAAAGATAAGATAACAACACCCAAAAAAACTATAAGTAAAATCCATACCAAAACTCTAGGAAACAACAATTGATACACCAATATATTAGCATTGAGAAACTACTTCTTCTATCAGAACTTAAGGTAGGCAGAACTTTCAAAAAGAAACAATTTTTACATGTACAAGCATAATGCATAGAAGCATTTAATCAACAAAAAGTTACAGTTTTACAAGTAAACTCCATTACTTCCATGGTATCACTGTAAACAACAATTACATGCAACTCCAATATACGAAAGAAAAATGTTAGATGAATTCCAAATTATGAACGTTATACCTTTTCATTTGAGCAATGCAGTTGATAAAATAAAACAACAAGACAAATAATAATATTTACTAATAAAAAATAAAATAAAAAACTTCTGAAAGCCACAACCCATACAAGATTTTGCTATTACATACAACAATGACTTTGCAAAAAAAAAGAAGAAGAAGGTAATTCCCTTATAGTTGAGATGGAGTACTCAATTTTTCTCTTCCACTCTTGCCCAATCACATAATATATGCAAGGTTTAATTTCTATGACAGATTATAAACATTAGGATTAAAAAAACAATACTCGAAAAGAGATTCAAAGGTAGAAGGCAAATTAATCAACAAATCATACCACAGATTGTTTGGCCATTCCTTTAATAGCAACTTTCAGATCCCCCAACCTATCATCCTTGGATGACTGAGAACTCCTGTTAGCAACTTGACTTCTAGAAGGCATACTAGATGAGGATGGAGGCAGTAGTCGGACAGGTTTGTTTATCTTTTGTGACTTAAAACACTGAAGGGGAAAAAAGTGTTAAGATCAATCCAAATTATAGTGTCAGATAAAAGTATTAGACCTTATCCACTAGTACTACATACCCCTAACTAAAATTAAAAAGATACCCATAAACCCAATGCTAAGGAGAAATCTGAATGCACAAATGATAGTAAAATCTGCATACTGAATTATCCACCAATCTACACTGCAAATTGAACTGGGGAGGGCATATAGTGCATGCAGGTAGCAAAACAACATAGCTAGGTGCTAGCCCTCCTCAAAAGGTACTGTACTGTTTTGGTGAAGAAACAAATTAAGCATATAGGTAGAGAAAGAGAGTAATGAATTCCAGCCGTGTTGAAACCGTGGATGTTTGAGAGTGTCAGTATAAACACAATGAAACTGTGGATGTTTGAGAGTGTCAGTGTAAACACAATGTAGTTTTCATAAATTTATAAATACAAGTGCTCGTCATGATGGAAAGTTGTGTAATTTGTACATGCTGAAGCTTGTTGATTGTATTCTTGTGTTATAGCTTTAGCATGTCCATGTCCGCGCTGGAAGTTAAATGACAATTAAGATATCTGGACTACAATGTACTTGTTGGCCATTTAGAAATTTCGCACTGTGGCATTTCCCCTAGCCTGCGTGAAGAATGATCCTTAAATCTATGTAGTATTAACAACACACAAAGTAGTGCTCATTATCATAATCTGGGTTCTGAAGTTCCTTACCTCAAACTCCTATGGCAAATTAACAACAAACAAATAAACAAAAAGTAGTGCTCATTATTATAGGCTTTCTCCTTCTGGAAATAGACCAAATAAAGCTAATAAGGGTGTCCTCCTATTCAGAACAGAACATAGCAGTTAAATTTCCAAACTTAGAATCCCCCGTCCATTTCTAAATAGCATGATGCTAACAAGGCTTTTTTTAGAAAGCTACCCTCCAAGGTAGTTATCATAAATTTATAAATATCTTTTCAAACTCACAAACACAAACACAATGTAGTTAGACCCATCCTAAAAGTGATTCTACCAGACAAATTGTCACTGCTCTTCTTAGGAAATGCAGTTACAAAGGTACACTACTTCTAATTTCTACTTTCAAAACTTCAAGATCTTGATTGCAGCCATTTAGCTTTAATTTGTGCCTTTGGGTAGGTGTTTGACTTGGATTGGTGCAGGAAGGGAAAACATACCTCTTATGTTTTATCCCTAATTTGCAAAATAAACATTAATTCTTGAAAACTTGTCTGTGAAAACAAACAAAATTTCCATGATCCAGTACTTATTCCATGTAGAATTTGCACTACAGAATGTTTATCATTTTCATGTGACAAAGAAATAGAAAAGATTCTCTGCATAACTTGCAAAATTTAGCAATATTTAGACTCATCGATCTAAGAGAAAATGTTAGATAACCAATTCTGATAATAAGTGAAACAAAAGGAATATACAAAGAGGGATCTTTTAACAAAATTTAATAGTCAAAAGACTCAAAAACTCATTATTTCTACATTATTTGAGCTTAACTATTCAAATGTCTGCATGTCACATCATTTTATCTCAGGGTTCTATATGGGAACTGCACAATGTAAAGTAAGAGGGGGGTGGGGATGAGATACTGACCCAATTCAACAACTAACTGGAATATAATCATATATACTCCCCCTGTGTCACCTTAAATTAAGAATAAATAGCCAGTCATCAACTGGTGAAAATAATTAGATAAACTAAACTCAATATTAATTACTTATTGAAGCACGCTAAATCAGTCCACATTAAACACCCCGCTTAACAATTGAACAAATAAAGAAAAAAGGCCAGTCCATAAACCAGTATTCACTATTCACTAGAATCAGATAACCCACATCAAATAACAATCTCTACGACCACTACATAAACCTGTAAGATGTAACATAATAAGCAAATGAAAATATGAAATTACTGAAAATTTGGACAATTACCTGTTTTCTTAAGAAATATAGTAGATAATTGTACATACTCAAGATGCGTCGATTTCTTGCAATAAAAACCTAAAATTATCTGAATAACAGAACAAAATAAGATAAAAGTAAAATTACCCGAGCCACCGATGAGGAGGAGTTTAATGACGCAAACGAAAAACAGCCCAACCCCGAATACACGAAGCAAGCAGCCATGTCTATTATTTTTCAAAGTACAAAGCCCTAGAAATCCTTCAGTACGCAGAAATACTCGCTCCATATTCTGGTCGGGCGAAACAATGAATGATTTGGTATTTGGTGTGATTGGTGCTCTCCATATGTTGCCTCTTTTTAGTCTTTAACAAAAGAGCTCTAACTCATACAAGCATACATGTGTCAGCAAGTAATACAAAGGAAGTAGAGTATCGTCCCACAGAGAAAGTGCTAAATTAAATCACTATGCATCAGTTCTATCACTATATTTATTTGCCTAAACTAATGACTTAATTTTGGTGACAAAATTATCTCTAAACCAATTAACAACTAAAGATGCGAATAATAATGAAATATATCAAAATTAAAATTAATAGGATCCTAACTTCATTTAATAGTTCATCTAATTACCACCATCATGCTAGTCAGTTCACATATCACAGAAAAATAGCCAAGGGCACTAATATAGACATAACCATCTGTCAATGTACTATGACCTGCTTACATAATATCCATAATCAATAGACACCATGTAATCACCACTACAACCAAAATCACTATATTTCTATATGAAATTGCAATTATACTGATTTAAAGCACAAGCCCTTATTTTGACTCTTACGGTGAAACAGTATATTTCTATCTGATTCACAAAATATTAAGCTATCCAATTAAGCCTCATATTCGCAAGCTATCATGACTACAATCCATACTCATATGTTATTTTTCAATTCCATACAAGCACTGAAATCGAATGGTGATCAATCATTCGTACATGCAAAACAATCATGATAGAGATTTCTTATGATGTGCAAAACAATCTAACAGTCAAGCTTATAACTAGACTACATATTAAAATCCATTAGAATCCCATAATGGAGATTAGTTCATGACTGAACCAAAAGCCATTATGGGATCAAAACTACACATAGGGAAATAAACAATCAATTAAAATAAGAAGAAGTAGATTGATCAAACCCAATTGTTGAATAAAATCCAAAGTAAGCTCAAACCCACATCAAAATTCAGCACTTGAACAATAATAAACCACAGTGAAAATCCAAAAACTATATCACTAGAAAAGTAGAATAATAATACTTAAAGTCTCCGAGTTCCTCCCCTAGGTTTCCTTCTCTCTCTTATCAATAATAGCTTGAATCCTCTTCCGAATTGGATTCCTCTTTTCCATCCAGCCGCACATCATCAACAAAATTTGTGCACTAGCGCCTCTGGCGTTATAGTAGTATAATTCCTAGCGCTTCTGGCACTAGGTCATGCCCTCAGATTTACAAAAATGCCATGAAGTCTGATTTTAACCCTTTAAGCTCCAAAATGACTCTTTTGCCCCTCCAGCTCCAATCCTACAATAAACAAACACAAAAACGAATAAAACAACACTAAAAACACTAAAGACCGCAATAACTAAGTCTAACAAGACCTGATTCGTAGGTATAAAACCCACTCATCAAATACCCCCAAACTTAACCAATTGTTTGTCCCCAAGCAATGCAATAATACCAACATGAAAAATGCAAACTATTTATAATACAAACAAATCAAATAACTGAAACAACATAGTAAACCATATCAGGCCTCAAATATCCATAAAACAATTTCAACCCACTATCTAATGTACAGCTCCAACTCAAACTGATTAATCAAACCATGCTTGTCATCATTCATACTGTGTGTGTGTGTCAACTGTTATAACCAATCACAACCCAAATTACTCATATAATCAACATCTTAAAAAGAAACTCAAAATTTTTTCACAACTAATCCAACTCATGTAAACATGTAATTAGCACAAGGGGAGTTACGGCATGTTTTCTTCATTTACGAGTGCGTTTTACGCTCCATCTCGTGTCTTTTTTTTATCATTTTCTTCCTTTTTTTTTACTTGGCACGTGCAATGTCTAACTTCCTTAGGCTTACCAAAACTACCCATGTAACGAGCTTTCAACCAGTGACTCCCAAACCAGTCGGCTTTAGGGCACTAGGTGTCAAGACACCCCTAAGGATCTAATTACTCAAGTAGAAATGGCCACGAAATTAAACTAGCCAAGAAAGTTTTTTTTTTTTTTGCTTTTTTTTCTGTTTAGAACTCCCCCAAACTTATTTTCTTGCTTACTAGAGCCTTCACAGACATTTCACTGATATTATCACTTTCTATCCCAAGTTCCTTACCAGATGCAGATTATATAAGAATTTGAATCACATTGATTAAACAGTTGACTAAATGCTTTCCTTGTTAACATGAAATTCATACAAGCATATTCGACTTCCCCGTTCAAGTTATCGTTCGACACTAGATTTCAATCATTAACACGCTTTTACTTAACACTAGAATCTTAACATCGGCCACACTGGTTCAACTATATCATTTGTTATCTGATTCATGCAACTAAATGCTTGACACACCCTAAAATGCAATATAACTACCATGCAACAAGTATAAACAATCTAAATGCATGAAAACAAAAAAAAAACCTACCCCCCAAACTAAACTGAACAATGTCCTCATTGAGAAATAAGAAGAAATTAAGAACAGAGGACTCCCCTGATGAACTCGCTAGTCGTCATCACTGCCATCGGCAACATCATTATCATCATCGTCGGCATCAGGAGGCGAGTCAGGTGGTGGGTAAATAGAAAGTGGAGGAGCTGGTGGAAACTGAAATGGCCCTGCCAAAGGATTCAATCGCTCAAACATATCCGCCAACGCTGTAGAACAATTAACATTGTAAGCATAGATCTCTGCTTGGAGTTGAGCAAGTCGACTCTGCTAACGAGTCATGCGATCAAAACCCCTCTGAATTGTTCTTGCCACTAAGTCTATCCGTCTAGTATGGTGTCGGAGGTCCTGACGGATAGTCTCAACTACATTTGGGGCTTGAACCGGATCCTCAACAGGTGGTGGCTACTCCTGCGGCTGCTGCTGGGGTATAATGAAGCCTAAGCCCCTCGGGTGCGATTCATCTCCACCCCATACTCTGTACCGTACCATTGCAGCATGATCAATTGGAGGCAATGGGGCCTGCATTAGTGCATCCTTATCCCATTGGACCCCAGCACGGCGACATAAATCTGTGATCAATGAAGGGTGAGGCAATCCACCCGTGGTGCTACCCTCAAGCGCGTGAACGATAGATTCATGAATTACCTCCCCAATATCCATTGTCTTCCCTTTGGCAATGCAAAACAATAAAGTCGCCCACTGATTAATTACATCGCTCATATAGCGGCACGACATCAACTTAGCACAAATAAAAGCATGCCACGCTTTACCATATCTGCTCAACTTGGATGAAGGAAAATGCATGGCTTCTTGTTGGTCAGTCAACTTCCATTCTGTCCCTGGCTCACAGAGGGCTGCTATGATCTCAGAATAGTCCAAATCCTATTGCATGTATTACGTATATCCATCACTGTGAATCTTTTGCAACCCATAATACGCGTTAATTGCTTTCCGCCCAACATTTACTTCCTTACCACGAACCATCACCAAATTCCCATTAGCTTCTTTCGCATTGGCATAAAATTCCTTTATAATTTTAACTGCAGCTGGCTCAGGTTGCGCTGTAAATGTCATCTAATTACGGCTGCGTATCATGTGAGCTAATTCCCCATCTACCCACTCAATCAGTAATAACCCGCGCTCAGGAATTAGGGACTTCCCTGACGACCAGTTTTTATACCTGTCGTACGCTTGAGGGCTAACAAACTTTTTCTTATCGTACTTAAAAGCAGATGAGCCGGAGCTTTCCCCTCTATATCTTTTGGGAGCCATGAATAATCACTTAAGCACAATCAAAACCCAAAACAACTCAAAACTTCGTTGGGGCAAACTGTCGAACACTTGGTAGGCACACTTTAAAAACCCTTTGACAATGGTTCCCCCCAACTTAGAGTAACCCAATCTTGCAACAATGTAATCGCCCACAATTTCTCAAACAATATAGATAGAAAATTGAAGCTTTAACCCAATCCCAATTGAGCCAACACAAACTCAATTGGGTTCATAATCAAAACCACGAATTTACTCCAAATACTAGCAATTCAATCTCTAGCCAACAATTTCAAGTTCCAATTGCTCAATCATGTAAAACTTACTTGAAATTAAAAATACCCATATGTAAAAGTAGCTTCAATCCTTTGTGGCTATGGAAAGAGTGTTCCTTGGTTGCAATAATCGTGTGCCAGCAATATGTTTGAGTGTGGGTGGCGACTTCTTAGTGATCGATTGGGAGGAAGTATCTTTTCTCGGCAACAATGGGGTAAGGCGTCGGCTGGAGGCGGCTTGAAAGTAAAAAAAAAATTGACTTTTTGTTGTGAAACCCTCATTAAGCCCGACTTAGGTTTTTTTTTTTCTAAATCGCCTACCGAGCGCTGGTGGCGCTGCTATTTGTGAAGAGTCGGGCGCTTCTGGCGCTGTCTTACAGTAACTATTGGTTTGTGTAGCACTGCTGGCGCTTGGTTTATGAAGGGTTGGGCGCCTCTGGCGCTGCCTTGCACAATCCGAGTGTTGATATAGCGCCTAGAGCGCTGGGCGAACAAGGGACCGAGCGTCTAAGGCGCTAATGTGCAGTAGCTTGGCCTGGCTCGAGCGCCTCTGGCGCTGACTTTAGTGCTGGATCAGGCGCTTCTGGCGCTATCATGCAGTAGCTGTGTCCGTGCTTAGCGCCTAGAGAGCTGCGAGTTGGGAAGGAAAAGCGCCTAGAGCGCTTGTATACAGTGTCTTAGACCCATTTGAGCACCGCTAGCGCTGGTTTAATGACTTGTGGAGTGCTTTTGGCGCTGACATGCATACTTAGCCAATTTTTCCAGTTGTAGCTTCTACCTGCACACAAATCAACCCAAAGCCCAAAATTAGTTGCAAAACACACATTTTTTTTAAAAATAATCGAAGAAACAAAAGAAAAACAGAAAATTAAAACACTGGGTTGCCTCCCAGATAGTGCTAAGTTATAGTCAATTAGCATGACTGTCTCAGAATCTCAAGTCGCAGAAAGGATTAAGGTGACTTTCTGTCTGTCCACCTCATCCCCGAAATAATGCTTCAACCGCTGTCCATTCACTTTGAATGACTGGTCTGGGAATTTATCATACACTTCAATCGCACCATGCGGAAAGACTGTCTTCACTGTGAATGGTCCTAACCATCTTGATTTCAGCTTCCCGGGAAAAAGTTTAAGTTTGGAGTTGAAAAGTAAAACCCTTTGTTCCGGTTCAAATGTTCTTTCTATGATCTTACGATCATGCCATTTCTTCAACTTTTCCTTGTACAGCTTCGAGTTTTCATAAGCCCGTAGTCGAAATTCATCCAACTCATTGATTTGGAGTAAGCGCTTCTCCCCTGCAGCTGTCGAATCAAAGTTCAACTTCCGAATTGCCCAATATGCCTTATGCTCTAGCTCCATAGGAAGATGACAAGCTTTTCCATAAACAAGCTGAAACGGTGACATGCCCAACGGAGTTTTGTAGGCAGTCCTATATGCCCACACAGCATCATCCAGCTTCAAAGACCAATCCTTCCTCGTCGGATTCACAATTTTTTTGAGGATTCTTTTAACTTCCCGATTGGATACTTCAGCTTGGTCGTTCGTCTGTGGGTGGTAAGCTGTAGTAATACGATGATTCACCCCATACTTGGCCAACAAAGCTGTAAACTGCCTGTTGCAGAAGTGACTACCTTCATCACTAATAATGGCTCTCGGAGTCCCAAATCTTGTAAAAATACTTTGATATAAAAACTTGAGAACTACCTTGGCATCATTTGTTGGGAGCGCTGCCACTTCTACCCATTTCGACACATAGTCTACTGCTAGCAAGATGTAGAGATTACCGCACGAAGAGACAAAAGGACCCATGAAATCAATCACCCATACATCGAAAACTTCTACTTCGAGGATTGTATTCAAAGGCATTTCATTCCTCTTTGAAATGTTTCCCACTCTCTGACATCTATCACACCTCTGGATGAAACTGTAAGCATCTTTAAATATTGTCGGCCAGTAGAATCCCGCTTGTAGTACTCTAGCCGCTGTTCTCTCTCCTCCATAGTGACCTCCATATACAGAAGAATGACAATCCTACAAAATCCCCTCGGTCTCACTATATGGGATACACCTTCTTATCATTTGGTCTGCACACTGTTTAAACAAATACGGCTCATCCCATATATACCATTTAACATCATGCAGGAACTTTTTCTTTTGGTGTCCCACCAAGTCAGAAGGCATCATCTTACTCACCAAATAGTTCGCGAAATCCGCAAACCATGGCACTTCCCCTTGCACCACAAACAACTGCTCATCCAGAAAGGATTCATTAATTACAACTTTGCCATCTATCTCCCTTTCCGGCTGCTCTAGCCGGGATAAGTGATCTGCCACTTGGTTTTTGGTACCCTTCCTGTCCTTGATCTCCAAGTCAAACTCCCGCAATAATAATATCCACCCGATTAACCTGGGCTTTGCATCCTTCTTTGCTACTAAATGTCGAATTGCCGAGTGATCCGTGTACACTATCACCTTTGTGCCTATCAGATATGACCGAAATTTATCAAAGGCATACAACACTACCAATAACTCTTTTTCTGTGGTGGTGTAATTTAACTGTGCATCCGTAAGGGTCTTGCTGGCATAGTATATCACATGAAACATCTTCTCCTTCCTTTGCCCCAAAACAGCCCCTACTGCGTAATCACTGGCATCACACATCAGCTCAAACGGCAATGCCCAATCTGGTGCTGTGATAACTAGCGCTGAGGTTAATTTACTCTTTAAGTGCTCAAATTCCCTCATGCAAGCCTCGTCGAAGTTAAACTGTGCATCCTTCTCCAATAAACTGCACAATGGTTTAGTTATCTTGGAGAAGTCCTTGATGAATCTGCGGTAAAAGCCTGCATGTCCAAGAAAACTGTGGACACCTTTTACTGACGTAGGTGGAGGTAAATTCTCAATAGTTTCCAGCTTTGCCCTATCCACCTCAATTTCTTTCTTTCAAACTTTGTGCCCCAGTATGACTCCTTCTTGTACCATAAAATGGCACTTCTCCCAATTCAGTACTAGATTTGTTTCAACACATCTCTTTAAGACCATCACCAAATTTTCAAGGCATAAATCGAAAGAATCACCAAATACCGAGAAATCGTCCATGAATACCTCAACATTCTGTTCGACCATGTCTAAAAAATTTACTGTCATACATCTCTGAAAGGTGGCTGAAGCATTGCATAACCCGAAAGACATCCTTCTGAAGGAAAAAGTGTCGTATGGACATGTAAAAGTAGTCTTTTCCTGGTCTTCTAGAGCTATCATAATCTGATTGTAGCCTAAATACCCGTCCAGAAGGCAATAATACTCATGACCCGCCAGTCTGTCCAACATCTGATCGATAAACGGAAGTGGAAAATGGTCCTTCCTTGTAGCTTTGTTAAGCTTGCGGTAGTCTATGCAAATTCTCCACCCCGTTACTGTTCGCTTTGGGATCAGCTCGTTATTCTCATTGGTGACAACGGTCATACCACCCTTCTTTGGTACGCACTGTACAGGGCTCACCCATGAACTGTCCGAAATCGGGTAGATTATTCCTGCATCTAGCCATTTCAGTACCTCTTTCTTGACCACTTCTTTCATTATCGGATTAAGCCTTCTCTGCTGCTCAACCGTCGACTTGCTACCATCTTCCAGCAGGATCTTATGCATGCAAAACGAAGGGCTTATCCCCTTGATATCTGCTATGGTCCATCCAATAGCTGATTTGAACTCTCTAAGCACTCGTAGCAATTTTTCCTCCTGAAAAGATGTTAGTGCAGAAGAAATAATCACAGGTAGTTTTGAATCTTTATTTAAAAATGTGTACCTGAGATGATCTGGAAGTGGTTTTAGTTCAAGTTTGGGAGGTGTCTCAAGAGATGGTTTCAACTTTACCGATGTCTCTCCAACTCTCGTAAGTGGCTCGACAGGTGTTCTGAATTTTTTGAATTTGGGGGTAGTATCCAGATATTGCACAAGTTCGGCACATTCTTCATCCTCCAAGTCTGAATCTTCAGCAATCACTCTCTGCAGTGGTTCATATCCCAACAAACTCTCAACTTCATCATTCACTATATTATCCACCAAGTCAACTCTGAAGCATTCCTCTTCATCAGTTGGGAGCTTCATTGCCTTGAAAACATTAAACTTCACCTCCTGATCATGTACCCGCATTGTAAGCTCCCCTTTCTGCACATCTATCAGAGTCCTCCCCGTGGCTAGGAATGGTCTCCCCAGTATGATTGGTATACTCTTGTCCTCCTCATAGTCCAAGATGATGAAGTCCGTCGGAAAGATAAATTTGTCCACTTTTACCAGTACGTCCTCTACTATCCCCCGTGGATACGTGATGGATCTGTCAGCTAACTGTAAGGAAATATTGGTTGGCCTTGGCTCCGGCAATCCCAACTAACTAAAAACAGACAAAGGCATCAGGTTGATACTTGCCCCAAGATCACACAAACATTTATTGAAGTTCATTTTTCCGATCGTACATGGAATTGTGAAACTGCCCGGATCTTTCAGCTTTGGAGGTAGTTTACGCTGAAGCACTGCACTGCATTCCTCCGTCAAGGCCACTGTCTCAAACTCGTCTAATCTTCTCTTCCTTGACAGAATACCCTTCATAAACTTTGCGTAACTCGGCATTTGTTCCAATGCCTCCGCGAAGGGTATGTTGATCTGTAGTTTCTTAAAAACCTCCAAAAACTTTTTGAACTGATTGTCTTCCCTCTGCTTATTCAATCTTTGCGAATATGGAACCTGAGGGTGAACTTGTGGTACTGTATTCACGGGCTTCTTATCTGAACTCACTTTCTCCTTCTCCACTTGCTGCGACTCGGACTCATCCTTCTTTTTTTTCTGATCAGCCTCAATTTCTTTCTCAGTTTCAACCCCAGTGTCATCCCCTTGTAAACTAGGTGCTACAGTGCCTGGTACAGTTCCTGCATATTGCTTTCCCGATCTTAGTGTTATGGCTTGACACTGCTCTTTACCCTCTCTCCGTGGATTTGCCTCTGTGTTACTTGGCAATGAACCCTGGGGCCTGTTGTTAAGCATAGTCTCCATTTGCCCTATTTGAGTTTCCATATTTTTAATAGCTACTATCTGGCTTTTGATCATCACCTCTATATTTGCCATGTACTTCAACATCATCTCCTCCATTTTTGTTTTCTTTTCTTGCTGAGGTGCATATGAAGTAGGATGTTGTTGTTGAGAAAATCCCGGTGGAAAAGGTGGTCGTGGAGCAAACTATTGCTGCGCTGGCTGAGATGGAAACTGTTGATTCTGCTGAAACTATTGTTGCTGATTTCCTTGATTATTTGACCAACTAAAGTTTGGATGATTGCGGTTGTTTGGGTTGTATGTGTTCTGAAACTGTCCTTGGTCTTTCCTATAACTGTTCACATACTGGACCGACTCCGAGCTGATAGCACATTGATTTGTTGAGTGTGACCCCGCACAAATCTCGCATATGAAGGCAACTGACTTGGCTTTGCTTTCTGACAACGAATCTATTTTCTTCGCCATTGCCGCCATCTGTGCTGACAACTGAGTAATAGCATCCACTTCCAACAAACCTGCAACTCTGGGCTGTGGCATTCTGGCTGTAGGATTCTGGAAATCATTCGTTGCCATCGTCTCGATAAGGTTATAAGCTTCATCATAGCTCTTCGCCCCTAAAGCTCCACCTACAGCTGCATCTACCATTTGCCTTGACTGCCATCCCAATCCATTATAAAATGTGTTGATCAGCATCCAATCTAGCATCCCATGGTGCGGACACTTCCTTAGCATCTCCTTGTATCTATCCAAAGCCTCATATAAGGATTCACCCTGTTGTTACTCAAACTGAGAAATTGCTGTCCTCATTTTTGCAGTTTTAGCCATTGGAAAAAACTTGGCTAAAAACTTCTGTGCTAGGTCCTCCCATGTAGTAATTGATCCTGAAGGCAAAGAATGAAGCCAACTTCTCGCTCTATCCCTCAATGAGAATGGAAACAGTCTTAGTCGGATGGCATCCTCCGTCACCCCATTGTACCTAAATGTATCGCATATTTCAATGAAGCTCAATAGGTGCTCATTAGGATCGTCTGTAGCAGCACCCCCAAACTGAACCGAGTTCTGTACCATTTGAATGGTGCCCGATTTTATCTCAAAAGTATTTGTTGTTATCGCCGGTCTGACTATGCTAGACTACAATCCATTAATATTCGGCATGGAATAATCCCTCAACGCTTTATGCTCCCCTCTTTGCTCTACTCTTTGTTCTTCCGCCGTATTTGGTATAGTTTCTTTTAACTGTGCTTGTAAATTCCTACGCACTCTTGCTTTCCAACCTCTTCCGTCAATATTATCCTGTGCTGGTGTCAATTCTGAGTTGGATGATCGTGTGTGCATAAAAATTCTACAAGTACCTGAAACCAAAACAAAAATAAAAATAGAAATGAGAAAAGATTAGATTTGTCTAAGTCAAACAATATAGCTTAACACTGATGATAATAATAAAAATCTAAACGCCTTTCCCCGGCAACGGCGCCAAAAACTTGTTGCCTCTTTTAGTCTTTAACAAAAGAGCTCTAACTCATGCAAGCATACATGTGTCAGCAAGTAATACAGAGGAAGTAGAGTATCGTCCCACAGAGAAAGTGCTAAATTAAATCACTATGCATCAGTTCTATCACTATATTTATTTGCCTAAACTAATGACTTAATTTTGGTGACAAAATTATCTCTAAACCAATCAACAACTAAAGATGCGAATAATAATGAAATATATCAAAATTGGAATTAATGGGATCCTAACTTCATTTAATAGTTCATCTAATTACCACCATCATGCTAGTCAGTTCACATATCACAGAAAAATAGCCAAGGGCACTAATATAGACATAACCATCTGTCAATGTATTATGACCTGCTTACATAATATCCATAATCAATAGACACCATGTAATCACCACTACAACCAAAATCACTATATTTCTATGTGAAATTGCAATTATACTGATTTAAAGCACAAGCCCTTATTTTGACTCTTACGGTGAAACAGTATATTTCTATCTGATTCACAAAATATTAAGCTATCCAAGTAAGCCTCATATTCGCAAGCTATCATGACTACAATCCATACTCATATGTTATTTTTCAATTCCATACAAGCACTGAAATCGAATGGTGATCAATTATTCGTACATGCAAAATAATCATGATAGAGATTTCTTATGATGTGCAAAACAATCCAACACTCAAGCTTATAACTAGACTACATATTAAAATCCATTAGAATCCCATAATGGAGATTAGTTCATGACTGAACCAAAAGCCATTATGGGATCAAAACTACACATAGGGAAATAAACAATCAATTCAAATAAGAAGAAGTAGATTGATCAAACCCAATTGTTGAATAAAATCCAAAGTAAGCTCAAACCCACATCAAAATCCAGCACTTGAACAATAATAAACCGCAGTGAAAATCCAAAAACTATATCACTAGAAAAGTAGAATAATAATACTTAAAGTCTCCAAGTTCCTTCCCTAGGTTTCCTTCTCTCTCTTATCAATAATAGCTTGAATCCTCTTCCGAATTGGCTTCCTCTTTTCCATCCAGCCGCACATCATCAACAAAATTTGTGCACTAGCGCCTCTGGCGCTATAGTAGTATAATTCCTAGCGCTTCTGGCGCTAGGTCATGCCCTCAAATTTATAAAAATGCCATCAAGTCTGATTTTAACCCTTTAAGCTCTAAAATGACTCTTTTGCCCCTCCAGCTCCAATCCTATAATAAACAAACACAAAAACGAATAAAACAATACTAAAAACACTTAAAAGACCGCAATAACTAAGTCTAACAAGACCTGATTCATAGGTATAAAACCCACTCATCACCATAATACCTTTCTATGTTCAAAAAAGAAATATGTAATACCTTTATATTTTTTTAAATGTTTCAAAAAAAGAAATATGTAATACCTTTATGTTTTTTAAATGGGCATAACATAGTATATAGTTAGAAGTACGACTTAGCAAAAAATAGATAAAATCGAATTACTAAATTGAACTTATTTTTTTTAACTGATATAATATTCTTGTTTTTGATTTTTTAAAATTATGTTATTCAGATATTCGAATAACCGAATGACATATTTTTTTTAAAAAAAAAGTTTTAAACTTTGTCATATAATTATGTACTTTGTATTGTTAATTTAAATTTATTAAACTTGTTTATTATTTTTTTTGTTTGGTAAATATAAGTTAATATTAAGGTTATCAACCGAATAACCTTCCCATCGTAATTCGGTTTTCGGTTAGTACTAATTTTAAATTTTTGTTCGGATAGTTAAATTGAAATTCGATATTCGGTTATAACTGAATACTCATCCTTAATAAGAAGTATATGTCCAATAGTTAGCGTGGGATTCTTCTTAAAGCATGTAAACGTAGCAATGTATGATGGGAGAATTAGTTGGGGACAAAATCGGAATATACTGTTACCCAAGTTAATATAGCAATGTTGGTTATGTTAACAAATGGCCCACATGCAGAAATAACAAAAAATACTGCGGAATTATCAGTTCTCTATTTCTAAGATGATTAAGGTGATGTTTGATAAAACTGAATGAAAAGTTCTGAATGTATAAGAGAATTTGAATGAGCTAAATGAAGTAGAAGCTCTAAATATAAAATAAAATGATGTGTTTGATAAATATCTGTCTAAAATATCTGAATACGCATATTTTCCTATTTTAACCTTCTGGACTATTATGAACAAATTGATTATATCATTATAAATAAACAATAGTATCTAAGAAAAATTAAATATAAATTTGTGAACTATCTTTAATGGAGTATAGTATTAATAATATACTTTTAGAAATAAACACTAAATTTTTTAATAACATTCTATCAGTTCATAAAACCAAAACAAAAAGACTACAATAACATTCATTAAATTGGTTATTGGTCAATTTGTTAAAGAAAAAAAATTCCAAAAATAATTTGTACATAATATAATTTGTTTACAATAGTAAAAAAAGATAGATATTAAACATAATTTTTAATTGTGTACGAGGGTAGGTAGGTAAAAATATCATTCATCGCTACTTATTGATTCAGTCACAATTTTTTAGATGAATCATTCTGACACATTCAGACCCATTCAGATGTAAACAAACAGCCCCTAAATCAATTTGTAAATATTAAATATTATAAGTGTATATTTTATTCAAAATACCAACTTTTACTTAATATGTGCTGGCCGATTATTTCGTATCACTAAATTAAAACAAAGAAATATGTCTATGTTATTAATAAATTAAATAAATAATGATAGATATATAATTCAATATTAATGAAACTGCTAAGAGTAGAAATTCAAAATACTAACTCTTACTTAACATGTGTATAATAATTATTTCGTATCTCTAAATTAGAATAAGAAAATACATCAGTGCTAAACAAATTAGTATTTCATGGTTTTTTATAATTATCTAAATAATACTAACTATCTAATAATGATAATAATAATAATAATAATCTAATACATTACAAACGGTGTTCTGTATTTTTTATAAATCAATATCGCGTACAAGTCGAGGAAAAAAAATTAATTTCTATCTCTAATATTCTAAAAGACAAGAAGTGAAAACCGTTAAATTTTCCTTCAATTATATTTAATCTAAAAGACAATATTATTCTTCTTTTTTCCGCTATAATTTTCACTCCGATTATATTTCCCTCCCTATTTTTGTCTTGCCAAATTTTTAGTTCCCTGCCGCTTGAATATCTGATAACCATCCTGAAAGGTGTTGACAGTCAAAATAACATCTCACCAAATCCCCTAAACTCAAATCCCCAATATCAATCTACATATCAATGTACAATTTCAATCTACATATCATTTTCAATTTTTATCTCTAATCCATGCCCTAAGCTCAAATCCCCAAATATTTTATCCCCAATTTCAGTGTACATATGATCTCCAGATCCCCATCCCTGAATAATCGCTAATTTGTACAATCGGGGACTCATCGGCTTCGGGAAGCGATTCGTCAACCAAATCCACATCGAAACTTCTTCCGCAATTCAGCCTGTTTCTCTCCCCTTCAGGTAATATTTTTATACTTTGAGTGATTAATATGTTTATTTATTTTTTTGAAGCATGTGTTTTATTTATATATATATATATATATACATGATTTCAGTATGCATATGATCTCCAGAGTTTGCGATGTTTATGGCTTTTTATTGAGGAAATGTCTAGTCTGAAAATACAAAAGTATTACATTTAGATATGATGCATGTATAAACCTGTGTATAATTCGCTAAGAGTAATAGTAGTATCAGTTTTCCAATATTATTTGAATTATAAGAGGGATGCTAGTTAGTTGGACTGATATGAGTATTAGCCTACTTGGGATCAACCCTTTTAAAGTAGCCTAATTGGTAATGTGTGTGTGTGTGCGCGCGTGCATGTGCGACTCTCTCGTAATTGTTAAAACTGAGCAAAGAACAATAACCAAAGGACTGATACACCTGTTTTTTATTCCTGTTGTATGTTATATCTGGCCAGTCGATTAAAATGTAGAGCAAAGAAAGCTAGGATTGTTTATACTCATGTGAGTTTTTTTTCTCTATAAGATCTTCCCTTTAAAATAATTCCTTCTACTCTTCTTGATTAATCCTTTCATCCCCTTTTGTATCTGCTTCGTTGAATGTCTGTTTTAAGTAATCAGTATTTAGAATGAGAGCATGAAAGAGAAGGTAACAAACTAGAGTAAACTGCACCTTATCCACATTCCACAATCATTTTGACAACATCACCTAAAAGTATCAGATCTGACTCATGCAAGATTGCCAATACCGTCTCCTTCAACTGTCATATAATACAAAACCAAAACCATCATGCAGAGAATAATAAAGTTCCTTAACCACATAAATAGTTTTCGTAAGGGAATAATTAACTTAAGCAACAGAAATATTCTAAACACCAAATTAAGAAAGTTGAGAAAGTGCAGTCAAAAAACCATAGTCATTATAAATTAACAATATGAAATTTATTTCTTGATACTCTAGTCTGTAGGTTTGAAATTTTGTAGTGTACTATCAATTGGATTTCTACTTAATGGATAAAAGATGAGTAGTAAACAAGAAATAACAACTGAATAATTTGCAATACTTGCCTCTTCTCTCTCAATAAATCCTGTGCGCCTGAGATCATACAATCTAAATGCAACTGCTAAAACAGTTTTCCCAAATTAAAATATGGAGATAAGCTAGTAAAATTTGAACATTATTAACAAGACATTTTCAAATGTCATTAGAAATTAATCTTACAAGAAATTTTGTCCGATATAGGTGCATTTGGGTGAAAGACACTTAATGACTGGACAAAATCTCCAAACTCTATAACACCATTGTGCTTGACATCAAACAAGTCAAATATATGCACAACTAAATGGCAGTCTTAGTAAAAGGGAGCATCACAAAGCTGAAAGTACTAGAGAACAAGAGTCAGCATAACACACCTTGTCTATAAAGAGATTCCTCCTGTTTCTTGATTCTCTCCTTTAAACTTTTTTCAGCTGTATTCTACAATTTTCCTCTATAAACTTCAGTTATCCAATTAGTCAGTCACACACATATTAATACTTAATAGTGTTACACTGATAAATATGGTTGCACTTTGTTTCTAATATATAATTCTTTTATATATGTATCTATTTATCATATATTATTTTGAGTTTGATTCATTGCACAAGGATCTATTACAAGTTCATAACAAGTATTAAAATATTAATTATAGTTTGAAATTAGAGGGATAGTCAAATTTGAAACTTTCACATGACAAAAATATTACTTGATATTTCAGGTGCATTGTATTCTTATTCATTCTACTAGTGTTATAATTGTTAGTGATATAACAAGACTTTATGCTACTACCATGTTGTGTGCTGCTAAAAGAATGGAAGCTTAGAATTTGATTCACTAAACAATAAAGACTACTCATATTTAGTAAATAGTGAGCATGATTATTGTATGCTTTCAGATAATTCGTTGAACCGTTTCTTGTTTCGGTTTTATTTAGTCTAGAAAATTGAAGTAGATTGGGAATTAGCTTCATCTCATAAATTGTTCATTCCGTCTCTCTTCTTTCTCCTGCCTATTTAAATGTGACATATTGTATGAGTTATTTGAGATGGTGGATTCGGAGCATTTATTCGAATTCGGTTAGTTTTTTTTTTATGTTCTTCCAATATGTTGTTCATTGCAACACAACATTACTCCTAGTTCCATGCTTTTTTACAAGGTCTGCAGTTCAGTGCATTTAGGGTGGGAGGGTTAAAGAATTGCTAGCACAGGGTGTTATTATTCATTATTGTATTATGCATTGGCAGTCTGAGAACAGGTCTTTAGATTCAATATATATCAGAAATTAATATTGCTTTTACAATTTTAAGAGTTGTGTTAATATGCAGCTTGTTGCGGTTGTGCAATTTTAAGAGCTGTGTTAGTATGTAGAAAATGTATGGCCCTCGATTGAAAAGGAAAGGAGCATCTCAAATAATAAGGTATGTAGTCATTGGGGATAATGAAGAAGCTGAACTTAACTCAACTGGAGGGTCAAATCCTCATGTAAGAAGAAGAATTATGATGTCGTTAAGTCCTTCAAGAAGCCCAATCACAAGATCAAAAGCTCGATCTGCTCAACCATCACATGTGCGTCTAACAAGCAAATTACAAAATTGTTGAACTTTTGTTGTGAACACTACAAAAACTTGGATATTTTGTTAAACATGTTAGACTTGGTAAATCATTAATGTAAAGTACAATGGATGATATTTGGATTTTGATTTTCCTATTTTGGTTAAATATGATAGAAAGTTAAAATTTAGTTAATCTATTATTGCAGTTGGTGTTTTGTTATTGTTACAGTTCTTAATATAATGTTCGAGAATGAATCAGGTAAGAATCTCCTTCAACTTTATTTCAAGTAGTAATATATTTTCTATGTTCAAAAAGTTTTCATGTAATATAAAACAAGAGCTATTGAAAACACTCACTCTTATCTCAGTAGTACTAATTATTCCTTTCTGATATTTGTAATATATTGCATTGATCTTGGAGTGAAATATTTGATTGTATAAAATTGCGTCCAAATAATTAAAATTTTAAAATGAAAAATGATGCGTTTTAGGGAAAAATAAAAAGAGAGGCCGAAACGTGCTTATTTGCTTTATCTTATTTTTGGGCAACAATTTACTAGTCATTGCAAAAAATTGTACAAAATACACAACGAAAAACAATTGTTGACAATGAATGTGGCCCATATTAGGCAACGAAATTTAGCAACAAAAAACTTTTCGTTGCCCACGATGAGGAGAAATCACATCGGCAACAAAAAAAAGTAAATAGGCGGGGTTTTTTTTGTTCCCGCCAACGATTTGGCGAAATTTTGCAATGACCTATGAATTTTGTTGCGAAAAATGAAAGCCTTTCACAAATTGCAACGAATGACAAATTTCGATGCTAAACATGTATTTTTGGCAACGATTTTATAAGTCGTTGCCCGAAAAATCATTGCTAAATGTCCATTTTTTTGTAGTGTTCATTTCATCTCTCTCATCTCCAAACCTAGAGATGCACAAACGGCCTGAGGCCTGAGATCCAGCCTTGGCCCGACCTGGCCTCGGCCTGGTCAAATATAGGCCTGGTCAAAGCCCGGGCTAGATCGACCTGGACTAGAAGGCCGTGAAAAGGCCTCAATTTTTTGGGATAAATCCGTCCTGGCCCGGCCTAACCAAAAACCTGGCCTGGATTGGCCTGTAACCTTAGTCCGTCCTGAGTCTGGCCTAGCCCGAAAGCCTGGCCTACTAAGCAAATATACCCATCCCATCCATGTAAGATTGTGTTAATGTGGGATGCATGTGTTATTTATACTGCCAATGGCCTAGCATAAATGTGGTAGATAAGTGATGTGGGAGTTAACAAAAGCCTTAAACCCCATCAGCTAGTGCTAGTCCTTTTATAAGAAAAATTTATGTAGAGTTTTATCATTCAACTAATGTGAGACTTAGTAATTTAAAAAAATCTAACTCTCTCATACATCATTGGCTCATGTGACCTGAAGGACCATTGGGTTAAATTAAATTATGTGGGAATGTTTAGGGGTTCTGTTACTGAAGATGGGTTCATGGAAGTTGGTATTAATAAATCAAATATTATTATATGGTGGGTGCATGTTATGGTGTTTGATTAATAAATCAAATAAGATCATCATATAAGCCTACATATTGGCAGACTTGTTATGGTGTTTTTTTTTCTTTATTTGACTTGTGATGTAATGTTGTTATTGTATCTATTAGTGTAAGAGGAAATGCAGTAATTTCATTGCTATATAATGGCATCATTTTTTGTTGTATATATTGTTGCCCTCCCTCCTTCATTCTTTGTTGCAGACTTGCAGTAAGATTTTTTAGTATAGAAGAAAAAGTGAACATGCACAATCTATGTGAACCTTAAGTTTATTTTACTAAGAATTGAAAAATTAGATCACTTTTCTATATGTTATATATATATATATAGAGAGAGAGAGAAAGTACCAAATGACCTAATGAGGTCATCATTAGGATTTAGGAATGGTTCCTGGATCACAAGGTCACTTACTAATACTAAGAAGAGAATTACAATAGCTCACGAGTCCCACATCGCCTAAAACAACCCCTCTTCTCCTACATTTGTTCTATAAATAAAGAAGAGTTCAACCCATAAAGTTTAATTGGCCAAAAGGACTAGAGTTAGGGTGAAGGACTGGCTTGGCCTAGGCCTGGCTTGGGTCTAGCCTGGCCTGCCCAAACGGACCTTCTCAGACCTTTTTTTTGTTAATTATCTAGCCTGGCCTGATCTGTCATTATTTGTGGTCTGGCCTGGCCCAGCCTGGTCAATGGTCAAAGCCTGGCAGGCCTAGATCAGGCCAGGCCAGGCAGCCTGTTTGTGCACCCTATCCAAACCCAAATAGCCAGAAAGAAAACTAAAGAGAGAGCGGAGAGAGGCTCACGACAAGAGAGGGGAAAAAAGAGAGAGAGAGATAGAGGTAGCCATGGAAGAAGAAAAAGAAGAAGAGAGAATCAAGAAGGAAGAAGGTATAAAAAACCTTTAAACCCTGACTCTAAGTTATGTAATTTTATTTTGATTACTTTCAATCAAAACTTGGATCTTTGATTTCAAACTTAAAAACTCTTGATCTATATGTTAATAAGTGTATTATGCATAGATCTTACAAGTTTGGGTGTCGATTTGTTGAAAAGAAAAGAAAAGAAAACTAGTTCGTTTTAAAAAAAAGTTAGAAAACCCTAGTTTTTTTTCACTTTATATAGTTACCATTTGAAATCTATACACTCTTTTTACGATCCATCAAAGAGTGGTGTTAGATATATAAGTTAAGTATTAAAATCATGTGGTAGAGCTCAAAAATAATGAGTACAAAGTTTGTAGGGACTGTTTTGGTCAAAACTGTCCAGATTTTTCAAGAAAAGGGTATAAAGCTTGTTGACCATCCGATTCCAAGGGCAGTTTCGTCAACTTTTTATGCTCTAAAACATCTAAGAAAATTTGGAGTGATAATCTGTGAAGTTATCTAAGTCCTGTAAAAATTTGAGAATTTGTGACGCGGTAGAATGAGAGTTATGGCTGTTATGGGGAATGACTACTTTAAAAAGTATATCCAAATAACTCTCTGTGGTTAATTCCAAAAAATATGAAATTTGTAATGGAAGTGTATATATATATATATATATATATATATATATACACACATATATATATATATACACACATATATATATATACACACACATATATATATATACACACATAACAGGAACATACCCTATAAATTTCAGAAATTTTGGTTACAATTTCGATTTATGATAAATATAGTAAGATTTCATTGTTTTGGACTATTTAAATATAGTAAATGGATTTTAAAAATTTCGGAAAAAATATATTTTTATAAGGGGACTACATATAGTTTATTTCCAAAAAAGAAATAGTTTTGGAGATGATTTGGTATTTTTCATGAAATGATTTAGTTATGAATAAATGAATTAAATTAGTTATGTGATGTTAAAAATTTGGAAAATAAGTTTTTATGGATTGAAAACCCTATATAGGGTATATGCAGATTTCTAAAGGGTATTCTATTCAATGTTGATGAGATATTATGGTTGTAGTATTTTAAGATTAATTAGAAATTTGATATGTTAAAAAGGGATTATAGTTTGAATGCAGCTTGCTGGATTGTGGTATTCGACTTGCTGAATCATTGAATCCGGCTTGCTGAATTAGTGAATATGGTTTGCTGAATTAATGTATCCAGTTTGCTAAATTAGTGAATCCAGCTTGCTGGATTATAGGATAGTTTGAATCCAGGTTACTGGATTGGATGTTAGTTTGAATCCAGTTTGCTGGATTGGTTTGTTAGGATAATCCAACTTGCTGGATTAGGTATTCAGGCTTAATGGATTATAAAAAAGAACTTATAACATGAAAGATTTAGTATTAATTCATAAAGTATATGATAAAGTAGTGGTACAGTCGTACTCTTAAATAGTCAATGTATAGTACCTGGGCTAAACGATTCCTTTAGGGAGCAGAGGTATAGACGAATTAGCAACTGATCTAACTCACTATGAAAACAGTGTAGACGAGACAGAAACTAGTTTGTTGGTTGTTTGTGGAAAACCACGCAACATACTATATTGAGCATTGTTAAAGACTCGATGTATGCTAGTTTTAGAATTATGAATACGTATGGTGTTAAGGTGCTATCTAATATTTGATTATGTGCTTAAATGTTAGAAGTAGTGATATGAGGTATAATATGATATGCTAATTGAAAGATCAATCTTATAACTGATAGGTCTTTCATAAGAGGTTAAATTAGATTGCGTAGCAGTAGTCGACGGTACAGGCAAGTTCCCTAATCTTACTCAAATTTATATTCAGCAAGTTCTTAACCCTAAACTTCTTACGATATTACAAGTTCCTCTTAACTCAAACTTGAGTTGCTATGTTTCAAGCATGCTAGTGGTTTAATTCTTTATAATTATTCCACCTCCTTAAATTATTGATTCGCACATAGTGCATATTGCATATGTCCATCAGGTATGAAAGGCTGATCACCTTCATTACCATAAGGTTCAGTTAAATTGTTCATGGTCATTATTGATATCCAGAATTATTGATTCAATCATTCAATTATTAAAATTATGATTCATACTCTTTCACAATTATTATATTGTTGAAAATTCAAAAGCTTATTCTTTCTTTTAATCATGATATATCTTTCTTGTATTTAAACTTGCTGGCAAAATAGTTGCTCACCCTTGCTATATCATGATAACAAATTTCAGATTAATACGAATGTTTGAGGAAAGACAGAGCCAGAAGTAAATGACAAGATTATAGTGTTATGAATGATAACTAAATTAGTTATTTGATGTAAGTTAATTGTGTAAACCTTTTTGTGAATCTAAAGGTAAATATGTATTAAAATAAAGGTTGTAGACCTTGGGATATGTAGTAGAGTTTATTGTATAAATAATTTATGTTTATATCTTCCGCAGTAGTTATAAATATGATGCATCGTGACGCACCAGGTCCGAAGTTCAAGGGACCCGAATTTAGGGGCGCCACAGGTTGGTATCAAAGGTGTAGGTTATAAACCTTAGGTAGGGGTACCTTAGGCTATAACCGCAGGGATAAGGATAAGGAATAAACTCCAATAGAGTTTAAGTGCTAAAAGATGAATTTTTGGAAATTCATTATTAAGTAAAGAAAAAGATTAATAAGATTCAAAGAAGAATCTTGGAAAGTTATAAAGATAAGAATCTGGAGTTACCTGACTCTAGTAGTAAAGATGAAAAGCTTAAATAAAATCATAATATATGATTAAAGTGAGAAATAAAAAAAATCGTAAAACAAAACGATCCTAAGATAGGAAAGAATCGTAATATAATACGATTAAAAGAAAAGGTCACAACGTGATCTGGTGAGGTCATAAGAGGACAGAAGATCAATCTATTGATTGAAAACTTTATAGCAGAATTGCTGTACGAAAGTTGTACTATGAAATTGTACTATGAAAACTCAAGAAAGAGTTATAGATCATGAGATACGAATTAAATAAAATTCGTATTGAGTAAAGGGAAAGTTAGAATTATGTGGGATTTCAATTGAGGACTCATGTTAGTGGCTGAGTTGTACAATTCCTTGTATGGGCGAGGAATTTGTGCCTGGTTTGACAACCACTTAGCTTCCTATATTGATAATCATTGAAATACTGGTGTCGCACTATCGATATATATATGGTGAGAAGGTGATTCTTTTCTCATATTTATATTTGATAATTAGAGAATATTAAGATTAGGTGCGAGTTCTTTAAACTCATACGTATGATAAGTTCGTGACTCATAATCATATGGTGGAACCCCTTAGCAAATGGACGATTTTGGTCTGACTAGGATAAGTTTCTAAACCCATATGATTGTGGTAAGTTCCTGAACTCATAACGTGTGGTATGTTTGATGAACTATACTGGAGTATAGAAAGGTTGTGGATGAAGAATTGAGCATTTTTAGTATAGTAAGCTTTAAGGATGATAGAAATAGATAGAATTATTAAGCAATGGATCATTTGAGGAATTGAAGTTGATGGTGGAAGCATAGGTATTCCAAATCTTCTAGCTATGTCAGACTTCGAAATTTTTGATATCAAGCCAAATTCGCACTAATGTGCCTTTAAAAATAAAAATAAAATTTACGTTATCCTCAAAACAAGGTGACATGGGTGTGTAGATGGACTTCGAGCCATTATCACATCGTTACCTGTTGCGGCATGATAACACCAAAAATAATTTTTTTCAATGGTTTTGAACTGTTTAAAGAAGAGTCTATGCTATTTGTCTCGGCTAGAGAAAAATGATTTAAAATATCAAAATGTATTTTTAAATAGTCATCAATGCATCATGGAACCTGGTGTAGAATGACAAATGATGGAGTCATCAATGCATATTAACCCAGTGTTGGATGTGATCTAAGGATCGTTAGCCCACTATGGTATGATGTAGTATGACAAAGTCACAAAATGACGGAATTCTCAAATGGGCTGTATATACAATGCGGTATCATGACGTCATAAAATGATTTTCAGAATTTTAAAGATAATGTATTGCCAATTGAATTTGGCCAGACATATGTTTCGATTGATATTCGAATTATTGGTATATGTCTAAGCTATTTGATTCAGCTAGACAAATGATTGTAAAAATTCAAGTATCTCTTTTAGAATTTATCCCGAACCAAATTGTTTTGGTACGGACTCTTATGCTAAGTCTGAGGTGAACAACCTCGATTAGATAAAATAATCCAATCCATGCGCGCATGTAGTCGTTATGCAGGATTGATACTGTGACGCCCCCAAATTCGGGTCTCCAACTACCCGGATCTGGTCATCACGATCCAATACAAACATTCACCTCTAACAACATATGGTATCTAAAATGCGGAATATAATAAACATATGATGTTCATTTCAAAGGTGTTACTAGTCCCAAGATACAATAACCTTAAATACTTGACACAAATCCGTACCCAAATAAATATTAGGGTTTAAATTACATTGATAGTAATTAATTACACATAAGATTAAAATCTGCTACATGAAGCCTATCACTTCATCTTTTCTTTCCCTTTGCTCTTCCCTGATGTCTCGGGTTTAGCTGCAATGGAGTCATGATATAGCAAGGATGAGCAACGAGTTTGCTCAGCAAGTTTAAAATACAACAATAAAGGATATATCATGATGAAGGGAATATAGAAAGAGATTTCAACAATAGAATTATCAGAAGCAAGAACAATAAATGCTTTTAGAACAATTGATTGTCAAGTAGACTTTGAACGATAACTTCCAAAGGAGTCAATAGCTAGTTGACCATCTAGTTACTGGCTACAGAATAAGTACTTGAGGGGATCAGCCTTGCGTACGCTATGTGTATGCATAACATTTAATTCCGCTAGTTGTACCTTATATACGGTACCTGAGGTACTCCCCTATAAAAGGGGTGTTCATTCAGTCTAAGAATCCTTACCATTGATTGGTTCGGATAGCTTTTATAAAATTCTTACAGACTAGCCTGACCGAACGAGGGTTCAGACTTAATAGTTCGTGAATTTTCGGAACTTTAATAAATGTACGAATTCAAATGCATCGAATGCGATTGCCAATAATATCATAGATGTGGACTAATTCTAAAAGTAAATAGACCACTTAAGCATGCTTGGAAATGAGATTCAAGTTTAAAGAATAACTTGTAATACCATAACACCCTGCTCGAAGATAATTTGAGTAGAGTTTAAGGAAACTTGCAATAATTAAAGTTTCGAGATAAAGGACTTACTCAATGTAAAAGTTAAGTAAGATAAACTTGCATTCAATATACTGAAAGAATGAAGTTAGGGAACTTGCCTGTTTGCTCAGCTACAACTACTCTTAGCTTTAATTATCAGGCTTTGAAAGACCTAACATTTGATAGAGTTGATCAATTACCATTGCATAATTATATACCAGTACACCTTCTTATGCCATTTATTTAGCAGATACACAATTCACATATCTTTATTAACTCCATTAACATTACTATTCAATATCTAGCTAATCAGAAATTAATTAATGACCTTTAGTTGTTATTTCAATAACTAATCATGCTTATTTATTATTTGGATATTCAATTTAGCAATATTTAGTAACCCAAGTTATTATTTACAGACTGAATAATAATCTTGTTAGTGCATTATGACATAATAGTGTTCAGATTTAACGACTATTCTATTTGATTATTATTTACAAAACTAAATAATAAGTTGATTAATGCATTACTAGCTAACAGTGACAACAAATAAATAGGTTATTTAAGTTCTATTCATACTTAACTAAACATTTGGTACCTTTATTTATTATTATTTAATAATAATAATAAATAATTACTTTATTAACTCCACCCATTATTACTTAATGTTAACTAAATAATAACTAAATATTTATTATCTTTATGCATTACTTATTGATAAGAAATACTTAATTATTATTTATTTTATTCATACTTAATTATTAATTAAATAATAATTAAATATTTATTATCTTTATTTATTATTTAGTGATAAATAATAAATAATTAATTGATTAACTTTATTCATACATAATTATTATTCAATAATAATAATTAAATATTTATTATCTTTATTTATTATTTATTGATAAATAACAAATAATTACTTACTAATTTATTCATAATTATTATTTAATATTAATCAAATAATAGTTAAATATCTTTATTTATTATTTAATAAATAATAAATAATTAGTTTATTAACTTTATTCATATTTAATTACTATTAATAATAATAATTAAATATTTATTATCTTTATTCATATTTAATTATTAATAATAATAATAATTAAATATTTATTATCTTTATTTATTATTCATTGATAATAAATAATTACTTTATTGATTTTATTTATTAGTTATGATAACTAATTAATTTTACAAGTATATTATCAGCTCGAGTTAACAATCAACAGTTTAGCCCAAGATAACACATTAGTTTATCAAGCAATTTACCATCATTTGTTAGTTATTTGATCGAATAACCCAAATGAATTACCCCACCAATTTCCTGCAATTCTATTTCAATTGTTCAGTCCATTATTCAAACAACAGGGAAAAGCTCCCATCAGATTCATAGCCGAAACTGAGTCTCACCTAACAAGACTGTCAATAGACAAATTTCAAGAAAGAAAACGATTTTTTTTCATTCAAGCATTATAACAACTACATGCTGAGCATTCCAAAATTCGGTAGTAGCCTATATACAACACATATTCGACTCACCATCTAAGTAGCTTAATAAACCCATCACAGTGATACAAACCAACACAACATGGAAAATTAACCAAAACCCATCACAGTTGCTTTATACCTTGGTGTTGTTCGACTAGCAATCCTCCTCCTTCGTCCAAAATATTCGACCCAACTGGACATTTACAACCGCTCCTCTCTGTGATTTTTTTCTAATTTGGATTCACAAAAAAAAACAAAGGGAATCGACAGCTGGTTTAGGGTTTGGGGGGTCCAATTTATAGAAAATTGGTTACCCAATAATTGAGTATTACCCTACCTGACCAACTGTTAACCGGCGGTAGGAGAGGGGGTGAGCTGTCGATCAATCCCATCAGCCAACTGAACTCGCCGGTAATTTCTCGAGCATCGCACGTCTCCACCGGTCGCGTCGCCGAATTTCAGCGACCCTTGGTCCGATTGAAGTTGCTCGGTCGGTTGTTCATCCCCCATCATGCCGCTGATCCTTCACCCATCATGCCGACGCCGACCTGCCGCCTCTCATCTCGTCCCGTTCCGTCAGACTTGATTGAGGACCTAGGCTACTTAGTTGATTTGATTTGAGGGGTTAGGGTTTGATTTCATCTGATTTGAGAGGCTTGGCTTGGATTCCCTTCTTGCTCGGTTACTTTGATTTGGGGGTTTTGATTTCGTTCGATTATCTGGTATGGAGAGGCTTTGCTCGGTTAATTCCCCAACTCCTCCTACTGGTTTCCCCCCAAATGGATTGGATCGACCCGCTTGCTAAGGTTATAACTCGGCTGGTAAAAAGAGAACGGGCTCAACCCAATAGGCTTGGGCCGGTTGAATCAATCAAAAAGCGGCCCAAGAAGGAAATTAAAAATGAAATTGGTTTCGGCCCACTTGATATTGGGTCAGCTTAATTAAAAAGAGATATGACCCAATTAAAATAACATTATGCTTCTAATATTAAATAACTAATTTAATCTAAATAATTAGTTATAATATTTATTTCCACAATAATTCCTCATGGCAAATTATTTAAATCCGATAATTGTAAAAATGAAATTATTTATTTAGATTCTCTCCGATTTTCTTGCCAATAAAATGTTAAGGTTAACTCATAAATTTATTCAACTATTAGTGAGCCCCTTTAATCCAACGAAAATTATTGAACCATATATTTACATAATTAAATAATAATACCTACATGGATCCAATTAAATTCGTAAAATTATATAAAATGAATCTTATTTATTAAAATAAATTTGATACAATGTCTAAAAATTCCTGGACATTACATCATCTCCCCCTTATAAAAATTCCGTCCTCGGAATTTTAATCTAAGGTTACTCAAATAACTAGGGGTAATTTGCTCTCATCTTTTCTTCGAGTTCCCATGTAGCTTCTTCCACCGTGTGGTTTCTCCAAAGAACTTTAACAGAATGAATGGTTTTATTCCTCAGCTTCTGTTCCTTCCTATCAAGTATTTGAACAGGAACCTCCTCGTATGATAAGTCCTTCTCGACTTGAATTGGCTCATAGGAAATAACATGCTTGTAGTCTGGCTTATACGGACGCAACACTGATATATGAAACACGTTGTGGATGTGCTCAAGTTCAGGAGGTAATGCTACCTCGTACGCCACTTCGCCTATTCTCCTTAATATTTCAAAAGGTCCTATGAACCTAGGGCTCAATTTGCCCTTCTTCCCAAAACGGATCTTTCCTTTCCAGGGAGATACCTTCAGAAACACAAAGCTACCAACTTCAAAGTCTCGTTTCTGACGATGTAAATCGGCATACTTCTTCTGACGATCCTGGGCTGCTACTAACCGCTGTCTTATTACTTTAATGATTTCCACGGTTTGTTGCACCAATTCTGGTCCCAACAATCTTCGTTCACCAACTTCATCCCAACACAACGGCGTTCGACACTTCCTTCCATATAACGCTTCGTATGGTGGCATACCGATGCTAGCATGATAACTATTGTTATAAGCGAACTCTACCAGTGGCAAGTGATCGTCCCAGCTGCCACCTAAGTCCATCACAATTGTCCGGAGCATGTCCTCTAAGGTCTGAATTGTTCACTTGCTCTGACCATCAGTTTGAGGATGATACGCAGTACTCATTCTCAACTGTGTTCCCATTCTTTCCTGTAAACTTCTCCAAAAATTCGACGTGAAGCGCGGATCTCTGTCAGACACAATAGATACCGGCACTCCATGTCGCGATACTATCTCCTTTACGTAAAGCTTCGCTAATTGCTCCAATTTGTACCTGATCTTGATCGATAGAAAATGGGCAGACTTGGTCAAACGATCTACGATTACCCAGATAGCGTCTAGACCCTTCTGTGTTGTCAGAAGTCCTACCACAAAATCCATTGTGATGTGCTCCCACTTCCACTCGGGAATCTCTAAAGGTTGCAACAATCCGCTTGGCCGTTGGTGTTCTGCCTTGATCCTCTGACAAGTTAAGCACCGGCTGACGAATTCTGCAACTTCCCCCTTCAAATGCGGCCACCAATAATGCTGACGAAGATCTTGATACATTTTGGTGCTACCTTGATGTACCGAGAATTTCGTATTATGGGCCCCCTGCAATATCTCATCCCTTAGGTCTGGTACGTACGGTACCCAGATCCTTCCCTCAAATCTCAGCAGCCCTGCGTTGTCAATCATGTACTTCAACGTTTCTCCTTTCGATAATCACTCCGTAATGTCAATACATTCTTCGTCAAATTCTTGAGCCTCCTTTATCTTATCCAGTAAAGTCGGACCTACTGTCACGGTGAACAATTTTTCGTCCGTCTCCATCGGATCCTTAACCTCCAGTCCCAGACGTTCAAAGTCCTTTATCAACTCCTCTTGAACTGTCAGTTGCATCAATTCCACCTTGCCTTTTCTACTTAAGGCATCAGCCACTACATTCGCTTTGCCCGGATGGTACAGAATTTCACAGTCGTAGTCCTTGATCAATTCTAACCATCGGCGCTGCCTCATGTTCAGCTCCTTTTAAGTGAAGATATATTTCAGACTTTTGTGATTTGTATATATCTCGCACTTCTCCCCGTATAGGTAGTGCCTCCAAATATTCAAGGCGAAAACTACTGCTGCTAACTCCAAGTCATGAGTCGGGTAACCCTTCTCGTAGTCCTTCAACTGACGTGATGCGTATGCCACTACCTTGCCGTGTTGCATCAGCACACAGCCAAGACCTTTATGCGACGCATCGCTATATACTACGAAACCCCTAGTGTTGTCGGGTAAGGTCAACACCGGTGCTTGGCTAAGTCTCTTCTTCAACTCCACGAAACTTTCCTCGCATTTCTCCGACCAAACGAACTTAACTGTTTTTCTGGTGAGATTGGTCAACGGCGATGCTATCTTTGAAAAAATCCTGGATGAATCTCCGATAGTATCCTGCTAATCCCAAGAAACTCCTGATCTCTGTTGGCGTCTTCGGCTGTTCCCAGTTGATAACGGCTTCTACTTTTGCTGGGTCCACCGAAACACCATTCTTGTCGATGACGTGACCCAGAAATTGCACCCTCTGTAACCAAAACTCACACTTCAAAAACTTTGCGTACAACTTCTCCTTCCTGAGAGCTTCCAATACAATTTTTAAATGTTCAGCATGCTCTTCCTCCGTCCCTGAATATACCAGGATGTCATCGATGAATACGACTACGAACTTGTCCAAGTATTGCTTGAACACTCTGTTCATCATATCCATGAATGCTGCTGGTGCATTTGTCAATCCAAAGGACATTACCAGAAACTCGAAGTGCCCGTAACGAGTCCTGAATGCAGTCTTCGGGATATCTTCCTGCCTCACCTTCAGCTGATGATAGCCTGTTCTTAGGTCGATTTTTGAAAAGTACTTCGCTCCTTTAAGTTGATCAAACAGGTCGTCAATCCTAGGAAGCGGATACCTATTCTTAATCGTAACTTTGTTCAACTCCCGATAGTCGATACAAAGTCTAATGGAACCATCCTTTTTATTTACAAACAGAACTGGCGCTCCCCATGGGGATACGCTTGGTCTGATATAACCTTTGTCTAACAGTTCCTGTAGTTGAAACATCAACTCTTTCATTTCTATTGGTGCCATTCGGTACGGCGGCTTCGATATTGGTGCGGTTCCTTGTACCAAATCAATAACGAACTCAATTTTCCTATCCGGTGACAGTCCCGGAAGTTCATCTGGGAAGACATCGGCGAATTCCCTCACGACTGGTATTTGACTCATCTCACCCCCGACCTGACGAGTATCAACCACATGGGCCAAATAACATACGCAACCCTTCTTAAGTAGTTTCTTGGTTTGCATCATAGTAAGACAACAAGATTATCTTGGTGACTTACTGCCATAGAATACCACTTTTGACTTATTAGGAGTCTTTAGGTGTACACATTTCTTCTTACAATCAATAACTGCTCCGTGAATTGATAGCCAATCCATTCCCAGGATTACATCAAACTCTCCCAGCCGAATTGGTATCAAATCCACATTAAGCTTAAATCCTCGCAATTCCGCACAACAATTCCTATGAATGTATTCTACGGGGATAATTTCCTTGTTTGCTACTTCTACGTTCATAGGGTGTTCTAATTTTTCACGAGGTAAATTTAACTGACTAGCAAATTCTTCGGAAACAAAAGAGCAAGTAGCACTCGAATCAAATAACACATATACATTTATATCATTGATTGGGATGATACCTGACACCACATCTTTGGATTCCATTGCATCCTGAACAGTCATGTTGAACGTGCGGGCTGTTGGTCTGTTGGCTTGACTGGCTGGTGCCCCGTAACTCAGCCGGTTGCTGTTTTCGCTGTTGTTGTTGCTCCTGTTGCCACTCCCGACATCACCCTTCCTCTTCGGGCAATCCTTAATCTGGTGGTCGGGTGATCCACAAGAGAAACATCCTCCCTTCGACTTGTTCAGACACTGGGGAGCCATGTGCCCCGGTTGTCCACACCGGTAACAAACACTTTTCCCCTTCATGCACTCCCCCGAGTGACTCTTCCCGCAGTTGTTGCACTTGCCACCTTTCTTAGCCTCTCCTCCGGGTTTATTACTCCCGAACGATTGGCTTTCATTCCATTTGCGCTTATTGGGGTTGCTGCCTCCGCTGCTCCCCGCCCTGGCTACTTCCTGACTCTTCTTTCTGTCCTGATTGAATCGTGCCACTGCTTCATTGCCCCCTTCCGCAATGATAGCCCTTTCCAGCAACTCCGAGAAGTTCTTAATCTTCAATATTGCGACTGACTTCTGTACCCATGGTTTTAGTCCCAACTCAAACCTTCTTGCCTTCCTGGCCTCGGTGTCCACCTGGTGTGGGGCAAATCGGGCCAACTCATTGAATTTTGCCGTGTACTCTGCGACAGTCATATTCCCCTGTTTCAGTTCTAGGAACTTAACTTCCATGTCCTGCTGTGTATTCTCCGGAAAGTAATTTTCGAAAAATAGTTCTTTGAATCTATCCCATGGAATGACTCCCTCACCTGCTCGACCCTTATTGGCCTTCCACCAATAGTTAGCCTCGCCCTTCAGCATGAACGTGGCAAATCCTGTCTTTTGTTCCTCGGCCACCCGTGCGACCTCGAAGACCTTTTCTATCTCTTTGATCCAGGTATGTGCTTCGATTGGGTTAAGAGTTCCCTTGAACTCGGGTGGTCCGACCAGTTTAAAATCTTTAAAATTTGCCAAATGATGTGTTGGCCCGGGGGCTGCTTGGGTCCCTACAGGTGGCGGTCTTGATTGCATGGCTTCTGCCAGCATTTCTGCGAACATTCTCATTGGATTGGATTGATTTCCAACCTCACTTTCTGACTCTTCAACCTGTCGGTTACGTGGTCGTCCTCTTGGCGGCATGATTTGAATTCTGGCCGACTTTTACCTATAGTTTTATATTTTACACAATATATCATTAAAATCAGTAATCAAGGGTAAAAACATCTATCAAACACATTTGATTTAAGTGAAACATCTGCATTTATATTTATATACCACTGTTTGTTACATTCAGACTAAACATGTGGCATACTTCTATAAATGCGCCACTACATGCCCTATCCATCACTAAACCATTCCCCTGAGACAAAAGTGGGGAATTATAACTGTCCATCCCTCCTAATAGACAAAAGTTGGGAGTTTAACTGCTACCCCAAACATGAAAACAAATATAGAGTTTCACAAGACAAACATGAATACGTCCCTAATATAACAAAAAGTGGGACTGACTGTACTAAAGACAAAGCAACCATCATATCACGTCATTGCACGTCGTGACGAATCCGTGCCTGCTGACCAGAAGAGAATGCTCCACCCCCGACCCTGCGACGAATAGAGCGGCTAGACTCCCCTTCCTCAGTCCGGGGTCTCCTGTAGGCTGCATCTAAAGCATATCCTAGGGTCTCTATCCTCACTGCTCTGGCCTCCAGCTGGTCCTCTAACTGATCAGCCCTTCTGGCTTCCCTGACCCAGGCCTCTCTGACACGCATCCTCTCAGACACCTCCAGCCCAAACTCGAACCTCATAGCCTCCTGCTTGGCCTTCAGGTGGGCGATCTGCAGATCCTTCTGCTCCAGTCTCTCTCTCAGCTCAGCGTTTCGGGCCACCATCTGATGTAGCAGTGGTCCGATCTGCTGCGCTGAGGACTCGTATCCCTGCAGTTGTATCTTCGCTATTCCCAGGTCATGCTCGAGCTGGTAAGCCAGATCCCTATACTGGTCCTCCCTGAACTGGTGGGCCTGATTCTGCTCCTCCAAATGAGCTATCCGATCCTCCAGCTCCTCGTTCCTGCTGGTCAGTCCCTCGATGATATCGTCGGTAGTGGACCCCATGCCATCAACATAAGCAGGTGGCTCCTCTCCCTCAATCTCGGGGTCCTGCTCCTCAGCATCCGGGTCCTGACTGCAGGACCTCATGACTCGGCCTACGACCGGCTCTACCCGATCCTCCGGATAGTCCTCCTCTGGCTCGGACTCCTCCAGTGGTACCCCTGGGGCAATAGGAGCATACCCCACCAATTGCTCAGCAACTACTGGTATATCTATGAATGTCTCCTCCTCCTGGGTCCCACTAGCCCCTTCCCTGTCAGCCATCCTACAAACACATACAGAGATAACAAATATCAGTATCATAATAAAATATATTCATTGATAGAATGAAATGATATTTTATCATGTACAACTCGGCTTGGCAGATTTCCACAATCCACCCCCAGACAAGACAATTACCTGAATCTCCTTAATTCATATCCTAGCGTACTCAATACGAGTTTAATGCTAAGGTTATAACCTAAGTTTCGCGATCCTAAAGTTTATAACCTACGGCTTTGATACCAACCTGTGACGCCCCCAAATTCGGGTCTCCAACTACCCGGATCTGGTCATCACGATCCAATACAAACATTTACCTCTAACAACATATGGTATCTAAAATGCGGAATATAATAAACATATGATGTTCATTTCAAAGGTGTTACTAGTCCCAAGATACAATAACCTTAAATACTTGACACAAATCCGTACCCAAATAAATATCAGGGTTTAAATTACATTGATAGTAATTAACTACACATAAGATTAAAATCTGCTACATGAAGCCTATCACTTCATCTTTTCTTTCCCTTTGCTCTTTCCTGATGTCTCGGGTTTAGCTGCAATAGAGTCATGATATAGCAAGGATGAGCAACGAGTTTGCTCAGCAAGTTTAAAATACAACAATAAAGGATATATCATGATGAAGAGAATATAGAAAGAGATTTCAACAATAGAATTATCAGAAGCAAGAACAATAAATGCTTTTAGAACAATTGATAGTCAAGTAGACTTTGAACGATAACTTCCAAAGGAGTCAATAGCTAGTTGACCCTCTGGTTATTGGCTACAGAATAAGTACTTGAGGGGATCAGCCTCGCGTACGCTATGTGTATGCATAACATTTAATTCCGCTAGTTGTACCTTATATACGGTACCTGGGGTACTCCCCTATAAAAGGGGTGTTCATTCAGTCTAAGAATCCTTACCATTGATTGGTTTGGATAGCTTTTATAAAATTCTTACATACTTGCCTGACCGAACGAGGGTTCAGACTTAATAGTTCGTGAATTTTCGAAACTTTAATAAATGTACGAATTCAAATGCATCGAATGCGATTGCCAATAATATCATAGATGTGGACTAATTCTAAAAGTAAATAGACCACTTAAGCATGCTTAGAAATGAGATTCAAGTTTAAAGAATAACTTGTAATACCATAACACCCTGCTCGAAGATAATTTAATTAGAGTTTAAGGAAACTTGCAATAAGTAAAGTTTCGAGATAAAGGACTTGCTCAATGTAAAAGTTGAGTAAGATAAACTTACATTCAATATACTGAAAGAATGAAGTTAGGGAACTTGCCTGTTTGCTCAGCTACAACTACTCTTAGCTTTAATTATCAGGCTTTGAAAGACCTAACATTTGATAGAGTCCATCAATTACCATTGCACAATTATATACCAGTACACCCTCTTATGCCATTTATTTAGCAGATACACAATTCACATTTCTTTATTAACTCCATTAACATTACTATTCAATATCTAGCTAATCAGAAATTAATTAATGACCTTTAGTTGTTATTTCAATAACTAATCATGCTTATTTATTATTGGATATTCAATTTAGCAATATTTAGTAACCCAAGTTATTATTTACAGACTGAATAATAATCTTGTTAGTGCATTATGACATAATAGTGTCCAGATTTAACGGCTATTCTATTTGATTATTATTTACAAAACTAAATAATAAGTTGATTAATGCATTACTAGCTAACAGTGACAACAAATAAATAGGTTATTTAAGTTCTATTCATACTTAACTAAACATTTGGTACCTTTATTTATTATTATTTAATAATAATAATAAATAATTACTTTATCAACTCCACCCATTATTACTTAATGTTAACTAAATAATAACTAAATATTTATTATCTTTATGCATTACTTATTGATAAGAAATAAATAATTAATTCATTAATTTTATTCATACTTAATTATTAATTAAATAATAATTAAATATTTATTATCTTTATTTATTATTTAGTGATAAATAATAAATAATTAATTGATTAACTTTATTCATACATAATTATTATTCAATAATAATAATTAAATATTTATTATCTTTATTTATTATTTATTGATAAATAACAAATAATTACTTACTAATTTATTCATAATTATTATTTAATATTAATCAAATAATAGTTAAATATCTTTATTTATTATTTAATAAATAATAAATAATTAGTTTATTAACTTTATTCATATTTAATTACTATTAATAATAATAATTAAATATTTATTATCTTTATTAATATTTAATTATTATTAATAATAATAATTAAATATTTATTATCTTTATTTATTATTTATTGATAATAAATAATTACTTTATTGATTTTATTTATTAGTTATGATAACTAATTAATTTTAGAAGTATATTATCAGCTCGAGTTAACAATCAACAGTTTAGCCCAAGATAGCACCTTAGTTTATCAAGCAATTTACCATCATTTGTTAGTTATTTGATCGAATAACCCAAATGAATTACCCCACCAATTTCCTGCAATTCTATTTCAATTGTTCAGTCCATTATTCAAACAACAGGGAAAAGCTCCCATCAGATTCATAGCCGAAACTGAGTCTCACCTAACAAGACTGTCAATAGACAAATTTCAAGAAAGAAAACGATTTTTTTTCATTCAAGCATTATAACAACTACATGCTGAGCATTCCAAATTCGGTAGTAGCCTATATACAACACATATTCGACTGCCAGAACGTTTAAGGTTCATCACAACAGATTTCCAGCAACAAAAACTAACACAGTACAATACCATTAATATCACATCCAAACCATACAAATCCTAGTATAGAAGAAAGGAATTTTCACAAAACCTAACATAAACCATCTAAGTAGCTTAATAAACCCATCACAGTGATACAAACCAACACAACATGGAAAATTAACCAAAACCCATCACAGTTGCTTTATACCTTGGTGTTGTTCGACTAGCAATCCTCCTCCTTCGTCCAAAATATTCAACCCAACTGGACATTTACAGCCGCTCCTCTCTGTGATTTTTTTCTAATTTGGATTCACAAAAAAAAAACAAAGGGAATCGGCAGCTGGTTTAGGGTTTGGGGGGTCCAATTTATAGAAAATTGGTTACCCAATAATTGGGTATTACCCTACCTGACCAACTGTTAACCGGCGGTAGGAGAGGGGGTGAGCTGTCGATCGATCCCATCAGCCAACTGAACTCGTCGGCAATTTCTCGAGCATCGCACGTCTCCACCGGTCGCATCGCCAAATTTCAGGGACCATCATGCCGCTGGTCCTTCACCCATCATGCCGATGCCGACCTGCCGCCTCTCATCTCGTCCCGTTCCGTCAGACTTGATTGAGGACCTAGGCTGCTTGGTTGATTTGATTTGAGGGGTTAGGGTTTGATTTCATCTGATTTGAGAGGCTTGGCTTGGATTCCCTTCTTGCTCGGTTACTTTGATTTGGGGGTTTTGATTTCGTTCGATTATCTAGTATGGAGAGGCTTTGCTCGGTTAATTCCCCAACTCCTCCTACTGGTTTCCCCCCAAATGGATTGGATCGACCCGCTTGCTAAGGTTATAACGCGGCTGGTAAAAAGAGAATGGGCTTAACCCAATAGGGTTGGGCCGGTTGAATCAATCAAAAAGCGGCCCAAGAAGGAAATTAAAAATGAAATTGGTTTCGGCCCACTTGATATTGGGTCAGCTTAATTAAAAAGAGATATGACCCAATTAAAATAACATTATGCTTCTAATATTAAATAACTAATTTAATCTAAATAATTAGTTATAATATTTATTTCCACAATAATTCCTCATGGCAAATTATTTAAATCCGATAATTGTAAAAATGAAATTATTTATTTAGATTCTCTCCGATTTTCTTGCCAATAAAATGTTAGGGTTAACTAATAAATTTATTCAACTATTAGTGAGCCCCTTTAATCCAACGAAAATTATTGAACCATATATTTACATAATTAAATAATAATACCTACATGGATCCAATTAAATTCATAAAATTATATAAAATGAATCTTATTTATTAAAATAAATTTGATACAATGTCTAAAAATTCCTGGACATTACAGATACGTTGTGCACGACGGGTACGATAGGCTAATCACCTAGCGTACTTGCAGAGGTAGTTTACCTTCTTCGTGATTGTAAACATGCCTAGTTAAACCTAGTTAAAAGTTCATGGTCTATATGACCCCTCAACATGATATGAAAAGTTATTTTAACTCCTTAAAGAGAGGTTATGGTAACTGGTGATGATGGACGAAATCTTCATAGAAGGAATCAGTATGCACTCATTAAATTGAGAATGAAAACAGATAAAGGTTAAATTAAAACTTAGTTTTGGTGAATAAATGGAGTAGAGGTTAGTAGGCTGCAATTTCGAAAACTAAATTCTTAGAAGAAGAGGTTAGATATTTGTACTTTTGGTACAATAGTGATTCCGGGGACGGAATCCTTATAGGGGGGGGGGAAGAATGTGACAACCCAAAAATTTATCAAATATTAAATGATTAAAATAAAGGCTAAAGAATAAAATCTAGAATGGAAATGAAGGATTTATTAAAAAAATTTAAGAAAAAAAAAACCTATATGGTTTACTAGTTAAAAGAGAATAGAGAAAATACGGGTTGCATAATTTCAAAACCCTAGAAATGGATTTATATATACTTGAATGAATATTAAGGATAAGGTATTACAATACCTATAAATTTGATGTGAACAAAAGGATTATTTTTATTTAGTGGTCTTAGTATTTTAATTATATACTAGTGACTTAATTTAAGAGATTTATTTTATTATCTCAATTTATTAAATTAGTTTATGTGAATATGTGAGTAAATGAATATGAATATTATGTGTTTGTTTATATTTGTTTATTATATAAACAAATAAAAGAATGTCTTGTAACCTAATTATATATTACGTATGAAAATTTAATAACTTAAGGGTTATAGTATGTGAGAATAATAGTATTTAAAATATATACTAACACTAAGAGATTTATTTTATATATCACAATTAATTAATTTTATATCTAATTAAAGCAAGTCTAATTGGGTTATAGAAATTAAATGTACATGAGTAAGGAATTAAATTCTAAAGGAGTGAGATGTATACCCTAATTAAATAATTAGGGAAAGATAAAATTAAGATATGTGGTAATGTTAATTTATAAGCCTAACCAATTAATTATTTAAGGAAGCCCAAGTTTATTTTAATTAGTAGGTCAAACTAATTAAAATACAAGCCCAAACAATTTAATTTGGAAGCCCAAGGGAATTAAATGGGAGCCCAAAACTTGATCCAACTTTAAAGGGGCATTGAAGCCATTTGTTAAGCTAATAAAGCAATAAACTAAATCAAAAAATTGACATTAAAGGGGGAATGGATCCGGATGGAAAGGAGGAAGTATTTGACATGTGAAGTAATCATTTTCAAGCTCCTTATTTTCAAAGTTACTTACACACATAAGCTTAGGTGTCACTCTTTTATTTGGCCACCATATTCTTATCCAAGATTGCAAGTATTATCAAGATAAGAGAGAGAGAGAGAGGATAGATATTGTAAGATATGTTAGAAGATTAAGAATAGATATACAACTTATATCTATACATTTTATAAATAAAAAAACAAACATTTACTTCAGTTCATCTCTCTCATCTCCAAACCCAAATAGCCAACAAGAAAACTAAAGAGAGAGAGAGGGGAGAGAGGCCCACGGCAAGAGAGGGAAGAAAAGAGAAAGAGAGAGAGAGGTAGCCATGGAAGCCATAGAAGAAGAAAACGAAGAAGAGAGAATCAAGAAAGAAGAAGGTATAAAAAGCCTTTAAACCCTAACTCTAAGTTATGTAATTTTATTTTGATTACTTTCAATCAAAACTTAGATCTTTGATTTCAAACTTAAAAACTCTTGATCTATATGTTAATAAGTGTATTATGTATAGATCTTACAAGTTTGAGTGTCGATTTGTTGAAAAGAAAAGAAAAGAAAACTAGTTCGTTTTAAAAAAAGTTAGAAAACCCTAGTTTTCTTTCACTTTATATAGTTACCATTTGAAAACTATACACTCTTTTTGCGATCCGTCAAAGAGGGGTGTTAGATATATAAGTTAAGTGTTAAACCCAAGTGGTAGAACTCAAAAATAATGAGTACAAAATTCGTAGGGACTATTTTAGTCAAAACTGTCCAGATTTTTCAAGAAAAGGGTATAAAGCTTGCTGACCATCCGATTCCAGGGGCAGTTTCATCAACTTTTTATGCTCTAAAACTTGGAGTGATAATTTGTGAAGTTATCTGACTCCTGTAAAAATTTGAGAATTTGTGGCCTAGTAGGATAAAAGTGAAAGTAGTATGCACACAAGCCAGTCATATTTGATATGATGTAGCATATACTTTGTAATCTTATTCATTTATTAATAAAAGAATTAATTTTCTTAAAAGGCATTTTATATTATCTACATGATGCTGTTATATTAAATGTGATAAACCCATAGTTTTGAGCAATGCTTTTAGAATCATGACGGTGATCATGCTAATGAGATCTAAATTCAAGATAGCTCACAAACTAAAATTGTTCCTAATCGTTGGATTACTAAATTGGGGATTAGTGAATCCGGATAGATTAGTACATACGTTGCTTGCTCTTAGGAAGAGGATGATTGATCTCATAATCATTTGTGTGGAGACACTAAAGCAAGTATATAGGTGCTTATTAGAGAATAAGTTCACTGAACGTGGCTCGCTAAGGAATACCTAATGGAGTTTTACTCGCTTGTCAATAGGAATTCCTCTAGTGATAATAGTACAAGTGATCCTTGGACTTGAGATCATCATAGTATCTTGTGTATGATGAGTTATACTTTGACATGTCCCTTAAGACCTTTAGGGTATATCAAAGGGTATGATTGGGTATAATAAGTTGTACATGGAGATAAGTGAATGATCAACAAAGAATCTACCACGGCTAGTAAAAGATGTGAATGTCCTATGTGATTCGATAAATGACAACTCAGTAGTCCTTGACCAAGGCAGAATGAAATTAGAAAGGAGTTTCTAATTTGCATTATTTAGAGTTGTGCATTTGGGAATCGAAATGCATATAATTAAATAAAATAAGACTTGACAGTAAATCCATGTCTTATATTTAATTTGGGACATTGTATGGAAGAAGGATTGAATTGTACGGTAACTATCTACTCAAAGGTTCTTTTGTGATTAATGTTGAAATCTATATTATCTGAAAAGTCGTTGATCGCTAAGGGGGCTTACCCTTATTGTAGAATAAATATTATTTATTTAAATGAATTAAATAGTTTAATTTATTTATTTAAATAAGATTAGAATTGTTCTAATTGATTTATTCACAACCGGTTTAATATGGAGAACCTAAAGGGTCACACCGCAAAAAGGAAAACATTTATTTAAGAAGTAAATGCAATAATTGTAATAATAAGTTAAGTGTATTTAATTTAGTCTATGGAGATAGAATAAATTAAATAGCTTAATATTTATTATTTAATATTTTGGAAATATTAAATATAAATTAATAAGAGGAGTCTTATTATTATTATTACTATTACTATTATTTAATTCCTAATAGGGATTGAGAATTAATTAATAGAACTATTATTTAATTTCTAATAGGGATTGGGAATTAATTAATAGAAGTACTCTCTCACGAATTCTTAATTGGATTAGGAGCATAATTAATTAAAGGAGTTTAATTAGAATATAAACCCTAGATCCTAAATAGTTTAGGGAAGAGATATTCCTACATCTATAAATAAGAAGAGTCTTATCATAGATTAGGGTTACACACTGTTGCATAAGATTTGTGGAGAGTACTTGCAATTTCTATAGAGATAGAAACTAGGGTTTTTGCCAAACACCCAACTTCTTGAATACTTGTTCTTCCTTGGTGGATCACCTCTAGAGGCCAAACACTTGGGTGGCTAACGTTGATCAAAGGAAGGAATCACACCGTTGAATTCGAGGAGAACACGAAGGACTAGGAGTTGAACTTGTACCCGAGGAAGCTTTGTTCTACGAGGGTATAATTCTTATTCTCTTTCTCTTTCGTTGATATCGTTAATTGAGCACATTGATCGATCATGGTGATGGTTTGTATAAAAATTTTAAAATCCGTTTTATCGCGCTTCCGCACTATTTATGTAATTTGATTGCATGTTCGCGCTATATACAAACCTAACAGTGGTATCAGAGCCTAATCTTATGCTAATTATCGATTTTGATAATTCCATGTATGCTTGATATGCGATTGGATCGAAATTTTTGGGCAGAATAAAAAAATTTTGAATCAGCGACACGGCGCAGCTGCGCCTCCTCGAGTTCATTCTGGAGCGTAGCTGCGCCGAAACTCAGAATCGTTTTTTTTTCTGGGGAGCAGCACAGCTGCGCCATTGTTCAGTTCATTCTGGGCGCAGCTGCGCCGGCTAGCAGAATCCGAATTTTTTTTTCCTTCAATTGAAATAAATAGTTTATTTAATTGATATAAGTTTAAAATAAAGATGTTTATTTTATCTACAATAGGATTTTAGATTGCTAAAATTAAAGGAGTTTAATTTGGATTTGGTTTTTGATTAAAATAAAAGAGTTTATTTTGTTTCAAAAACTAAATATTAGCAAAACTTTTGCCCATTAATTGATATCAATGCATATATGGAATGGATTTATTATTCATGAGATGAATGTTATTTATTGATACATATAGAGATATGTATGATAATAAATAGGGATTGATTATGGACTATTGACCAATGTGTGATTGGATTTATTTTAGTGGATGCTTGAATCTATGGATTTTTATAAATAGGGTCTGCGTACCTCGTCTTCTCTAATTTTTCTTAATGTAAATTCTATCTCCCTCCTATGTACTTCCCCTTGATTGCTGATCAAGGTTTCTATTTATAGTAAATAGTTTATATAATAGGAATAGTTAGAATTAATTTTGAAGAATTGGAGACAAAGGAGCAAGGAGTGCTTGAAGACCCGTTTGTATTGGAGCCCGGGTTTAAATGTAATAGTTATATTTAAATTTAATTCTTGCACCCTAGGTTTGACCTTTTGGTTCACTTGGTGGCTCTAGTGAACCAAACTAGAATAAAAGTCCATAATCAATCCGGGTAGAATATAGTATTCTATATGTGCATGCTTACTATATATATATATTATATATTATCTAACATGCTTCGCATGTAAAATAATATGACGCGTATTTTATATATATATATATGTGCATGCGCGCTAAACAAGATGTGACTAATAATAACAAACCCCTTAAAATAATTATATTAAGTCTTAAGCGTTCAAAGATATTTGGAATATCGAACGTCGCCTTCTAGCATGGTAAAGCGATAGAGTATTAAATATTTAATATGAGTTTGTTGTGTCAAACAAGGCAAGTATTAAATATTTAAGATGTTTCTTTATCACATTTAATGCTTATACATAGACTGAACGATGCTGTTTTGTTGTGTCACACAAGGACAGTGTTTTTCTTTCGAATATATGGAAGTGCTAAGTTGGACTTAACTTGGATAATTTTGATTCGGATGTGTCACACTTGATCAAAATAATCTAAGAGGCAAAATACAAGGAGTTACATAGTGATGTAATTGACAATAGTTGTCTACCTATTTATTTATATATAGTTTGTTGTGTCACACAAGGCTATATACATTTGAAATGGGATCCTTATTCTTACTAGCAAATCTTTAATTAGATTTGTCGAACTATATATTGAGGGTAATATAGTTTGATAAAAATAGTGGGAGATACCAATTTAAATAAAGACCTAATTTATTTTGGTAATTAATTAAATGAATGAATGCTAAAATGTTGTCTATTTCACATGCAGAATTTAAAAATGTCAAACTCACTATCACTGCGTAGCATACTTGATGCTAACAAACTGACCGGACCGAATTACACGGACTGGTTAAGGAATCTAAGAATTGTTCTCACTGCTGAAAAGATTTCTTATGTCCTAAATTCGCCAGTACCTGCAAATGTTGCAGAAACAGCCTCTGAGGAAGAGATTGCTACTTTCAGAAAGTGGCAAGATGATGCAATCGTGGCTCAATGCATCATGCTCGCATCCATGAGTAACGAGCTTCAGCGTCAGCATGAAACTATGGATGCTCCTACTATATTGCTGCACCTCAAAGAGTTGTATGGTGAGCAAAGTAGGACTGCTAGATATTAGATATCTAAGGAGCTCTTCCGATCTCGTATGACCGAGGGCACTGCTGTTGAGACTCATGTCCTTAAGATGATCAATCTGATTGAACAACTTGGACAGCTTGGGTTCGTGATGGATGGGGAGTTAAGTCAAGATTTGATCTTGCAAACACTCCCGGACACCTTCTCACAATTTGTTGTGAATTTTCACATGAATAAGTTGGACGTCAGCTTGCCTGAGTTACTTAACATACTGAAAACTGCTGAAGGTCACTTTTTATCCAACAAGAACCAAGTCTTACTAGTGGATGATTCTTCCAAGAAAAGGAAGAGGCCCAAGGTATCTTCTGAAAAGAAGAAAAACAAGAAGGCTAAGGGCAAGGCGAAGAGGAAGGATAAAAAGAAACCTGATCCAGATAGCAAAGGAATTTGCTACCATTGCAATAAGTCGGGACACTGGAAGAGGAACTGCAAGGAGTATCTTGCGGACCAAAAGAGGCTTGGAGAAGCTTCGACTTCCGATCTAGGTTTGTTCATGATTGAAATTAATTTTTCTGAAAGTCAAAATTCTACTTGGGTATTGGATACTGGCTGTAGTTCTCACATATGTAATAATATGCAGGGACTAAGCAGAAGTAGAAAGCTGGACAAGGATGAAGTCATCCTACGAGTGGAAAATGGAGCAAAGGTTGCTGCATTAGCTGTAGGGACTTATCGTTTAGCACTACCTTCGGGCAAGTTCATTAGTTTAAATAATTGTTATTATGTTCCGACACTCATTAGAAACATTATTTCAATTTCTGTATTGGATATGGATGGTTTTGATATTATAATAAAGAACAACAGTTGTTCTATTTATAATAAAAATGTTTTATATGGTGTTGGAAACTTACTGAATGGACTATACATACTTGACTTGCATGAAAATATACTTCAAATTGAACAAACTAAGAAAAGAAAAAGAGATGATGTTAATTATACCTTGGTCATATCAATGAAACAAGATTATCCAAGTTGCATAAAGATGGGCTTTTAGAGCTATCTGATTACGAATCATATCCAACTTGTGAATCTTGTCTCATGGGTAAAATGACTAAATCTCCTTTTACTGGAAAAGGAGAAAGAGTTACAGAGTTGTTAGCATTGGTACACACAGATGTATGTGGACCTATGACAACGAATGCACGAGGAGGGTATTCTTATTTTATTACTTTCACTGATGATCATTCTAGATTTGGATATGTGTATTTAATGAAATACAAATCTGAATCGTTTGAAAAGTTCAAAGAATTCAGAAGTGAAGTAGAGGAGCAAACTGGTAAGAGTATTAAGATTCTTCGATCGGATCGAGGAGGGGAATACTTAACCAATGAGTTTCTCAATTGTCTCAAAAAATGGTATAATCTCACAATGGACTCCACCAGGGACGCCACAGTTGAATGGTGTATCTGAAAGGAGAAATCGAACATTGTTGGACATGGTTCGATCCATGATGAGTTTTACCGACCTTCCAATATCCTTCTGGGGTTATGCTCTAGAAACGGCCGCATACCTGCTTAACAAGGTACCTACCAAATCCGTCCCAAAGACTCCATATGAGATATGTACAGGGGGGAAACCAAATCTTAAGTATGTTAAGACTTGGGGTTGTCCAGCTTATGTCAAAAGGTTTGAGCAAGATAAGCTAAAGACTAGATCCGACAAGTGTAGATTTGTGGGTTACCCTAAAGAAACTGTAGGGTATTATTTCTATCATCCTACTGATCAAAAGGTGTTTATAGCGAAACACGCTGCCTTCTTGAAAAAGGAGTTTATCCTTGAAGGGGTCAGTGGGAGTAAGATATATCTTGAAGAAGTTCAAGAACCACAAAATACTACGGATCAAAGTCAGGTACCTAACCAAGTAGAAGAACCTACTGTACCACTACCTATTCGTAAATTTGGAAGAGTACCGAAGATACCTGAGAGGTATGGATTCATCATAGAGGATGATGATGAGGTACACATCATAGAAGATGATGATCCAATAACTTACGAAGAGGATATGAGTAGTGAAGACTCAGAGAAATGGCTAGAAGCCATGAAATCCGAGATGGACTCCATGTATGAAAACCAAGTATGGACTTTGGTTTCACCACCTGAGGGCATTAAGCCTATTGGGTGTAAATGGGTCTTTAAGAGAAAGACTGGAGTGGACGGCAAGGTAGAGACCTATAAGGCCCGACTGGTTGCAAAAGGTTTCAAACAAAGACAATGAGTTAACTATGATGAAACCTTCTCACCAGTAGCTATGCTCAAGTCCATTCGGATTTTGCTTGCGATTGCAGCTTATTATGACTACGAGATCTGGAAAATGGACGTGAAAACGACCTTCCTCAATGGAGAGCTTGAGGAGAATGTATATATGATACAGCCAGAGGGTTTTGTTTTAACGGTTGTAACAAACCAAGTCTGTAAGCTACAACAATCCATTTATGGGTTGAAGCAAGCTTCTCAAAGATGGAACATCCGTTTTGATGAGATAATCAAAAGGTTTGATTTTATCAAAAATGAGGATGAACCTTGTGTGTACAAGAAGGTTAGTGGGAGCGCTGTTTCATTCCTTGTATTATATGTTGATGACATATTACTGATAGGGAATGATGTTCCTATGCTACAGTCGATCAAAATTTGGTTATCTAAACACTTCTCCATAAAGGACTTGGGTGAAACATCCTATATTTTGGGGATAAATATCTATAGAGATAGATCTAAAAGGATGCTAGGCTTGACCCAAGGAAAGTACATTGATTCGATGCTAAAGAAGTTTAGCATGGAAGATTCCAAAAGAGGTCTCATGCCGATGAGCCATGGAATACATCTTTCCAAGAAACAGGCCCCAAAGACACCTGAGGAGAGAGACCGGATGAGTAAGATTCCTTATGCTTCCGCAATAGGATCTATCATGTACGGTATGATATGTACTAGACCAGATGTCGCTCATGCACTTAGTGTAACAAGCAGATATCAGTCGAATCCAGGAGAAGAGCACTGGAAGGCAGTGAAAAACATCCTAAAGTACTTGAGAAGAACTAAGGATGTATTTCTTGTCTACGGTGGGTCTGAATTGAAACTAGAGGGCTATACAGACTCAAGTTTTCAAACGGACCAAGATGACAGTAAATCCGTTTCAGGGTACGTGTTTACCTTAAACGGTGGCGCAGTGAGTTGGAAAAGTTCCAAGCAGCAAACAGTTGCTGATTCAGTGACAGAGGCAGAGTACATAGCTGCAAGTGAAGCTGCAAAGGAAGCTGTTTGGATGAAGAAGTTCATAACTGAACTTGGAGTGGTTCCTAGCATTAGAGGAGCAGTACCTTTATTATGTGACAACAATGGCGCTGTTGCGCAGGCTAAGGAACCCAGGTCTCATCATAAATCCAAACACGTGTTGCGGCGGTTTTATTTGATTAAAGAGATCATTGAAAGAGGAGATGTCACCCTGGAGCGTGTAGACTCTTAAGACAACATTGCAGATCCATTTACTAAAGCTTTAACTCAACAACAGTTTGATTGTCACTTAGAGGAGATGGGTATTAGATACCATAGCGATTGGCTTTAATGCAAGTGGGAGATTGAAAGTAGTATGCACACAAGCCAATCATATTTGATATGATGTAGCATATACTTTGTAATCTTATTCATTTATTAATAAAAGAATTGATTTTCTTAAAAGGCATTTTATATTATCTACATGATGCTGTTATATTAAATGTGATAAACCCATAGTTTTGAGCAATGCTTTTAGAATCATGATGGTGATCATGCTAATGAGATCTAAATTCAAGATAGCTCACAAACTAAAATTGTTCCTAATCGTTGGATTACTAAATTGGGGATTAGTGAATCCGGATAGATTAGTACATACGTTGCTTGCTCTTAGGAAGAGGATGATTGATCTCATAATCATTTGTGTGGAGACACTAAAGCAAGTATATAGGTGCTTATTAGAGAATAAGTTCACTGAACGTGACTCGCTAAGGAATACCTAATGGAGTTTTACTCGCTTGTCAATAGGAATTCCTCTAGTGATAGTAGTACAAGTGATCCTTGGACTTGAGATCATCATAGTATCTTGTGTATGATGAGTTATACTTTGGCATGTCCCTTAAGACCTTTGGGGTATATCAAAGGGTATGATTGGGTATAATAAGTTGTACATGGAGATAAGTGAATGATCAACAAAGAATCTACCACGTCTAGTAAAAGATGTGAATGTCCTATGTGATTCGATAAATGACAACTCAGTAGTCCTTGGCCAAGGCAGAATGAAATTAGAAAGGAGTTTCGAATTTACATTATTTAGAGTTGTGCATTTGGGAATCGTAATGCATATAATTAAATAAAATAAGACTTGACAGTAAATCCATGTCTTATATTTAATTGGGATATTGTATGGTAGAAGGATTGAATTGTACGGTAACTATCTACTCAAAGGTTCTTTTGTGATTAATGTTGAAATCTATATTATCTGGAAAGTCGTTGATCGCTAAGGGGGTTTACCCTTATTGTAGAATACATATTATTTATTTAAATGAATTAAATAGTTTAATTTATTTATTTAAATAAGATTAGAATTGTTCTAATTGATTTATTCACAACCGGTTTAATATGGAGAACCTAAAGGGTCACACCGCAAAAAGGAAAATATTTATTTAAGAAGTAAATGGCATAATTATAATAATAAGTTAAGTGTATTTAATTTAGTCTATGGAGATAGAATAAATTAAATAGCTTAATATTTATTATTTAATATTTTGGAAATATTAAATATAAATTAATAAGAGGAGTCTTATTATTATTATTACTATTACTATTATTTAATTCCTAATAGGGATTGGGAATTAATTAATAGAACTATTATTTATTTCCTAATAGTGATTGGGAATTAATTAATAGAAGTACTCTCTCACGAATTCCTAATTGGATTAGGAGCATAATTAATTAAAGGAGTTTAATTAGAATATAAACCCTAGATCCTAAATAGTTTAGGGAAGGGATATTCCTACATCTATAAATAAGAAGAGTCTTATCATAGATTAGGGTTACACACTGTTGCATAAGATTTGTGGAGAGTACTTGCAATTTCTATAGAGATAGAAACTAGGGTTTTTGCCAAACACCCAACTTCTTGAATACTTGTTCTTCCTTGGTGGATCACCTCTAGAGGCCAAACACTTGGGTGGCTAACGTTGATCAAAGGAAGGAATCACACCGTTGAATTCGAGGAGAACACGAAAAACTAGGAGTTGAACTTGTACCCGAAGAAGCTTTGTTCTACGAGGGTATAATTCTTATTCTCTTTCTCTTTCGTTTATATCGTTAATTGAGCACATTGCTCGATCATGGTGATGGTTTGTATAAAAATTTTAAAATCCGTTTTATTGCGCTTCCGCACTATTTATGTAGTTTGATTGCATGTTCGCGCTATATACAAACCTAACAGAAAGTTATGGCTGTTATGGGGAATGACTACTTTCAAAAGTATACCCAAATAACTCTCTGTGGTTAACTCCAAAAATTATGAATTTTTTACTGGAAGTGTGTATATATATATATATATAACAGGAACATACCCTATAAATTTCAGAAATTTTGGTTACAATTTCGATTTATGATAAATGTAGCAAGATTTGGCTGTTTTGGACTATTTAAATATAGTAAATGGATTTTAAAAATTTTGGGAAAAAAATATTTTCATAAGGGGACTATATATAGTTTATTTCCAGAAAAGAAATAGTTTATTTCCAGAAAAGAAATAGTTTTGGAGATGATTTAGTATTTTTCATGGAAATGATTTAGTTATGAATAAATGAATTAAATTAGTTATGTGATGTTAAAAATTTGGAAAATAAGTTTTATGGATTAAAAACCTTATATAGGGTATATGCAGATTTCTGAAGGGTATTTTATTTAATGTTGATGAGATATTATGGTTGTGACATTTTAAGATGAATTGGAAATTCGATATGTTAAAAAGGGATTATAGTTTGAATCCAGCTTGCTGGATTGTGGTATTCGGCTTGCTGAATCGTTGAATCCGGCTTGCTGAATTAGTGAATATGGTTTGCTGAATTAGTGAATCTAGCTTGCTGGATTGTAGAATAGTTTGAATCCAGGTTGCTGGATTGGATGTCAGTTTGAATCCAGTTTGCTGGATTGGTTTGTTAGGATAATCCAACTTGTTGGATTAGGTATTCAGGCTTAATGGATTATAAAGAAGAACTTATAATATAAAAGACTTAGTATTAATTCATAAAGTATATGATAAAGTAGTGGTACAGTCGTACTCTTAAATAGTCGATGTATAGTACCTGGGCTAAACGATTGCTTCAGGGAGCAGAGGTATAAACGAACTAGCAACCGATCTAACTCACTGTGAAAACAGTGTAGACGAGACGGAAACTAGTTTGTTGGTTGCTTATGGGTAACCACTCAGCATACTATATTGAACACTATTAAAGACTCGATGTGTGCTAGTTTTAGAATTATGAATACGTATAGTGTTAAGGTGCTATCTAATATTTGATTATGTGCTTAAATATTAGAAGTAGTGATATGAGGTATAATATGATATGCTAACTGAAAGATCAATCTTATAACTGATAGGTCTTTCATAAGAGGTTAAATTAGATTACGTAGCAGTAGTCGATGGTACAGGCAAGTTCCCTAATCTTACTCAAATATATATTGAGCAAGTTCTTAACCTTAAACTTCTTACGATATTACAAGTTCCTCTTAACTCAAACTTGAGTTGCTATGTTTCAAGTATGCTAGTGGTTTAATTCTTTATAATTATTCCACCTCCTTAAATTATTGATTCGCACATAGTGCATGTTGCATATGTCCATCAGGTATGAAAGGCTGATCATCTTCATTACCATAAGATTCAGTTAAATTGTTCATGATCATTATTGACATCCAGAATTATTGATTCAGTTATTCAATTATTAAAATTATGATTCATGCTCTTTCACAATTATTATATTGTTGAAAATTCAAATGCTTATTCTTTATTTCAATCATGATGTATCTTTCTTGTATTTGAACTTGTTGGGCAAAATAGTTGCTCACCCTTGCTATATCATGATAACAAATTTCAGATTAATACGAATGTTCGAGGAAAGACAAAAACAGAAGCAAATGACAAGATTATAGTGTTATGCATGATAACCAAATTAGTTATTTGATGTAAGTTAATTGTGTAAACCTTTTTATGAATCTAAAGGTAAATATGTATTAAAATAAAGGTTATAGACCTTGGGATATGTAGCAGAGTTTATTGTATAAACAATTTATGTTTATATCTTCCGCAGTAGTTGTAAATATGATGTATCGTGACGCACCAGGTCTGAGGTTCAAGGGACCCGAATTTGGTGGCGCCACAACTAAACCAGCAACTCTTTGCTATTTGGAACTTTTTCAATTCACTACACCACCATTTAAAGTAACAATTAACTAGGTTCGTTCTCATTTTTGATAAAATTAAACTCTTTTGATTGTCTCATCAAAACGAATGTTCCGTCTTTGAGAAGCATGCTTCATTCCATAAATGGATCATTATAGCTTACATACACGATTTGCAACCTTTGAAATAAATTCCTCTGGCTGTATCATACATACATTCTCCTCAAGTCTTCATTGAGGAAGGATGTCTCCACACCCATTTGCCAAATTTCGTAATAATAAGCTGCAATCACAAGCAAAATCCGAATGGACTTAAGCATTGCTATCGGAAGATTTAATGATGGACAACTCCTTGCCATTATTTAAAATCTTTTGTCACCATTCTAGCCTTATAGGTCTCCACCTTGCCATCGGCTTCAGTCTCTCTTAAAGACCCATTTACACTCTATAGGCACTATGCTTATCGGTGAAGTAACCAGAGTCTATACTCGGTTCTCATACATGGAGTCCATTTCAGATTTTATGGTCAAATGACATTTCTCTGAGTGTTTATTACTCATAGCCTCATCGTATATAATTGGATCATCATCCTCTATGGTGCGTACCTCATTATCATTCTCTATGATGAATCCATACCTCCTAAGTATCTTCGGTACTCTTCCAGATTTACGATTCGGTTGTGATACAATAGGTCTATCTACAGGTTCTTCAGTTTGACTTATAGTGCTTTGTGGTTCTTGAACTCCTTCAAGATCTATTACCCTCCCACTAGCTCCTTTAATGATAAACACCTTCATCCAAGAAGGCAACGTGTTTCGCAACAAACATCTTTCACTTAGTAGGATTATAGAAATAATACCTTAAACTTTCTTTAGGATATCCCACAAATCTGCACTTGTTAGATTTTGTCCCAAGCTTAACCTTTCGAAACCTTTTAACATAAGCTGGACAACCCTTTATCTTAACATAGTTAAGACTAGGAATCCTCCCTATCCATAACCCATATGGAATCTTGGGGCCAAATTTTTGAGGTTACCTTATTTTGTAGATATGCAGCCGTTTCTGGGGCATAACCCCAGATGGATAATGGAATGTCGGTAAAAATCATCATGGACTGTACCATGTCCAACAAGGTACGATTTCTCTTTTTAGATATACCAATCAATTATTGCGTATCAGGAGGTGTCCATTATGAGAAAATACCATTTTGAGATGATCTAAAAACTCATTGCACAAGTATTTCTTCCTCGATCTGATCAAAGAATCTTAATACTTTGTTAATTTGTTTCACTTCTGAATTCTTTGAACCTTTCAAATGATTCAAACTTGTATTTCATGAAATACATTATTCAACTCTTTGAATGATCATCTCCTTTTCGTTTTACTAGTTTGTTCAATATGCAAAATTATTTTTCATATAAGTCAAGTATATGAAGTGTATCAAGTAATTTTCTAATTCTATACAAAACAATATTATTATAAATAGAACAACCACTGTTCTTAAATATAATACCAGAACTTTTCTTGTCCAACAACGGAAAGAAATAATGTTTCTAGTAAGAACTGAAACATAATAACAACTTATTAACTTGATAGACTTGCCCGTAGGCAACGCTAAACTATAAGTTCCTACGGCTAATACAGCAACCTTTGCTCCATTCTCCACACGTAAGATTACTTCCTCTTTGTTTAGCCTTCTACTTCTGCTAGTTCTCTGCATTGGATTGCATATGTGAGAACTACAGTCGGTATCTAATACCCAAGTAGAAACTTGACTACAGAAAGATTTATTTGAATCATGAACAAACCTGTATCTGTAACCGAAGCTTCACTAAGCTTCTTCTGGTTAGCCTCTGTAAGATGCTCCTTATAGTTTTCTTTCTAGTGTCAAGGCTTATTGTAGGGGAAGCAAACTCCTTTGCTATCCGCATCAGTTTTCTTCTTTGTGTCCTTAGTTATTGCCTTTCCTTTTGCCTTCTTTGAATCTTCTTCTTTTCAGAAGATCCTTTGGCCCGCTTCCTTTTCTTGGAAGAATCATCTACAAGTAAGACTTGGTCTTTCTTGGTTGGAAAATGACTCTTTCAGTTTTCAACATGTTAAGCAACTCAGGCAGGCTGATATCTAACTTGTTCATGTGAAAATTCACAACAAATTGTGAGAAAGAGTCCAGAAGTAATTGCAATATCAAATCTTGGATCAACTCGCCATCCATTACAAAATCCATTTATCCCAATTGTTCAATTAGATTAATCATTTTTGAGGACATTTGTCTATACTGTAGTGCCATCGGTCATTCTAGATCGGAAGAGCTCATTAGATATCTGATATCTAATAGTCCTACTTTTCTCACCAGTCAACTCCTTAAAGGTACAGGAGTATAGTAGGAGCATCCATAGTTTCATGCCGATGCTGAAGCTCGTTACTCATGGATGCGAGCATGATACATTGAGCCAACTGTGCATCATCTTGCCACTTTCTAAAAGAAGCAATCTCTTCCTTAGAGGCATGGTCTGCAATCATTGCAGGGATAGGCATATTAAGGACATAAGATAGATTTTCAGTCTTGAGAACTATTCTCAGATTCCTTAACTAGTCTGTGTAATTCAGTCCGGTTAATTAGTATCTAATATGCTACGCAGTGATAGTGAATTAGATATTGTAAAATTCTGTAAATAAATTTATAATTTAACAACATTTTAGCATACATTCATTTTATTAATTACCAAAATAAATTAGGTCTTTATTTAAATTGGTATCTCCCACTATTTTCATCAAACTATATTACCCTCAATATATAGTTCGACAAATCTAATTAAAGATTTGCTAGTGAAAATAAAGATCTCATTTCAAATGTATATAGCCTTGTGTGACACAATAAAATATACATAAATAAATAGGTAGACAACTATTGTCAATTACATCACCATGTAATTCCTTGTATTTTGTCTCTTAGATTATTTTGATCAAGTGTGACACATTCGAATCAAAATTATCTAAGTTAAGTCTAACCTAACACTTCCATATATGTGAAGAGAAAAACATCGTCCTTGTGTGACACAACAAAACAACATTGTTCAATTCCTTAATAAACATCAAATGTAATAAAGCAACATCTTAAATATTTAATACTTGCCTTGTGTGACACAACAAACTCATATTAAATATTCAATACTTTATCGCTTTACCATGCTAGAAGGCGACGTTCGATATTCCAAATATCTTTGAACATTACAACTTAATATAATTTCTTTGAGGAATTTGTTATTATTTGTCTCATCTTGTTTAGCGCGCATGCACACACACACACACACACACACACACACACACATATATATATATATATATATATATATATAACCTACTGCTTTGATACCAACCCGTGACACCCCCAAATTCAGGTACCAATATCTCGAATTTAGTGATCATGATAAATAACATCCAATCACCTCTAAACAACATATGACAACTAATGCGGAATAAATAAACATATATTGTTTATTACAAAAGGTTTACTATGGTCCCAAGGTCTGTAAGCTTAAATAAGTACATCATACAATACACTATTATTACAAAAAGGGTTCTACGATTTATAACTGGATAGTAACATATTGATACTAATTTTACAACTATCCCTTAAGCTTCCCTTTGCCTTTGTCCTTGCTGGAACTCTCCGGCTTAACTGCAATTGTTTCATGATATAGCAAGGGTGAGCAACGAGTTTGCTCAGCAAGTTTAAAACGAATAAGGAAGATATATTATGAATGAATAGGAATATCAATAGCATAGATCAACAATTTAAAATAATTGATGAAATAACTGAATAATATAATCAAAGTTCAAATGAAGAAATGAATATTGATTATTTACTGCTGAGTGGTCCAACCGACCCTGAACATGGCCCAAGCGTCAATAATTCAACTGAACCTTTTAAACCGTGCCCTACCAGTAGTACTCGAGGGGATCAACCTCTTGTACCCTATATGTATGCATAACATTTAGCTCTGACGTATCGGATAATTCGACACTTATAATCCTCTATCAAGGGTTGCTCTCTCAGTCCAAGGATCCGCACCAACTACTGGTTTGGATAGCTCTTAAAATAACAATATGTGTAAGTCTAGCTGAAACAACTAGCGTAGACTATTTCTTAAACAGTTCGTAAACAAAAGAGCCTTAAACATTTCATGGTTCAACAGAAGAACAGGAAATTCAAGTGCACAGAGTGCGAATACCAATAATTTTCATAGATGTAGAATAACTGACAATAATTAATCCACTAACATGCTTGAAAAATAATAACTCAAGTTTGAGTTAAGAAACTTGCTCAATATAAGATTCAGTAATTCAAGTTGCTCAAGTGAGGGAAACTTGCAAAGATATACACAATGGTATGACAATTAATTTAGAAGGCTCGAAGCGAGAGAACTTGCTCAATATAAAGTTGAGTAAGATAGAACGTGCACTATGTAAGAAGTTCAAAGTTAGGAACTTGTCTGGTTTGCTGCTTAATATTACTCTACGATTCTGCTCTGCAGGTATCCTACAATGATTATAATTGATCTTCTGATCAGCCATATGCAAACATCAATAACAGATTAACTAAACTTACTCAAGAGACTCATGTGGTTTGTCCTATAGTCCTTTCATTTTACCCAGGGTCTGTCATGACAGCTCTACGATCAGTAGGGCTTTAATACTGTCGATGGAGTCACTTTACGGTCAGTGGGGTGACTCTACGATCTACAGTGCGCTCTACGATCAGAGTGAAGTCACTCTACGATCGTAGAGTCTTTTTCACTACTTAATGAGAGTCAAGGTTAATTCATGATTTTAGCTTAAGGGACATCCATTGGCTGAAAAGTGTTAGGTTTATATATTACGTAAGCATGCAATCAAATTACATAAATAGAGCGAAAACGCGATAAAACGGATTTTAAAATTTTTCATACAAACCATCACCATGATCTTTTCTTGTGTTCAATTATCAATTAACGAAAGAGATAGAGAATTATACCCTCGTGAATCAAAGCTTCCTCGAGTACAAGTTCACCTCCAATTCCTTCGCGTTCTCCTTGAATTCCACCGATTAAATTCCTTCCTTTGATCAACGTTAGCCACACAAGTGTTTGGCCTCTAGAGGTGATCCACCAAGGAATAATACTTGTTCAAGAAGATGGGTGTTGGCAAAACCCTAGTTTCTATCTCAATAGAAATTGTAAGTACTCTCCACAATTCTAATGGAAGTGTATGTAACCCTAATCTATGATAAGACTTCTCTTATTTATAGATGTAGGAAAACTCTCCCCTAAACTATTTAGGATTAGGGTTTCTATTCTAATTAAACTCATTTAATTAAATTAAACTCCTAATCTAATTAGGAATTCATGAGAGAGTACTTCTATTAATTAATTCTCAATCCTTATTAGGAATTAAATAATAGTAATAGTAATAATAATAATAAGACTCCTTTTATTAATTTATATTTAATATTTTCAAAATATTAAATAATAAATATTAAGTTATTTAATTTATTCTATCTCCATAGATTAAATTAAATACACTTAACTTATTATTACAATTATGCCATTTACTTCTTAAACAAATATTTTTCTTTTGCGGTGTGACCCTTTAGGTTCTTCATATTAAACTGGTTGTGAATAAATCAATTAGAACAATTCTAATCTTATTTAAATAAATAAATTAAACTATTTAATTCATTTAAATAAATAACATTTATTCTACAATAAGGGTAAGCCCCCTTAGTGATCGACGACTTTCCAGATAATATAGATTTCAACATTAATCACAAAAGAACTTTTTAGTGAATAGTTACCATATAATTTAATCCTTCTACCATACAATATCTCAATTAAATATAAGACATGAAATTACTGTTAAGTCTTATTTTATTTAATTATATGTATTTCGATTCCCAAATACACAACTCTAAATAATTCAAATTAGAAACTCCTTTCTAATTTCATTCTGTCTTGGCCAAGGACTACTGAATTGTCATTTATCGAATCACATATGACATTCACATCTTTTACTAGATGTGATAGATTCTTTGTTGATCATTCACCTATCTCCATGTACAACTTATTATACCCAATCATACCCTTTGATATACCCTAAAGGTTTTAAGGGACATGTCAAAGTATACCTCATCATACACAAGATACTATTATGATCTCAAGTCCAAGGATCACTTGTACTACTATCACTAGAGGAATTCCTATTGACAGGCGAGTAAAACTCCATTAGGTATTCTTTAGCGAGCCACGTTCAGTGAACTTATTCTCCAATAAGCACCTACATACTTGCTTTAGTGTCTCCACACAAATGATTATGGGATCAATCATCCTCTTCTTAAGAGCAATCAACATATGTACTAATCTATCCGGATTCACTAATCCCCTTTTTAGTAATCCAACGATTAGGAATGATTTTAGTTTTAAGCTATCTAGAATTTAGATCTCATTAGCATGATCATCATCATGATTCTAAAAGCATTGCTTAAAACTATGGGTTTATCATATATTAAATAACAGCACCATGTAGATAAACTAAAATGCCTTTAATACTTTTATTAATAAATGAATAAGTGTTGGTGGTTTTCACAACATATAAACTCGCGCAAGTATACGCGACCTAACAAGTAGTATAGATAAAGTCGAGTGTAAAGCCCACGAGGACAAAGCACTAAATATTCGCTCAAGTATTAAAATGTGTCTCAACGGTCTTATCTAAACAATTGAATAAGAGTTGTGTGTTTTAAACTATAAGGTAAAAGCAGTTAAAAAGGGAAGCGAGTTGTAACAAAGATGACAAGCTAGGATTACAACTCCCCTAATGCCTCACCTAATAATCCTAACTCTCCATTTAACTAACAAATCACAAGAATGGTCAACCGAGAACACAAGGTACACATAAGCCTCTTCCAATGGTCAAATACATATCCCTTAGCTAGATAAATCACAATATTCCTATGTGAAAATAACTAGACTAAGGGTCATTAATATTAATCTCAATGGTTACACAGGGTAAATAGACATATTCCTATTCTATCATGCAATTTATGCACTCAATCCCTTGGGCAATGGTCATAACAAGTGTTGTTGTACTTAAAGAAAGGTATAACATCAATTTTCCAATATCAATTGATACCTAAATCAATTCCTATCTCAAGCAATTGATAAATAAGCATGAAATACAACAATCCATTCAGAACATAATTCATTATATAAATATGAGAGATTCATATTAAGCTAATCATTAGTTTACATTGCAAGCCTAGAAATGTAATTAGTTCATAACTATAGAACTAATTAACATAGTCATATTGTTCAACATAGTCAAAATTACACAAATGAATGAAAGCTATAAATTAAGAAAACTCCTTTTCGAAAGTGTTCTTGATTCAGCTGCTCCTCCTTGTGTGGCTGCCTCCTTTTCTCTCTAAGTTGCAGAATATTTCCTAAGTTGTAAGATGATATGTTTAAATGAGCAGCAGCTAGGTCATTTAAGGAAGGTTAGGTGGCTGGGAACCGGAGCTCACGCTGCGACATGGGCCTTGCGTCTTGCATTGGCGCTGCGGCGTGAACTCCGTGTCCTGGCCAAGGAGGGCTCGCTGCAGCGCCAAACCATGAAGGAATGGTGCCGCTACAGCGTGAGTGTTGTGTGAGCTGGCGCTGCAGCGTGAGCCTTATGCCTAGCCGTGGTGCTGCGACGCGGGCTCCGTGTTTTTGCCATCCAGGGGTCTTTTTGTCCCTTTTAGCCCCACATGATGCAATCACCCACCCAAGAAGCATTAAAGCATAAGATAACAGATACAACATAAAAATGCACCAAAAGGTATGACAATCAAGCAATTTCTTAAGTGATAAGGAGTACGATTCGCAGGTATAAATCCCGCTCATCAAATACCCCCAAACTTAAGCTTTTGCTTGTCCCTAAGCAAACATAAATAAAGAAAATTAAAACATCAGCCTCTAGCTTAGATTAGAAGTGATCAAAATTACTATATACCTGCATTGTGGCCTCAAGGGTCAGAATTACAATTTCAAAGTAGAAACAAACTTATTAATAAAATCTAGCTCAAAACTCTAGCGTAGACTGCTACTGACCCAAATCTGTGTGTGTGTGATTACCAACTGTTATAACCATTTATATCTCAAACACAAACACAGTTGCATAAAGGAAAATTGTTGACCCTATCACTCATGCTACATCAAGCATTCAGAACAAGACATCAAGTGTAAGAACAGACCACCATACATTAATATGTAAACAATAAATCTCAGTGAGACTTGTGCAGAAGTTTAATTACATTAGGCTATACAGAGTTACTCCTGTAACGAGCTTTAGAACAATGACTCCCAAGCTTGAAGGCTTTAGGGAATTAGGTGTAAAACACCCTCAAGAATTTACTAACTCGAGTAACAAAGGCTACGTAATTAGACTTAAGTCAAACTATAGTTTTATTCATTGCCAACGCACTGACCTAATCTCAAGAATGACCGTGCAGTGCCTGAATACCTTTGGCTCTTCAAAGTTACCCGTGTAGCGAGTGTTTGATCAAGGACTCCCAAGTCAGGTGACTTTAGGGCAATAGGTGTGAAAACACCCCAAAGGATCTACTAACTCAAGTAACCAAGGCCACGTAATTAGACGTGGTCAACTGGGGATTAGTGTCAATTAATGTCTCTTTTCTTTTTCTTTTTCTTTTTTTTTCATATATATTTTATTCGAACCTGCCTAAGAATCTGTTTCTTACAAACATTAATTCACTTACGATAGAATGAGATAATCACAATAATTTCCATAGCAATTAACCACATAGGCTTGGTCGAAATAAAAATAGTTCTAACAGCTGGTATGTGCTCGATAGGATAGACAGGATCAACAACAGTGCTAACTAAATAAAATGATCTAAGACTCTATCTCTAAATGTTTAACATCATTGACAAAGCAATACCTCAATCGTATCACTGGCCACAATCAAAAATTTTCTTTTCTTTTACCCCAGGATAACTACAGCTCAAAATAGGGTAATGAAAACCTGTGAAAGCCCCAAAAGATGGGTAAAAACCAAAACTGGAAGAACACCATAGGTTGCTCATGCATTCATATATTCATGCAGATAAAACCAAAAAATAGGCATCCATAGATAATAAAAACGTAAGTTCAAAATAAACCAAAATATGCAGTTCCAACATGCTACCAAAGTCCAAAATAAACCACCTAACTATAGCAGTTCAAACATGTCACAACTCATAAATAAATAAACAGAAATATGCTAAAAACTCCCCTAAACTAGAACTGGTCAATGCCCTCAATGGCTGGAATGTGCTGTTGGTGCTGCACCCACATCCTCTGCAGTATCGCCCTCAACATCATCATCATCCCCCTCCTCATCCTCAGCCTGATCGCCCTCTAGAGGAGATGGAGGCGGGTACGGTGGAAAGACAGGAGGCTCTGGAAACTGGTACGACATGGAGTCCACGTCGTCACCACCTGAGGCTGCATAGATGCTGGCCACCGTGTTGGCGAACTCAGCATGATACTGTGCAAATATATTCTGCCTCTGGGTAATAGTGTCCTGTCTTCGGCTGAACGAGCCCATCCTACTGTTGATTGTGTCAATCTTCTCATGCATGGGGTCCATTGAAGCCATCAGCACTGCAAGTGGACCAGGAGAAGTGGAGCCAAGATCAGGAGTCTGGGTAGAAGTCTCACCCTCTATCGTAAAAGGCGGATCAGAACTTGATAGGTACCCCTCTCCACACTCATGAGAAATGCCCCCAGACCATACAGTAAACCTCTTAATGACATTATAATCGATGACTGACATGGGTGCCTGAGTTGGGTCATCCGGTCCCCACTGAACCTTGGCTCGCTTGCAGAGACGGGTGATGAGAGACGGGTGCGGGAGGCCTGAACAAATGTTACTCTTTATTGCCTTCCTAATGGATTCCTGAATGATCACCCCAATATCGACGTCCATCCCAGTGATGATGGCAAATAGAAGCACAGCCCACTCTCGGGTGACATCGTTGAGGTGACGAGTAGGCATGATGTTGGAGCAGATAAAAGCATACCAAGCTTTCCCATAGCGGCTGAGGGCTGGCTGTGGGAAACTTGTCTTTTCCCCCTGAAACTCATTCACTTTCCAGGCGGTGCCTGGCTGGCAGAGCCGCGCAATGATATTATCCTGGCTGTAACTGCGGTAGCCCCGCTCCTAGAAGTCTTTGCTATTAAAGTTGGGCATGTCAAACACAAAATTTATGGTTTTACTGTCATACTTTACCAATTTGCCTCGAACAGTGACCTCTGCTGGCCCCTCAGCATTGGCATTGGCATAAAACTCCCGTACCACCGAAATTACTGTAGATTCGGTGGCTTAGTGAAGTGGATCCACTTTATTTTCATAATCATCTCAGTTAATTTTCCATCCTTATTCTGATCCAGCCTAAACCCATGCTCGGGTAGAAGGTTTCTCTTAGCAAAGGATTTGTTATAACGATTCCATGCCTCAACACTTATGAACTTTGATTGGTCCCATTGTGGGGCTGATGAGGAGGAGGAACCTCCTATGCTAAGGCGTTGACGTTTTGGTGCCATGACAAGATTCAAGCAACAATTTAACCCAAGTGAAATCAAATGTCCAACAACAAAAACCACAAGTACCCCGATGCAAGATGCAGAAATCAGCCCCAATGCAAGCCAAAATCAGTGCCAATGTAGAACTCAATCAATGGTCAAGCTATTCAAAATCCAAATTAAGCCCAAACTAAACCAAGATGCTACTCAGGCAAATTATCAAACAGGTGGTGTGCGTTGCATAAAACTAACTCAACACAACCTAAGCAAGAACTCAATAATCCACCCATTTATTGGTCACGGTAGATTTAAGCAGCCCAAGATGGAATCCAAACATAAATCACGACAGTAATCACCCAAGTTCTTACACCCACAGAGAATGAAATCAAACCCAACAATTTCAAACAGAAATTTAAAACTTACTTGGTGAGAATTGGAGAAAATCGCAAGATATAATGTGATGAATCCCCAAAATCAAATCAACAACATGAACCTAGTGAGCGAGGACTTCAGATTCTGCCGCGGCAAGAAAGGGTTTGGCGTTTGATTGGGACTTGGCTAGGGCACGGCTGTTAGGGAGTGTGCGGCTGGTGCTGGTAAGGTGGGGGTGGAATGCCGAGCATTAGGGGCTTTTAAAAATAAAATCTCGGCACTCGCGCTGCGGCATGAGGACTGCTATGTAATACTCACGTTGCGGCGTGAGTTCCTTGTGCTGAAATCAACTGCTCGCTGCAGCGTGGACCAAAGGCAAAATTGGTCACGCTGTAGCGCAACTCTCCAGTAGCTTCAAACGTGTTGACGCTGCAGCGTGGATTGGCGCCGCTGCAGCGTGGGCTCCTGGCTTGACTAGGCTCGGCCTTCACGCTGCGGCGTGACAAATAGTCCTTAGCTTCACGCTGCGGCGTGAGTACCAGCTTGGTCCAAAAATATAATGCAGTTCCTGCATTAACACAAGGGATGTATGTTAGCAATTTCCACCAAAAATTTCTAGACTAAATTAGCATGTCAAATCATAGAGCATACGGACCCTAAAGAATTGACACAAAATAACCATGAGTCTACATTAGCACAAATGCAAGATACACATGGACCCAAAATTTTCCTAATTATTAAACTGTACGATCATACTATTTACACTCGCAAACATGCAACAACGGTTAAAAATATGCCGACTGTACAACCGAAACATTAAACACATGTGAGACTATAGATTACAGAAATAAATCTAAATTCTATAAAAACTGAAAGCAGACTTAAACTAACACAAACATCACTAGTGGCTACACTAATTTTAAAACATAAACAATTAAATTATTAAAATGATACAGAAAGCTTAAAAAGGATAGAAATCGATACTCTGGTGGGGTTGCCTCCCCACCAAGCGCTTGTTTTATAGTCGTCGGCTTGACTATCCGCCCGGTTCATACCGGGTCACCAAGGGTAATTGAAGTCATTTGGTGGTCTACTTCACCGCCCCAATAATGCTTCAGACGTTGACCGTTCACCTTGAACGTTCTGTCAGAGTTACGATCCTCCACCTCAATTGCACCATGAGGATATACCTTAGCTATTGTGAAAGGCCCTGACCATCGGGACTTCAATTTCCCAAGAAATAACTTCAGACGGGAGTTAAAGAGGAGCACTTTCTGCCCCGGTTTAAATTCTCTAGCCACAATCTTCTTGTCATGCCACCGCTTTGTCTTCTCCTTATACAACTTAGCGTTTTCATACGCTTGGAGACGAAACTCGTTTGACTCATTAAGTTATAGCAGCCTTTTTTCACCAGCTTCATCCATATCAAAGTTTAGCTTTCGAATTGCCCAATAAGCATTGTGCTCCAACTCGAGTGGGAGATGACATGCCTTTCCATATACAAGCCTATACGGAGACATTCCGATAGGCATTTTGTAGGCAGTGCGGTACGCCCATAATGCATCATCTAACTTTTTGGACCAGTCCTTGTGGTTAGGGTTCACTATCTTTTCCAAGATCCGTTTGACCTCCCTATTAGACACCTCCGCTTGACCACTAGTTTGCGGGTGGTAAGCGGTGGCAATCTTATGGGAAACCCCATATTTTGCAAGAAGGGCTTCAAAGTACTTGTTGCAGAAGTGCGTGTCCTCATCACTAATGATGGCCCAAGGTGTGCCAAACCGAGTAAAAATGTTCTTTCTCAGAAAGTTCAACACAACCTTAGCATCGTTAGTAGGCAGAGCTATAGCTTCCACCCACTTGGAGACATAGTCCATAGCGACTAGAATGTACAGGTTATTGTAGGAGGACGGAAATGGACCCATAAAGTCTATTCCCCATACATCAAATAACTCAACCTCTAAGATGTTCTGCAGCGGCATTTCATGCCTCCTTGAAATGGTTCCTACCCTTTGGCAATTATCGCACTGCGATACATAGGAATGAGTGTCCTTAAACAGGGTTGGCCAGTAGAAACCTGATTGAAGCACTTTTGCTGCAGTTCGTTGCCCCCCAAAGTGCCCTCCATAGTTAGATGAATGAAAATGGTGGAGCACACCCTCAATCTACCCTTCAGGCAGACACCATCTCAAAATCTGGTCTGCACATAGTTTGAACAAGTACGGCTCGTCCCAGAGATATTGCCTAATATCATGTAGGAATTTCTTCCTCTGGTGATAGTTCATGTCACGTGGTAGCACATTACAAGCAACATAATTAGCAAAATCAGCAAACCATGGTGCTACACTCTTGACCTCATATAACTGTTCATCCGGGAAGAAATCATCGATATCAAGGTCATTTTCTTTCGAGTTATTTGGATTCTCCAATATAGATAGGTGATCCGCCACTTGGTTTTCAGTTCCCTTTTTTATCACGAATCTCCAAATCGAATTCTTGGAGGAGAAGGACCTAACGGATCAACCTCGGCTTTGCATCTTTCTTTGAGATTAGATATTTGATCGTCGAATAGTCAGTATACATAATGACTTTATTTCCGATGAGATATGGACGGAACTTGTCAAACGCATATACTACTGCCAAAAGCTCTTTCTTAGTAGTTGTGTAATTAAGCTGAGCATCTGTCAAGGTTTTACTGGCATAGTATATAGTGTGAAACACCTTATCTCTCTGTTGTCCCAACACTGCTCCAATAGCATAATTGTTGGCGTCGCACATGAGTTTAAAAGGTAATGTCCAGTCAGGAACCACTACAATAGGAGCTGAGACGAGTCTCTTTTTTAGCAGATTAAAAGCTTCTAGGTAGGCCTCGTCAATCTTGAAAGGCATGTCCTTTTCCAATAGGCTACACAATGGCTTAGTAATTTTAGAGAAGTCCTTGATGTACCTCCTGTAAAATCCTGCGTGCCCCAGAAAACTCCTAACTCCTTTCACTGATGAAGGCGGAGGTAGATTATCAATAATATCAACTTTTGCTCTGTCTACTTCAATCCCACTAGTAGACACTCTGTGTCCCAGAATAATCCTTTCTCTAACCATGAAGTGGCATTTCTCCCAATTCAAAACCATGTTCGTCTCAACACATCTTTTCAGAACTGCTGTCAAATTTTGTAGACAAGCATCAAAAGAACTCCCGGAAACAGAGAAATCATCCATAAACACTTCAAGCGTCTGTTCCACCATATCAGAGAAGATAGACATCATGCAACACTGAAATATTGCAGGAGCGTTACATAACCCGAAAGACATTTTTCGGAAGGCAAAGGTCCCATATGGACATGTAAATGTTATTTTCTCCTGATCATCGGGTGTTATAGCAATTTGATTGTACCCCGAGTATCCATCCAGGAGACAATAGAATTCATGCCCAGTGAGTCTATCAAGCATTTGGTCAATGAATGGCAGAGAAAAGTGATCCTTGCAAGTGGACTTGTTCAGTTTCCTATAGTCCATACATACCCTCCATTCAGTCACAGTCCGTGTTGGGATAAGCTCATTATTCTCGTTGGACACCACTGTCATGCCGCCCTTTTTTGGCACACATTGTATTGGACTAACCCATGGACTCTCAAAGATGGAGTAGATAATGCCCGCATCCAGTAACTTAATAATTTCAGCTCTAACAACCTCCTTCATTATGGGGTTCAACCGCCTCTGATGCTCAATAGAAGGTTTAGCCCCCTCCTCAAGGAAGATTTTTGCATGCATACAGAGGGGCTGATGCCCTTTATATCTGAGATAGACCACCCCAAAGCTGTTTTATATGCCTTGAGGACTGCGAGGAGCTTCTCCTCCTCTGCCTCATCAAGTGATGCAGAAACTATAGCTGGCAAGGTAGAAGCATCACCTAGATAGGTATATCGCAAGTGGCTTGGCAAGGGCTTAAGATCAAGCTCAGGTGGTTCTATAACTGATGGGTGTGACTAGAATGTGGGTGCTTCATGCTCATTCAAAGATTTAAATTGTCGCTTGAACATATTTGATCCTGGGGCTGCTTCCAACCACTGAACATGCTCGAGATGAGAGGGATCCTCTATATTACATGCTCCAGTCAAAGTGGCCTCAAGCGAGTCGGGAAAATAATTTTCATAGAATACTTCTCGCACAGTTTCGTCAATAACATCGACTCGGAAGCACTCATCAGAGGCACTGGGATACTTCATAGACTTAAAGACATTGAATGTTACTTCCTGGTCTTGTACTCTCATTTGTTAGGTTTGTATGTAACGCAAACATGCAATCAAATTACATAAATAGAGCGGAAGCGTGATAAAATGAATTTTAAAATTTTATACAAACCATCACCATGATCTTTCTTTATGCACAATTATTAATTAAACGAAAGAGATGGAGAATAAGAACTATACCCTTGTAGAACAAAGCTTCCTCAGGTACAAGTTCAACTCCTAGTCCTTCGAGTTCTCCTTGAATTCAACGGTGTGATTCCTTCCTTTGATCAATGTTAGCCACCCAAGTGTTTGACCTCTAGAGGTGATCCACCAAGGAAGAACAAATATTCAAGAAGTTGGGTGCTTGGCAAAACCCTAGTTTCTATCTCTATAGAAATTGTAAGTACTCTCCACAATCTAATGTAAGAGTGTGTAACCCTAATCTATGATAAGACTTCTCTTATTTATAGATGTAGGAAAACCCCTTCCCTAAACTATTTAGGATTAGGGTTTCTATTTTAATTAAACTCCTTTAATTATATTCTTAATCCAATTAGGAATTAATGAGAGATAGTACTTCTATTAATTAATTCCCAATCCCTATTAGGAATTAAATAATAGTTATATTAATTAATTCTCAATCCCTATTAGGAATTAAATAATAGTAATATTAATTAATTCTCAATCCCTATTAGGAATTAAATAATAGTAATAGTAATAATAATAATAAGACTCCTCTTATTAATTTATATTTAATATTTCTAAAATATTAAATAATAAATATTAAGCTATTTAATTTATTCTATCTCCATAGATTAAATTAAATACACTTAACTTATTATTACAATTATGCCATTTACTTCTTAAATAAATATTTTCCTTTTGCAATGTGACCCTTTAGGTTCTCCATATTAAACCGGTTGTGAATAAATCAATTAGAACAATTCTAATCTTATTTAAATAAATAAATTAAACTATTTAATTCATTTAAATAAATAATATTTATTCTACAATAAGGGTAAGCCCCTTTAGCGATCAACGACTTTCCAGATAATATAGATTTCAGCATTAATCACAAAAGAACCTTTGAGTAAATAGTTACCGTACAATTCAATCCTTCTACCATACAATGTCCCAATTAAATATAAGACATGGAATTTCTGTCAAGTCTTATTTTATTTAATTATATGTATTTCGATTCCCAAATGCACAACTCTAAATAATGCAAATTAGAAACTCCTTTCTAATTTCATTCTGCCTTGTCCAAGGACTATTGAGTTATCATTTATCGAATCACATAGGACATTCACATCTTTTACTAGACGTGGTAGATTCTTTGTTGATCATTCACCTATCTCCATGTACAACTTATTATACCCAATCATACCATTTGATATATCCTAAAGGTCTTAAGGGACATGTCAAAGTATAACTTATCATACACAAGATATTATGATGATCTCAAGTCTAAGGATCACTTGTACTACTATCACTAGAGGAATTTCTATTGACAGCCGAGTAAAACTCCATTAGGTATTCCTTAGCGAGTCACGTTCAGTGAACTTATTCTCCAATAAGCACCTACATACTTGCTTTAGTGTCTCCACACAAATGATTATGAGATCAATCATCCTCTTCATAAGAGCAAGCAACGTATGTACTAATCTATCCAGATTCACTAATCCCCAATTTAGTAATCCAACGATTAAGAACAATTTTAGTTTGTGAGCTATCTTGAATTTAGATCTCATTAGCATGATCACCATCATGATTCTAAAAGCATTGCTCAAAACTATGGGTTTATCACATTTAATATAACAGCACCATGTAGATAATATAAAATGCCTTTTGAGAAAATCAATTCCTTTATTAATAATTGAATAAGATTACAAAGTATATGCTACATCATATCAAATATGATTGGCTTGTGTGCATACTACTTTCAATCTCCCACTTGCACTAAAGCCAATCGCCATGGTATCTAATACCCATTTCTCTAAGTGACGATTAAACTGCTGTTGAGTTAAAGCTTTAGTAAATGGATCTGCAATGTTGTCTTGAGAGTCCACAAGCTCCAGGGTGACATCTCCTCTTTCAATGATCTCTCTAATCAAATGAAACCGCCGCAACACGTGTTTGGATTTCTGATGAGACCTGGGTTCCTTAGCTTGCCCAACGGCTCCATTGTTGTCACAGAATAAAGGTACTGCTCCTCTAATGCTAGGAACCACTCCAAGTTCAGTTATGAACTTCTTCATCCAAACAGCTTCCTTTGCAGCTTCACTTGCAGCTATGTACTCTGCCTCTGTCACTGAATCAGCAACTGTTTGCTGCTTGGAACTTTTCCAACTCACTGCGCCACCGTTTAAGGTAAACACGTACCCTGAAACGGATTTACTGTTATCTTGGTCCGTTTGAAAACTTGAGTCTGTATAGCCCTCTAGTTTCAATTCAGACCCACCGTAGATAAGAAATACATCCTTAGTTCTTCTAAAGTACTTTAGGATGTTTTTCACTGCCTTCCAGTGCTCTTCTCCTGGATTCGACTGATATCTGCTTGTTACACTAAGTGCATGAGCGACATCTGGTCTAGTACATATCATACCGTACATGATAGATCCTATTGCGGAAGCATAAGGAATCTTACTCATCCGGTCTCTCTCCTCAGGTGTCTTTGGGGCCTGTTTCTTGGAGAGATGTATTCCATGGCTCATCGGCATGAGACCTCTTTTGGAATCTTCCATGCTAAACTTCTTTAGCATCGAGTTAATGTACTTTCCTTGGGTCAAGCCCAGCATCCTTTTAGATCTATCTCTATAGATCTTTATCCCCAAAATATAGGATGCTTCACCCAAGTCCTTCATGGAGAAGTGTTTAGATAACCAAATTTTGATCGACTGTAGCATAGGAACATCATTCCCTATCAGTAATATGTCATCAACATATAATACAAGGAATGAAATAGCGCTCCCACTAACCTTCTTGTACACATAAGGTTCATCCTCATTTTTGATAAAATCAAACCTTTTGATTATCTCATGAAAACGGATGTTCCATCTTCGAGAAGCTTGCTTCAATCCATAAATGGATCGTTGTAACTTACAGACTTGGTTTGTTCCAACCGTTAAAACAAGACCCTCTGGCTGTATCATATATACATTCTCCTCAAGCTCTCCATTGAGGAAGGCCGTTTTCACGTCCATTTGCCAGATTTCGTAGTCATAATAAGCTGCAACTGCAAGCAAAATCTGAATGGACTTGAGCATAGCTACTGGTGAGAAGGTTTCATCATAGTCAACTCCTTGTCTTTGTTTGAAACCTTTTGCAACCAGTCGGGCCTTATAGGTCTCTACCTTGTCATCTGCTCCAGTCTTTCTCTTAAAGACCCATTTACACCCAATAGGCTTAATGCCCTCAGGTGGTGAAACCAAAGTCCATACTTGATTTTCATACATGGAGTCCATCTCGGATTTCATGGCTTCTAGCCATTTCTCTGAGTCTTCACTACTCATAGCCTCTTCGTAAGTCAATGGATCATCATCATCTATGATGCGTACCTCATCATCATCCTCTATGATGAATCCATACCTCTCAGGTATCTTCGGTACTCTTCCAGATTTACGAATAGGTAGTGGTACAGTAGGTTCTTCTACTTGGTCAGGTACCTGACTTTGATCCGGAGTATTTTGTGGTTCTTGAACTTCTTCAAGATATATCTTACTCCCACTGACCCCTTCAAGGATAAACTCCTTTTCCAAGAAGGCAGCGTGTTTCGCAACAAACACCTTTTGATCAGTAGGATGATAGAAATAATACCCTGATGTTTCTTTAGGGTATCCCACAAATCTACATTTGTCGGATCTAGTCTTCAGCTTATCATGCTCAAACCTTTTGACATAAGCTGGACAACCCCAAGTCTTAACATGCTTAAGATTTGGTTTCCTCCCTGTCCATATCTCATATGGAGTTTTTGGGACGGATTTGGTAGGTACCTTGTTAAGTAGGTATGCAGCCGATTCTAGGGCATAACCCTAGAAGGATACTGGAAGGTCGGTAAAACTCATCATGGAACGAACCATGTCCAACAATGTTCGATTTCTCCTTTCAGATACACCATTCAACTGTGGCGTTCCTGATGGAGTCCATTGTGAGATTATACCATTTTCTTTGAGACAATTGAGAAACTCATTGGTCAAGTATTCCCCTCCTCGATCCGATCGAAGAATTTTAATACTTTTACCAGTTTGTTTCTCTACTTCACTTCTGAATTCTTTGAACTTTTCAAACGATTCAGATTTGTATTTCATTAAATACACATATCCAAATCTAGAATGATCATCAGTGAAAGTAATAAAATAAGAATACCCTCCTCGTGCATTCGTTGTCATAGGTCCACATACGTCTGTGTGTACCAATGCTAACAACTCTGTAACTCTTTCTCCTTTTCCACTAAAAGGAGATTTAGTCATTTTACCCATGAGACAAGATTCACAAGTTGGATATGATTCGTAATCAGATAGCTCTAAAAGTCCATCTTTATGCAACTTGGATAATCTTGTTTCATTGATATGACCGAGTCTACAGTGCCACATAAAGGTATAATTAACATCATCTATTTTCCTTTTCTTAGTTTGTTCAATTTGAAGTATATTTTCATGCAAGTCAAGTATGTAAAGTCCATTCAGTAAATTGCCAACACCATATAAAACATTTTTATTATAAATAGAACAACTGTTGTTCTTTATTATAATATCAAAACCATCCATATCTAATACAGAAATTGAAATAATGTTTCTAATGAGTGTTGGAACATAATAACAGTTATTTAAACTAATGAACTTGCCCGAAGGCAGTGCTAAACAATAAGTCCCTACAGCCAATGCAGCAACCTTTGCTCCATTTCCCACTCGTAGGACGACTTCATCCTTGTTCAGCTTTCTACTTCTGCTTAGTCCCTGCATATTATTACATATGTGAGAACTACAGCCGGTATCCAATACCCAAGTAGAATTTTGACTTTCAGAAAAATTAATTTCAATCATGAACAAACCTAGATCGGAAGTTGAAGCTTCTCCAAGCTTCTTTTGGCCCGCAAGATACTCTTTGCAGTTCCTCTTCCAGTGTCCCGGCTTATTGCAATGGTAGCAAATTCCTTTGCTATCTGGATCAGGTTTCTTTTTATCCTCTCCCTTCGCCTTACCCTTAGCCTTCTTGTTTTTCTTCTTTTCAGAAGATACCTTGGGCCTCTTCCTTTTCTTGGAAGAATCATCCACTAGTAAGACTTGATTCTTGTTGGATGAGAAGTGACCTTCAGTAGTTTTCAGCATGTTAAGTAGCTCAGGCAAGCTGACATCCAACTTATTCATGTGAAAATTCACAACAAATTGTGAGAAGGTGTCCGGGAGTGACTGCAAGATCAAATCTTGGCTTAACTCCCCATCCATCACGAACCCAAGCTGTCCAAGTTGTTCAATCAGATTGATCATCTTAAGGACATGAGTCTCAACAGCAGTGCCCTCAGTCATACGAGATCGGAAGAGCTCCTTAGATATCTGATATCTAGCAGTCCTACTTTGCTCACCATACAACTCTTTGAGGTGCAGCAATATAGTAGGACCATCCATAGTTTCATGCTGACGCTGAAGCTCGTTACTCATGGATGCGAGCATGATGCATTGAGCCAAGATTGCATCATCTTGCCACTTTCTGAAAGTAGCAATCTCTTCCTCAGAGGCTGTTTCTGCAACATTTGCAGGGACTGGCGAATTTAGGACATAAGAAATCTTTTCAGCAGTGAGAACAATTCTCAGATTCCTTAACCAGTCCGTGTAATTCGGTCCGGTCAGTTTGTTAGCATCTAGTATGCTACGCAGTGATAGTGAGTTTGACATTTTTAAATTCTGCATGTGAAATAGACAACATTTTTAGCATACATTCATTTAATTAATTACCAAAATAAATCAGGTCTTTTATTTTAAATTGGTATCTCCCACTATTTTCATCAAACTATATTACCCTCAATATATAGTTCGGCAAATCTAATTAAAGTTTTTCTAGTGAGATTAAGGACCCCATTTCAAATGTATATAGCCTTGTGGTGACACAACAAACGATATATAAATAAATAGGTAGACAACTATTGTCAATTACATCACTATGTAACTCCTTTTATTTTGCCTCTTAGATTATTTTGATCAAGTGGTGACACATCCGAATCAAAATTATCCAAGTTAAGTCCAACCTAGCACTTCCATATATTCGAAAGAAAAACACTGTCCTTGTGGTGACACAACAAAACAACATCGTTCAGTCTATTTATAAGCATCAAATGTGATAAAACAACATCTTAAATATTTAATACTTGCCTTGTGGTGACATAACAAACTCATATTAAACATTTAATACTCTATTGCTTTACCATGCTAGAAGGCGACGTTCGATATTCTAAATATCTTTGAACGCTTAGGACTTAATATAATTTCTTTGAGGGGTTTATTATTATTAGTCTCATCTTGTTTAGCGCGCATGCACATATATATATAAAATACGCGTCATATTATTTGACATGCGAAGCATGTGGGATAATATATAATATATATATATATATATACTAAGCATGCACATATAGAATACTATATTCTACCCGGATTGATTATGGACTTTTATTCTTGTTTGGTTCACTAGAGCCACCAAGTGAACCAAAAGTCAAACCTAGGGTTCAAGAATTAAATTTAAATATAACTATTACATTTAAATCCCGGGCTCCATTACAAACGGGTCTTCAAGCGCTCCTTGCTCCTTGGTCTCCAATTCTTCAAAAATAATTCTAACTAATCCTATTACATAAACTATTTAAAATAAATAGAAACCTTGATCAGCAGTCAAGGGGAAGTACATAGGAGGGAGATAGAATTTACATTAAGAAAAATTAGAGAAGACGAGGTACGCAGACCCCATTTATAAAAACCCATACATTCAAGCATCCTCTAAAATAATTCCAATCACACATTGGTCAATAATCCATAATCAATCCCTATTTATTATTATACATATCTCTATATGTATCAATAAATAACATTCATCTCATGAATAATAAAATCATTCTATACATATATGAGTATCATTTAATGGGCAATTTTAAGTTGCATGAAATCCAATTTCAAGATTAAAATAAACTCTTTATTTTAATTATAAAATTATTGAGAATATTATATATATATATATATATATATATATATATATATATATATGTAACCACGGTATATATTATATATATATATATATAATCACGTGATACATATGTTATATATATAATCCGTTACATATGTTATATATATATAATCCGTTACATATATTATATATATATAAATCCGTTATATATTATATATATATATAATATATGTAATCCGTTACTAATTATATATATATATATATATATACATGTGTAATCCATTACTAATCACCCATTTAATTAAATCAAGTGATTTCGTTTTTCATAAAATAATAATTTTACACAACTAATTATGCCCAATAAATTATTCTAAATACATACCCATATATAAATAGAATCAAAACAATTAATAATTCGCATAAAGATTGGCTTTGATACCACTGTTAGGTTTGTATGTAACGCAAACATGCAATCAAATTACATAAATAGAGCGGAAGCGTGATAAAATGAATTTTAAAATTTTATACAAACCATCACCATGATCTTTCTTTATGCACAATTATTAATTAAACGAAAGAGATGGAGAATAAGAACTATACCCTTGTAGAACAAAGCTTCCTCAGGTACAAGTTCAACTCCTAGTCCTTCGAGTTCTCCTTGAATTCAACGGTGTGATTCCTTCCTTTGATCAATGTTAGCCACCCAAGTGTTTGACCTCTAGAGGTGATCCACCAAGGAAGAACAAATATTCAAGAAGTTGGGTGCTTGGCAAAACCCTAGTTTCTATCTCTATAGAAATTGTAAGTACTCTCCACAATCTAATGTAAGAGTGTGTAACCCTAATCTATGATAAGACTTCTCTTATTTATAGATGTAGGAAAACCCCTTCCCTAAACTATTTAGGATTAGGGTTTCTATTTTAATTAAACTCCTTTAATTATATTCCTAATCCAATTAGGAATTAATGAGAGAGAGTACTTCTATTAATTAATTCTCAATCCCTATTAGGAATTAAATAATAGTTATATTAATTAATTCCCAATCCCTATTAGGAATTAAATAATAGTAATATTAATTAATTCTCAATCCCTATTAGGAATTAAATAATAGTAATAGTAATAATAATAATAAGACTCCTCTTATTAATTTATATTTAATATTTCCAAAATATTAAATAATAAATATTAAGCTATTTAATTTATTCTATCTCCATAGATTAAATTAAATACACTTAACTTATTATTACAATTATGCCATTTACTTCTTAAATAAATATTTTCCTTTTGCGGTGTGACCCTTTAGGTTCTCCATATTAAACCGGTTGTGAATAAATCAATTAGAACAATTCTAATCTTATTTAAATAAATAAACTAACTATTTAATTCATTTAAATAAATAATATTTATTCTACAATAAGGGTAAGCCCCCTTAGCGATCAACGACTTTTCAGATAATATAGATTTCAGCATTAATCACAAAAGAACCTTTGAGTAAATAGTTACCGTACAATTTAATTCTTCTACCATACAATGTCCCAATTAAATATAAGACATGGAATTTCTGTCAAGTCTTATTTTATTTAATTATATGTATTTCGATTCCCAAATGCACAACTCTAAATAATGCAAATTAGAAACTCCTTTCTAATTTCATTCTGCCTTGGCCAAGGACTATTGAGTTATCATTTATCGAATCACATAGGACATTCACATCTTTTACTAGACGTGGTAGATTCTTTGTTGATCATTCACCTATCTCCATGTACAACTTATTATACCCAATCATACCCTTTGATATACCCTAAAGGTCTTAAGGGACATGTCAAAGTATAACTTATCATACACAAGATATTATGATGATCTCAAGTCTAAGGATCACTTGTACTACTATCACTAGAGGAATTTCTATTGACAGCCGAGTAAAACTCCATTAGGTATTCCTTAGCGAGTCACGTTCAGTGAACTTATTCTCCAATAAGCACCTACATACTTGCTTTAGTGTCTCCAAACAAATGATTATGAGATCAATCATCCTCTTCATAAGAGCAAGCAACATATGTACTAATCTATCCGGATTCACTAATCCCCAATTTAGTAATCCAACGATTAGGAACAATTTTAGTTTGTGAGCTATCTTGAATTTAGATCTCATTAGCATGATCACCATCATGATTCTAAAAGCATTGCTCAAAACTATGGGTTTATCACATTTAATATAACAGCACCATGTAGATAATATAAAATGCCTTTTGAGAAAATCAATTCCTTTATTAATAAATGAATAAGATTACAAAGTATATGCTACATCATATCAAATATTATTGGCTTGTGTGCATACTACTTTCATCTTTGTGAGTTCCCCCTTCTGTACATCTACCAATGTCCTGCCTGTTGCTAGGAATGGTCTGCCCAAGATGATAGGGACTTCCCTATCCTCTTCGCAATCCAGAATAATAAAATCAGCAGGGAAAATGAACTTGTCCACCTTGACGAGCACATCTTCCACTATTCCCTTTGGATAGGTAATGGATCTATCGACCATCTGCAGAGTCACACTGGTAGGCTTTACCTCATTCAGCTCCAACTTCTTGTAGATAGAAAGGGGCATCAAATTGATGCTAGCTCCTAAGTCACATAGGGCTTTTCCGATAAACTGATCCCCAATAGTGCATGGTATAGTGAAACTCCCAGGGTCTTTTAACTTGGCTGGAAACTTGCTCTGAAGGATTTCACTACATTCCTCAGTAAGTGCCACTATCTCATAGTCCCCCATTTTCCTCTTCTTGGACAAGATGTCCTTCATGAATTTCACATAGCTGGGCATTTGTTCTAATGACTCTGCAAAAGGGATATTAATGTGAAGTTTCTTGAAAATTTCTAAGAACTTGGAGAACTGTTTTTCAAGATTTTGTTTCTAAAGGCGTTGGGGGAATGGTAGCTGTTGGACTATGGGACTAGGCTTGCGAACAGTTGGGGTTGGTATTGTGGATTTCTCCTTTGCATTCTCCTCTCCCCCAGACTTGTCACAATTTAGTTCCACAATGTTTTCCTTCTCAATCCTGAAGCACTGTTGAGGTTTTTCCTCCAGTTTCATTCAATATTGTGCCACTCCGAAGGGTCACTGCCTTGCAGTGCTCCTTGCCCTCCTGTTTTGGGTTGACATTCGTGTCACTTGGTAAGGTGCCTATAGGATGACTATTCAAAGCAGTTGCCAACTGTCCCAATTGGACTTCCAGATTTCGGATTGCTGCCTCTTGAGTGAGGCTTCTTATTTCATTCTGAGCAATATATCTCGAGAGGAGATCTTCCATACTAGGTTTCCTGTCCTGTGGAGGTGGGTAAGATCCTTGAGAATGCTATTGATTCTGAGATTGAAATCCAAGAGGATGTGAATATGGTGGCTTGGTGGTAGAGGGTTGTGAAAGTAGTATGCACACAAGCCAATCATATTTGATATGATGTAGCATATACTTTGTAATCTTATTCGGTTATTAAAGGCATTTTATATTATCTACATAGTACTGTTATATTAAATGTGATAAACCCATAGTTTTGAGCAATGCTTTTAGAATCATGATGGTGATCATGCTAATGAGATCTAAATTCAAGATAGCTCACAAACTAAAATCGTTCCTAATCGTTAGATTACTAAAAAGGGGATTAGTGAATCCGGATAGATTAGTACATACGTTGCTTGCTCTTAAGAAGAGGATGATTGATCTCATAATCATTTATGTGGAGACACCAAAGCAAGTATGTAGGTGCTTATTGGAGAATAAGTTCACTGAACGTGGCTCGCTAAGGAATACCTAATGGAGTTTTACTCGCCTGTCAATAGGAATTCCTCTAGTGATAGTAGTACAAGTGATCCTTGGACTTGAGATCATTATAGTATTTTGTGTATGATGAGTTATACTTTGACATGTCCCTTAAGACCTTTAGGGTATAACAAAGGGTATGATTGGGTATAATAAGTTGTACATGGAGATAGGTGAATGATCAACAAAGAATCTACCACGTCTAGTAAAAGATGTCAATGTCCTATGTGATTCGATAAATGACAACTCAGTAGTCCTTGGCCAAGGCAGAATGAAATTAGAAAAGAGTTTCTAATTTGTATTATTTAGAGTTGTGCATTTGAGAATCGAAATACATATAATTAAATAAAATAAGACTTGACAGTAATTCCATGTCTTATATTTAATTGAGACATTGTATGGTAGAAGGATTGAATTGTACGGTAACTATGCACTGAAAAGTTCTTTTATGATTAATGTTGAAATCTATATTATCTGGAAAGTCGTTGATCGCTAAGGGGGCTTACCCTTATTGTAGAATAAATATTATTTATTTAAATAAATTAAATAGTTTAATTTATTTATTTAAATAAGATTAGAATTGTTCTAATTGATTTATTCACAACCGGTTTAATATGGAGAACCTAAAGGGTCACACCGCAAAAGGAAAATATTTATTTAAGAAGTAAATGACATAATTGTAATAATAAGTCTATGGAAATAGAATAAATTAAATAGCTTAATATTTATTATTTAATATTTTAGAAATATTAAATATAAATTAATAAGAGGAGTCTTATTATTATTATTATTACTATTACTATTATTTAATTCCTAATATGGATTGAGAATTAATTAATAGAAGTACTCTCACATGAATTCCTAATTGGATTAGGAGTTTAATTTAATTAAAGGAGTTTAATTAAAATAGAAACCCTAATCCTAAATAGTTTAGGGAAGGGTTTTCCTACATCTATAAATAAGAGAAGTCTTATCATAGATTAGGGTTACACATTCTTGCATAAGAATTGTGGAGAGTACTTACAATTTCTATAGAGATAGAAACTAGGGTTTTGCCAACACCCATCTTCTTGAACAAGTATTATTCCTTGGTGGATCACCTCTAGAGGCCAAACACTTGGGTGGCTAACGTTGATCAAAGGAAGGAATTTAATCGGTGGAATTCAAGGAGAACGCGAAAGAATTGGAGATGAACTTGTACCTGAGTAAGCTAGAATTCTACAAGGGTATAATTCTTATTCTCCATCTCTTTCGTTTAATTAATAATTGTGCATAAAGAAAGATCATGGTGATGGTTTTTATAAAATTTTAAAATATGATTTTATCGCGCTTCCGCTTTATTTATGTAATTTGATTGCATGTTCGCATTATACAAACCTAACAGGTTGGGCATGGTTGCTGTTATTGTTACTCCATGAGAGATTTGGGTGATTTCTCAGTCCAGGTTGGTAGTGTGTGGGGAGATTGGAATTTTATTATCGCCCGTAGTTAGAGACATACTGAACTGATTTCGAGCTAATGGGACACTGTTCAGTCGGGTGACTTCCCGCACACAAATCACATGGCACAATGACACTCTGCACTGGCTGCTTCCTCATGGCATGAATTTACTTAGCAAGGCTTTCAACATGTGCAGATAGTGCAGTTATTGTGTCTACCTCATACACACCGGCCACTTTACTCGACATTTTCCTCTCCGTCGACCATTGATAATTATTTGCTGACATTGTTTCCAACAGCTCATAAGCCTGGTCATATGTCCTTCCCATAAATGCTCCTCTAGATGTAGCATCAATACTTGCTCTGGCCTGCCCTGATACCCCATTATAGAAAGTCTCCACTAATAGCCAATTCGGTAGGCTGTGGTACGGACACTTTCTTAACAGATCCTTGTATCTTTCCCATGCTTCATAAAGAGTCTCAGCATCTAATTGTGAGAAAGACATAATGTTATTTCTAAGCTTGGCAGTTTTCGCTGGCGGGAAGAACTTTGCCACGAATTTCTGGGCCAAATCAGCCCATATGGTAATTGAGCCCGAGGGGAGCGACTACAACCAACTTTTAGCCTTATCCCGTAGGGTAAAAGGAAATAGTCTAAGCCTGATTGCGTCTTCGGTCACTCCGGTGTATCTGAAGGTGTCACATATCTCCACAAAGTTGAGCACATGATTATTGGGGTCATCATTCGGCATTCCCCCAAACTGTAAATTGTTTTGGATCATTTAAATCGTGTCTGGCTTAATTTCAAAGTTATTTGTTGCAATAGCGGGCCTTTGAATACTTACATGTAAATTTCTGACACGTGGCATTGCATACTCCCGCAGAGTTTTCTGAATTTCCTTGGCCATTATAGTTAGAGTAGGTATTTCCCTAGCTCTCTCTCTTCTCTTTCGTCTGAAAGTTCTGTCCACCTCAGGGTCAAGAGGTAATAAATCCTAATCCCTGCGAGGTGGCATACACAGTCTAGAGTACCTGAGAGGAAGATTAAACAGATAAATCAGTTTAAATTAAGATCGTTTTGAATTAGTATTAATATTGAAAGACAAATAATACTAGATCCCCGGCAACGGCGCCAAAAACTTGTTGGTGGTTTTCACAACCTATAAACTCGCGCAAGTATACGCGGCCTAACAAGTAGTATAGATAAAGTCGAGTGCCGAACCCACGAGGACAAAGCACTAAATATTTGTTCAAGTATTAAAATGTGTCTCAATGGTCTTATCTAAACAATTGAATAAGAGTTGTGTGTTTTAAACTATAAGGTAAAAGCGAGTTGTAATAAAGATGACAAGCTAGGATTACAACTCCCCTAATGCCTCACCTAATAATCCTAACTCTCTATTTAACTAACAAATCACAAGAATGGTCAACCGAGAACACAAAGTACACATAAGCCTCTTCCAATGGTCAAATCCATATCCCTTAGCTAGATAAATCACAATATTCCTATGTGAAAATAACTAGACTAAGGGTCATTAATATTAATCTCAATGGTTACATAGGGCAAATAGACATATTCCTATGCTATCATGCAATTTATGCACTCAATCCCTTGGGCAATGGTCATAACAAGTGTTGTTATTGTGACGCCCCCAAATTCGGGTCTCCAAATACCCGGATCCGGTCATCACGATCCAATACAAACATTCACCTCTAACAACATATGGTAACTAAAATGCGGAATATAATAAACATACGTTGTTCATTACAAAGGTGTTACTAGTCCCAGAATACAAAAACCTTAAATACTTACACAAATCCATACCCTAAATAAAAGTTAGGGTTTAAATTACATTAACAGCAATTAACTATACGTAAATTTAAAATCTGCTACATAAAGTCTATTACTTCATCTTTTCTTTTCCTTTATTCTTCCTTGACGTCTCGGGTTTAGCTGCAATAAAATCATGATATAGCAAGAATGAGCAACGAGTTTGCTCAGCAAATTTAAAGTACAACAATAAGGATATATCATGATGAAGGGAATATAGAAAGAGAATTCCGCAATTATCAGAAGCAATAACAATAAATGCTTTTAGAACAATTGATAGTCGAATAAACTTTGAACAATAACTTCCAAAGGAGTCAATAGCTAGTTGACCCTCTGGTTACTGGCTACAGAATAAGTACTCGAGGGGATCAGCCTCGCGTACGCTATGTATATGCATAACATTTAACTCTGCTATTTGTACCTTATTTACGGTACATGGGGTACTCCCCTATAATAAAGGGGTGTTCATACAGTCTAAGAATCTTTACCCTCGATTGGTTCGGATAGCTTTTATAAATTTTCACATACTTGTCTGACCGAACAAGGGTTCAGACTTAATTATGAATAATTCCTAAATCTCGGAACTTTAATAAATGTACAAATTCAAATGCACGAGTGCGAATAAATACACAGAGGTGGAATAATTTTAAAAGTAATTAGACCACTTAAAGCATGCTTGGAGATAAGATTCAAGCTTAAAGAGTAACTTGCAACAATATATATATATATACCTTTTTGCACGAATTAAAATAGTGCATAAGGTTTAGAATTTGCTCAATGTAAAAGTTGGGTAAGGAAGAACTTGCCTGTTTGCTCAGCTACAGATAAACTTAGCTTTAATTAATTGATCTTGGATAACCTATCAGTTGATAAAGTCGGTTTATCCATTAGCATTGTATAATGGTATATCGATACACCCACTTATGCTATTTATTTAAAAGATAGGCAATTCACCATATACATTTAATTACTACTAAACATAATTTAATTAATGACCTTTAGCTATTAAGATAAATGATAGCTAATCATGATTACTATTCTTCGATTTCTTAGATTTATTACCCTCATCTGTCTCTGAACAACAATTAGATATTAGTAGATCTCTTATCAAATTTTATTACACTTAATTACTATTTACCTTAGAGGTAATTGAGTAATTATTAACCTTGTTACTTATTCAGCATTAAGGTATTAACTTAATTATTATTATTTATTATCTTTATTTATTACTTATTGATAAATAATAAATAATTATTAACCTAATTCATACTTGATTATTATTTAATAGTAATTAAGTAATAATCAACTATTTATTCACTTTATTTATTATTTAAGGATAAATAATAAATAATTAATCTATTACCTTTATCCATACTTGGTTATTATTTAATAGTAGTTAAACAATAATCAAATATTTATTAGCTTTATTTATTATTTAAGGATAAATAATAAATAATCACTTTATTTATACTTAATTATTATTTAATATTAGTTAAATAATAATTGAGTATTTATTATCTTACTAATTCATTCATTTTTAATTATTATTTAATTATCACTCAAATAACAGTTAAACATTTATTATCTTTATTAATAATAAATAATTAATTTATTAACTTTATTCACATTGAATTATTATCCAATAATAATTAAATATTTACTACCTTTACTTATTGATAAATAGTAAATAATTATTTTGTTAACTTATTCATGCTTAATTATTATTACCTAAATAATAGTTAAATATTTATTATCTTTACTTATTATTTATTGATAAATAATAAATAATTATTTTATTGAATATTTGTTATCTTTATTTATCACTTATTGACAAATAATCAAATTATTAACCTAATTCATACTTGATTATTATTTAATAGTAGTTAAGTAATAATCAACTATTTATTCACTTTATTTATTATGAAAGGATAAATAACAAATAACTAATCTATTAATTTTATCTATACTTGGTTATTATTTAATGGTAGTTAAAACAATAATCAAATATTTATTAGCTTTATTTATTATTTAAGAATAAATAATAAATAATTAAATTATTAACTTTACTTATACTTAATTATTATTTAAAATAATAATTAAATATTTATTATCTTTATTTATTATTTATTAATAACAAATAATTTCTTATTAATTTTATTTATTAACATATTACTAATTAGTTTGCAAATGCATTGTTAACTTAAGTTAATTAATCAATAGTTGATTCTATTGAATTGCACAACCAAACTAATACAATTACTACATGATATTATTGGAATCATATGTTTATCCTTTCCTGCCCAAAATCAATATTATAACCAACTGATATCACATCCCAGCTAATTTCGTTTCACTAACAAAATTATTACCCAACACTGTTATAGAGCAGTTAACCCAAATTAGACAAGCAATTAAATCCAATATAAGGAAAATTTCACTTCCATTACAATACCCAGGAACGTATACCCAGCACAGAAGGGAGAACACAGAAGAACAACAACCCAAAATGACACTCACTTTGGTCCTGGCATTACAACAAATATATATGCTATGCATCCTAAAACGAATTGCTAGTTTATTCTCAAGACAAATCGTACTGACAGAACCTTAAGGTTCGTCTATTCCAGAGCTTCACAAAAACATGATATTAGTTCAATCCCAATGAAATCGAGCAGCATAATACCAGATTTCTTAAATCAAACCCAAACGAAATTAACACAATCCAATACCAGGTTTTTAAATCAAATAACCCAACTCAGTACATTAACAGACTTGTTGACCCAAGCAAGAACAACACAATTCAAGTTTCCCAAAATAAGTCCAAACAAAAATTTACACGAACTGATACCAGATTTTGAAACCCCAAAATTTTAATAAAGTTTCCAATTTCATACCAACAATACAATTATACACTGTGTAATACAAATCGAACAAGTTAATACAGTCGCTCGGTACCTTGCTATTGATCGTACTGCGATTTTTCTCCTCCTACCGAAATAAGTGACAAAGTCTTGGGACATTTACATTAGCTCTCCTCCCCTGCTTCCTCTCTATCGATTTCTCTCTCTATTTGCACAGCCAAAATTTTAGCAGCTTGGTTTAGGATTCTGGGGGCTCAATTTATAGGAAATTGGTTACCCAAATAATTGGGTATTACCTCAATTGTTTTGCCAAGAACCGTCGGTAGGAAGGAGGCAGTGATGGTGACTCGCCGGCTGTCCTTTGGGCCGTGTGCCCTCACCGGTCGCGTCGCTGAAAATTCGGGACCCTTGGTCCATTCGCCAACTGCCCGGTCGTTCCTTGGTAGCCGTCAGTCCCTTCGCGCCCTCACACGCCGACGTCAGTCCTGCCGATCCTCTTGTTATTGCCGGCGCATGGTGACGGACCTCTTTCTCCCGTCTCTTGTTCGCCTGACTGATTGATTGAGGACTTGGGATTGCTAGGTTGGCTAACTGAGATTCTAGGCTGATTGGTTCCCCTCTAGCTCGGCTTAACCTCTCCCTTTCCTCTCGTTTCTATCTGGTGCGATTGGAACCCTAGGATTGTTTCGTTGCCTGATTTGAGAGTTGAATCTCAATTGCTCTGTTATCCCCAATTTGGCTTTTACCGGTTTTTCCCAAATTAATCTGGGATGGGTCGACCTGATTGTTATGCCATGACCCGGCTGGTAAAAGAATTAGGGAATGGGCTCAACCTAATAAGGTTGGGCCGGTTGAAGAAAATGAAGAAGAGGCGGCCCAAAAAGGAAATTAACATGAAATCTGAGCTTAGTCCAATTAAAAATTTGGGTCAGCTAACAATAAAATAGAAGAGGCGGCCCAAATGAATTATAAACCTTATGCCCCTATCATTTTAATTAAATAATTAATTCAATTAATTAATTAAAAAAAATGTTTATTTTAAACATAATTCTTAATCGAATTATTTAAATCTGAAAATGATAAAATCATTTATTTACTTTCCTTAATTTTCTTGCCAATCAAATGTTAGGGTTAACTCATTAATTTATTCAAATTATTAATGAGTCCCTTTAAGGCAGAGAAATTTATGGGACCATGTATTAAATAATAATACCTACACTGATCCAAATAATTTCGTAAAATTAAATAAAACGAGTTTTATATATTAAAATAAGGTGATACAATGTCTAAAAATTCTCGGACATTACAGTTATACTTAAGGAAAGGTATAACATCAATTTTCCAATATCAGTTAATACCTAAATCAATTCCTATCTCAAGCAATTCATAAATAAGCATGAAATACAACAATCCATTCAGAACATGATTCATTATATAAATATGAGAGAAATTCATATTAAGCTAATCATTAGATTACATTGCAATCCTAGAAATGTAATTAGTTCATAGCTATAGAACTAATTAACATAGTCATATTGTTCAACATAGTCAAAATTACACAAATGAATGAAAGCTATGAATTAAGAAAACTCCTTTTCGGAAGTGTTCTTGATTCAGCTGCTCCTCCTTGTGTGGCTGCCTCCTTTTCTCTCTAAGTTGCAGAATATTTTCTAAGTTGTAAGATGATATGCTCAAATGAGCAGCAGCTAGGTTATTTAAGGAACGTCAGGTGGCTGGGAACCAGAGCTCACGCTGCGACGTGGGCCTTGTGTCTTGCATTGGCGCTGCGGCGTGAACTTCGTGTCCTGGCCAAGGAGGGCTCGCTGCAGTGCCAAACCATGAAGGAATGGTGTCGCTACAGCGTGAGTGTCGTGTGAGCTGGCGCTGCAGCGTGAGCCTTATGCCTAGCCATGGTGCTGCGGTGCGGGCTCCGTGTTTTTGCCAGCCAGGGGTCTTTTTGTCCCTTTTAGCCCCCACATAATGCAATTACCCGCTTGAGAAGCATTAAAGCATAAGATAAAAGATACAACATAAAAATGCACCAGAAGGTATGACAATCAAGCAATTTCTTAAAGTGATAAGGAGTCTGATTTGCAGGTATAAATCTCGCTCATCAATAACATTATAAAGTATATGCTACATCATATCAAATATGATTGGCTTGTGTGTATACTACTTTCAATCTCCCACTTACACTAAAGCTAATCACCATGCTATCTAATAGCCATCTTCTCTAAGTGACAATCAAATTGTTGTTGGGTTAAAGCTTTAATAAATGGATCTGCAATATTGTCTTGAGAGTCTACACGTTCGAAGGTGACATTTCCTCTTTCAATGATCTCTCTAATCAAATGAAACTGCCGCAACACGTGTTTGGATTTCTGATGAGACCTGGGTTCCTTAACCTATGCAACAGCTCCGGTGTTGTTACAGAATAAAGGTACGGCTCCTCTAATGCTAGGAACCACTCCAAGTTCAGTTATAAACTTCTTCATCCAAATAGCTTCCTTTGCAGCTTCACTTGCAGCTATGTACTCTGCCTCTATCACTGAATCAGTAACTGTTTGCTGCTTGGAGCTTTTCCAACTCACTATGCCACCATTTAAGCTAAACACATACCCTAAAACGGATTTACTATCATCTTGGTCCATTTGAAAACTTGAGTCTGTATAGCCCTCTAGTTTCAATTCAGACCCACCGTAGATAAGAAATACATCCTTAGTTCTTCTTAAGTACTTTAGGATATTTTTCACTGCCTTCTAGTGCTCTTCTCCTGGATTCAACTGATATCTTCTTGTTACACTAAGTGTATGAGCGACATCTGGTCTGGTACATATTATACCGTACATGATAGATCCTATTGTTGAAGCAAAAGGAATTTTACTCATACGATCTCTCTCCTCAGGTGTCTTTGGGGCCTGTTTCTTGGAGAGATGTATTCCATGGCTCATCGGCATGAGACCTCTCTTGGAATCTTTCATGCTAAACTTCTTTAGCATCGAGTCAATGTACTTTCCTTGGGTTAAGCCAAGCATCCTTTTAGATCTATCTCTATAGATCTTTATCCCTAAAATATAGGATGCCTCACCCAAGTTCTTCATGGAGAAGTGTTTAGATAACCAAATTTTGATCGACTGTAGCATAGGAATATCATTCCCTATCAGTAATCTATCGTCTACATATAATACTAGGAATGAAACAGTGCTCCCACTAACCTTCTTGTACACACAAGGTTCATCCTCATTTTTGATAAAATCAAACTCTTTGATTATCTCATCAAAACGGATGTTCCATCTTCGAGAAGCTTGCATCAACTCATAGATGGATCGTTGTAGCTTACAAACTTGATTTGTTCCAACTGTTGAAACAAAACCCTCTGGCTATATCATATATACATTCTCGTCAAGTTTTCCATTGAGGAAGGTCGTTTTCACGTCCATTTGCCAGATCTCATAGTCATAATAAGCTGAAATTGCAAGTAAAATCCGAATGGACTTGAGCATAGCTACTAGTGAGAAGGTTTCATTATAGTCAACACCTTGTCTTTGTTTGAAACCTTTTGCAACCAGTTGGGCCTTATAGGTCTCTACCTTGCCGTCCGCTCCAGTCTTTCTCTTAAAAACCCATTTGCACCCAATAGGCTTAATGCCCTCATGTGGTGAAACCAAAGTCCAAACTTGGTTTTCATATATGGAGTCCATCTCAGATTTCATGGCTTTTAGCTATTTCTCTGAGTCTTTACTACTCATAGCCTCTTCGTAAGTCAATGGATCATCATCACCTATGATGTGTACCTCATCATCATCCTCTATGATGAATCCTTACCTTTCAGGTATCTTTGGTACTCTTCTAGATTTACGAATAGGTTGTGGTACACTAGGTTCTTCCACTTGGTCAGGTACCTGACTTTGATCCATAGTATTTTGTGGTTCTTGAACTTCTTCAAGATATATCTTACTCCCACTGACCCCTTCAAGGATAAACTCCTTTTCCAAGAAGGTAGCATGTTTTGCAACAAACACCTTTTGATCAGTAAGATGATAGAAATAATACCTTACAGTTTCTTTAGGATATCCCATAAATCTACACTTGTCGGATCTAGTCTTTAGCTTATCATGCTCAAACCTTTTAACATAAGCTGGACAACCCCAAGTCTTAACATACTTAAGATTTGGTTTCCTCCCTGTCCATAATTCATATGGGGTCTTTGGGACGGATTTGGTAGTTACCTTGTTAAGTAGATATGCAGTCCTTACTAGGGCATAACCCTAGAAGGATATTAGAAGGTCGGTAAAACTGATCATGGAACGAACCATGTCCAACAATGTTCGATTTCTCCTTTCAGATACACCATTTAACTGTGGCGTCCCTGGTGGAGTCCATTGTGAGATTATACCATTTTCTTTGATACAATTGAGAAACTCACCTCCTCGATCCGATCGAAAAATATTAATACTCTTACCAGTTTGTTTCTCTACTTCACTTCTGAATTCTTTGAACTTTTCAAACGATTTAGATTTGTATTTCATTAAATGCACATATCCAAATCTAAAATGATCATTAGTGAAAGTGATAAAATAAGAATACCCTCCTCGTGCATTCTTTGTTATAGGTCCACATATGTCTGTGTGTACCAACGCTAACAACTCTGTAACTCTTTCTCCTTTTCCACTAAAAGGAGATTTAGTCATCTTACCCATGAGACAAGATTCACAAGTTGGATATGATTCAAAATCAGATAGCTCTAAAAGTCCATCTTTATGCAACTTGGTTAATCTTGTTTCATTGATATGACCAAGTCTACAGTGCCACATAAAAGTATAATTAACATCATCTCTTTTCCTTTTCTTAGTTTGTTCAATTTGAAATATATTTTCATGCAAGTCAAGTATGTAAAGTCCATTCAGTAAATTGCCAACGCCATGTAAAATATTTTTATTATAAATAGAATAACTGTTGTTCTTTATTATAATATCAAAACCATCCATATCCAATACACAAATTGAAATAATGTTTCTAATGAGTGTTGGAACATAATACAATTATTTAAACTAATAGACTATGACACCCTCAAATTCGGGTTATCTCAAACCACTATCCATACATAACAACTAACTAACCATAAATAAAAGAATTTAAGTAAAACAATCCGAGTAATAAAAACATCTCCCATAAAAGGGGTACATAGCTTTTCAAAATAAGTCTCAGGTGTTCTAACCTTTATTACATCTTTAAAATGCGGAAAAATAAATAACTAATAAGTCTTAATTTCGCAACCACATAAATAAAGGTAAACAAGTCTTCATATAATAGCAAATCATCGTCAATTGTTCATTTTTCCTTTTCCTTTGCTAGTAGACGGTCCATCCATCCGCTCAGCTTTAGCTGCAAGGGTTTAGTATGCAAAGGTGAGCAAAACAAATGCCCACCAGGATAATCATGAACATTTACAACAATAAACTTATCTGTATGGTGTAATTTCTCTGTTGATAATAATCAAGAATGGAAACATCTGAAAGCTTAATAGAATGAAATGGAACATCAAGATATACTGAGGGTCGCAAAACTACGAACCATGTCCCAGGTTAACAGGTAAGTTGTCATAACCTTTAACAGTTTAATAAACTATAACTGGACTAACCATCTTGTACTCAGGGTGATCAGCCCATTGTACAATGTATTGTGCACAACCATTCAGCGTTTTCGCATAAGTACTTCCCCTATACTAGGGTTGTTCTTCTCAGTTTTGTCATTCGAGTCCGTGCCAAAGAAAGTTTGATTTTGAATTAATTTAACGATAACTGCTCTGGAATTTAAAACGTACATCAACTATGGACTAGTCAAATCAATGAGTGTTCACTAGTCATTCAAGAGTTTAGTTCAACAAAATAGGATTTAAACAACATAAGTTATGATCAAAGATCAACAACAACAATATACGATGATATAGATATTGTATATCCAAGGTATTAGAATAATGATTTCAAATAACTTGAGCTTTGAACAACGAGAATCCAAAAGTCAGAAGTTTATATTATAATAAGTGAGATATACAATGATAACTTGTTAATTGAAAGAATAGGATTTAGAAACTTGCGTATTTGTAGACAAGATATGAATAAAGAACTTGCGTTAAGTAGGTTTAGTGTTAGAAACTTGTTTAACATAAAAGAGTTAAGGGTAAAAAACGTGCCTCGTGCGTAGTTTTCTTAATTACAAATCACGTACATTAAACAACCTACACATTCCGTTTATATAGCAATAACAATGATTAGTTGCAATATTCACGTTCATTAACACTTCAAGATTAACACTCATCTATCCTCATCTTAATATCTCAATTGTTTTCTGATTATTAATCTCACTTCAGAAGTTACAAGCTTAGTTATAACAATATCACACTTAAGAATTCTTAAAACTTAACGTTAAGTTAAGGTACATCAACTTTATATTTTATAATCATCAAGTATATGCTTACCATCCATCACAATATCTTAGTATTCATTTAATTCATTAGTCTATAAGCTTTAAACATGCATAGGATAACATACATGACCGAAAAGAAAAGGAAAAAAAATGTCACTTTCTGCATCTCCCGCCGGGGCGGGAGTTTCCTTCACAAAATACCCCGTCGGGGCAGGGATACCGTCGAGGCGGTAAACCTAGTGCAATAAGCCCGCTGGGGCGGTAAACTTAGTGTAATGAGCCCGCCGAGGTGGTAAACCTGAATTCCAGATTCTGCAGTTCGTGAACTGCAGAATGCTCAAGCCCAAAAACATGAATTTTTAGTATCAAACACCAATTCCAAGCATACCCAATTATCATAAACCTCTTAGAAACATTACTAAGCGTTCATATACCAATTCTAAGAACCTAAAACAAACAAAACAACAAAACCCAAAGGATTTAAAACTAATTTTTTCTATTTTTCCAAAAACTCATACATTTAGTGAAACAACTCACCATTTACTTAATTTTCAACCAAATCAATCCACAACACTTGCATTGTTTTCATTTTTTAAACGTAATACCATAAACAACTCTCAATTTGCAGTTTAATACATGATTAAATCATCAATTTTTGATTCTAAAACCACTATAACATATATATTCCTCAAGAACACAAATTCCCCATTTAAAACTTGTTTTATAATAATCTAATTTCTGAAAATCGTTTGTAACTTACATACAACGAATAATAAACACCTTCCAACATATATATATATATATAACAATCATTCATAAATTCATCAATTAAAACTGTAATTTTTACAAAACTCAAGAACATAAAGATTAAGAGCAAAAAGGTTAAATTATTACCTTAAATCCTTGTTTATGATTGTGTAGATGATGAGAAGATGATGAGAATTGCTCTAAAAACCCCTCTTGATTCACAGAACCTACAATTCCTTTCAATTTTCCTAGAACTTTCTCTTCCAACCTCTCTGTATTTTCTTCTTTTTAGTCTAAGGTAACTTATACGTGAAAATAAAAACTGACCCAATATAATGTGTATTATTTAGTTTGTCAGTTAAAAAAATAAAAGGTTTTGTCAGCTGAATAAACCAAAGGCCACAAGACCATGTTAAGTAAAGCTAATTTAATCACCTACTAAGTTATTTTTATATTCTCTTATTATATAGTCACATGTCACACTTTTATTAAATAATTCAACTAACATAACACATTAATTTAACAAATAAATTACTATTCCAATTTAATAAATCATCACCTTTCTAATTTAATTATTAAATTAAACTAGAATATTAGCACTATAATTGCCAACAACTCTTCTAATTTAATTAACTCATTTAGTTAAAAAAAACACCAACATAAATTTAATTAAAACACATCTAAATAAAATAATTCCGTCACTTGTTAATTTAAACTAATAAAATCAATTAAAAATATTTATTCAACTTCAATGCATATTTTCAAATAATACAAAATTCCGGATTGTTACATCCTTCCCTCCTTACAAGGATTATGTCCTCAGAATCACAATGCACAACACACTTAATTCAATCACACCTTTCTCCCCTTCTTAACAGGATTCTGTCCCCAGAATCATAGAACTAGGACTAAACAAATAACTCAGGATAATTCTTCTTCATATCAGCTTCGAGTTCTCACGTAGCTTCTTAAGCATTGTGGTTCCTCCATATTACCTTAACAGAAGGTATCACTTTATTTCTGAGAACCTGTTCCTTCCTGTCTACTATTTGGATCGGGACTTCCTCATAAGTTAGGTCTTTCTCAAACTGTATATGTTCTTATTCGATCACATGTTTATAGTCTGGTTTATAAGGCCTTAAAATAGATACATGAAAAATATTGTGAATATAAACCAGCTCTGGAGGTAGAGCTACTTCATAAGCTACCTCACCAACTCGCCGCAGTAATTCAAAAGGTCCAATAAATCTTGGACTAAGCTTAACCTTCTTTCCAAAATGAATTTTCCCTTTCCAAGGTGAAACTTTCAGAAAAACGAAGCTTCCCACCTCAAATTCTCGGTTCTGACGATGTTAATCGGCAAACTTCTCCTGTCTGTCTTGAGCAGCTAATAATCGCGCTCTTATAACTTTCACGATCTCTGCAGTTTGGTGTACCAGTTCTGGTCCTAGCAGTTGCCTTTCACCAACCTCATCCCAACATATTGGAGTTTTACATTTCCGTCCATACAATGTTTCATATGGCGGCATGCCAATACTCGCATGGTAATTGTTGTTGTAAGCAAACTCGACCAACGGTAGATGATCATCCCAGCTTCCCTTGAAATCCATGACACAGGCGCGTAACATATCCTCCAAGGTTTGAATCGTTCTTTCGCTCTGACCAACAGTTTGAGGATGATACGCAGTGCTCATTCTCAACTGAGTTCCCAAGCATTCTTGCAGACGCTTCCAAAAATTCGACGTAAATCTCGAATCTCGATCAGACACAATAGACACTGGAACACCGTGCCGCGAAATAATTTCTTTAATGTATAAGTTTGCTAACTGATCTAGGTTGAATCTAATCTTGATTGGTAAGAAATGCGCTGATTTTGTTAGTCTGTCCACAATTACCCAAATCGCGCCAAAACCTTTCTGTGTAGTCGGCAAGCCTACCACAAAATCCATCGTGATGTGTTCCCACTTCCACTCCGGTATTTCCAATGGCTGCAACAAACCACTGGGTCGCTGATGCTCAGCTTTCACTTTCTGACATGTCAAACATCTAGCAACACATTCTGCTACATCACGCTTCATTCCTAACCACCAGTAATGTTGACGAAGATCTTGATACATTTTTGTACTCCCTGGGTGAACTGAGTAACGTGTATTGTGAGCTTCATCTAAAATCTCCCTTCTAACATCCTGTATCAATGGAACCCAAATTCGATGTTCAAATCTGAGTAATCCCTCGGCATCAATACTGAACTTTCCACCTTGTCCCTCAGAGACTTCCTTCTTAATCTTCTCACACTCCGCATCCTGAAGTTGAGCTTCTTTGATTCGGTCAAACACCCTCAGACGAATCTCTACCTGAAATAACTTTTCCCTTGATTAATGTTGACACTTCACTTCTAATTCCAACTTCGCCATTCGTTTAACAAGTTCCTCTTGAGCAGTCAATAACATAAGTTTCTCCCAACCCTTCCTGCTTAATGCATCAGCAACGACATTCGCCTTCCCTAGATGATAGAGAATTTCGCAGTCGTAATCTTTAATCAGCTCCAACCATCGCCTCTGCCGCATGTTTAGGTCTTTCTGTGTAAAAATGTACTTGAGACTCTTATGATCCGTATAAATCTCACGCTTCTCACCGTAAAGATAGTGCCTCCAAATCTTCAGAGCAAACACCACCGCTGCCAATTCTAAGTCATATGTTGGGTACCTTCTCGTAATCTTTCAGTTGTCGTGAGGCATATGCAATAACCTTGTCGTTCTGTATAAGCACACAGCCAAGGCCCTTATGCGACGCGTCACTCTAAACCACAAAATTTCCTGTACTATCTGGCAAAGATAATACAGGTGTCGTACTTAATCTCTTCTTTAATTCTTGAAAACTTTCCTCGCACTTCTCTGTCCAAACAAACTTAATCGCTTTCCTAGTCAAATTTGTCAACGGAGTGGCGATTCTAGAAAAATCTTGTATAAACCGTCGATAATATCCTGCCAAACCTAAGAAGCTCCTCAATTCTGACGGTATCTTCGGTTGCTCCCAATTTATTACAGCTTCCACTTTAGCCGGGTCAACCGAAATCCCATATTTATCAATTACATGTCCAAGAAATTAAACACGATCCAACCAAAACTCATATTTTGAAAACTTCGCATAAAGCTTCTCTTTTCGTAATGCCTCCAAAGTTAGCCTCAGATGCTCCACATGATCTTTTTGTGACTTAGAATACACCAAAATATCGTCGATAAACACCACCACAAACTTGTCTAGAAACGGTTTAAACACCCTTTCATTAAGTCCATGAATGCTGCAGGTGCATTCGTTAGACCAAATGTGTGACACCCCCAAATCTTGGTACTTCAATTCCACAGATTTGTGTTAGGATTGTATATAACGCAAGCATGCAATCAAATTACATAAATAGAGCGGAAGTGCGATAAAACGGATTTTAAAATTTTATACATACAAACCATCACCATGATCAATCTATGTGCTCAATTAACGATATAAACGAAAGCGAAAGAGAATAAGAATTGTACACTCGTAGATCAAAGCTTCCTCAGGTACAAGTTCAACTCCTAGTCCTTCGTGTTCTCCTTGAATTCCACCGACTAAATTCCTTTGCTTGATCAACGTTAGCCACCCAAGTGTTTGGCCTCTAGAGGTGATCCACCAAGGAAGAATAGTTATTCAAGAAGATGGGTGTTGGCAAAATCCTAGTTTTTATCTCTATAGAAATTGTTAGTATCTCCACAATCTAATGTAAGAGTGTGTAACTGTCTAACCCTAAATCATGATAAGACTCCTCTTATTTATAGATATAGGGAACCCTCCTAAACTATTTAGGATTAGGGTTTTTATTTTAATTAAACTCCTTTAATTAATTATGCTCCTAATCCAATTAGGAATTCATAGGAGAGTACTTCTATTAATAAATTCTCAATCCCTATTAGGAATTAAATAATAGTAATAGTAATAATAATAATAATAATAATAATAATAATAATAATAATAATAATAATAATAATAATAATAATAATAAGAATCCTCTTATTAATTTATATTTAATATTTTCAAAATATTAAATAATAAATATTAAGCTATTTAATTTATTCTATCTCCATAGACTAAATTAAATACACTTAACTTATTATTATAATTATGTCATTTACTTCTTAAATAAATATTTTTCCTTTGCGGTGTGACCCTTTAGGTTCTCCATATTAAACCGGTTGTGAATAAATCAATTAGAACAATTCTAATCTTATTTAAATAAATAAATTAAACTATTTAATTCATTTAAATAAATAATATTTATTCTATAATAAGGGTAAGCCCCCTTAGCGATCAACAACTTTCTAGATAATATAGATTCCAACATTAATCACAAAAGAACCTTTCAGTGCATAGTTACCGTACAATTCAATCCTTCTACCATACAATGTCCCAATTAAATATAAGACATGAAATTACTGTCAAGTCTTATTTTATTTAATTATATGTATTTTGATTCTCAAATGCACAACTCTAAATAATGTAAATTAGAAACTCATTTCTAATTTCATTTTGCCTTGGCCAAGGACTACCGAGTTGTCATTTATCGAATCACATAGGACCTTCACATCTTTTACTAGACGTGGTAGATTCTTTGTTGATCATTCACCTATCTCCATGTACAACTTATTATACCCAATCATACCCTTTGATATACCCTAAAGGTCTTAAGGAACATGTCAAAGTATAACTCATCATACACAAGATACTATGATGATCTCAAGTCCTAGGATCACTTGTACTACTATCACTAGAGGAATTCCTATTGACAGGCGAGTAAAACACCATTAGGTATTCCTTAGCGAGCCACGTTCAGTGAACTTATTCTCCAATAAGCACCTACATACTTGCTTTAGTGTCTCTACACAAATGATTATGAGATCAATCATCCTCTTCCTAAGAGCAAGCAACGTATATACTAATCTATCCGGATTCACTAATCCCCTTTTTAGTAATCCAACGATTAGGAACGATTTTAGTTTGTGAGCTATCTAGAATTTAGATCTCATTAGCATGATCACCATCATGATTCTAAAAGCATTGCTCAAAACTATGGGTTTATCACATTTAATATAACAGCACTATGTAGATAATGTAAAATGCCTTTTAAGAAAATCAATTCTTTTATTAATAAATGAATAAGAGTACAAAGTATATGCTACATCATATCAATTTCCCACTTGCACTAAAGCCAATCGCCATGGTATCTAATACCCATCTTCTCTAAGTGACGATCAAACTGCTGATGTGTTAAAGCTTTAGTAAATGGATCTGTAATGTTGTCTTGAGAGTCCACACGCTCCAGGGTGAAATCTCCTCTTTCAATGATCTCTCTAATCAAATGAAACCGCCGCAACACGTGTTTGGATTTCTAATGAGACCTGGGTTCCTTAGCCTGCGCAACAGCTCTGTTGTTGTCACAGAATAAAGGTACGGCTCCTCTAATGCTAGGAACCACTCCAAGTTCAGTTATGAACTTTTTCATCCAAACAGATTCCTTTGCAGCTTCACTTGCAGCTATATACTCTGCCTTTGTCACTGAATCAGCAACTATTTGCTGCTTGGAACTCTTCCAACTCACCGCGCCACCGTTTAAGGTAAACACATACCCTGAAATAGATTTACTGTCATCTTGGTCCGTTTGAAAACTTGAGTCTGTATAGCCCTCTAGTTTCAATTCAGACCCACCGTAGACAAGAAATACATCCTTAGTTCTTCTCAAGTACTTTAGGATATTTTTCACTGCCTTCTAGTGCTCTTCTCTTGGATTCGACTGATATTTGCTTGTTACACTAAGTGAATGAGCGACATCTGGTCTAGTACATATCATACCGTACATGATAGATCCTATTGCTAAAGCATAAGGAATCTTACTCATTCGGTCTCTCTCCTCAGGTTTCTTTGGGGCCTGTTTCTTGGAGAGATGTATTCCGTGGCTCATCGGCATGAGACCTCTCTTGGAATCTTCCATGCTAAACTTCTTTAGAATCGAGTCAATGTACTTTCCTTGGGTCAAGCCCAGCATCCTTTTAGATCTATCTCTATAGATCTTTATCCCCAAAATATAGGATGCCTCACCCAAGTCCTTCATGGAGAAGTGTATAGATAACCAAATTTTGATCGACTATAGCATAGGAACATCATTCTCTCTCAGTAATATATCATCAACATATAATACAAGGAATGAAACAGCGCTCCCACTAACCTTCTTGTACACATAAGGTTCATCCTCATTTTTGATAAAATCAAACCTTTTGATTATCTCATCAAAACGGATGTTCCATCTTCGAGAAGCTTGCTTCAATCCATAAATGGATTGTTGTAGCTTACAGACTTGGTTTGATCCAACCGTTGAAACAAAACCCTCTGGCTGTATCATATATACATTCTCCTTAAGCTCTCCATTGAGGAAGGCCGTTTTCACGTCCATTTGCCAGATTTCATAGTCATAATAAGCTACAATTGCAAGTAAAATCCGAATGGACTTGAGCACAGCTACTGGTGAGAAGGTTTCATCATAGTCAACCCCTTGTCTTTGTTTGAAACCTTTTGCAACCAGTCGGGCCTTATAGGTCTCTACCTTGCCATCTGCTCCAGTCTTTCTGTTAAAGACCCATTTACACCCAATAGGCTTAATTCCCTCAGGTAGTGAAACCAAAGTCCATACTTGGTTTTCATACATGGAGTCCATCTCGGATTTCATGGCTTCTAGCCATTTCTCTGAGTCTTCACTACTCATAGCCTCTTCGTAAGTCAATGGATCATCATCATCTATGATGCGTACCTCATCATCATCCTCTATGATGAATCCATACCTATCAGGTATCTTCGGTACTCTTTTAGATTTACGAATAGGTAGTGGTACAGTAGGTTCTTCTACTTGGTCAGGTACCTGACTTTGATCCGGAGTATTTTGTGGTTCTTTAACTTCTTCAAGATATATCTTACTCCCACTGACCCCTTCGAGGATAAACTCCTTTTCCAAGAAGACAACGTGTTTCTCTACAAACACCTTTTGATCAGTAGGATGATAGAAATAATATCCTAAACATTCTTTAGGATATCCCACAAATCTACACTTATTGCATCTAGTCTTCAGCTTATCATGCTCAAACCTTTTGACATAAGTTGTACAACCCCAAGTCTTAACATGCTTAAGACTAGGTTTCCTCCCTGTCCATATCACATATGGGTCTTTGGGACGGATTTGGTAGGTACCTTGTTAAGCAGGTATGCAGCCGTCTCTAGGGCATAACCCCAGAAGGATACTAGAAGGTCAGTATAACTCATCATGGAACGAACCATGTCCAACAATGTTCGATTTTTCCTTTCAGATACACCATTCAACTGTGGCGTCCCTGGTGGACTCCATTGTGAGATTATACCATTTTCTTTGAGACAATTGAGAAACTCATTGGTCAAGTATTCCCCTCCTCGATCCGATCGAAGAATTTTAATACTTTTACCAGTTTGTTTCTCTACTTCACTTCTGAATTCTTTGAACTTTTCAAACGATTCAGATTTGTATTTCATTAAATACACATATCCAAATCTAGAATGATCATCAGTGAAAGTAATAAAATAAGAATACCCTCCTCGTGCATTCGTTGTCATAGGTCCACATACGTCTGTGTGTACCAATGCTAACAACTCTGTAACTCTTTCTCCTTTTCCACTAAAAGGAGATTTAGTCATTTTACCCATGAGACAAGATTCACAAGTTGGATATGATTCGTAATCAGATAGCTCTAAAAGTCCATCTTTAAGCAACCTGGTTAATCTTGTTTCATTGATATGACCGAGTCTACAGTGCCACATAATGGTATAATTAACATCATCTCTTTTTCTTTTCTTAGTTTGTTCAATTTGAAGTATATTTTCATGCAAGTCAAGTATGTAAAGTCCATTCAGTAGATTGCCAACACCATATAAAATATTTTTATTATAAATAGAACAATTGTTGTTCTTTATTATAATATCAAAACCATCCATATCCAATACAGAAATTGAAATAATGTTTTTAATAAGTGTTGGAACATAATAACAATTATTTAAACTAATGAACTTGCCCGAAGGCAGTGCTAAACAATAAGTCCCTACAGCTAATGCAGCAACCTTTGCTCCATTTCCCACTCGTAGGACAACTTCATCCTTGTGCAGCTTTCTACTTCTGCTTAGTCCCTGCATATTATTACATATGTGAGAACTACAGCCGGTATCCAATACCCAAGTAGAATTTTGACTTTTAAAAAAATTAATTTCAATCATGAACAAACCTAGATCGGAAGTCGAAGCTTCTCCAAGCTTCTTTTGGTCCGCAAGATACTTCTTGCAGTTCCTCTTCTAGTGTCCCGGCTTATTGCAATGGTAGCAAATTCCTTTGCTATCTGGATCAGGTTTTTTTTATCCTTTCTCTTCGCCTTGCCCTTAGCCTTCTTGTTTTTCTTCTTTTTAGAAGATACCTTGGGCCTCTTCCTTTTCTTGGAAGAATCATCCACTAGTAAGACTTGATTCTTGTTGGATGAGAAGTGACCTTCAGCAGTTTTCAACATGTTAAGTAACTCAGGCAAGCTGACGTCCAACTTATTCATGTGAAAATTCACAACAAATTGTGAGAAGGTGTCCGGGAGTGACTGCAAGATCAAATCTTGACTTAACTCCCCATCCATCACGAACCCAAGCTATCCAAGTTGTTCAAGCAGATTGATCATCTTAAGGACATGAGTCTCAACAGCAGTGCCCTCGGTCATACGAGATCGGAAGAGCTCCTTAGATATCTGATATCTAGCAGTCCTACTTTGCTCACCATACAACTCTTTGAGGTGCATCAATGTAGTAGGAGCATCCATAGTTTCATGCTGACGCTGAAGCTCGTTACTCATGGATGCGAGCATGATGCATTGAGCCAAGATTGCATCATCTTGCCACTTTCTGAAGGTAGCAATCTCTTCCTCAGAGGCTGTTTCTGTAACATTTGTAGGGACTGGCGAATTTAGGACATAAGAAATCTTTTCAGCAGTGAGAAAAATTCTCAGATTCCTTAACCAGTCCGTGTAATTCGGTCCGGTCAGTTTGTTAGCATCAAGTATGCTACGCAGTGATAGTGAGTTTGACAGTTTTAAATTTTGCATGTGAAATAGACAACATTTTAGCATACATTCATTTTATTAATCATCAAAATAAATTAGGTCTTTATTTAAATTGGTATCTCTCACTTTTTCATCAAACTATATTACCCTCATTATATAGTTCAACAATTCTAATTAAAGATTTGCTAGTGAGATTAAGAATCCCATTTCAAATGTATATAGCCTTGTGTGTGCACAACAAACTATATATAAATAAATAGGTAGACAACTATTGCCAATTACATCACTATGTAACTCCTTGTATTTTGCCTCTTAGATTATAATGGTCAAGTGTGTGCACATCCGAACTAAAATAATCTAAGTTAAGTCCAACCTAGCACTTCTATATATGTGAAGAGAAAAAGACCGCTCTTGTGTGTTCACAACAAAGCAGTAATGTTCAATTCCTTAATAAGCATCAAATGTGATAAAACAACATCTTAAATATTTAATACTCGCCTTGTGTGTGCACAACAAACTCATATTAAATATTTAATACTCTATTATTTTACCATGCTAGAAGGCGACGTTCGATATTCCTAATATCTTTGAACGCTTAGGACTTAATATGATTTCTTTGAGGGGTTTATTATTATTAGTCTCATCTTGTTTAGCGCGCATGCACATATATATATAAAATACGCGTCATATTATTTAACATGCGAAGCATGTTAGATAATATATAATATATGTATAGTAAGCATGCACATATAGAATACTATATTCTACCCGGATTGATTATGGACTTTTATTCTAGTTTGGTTCACTAGAGCCACCAAGTGAACCAAAAGGTCAAACTTAGGGTGCAAGAATAAAATTTAAATATAACTATTACATTTAAACCCGGGCTCCAATATAAACGGGTCTTCAAGCGCTCCTTACTCTTTTGTCTCCAATTCTTCAAAATTAATTCTAACTAGTCCTATTACATAAACTATTTACAATAAATAGAAACCTTGATCAACAGTCAAGGGGAAGTACATAAGAGAAAGATAAAATTTACATTAAGAAAAATTAGAGAAAACGAGGTACGCAGACCCCATTTATAAAAACTCATTCATTCAAGCATCCACTAAAATAAATCTAATCACACATTGGTCAGTAGTCCATAATCAATCCCTATTTATTATCATACATATCTCCATATGTATCAATAAATAACATTCATCCCATGAATAATAAAACCATTCCATATTAAACCGGTTGTGAATAAATCAATTAGAACAATTCTAATCTTATTTAAATAAATCAATTAAACTATTTAATTCATTTAAATAAATAATATTTATTCTACAATAAGGGTAAGCCCCCTTAGAGATCAACGACTTTTCAGATAATATAGATTCCAACATTAATCACAAAAGAACCTTTCAGTGCATAGTTACCGTACAATTCAATCCTTCTACCATACAATGTCTCAATTAAATATAAGACATGGAATTACTGTCAAGTCTTATTTTATTTAATTATATGTATTTCGATTCTCAAATGCACAACTCTAAATAATGTAAATTAGAAACTCATTTCTAATTTCATTCTGCCTTGGCCAAGGACTACCGAGTTGTCATTTATCGAATCACATAGGACATTCATATCTTTTACTAGACGTGGTAGATTCTTTGTTGATCATTCACCTATCTCCATGTACAACTTATTATACCCAATCATACCCTTTGATATACCCTAAAGGTCTTAAGGGACATGTCAAAGTATAACTCATCATACACAAGATACTATGATGATCTCAAGTCCAAGAATCACTTGTACTACTATCACTAGAGGAATTCCTATTGACAGGCGAGTAAAACTCCATTAGGTATTCCTTAGCGAGCTATGTTCAGTGAACTTATGTGACACCCCCAAATTCAGGTACCAATACCTCGAATTTGGTGCTCACGATAAAATACATCTATACACCTCTAAATAACATAAATCAACTAATGCGGAAATAAATAAACATATATTGTTCATTACAAAAGGTTTACTACGGTCCCAAGGTCTATAACCTTAAATGAATACATTGCAGAATATAATAATAATACAAAACGATTCCACGATTACATAGCAGGATTGTACATATAACTATTCCTTAAGCTTTCCTTTTCTTTTGTCCGCTTGGGAACTCCCCGACTTAACTGCAATAGGTTCATGATATAGCAAGGGTGAGCAACTACTTTGCTCAGCAAGTTTAAAATGAATAAAGAGGATATATCATGAATAAATGAGAATGATAATCGCATAGTTCAACAATTTAAGAACATTAAAGAAATATCTGACAATATAATCAAAGTTCAAAAGAAATGATGAATATTGATTATTTACTGCTGAGTGGTCCAATAGACCATGAACTATTTGGCCAAAGGATCAGTTATTCAACTAACCCTTTTAAACGCCTGGCCCGTCAGTAGTACTCGAGGGGATCAGCCTCTCGTACCCTATATATATGCATAACATTTAGCTCTGACTACATAGAATAATCGACACATTAAAATCCCCTACATAAGGGTTGCTCTCTCAGTCCAAGAATCCGCACCAACAATCGGTTTGGATAGCTTTTAAAATAATAACCTGTACCTGTCTAGCCGAAACAAGTGGCGTAGACTATTTCCTTAGACAGTTCATGAATGAAGAACTTAACGTTTCACAATCCAATAGCAGATAATGAATTCAAATACATAAGCTGCGAATATCAATAATTATCCTTGATGTGGAGTAATTAACAATAATTAAACCACTAACCATAATTGAAATATGATAACTCAAGTTGAGTTAGGAAACTTGCAATAATATAGAATGATTGCTCAATTAATAAATAAACTCGCACATTAAATGAAAGCTGTGCGATTGAGAAAACCTGCCCAATATTAAATTGAGTTAGGGTAAAGAAACTTGCCCAACACAAGGGTTAGACAAGGGTTAGAGAACTTTCCTGATGCGCTGTTACAATATTATAACACACGCTCCTTAAAATCCTACACAATTAAGTACATATTTACATAATAATTAGTCACATTCCAAATAATGGTTAAAAATGGACGTTGCATCATTAAAACACATTAATTGCCCTACGACTACCCAGTCGCCTTAAGACAATACCAATCTGGTTGACATTTGGGAAATAATTAAGCATGTGGGGCTTAACAAAATATGCTTAGCTAACATGTCTAATCATTCAGTACAAAGAAATATATAAGTGTTGGACCCGCTGAAATGAGCTCATTAGGTCCGACCCGATCTGACCCGGTCTGACTGACTCGATCCAGGCCGGACACGGCACTAGCGCTGCAGCGCCGAGCCAAAGCACTGGGCCTCATGCTGCGGCATGAGTCCCGTGTTTTCTCCATGACAGGGCTTCACGCCGCGGCGTGAGCCATAGTGCTTGGGCCTCACGCTACGGCGTGAGTCCCGGTCTTTTACCAACTTGCCCCTCGCTGCAGCGTGAGCTGCAGGGCTTATGAGTGGCGCTGCAGCGCCATTCTGTAGTAGTCGAATTCTGGGTGTGTTCCCAGTTCACGACTTCGACCTCCGGCCATTCCAACCTCCATAACTCCTTCAATACACAAGTAAATTGGTCCATTCCGGACTCTATAGACTCGTAACTTATGGGGCTACAACATATCAAAAATTTAGAATTTTTCATAAACATTAACATGGCCAAATCTTAAGCCAAAGTGCAAGGTTCATACTCTCTTCTTCGAGTTATCGATAAGTCTTACTAAAATCATTACTACAAACTCGTTTTAACTCCTTTTTACTCCATTCCAACTGGGTTAGCTTCGTAACCCATGGAACTACAATACCATAGCAACAAACAAAACTAACAAGCACAAAATCATAGCTTTATATTCCTGTAAAATGGTCCGAATGTCCAAAGTCCATGTTTTGTCCATTGTTCTTGCTCCATTAAGCCAAGGTAAGGATTTGTTACATTTTTGTTCCACTTTGATGTTGTTAATAGCTTACATAACCTCTTAACAACATTTAAAAACAATCACAACAAACAAAAACACCAAGAATCGCCATAAATCCGACCCACAAGCTTAAGAGCTCAAAACTAAGAAAAACTTGAAAAACTTAACAAGAAATCGAATGGAAAGGATTTGATTGATTATTTACCTCTGTAAATCCTTCCTAGATGTTAAGAAGATTGCTAGGCTTGCTTGGCTCGAGTTCTTCTTGCTTGGATTCTCCTCTTCCTCACCCGTGCCTTCTTCTTCTTCCTCCTTTCTTTTTTTGGCGACTCTTCCCTTTTTCTGGCGACCTCCGGCGACTTTTTCCTCTTCCTTATTTGTAGCTCTCTCTCTTTCTCTCTCTCTATCTACTGATGGGAATGGGAGGAGTGTGGAATGCAAGAGAGAATGCATGATTGAATGATTTGGGAGAAGTGAATGAGTGAATTTGGGAGAAAATGGGTGTGAGGCTCAAGGTAGCCAAAATTCAAACTTGCCGGCAACCTCCCTTCTCTTTCCTCATTTCCTAGCAATTTGATTGGTTGAAAATGGTTTGGTGGTTCCCACTTGGAGTAACAACCCAAAATAAATACCCGAAAACACCAAAAATATATCCGAAAACTCTCACTTTTGTACCAAAACTGGTAAATAACTCTACCCAAAATTAAAATGGGTATTACCATAAATATTGGGACGCATAAAAATAATTATTGTGGGGTTTGTCCAAACATTCGGAACAAGCATAATCAAATTAAATTGAATAAACCATCTTCCCACAACAGGGGTTATAACCTTAATCTCTTAAGCAAATAAATCCCAGGTCATCTAACCTTTATTACAACAATGCGGAAATTAAACATAATATTAAATAAATCTGATCACATAAATTTCATAACAACAATAGTTTGCGAACTACTACTGCATCTTGCCCTTGCCCTTACTAGTGGACGGCTCATCTGGCTTTTCAGTCTTAGCTGCAATATTTTATACAAGGGTGAGCAAACAATTTCCCACAAGTATAATAACGATAACAATAAAGGAATCAAAGTAGATTTTAATTGAGGTGTAATAGCTTTTCTGAAATCAATCAATAATAATCAAAAGTTTGAAAGCTCAATAGATAGCTTGGCTCAAGAATTGAAATAGATTTCAAGATTAAAAATGAATCTGAGGGACATAAGACCTCGAACTATATCCTAGTTTAACAAGTATCTCTATTGCAACCTTTAACAGTCTTATAGAATATAGACTATTCGTCTCGTACTCCGAGGGATCAGCCCTTTGTACAATGTATTGTACACAAATATTTTAACGCTATTGCGTAGTGTAATCCCCTACATTAGGGTTGTTCATCTCAGTTTTACCATTAGAGTCCGTACCAAATGAAGTTTGGTTTAGAATAGCTTCAACAGAAATTCTAGAATTTAGAATGATCATCAACTATGGGCTAGTTGATACAAAAGGGTTCACTAGCCATATACAATCTGATTACAATAACAATACAATCATTGTAAAATGGGACTACAACAATAGTAGAATACAAGGTTTACAAATGAATATATTGGAATAACACATTTAAAAACTTATAAAACCCAATCAACATATAAGCGTTGAATAGTATGGAAAACTTTGCTTGAATAAGAATAATAGCCAAGGTTAAAGAACTTGCTCAATGAAAAGTAGAGTTTAGAAACTTACCTCGTGCGTAATCTACACAATCACAACTTACGTTTACCAAATGTCCTACATTCCATTAGGATCATAATGTAGATTAGTGATATTACAACTATGATCAACAATTTCACTTTTTATTTTAGTACAATTAAGTAACTTAGTTCATGCTCTGAACTTTCTAACTAACCACATAACACGAATCAGAAATCTCTACAAACATATAACACAAGACCTAGCATATGAATAACATCCCAATCCTTACAAACACCAAGTTTCAGATTTTTTTTATAACTTATTGATTTATAACTAATAATCATCATATGAGCAACTACATTATGATAGTAAATCTTATAACATGCTTTACGATCCTCTTCATACATTAAAATAGGTTAACCTATCATTACCCAAGTTATGCATGTAAAAACTCATCACTGGGTCTTCTCTGGTACTGGCGCGACCGCGCCACTTTTACTCTTGGAACCAGCGCGGCCGCGCTGCACACATACAGGGGCTGATCTGATACCGGCGCGGCCGCACTACTTATGCTCTGGAAACCAGCGCAGCCGCACTGCGACGCAAACTCAGTTGTTGCATCGCGAATAGACTTTGTTTCCAACCAATTTCACATCTTACACTTTTAAACACCAAAATAGTTATTCATTGATGTCATAAACTCAAAAGACTCTGTAATAAACAACTACAGAACCATTCCAACATCTCAGAATCATCAAGTAACCAAATTAAGAGATTAAATTCCACTGTTCTTACTCTTTTCCAAACTTTTGACATATTAACAAAATTAATCACCATGAATTCGTTTCTTAACCAATTTAATCCATTCCACTTGCATTCCTTTCGTTTTTTTAACTAATTAACATAATCCACAATCAATTTATAGTTTAATATCCGAATTGAACATCAAATTTTTATACATATAAAGCATACTCGTATTATATATTTTTTTTACTGTAAGAACAAAGCTCCATATAGAAACATGATTTCATGGATTAACTTAATTAAAACTGATTATAAGCATCATGTAATGATTAATACATATTAGCCAGCATATTTAAACAATCAATTTAACAATTTTAGTTCATCTAAATCATTTAAAGAGGATAAAAATATGCTTTTCAATAAAAACAATGAAGAATAATACTGACAACTTAAAAGTTGAATTACTACCTTCAATCTCTTGTTTTAGCCAACAAAGATAACAGAACCTCAATGATTTCTCCAATTCACAACAAGCTTCCTCTTTTCTCTTTTCTCTCACTTTTTCTCTCTTCTCAGCTCTCAGACTCTATAACACTCTTTCTCAAATAAACTGACCAAGGCTTTTTAATAAAATAAAAACTGACAACTTAACGTATTTTGTTTTCAATTGACAGTTACAATAATTCAAAAGCCTTGGGCTATGTTTGGCAAAACACTAATAAACAAACTCTTTTTACTAACCAAGGGTCACAAGACCTTGTTTGGTTAACTAACATAAAACCCATTTTCTATTATTCTAATAATCCTTTTATAATAAGGTTCAATTGTCACACATACTTTAATTTAAACTTACTAATAAATAAATTCAATTAAACCTTACTAATTAAATTATAATTACTATTTGGTCAACAATAATATTACCAAATAAATTAGTTTATTCAAATAAAATATTTATTCAAATAAATCAATATTCATCTAATTTAATTATTATATTAAATTAGAATAAACACCAACAAAACAATAATATTACCAAATAAATCAGTTTATTCAAATAAAATATTTATTCAAATAAATCATTATTTATCTAATTTAGTTATTAAATTAAATTAGAATAAACACCACCAAATCACATTTAACATATTTGTAACGAATGTAATTTTTTGTGAATAAATAAAAATATTTATTGAGTTAAATAAATATTTTTGGCTAATTTATTGAATGAGTAAAATAAATAATTGATAAAGTTATTGTGGAGTAATTCATTTTAGTGTAATTATGTTAATTGTAATTTAAATGTAATTTGATGTGTCTATTCTAATTTAATTTAATAATTAAATTAGATGAATAAATGATTTATTTGAATAAAGGTTATAACTAAATTAGTAAGGTTTAATTGGATTTATTTAATAATAGGTTTAATTAAATTGAAAGTGTGACAAGTGTGACAATTAAACTATATAGTATAATGAGTTATTAAAATAAATGAAAAAGAGTTAATTTTATTAAAATCAAACAAGGCCTTGTGACCCTTGGTTGGTAAAAATGGATTATTTAGCTTTGGTACAACCAAACAAGGCCTTATGGTCTTTGAAATTCCATTTTTCTGCATTTGAGTTTGCCAAACATGGCCTTAACTCTTAGCGTTTTGCAACTGACAAGTTAATATCAACTTACGTTAAAAAAAACTTACCAGTTGTTTCTAAGCCCAAGGAAGAAGAACTGAGGTTAGCAAAGAAAGAATAGAAAAAAATTGGAAAGGAAGAGAGTTGTGATTTGAGAAGGAGGAAGAAGGTAGATTGCTAAGTTTTCCGATCATAATCTAAGAAGAGTTATCAGGTAATAATCTAACTTGAAACTCTAGTTTTTATTTTCTTCAAATTAGTTCTCTGTGAAATATTGGTGAACTAAAATTTATCACATTTAGTTCTATGTGTTAGTTGTGCATGTTAGTATGGGTATATAAACTGTTATATAAAAATTGTAAATGATTCTCTGTAACTAGAATCCATGAAAGCATATTTTAAAATAGAGTTTTTGATTTTACAAAGTTTCACTTTCATATGTATGTTATATGCATAAAAATTTAGGTTCAGTTTGATTATTAATCGGTAAATTGACTCTTGAATATGATAACGTGATGAAAAACGAAAAGAATGCAAGTGGAATGGATTAAAATAGTTTAGAGATGAATTTACAGTGTTTAATTTCATTAAAAAGGCCAAAACATGAATATTTTGTTTAAACAATGAATTTTGGTTTTTAATTGGTTGATTATGTGTATTATAGTGATTAAGATTGTTAGAAACATGTTGAGTATTTGTTTTACAACATGTTTGATGTCTGGGTGTGTTTAATTTGTGAGTCGGATGATAGAATTTGAAAAATTTGGTCTGAATTTCGCTGGTTCGCGAACTGTGGGAGAAGGTAGTCGAATTCCTCGCCTAGGTGGTGGAAATGAACTGCATTTTCTCACCCCGGCGGGAGCTAGCCCCGACGAGATAAATGAACTGAGTTTTCTCGCCCCGGCGAGCTCATTGCAGGAAAAGTTAATTTTTGTTTCTTTGTAGTTACGCTATGTCACCCTATGCATGTTTAAAACTTAGACTAAGGTATCAAATGATCAATGAGATACTACGATGGATGATAAGCAAGTACTTATTGATTATCAAATGGCAATCGAGATGTTACAATGAAATTAGATAAAACGAATTCTAAAGTGCTTAGCATACTGTAACTAATTATTGTTACCGCTTTATAAACGAAATGTATAGGTTGATTAAGGAACATGAATATTAACCTGTAATCTTCGCACGAGGCAAGTTTTCTACCCTTAATCTTTTTGTTCCGTTGAAAACAAATTTCTTATTTACTTTTCATTGAGCAAGCTTATTAACTTTAGCTTATCATTATTCAAGTAAGGTTGATACAATAACAAATGCTTATGTTTTATTCTAGTCATTTATTATCCAGTCATGAATCTTATTCAAACTTCAAACATAAATCTTGTTATATAATTCTATTGTTGATTTAAATGCTTTAATGACTAGCAAACCCTTATTGATTCAACTAGTCCATAGTTGATGGGCGTTCTAAAGATTTAGAATATCTTGAAGTTATTCCAAACCAAGTTTCTTTTGGTGTGGAATCTGAAGTCAAACTGAGATGAACAACCCTAATATAGGAGATTAAACTACGCAATAGCGTTAAAATATTTGTGCACAATACATTGTACAAAAGGCTGATCCCCCTGAGTACGAGATGGATAGTCCATAGTCTATAAGACTGTTAAAGGTTACGGTAGAATTACTTGTTAACCTAGGACATAGTTCAAAGTCTTATGACCCTCAGAAATACTTTTGATCTTGAAATCTATATTCGATTCTTAAGTCGAGTTTCTTTTGAGCTTTCAGCCCTCTAATTTTGTTTATTGATTTGAGGTAAATTATTATACCTCAGTTGAAAATCTATTCCATTGATTAATTAACTGTTGTTGTTATTAAACTTGCGGGCAATTGTTTGCTCACCCTTGCATAAAATATTGCAGCTAAATCTGAAAAGTCAGATGAACCATCCACTAGCAAGGGCAAGGGCAAGATGAACAAATGAAGATGTTATTCTATTTGATTCAGTTCTTTGTAATAAAACTTCGTTATTATTTAAGTTTTTATTCCGCAAATGATGTAATAAAGGTTCGATAACCTAGGAATTATTTAATTAGGAGATTAGAAGTGTAACCCCTTTTGGTGGGAAGATATTCCATTCAGTTTAATTTTATTGTCCTTTATTATGGGTAGTTAGTTATGAATGTATGAATAGTGAACACTAAATCAGTGGGAATTAAGTACCCGGATTTGGGGGTGTCACAATATTTATACTAAAATAAATTATTCCACAATAATTCCATCAATTGTTTATTTTACTCAATAAATAAATTATAAAAATATTTATTTAACTCAATAAATATTTTATTTATTAACAAAAATCACATTCGTTACATCCTTCCCTCCTTAAAAGGGTTCTGTCCCCAGAATCACAACACAATTAATTCGTCCGTTACATTCTCCCCTCCTTACAAGGATTTTGTCCCCAGAATCGCGATACAAGGATTAAATAAATAATTGGGGATAGCTTTGCATCATTTTCTCTTCGAGTTCCCACGTAGCTTCTTCAGCGTTGTGGTTCCTCCAGATTACCTTAACAGAAGGTATAACTTTATTTCTGAGAACCTACTCTTTCTTGTCAACTATCTGCACAGAAACCTCTTCATAGGATAAATCTTTCTCAAATTGTATTGGTTCATATTCTATAACATGTTTATAATCGGGCTTATATGGTCGTAGCACCGATACATGGAAGACATTGTGAATGTGGGCTAACTCGGGAAGTAAAGTTACCTCATAGGCCACCTCACCTACTCTTTTCCATACCTCAAAGGGTCCAATAAATTGCGGACTCAGCTTACTCGTTTTACCAAATCTGATCTTCCCCTTCCAAGGAGATACTTTGAGAAAAACAAAACTTCTGACGTCAAATTCTCGATTCTGTCAGTGTTGATCAGCATACTTCTTCTGTCTGTCTTGAGCAGCTAACAATCTGGCTCTTATCATTTTGACGATCTTAGCAGTTTGTCGTACCAGTTCGGGTCCCAATAGTCGATGTTCACCAACCTCATCCCAACATAACGGAGTTCTGCATTTCCTACCGTATAACCCTTCATAAGGCGGCATTCCAATACTTGCGTGATAGTTATTGTTATAGGCAAACTCGACCAGAGGTAAATGATCGTTCCAGTTTCCTTTAAAATCTATGACGCACGCTCTTAACATATCTTCCAACGTTTGAATTGTTCTTTCACTCTGACCATCAATTTGAGGATGGTACGCAGTACTCATTCTCAATTGCATCCCCATATAAGCTTGCAAACTCCTCTAAAATTTTGATGTGAAACATGGATCTCTGTCCGACACAATTGACACTGGAACTCCGTGCCTTGAGATAATCTCCTTGACATATAATTTCGCCAACTGATCTAGAGTGAATCGGATTTTGATCGGCAAGAAATATGCTGATTTTGTCAGTCGATCCACGATAACCCATATTGCGTCATAACCCTTCTGAGTAGTTGGAAGTCCTATCACGAAGTCCATCATGATATGTTCCCACTTCCATTCTGGTATCTCCAAGGGCTGTAATAAACCACTTGGTCTTTGATGCTCTGCTTTGACTTTCTAACATGTTAGACACTTTGCAACATACTCAGCAACGTCACGTTTCATATTCAGCCACCAGAAATGCTGTCGAAGATCCTGGTACATTTTTGTACTACCCGAATGAACTAAAAATCTTGAACTATGAGCTTCGCTCAAAATCTCCTCTCTGATCTCCCGGACTGACGGAACCCAGATTCTACCTTCAAATCTCAACAACCCTTCGGTATCAGTTTTGAATTTAAGCTCCTCACCGTCAAGCATCCTTTGCCATATTTTATCACACTCCTCATCCTGGAATTGTGCTTCCTTTACCTTGTCCACTAGAGTTGGTTGGGTTTTCATCTGGAATAATTTTTCTTTCGGCTCTGCCAGACATTTCACCTCTAACTCCAACTTAGCCATTTCCGCTATGAGCTTCTCCTGAGCAGTTAATAAAAATAACTTCTCCTGACCCTTTCTGCTCAAAGCATCGACAACCACATTAGCTTTCCCCGGATGGTATAGGATTTCAAAATTGTAATCTTTGATTAATTCTATCCATCGCCTCTGACGCATATTTAAATCCTTCTATGTGAAAATATACTTCAGACTTTTATGGTCTGTATATATCTCACACTTCTCCCCATAGAGATAGTGCCTCCAAATTTTCAAAGCAAACACCACGGCTGCTAACTCCAAATCATGGGTCGGATACCCTTTTTCATAGTCTTTTAATTGTCGTGATGCGTAAGCAATGACCTTGCCATTTTGCATAAGCACACAACCAAGTCCTTTATGCGATGCGTCACTATACACTACAAAATTCAATGTATCATCCGGCAAAGACAACACAGGTGTCGTACTTAGTCTCTTCTTCAATTCTTGGAAACTCTCTTCGCACTTTTTCGTCTAAACGAACTTCACTGATTTCCTTGTCAAATTTGTCAACGGAGTGGCGATTCTAGAGAAGTCCTGAATGAAACGGCAATAATAACCTGCCAATCCTAGGAAACTTCTCGCCTCCGATGGTGTTTTCGGCTGATCCCAGTTTACCACAGCTTCAACCTTTGATGGATCCACCGATATTCCGTCCTTATCAATCACATGCCCGAGAAGTTGCACACGCTCCAACCAAAATTCGCACTTTGAAAATTTCGCATACAATTTCTCTCTCCTTAACGCTTCCAATGTCACCTTCAAGTGTTCCACATGCTCTTTCTGAGTTTTGGAATAGACCAGAATGTCGTCTATAAACACCACTACGAATTTATCCAAAAATGGTTTGAACACTCTGTTCATTAGATCCACGAATGTTACAGGCGCATTCGTTAAACCAAATGACATTACTAGAAACTCGTAATGACCATACCAAGTTCTGAATGTCGTTTTTGGTACATCTTCTCAGATCTATTTTCAAGAAATACTTGGCTCCTTTTAGCTGATCGAACAAATCATCGATCTTAGGCAATGGATATCTATTCTTAATAGTAACTTTATTCAATTCCCTATAATCAATGCAAAGACGCATCGATCCATCCATCTTTTTGACGAATAACATCGGCGCTCCCCACGGCGAAACGCTCGGTTGGATATACTTCTTATCTAGCAGCTCCTGCAATTGCACCATCAATTCCTTCATCTCTACCGGAGCCATTCGGTACGGGGCTTTTGATATAGGAGCTGTCCCCGGTGCTAAATCAATTACAAATTCAACTTCCCTATCTGGCGGTAAGTCCCGGCAAATCGTCTGGGAATACGTCCACAAAATCCCTAACTACTAGTATCTCTTTCAGCTTCACTCCCTCTTTCCGAGTGTCGACTATGTAGGCTAAATATCCTACACATCCTTGTCTTAACAATCTCTTGGCCTACATCATCGTCAGACAACTCGCTTGTCTAGGCGACTTGCTGCCATGAAACACTACCTTTGACAGAGTTATAAGGTTCACACACTTCTTTTGGCAATCAATTACTGTCTCATGGTTGAACAACCAATCCATTCCCAAAATAACGTCAAACTCCCTAAGTTTAATTAGAATTAGATCTACAGTCATCTGATGACCTTTAATATCTACCCGGCAGTTCTTGTGTACAAACTTAACAGGAATCACTTCTCTATTCGCAATTTCTATGTTCATAGGGTAATCTAACTCTTCATGGGGTGAATCTAATTTTTTAGCAAAATCATCGGATATAAATGAACAAGTAGCACCTAAATCAAATAATACGTAAGCATTTATACTATTGACCGGAATGATACCTGACACCACATCCCTCGACTGCACAGCATCATGCACCATCATGTTGAATGTTCTGGCGGTGGGTCGATTTGACGGCGTCGGTCCAGTGATAGTCAAGTTACCACCACTGTTGTTTCCTTTATTCCAATTGTTCCTCCTGTAGCTTTCTTAGGACAGTCACAAGCAAAGTGATCTTTCAATCCGTAAGTGAAACATGTACCCTTTTTCGGACTAGGCAATTAGGTGCGATGTGGCCCTCTTGTCCACAATTATAGCATACCCGCTTCCCCTCCATACACACACCCGTATGGCTATTTCCGTAGTTACCACACACTTCAAACTTCTTTCTCTAATTCCCTTGCTGACTCCCAGCAAAAATACTATCATTCCACTTCCTCGTCTGTCCACTGCCACTATGGCTACCACTTGCCTTATTCTCACTTTCATTCTTCTTCTTCTTTTACTCCTGATTGTACTTGGTCAAAGCATCACTCCCACCTTCAGCAATAATTGCCTTTTCTAACACAGCTGCGAATAAATTTAGTTAGAACATCGAAACTCGGCTATACAGCCAAGGCTTTAGTCCCTGTTCAAACCTCCTCGCCTTCCTCTCATCGATATTGACTTGGTACGGTGCAAACCTCGCCAATTCATTAAATTTTGCGGCATAATCGGGTACCGTCATCGTTCCTTACTTGAGCTCCAGAAACTGAACCTCCATTTGATTCTTCGAACTAGGCAAAAAATATGTTTCAAAGAACATTTCCTTGAATCTATCCCACAGAATTACCCCTTGACCACCCCGAGTTTTGTTAGCTTGCCACCAGTAACTAGCTTTTGCCTTCAACATTAATTTTGTGAACGCAGTCTTCTAGTCCTTGCTGATCCTGGCAACATCGAATACTTTCTCCATCTCCATAACCCATATTTGAGCTTCAATTGGATTCATAGACCCTTGAAATTCTGGGGGTCCTACCGCTTTGAAGTCTTTGAAAGTTGTGGCCTGAGCTTGGGTTTGATTTGCAAATGCTCCCGTTAGCAAATTCACCAACTGCTACATTGGATTAGTGTTGGTTTCATCGTTGTTGTTTGTAGATCCCTCAGGAGTTTGTTGACATGTCGGTCTTCTTCTTGGCAGCATCTTGCTATTAAAAATTCGCGCCATTAGATTATTGCTCAATTACTTAAACATTTAAGTCTTAACTTAAACATTTATAAACAACATATAGCACATAGCACATCTAATAAACTTCCATATTTTATTCATTACTACTTCAAAACATAACACAGATAGCATTATAGTTATTTACATTATCTATCCTGAAATCTTAAAAATTCCAAGATCACATCATCATATCCCACTATTTATCTCATTTAAGATTTACATCAGATTAACTTTCTTAGAAAATAACTTATTATTACTGCTATTCGTGATCTATTAAGACATTCCACGTCGCATAGCTTCCTTACGCTCTTGCTCCATGATACGAATCATCGTCCTGCGATCCATTACGTACCACGGGAAATCCTCAAACTGTACTGGATAACGAAAAACTCGATCCTGTGCCCTATCCATTGTTGTGCGGAAAACATGCTCCATCTCATCCATCTTGGCTTTCTTTGACTGCACCTCATCCTCAACACGATATGCATGATCAACAACCTTCATCCATGCGTCCTCAGCTCTAGCACGTTTTGCGGACTCTTCTTTCAGATCACTCTTTAGTTTTTCTACCTCAGCTGATAACTCTTCCTTTTGGCTCTCAGCCTGAACCAGCTTCCACTCCACGTCCCCAAGACGTATATCAAGCTCCTCAATCTCGTCGTTCTTCTGCTCTATGGTGGTCTGTCATTCCTCAACCTGATCTTCTAACTCCTTAACTCTATCTTGTAGCTCTATGCTACGGTCATACAACTCATCGAACAACTCAGCGTCAATGGTGATTAGAGAGAATTCTTGGGGATCCTCATCCTCCTCCTCAATCTCCTCGGGTTCCTCCTCCGGATCATACTCAGGCTCATACTCCGAACCCACAACAGTAATCAACGGAGATGGCTCCCTCTGTACTAACTACTCTCGAACGATATGAATATCTCGTGGCTCCTCCTCCCTAGCCTGGCTGGGTCCTCCTATATCAATCATCCTGCCACCAAAATTTTAAGTTTAATTACTACTCGATGGTACTCGCGAGCACATAAGTTACAACACATAAGCACATAAAGTCTTTTATTATTATCTTCAATGAATTTCCTTAATTCATTCCTTAGAACTCGATAAGAGTTTTATCACCACTATGTTTTTGACCTCCTATAAGGTTATAACCTAAAGTTTCCCCACCTAAGGTTCATAACCTAAAGCTTTGATACCAACCTGTGACACCCCCAAATCTTGGTACTTCAATTCCACAGATTTAGTGTTCACTATTCTTTTCATTCATGTCTAACTACCCATAAATAAACATAATCAAATTAAACTGAATAAACCATCTTCCCACAATAGGGGTTACAACCTTAATCTCTTAAGCAAATAAATCCCAGATCATCTAACCTTTATTACAACAATGCGGAAATTAAACATAATATTAAATAAATCTGATCACATAAATTTCATAACAATAATAGTTTGCGAACTACTTCTGCATCTTGCCATTGCCCTTACTAGTGGACGGCTCATCTGGCTTCTCAGTCTTAGCTGCAATATTTTATGCAAGGGTGAGCAAACAATTGCCCACAAGTATAATAACGATAACAATAAAGAAATCAAAGTAGATTTTAATTGAGGTGTAACAGCTTTTCTGAAATCAATCAATAATAATCAAAAGTCTGAAAGCTCAACAGATAGCTTGGCTCAAGAATTGAATATAGATTTCAAGATTAAAAATGAATCTGAGGGCCATAAGACCTTGACCTATGTCCTAGGTTAACAAGTATCTCTACTGTAACCTTTAACAGTCTTATGGACTATGGACTATCCGTCTCGTACTCCGGGGGATCAGCCCTTTGTACAATGTATTGTGCACAAATATTTTAATGCTATTGCGTAGTGTAATCCCCTATATTAGGGTTGTTCATCTCAGTTTTACCATTAGAGTCCGTACCAAATGAAGTTTAGTTTAGAATAGCTTCAACAGAAATTCTAGAATTTAGAATGATCATCAACTACGGGCTAGTCGATACAAAAGGGTTCACTAGCCATATACAGTCTGATTACAATAACAATACAATCATTGTAAAATGGGACTACAACAATAGTAGAATACAAGGTTTACAAACGAATATATTGGAATAATGCATTTGAAAACTTATAAAATCCAATCAACATATAAGCGTTGAATAGTATGGAGAACCTTGCTTGAATAAGAATAATAGCTAAGGTTAAAGAACTTGCTCAATGAAAAGTAGAGTTTAGAAACTTGCCTCGTGCGTAATCTACACAATCACAACTTACATTCACCAAACGACCTACATTTCATTATGATCATAATGTAGATTAGTGATATTACAACTATGATCAACAATTTCACTTTTCATTTTAGTACAATTAAGCAACTTAGTTCATGCTCTGAACTTTCTAACTAACCACATAACACGAATCAGAAATCTCTACAAATATATAACACAAGACCTATCATATGAATCACATCCCAATCCTTACAAACACCAAGTTTCAGATTTTTTTATAACTTATTGATTTATAACTAATAATCATCATATGAGCAACTACATTATGATATTAAATCTTATAACATGTTTTACGATCCTCTTCATACATTAAAATAGGCTAACTTATCATTACCCAAGCTATGCATGTAAAAACTCATCACTGGGTCTGCTCTGGTACTGGCGCGGCCACGCCATTTTTACTCTTGGAACCAGCGCGGCTGCGCTGCACACATACATGGACTGATCTGCTATCGGCGCGGCCGCGCTACTTATACTCTAGAAACTAGCGCGGCCGCGCTGCGACGCAGACTCAGTTGCTGCAGCGCGAATAGACTCTGTTTCTAACCAATTTCACATCTTACACTTTTAAACACCAAAATAGTTATTCACTGATGTTATAAACTCAAAAGACTCAGTAATAAACAACTACAGAACCATTCCAACATCTCAGAATCATCAAATAACCAAATTAAGAGATTAAATTCCACTGTTCTTACTCTTTTCCAAACTTTTGACATATTAACAAAATTAATCACCATGAATTCGTTTCTTAACCAATTTAATCCATTCCACTTGCATTCCTTTCATTTCTTAACTAATTAACATAATCCACCATCCATTTACAGTTTAATATCCGAATTCAACATCAAATTTTTATACATATAAAGCATACTCGTATTATATATATATTTTTACTGTAAGAACAAAGCTCCATATAGAAACATGATTTCATGGATTAACTTAATTAAAACTGATTATAAGCATCATGTAATGATTAATATATATTAGCCAGCATATTTAAACAATCAATTTAACAATTTTAGTTCATCTAAATCATTTACAGAGGATAAAAATATGCTTTTCAATAAAAACAATGAAGAATAATACAAACAACTTAAAAGTTGAATTACTACCTTCAATCTTTTGTTTTAGCCAACAAAGATGACAGAACCTTTATGATTTCTCCAATTCACAACAAGCTTTCTCTTTTCTCTTTTCTCTCTCTTTTTCTCTCTTCTCAGCTCTCAGACTCTATAACACTCTTTCTCAAATAAACTGACCAAGGCTTTTTAATAAAATAAAAACTGACAACTTAACGTATTTTGTTTTCAATTGACAGTTACAATAATTCAAAAACCTTAGGGCTATGTTTTGCAAAACACTAATAAACAAACTATTTTTACTAACCAAGGGTCACAAGACCTTGTTTGGTTAACTAACATAAAATCCATTTTTCATTATTCTAATAATCCTTTTATAATAAGGTTCAATTGTCACACATACTTTAATTTAAACTTACTAATAAATAAATTCAATTAAATCTTACTAATTAAATTATAATTACTATTTGGTCAACAATAATATTACCAAATAAATCAGTTTATTCAAATAAAATATTTATTCAAATAAATCAATATTCATCTAATTTAATTATTAAATTAAATTATAATAAACACCACCAAAACAATAATATTATCAAATAAATCAGTTTATTCAAATAAAATATTTATTCAAATAAATCAGTATTCATCTAATTTAATTATTAAATTAAATTAGAATAAACACTACCAAATCACATTTAACATATTTATACTAAAATAAATTACTCCACAATAATTCCATCAATTATTTATTTTACTCAATAAATAAATTATAAAAATATTTATTTAACTCAATAAATATTTTATTTATTCACAAAAATCACATTCGTTACAAAATGACATTACCAAAAACTCGTAGTGACCATAATGAGTTCTGAACGCCGTCTTTGGAACATCCTCCCTTCTCACCTTCAGCTGATGGTAACCACTTCTTAAGTCTATCTTTGAAAAATGCGTAGCACCCTTCAGTTGATCGAATAGATCGTCAATTCTCGGTAACGGGTATTTATTCTTGATTGTAACCTTGTTCAATTCACGATACTCTATGCATAGACGCATCGACCATCTTTCTTCTTGACAAACAACACCGGCGCTCCCCACGGTAAAACACTCGGTTGAATGTACTTCTTATCTAGTAGTTCCTGCAGTTGTACCATCAACTCCTTCATCTCCACTGGAGCCATTCGGTACGGAGCTTTCGATATAGGCACAGTCCCGGGCACTAAATCGATAACGAACTCAATTTCTTTATTTGGAGGTAATCCCGGCAAATCATCCGGAAAAACATCCACAAAATCTCTTACCACTGGTATTTCTTCCAATTTTGCACCGGTCTTTCGAGTATCTACCACATGAGCTAAATACCCTACACATCCTTGCTTTAGTAACTTCTTAGCCTGCATAATCGTCAGACCAGTCATTTCCCTTGGCGATTTACTACCGTAGACGGAGTCTTAAGGTTTACACACTTCTTTTGGCAATCTATAATCGCCCCATAGTTATACAACCAATCCATCCCTAAAATAACGTCAAATTCCCCAAGTTTTATCGGAATAAGATCTACAGTCATCATATGACCGTGAATATCCACCTCGTAATTTTTGTACACATACCTAACTGGTACTACTTCCCTATTGGCAATCTCTATGCTTAAGGGAAAGTCTAACTCTTCTCGGGGTAACTCCAATTTCTCAGCAAAATCAACAGAAATGAAAGAATAAGTTGCACCCAAATCAAAAAGTATGTATGCACCCAAATTATTTACTGGTACGATACCTGCCACCACCTCCTTGGATTGAATCGCATCCTGGACCGTCATATTAAAAGTGCGAGCAGTCGGGCGATTTGTTGTAGTTGGCCCAGAAATAGTTAATGCACCTCCACTATTGTTTCCTTTGCCTCCACTTCCTGCACTAGCAGCCTTCCTTGGACAATCACGAGCAAGATGGTCTTTTGATCTGTATAAGAAACAGGCGCCCTTCTTTGGAGCAGTGCAGTTCGAAGCAATGTGGCCCTCTTACCCACAGTTGTAACAAACTCTCTTCCCTTTCAAACATACGCTCGCGTGGTTCTTACCACAAGTTGCACAAGCCTTGGTTTTCTTCTTCTGGTTACTCTGCTGACTTCTAATAGAACCACCATCGTTCCATTTCTGTTTTTGGTTTCCTCCTCCGTTGCTATCACTCGGCTTATTCTCAGTCTCATTCCTCTTCTTTTTCTGCTCCTGATTGTATTCATTCAGCGAATCACTTCCTCCCTCAGCTATTATTGCTTTCTCTAACACCACCGAAAATGTGTTGAGTTGAAACATAGAAACCCTACTATAAAGCCAAGGCTTCAATCCTTACTCAAATTGTTTAGCCTTTCTCTCATCCGTATTAACTTGGTATGGCACAAACCTCGCTAATTCATTGAATCTCGCTGCGTATTCTGGCACTGTCATCGCTCCTTGCTTAAGTTCGAGAAACTAAACCTCCATCTGGTTCTACAAACTAGCCGAGAAATATATTTCAAAGAACATCTCCTTAAACCGATCCCACGGTATGACACCTTCTCCTGCTCTCGTCTTGTTGGCTTGCCACCAGTAAATGGCTTCCGATTTTAACATGAAAGTTGCAAAGGTAGTCTTCTGGTCATTCCCAACCCTAATGACATCAAAAAATTTTTCCATTTCCATTACCCGGGTTTAGGCTTCTATCGAATTCATCATTCCTTTAAACTCAGGGGGACCAATGGCCTTAAAGTCCTTAAAGGTCGTAGCTTGAGCTTGCGGTTGATTCGCAAAAGCTCCTGTCAAAAGGTTCACTAGTTGCTGCACTGGGTTAGCATCGGGTGGATTATTGTTATTGTTGTTAGTAGACCCCTCAGGGGGTGGTTGTTGATGGGGTTGTCCAACTCTTCTTGGCGGCATAATTCTGTTTAAGACAATGCTTTTTAGACAATTGCTAAACTTCTTAAGTACTTATGACATAATTAAAAAAAACTTAACTTAAATATTCAAAAGTTGAAACTTAACACGTATCATTCTCAATAAACTTCTTTTATTTATTTATTCTTAAACTCAAAAGATAGCATTTTACTATTTACATCATCTTTCTAAAAAAAACAACTTCAGGATTTCATCATTAACGTCTTATCCCATTATTTATATAAGCTGGAATTTACACTTCATAAACTTAAAACACTTATCATAATATTATTTCCCTAACAACTTAAGAAGACAATCCTCGGCGCACGGCCTCCTCATATTATTGCTCCATGATGCGAACCATAGTTCGACGATCCACAAACCACAGATGATCCTCTAACTGAGTTCGGTAATAGTAAACCCGGTCTTGAGCCCTATCCATCGACGTGTGGAAAATATACTCCATGTCATCGATCTTGAACTTCTTTGCGCGAACCTCTCCTTCAGCACAATCCGAGCATTAAGAAACCCTAATGTGAGCATCTTCAGCCCTAATATCCTTAGCAGTTTCCTCCTTCAAAGCTTCTTTCAACTCCTCCATCACAATCTTCAATTGCCCATTCTCAGTCTTTAGTTCATCATTCTTAGTTTTTAGTTCTCTATTTTCAGTCTTCACTACCACATTTTCTATCTTTTATCTTCACCTTCTCATTCTCTTCCAACAGCTGCTCCTGTTGACCCTCCGAGTGAACCAATTTCCATTCTACATTTCCAAACGTACTTCTAAATCGTAGATCTCTTCATCCTTCTCTTCGATAGTAACTCGGCGTGTCTCTGACATTTCTCCAAAACTCTGAGTTGTTCCCGAAGTTCTATATTCTCATCGTATATTTGCTCGTACATCAGCTCCTCGGGATCCTCCTCATCTTCCTCCTCCTCCTGAACAGTCTCCAGCCTCTGCCCAGGTGTTACCACAGTCACCAACTGTGCGCTATCAACATGAACATCTCTGGCCTCCTCCTCTCCAGGCACTGGGATATTCTCCCTTAGTACTGGGATCTCCTCGACTCTAAATTGACTGGTTTGTCCAAAATATTTTAATCACTTAATCGATACTACTCGCTAGCTTATTGGATATTAAGCACATAAGCACATAGAGTGTTTTCTTATCTTTAATGAATTCCTTAATTCATTCCTTAATTCCCGTTAGGAGTTGATCACCACTATCTTTGTGATTTCCTAAAAGGCTAATTCCTAAGGTTTTCCCCACCTAAGGTTCTTAAACCTGTGGCTTTGATACCAACCTGTGATACCCTCAAATCCGGGTTACCTCAAACCACTATCCATACATAACAACTAACTAACCATAAATAAAAGAATTTAAGTAAAGCAATCCGAGTAATTAAAACATCTCCCATAAAAGGGTTACATAGCTTTTTAAAATAAGTCCCATGTGTTCTATCCTTTATTACATCTTTAAAATGCGGAAAAAATAAATAACTAATAAGTCTTACTTTCGCAACCACATAAATAAAGGTAAACAAGTCTTCATATAATAGCAAATCATCGTCAATTGTTCATTTTTCCTTTTCCTTTGCTAGTAGACGGCCCATCCGTCCTCTCAGCTTTAGCTGCACGGGTTTAGTATACAAGGGTGAGCAAAACAAATGCCCACCGGGATAATAATGAACATTTACAACAATAAACTTATTTGTATGGTGTAATTTCTCTGTTGATAATAATCAAGAATAGAAACATCTGAAAGCTCAATAGAATGAAATAAAACATCAAGATATACTGAGGGTCGCAAGACCACGAACCATGTCCTAGGAAAATAGGTAAGTTGTCATAACCTTTAACAGTTTACTAAACTATAAATGGACTAACCATCTCGTACTCAGGTTGATCGGCCCGTTGTACAATGTATTGTGCACAACCATTCAGTGCTTTCGCGTAAGTACTTCCCCTATACTAGGGTTGTTCTTCTCAGTTTTGTCTTTCGAGTCCGTACCAAAGAAAGTTTGATTTTGGATTAATTTAACGATAACTGCTCTGGAATTCAAAACATACATCAACTATGGACTAGTCGAATCAATAAGTATTCACTAGTCATTCAAGAGTTTAGTTCAACAAAATAAGATTTAAACAACGTAAGTTATGATCAAAGATCAACAACAACGATATACGATGATATAGATATTGTATATCCAAGGTATTAGAATAATGATTTCAAATAACTTGAGCTTTGAACAACGAGAATCCAAAAGTCAAAAGTTTATGTTATAATAAGTGAGATATACAATGATAACTTGTTAATTGAAAGAATAGGATTTAGAAACTTGCGTATTTGTAGATAAGATATGAATAAAGAACTTGTGTTAAGTAGGTTTAGGGTTAGAAACTTGTTTAACATAAAAGAGTTAAGGGTAAGAAACTTGCCTCGTGCGTAGTTTTCTTAATTACAAATCACGTACATTAAACAACCCACACATTCCGTTTATATAGCAATAACAATGATTAGTTGTAATATTCACGCACATTAACACTTCAAGATTAACACTCATCCATCCTCATCTTAATATCTCAATTATTTTCTGATTATTAATCTCACTTCAGAAGTTACAAGCTTAGTTATAACAATATCACACTTAAGAATTCCTAAAACTTAACGTTAAGTTAAGGTACATCAACTTTATATTTTATAATCACCAAGTATATGTTTACCATCCATCACAGTACAGTATCTTAGTATTCATTTAATTCATTAGTCTAAGCTTTAAACATGCATAGGATAACATACATGACCGAAAAGAAAAAGAAAAAAAATGTCACTTTCTGCATCTCCCGCCGGGGCGGGAGTTTCCTTCACAAAATACCCCGTCGAGGCGGTAAACCTAGTGCAATAAGCCTGTCGGGGCGGGGACACCGCCAGGGCGGTAAACTTAGTGTAATGAGCCCGCCGGGGCAGTAAACTTGAATCCCAGATTCTGTAGTCCGTGAACTGCAGAATGCTCAAGCCCAAAAACACGAATTTTTAGCATCAAACACCAATTCCAAGCATACTCAATTATCATAAACCTCTTAGAAACATTACTAAGCGTTCATATACCAATTCTAACAACCTAAAACAAACAAAACAACAAAACCCAAAGGATTTAAAACCAATTTTTTCTATTTTTCTAAAAACTCATACATTTAGTGAAACAACTCACCATTTACTCAATTTTCAACCAAATTAATCCACAGCACTTACATTGTTTTCATTTTTTAACATAATATCATAAACAACTCTCAATTTGCAGTTTAATACATGATTAAATCATCAATTTTTTATTATAAAACCACTATAACATATATATTCCTCAAGAACAAAAATTCCCCATTTAAAACTTGTTTTATAACAATCTAATTTCTGAAAATCATTTGTAACTTACATACAACGAATTATAAACACCTTCCAATATATATATAACAATCATTCACAAATTCATCAATTAAAACTCTAATTTTTACAAAACTCAAGAACACAAAGATTAAGAGCAAAAGGGTTAAATTATTACCTTAAATCCTTGTTTATGCTTGTGTAGATGATGAGAAGATGATGAGAATTGCTCTAAAAACCCCTCTTGATTCACAGAACCTCCAATTCCTTTCAATTTTTCTAGAACTTTCTCTTCCAACCTCTCTGTATTTTCTTCTTCTTAGTCTAAGGTAACTTATACGTAAAAATAAAAATCGACCCAACATAATGCGTATTATTTAGTTTGTCAGTTAAAAAAATAAAAGGTTTTGTCAGCTTAATAAACCAAAGGCCACACGGCCATGTGTGGTAAAGCTAATTTAATCACCTACTAAGTTATTTTTATATTCTCTTATTATATAATCACATGTCACACTTACTTTTATTAAATAATTCAACTAACATAACACATTAATTTAACAAATAAATTACTATTCCAATTTAATAAATCATCACCTTTCTAATTTAATTATTAAATTAAACTAGAATATTAGCACTATAATTACCAACAACTCTTCTAATTTAATTAACTCATTTAGTTAAAAAAAATACCAACATAAATTTAATTAAAACACATCTAAATAAAACAATTCTATCACTTGTTAATTTAAACCAATAAAATCAATTAAAAATATTTATTCAACTTCAAAGCATATTTTCAAATAATACAAAATTCCAGATTATTACATGGACTTGCCCGTAGGCCTAAACAATAAGTTCCTACAACTAATGCAGCAACTGTTACTCCATTTCTCACTCGTAGGATGACTTCATCCTTGTTCAGCTTTCTACTTCTGCTTAGTCCCTGCATATTGTTACATATGTGAGAACCAAAGCCGATATCCAATACCTAAGTAGAATTTTGACTTTCAAAAAAATTAATTTCAATCATGAACAAACCTAGATCGGAAGTCAAAGTTTCTCCAAGCTTCTTTTGGTCCACAAGATACTCCTTGCAGTTCCTCTTCCAGTGTTCCAGTTTATTGCAATGATAACAAATTCCTTTACTATCAGGATCAGCTTTCTTTTTATCCTTTCCTTTCGCCTTACCCTTAGCCTTCTTCTTTTTCTTCTTTTCAGAAGATACCTTGGGCCTCTTCCTTTTCTTGGAAGAATCATCCACTAGTAAGACTTGGTTCTTGTTAGATGAGAAGTGACCTTCAACAGTTTTCAGTATGTTAAGTAAATCAGGCAAGCTGACGTCCAACTTATTCATGTGAAAATTCACAACAAATTGTGAAAAGGTGTCCAAGAGTGACTGTAAGATCAAATCTTGACTTAACTCCCCATCCATTATGAACCCTAGTTGTCCAAGTTGTTCAATCAGATTGATCATCTTTAGGACATGAGTCTCAACAGTAGTGCCCTCGGTCATTCGAGATCGGAAGAGCTCCTTAGATATCTGATATCTAGCAGTCCTACTTTGCTCACCGTACAACTCCTTGAGGTGCAACAATATAGTAGGAGCATCCATAGTTTCATGCTGACGCTGAAGCTCATTACTCATGGATGCAAGCATGATGTATTAAGCCAAGATTGCATCATTTTGCCACTTTTTGAAAGTAGCAATTTCTTTCTCAGAGGCTATTTCTGCAACATTTGCAGGGACTGGCGAATTTAGGACATAAGAAATCTTTTCAGCAGTGAGAACAATTCTCAGATTCCTTAACCAGTCTATATAATTCGGTCCGGTCAGTTTGTTAGTATCAAGTATGCTAACACAGTGATAGTGAGTTTGACATTTTTAAATTTTGCATGTGAAATATATAACAGTTTAGCATACATTCATTTTATTAATTATCAAAATAAATTAGGTCTTTATTTAAATTGGTATCTCCCACTATTTTCATCAAACTATATTACCCTCAATATATAGTTCGGCAAATCTAATTAAAGATTTTCTAGGAGAATAAGGATCCTATTTCAAATGTATATAGCCTTGTGTGACACAACAAACGATATATAAATAAATAGGTAGACAACTATTGTCAATTACATCACTATATAACTCCTTGTATTTTGCCTCTTAGATTATTTTGATCAAGTTATGACATATCCGAATCAAAATTATTCAAGTTAAGTCCAACCTAGCACTATCATATATGTGAAGAGAAAAATATCGTCCTTGTGTGACACAACAAAACAGTAATGTTCAATTCCTTAATAAGCATCAAATGTGATAAGGCAACATCTTAAATATTAATACTTGCCTTGTGTGACACAACAAACTCATATTAAATATTTAATACCCTATCACTTTACCATGCTAGAAGGCGACGTTCGATATTCCAAATATCTTTGAACGTTTAGGACTTAATATGATTTCTTTGAGGGGTTTGTTATTATTAGTCTCATCTTGATTAGCGCGCATACACATATATATATAAAATACGCGTCATATTATTTAACATGCGAAGCATGTTGGATAATATATAATATATACATAGTTAGCATGCACATATAGAATACTATATTCTACCCGGATTGATTATGGACTTTTACTCTAGTTTAGTTCACTAGAGCCACTAAGTAAACCAAAAGGTCAAACCTAGGGTGCAAAAATTAAATTTAAGTATAACTATTATATTTAAATCCCGGGCTCCATTACGAACGGGCCTTCAAGCGCTTCTTGCTCGTTTGTCTCCAATTCTTCAAAATAATTCTAACTAGTCCTATTATATAAACTATTTACAATAAATAGAAACCTTGATCAGAAATCAAGGGGAAGTACATAGGAGGAAGATAGAATTTACATCAAGAAAATTAAAGAAGACGAGGTACGCAGACCCCATTTATAAAAAACTCATTAATTCAAGCATTCTTTAAAATAAATCCAATTACACATTGGTCAATAGTCCATAATCAATCCCTATTTATTATCATATTTCTCTATATACATCAATAAATAACATTCATTTCATGAATAACAAAACCATTCTATATATGCATTGATATCATTTAATGGGCAAAAAGTTTGCTAATATTTAGTTTTGAAACAAAATAAACTCTTTTATTTTAATCAAAAACCAAATCAAAATTAAAATCCTTTAATTTTAACAACCTGGAATCCTATTCCAGATAAAATAAACATCTTTATTTTAAATTTTTATCAATTAAATAAACCATTTATGTTAATTGAAAAAAAAAAATCAGTTCCTGGGGTGTGGCGCGGCCGCGCCCAGAATGAACTGGGATGCGGCGCGGCCGCGCTGCAAGGCCAAAGACGAGATCCTGGGTTAGGGCGCGGCCGCGCCGCGACGCAGAATCAGAAAATTTTTTCCAGCCCATAAAATCCGATCGAATCGCATATCAATTCATACATGGAATCATCAAAATCAATAATTAACACAAGGATTGGCTCTAATACCACTGTTAGGTTTATATATTACGCAAGCATGCAATCAAATTACATAAATAGAGCGGAAGTGCGATAAAACGGATTTTAAAATTTTTCACACAAACCATCACCATGATCTTTCCTTGTGTTGAATTATTAATTAACGAAAGAGATAAAGATAGAGAATTATACCCTCATGAATTAAAACTTCCTCGGGTACAAGTCCACCTCCAATTCCTTTACGTTCTCCTTGAATTCCACCAATTAAATTCCTTCCTTTGATCAACGTTAGCCACCCAAGTGTTTAGCCTCTAGAGGTGATCCACCAAGAAATAATATTTGTTCAAGAAAATTGGTGTTGGCAAAACTCTAGTTTCTATCTTAATAGAAATTGTAAGTACTCTCCATAATTCTAATGGAAGTGTGTATAACCCTAATCTATAATAAGACTTCTCATATTTATAGATGTAGGAAAACCCTCACCTAAACTATTTAGGATTAGGGTTTCTATTCTAATTAAACTCCTTTAATTAAATTAAACTCCTAATCTAATTAGGAATTCATGAGAGAGTACTTTTATTAATTAATTCTCAATCCCTATTAGAAATTAAATAATAGTAATTGTAATAATAATAATAATAATAATAATAATAAGACTCCTCTTATTAATTTATATTTAATATTTTCAAAATAGTAAATAATAAATATTAAGCTATTTAATTTATTCTATCTTCATAGATTAAATTAAATACACTTAACTTATTATTACAATTATGTCATTTACTTCTTAAACAAATATTTTTCTTTTGCGGTGCGACCCTTTAGGTTCTCCATATTAAACTGGTTGTGAATAAATCGATTAGAACAATTCTAATCTTATTTAAATAAATAAATTAAACTATTTAATTTATTTAAATAAATAACATTTATTCTACAATAAGGGTAAACCCCCTTAGCGATCAACGACTTTTCAGATAATATAGATTTCAACATTAATCACAAAAGAACCTTTCAGTGAATAGTTACCGTACAATTTAATTCTTTTACCATACAATATTCCAATTAAATATAAGACATAGAATTACTGTTAAGTCTTATTTTATTTAATTATATGTATTTCGATTCTCAAATGCACAACTCTAAATAATGCAAATTAGAAACTCCTTTCTAATTTCATTCTGCCTTGGCCAAGGACTACTGAGTTGTCATTTATCGAATCACATAGGACATTCACATCTTTTACTAAATGTGGTAGATTCTTTGTTGATCATTCACCTATCTCCATGTACAACTTATTATACCCAATCATACCCTTTGATATACCCTAAAGGTCTTAAGGAACATGTCAAAGTATACCTCATCATACACAAGATACTTAAAACTAGTATGCACACAAGCCAATCATATTTGATATGATGTAGCATATACTTTGTAATCTTATTCATTTATTAATAAAAGAATTGATTTTCTTAAAAGGCATTTTATATTATCTACATAGTGTTGTTATATTAAATGTGATAAACCCATAGTTTTGAGCAATGCTTTTAAAATCATGATGGTGATCATGCTAATGAGATCTAAATTCTAGATAGCTCACAAACTAAAATTGTTCCTAATCGTTGGATTACTAAAAAGGGAATTAGTGAATCCGGATAGATTAATACATACGTTGCTTGCTCTTAAGAAGAGGATAATTGATCTCATAATCATTTGTGTGGAGACACTAAAGCAAGTATGTAGGTGATTATTGGAGAATAAGTTCATTGAAAGTGACTCGTTAAGGAATACCTAATACAGTTTTACTCGCCTGTCAATAGGAATTCCTATAGTGATAGTAGTACAAGTGATCCTTGGACTTGAGATCATCATAGTATCTTGTGTATGATGAGTTATGCATTGAAATGTCCCTTAAGACCTTTAGGGTATATCAAAGGGTATGATTGGGTATAATAAGTTGTACATGGAGATAGGTGAATGATCAACAAAGAATCTACCACGTCTAGTAAAAGATATGAATGTCCTATGTGATTCGATAAATGAAAACTCAGTAGTCCTTGGCCAAGGCAGAATGAAATTAGAAAGGAGTTTCTAATTTGCATTATTTAGAGTTGTGCATTTGAGAATCGAAATACATATAATTAAATAAAATAAGACTTGACAGTAATTCTATGTCTTATATTTAATTGGGACATTATATGGTAGAAGGATTGAATTGTACGTTAACTATGCACTGAAAGGTTCTTTTGTGATTAATGTTGAAATCTATATTATCTAGAAAGTTGTTGATCGCTAAGGGGGCTTACCCTTATTGTAGAATAAATATTATTTATTTAAATAAATTAAATAGTTTAATTTATTTATTTAAATAAGATTAGAATTGTTCTAATTGATTTATTCACAACCGGTTTAATATGGAGAACCTAAAGGGTCACACCGCAAAAAGGAAAAATATTTATTTAAGAAGTAAATGGCATAATTGTAATAATAAGTTAAGTGTATTTAATTTAATTTATGGAGATAGAATAAATTAAATAGTTTAATATTTACTATTTAATATTTTGAAAATATTAAATATAAATTAATAAGAGGAGTCTTATTATTATTATTAAAATTACTATTATTTAATTCCTAATAGGGTATTGGGAATTAATTAATAGAAGTACTCTCCCATGAATTCCTAATTGGATTAGGAGTATAATTAATTAAATGAGTTTAATTATAATAGAAACCCTAATCCTAAATAGTTTAGGGAAATGTTATTCCTACATCTATAAATAAGAGGAGTCTTATCATAGTTTAGGGTTACACACTCTTGCATTAGATTGTGGAGAGTATTTACAATTTCTATAGAGATAGAAACTAGGGTTTTGCCAACACTCATCTTCTTGAATAACTATTCTTCCTTTGTGGATCACCTCTAGAGGTCAAACACTTGGGTGGCTAACGTTGATCAAGCAAAGGAATTTAGTCGGTGGAATTTAAGGAGAACGCGAAGGAATTGTAGGTGAACTTGTACCCGAGGAAGCACGGTTCTACGAGGGTATAATTTTTATCTCTATCTCTTTCGTTTATATCGTTAATTGAGCACATAGATTGATCATGGTGATGGTTTGTATAAATTTTTTTAAAATCTGATTTTATCGCGCTTCCGCTTTATTTATGTAATTTGATTGCATGTTCGCGTCATATACAAACCTAACAGTGGTATTAGAGCCTAATCTTGTGCTAATTATCGATTTTGATGATTCCATATGTGTATGGTATGCGATTGGATCAAAATTTTTGGGCAGAATCTGTTTTTTCTGAATCTGCTACGCGGCGCAGCTGCGCCGTTTCCAGTTCATTCTGGAGCGCAGTTGTGCCCAAACCCAGAAAGTTGTTTCTGGGGTTCAGCGCAGCTACGCCGTTTCCCAGTTCATTCTGGGCGCAGCTGCGCCGGACAGCAGAATCCGAAAAATAATTTTTCCTTCAATTAAAATAAATGGTTTATTTAATTGATATAAGTTTAAAATAAAGATGTTTATTTTATCTGAAATAGGATTTCAGATTGCTAAAATTAAAGGAGTTTAATTTAGATTTGGTTTTTGATTAAAATAAAAGAGTTTATTTTGTTTCAAAACTAAATATTAGGAAAACTTTTGCCCATTAATTGATATCAATGCATATATAGAATGGTTTTATTATTCATGGGATGAATGTTATTTATTGATACATATAGAGATATGTATGATAATAAATAGGGATTGATTATGGACTATGGACTATTGACCAATGTCTGATTGGAATTATTTTAGAGGATGCTTGAATATATGGATTTTTATAAATGAGGTCTGCGTACCTCGTCTTTTCTAATTTTTCTTAATGTAAAATTCTATCTCCCTCCTATGTACTTCCCCTTGACTGCTGATCAAGGTTTCTATTTATTGTAAATAGTTTTTGTAATAGGACTAGTTAGAATTAATTTTGAAGAATTGGAGACAAAAGAGCAAGGAGCGCATGAAGACCCGTTTGTAATGATGCCCGGATTTAAATGTAATAGTTATATTTAAATTTTATTCTTGCACCTTAGGTTTGACCTTTTGGTTCACTTGGTGGCTCTAGTGAACCAAACTAGAATAAAAGTCCATAATCAATCCGGGTAGAATATAGTATTCTATATGTGCATGCTTACTATATATATATTATATATTATCCAACATGCTTCGCATGTTAAATAATATGACGCGAATTTTATATATATATGTGCATGCGCGCTAAACAAGATGAGACTAATAATAATAAACCCCTCAAAGAAATCATATTAAGTCCTAAGCGTTCAAAGATATTAGGAATATCGAACGTCGCCTTCTAGTATGGTAAAATAATAGAGTATTAAATATTTAATATGAGTTTGTTGTGCACACATAAGGCAAGTATTAAATATTTAAAATGTTGTTTTATCACATTTGATGCTTATTAAGGAATTGAACATTACTGCTTTGTTGTGCACACACAAGGGCGGTCTTTTTCTCTTCACATATATGGAAGTGCTAGGTTGGACTTAACTTAGATTATTTTTGTTCGGATGTGCACACACTTGACCATTATAATCTAAGAGGCAAAATACAAGGAGTTACATAGTGATGTAATTGACAATAATTGTCTACCTATTTATTTATATATAGTTTGTTATGCACACACAAGGCTATATACATTTGAAATGGGATCCTTAATCTCACTAGCAAATCTTTAATTAGAATTGCTGAACTATATATTGAGGGTAATATAGTTTGATGAAAAAGTGAGAAATACCAATTTAAAAATAAAGACCTAATTTATTTTGGTAATTAATTAAATGAATGTATGCTAAAATATTGTCTATTTCACATGCAGAATTTAAAAATGTCAAACTCACTATCACTGCGTAGCATACTTGATGCTAACAAACTGACCGGACCGAATTACACGAACTGGTTAAGGAATCTGAGAATTGTTCTCACTGCTGAAAAGATTTCTTATGTCCTAAATTCGCCAGTCCCTGCAAATGTTGCAGAAACAGCCTATGAGGAAGAGATTGCTACTTTCAGAAAGTGGCAAGATGATGCAATCTTGGCTCAATGCATCATGCTCGCATCCATGAGTAACGAGCTTCAGTGTCAGCATGAAACTATGGATGCTCCTACTGTATTGCTGCACCTCAAAGAGTTATATGGTGAGCAAAGTAGGACTGCTAGATATCAGATATCTAAGGAGCTCTTCCGATCTCGTATGACCGAGGGCACTGTTGTTGAGACTCATGTCCTTAAGATGATCAATCTGATTGAATAACTTGGATAACTTGGGTTCGTGATGGATGGGGAGTTAAGCCAAGATTTGATCTTGCAGTCACTCCCGGACACCTTCTCACAATTTGTTATGAATTTTCACATGAATAAGTTGGACGTCAGCTTGCTTGAGTTACTTAACATGTTAAAAACTGTTGAAGGTCACTTCTCATCCAACAAGAACCAAGTCTTACTAGTGGATGATTCTTCCAATAAAAGGAAGAGGCCCAAGGTATCTTCTAAAAAGAAGAAAAACAAGAAGGCTAAGGGCAAGGCGAAGAGAAAGGATAAAAATAAACCTAATCCAGATAGCAAAGGAATTTGCTACCATTGCAATAAGCTAGGACACTGGAAGAGGAACTGCAAGGAGTATCTTGCGGACCAAAAGAAGCTTGGAGAAGCTTCGACTTCCGATCTAGGTTTGTTCATGATTGAAATTAATTTTTCTGAAAGTCAAAATTCTACTTGGGTATTGGATACCGGCTGTAGTTCTCACATATGTAATAATATGCAGGGACTAAGCAGAAGTAGAAAGCTGAACAAGGATGAAGTCGTCCTACGAGTGGGAAATGGAGCAAAGGTTGCTGCATTAGCTGTAGGGACTTATTGTTTAGCACTGCCTTCGGGCAAGTTCATTAGTTTAAATAATTGTTATTATGTTCCAACACTCATTAAAACATTATTTCAATTTCTGTATTGGATATGGATGGTTTTGATATTATAATAAAGAACAACAGTTGTTCTATTTATAATAAAAATATTTTATATGGTGTTGGGAACCTACTGAATGGACTTTACATACTTGACTTGCATAAAAATATACTTCAAATTGAACAAACTAAGAAAAGAAAAAGAGATGATGTTAATTATACCTTTATGTGGCACTGTAGACTCAGTCATATCAATGAAACAAGATTATCCAAGTTGCATAAAGATGGGCTTTTAGAGTTATCTGATTACGAATCATATCCAACTTGTGAATCTTGTCTCATGGGTAAAATGACTAAATCTCCTTTTACTGGAAAAGGAGAAAGAGTTACAGAGTTGTTAGCGTTGGTACACACAGACGTATATGGACCTATGACAACGAATGCACGAGGAGGGTATTCTTATTTTATTACTTTCACTGATGATCATTCTAGATTTGGATATGTGTATTTAATGAAATACAAATCTGAATCGTTTGAAAAGTTTAAAGAATTCAGAAGTGAAGTAGAGAAGCAAACTGGTAAGAGTATTAAGATTCTTCAATCGGATCGAGGAGGTGAATACTTGACCAATGAGTTTCTAAGTTGTCTCAAAGAAAATGGTATAATCTCACAATAGACTCCACCAGGGACGCCATAGTTGAATGGTGTATCTGAAAGGAGAAATCGAACATTGTTGGACATGGTTCGTTCCATGATGAGTTATACCGACCTTCCAGTATCCTTCTGGGGTTATGCCCTAGAAACGGCTGCATACCTACTTAACAAGGTACCTACCAAATCCGTCCCAAAAACCCCATATGAGATATGGACAGGGAGAAAACCTAGTCTTAAGAATGTTAAGACTTAGGGTTGTCCAGCTTATGTTAAAAGGTTTGAGCATGATAAGCTGAAGACTAGATCCGACAAGTGTAGATTTGTGGAATATCCTAAAAAAAGTTTAGGATATTATTTCTATCATCCTACTGATCAAAAGGTGTTTGTAGCGAAATACGCTGCCATCTTGAAAAAGGAGTTTATCCTTGAAGGGGTCAGTGGGAGTAAGATATATCTTGAAGAAGTTCAAGAACCACAAAATACTACGGATCAATGTCAGGTACCTGACCAAGTAGAAGAACCTACTGTACCACTACCTATTCGTAAATCTGGAAGAGTACCGAAGATACCTGAAAGGTATGGATTCATCATAGAGGATCATGATGAGGTACGCATCATAGATGATGATGATCCATTGACTTACGAAGAGGCTATGAGTAGTGAAGACTCAGTGAAATGGCTAGAAGCCATGAAATCCGAGATGGACTCCATGTATGAAAACCAAGTATGGACTTTGGTTTCACCACCTGAGGGCATTAAGCCTATTGGGTGTAAATAGGTCTTTAAGAGAAAGACTGGAGCAGATGGCAAGGTAGAGACCTATAAGGCCCGACTGGTTGCAAAAAGGTTTCAAACAAAGACAAGGAGTTGACTATGATGAAACTTTCTCACCAGTAGCTATGCTCAAGTCCATTCGGATTTTGCTTGCAATTGCAACTTATTATGACTACGAAATCTGGCAAATGGGCGTGAAAACGGCATTCCTCAATGGAGAGCTTGAGGAGAATGTATATATGATATAGCCAGAGGGTTTTGTTTCAACGGTTGGAACAAACCAAGTCTGTAAGCTACAACGATCCATTTATGGATTGAAGCAAGCTTCTCGAAGGTGGAACATCCGTTTTGATGAGATAATCAAATGGTTTGATTTTATCAAAAATGAGGATGAACCTTGTGTGTACAAGAAGGTTAGTGGGAGCGCTGTTTCATTCCTTGTATTATATGTTGATGATATGTTACTGATAGGGAATGATGTTCCTATTGATGAGTGAGTTTTACACCTATGAATTAAGTACGTTTGGCTTGATAATTTATGAGTTCTTAAGTATTTTAAGTTAGGATTAGGTATTTATAGTGTTCTTATGTTATTTTGTAAGAAGAAACAAGGAAACGCAATTCGAACATCTTTTGGAGTACAACATACGAGCAAATGCGAGAAGGGAAGATTACAGAACTTTTAACATTAAATTAAATGTATGTTTTTGGTTTGGAACTTAGATTTTATTGTAGAGCTACTCCTTAACTTTCCGGAACATTTTGAATCGTCACAATCGGAGTTCGGATGAGAAAGTAATGATCATTTTACCAACGGACGTTGAACCTCAAAGTTTGGAATTTCCATTTGCATTGCACTCACTTCAAGCGCACTTTCGACTTTGATCCACTATGAATCTCTCAATTCTCAAAGAATAAAAGTTGTAGATCTCATCGAGAGCTTCGATTTGATAGGTGGCAGGCCCCGTAACTCCTCCCGGATCAAAAGTTATGACCATTTTACCAACAGATGTCCGAGCAGAATTTGGTCGGGCGCGGCCGCGCCGGTTCCTAGTGTATTTTGGGCGCGGTCGCGCTGGTCTGCAGAGTGAAAAACATGATTTTTGGCACTTGGGCGCGGCCGCGCTGCTTCCTAGGCCAAATATGGGCGCGGCCGCACTGGGTCGGGTTTTTAAAAAGCTTATTTTTGACCTGCATTGAATGGAACAAGGATTGTAACTTCTAATTAGTTTAAGACTTTAACTAGAACCTATAAATACATGATATGAAGCATAGAATAGGGGAGATCTTGCTACTTTTTGCTAACCCTAGTTTGGGAGAAAGAGAGGAAGGCTTGAAGCAATTACAAAAGTGCAAAGGATTCAATTAAGGAGCTGAAGAAGAGACTCAATGATTGCGTCTACAAATTCTATTCTCTTCTCTATCTCTTATTTTGTATTCTTGAATGCTTTATCAATTGTGGATTATGGATTTTAATTCAATCATGAACTAATATCTTTTTAAGATTACAATGGAACTCATTGCGTAACTTTTATTGATATGATTCCTTGTTAATTATTGTTGATTATTATCGGATTGACTATTATGATTTGTGATTAATTGCTTAATTGTTTGATCAACAATTACCGTGGTAATCTATATGAACTCGAGAGATGGATTATAGATTTAGACCTAATCATAATAGCATGTGATTGTGTTTTCTGCATGTCGTTGGAATTCATGATTTGTGTCTAGGATAGAGATATACCTATACGCCGCATGTAATCTGAAAGAGAGCCTGTGCTTTAAATCCTTTTTAATTGTAATTCACATAGAGATATAGTGAATTAGTTAACTAGGGTGTTCATCTTAATTCTATCTTTTGTGGATTTAAGTTGATTCGTTTATGATACATCGAGAGATGATTATAAATATTGATGAGTTCTTGATTAACAATCCGGAATAATTATTATAATTTAATAGGAAGTGTATTAATTCAAGTGAAACATTAAGGGAAATTGTAATCTTAAGCCTTTTTATCTGAATTCAGTTCTTGGTAGTTAGTAATTAGTTAGTTTAGTACTTTATTTTCAAAATTTAAAATCTTTTATCGAATTGTTTAAATAAAATTAATTTGATTATGAGTTAGTATTTGGTAATTATTAATAAATAATTCTCTGTGGGTTCGACACTCTCTTATCACTTTATTACTTGTTGATCGTGTACACTTGCACGTATTTATTGATTGCTAAATCGACAAACACCTATGCTACAGTCGATCAAAATTTGGTTATCTAAACACTTCTCCATAAAGGACTTGGGTGAGGCATCCTATATTTTGGGGATAAAGATCTATACAGATAGATCTAAAAGGATGCTGGGTTTGACCCAAGGAAAGTACATTGACTCGATGCTAAAGAAGTTTAGCATGGAAAATTCCAAGAGAGGTCTCATGCCGATGAGCCTTGGAATACATCTCTCTAAGAAACAGGCCCCAAAGACACCTGAGGAGAGAGACCGTATGAGTAAGATTCATTATGCTTCCGCAATAGGATCTATCATGTACGGTATGATATGTACTAGACCAGATGTCGCTCATGCACTTAGTGTAACGAGCAGATATTAGTCGAATCCGGGAGAAGAGCACTAGAAGGCAGTGAAAAACATCCTAAAGTACTTGAGAAGAACTAAGGATTTATTTCTTGTCTACGGTGGGTCTGAATTGAAACTAGAAGGGTATATAGACTCAAGTTTTCAAACGGACCAAGATGACAGTAAATCCGTTTCAGGGTATGTGTTTACCTTAAACGGTGGCGCGGTGAATTGAAAGAGTTCCAAGCAGCAAACAGTTGCTGATTCAGTGACAGAGGCAGAGTACATAGCTGCAAGTGAAGCTGCAAAGGAAGCTGTTTGGATGAAGAAGTTCATAACTGAACTTGGAGTGGTTCCTAGCATTAGAGGAGTAGTACCTTTATTCTGTGATAATAACGGAGCTGTTGCGCAGGTTAAGGAACCCAGGTCTCATCAGAAATCTATACATGTGTTGCGGCGGTTTCATTTGATTAGAGAGATCATTGAAAGAGGAGATGTCACCCTGGAGCGTGTGGACTCTCAAGACAACATTGCAGATCCATTTACTAAAGCTTTAACACAACAACAGTTTGATCGTCACTTAGAGAAGATGGGTATTAGATACCATGGCGATTGGCTTTAGTGCAAGTGGGAGATTGAAAGTAGTATGCACACAAGCCAATCATATTTGATATGATGTAGCATATACTTTGTAATCTAATTCATTTATTAATAAAAGAATTGATTTTCTTAAAAGGCATTTTATATTATCTACATAGTGTTGTTATATTAAATGTGATAAACCCATAGTTTTGAGCAATGCTTTTAAAATTATGATGGTGATCATGCTAATGAGATCTAAATTCTAGATAGCTCGCAAACTAAAATTGTTCCTAATCGTTGGATTACTAAAAAGGGGATTAGTGAATCCGGATAGATTAATACATACGTTGATTGCTCTTAAGAAGAGGATGATTGATCTCATAATCATTTGTGTGGAGACACTAAAGCAAGTATGTAGGTGCTTATTGGAGAATAAGTTCACTGAACGTGACTCGCTAACAAATACCTAATGGAGTTTTACTCGCCTGTCAATAGGAATTCCTATAGTGATAGTAGTACAAGTGATCCTTGGACTTGAGATCATCATAATATCTTGTGTATGATGAGTTATGCTTTGACATATCCCTTAAGACCTTTAGGTATATCAAAGGGTATGATTGGGTATAATAAGTTGTACATGGAGATAGGTGAATGATCAACAAAGAATCTACCACGTCTAGTAAAAGATGTGAATGTCCTATGTGATTCGATAAATGACAACTCAGTAGTCCTTGGCCAAGGTAGAATGAAATTAGAAAGGAGTTTCTAATTTGCATTATTTAGAGTTGTGCATTTGAGAATCAAAATACATATAATTAAATAAAATAAGACTTGACAGTAATTTCATGTCTTATATTTAATTGGGATATTGTATGGTAGAAGGATTGAATTGTACGGTAACTATACACTGAAAGGTTCTTTTGTGATTAATGTTGAAATCTATATTATCTGAAAAGTCGTTGATCACTAAGGGGGCTTATCTTTATTGTAGAATAAATATTATTTATTTAAATAAATTAAATAGTTTAATTTATTTATTTAAATAAGATTAGAATTGTTTTAGTTGATTTATTCACAACCGGTTTAATATGGAGAACCTAAAGGGTCACACCGCAAAAAGAAAAAATATTTATTTAAGAAGTAAATGGTATAATTGTAATAATAAGTTAAGTGTATTAAATTTAATCTATAGAGATAGAATAAATTAAATAGCTTAATATTTATTATTTAATATTTTGGAAATATTAAATATAAATTAATAAGAGGAGTCTTATTATTATTATTACTATTATTATTATTTAATTCTTAATAGGGAATAGGAATTAATTAATAGAAGTACTCTCCCATGAATTCCTAATTGGATTGTGAGCATAATTAATTAAATGAGTTTAATTATAATAAAAACCCTAATCCTAAATAATTTAGGGAAAGGTTATTCTTACATCTATAAATAAGAGGAGTCTTATCATAGATTAGGGTTACACACTCTTGCATTAGATTGTGGAGAGTACTTACAATTTCTATAGAGATAGAAACTAGGGTTTTGTCAACACCCATCTTCTTGAATAACTATTCTTCCTTGGTGGATCACCTCTAGAGGCCAAACACTTGGGTGGCTAACGTTGATCAAGCAAAGGAATTTAGTCGGTGGAATTCAAGGAGAACGCGAAGGAATTGGAGGTGAACTTGTATCCGAGGAAGCACGGTTCTACGAGGATATAATTTTTATCTCTATCTCTTTCGTTTATATCGTTAATTGAGCACATAGATTGATCATGGTGATGGTTTGTATAAATTTTTAAAAATCCGATTTTATCGCGCTTCCGCTTTATTTATGTAATTTGATTGCATGTTCGCGTCATATACAAACCTAACAATACTATGATGATCTCAAGTCCAAGGATCACTTATACTACTATCACTAGAGGAATTCCTATTGACAGACGAGTAAAACTAAATTAGGTATTCCTTAGCGAGCCATGTTCAGTGAACTTATTCTCCAATAAGCACCTACATACTCGCTTTAGTGTCTCCACAGAAATGATTATGAGATCAATCATTCTCTTGTTAAGACCAAGCAACATATGTACTAATCTATCCGGATTCACTAATCCCCTTTTTAGTAATCCAACGATTAAGAACGATTTTAGTTTTAAGCTATCTAGAATTTAGATCTCATTAGCATGATCATCATCATGATTCTAAAAACATTGCTTAAAACTATGAGTTTATCATATATTAAATAACAGCACCATGTAGATAAAGTAAAATACCTTTAATAATTTTATTAATAAATGAATAAGATTACAAAGTATATGTTACATCATATCAAATATGATTGGCTTGTGTGCATACTACTTTCAAAAAGTCTGAGGTCATATACATCTGGAAACATGGCCTGCGGTTTGACCAACCCACAATCTACAAGGTTTTGGCTTCGGCTCCACTTTGGAACCTTTCGTGGTTCGGGGACCTCTCGTACATCGGGGGTCCTCTTCGGGCTCGGATGGTACTTTGTGTTTGGCTTCGGAGAGTCAAAGGTTTAGGTCACACTGACCTAAGGGGCTCGGCTTCGGGTCCTACTACGAATTCCACTTTACGGTTCGTAGTCGGGCGACAAACCTATATCCACCCTGATACTTAGGTTCATGCGTTCGGAGTAAGGTGACGAACCTCATCGGAACAGCTTCGGCCTTCTCCACCATTACTCGTTTTGACTCTCTTAGCAAGACAGACTATTATAATCCTTTCGGACATAGCCCACACCTTACTTTAATTTAACTAGGACTGAGTCATAAGTCTTATAAACAACATTCATGGTCTTATTCAAGATATGATTACAGAGCATTCAGCTCATAAACTATTCCTCACTTTTATGCTAGTCCGGGTATGCAAGAATATAACATATATATAAACCATAACTACTGAGATGGAAAAACTTCTCTCCTCTTCGTTTTGGTTGCGCGTCTTCTCTTCTTTTTGAAGTACGCGATGAAGCCAGAGGACATCCGCTTGATAGCTTCCCCTTCGGCCACCCCTCCTTGCTCTCAAGCTTACAAGACTTATCAAGTATTATGGAGCCAACCTTTTCTAACACTAGTGAATGATCTTATTTATAGCCTCCAAAACATATACTTACGATATGTATACCTATACATATTTGCTATCTTATATTATCTATTATCCACGATTTTAGGGATTTCTAGTACTTAGCTTTCTTGTAAGGATAAAGGTTGGTAGGAGTTGGTGAAGGATGAGTGGTTTTCATACCTATGAATTAGGTATTGTTAAGCTTAATTATTGTTATTTTTAAGTATTTTTAGGGTCATTTTATTTGTTTTTGGTGTTTATTTTTGTAGGATGGAGCTGGAGAGGCATACTTGTCAGAAAAAGTTTAAAGGATTATTTAAATTGAGTATAATGGTATTTTTGTAATTATGTGGTCCAAGCCAAGCGCCTAGGCGCTTGGAATTATACTAAGTTGAGCGCCTAGGTGCTCTAGTGCGATTTGTGTTGACTTTTGTGCGGCTGAGATGGAATTGGAAGCCAATCAGGAATTGGAACGAGGGTTTTGGCTAATATACAAGTGAGAAGACTTCAGAACACAAGGTAACAAGAGATTGTAGAGACAGAAAAGGAGAACACGAAGAAAGATTGCAAGAGCTGGAGATCAAGAAAAAGATTAGGAGCAACTTCACAGTTTATTCTATTCCTTTCTCTAAATCTTTGACTTGTAATTATTTGGGATGTTTAAGTTTATGATTTGGATGATATTTTCTTTTATCGTTATGAACTAAATTTAGATTAAGATTGCAACAGAACTTGGTATGAAGTTTAAATTGATCCTTCTTATTTAATGCAAATTAGTTTTTGTTGAATCATTTAGTATATCTTGTGCTTGTTGATTAATTGTCTGGTCAACAATTACTGTGATAATCTATATAAAATAGAATATAAATTTAGATCTAGATATAATAGCATATGTTCATATAATCTGAATAAGATTAATATGATTAGCATGTAGGATAGGAATATACCTGCATGTCGTTTTTAACCATTGGAAGAATTTGTGCCTAAAAACCCTAATTAACTTGGTTCACATAGGAATATAATGAGTTAATTGCTTAGGGTGTTCCTTGTAATTCTATTGCTTAATTGTTGGATTTAGGAGGATTTATTTACGCATCTATCATAAGAAGTGTGTGAATGCTGTAAAGATTCTTGGGTTAATGATTCATACTAATTAATTAAATTAAATAGGAAGTGAATTGATTTAAATGGAATACCAAGGGAAGTTATAATCTTAAATTATTAAAATCTGCATTTTTCTCCTGTGATCTTTATTCTTATAATTAATTTTGTTAATTTTAAATTTTCAACTTGCAACCAATAGTCGTAATTTAAATAGGATTAATTAAATTAAATTTGGTAATTGATAAATGTTAATTTATTTCCTCGTGGGAACGATATCCGTGCTTGCTGAATACTATAAACGAACGCATATACTTGTGTGTTAAGTGCTAGTAAGAAATTAGGCAACAAGTTTTTGGCACCGTTGCCGGGGAAATTAATTTAATATTTTGTCATTATTAATTTTGATAGAGTTAATCTTAATTTAAACTTTTATTTTTTCTGTTATTCTCAAGTGTTCTTTTCTCGTGAATGCAAACGCGATCGAAATAGCCAGAGCTTGAACCATACGAGGATGATATTGAAAAACGGTTAAAACGGTTGCGTAAGTGGGTTAAAGAAACACGAGAGACACTAGAGAAGCAAGATAAAATGGTTGAAGGGGAGCAAAAGTCATTGCGGGATTATGCTATGCCACAAGTTACCGAAATTCAGTCGAGTATCACGTGGCTGCTATTACTGCTGCTAGTTTTGAGATAAAACCTAGAACAATACAGATGATTCAGAATTCTGTTCAATTTGGAGGGTTGCCAAATGATGATCCAAACTATCATTTGGTTAGTTTCATGGAAATTTGTGATACGTTCAAATACTAAGGAGTGACAGAAGATACTATAAGACTCAGATTGTTCCCATTCACCCTTAGAGATAAAGCTAAGAATTGGCTTCATTCACTTCCGCCAGGCTCAATTACCACTTGGAACGATCTAGCTTAGAAGTTTCTTGCAAAGTTTTTCCCGCCTGCAAAGACAGCAAAAATGCGGAACGATATCACTTCTTTCGTTCAGCATGACTCAGAATCATTGTATGAAGCCTGGGAAAGGTTTAAAGACTTGTTGAGAAGATGCCCACACCATGGTATTCCTAAATGGCTTCAAGTGCAGACTTTTTATAACGGGTTTTGTAATACGGTGAGGTCAAGTATAGATGCTGCAGCAGGAGGAGCTCTTATAGCCAAGAATTGCGATGATGCATATCAGCTGCTTGAGACAATGGCAGATAATAACTATCAGTGGCCAACTGCACGAATGAATCAACCAAAGCCAGTCGGAGTTTATGAAGTGGATGCGATGACAACTTTATCAGCCCAAGTGACAGCTCAAATTTCGGCTCTTACAAAGAAAATAGATTCACTTGAAATTCAAAATGTTCAGAGAATGGAAGCGGTGTGTGAGTTATGCGCGGGAAATCATTCGAGTGATCAGTGTGCGATAAGTTCTGAATCAGTGCAGTTTGTGTCCAATTACAATCGACAACAGGGCAGCAATTTAAACAACTATAATTCCAGATGGAGGAACAACACAAATCTTCTTGGAGCAACAATCAGCAACAGCCTCAAGCTCCAAGACAAGCATACCCACTGGGATTTCAGCCTCAACAACATTCCCAACAACCTCAACAACCGGATAAACTATCTCAAATGGAGGAGTTATTAGCAAGAATGGCAACTCAGTTTGAAGTAACAACGAAGAATCAATCAGCAGCTATAAGGAATCTTGAAAATTAGATTGGGCAGATAACTAGTGCTTTAAACAACTGACCTCAAGGGTCGCTACCCAGTGATATTGAGAAGAATCCGAGGAAAGATGGGAATGAACAGTGCAAAGCAGTTACACTTAGAAGTGGGAAGGAGTTGGTTACAAATTCTGACGAACATAAGAAAGCTAGTGTTGAGAAGGAAGATGAACCGGTAGCTGGAAATTCAGCAGGCAAATCTGAGGGAAAAGTTATGGAAAAGCAAAAAGAAGAAAAGCATATTCCAGTTACACCACTTTTGCCATTTCCACAGAGATTTCAAAAGCAGAAGTTAGATAGACAGTTTTCAAAATTTTTAGAAGTGTTCAAAAAGCTGTAGATTAATATCCCATTCGCAGATGCTCTAGAACAAATGCCCAGTTATGCCAAATTCATGAAGGATATTCTAGCAAGAAAAAGGAAGCTAGGGGAATTTGAGACAGTAGCGTTGACGAAGGAATATAGTGCTATCCTGCAAAGGAAGTTGCCACCAAAGTTGAAGGATCCAGGTAGCTTCACCATTCCGTGCACAATTGGAACTCAGTTCTTTAGCCAATGTCTGTGTGATTTGGAGGCTAGTTTCAACCTTATGCCATTATCGGTCTATCAACAGCTTGGGTTGAAGGAAGCTACACCAACAAATGTCACTCTGCAGCTTGCTAATAGATCTCTTACCTATCCAAAGGGAATAGTGAAAGATGTACTAGTAAAGGTAAATAAGTTTATATTCCCTGTGGACTTCATAGTTCTTGATTTTGAGGAAGATAGTAACATACCAATTATCCTTGGGCGCCCGTTCTTAGCTACGGGTATGACAATAATTGATGTACAGAAAGAAGAGTTAACAATGAGGGTCCAAGATGAAGAGGTAACTTTTAACATGTTCAAGGCTATGAAATTTTCGAAGGGAGAGGAAGAATACTTCAGGGTTGATTTAATTGAGGGCGCGATTAAGGAAGCATTTATCGAAGTAGTGAACAAAGATCCTCTAGAAGCGACACTGTTGAATGAAAACATGTCTGAAGACTTAACTGTGTTAGAATTGGCCCAGATGTTAGATTCAGCTCCAAAGTTTACACAAGTCAGACCAAAGTTTGAACCTTTGGAATACTTGGGAAAGCCAGCAGATAAGGTCAAACCATCATTAGAAGAACCACCAATCTTGGAACTCAAGCCACTGCCTAACCATCTTCGGTATGCATATCTTGGTTCATCTCTACTCTGCCAGTTATAATCTCTGCTTCACTGGACGCAGTACAAGAGGAAAAATTGTGAAGGGTACTGAGGCAATACAAGATAGCTCTTGGGTGGACTCTTGCAGATATCAAAGGAATAAGCCCATCAATTTATATACACAAGATTCTACTAGAAGAGGAAGCAAAACCAATTATCGAACAACAAAGAAGACTTAATCCCATAATAAAGGAGGTAGTTAAAAAGGAAATCATAAAATGGTTGGATGCCGGTATTATCTATCCCATCTCTGATAGCTCATGGGTGAGTCCAGTTCAATGTGTGCCAAAGAAAGGGGGGATGACAGTAGTGGCGAATGAGAACAATGAACGGATCCCTACTCGGACAATTACGAGTTGGCGGGTTTGTATAGACTATAGAAAGTTGAACAAGGAAACTCGTAAGGACCATTTCCCTTTACCATTTATCGATCAGATGTTGGACATGCTTGCAGGACATGGATATTATTGCCTCTTGGATGGTTACTCAGGTTACAATCAGAAAGCCATAGCACCCGAAGACCAGGAAAAAACGACATTCACATGCCTCTACGGTACTTTTGCTTTTTGAAGAATGTCTTTTGGGCTATGTAATGCTCCTGCGATGTTTCAACGGTGTATGATGGCCATCTTTTCTAATATGGTTGAGCATAATCTCGAGGTATTTATGGAAGACTTCTCAGTTTTTGGAGATTCATTTAATCATTGTTTGGACAATCTCACTCTTGTGCTCAAAAGATGTATGGAAACAAACTTGATTTTAAACTAGGAAAATGCCATTTTATGGTCCAAGAAGGGATAATCTTGGGTCATAAAGTTTCTGCAAAAGGAATCGAGGTAGATAGAGCGAAGCTTGAAACCATTAAGAACCTTCCTCCACCATCTTCGGTTAAGGGTATTCGGAGTTTTTTGGGACATGCAGGGTTTTATAGAAGATTTATAAAAGACTTCTCCAAAATCACAAAGCCATTGTGTAGTCTTTTGGAGAAGGATGTTCCGTTTAATTTTGATAAGGCATGCCATAAAGCCTTTGAAGTGTTGAAACAAAAGCTGATTACTGCACCCATAATAGTAGCACCAGATTGGGGTAATTCGTTTGAGTTAATGTGCGACGGGAGCGACTTTGTGATTGGTGCGGTTCTTGGCCAACGTAAAGACAAGACTTTCCATGCCATTTATTATGCTAGCAAGACCGGATGCCCAGCTAAACTATACAACCACGGAGAAGGAGCTATTGGCAGTTGTTTATGCCTTTGATAAATTTCGGTCATATCTGATTAGGACCAAGGTGATTGTGTTTATGGACCACTCGGCAATTAAATACCTGATAGCTAAGAAGGATGCCAAGCCGAGATTGATTCGATGGATACTATTGCTGCAAGAGTTTGATTTGGAGATTCAGGATCGAAAAGGGACAGAAAATCAGGTTGCTGATCATTTATCACGGTTAGAGAATTCAGAACTGAATAAGGATAATAAAACAGTGATTAATGAGTTTTTCCCAAATGAACAATTGTTTGCAGTAAAGTTGGAGACACCATGGTACACAGATTTTGTAAATTTCATCGTGGGAAAGGTGTTTCCGCCAGATTTGACCGGCCAACAGAAAAAGAAATTTTTACATGATGTGAAGCAATATCTATGGGATGAGCCATTCTTATTCAAGCAGTGTGCAGATCAATTAATAAGAAGGTGTGTCCCTGAAGATGAAATGGAGAGAATTCTATAGAAATGTCATGCATCAGACTATGGTCGACATTTCAGGGGAGAAAGAACGGCAGCCAAGGTGTTACAATGTGGATTCTACTGGCCGGTGCTCTTTAAAGATGTCCATGTGTTCGTGTTGAAATGTGAAAGATGCCAAAGAGTTGACAATATATCAAAGAGACAGGAAATACCACTTAACACAATTCTAGAGGTTGAATTATTTGACGTGTGGGGCATAGACTTTATAGGACCCTTCCCTTCATCTTTTAGCAATGCCTATATGCTACTAGTGGTGGATTATGTCTCAAAGTGGGTGGAAGTTGTAGCATCACCTACTAACGACGCCAAAGTGGTGTTCAAATTCATCCGCAAGTATATCTTCTCTAGATTCAGAACTCCTCGTGCAATCATTAGTGACGAGGGCACGCACTTTTGCAATAAGCAGTTCTCAGCTATTCTCGCTAAATATGGAGTCACTCATAAGATAGCAACTGCTTACCATCCACAGACTAGCGGCCAGGTCGAGGTATCGAACCATGAAGTCAAACGAATACTTGAGAAGGTAGTGAACCCTAGTCGGAAGGATTGGGCAAGCAAGCTGGACGATGCTGTGACACCCCCAAATTCAGGTACCACTACCTCGAATTTAGTGCTCACGATAAAGTACATTCATACACCTCTAAACAACATAAATTAACTAATGCGGAATAAATAAACATATGTCGTTCATTACAAAAGGTTTTACTACGATCCCAAGGTCTATAACCTTAAATAAATACATCCCAGAATATATTAATAGTACAAAAATATTTCGCGATTACATAACGGGATAGTACATATAACTATTCCTTAAGCTTTCCTTTGCCTTTGCCCACTTTGGAACTCACCGGCTTAACTGCAATAGGTTCATGATATAGCAAGGGTGAGCAACTACTTTGCTCAATAAGTTTAAAAGCAAGAATGAAGATATATCATGAATGGATAAGAATAATAGCTGCATAGATCAACAATTTATGAACATTGATGAAATAGCTGAAATGACATAATCAAAGTCCAAATGAAACAATGAATAATGATTATTTACTGCTGAGTGGTCCAACCGACCATGAACTTTTGCCCAAAGAGTCAATCATTCAACTAACTCTTTTAAAACTGGCCCCGTCAGTTGTACTCGAGGGGATCAACCTCTTGTACACCATGTATATGCATAACATTTAACTCTGACTGCATCGAATAACTGACACATTATAATCCCCTAATAAGGGTTGCTCTCTCAGTCCAAGAATCCATACCAACTACTGGTTTGGATAGCTTTTAAAATAATAACCTGTACATGTCTAGCCGAAACAAATGGCGTAAACTATTTCCTTAAACAGTTCATGAATGAAGAACTTAAACGTTTTCACAATCCAACAACAGATAATGAATTCAAATGCATAAACTACGAATATCAATAATTATCTTGGAGGTGGAGTAATTGACAATAATTAATCCACTAATATGATTCAAAAGTAATAACTCCATTTGAGTCGTGAAACTTGTAACAATATACAACACCTGCATAAAATATGAAACCTGCTCAAAATATAATTCGAGTAAGGTTAGGGAAACTTGCCCAACACAAGGGTTGGACAAGCATTAGGAAACTTGCCTGAAGCGCTGCTACAATATTACAATACACGCTCTTTAATATCCTACACAATTAGGTACACATTTACATAACAATTAGTCACATAATAGTTACCAAATATTTATTTATACAACTCTATAATGTCCCATTCAAATAAGAAATAAAATATTAAATAAGGTTATGCCCACTAGTTAAGGTGTTACGACGTTTGTACGTCGGTACGCCCAAACTTGCCTATTCGAACACCTAAGCGACACACAATTGTGTACGCCTAGCACGCCCATTCGATTTATCTAATACTCATTGGTTAATGCTAAGTATCATTATAATACAGAACATTCATGTTTTAGGACTTAGAACAATGTCTTTTATTGTCGAAAGCATTACACGATGCCCACACGCATGACCGACGTCTTCTGTTTGCACAACAACCCTAAAAATGATCAATTTCGAAATTGTTTCAGGTAATAAATCTCAATTCTAATTAATGGATGTTGTAGGTCTATCTCTAAGCTTTCCGGATCATCTTGAATCATCCAAATCCGAGTCCGTATGAGAAAGTTATGGCCATTTTCCCAACGGACGTCGAAGCTAAGTCGGGCAGCGCACACGCGGGCGGGCGGCACCAGGCGCACGGTGTGCGGCAGCGCGCCGCACGCGGGAGGTGGGTGCGGGCGCGTGAGCGGCCTGCTGGGCATGTCAGACATCGCGATTTTCACCCTCCTTCACTCCAATCCTCATAACTTCTTCTCTAGACCTTCAAATTGGTCCGTTCCGGACTCTATGGACTCCTAAGATAGAGCTACAACATATCAAAAATTCAGAGCTACCCATCAACATTATCATGGCCAAATCTTAGGCCAAAGTATTAATTCATGCTCTATTTTGAATGTTCTAAGTGTTCTTCACTAAAATCATCACATAATCTTTGTTTTAACACCTTTTTACTCGATTCCAGTTGGGTTAGCTTGGTAACCCATGGAACTACAATACCATAACAACAAATAAATTAAACACACATGGAAACATAGCTATAGAGTCCTCTAAATTCGTCCAACAGTCCATATTCATGTCCAAAGTTCATTGTTCTTCATGTTCTTCATCCTCCTTAAGCATAGGTACGGATTTATTATGTTTTTGTTCCACTTTGATGTTATTAATGGCTTATGTAACCTCTTAACAACATATATAAACATCCAACACAAACAAAGACAACAAGAATTGCCACAAGAACTAACTCACAAGCACAAAAGCTTATAACCCATGAAAACTTTGAAAAACCTCAACCAAATCAAATGGAATGGATTGAGTTAAAGTTTTACCTCTTGTAGCTACTTCTTAGATGGTAGAACTCCTTTAGAGCTTTGTTAGAAACTCTCCTCAACCTCCTTGAGTTCTCCCGAAGCCTTTACTTCAAGTTAGCTCACACCCACTTCTTTCTCTCTCTAAAAGCTTTGAAGGTTGAAGATGAAGATAGTGAAGATGGTGTAGATGCTTAGCTTGCTATTCCTTCTTCCTCTTTGCTCAAAACCTGAACCTATCCCTCTCTCAATATGCAATGGATGATTTTGTGAAGGAAAACTTGATTCTCCTCTTTCCCTTTCTTACTTCCAAGCTCTCTCTCCCTATTTGCTCTCCCTCTCTTAGAAAATCTGCTGAAATGAAAATGCTATGGCTGGAGGTGTTTGCTAATTGAAGATGTCTCTTGGTGTATTCAAGGCTTCTTGGAAGAGGGATGGAACATTTGGAAGCTCAAGATATTGGTCTAGCTTGGGAAATGAAATGGGAAACACTAGGTTGCATGGGAGATGGAATGTTTGGTATGCTTGTGCTTGGGAAATGAATTCCCCAACACTTGGTCTCATCCCCTCCCAACCGTGCACTCCCCTCTCTCTTACACCAAAAATACTGATTTTTGTGCCCACATCCCACATGGGTCAAGTCTTGGGTCATGGGTTGGGTCATGGGTTTGGGTCACCCTTAATAAACATTTGGGTCCCTAAATAAATCACCAATGACTCCAAATAAAATTCTAACACTTGGAAAAATTCTACTACGCATATATGCATTAACTAAATTACTCAACGTCGAAAAGGACACAAAATTTTTATGGCATGAATAGTGCCTCGAGAAACGTGCCCCGTGAATAGTGATTTAGTGACGCTTCGCGAAATTAATTATTCACTTAAACAAAACTATAACATGTAAAATTTCATGCATTCACATAATTCAGGTTGTCACACAACCTTTAAACATGCAACACAAAATAATGTTAATAAAGTATAATATATCCGCTAATATTCAAAAATTTGAATTACAAGGTAAACCCAGAATTCTCGGTCGTTACAGATGCACTATGGGCATATCGGACAGCTTATAAAACACTGATCGGGATGTCACAATATAGGTTGGTATACAGGAAAGTATGCCATCTTCCGGTAGAATTGGAACATAATGCTTATTGGTCTATCCGGAAGTTAAATTTTGACATGCCTGCGGTGGGAGAAAAGTGCCTCTTGCAATTGAATCAAATGGATGAATTTAGACTCCAATCGTATGAGACTGCCAAGTTATATAAGGAGAAGGTTAAGAGGTGGCACGATGAGAAAATTATAGACAGAAAGTTTAAACCGGGGCAAACAGTGTTGTTATACAACTCGAGGCTAAAACTCTTCCTAGGCAAGCTGAAATCACGGTGGTCAGGTCCATTCACTATTACTAAGGTTTTTCCCCATGGAGCTGTGGAAATTTAAGGGGCAGATTCGAAATGTATTTTCAAAGTCAACGACCAGAGGTTGAAACATTACTTTGGGGGGAATATTGATCGTGAAAAGACATCTGTTAGCCTTGCTGATTAAAACAGAAAAGACAAAGTCGGGCTAAGGACGTTAAACTAAGCGCTAGCTGGGAGGCAACCCGGATTTCTGATTAATTCCTTTATTTTTAGTCAAAATAGTTGGTTGAGTAGGGTTGTTTATTTAATGGTTTTTCTTCACTTTAGTTTAGTTTTTATTATAAAAAAATCTGCAAATAATCTTTGATTGTGGGTTTATGTGATTGCAGGTATCGGCTTGAAAGAACTTGAAAAATTGACTAAGTATGGTCCAAGCGCCTAGGCGCTCAAATTAAGCTTGGGCCAAGAGCCTAAGCACTGCATTGCAGTAGCTAAGCAAAAACCAAGCGCTTAAGTGCTCCTACACAAGCCATTCCAAGCGCTTAGGCGCTGCACCAAACGCCCACACACTGCCACCAAGCGCCTAGGCGCTCCAACCTTCACAAAACCAAGCGCCTAGGCGCTATACCTGCAAACTTGAAAAAAATATAAGCCCTAGTTGGGCAAACCTACCCCAAACCAAATCAAACTCTCTCTCTCTCTCCTATTTCACCACCGCCGCTCTTCTCCTCCCACCCAAATCTACCGCCGCTTGTCCCTAACCCAAATCAACTTACCCATAATAAATTCTTCAACCCATTGCATACAAGCACGATAATTTGTCCCTTCGTCTACACACGTTCACGAATTCCTCTTCTACACAGCCACAAAGGAACGTTTTTGGAGTTCAATAGTCAAATCATAAAGCTACACCATTAATTTGGTATGGAACTTCAATTCTAGCCCTATTTTCAAGTAAGTATTGTATAATTAATCATTGAGTACTTGGAATTATTGGACGAAGGATTGCTTTGTTAGTATTTGAAGAAATTTCTTTGCTTTGCTTGTGGACCTAATTGAGTTTGTGTTGGCTCAATTGGGGTTGGGTTAGTTAATTCATTATTCTATCATATTGGAAAGGCATTGTGCATTCTTGTTCACATATTTGGTCTAAAACAAGTTTGGGGGAGCGTTTAACAAGACTTGCCCTAATTACTGCCCACCAAGTGTTTGCTAAATTACCACAAAGAGATTTTCACCCATCGGGCCATTGTGTACTGATTTCTGGGGCAAGAACTTAACAGTGATCGTTTGCTTACGGCTTCCAAAAGACATAGAGGGGAGAGTTCAAGAACTTCTAGCAAGTATGATAAGAAACGATTTGTGAGTCCTCAGGCTTTCTATAGGTATCAGAATTGGTCATCTGGCAAAACTTTAATTCTTGAACATGGCTTGCTTCCGGATGAGCGGGAAGATGGGGAAGTTGCTCAAATGATATTAAGCCAAAAGTGGATGGCATTTACAGCACAACCTAAACCAGCAGCGGTAAAAATTATAAGGGAGTTTTATGCAAACGCTAAAGAGGCCGTTGGAAATTCAGTGATGGTTCGTGATAAATCGGTAAATGTTAGGCGAAAGGCGATTAATGCATACTACGGCTTGCAAAAGATCCATGGCAATGGGTATACGAAGTATATGCAGCATGACTTGGATTACAGTGAGATAATTGCAGCCCTTTATGAGCCAGGGACTGAATGAAAATTGACAGATCAACAGGAGGCAGTTCACTTCCCTTCGTCTAAACTGAGCAGATATGGAAAAGCTTGACATGCATTCATTTGTGCTAAATTGATGTCGTACCGGCATATGAGTGATGTTATTAATCAACGGGTTGTTTTATTGTTCTGCATAGCCAAAGGAAAAACGGTAGACGTCGAGGAAGTCATATATGAGTCTATTGTGCGAGGACTTGAAGGGAGTACTTCCGGTGGGCTGCCTCACCCATCGTTGATTACAGCTTTGTATCGCCAGGCTAGGGTATAATGGGATAACGAGGAAGCAATGCAGGCTCCCTTAGCCCCAATTGATCATTCTATGATAGTAAGGTACAAGATTTTGGCTGGGGGCGAATCACACCCGAGAGGCCTGGGATTTATCATTCCCTAAGGGCCAGAGGAGCAGCCTGTTGAACAACCTATCAATGCTGAGGATCTAGTTCAGCCACCCAATTTGGTTGAGGACATTCGTCGAGACTTAAGGCATCATACTAGACGGATTGACTTGGTGGCCACACAGATACAACAAGGATTTGACCGAATGGACCGTCAGCAGAGTTATCTTGCTCAGCGTCAAGCAAAAATTTATGCATACAACTTCAATTGTACCACAACATTGGCAGAGATGTTTGGCAGGATGAATCCAGTAGCGGGACCATACCAGTTTCTACCACTTCCACCTCTCTCTATTTATCCACCCCAAGGCTTACCTCCCGACGATGACGGTGATGACGATGATGAAGATGATGAAGGTGGTGATGATGAAGCGTAATGCATTGGTCAGGGAAGTCCTCTGTTCTGAATTCCTTCCTACTATACAATGAGGACATTGTTTTAATTAAGTTTGGGGGTGTGTGCATTTTTGTTTTAAAAGTTGTGCATGTAGATTAGTGTCATGTTTGTTTAGCATACTGGTGTTGTTTATGCATGTTTTATGATAGTATAGCTATTACATTTTAGGTTGTGTTATGCATTTAGTTGCATGAATCAAATATGAATGATATGGTTATCTCATTTTGGCCAATGATAAGACTTGAGTGATAATTTGAAACTTGAAAAGGATTGAAGGCTATTGTAGAGTAATGACTTGAACGATGAAGTCAGTTATGCTTGTCTGAAATTCATGTTAGCAAGGAAAGCACATAGTTGACTATTTGATCAATTTGATTTAAATCCTCATATAATCTGCTTCTAGTGAGAAATTTGGGATACAATGTATAAAATCAGTGAAACATCTATGAAGGCAAAAGTAAACAAGAAAATAAGTTTAGGGGAATTAATTATTATTATTCGTTTTTTTTAAATAAAAAAATTATATATAGATAAATAATCTAACTTGACTAGTTTGGTTTTGTGGCCATTGTTGCTCGGGTTATTAGATCCGTAGGGGTGTCTTAACACCTAGTGCCCTAAAATCAATTGGTTTGGGAGTCACTGGTTGAAAGCTTGATACATGGGTAGTTTTGAAAAGCCTAAGAAAACTAGACATTGCACATGTCGAGTTTAAAAGCGAGATGGAGCGTAAAACGCACTCGCAAAATAATAAAGTATGTTGTAGTACCCCTTGTGCTTAGTAATTGTTTACATGAGTCGGATTGCTTATTTAGCCGATCGAGTTAAGTAAAAATGGAGTTTCTTTCTAAGACGTTGATTATGTGAGTGATTTGGGTTGTGATTGATTAAAATAGTTGATTCACACACAAACAACATGGACGATGACAAGTGTAGTTTGGCTAATTAGTTTAAGTTGGGAACTTTACATTGGTTGGATGTTCTAGATGGTTATTATGTGGATATTTGAGGCCTGATATTGAATGCTATGTTGTTTTGATTGTTTGATTCTTAGGGATTGTAGTTAGGTTGCATTTTGCATTATTGCATTGCTTGGGGACAAGCAATTGATTAAGTTTGGGGGTATTTGATGAGTGAGTTTCATACTTACAAATCAGGTATTGTTAAGCTTAATTATTGTTATTTTTAAGTATTTTTTAGGTCATTTTATTTGTTTTTGGTGTTTATTTTTGTAGGATGGAGCTGGAGGGGCATACTTGTCATTTTGGTGAAGAAAAGGTTTAAAGGATTATTTAAATTGAGCATAATGGCATTTTTGTAATTCTGTGGTCCAAGCCAAGCACCTAGGCGCTTGGAATTATACTAACTTGAGCGCCTAGGCGCTCTAGTGCGATTTGTGTTGAGTTTTGTGCGGCTGAGATGGAATTGGAAGCCAATCAGAAATTGGAACGAGGGTTTTGACTAATATACAAGTAAGAAGACTTCATAACACAAGGTAACAAGAGATTGTAGAGACAGAAAAGGAGAACACGAAGAAAGATTGCAAGAGCTGGAGATCAAGAAGAAGATTAGGAGCAACTTTACAGTTTCTTCTATTCCTTTCTCTAAATCTTTGATTCTTGTAATTATTTGGGATGTTTAAGTTTATGATTTGGATGATGTTTTCTTTTATCGTTATGAACTAAATTTAGATTAAGATTGCAATGGAACTTGGTATGAAGTTTAAATTGATCCTTCTTATTTAATGCAAATTAGTTTTTGTTGAATCATTTATTATATCTTGTGCTTGTTAATTAATTGTCTAGCCAACAATTACTGTGATAATTTATATAAAATTAAAAAATGGAGTATAGATTTATATCTAGATATAATAGCATATGTTCATATAATCTGAATAAGATTAATATGATTAGCATGTAGGATAGGAATATACATGCTTGCCGTTTGTAACCATTGGAAGAATTTGTGCCTAAAAACCCTAATTAACTTGGTTCACATAGGAATATAGTGAGTTAATTGCTTAGGGTGTTCCTTGTAATTCTATTGCTTAATTGCTGGATTTAGGAGGATTTATTTACGCATCTGTCGGAAGAAGTGTGTGAATGTTGTAAGGATTCTTGGGTTAATGATTCATATTAATTAATTAAATTAAATAGGAAGTGAATTGATTTAAATGGAATACCAAGGGAAATTGTAATCTTAAATTATTAAAATCTGCATTTTTCTCCTGTGATCTTTATTCTAATAATTAATTTTGTTAATTTTAAATTTTCAGCTTGCAACCAATAGTCGTAGTTTAAATAGGATTAATTAAATTAAATTTGGTAATTGATAAATGTTAATTTACTTCCTCGTGGGAACGATATCCTTGCTTGCTGAATACTATAAACAAACGCATATACTTGCGTGTTAAGTGCTAGTAAAAAATTAGGCAATAGGGAACCACTTGTACCCATAGAGTAAAGATGAAGTAACCTTACCTCATGTGGCAATCCTCCCATTTCGGCAGTCCATTCCCTTTATTTACTCACTAGTCCACCATTAATAATCTCTTAATGGAATTATTAACTATAAAGAATATTTTAACCATCTACAAGTCCAATACAAAATTAATTGCTTGGGCTTGTTTAAACAATTCACTAGACTAGTCCACTAATATTTTAATGGACTATCAAATCAATTCACATATAACCACACATAGTCACCCAAATCATTTAAGGGTTTAAAATAATATTCAAAAGAATTTAATTAATAAATATAAATTCTTTACTTTAATAATATTACTTAAGAAATTCGTGGTCATTATAATATATATAGTAATCATACACATATAGAATACTATATTCTACCCGGATTGATTATGGATTTTTAGTCTAGTTTGGTTCACTAGAGCCACCAAGTAAACCAAAAGGTCAAACCTATGGTGCAAGAACTGAATTTAAATATAACCATTACATTTAAATCCCAGGCTACATTACAAACGGGTCTTCAAGCGCTCCTTGCTCCTTTGTCTCCAATTCTTCAAAATAATTCTAACTAATCCTATTACATAAACTATTTACAAAAAATAGAAACCTTGATCAGCAGTCAAGAGGAAGTACATAGGAGGGAGATAGAATTTAAATTAAGAAAAGTTAGAGAAGACGAGGTACGCAAATCTCATTTATAAAACCTATTCATTCGAGCATCCTCATAAAATAAAATCCAATCATCTATTGGTCAATAGTCCATAATCAATCCTATTTATTATCATACATATCACCATATGCATCAATAAATAATATTCATCACATGAATAATAAAATTGTTCCATATATGCATTGATATCATTCAATGGGCAATATTAGTTAGTATGAAATCCAATACCAAATCAAATTAGTTTGCATGAAATTCAATTTCAATTCCAATTTGTTTAGTATAAAATCCAATTTCAACTCTAATTAGTTATCATGAAATCCAATTCCAACTCTAATTAGTTATTATGAAATCCGATTTTGAATCAAAATAAACTCATTTATTTTAATCCAATTTTAAATCAAAATAAACTCCTTTATTTTAATTTATCCAATTTTGAATAAAAATAAACTCCTTTACTTTTAATCAAATTTCAAATCAAAATAAACTACTTTATTTTAATTTAGAATTTCAAAAAAAACATGGAATCATATTCCAAATAAAAATAATCTCCTTAATTTTAGTCAAATTTTGAAATTTCTCAAAATTTCATAAAAAACAAACCAACAGGCCTTCAAGCACCGCGGCTCAAGGATTTGAGCGTCGCGGCCCACAAGGAATTGCCAAGCACCGCGGCTCACACAAATGAGCGTCGTGGCTCACACAAATGAGCGTCGAGGCTCTCAAGCTCTATCCATTCATTTCTGGTTTTTATCGTTTCTAGACATGTCAAAGTATCACTCATCATACACAAGATATTATACTGATCTCAAGTTTAAGGATCACTTATACTACTATCAGGAATTTCTATTGACAGACAAGTAAAACTCCATTAGGTATTCCTTTAGCGAGCCACGTTCAGTGAACTTATTCCCTAATAAGCACTTACATACTTGTTTTAGTGTCTCCGCACAAATGATTATGAGATCAATCATCTTCTTCTTAAGAGAAAGCAAAGTATATACTAATCTATCCAGATTCACTAATTCCCTTTTAGTAATCCAACGATTAGGAACGATTTTAGTTTTAAGCTATCTAGAATTTAGATCTCATTAGCATGATCATCATCATGATTCTAAAAGTAATGCTCAAAACTATGGGTTTATCACACTCAATATAACAGCATCATGTAGATAATAAAAATGCCTTTAATAAATTAATTCTTTTATTAATAACCGAATAAGATTACAATGTATATGCTACATCATATCAAATATGATTGGCTTGTGTGCATACTACTTTCAAAGTATTCGAAGAGAATATTTTAAATCTTATGATTGTTTGTATGATGTTATAAAGGTGTAAAGCAAAGGAAATGATTATTCCTATTTATTCGAGCTTCTTCACAATACTGTTCAATTGTTGACGACTTTAGAAGAATATTATTCTATTCTTAAGATTGTTGTTTATTCAACTGTTTATTACTTGTTGAGCAATCGATGCTCACTCTTGCTTAAACTAAATAATTGCAGCTAAGCCAGAGCGAACCGAAGAATCCGGTAGAGTCGAAGAATAGAAGAAGTTAATATTTAGCAGAATGCTTATATTAATTGTAATATTGGTATTGATATAATATTATAAATAATATTAAACGATGAAGATGTCAAGGTCTTCGATTTAGGATTAGAATGTAAGATTTTCGTAGATATTTTGTAAGGATAATGTAATTATCATTATGTTATAATTTAGAAGATGAGTTGTATTGTACGCACCCGATCCCGGGTCTACTGATAGATCGGGGTTTAGAGGTGTTACATCTACTCTATGATCTGTTTGCTCTACGATCTTCATTCTGCCTTATAATCTCTGAGCAAACTCTACGATCTTCGATTCACCTTACGATCTTGAGCAGACTCTGTGATATTCATTTTACCTTATGATTTTTTGGCAGACTCTGCAATCTTGAACTGAATGCTCTACGATAGTTTGGCTGACTCTGCGATCTTCAATAAACTTTACGATTTCTCAAAGCAGCTTTACGATCGTTCAATCAACTATACGATCGATTCAATCCTATAATCTATACATTTGTTCAGCTGAATAGATCAACCTAACAAGTTTGATCTTCTATTCTAAGTCCTTGTACATTAATTTCTTTTTTAAGGACTTTACAAAAGCTACTGGTTACAAATATACATTATCTCACCATTATCAAATCAAAATATGCAATTGTCCTAACACAATTGATTATATTTGTTCGTTGTGCTCCTATGAGGTATGGTCGGAGGTATTGCCAAAATCCACCTACATGAGCTCGTTAAAAGCAGGATTCCTCAATGTGGCGAAAATGTTATCATTCTCCTCATAAGCGATCTCGACCTACTATTTGCCTAATTTTTTATACTTAGCAAATATATGCAAGTATACGCGATCGACTAGCAATATAGTGGCAAGAAGAGTATCATTCTCATGAGAATAATTAATAATCTATGAATCCAACTACTAACTTTTAATCAATTCGATTTTATTTAAACAACTACAATTTACTTTATAACTTAAATTAATAAAATTAACTAACTACTCAATAAGATTATCACCAGATTAAAAGACTAAGATTACAATTTTTTCTAATGATTCATTTAAATCACTTCACTTTCTTACTAATTAATCAACTGTATTGAATTGTTGACTGAGAATTAAATAGTATTTATTAAACCATTTTTCAAGAAATCAAATAAACCTATCCATTCCTAATTACCCCACTATATTTCTATGCAAAATAATTAAAGATTAAACTCATTAAGCATCAAATCTCAACAAAGTCACATGTGTCCTATAGGTATATTCCTATCCTACACATAAATCCAATCATCTAATTCCTTAGAATAATTAAAACACACGTTATCATTGTAATATCCTGAATATTTATAGAACATATAAATATGATATTAAATGACTAAAGTTATTTGTAAAGTTAATTTCGAGGACGAAATTCTTTTAAGTAGGGTGAATGTAATACCCCGAATATTTATGAGGCTTATAAATACGATCGTATATGGCTAGAGGTTAATTTAATGACCTAAAACTAGGTATCGAGAAGTTTAAAACCTTAAGCCCTAATGATATTCAAATTTTGTAACATATGTGCTTAATAAAGATCGAAATGATATTTCAAAGCAGGTGTTTTGTGATTATATTATGTAAACGATGAATTAGGTCAAATAAAAATTTTTTGTCAAGCTACTTAGTCGTGCTTACATTGACAAAATAATTTATCGTGCTTTCCACAATTTCTCCGAGAAATGTCTCGGCAAATCATTTTTTGACAAGTTATTGTGTCGTACTTGGGAATGACATAGTGATTTGTCAAGCACGGAAGATATTTTCATTAAGGAGCTTAGAAGATAGGTTTAATTGTAAGCTGCATTGTCGAGCTTGGAAGATATTTTCAGTTGCAAGCTGCATTGTCAAGCTTGGAAGATATTTTCATTGAAGAGCTTAGAAGATAGGTTCAATTGCAAGCTGCATTGTCGAGCTTGAAAGATATTTTCAGTTGCAAGCTGCATTGTCGAGCTTGGAAGATATTTTCATTGAGGAGTTTAGAAGATAGGTTCAATTGCAAGCTGCATTATCGAGCTTGGAAGATATTTTCAGTTACAAGCTACATTATCGAGCTTAAAAGATATTTTTAGTTGCAAGTTGCATTGTCGAATTTGGTAGATATTTTGAGGGAATACGCCAAGAATATGCCAAAAATATTCTAAGAATATGCTAGGATGTAAAGTGTAATAAACTGACCAAGCTAGGTACTAAAGTGTAATTAATAAAGTACTCTATACATATATTTTAAGAGAAGGAAAGAAAAAGCTTGGAGGATCAAAGTTCTAGAGCTTACACTTCAGGAGATTGAGGGAGGAATGAAAAATTAGCGTTAACATATTATCCATATTCAAGCAAGTCTACTTATTTGTTGAAATGCACTCTGTGCAATAATGTGTCTTATTTATGAAGTTTATTGTTATACAAGTATTGTTTCTTTTGCACCCCGTGCATTAACATGCTTGTTATTTGTTATGTACAACGTGTTAGTGATTGTTGATTTTCAATTGAAAACAATGTTAGTATCTGAGTTGAACAACTCTCTTGTATGGGCAGGAGTTTAAGATGTATTAGGAACCAATGTGGACAATTCAGTATGGTTGTCAAATGGATCGAGGCACATTTATTGAGACATTGGCAGAAGTATTGATGAGACGGAGAACTAATTCATTAGTTCACGGGTTAGGGACCACTCAGTCTACTATATTGATAATCGTTGAAATCTTGTATCAGCTTATTCTGTATATATATCTTGAAAAAGTGATTCTCTTCTCATATATATATCTATTAGACTTGTTGGGCATTCTTATGCTCATTCTTGCAATTATCTTTTAAAAATTGCAGCTAAGGAAGTATTACCAAAAGCGTCTTGCAGTAAAGGAAAGTTGTAAAGAATAAGGCATTTTCGTAGATATTGAAGTCATTTAACTATGTTAGATTAACATTATTGACAATGTCTAGAAAGTTCTGTCAAGGAAAGGGGTTAGGTCATTTAATTGCGCGTTATTTTAATGGAAAACCCTCTCTTTCTTGGGAACTGCCTAGTTGCTAATACTGCAAGGCTCAGATAGATAAATGGAGATTTGTTTTAAAGCATTCTATGACTTATATGTAATAAGAACAAGTAACCTGGGAATGATGTAATAATGAACGAATGATATTATAATATTATCACTTTTCTGCATTATACTCTGATTATTAGAAGTCAAGATTTCTATAGTAGTATGTAAAGGTTGTACAAGTGAGCACGAAGTTCGACCGAGCAAGTAGATAGATTTCGAGGCGTCACAATCATATTCAAATCTACTTCTAGAATTTATTTTCCAATTTCATCTAGAATCCATCAGATAATTGTTGATCAGGCAATTATGAAATAACGCACAAAATATGATAAACAATTCATCCACACTCAATATAATTAGAAGAAAGCAAATTAATTTAAACTACTCATTAGGTTCCATTGCAATCTTAATAAAAGAATTAGTTCATATTAACAAATAAAATAATTCCCATAATAAATCCGGAGAACATCACAAGAATATAAGAATAAAAGATTAAGAGTAAAGAAGAAACTCTGTCACAATTGATCTTCACCTTTCTCTTCAATCCTCGCTCCTTACGAATTGTCCTTCACTATCTGGCAAAACCCTAGCTGTCAATCTGATAATAATCCTGATGTAAATTTCTAATGATGTATATATCCCCTATTATCAACCTTCTATTCTATTTATAAGCCCCCACACAGGTTCCAATAGCATAACCCTAGCCAAACTCTGCTCAGAAGGAGTCCTAGTTGGATTAGGATTGCACTTGGTCAAGTCAGCAAAAGTGCCCACACACAGATCAACCTCAGCGCCGCAACGCCCACTTCTAGCGCCGCAACGCCCACTTCCAGCGCCGCAACGCTAACACACTGAAGTCCAAGCACCACGGTGCCCAAACCCAGCGCTACGTCTTGGTCTCGCCCACTGCGCGCGCGGCTGCTTCGTCGTGTCTTTGTCCTTACTGCATTCGCCGTGTCCAAACGCAGCCCATTCCTTGCCAATTTGCCTCGTCGTGCCCAACGTCGTGTCAAATGCCGACACTTGCAACATGCTATCATCCACTTACTGCATTTGGCTTCATATTTTCGACCGATTTTCCATCTTTTCATTGGTTTTACATCATCTCATCTCAAAACTTGATTCCTACATAAAACAACACTAAAAAGCATAAAAATGAACTAAACATACTTAAGAACTCACAAAATAATCAAGCTAAGAGTACCCAAATAATAGATATAAAATTCACTCATCACCTACCCACCAATAGTAACACCCTCTCTAGCACCTAACTCAGGGCTAGAAGTGTGTGGGGGGAGAAATGTAAGGTGGAAGCTTCTCGGAGGGGCGAGAAGCCTCAACCTGAAAAGAAATACAAAGGCATGATATAGAAATCAAAGGCTTAATGAAAACCACAGATAACCAGGTAATAATAACAATAAAAATTAAATAACAATGTAAGCTCAATAAATGGAAAATTCAAAGGCATACGCAACAAACCCGTTTGATAAGAAGGTTCTCCTCGATATCCTCAAAACTCGTCACTGCCACCTTAAGGGTTGCGAGCAGCTTCTTGGAGGGCTCGATATCCTCATTAGAACTCTTCACAACCTACAAGACAGAGGCAAGGGAAGAAAAAAAATCAACAATGAGAGATGATTACAGTACCATGTAAAAAAAGAAGATAACTCACTCGAGGCCTAACTAACCTCCTTCTCCAAAGAAGGAAGGGCTCTTCTTGGTTGCTAGCCTGCCTAACTAAGGCATGGGTGAAACAACACTCGAGAACAGAGGGATCAACCTAAGCAAAGGTAACTTTAGGTGGCACATCACGAGATGAACCAGCCTCATCCACAGCCCGAGAAACCCCTGCCTAATCCATGATAGGTTGAGAGAGCCTGACTCGCCCGTAGGTTGAGAAGGACCTACCTCGTCCAGGATGCCTCCTAACAAAGGCTTAATTCTCATTGAGATATTCTGTCAGTACATACAACTCTTGTTGACTCGATAATCCGAGCAGGTCTTCAGAAAAAAATGAAGTACCCTAAAATCCCTAGTGGCGGAAAAAACTTAAGTAACGACAGTCTTCTTAACATGGGACAACTAATTTGAGAGGGTGGCCCACCACTAACTCTCGTTACTTACAAGGAAGAGACCTCTCAGGTACAGGGAGGAATCATCAAGGGATTCGGGAGGACGTCAAAACTGTAAGACTCAATGTCTCTAAGGTAACTGCAAAAAGACACCTCTAATATCTAAGAAGACGAAAGGAATTAGGACACTCCCTGATCATATCTAAATGTCAAGATTCCCGCTAGGGGTTATATGGTACTAAGCTAGATCCTGTCTTAATCAGATAGGGGAGGGGCCTCCTCAACAAAGAAAGTTGTGGAACTGGTCTCAGGAAAGTATAAAGAGAAAGGCATATTGCCTTCAATAGTAGCCACATAATGCCTTCAAATGTACGTGTTAGGATTATCGATAAAGAACTGGAGGTTCGTGAAGTTCATATGGTCAATCCATCAAGGGGACCTCAGGACTTGGGGATGAAAATCAGTGTCCACCTTTTTCTTACCATTGGCCTTCTAAGAGGAAGAAGAAAAATCGTCAAAACTCTCAAACAAAAATAAATAGAGGAAAAAGGTGGGGACGAAAAAACAAACATCAAACCTAGTAATGAACAAACAAATGTTATAAACGAAAAGCTAAGTTAACAAATAACAAATATAACAATAAATAAAGGACAGCCGCAGAAATCAATAAATGTACCTGCCAACGAAAGCTTGCATAAATTCGATGGTCTCAGAAAGACGTCTATATAAGCTCACTTCCTCAAGTTAGTACAATAGCGAGGGGGAACACTGATCAAAATGGGGTCGAGAAGTATGAATTTTGATAGCCATAAAGCCAAATAGACAACATACATGCAATGGATAGAAGGTGGATTAAGATCCAAAAAAACCCTCACATGACCTGGATCCATTAGTAGTATCCTTGTCAAATTCTCGAAAGAAGTAACAAATTCATTCGGACCAAGAACGCTTATAATAATAATCTATATAATAAAACACAACCCAATTTGAATTCTATAATTTGACAAAACACAACAACGGTTGAGATTCATTCTAACTTTAATTCAATGACTCAAATTCATTACTTACTAAAATTTCCCCCCAAAACTCTCTCAAGTCTTTTCTGCCCCAAAACTCTCTCAAGTCTCTCAATTCAAATGCACATGTACTATACTTTAATTCAAATGCACATGTACTATCCAATTAGTATTACATTTGATTTATTTATTTTTTATTTTTAAAAAAATATTTATCTTCAAAACTATATATGTTAAAAAACTAAACCTAAAAAACTTTATCTAAAACCCATACAAAATTGATAAATGATCTATCTAAAAATGTGTGTTACCATTTTGAATGATTTGGGCGGGAAAGCACAAATATGGTTCAAATTCATTCTAATTTTAATCTATATTAAAAGATAATAATAATAATACCGACAATAATAATAATACTGATAATAATAATATCGATAATAATAACACCGATAATAATAATAACTAGTAATTGCCCGTGCCTGAAGGCACGACGTAACGAAAAATTAGATTAAAATTCGAAAAGTATTACATTACCTAAAGATTATTTGCAACCCAAAATAACTTACAATCAGACATAACAATTATCATAATTCACCATACTACCACAATAATTAATACATACTCAATCATCAACACATATCTAATCACCAAAACATCAAGCTAGTCGCTACTAATTTCAAGAAATTTCGGCAGAGTTTTCTTTAAAAATAGATATCCAGAAAAATTTAAACGTGTGTACAAAACTTACAATCTACTTTTGTATGTTGGTTGGTGCTAATTATATATCATCTGAAATAGTATAATGATGCTCATGTGTAAATTTTCAGATTGTTATTTAAATCTGCTGGACTTTGGTCAAGTTTGGAGTATATGTTGTGACTATTTAAAAATTTTCAGATTGTTATTTAAATAATGAAATTTGGTAATGACCATACAAATGATGCAAAACCTAAAAGAAAATAGTGACAAATGGATGTAGTCAGTCTACATCAAAATGTAAAATTTATTTCTATCTACACTCCTAAGTTGAAAAATCTCGGGGAACTTTTATAAAATAAGAGCCGCATTATTGACTATCATTACTGCTTTTGGTAGTAACTTCAATATAATGCAGTCTGAATTCACCTTGACATCAGATGATTCAGTGCTTTAGATGAATTTGCATTGCGAAAGGAAACGCAAAGAAAACAATAAAAAATACTACTTATAGGTATACATTAATTAGTGAATAAAAGATACAAACTATGTATTTTTTGCTTAAATGGCCGTGTAGGCATCACTGTATTTTTTGTGTTCTGTCTTTTGTAAAGTTAACTAATTATACATGGTTATGATGATTTTGGGTATGGAATGATAGTTGTTTTGGTGGTATGGATATGTATTGATGATTGTAAGTTTTGTAGACACGTTTAGATTTTTCTGGATATCTATTTTTAAAAGAAATTCTGCCGAAATTTCTTAAAATTAGTAGCGACTAGCTTGATGTTTTGGTGATTAGATATGTGTTGATGATTGAGTATGTATTAATTATTGTGGTAGTATGGTGAATTATGATAATTGTTATGTCTGATTGTAAGTTATTTTGGGTTGCAAATAATCTTTAGATAATGTAATACTTTTCAAATTTTAATCTAATTTTTCGTTATGTCGTGCCTTCAGACACGGGCAATTACTAGTTTATTACAAATAAAAAACTAAACTAAAATATATATAAATAAATTATATAAATATAAATAAACCTATAAATCACCGCTTTTATGTCATCCACGTCCTAATTTTACCCCTGTTGTCGGGGCTTCGCCTCCCTCCCTCCTGGAATCAGCATTATTCTTTCAGAATCTCTATCTACATTTATACAAAGTTTCTATTCACATTAAATCTGTATATTACTGGCAGACCCTCTTAGATTTTCTCCGCTCTCTTTGCTTTTCGCCATGACTACAGTAATCGAGATCAACGGTCAACAAATCGCCGACCCCATTCAAGATCTATCAATCCATGATCAGGTTTGTATCCCTTTTCATTTCCTGTTTAATTTTATTGTGATTTTCAACTGTTTGGACTAGATCTTTGATTATTGATTGAATTTGGTTTTGGGTCTTTAAGATGACGCGTAAATGTTTTGGATTTGATGGGTTATTTTCATTTTGTATTGTTTGGACTGATATTTGTGAAATTGATTGTTTTGGGTTGTGGGTTTTCAGAAGGAAATGGAAAGTTTGGTGGGGATTCATGAAAAGTCATGTGAGAATCATCACGGGGTGTGTGCAATCTGTTTGAACAAGATAGAGCTACAGGAAACTGCCCTTGTAAAAGGTTGCGAGCATGCCTACTGGTTTGTCTTATATCAATCTTTATCTATGTATCATTTCATGCATTCATAAAAGATACATATATGCTATGCTTGGAACTGGAAAAAGTGATGAAATAAAGGATGATCTAGGAAAAAAGGGGAAGAGCAATGAACAGGACAGAAAAAAAAAATGAAAAAGTAAAAAATAAAAAATAAAAATTAAAAATGACTACTACTTTTTCAAAAATCCACTATAGTTGATCATATCATCTTACTTGTTTTAGGTTTTGTAAAGGTAATATAGTTGGATTTTTATTCATTAAGGGAACTTTCATTTTTCAGTTTTTCCACAGAGCTTTAGAATCTCAGGAGATCGCAAAATTGAAGGTTCTTTTTCTTGTATTTATGTAATAGAATTGAATAATTGTGCATCAAAATTATGCATCTTATTCATAGAAAAGTATGTGATGTAATTTATTAACTAGAATTCTAGAAGTGCCTTGTTTTAAGATGGATGAGTTTCCAATTTGCCCTGGTTTGCGAACATAGAGTAAAATGGAACTTTAGTTTTTAGCAGGGATGCTTGTGTACCAATGTAATGCGGTGTTGAATTTCCTTGATTCAATTCTAGAGTACAACAAATATTTGGAAATACATGGAGCAGGGGGGTTAATGCATGATTATCTTTCGCTACTTCTCAGTATCAAATCTTATATTCTAGCTGTGGCTATCCCATTTGTAATAAAATTTGCTTCTCTTTTTGAGTAGGTTAAGTAATGGAAAGCCAATCTTGATTAGTTATTTTTGGATAATTCTTTCAATACTACTTGTTTTTGTAGTATAACTATAATGCTTTTTGTTGATGCATTAATGATTAAGTTGCAGTTCCCAGAAAAATGTATATTTTCATAGCGTTTGGGTTAGACTATTGTTTGCCTTCTGTACACAATGAAAGTGCACTCTTTGTGCCCGAATGAAATCGTAAGGGTTTGTTATGATACAGGATTGAGCTAAGGTTTGCCTGCAGAAATAATTCATTGCATGTATAATATAATTTATTTTCCATATAGAGGATCCTCTTTCCTAAACTTCTTCTTTGCTAGACTTTGCAACTGGATTGAGGGTTATATTTGTGATAGGGCGGTGATTCATTACTTTCTTGCAATTATATCTTTGTCTATGTGCACATTATTTCACCTTTTTAAGCTGTTGATAACTTGGCATGTGGTGGAAACTAGAAGTCTAGAACTTTGATTCGGCACGTGATATGAAGATTAAATGATTAGCTTGTTAATTTTTTTGTATTATGATTTGGAGATGAAAATCAATTGACAATGAATATTTGCTTATAATTGTCTTGCTAAATGCCTAAATTTCAGTGAGATTAGCTAACTGAATGTGATAGTCTTGGTGTATCCCTTTCGAAACTTGACAGAGTCTGGTAGGATGAAGGATATACTTATTTGTTCACATTAATTAAATCTTTTGAGTACTGATTTGGTTTTTATTTGTTCTATGTTATTAGTGTGACATGCATCCTTCGATGGGCGACGTATAAAAATGAACCAACATGCCCGCAGTGTAAACAGCCGTTCCAGTTCCTCAATCTTCATAGGTCACTCGATGGCAGGTATTTAGTTTTGTTTCTGTTCTGTATCACCTTTCTATTTAGAGAAAACACCTGGATCATTTTTTCTCTCCCCTTATGATTTTACAAGTGTACCACAATGAGAGTGCTTGAGATGACTAGAATAAATTGAATAATACATTTCTCACATGAAGAGAACACCTTTGCGATTTTTGGTTTGTGGAATCAATATGGGGAGGAAAAAATGGTAGGTAAAAGTGGGTTACTAATTTCACATCAAACATATGTGCAATTCATTTTCAGAAATTAATTGGGCAATGCTATCATATTACCTATAAACAGTCCATACATCTTATGTATAACCAATTAATAATTCAATTTTAAGAAGTTTTTAGCTCTGATCCTTGATATTAATAATATTGATTCATTTTCATCTCATATAGCCCATACTCACAACAGTATTTAACAGTATTAATGATTACATGTTTGAGGAGAGTGTTTGCCTCCTCCTTAGAGCTTCGTGGTTTATGCCTTTGGTTGTGGAGTGTCGTGACGAGGTGGATGATGAAGTAGAAGATTACTATTATAACTATGAGGACGACGACGATCTTGATGAAGTTTACTTGGAAAGGTCATCAAGTCTCCGCATTGGCAACCGGAGATGGGGTGATAATGGATACGTTCGGGCAGGAAGGCAAGAAGCAAGACCAGCAAGACCATTTTATCGACCGAATGTTCAGGATTCTGGTGCTGGTTCGTCTCATGAGCCTAGGAAGAAAGAGGCTATGAAAGATACGGCGGCAGTGGGGCGGCGGGCAAAAAGGGCACTGAAGCGTGAAGCCGCGGATAAGGCAGCTGCTGCAAAACATCAGGAGCATTTGGCAAGGTTAGGACGGACGTGATCCTCCATGCTTTCTGTAATTATCTTGTAAGCATGAAACCTTGCATCTAGTCCTCTCTTGTACAGATTTTACTTGCCTTCAAGTTGGTGAAATAATGAACATGGTAATTGTTGGGGATACCCAGTATAATGGGGTTGGTTAAAATATTAAACCCTTTTGTATCTCTCAAATACATATTACTGATCATTGTAATGTTTTAACTTTGGAGTTCTTTTATTTATTTTAGAGCTTTATACTTTTAGCTTATTGGAAGGAATTATTTAGACTTGAATTTCATCTTGCTTCAGTTTTTTATTTTATTTTTTGATTATTCTTTCTTTGTGATATTGTTTTCATATCATTTATATTTTTATGAGGGGTGCCTACCGTTTCAACCAACGGTGTTGTTTAAATCGTTTTAAACTTCACTCTCTCTCTGCTTAAGTTCTTCCTCATCTCTGCAATTAATCTCTCAAACGTTTTAAACTTCACTCTCTCTCCGCTTAAGTTCTTCCTCATCTCTGCAATTAATCTCTCAACAAATTTCCGTCGCACCTTCCTCATCTCTGCAATTAACCTCTCAACAAATTTCTGTTGCACTATCTTTACAAGGTGCTCATCTCTGCAATTAACCTCTCAACAAATATCTGTTGCATTATCTTTACAAACTCGGTTTTTTCAAATTTAGCTCACTTATTACAAATTTGGCGAACAAGTTCGCTTTTTTCAAATTTAGCTCGCTTTTTACAAATTTGGTGAACACGGAACATGGAGACAGGTGATTTAAGGTTTAATTTTTATTGTTTAGTGTTCAGTTTTTAGGGTTGGGATTCAATTTTTAGGGATTAGGGTTTACTTTTTTGGGGTTTGGGGTTCAATTTTTAGGGTTTATAGTTCACTTTTTGGGGTTTTGGGATTCAATTTTAAGATTTAGAGTTCAATCTTGGTTTGATTTTAATGTTTTAGGATTCAATTATAGTTATTTAAGTTCTAAAAAAAATAGCAGCAGGAGATTTAAAAGATGGCGGAGTAATTTTTATTTTTTATTTTTGGAAGGAAGAAGAAGAATCAGAAGAACAAAGCCTTGGTGTGGATGATTTGCAGCGGTAAGAGAAGGAGAGCTAGTTTTCGACTTTATTTTATTAATATGGAGCGGAACGACGTGGTTGGATAGCGCTGTACGCGAATATGAGCTAGGGTGTATCCCCGCTCCCTCACTTTTTTAGTTTTAAGAGAAAATGAAATTTAAGTTCTTTAGAAAGTTTAGGGTTTCTAAAATAGGACTCATGTTGGAATGTGGAGGGGAGAATTTTTCTATATTAATTATTTGTAACTTGTAAGAGACTAGCTTAAAATATGGACTTCGTTATTTAAGTTAAGAGGCTAAATGAATATTTGGTAACATTTTCTTAAAATTTAGGGCTTTCAATAACAGGACGAATGTTGGAATGGGAATTGGTTGGGAGGGGAGGATTTTTAATATTTCCTCCGTTTTAAAATATAATATTATTATTGTCTTTTTAAAATTAATTAAAAACGTTTTAAAACTTAAAATTGATATACAATTCATTAAATTTAAGTTAATATAACAATGAATATTATAAGTTATCTAAAAAATACTAGTTATTATAAGATTTTTTTTATTTCATAATTTTTAATGAATTATCTCAATTTTAAATTTAAAAATATGTCAACTTGATTTTTAAAAGTCAATAACAATCTTATAATGTGTAAACGGAGGAAGTATTAATTATTAGGAAAAGACTTGCATAATTTTAAAGCTAAAATGAATCTAATGGGAAAATAAAATAAAGAACCAGTACAACTACATGAAAAAGATAGGAAATTGATTTATTCACATGTGTTTTTGACAATTTCACATACTTTTATCTCACAAATGAGTAAAGGTTCATTTGATAAAATTGAATGTAATAGTTTTGAATGCTTAAATAATCTGAATGAGGTAAATGAAGTAAAATTTTGTACATATCTGAATATTGAATGAAAAAAGTTATTTGATAATTGATATGTCTGAAACATCTGAATAACAATTTTTTTTTATTACTTTGTCCCTCTGAATTATGTTGAACAAGTATATAATTTTGTCTGAATATATTAAAAAATAAATTAAATATAATATTAATTATACAATAGATATAGATAAATAATTTAAACAAAATTAACAATAAAGTATCAAATATTATATCTAAATAATTGAATAGAAATAGAGACTCTAATTGAAAACGTGTAATGAGAAAGCAAGGGAAGGCAGAAAAACTATCTAAATTTGTTACTGATAATATAATATAAAATAAGTACATATAGAATTGAAAAAACAAAATATTTTACATATGCTTTATCCATTTCATAAAAAGAGACTCATTTAATTTTTCTTTATAGTTAATTTACAAAAATTTAAAATTTAAAGTTGATATAAATTTATTTAATTCTACTTAATATAATAGTTAATATTGTATGTCGGCAGCCAAGGATCCGGTCAAGAGACGCAGAAATTTTTTGGTAAGTTTTATGTTATTTTCATTTATCTCTTTCAATATTTGCATGATTGCTTTCAAGTTTCCTAATGTCATTATTGTCTTGTTTTTCAGATTGTCAAGGATAATGATGAGGGGAATAATGATGATGATGCTCCCATTGGGTTTCTTATGGGTACCGCAAGTGAGGCGGCGACGTCCACTACTTGTGAGTCTCCCCGACCTATCATGATTGCTGTTGAGTCCTTCTCACCATGTGATGCTCGTGTCAGTCTTGATGCTGACGATTCTTTGTCTCCACGGCACGCTTGCGTGAGGTGATCGTCGCCCGGATCGTTTCTAGCAAGCCAATTTGATGGAACTCTCTCGATAACGGCACGCTTGCGTGAGGTGGTCGTCGCCCAGATTGTTTCTAGCAAGCCAATTTGATGGAACTCTCTCGATACCTTAACCCAACGTCTATTTTGAGACGAGATATTGATAAATTCGATCAAGCAATTGTATTCGCGTAGTATGGAACACCAATAACACTTAGACCCTTGTGTATGAACAAACGATAATCTCTGTACGACTGTATGATGCGGTAGAATAACGCCACACACAACTATAGTTTGTTGTATGATAAGTTAATTAGGAATCTCAAAGAAAAACTAAGAACAATAACTTAGAAATCCTTCAAAGAACCAAAAGTAGAGAATAACTCTCAATTGTATAAACTCAGAATAATTGTTGATCATCCAATTACATCATTCATGTAATCTATTTATACTAGTGAAATAAAACCCTAATTACAAAAGGAATTGAAATACTAGTTAACAACTAATTAGGAAGCAAAATCTATCTAAGAAGCATTCTAATTAAAATAGAAATCTAAAAAATCTAATAAAATCTTCAAAAACGCGTCCTCGAAATTCGTGCCACGCTTTAGCGCCGACGACGCTCAAATCAAGCTGTTTTAGCGTCGGTCGCGCTCAACGCCAGAGGCCCCAGTGCTGGCGACGCTCAAATCAAGTCATTTCAGCGCCGGTCGCGCTCAAGTCTGAAAATTGAATCTTGCTTGCTCCAATCATTTGCACCATAATAACAAACTTCGAATCATCTTCCTTAGCACAAGCCTTTGATCCATTCTCCATCCAAACCTCTTAAATCAAGCCATTAAGTCCTTCTTTGAAGCGTTTAGCTCTAGCCCTCGTCACGGGCCCGACCGGAACTTGCATCAGATCCGCTCTGTAGCCTCCATCCTTGTCCAAGCTAAGTATGTCCTCATCATTCCTCTCCTCTTGAAAAGGATTTATCCTCAAATCACCTACATCAAACGGACTAAGGTCAGAAACATTAAATGTTGCGCTAACATTATACTCACTAGGCAAATCCAATTTATAGGCATTATCATTAATGCGCTCGAGAACTTGAAATGGATCATCTCCTTTCGGAAGCAACTTTGAACGCCTTTGAGCGGGAAATCTCTCTTTCCGCATATGTAACCACACCCAATCTCTTGGCTCAAAAATTACCTGATGACGCCCTTTGTTGGCACGCTTGATATATTGCTCCGTTCTCCTCTCGATGTTGAGCCTCGCTTTCTCATGTATCTGTTTAACAAATTCAGTCTTTTTCTTTCCATCCATGTTAGTATATTCAGAAACAGGTAATGGTGATAAATCCAACGGTGTTAAGGGATTAAAATCATATACAATTTCAAATGGCGAAAAATTAGTAGCAGAATGAACAAATTGATTATATGCAATGCAAACTCAACATGAGGCAAATATGCTTCCCAATACTTAATGTTCTTTTTAATGATAGCCCTTAATAATGCAGATAAAGTACTATTCACGACCTCGGTTTGACCATCAGTTTGTGGATAATAAGTAGTAGAAAACAATAATTTAGTACCCAACTTACACCACAAGGTCTTCCAAAAATAACTCAAGAACTTAGTATCTCTATCAGAAATAATTGTTCTAGGCATACCATATAAACGAACAATTTCCCTAAAGAACAAATCAGCTACATGGGAAGCATCATCAGTTTTGTGACATGGAATAAAATGTGCCATTTTAAAAAATCTATCCACGACCACAAACATCGAATCATGACCACGCTTAGACCTAGGTAAACCCAACACAAAATCCATAGATATATCAACCCAAGGTTCATTAGGTATAGGCAATGGTATATACAATCCATGAGGTTGAACACGAGACTTATGCTATTTACACGTAATGCATTTATCACAAATTCTTTCCACATCTCGTTTCATATGAGGCCAATAAAAATGTTCTTTTAAAACAGATAAAGTTTTTTCAACACCAAAATGAGGAGAGAGGGAATTCAGATGAGAAATCATCCAGGGAGTTGGCATTGCATTATTGAAGCTTGGTTACACACATTGAAAAAGCTAGGGTTTGGAGCTAAAAAGAGAAGAAGAAAGGAACAAAAGGAAAATTATCAGAATTTCATCAACTAAGGAGGCTTGAAGCACGAATTAGGAGGGCAAGGATTAGAGAAGAAGAATCACACCACACCAATTCGAGAATATTATCACAAAAAGGGTGTATCTTCATATGTTTTAGTTCTTCTTTCTTATTTTGTAACTTCAGCCATGTACTATACTCAAATTATGATGTTATTGAGATTTGATATGAACTAAACTCTTCATTCTAAGATTGCAATGGAACCCAACTTGTAGTTTAAATTGAATGCTCTCTCTTGATTGGTATTTAGGCATTTTGTGAATTGGAGTTCATAACCTTTGCTTAAGGATTAATTGCTTGGCCCGTAATTACCTTGGTAACTTATATGGAATTGAGAGAGGAAGTATAAGTTGAGACCTAGTTATGAATTCATGTGAAAATTGGATATTCTTTATGGACAATGTATGAGATTATGTGACGTGGGTCTTATGTATTATTCTTGAGGATTGATAATTTGATTGTATTTAGGATAGAAATATACCTAAATACCACATGTATCCTATTGAGAATCCGTGTTTAATGATTTCTATTGTGAAAGTTGGTAATTGATAGAATGGTTAATGAGATTTTTACGTGACATGTGTCTTATTAATTTTTCTTGATATGAGATTCTTGCTAGTGTGTAGAATAGAAATATATCTATACACCACAATAGGAAATACGTATTTGACCATCGAGAGAGGCTTAGACATACTAGTGACTTCTCGGATAACAATTCTTATGTTCTAATTTACTAAACAAGAGAGAGTATGATGTTTAAATGAAGAGTTGGGGGAAATTGTAATCTTAGATCATTTTATCTTGAATTCTATCCGTGTGTAGTTAAACTTTATTCTCTAAATTATCTTTATTTAGTTATTGATCAACAACAAAACAAATCCTATTATCATTGTTTAAATTAGATTGATTTTTCATGCGATTGATATTTGGTAATTATTTAGCATAATTCCTCGTGGGTTCGACACTCTACTTATCATATATTACTTGTGGACCGCGTATACTTGCGCGTGTTTTATTGATTGCGAAATCAACAACAAGTTTTTGGCGCTGTTGCCGGGGAATTATTTTACAATAATTTTACCAATATTGACTATAGTCGAATTGATCTTAATTTAGACTTGTTTTTAATTTTTATTTACTTGATTGTGTAGGTATCCTTGATTTGTATGCGCCGATCACAAAGTCTTGAGTTATTTCCTTACGATCCCAAAATCGAGAGAAATACCCGAAGAGTAAGAAGAGAAAGAATCAGGGATTCTAACAATCAAGAAACCATGGCGGCAGAGGAACAAAAAGCATTGAAAGACTATGTAACGCCGTAGATTAGTGATCTACAGTCTAGTATCATAAGACCGGCAATAACTGCAACTGCCTTTGAAATTAGACCGGGAACAATACAAATGGTGCAAAATTCGTTACAGTTTGGGGGTTTGCCCAATGACAACCCTAATGAGCATTTGTTGAGTTTTATTGAGATATGTGATACTTTCAAATTTGTTGGGGTAACGGATGATGCTTTGAGACTTAGACTTTTCCCGTTCACTTTGAGAGATACAGCTAAGAGTTGGGTTCACTCATTGCCACCGGGATCCATCACTACATGGTCAGACTTAGCGCAGAAATTTTTGGCAAAGTTCTTCCCTCCTGCAAAGTCTGCTAGATTGAGAAATGAAATTGCAACCTTTGAGCAACATCATGGGGAGTCATTGTATGAGGCATGGGAAAGATTTAAAGATTTGCTTCGAAGATGCCCGCATCATGGATTCCTCCCATGGATGCAATTGAATACCTTCTACAGCGGATTGGGATCTCACAATCGGTCTTGTATAGATGCAGCAGCTGGGGGATCTCTCATGGCTAATAATTATGGGGAAGCAATTGAGTTATTGGAGGTCATGACTGCAAATAACTACCAGTGGCCAACTTCTAGAATGAGCCAACCAAAGGTAGCCGGAGTATTAGAGGTGGATGCCATCACGTCCTTAGCAGCTCAGATGGCGGCAATGTCAAAGAAGCTTGATTCCTTAACAGATTCCAAAGTGCAGCAGGTAGCTATTATTTGTGAATTATGTGCAGGAACACATGCCAATGACCAATGTCCATTTGACCACGAGGCAGTTCAGTTTGTAAGTAGCTACCAGAGACCGCCAAATCAGTACCAAAACACTTACAATGCTGGAAATAGGAACCATCCTAACTTTTCATGGAGCAACAATCAAAATTTTCAGCAAGCTCCTAAGCCACATCATCCACCAGGGTTCCAAAATCAGCCTCAACAACATCATGCAGCTCAAACCTCACAACCACAACCAGAGAGAAAATCAGATTTTGAGGAGTTGATATTGAAACACATGGCTAACCAGGATATCTTGATAAAAAACCAAGCAGCAGCACTTAAAGCTTTGGAAAATCAAATTGGGCAGATGGCTAGTTCCATGTCAAATAGACCTCAGGGATCTCTTCCTAGTAACACAGAGACTAATCTAAGAAGAGATGGGAAAGAGGAATGTCAGGCAGTAACTCTCAGAAGTGGTAAACAAACCTTACAGGAGCCCGAATTGCAAAAGGGGGCAGCCCACTCAAGCTCTCCTCCGGACTTGACTAATGCTGATTTTTCTAAGGAAATGGACAGCAGTGTACCACCTGAGTCAGAGCGGAGAGATACCACAGTTAAACCTAGTGTTGAGCCTACTCCAAAAGTGTATCCACCAGTACCTTTCCCTCAGAGATTGCAGACACAGAAGTTAGATAAACAGTTTGCCAAATTCCTGGAGGTCTTCAAGAAGCTACAAATTAACATTCCTTTTGCAGAGGCCTTAGAACAGATGCCAAGCTATGCCAAATTTATGAAGAGTATTCTGTCAAGGAAAAAGAGGTTAAATGACTTTGAAACTGTGGCATTGACAGAGGAATGTAGCGCAGTATTGCAAAGAAAGCTACCCCCCAAGTTGAAAGATCCAGGAAGCTTCACTATACCGTGTACTATTGGTAGCCTTTCATTCAATAAATGTTTGTGTGACTTGGGTGCTAGTATCAATCTCATGCCATTATCTGTGTATACTCAGTTGGGACTTCCTGCACCAAGGCCTACAAACATTTCTCTTCAGCTTGCCGATAGGTCAGTTACATACCCAAGGGGAATAGTTGAAGACATTCTTGTTAAGGTGGATAAGTTCATCTTCCCGGCTGATTTTATCATCTTAGATTATGAGGAAGATAAAAACATTCCTATTATTCTGGGGAGACCATTTTTAGCCACCGGGAGAACCTTAATCGATGTGCAAAAGGGAGAGCTCACTATGAGGGTACAGGATCAAGAAGTTACCTTCAATGTATTTAAGGCCATGAAGTTTCCTTCGGATGAGGAAGAATGTTTTCAGGTGGATGTGATCGAGCAAGCTGTGAATGACGAGTTTTCTGAATGTGTTAAACAATGATCCTTTAGAAACGGCACTTCTGGGAGAGTTTGACATGGAAGATCCAGATTTGGTTGAGTATCTACAGATTTTGGATACAGTGCCACGGGGAAGCAAGTTTCCAATCCCGTTTAAATCTCTTGAGCATGCTGAGAATGCTACAGATCAGTTGAAACCATCCCTTGAGACACCTCCAGCACTTGAGCTAAAACCTTTGCCTAACAATCTCAGGTATGTATATTTAGGTGATTCAGTTACTTTACCTGTTATTATTGCATCTGTGCTTAACGAGTTTCAGGAAAGCAAGCTGTTGCGGGTTCTTAGGGAGTACAAATCTGCCATTGGATGGACCATCGCCGACATCAAGGGAATAAGCCCATCTTATTGTATGCACAAAATCTTGATGGAAGATGATAGTAAGCCAACTGTGGAACATCAAAGGAGGCTCAACCCAATCATGAAAGAAGTGGTAAAGAAAGAGATTTTGAAATGGTTAGATGCTGGAATAATTTATCCTATTTCTGACAGTGCTTGGGTGAGCCCAGTTCAGTGTGTACCCAAGAAAGGGGGTATGACAGTCGTGGCCAATGAAAATAATGAGTTAATTCCGACAAGGACAGTGACCGGGTGGAGGGTGTGCATGGATTACAGGAAACTTAACAAAGCAACCCGAAAGGATCACTTTCCATTACCCTTCATTGATCAAATGTTGGATAGATTAGCTGGGCATAAGTACTATTGCTTGTTGGATGGATATTCGGGGTATAATCAGATTGCTATTGCTCCAGAAGATCAAGAAAAGACTACCTTCACATGCCCATTTGGTACTTTTGCTTTTAGAAGGGTCTCATTCGGATTGTGTAATGCACCGACCACTTTTCAAAGGTGCATGATGGCAATTTTCTCAGATTTGGTGGAACACAGTGTAGAAGTTTTCATGGATGACTTTTCAGTGTTTGGTGATTCATTTGATAATTGCTTGGAAAATCTAGTTCTAATACTGAAGAGATGTGTGGAAACTAATCTAGTGCTCAACTGGGAAAAATGTCACTTCATGGTGCAAGAGGGGATAGTACTTGGGCATAAAGTGTCATCCAAGGGTCTTGAGGTGGATAGAGCAAAACTTGAAACAATTGAAAATTTACCTCCACCAACCTCAGTGAAGGGCATTCGCAGCTTTCTAGGACATGCGGGGTTTTACCGAAGATTCATTAAGGACTTTTCTAAGATCACTAAGCCTTTATGCAGTCTACTAGAGAAAGACGTGCCATTCAAGTTTGATGAGGAGTGTTTGATGGCATTTGAGCTACTAAAGAAGAAATTAACCACTGCACCAGTGATAGTTGCTCCGGATTGGTCAAAACCCTTCGAGTTGATGTGTGATGCCAGTGATTATGCGGTGGGGGCTGTTTTGGGACAGCGAAAGGAGAAGGTTTTTCATGCCATTTACTAAGCTAGCAAAACCTTAACTGATGCACAACTCAACTACACCACTACCGAGAAGGAGTTGCTTGCAGTAGTTTATGCCTTTGACAAGTTTCGATCTTACTTGATTGGAACAAGGGTGGTAGTATTCACGGATCATTCAGCTATTCGGTATCTAATTGCAAAGAAAGATGCTAAACCGAGATTGATTAGATGGATCCTATTGCTACAGGAGTTTGACTTGGAGATTCGGGACAGAAAAGAAACTGAAAACCAAGTAGCCGACCATCTGTCTAGATTGGAGAATCCGGGGCATGATAAGGAAGATAAAGTGCTAATCAATGAGTCATTCCCGGATGAACAACTGTTTGTGGTTCAAGGCGAAATACCTTGGTATGCTGATTTTGCTAACTACTTGGTTAGTAACACACTCCCACCGGACTTGTCGTGGCAGCAAAAGAAAAAGTTTCTTCATGACGTTAATAGGTATATGTGGGATGAGCCATATTTGTTCAAGCATTGTGTGGACCAAATGATTCGAAGGTGTGTTCCACAGAGCGAGGTTGAGAGCATTCTTCATCACTGTCATGATTCGTTATATGGAGGACACTACAGAGGTGAGAAAATAACCACTAAGGTGTTGCAAGCAGGGTTCTTTTGGCCAACTCTGTTTAAAGATGCTCATTAGTTTGTGCTAAAATGCGATAGATGTCAACGGATGGGGAACATTTCCAAAAGGCACGAAATGCCTTTAAACATGATCCTGGAGGTTGAAGTCTTTGATGTTTGGGGTATAGACTTTATGGGGCCATTCCCACCCTCTTTCAACAATCTATACATTCTCTTGGCAGTAGATTATGTATCTAAATGGGTGGAGGCAGCTGCATTTCCCACTAATGATTCCAAGGTAGTGCTGAAATTCCTTCAAAAGAATATCTTCACAAGATTCGGTACTCCGAGGGCTATGATTAGTGATGAAGGGAGTCACTTCTGCAATAAACATTTTGCTGCCCTTTTGGGAAAATATGGGGTCACTCATAGAATTGCTACTGCTTATCACCCCCAGACCAATGGACAAGCGGAGGTTTCCAACAGAGAAGTGAAGAAAATTCTGGAAAAGATAGTCAATCCCACCAGAAAAGATTGGTCGACAAAGCTAGATGATGCACTGTGGGCGTACAGAACGGCTTTTAAAACACCCATTGGTATGTCACCATATCAGCTAGTCTATGGCAAGGCATGCCATCTTCCGGTTGAACTCGAGCACAAAGCGTTCTGGGCTATTAGAAAGTTGAATTTTGACCTCACAGCTGCAGGCGAGAAAAGGCTTCTTCAGCTCAATGAACTTGATGAGTTCCGACTGCAAGCTTATGAAAATTCAAAATTGTACAAGGAAAAGGTAAAGAGGTGGCATGATAAGAAGATTGTTGACAGAAAATTCGAGCCTGGCCAAGCAGTATTGCTGTACAACTCTAGATTGAGGCTTTTTCCCGGAAAGCTCAAATCGCGTTGGTCGGGTCCTTTCACTGTCAAGCACGCATTCCCACACGGAGCTGTTGAAGTTTATGGTGATAATCCGGAAGTGACATTCAAAGTTAACGGGCAACGCCTTAAGCATTATTGGGGTGGCGGCTTCGCTCGCCAGAAGACCTCGATCACTTTAGCCGATTAGCCTTGAATGGATGTGGAGTCGGGCCGAGGACTCAAAACCAAGCGCTAGGTGGGAGGCAACCCACCATCTTCCGTATCCTTTTATGATTCAGTTGTGTGTCTTAATTATTGCATTTTCCATGTTAGTTAGTTTTTAAGTTTTTCATATTTAGTATATTGTGTGTTAGTTTTGGATTTTTAGCACCGAGTCACTTTTGAGGGTCATTTTTGGCCCATTATTTCTAATGTATGTTTTGTAGGTTGCAGGGATACAGGGAGTTGATATTAGGCATGGTCCCTGGATGAAAATTTCAAAAATCAAATTTTTGCTTCAGCAGGGGGGCTCGCCGCGGCGAGGTTTTTATACTTGGAATCTCTCGCCCCGGCGAGAGCTCGCCCCGGCGAGAAAAACATAAGGGAAACTCTCGCCCCGGCGAGAGACACGAAATTGCAGAACCTAAAAACTCCCTCCCGTTCGAACCTGCTCCATTCTCCTTCACTCCCATTCTTCTGCGACCTGATACTCCTCCCCCAAAACGACCCAAGCACTCGAAATCCAACCCTAGCCACATCCCACTCTCGATTTCAACTAATCTAAGGATTGAGCAACCCTTTTTCACACGAAATCCACTTCCAATTTGGGTTTTCAATCAATTCCACCATTACAGTCACCATCATCAACACCATTCGAATTAGGCCAATTAGTTGGAAGAATTGGGGCTGGGATTCGGTCTCATTACATCTCAGTGAGGATTCAAGCTGCAATTTTGGGAATTCAAGCAGGCACTTCCTCCTTCTTCACACCCACCAACTGACAGAAGCCAGGTACTAGAGGATTTTGTGACTTCCTGCAGTTTTCGCGCTTCTAGTTGTAATTATTGTTGAGATTGCATCTGGATAGTCAGTAGTTAAAAATTGATTTCAGTGAATATTAATCTGGGATTGTCAAGTGTTCATATTTTGAACTGTAACTTTTCTGCAAATTGTTGAATTGGTTGATATTGAGTACCCAATTGAGGTTGTGTTGGCTCAACTGGAGGATTGGGAATATATTCTGTGCATATTGAGTATTCTTGCAGGAAATTTTGGTTTGTGAAAAATTCAAGTTTGGGGGAATTTCTGTTTATCAGTGAGTTGAAATCAGTGTTTGGGACTGTTTTGAAAAAAAAAGGAATTTCTGCTTTATTGCTACCATGCCGCCTAAGAGATCTCGTACTGAGGGATCCTCCTCCGCACCACCCAGGCAATATGACCACAGTAAATTTATTAGTGCCGAGGCAGCAGACAGATTTGATGACTTCATCACGGGTAAAGCTCTAACTCCCGAGCGAGGACTCAGGCCAGAGAGAGGGGTTGATGGAGAGATTTGGGAGCAGATTGATGAGAGGGTGTGGGACACTTTCACCCACCACCTCGACCCAGCAGTGGTTCCTGTGGTACAGGAGTTCTATGCCAACGCTCAGGACAGGCAGCCTTTTGAGGCCATAGTCAGGGGGATGAGGGTACCGTTCAGCGCACAGACAATTAATCACTACTACAACTTGGTGCCTCCTACATTATGCCAGTACACAGAGTTCATTCGCTCGCAGCCTGATTTTGACAAGATTGTAACTGAGTTGTGCAAACCAGGTACCACATGGATCACTAGGCGAGATAGAGGTGCTTCTCTCTTCCCCAGCAAGGACCTCAGCCTGTATGGAAAGATTTGGTACGCCTTCCTGAGTGCCAAGCTCATGCCTTCCCAGCACGTGAGCAATGTTTCGAAGGAGAAGGCAGTGTTACTATACGCTATTGTTATGGATTTCTCGATTGATGTAGGGAACATCATCAAGGGTAGTATCCGCCGGCTTCTGAGGGGTAATGTTCAGGGAAGACTACCTCACCCCTCCCTCATTTGTGGACTGTGCAGACAGGCGGGGGTGCAGTGGCGAGATGATGAGGTAACACAGCAGCCATCACAGCTTCTCGACCACAGGCTGATTGCGAGGTACAAGGTTTGGGATGGAGCCGAGTCGCATCCTCGTGGCCGAGGCTTTATTATTGAGGCTACTTCCGAGGAGGAGGAGGAGGAGGATACTCAGCTGCCTGCCGGTTCATCACGGCCTAAGGCAAAATTCAGCACTCAAATCCGCAGCCTCCAGTTACTTATTGACAGTCGAGCTAAGAGGCTAGAGAGGAGGCTAAAGAGGCAGAATCAGCGCATTGCAGAGAGGCAGGAGCACATGTGGAACTTCACCACTAGTTTCAGCGCGGTTCTAGCAGCACAGTACCCGAGTGCACCTCCACTTCCTTTCCCTGTGCCTACACCGCTGCCGCCTTTCCCACCATCCGACTCTGACGTCGAGGAGGTGGAGGATGACCCCGCCGAGTGATATCATAGGGAAGTCCTCAGTTCTTCATGTCTTTATCTTTTCTACAATGAGGACATTGTTATTTCCAAGTTTGGGGGTGTTTAAAGCTTTTAGTTTTAAGTTATAGTATTTTAGTATGCTGCATTTAGTTGTAGTTTTGCATGCACGTAGTATGTTTCAAACTTATGTTATAATTAAGCATTTATAATATCATCAAAATGACTTTTCTTGCTTATAATGATTATTTCTGTTCTTGTCATTTGTCTGATGATTATTGTACATATTCATCGTCAGATTTGAAAAAAAAATATAATATTTGCATTTAGAAAGCTTTTGAGCAGCGCACTTAAGGAGAGCCGATGATGACATGGATAAATTTTTTTTATGATATTCAACACTTTGGATCCGAATTGCTATATTAGAAATGCTAGCTCGTGCCTAATTTTCTTAAATTTTTAACCCTTTGAGTTACTAATGCACATATCAGTGTTGTTGAGTACGTGAGATTGTATGTTCAAATCTTTGAAACTGTTATTGCTCATTAAAAGATAGGATAGTAAAAAAAAAAAATAAAATAAATAAATTAATTTCTATGCTTATTTAATGCTTCGATGTCTGTCTTGATGCTGGTTATAATTGAAAAATGAAATATAGACAGATATGAGCAAATCTAGACTGTTTTATCTTTGTGGCCGGTGTCATTCGAACAAGTAAGCCCTTTGGAGTGTTTCTACGCTTGGTGCCCTAAGACCATCTGGTTTGGGAGTCATCGGTGGAAAGTTTGCTACATGGGTGACATTGAAGAGCCTAATAAAGATAGACATTACACAGATCTAGATGTAAATAAAACTATCATCGAGATGGAGCGTAAAACGCACTCGGTGATTGTGATAGAATATAGTTAATAGAGTGTGAAATAAAAGCTAGTGAGTATGTGAGATACTAGTAGTGGTACTCGACTATTTTATCTTCTTTTGAGCACTATAGTTCTTAGATCGAATTGTGATCATTGCGTACTCTGTCTTTCTGACCACACACACACACATAAGGGTTAATCATTTGGCGAAATTTGGTGCGTGTCTCATTTCTGATAGTCCTACAGTTGTGATGTTGTTGTTTATTTGTTTCTGATTATTGAGGCTTGATTTCCTTATCTTGGCTGCTCTAGGCTTATAGTTCATGCATTTGCATTCATTTAATTAGTTGCATTGTGTATTTTTCATCTCCGTTATTTTTGCTTGAGGACAAGCAAAGTCTTAAGTTTGGGGGTATTTGATGAGTGGGTTTTATACCTACGAATTAGTTATCCTTTGAACTCAATTCTTTGCTATCCTTAGGTGTTTTTAGTATCTATTTACTTGTTTTATGCTTTTGTTGTGCAGGGAACAGTTGTGGATGATCGTGGTGGTTTTTGGCAAGACCAGGGGCAAAAGGGTAATTTCAGCAGGACATGTGACCTCTCCGCGGCGAGCTCCCTAGGCCAATTTCCTCGCCGGGGCGAGCTCTCGCCGGGGCGAGCCTCCAAGGCCAATTTCTTCGCCGGGGCGAGCTCCCCAGGATGTTTTTCTCGCCGGGGCAAGAGCGCGATTTCTGGTGCGGCTGGCTTTGTCTGTTCTGCTATTGTGGCGCACTAGTGGAGGAATTACAGGAACGGGAAAATGAGGAGAGAGGGAATTCAGATGAGAAATCATCCAGGGAGTTGGCATTGCATTATTGAAGCTTGGTTACACACATTGAAAAAGCTAGGGTTTGGAGCTAAAAAGAGAAGAAGAAAGGAACAAAAGGAAAATTATCAGAATTTCATCAACTAAGGAGGCTTGAAGCACGAATTAGGAGGGCAAGGATTAGAGAAGAAGAATCACACCACACCAATTCGAGAATATTATCACAAAAAGGGTGTATCTTCATATGTTTTAGTTCTTCTTTCTTATTTTGTAACTTCAGCCATGTACTATACTCAAATTATGATGTTATTGAGATTTGATATGAACTAAACTCTTCATTCTAAGATTGCAATGGAACCCAACTTGTAGTTTAAATTGAATGCTCTCTCTTGATTGGTATTTAGGCATTTTGTGAATTGGAGTTCATAACCTTTGCTTAAGGATTAATTGCTTGGCCCGTAATTACCTTGGTAACTTATATGGAATTGAGAGAGGAAGTATAAGTTGAGACCTAGTTATGAATTCATGTGAAAATTGGATATTCTTTATGGACAATGTATGAGATTATGTGACGTGGGTCTTATGTATTATTCTTGAGGATTGATAATTTGATTGTATTTAGGATAGAAATATACCTAAATACCACATGTATCCTATTGAGAATCCGTGTTTAATGATTTCTATTGTGAAAGTTGGTAATTGATAGAATGGTTAATGAGATTTTTACGTGACATGTGTCTTATTAATTTTTCTTGATATGAGATTCTTGCTAGTGTGTAGAATAGAAATATATCTATACACCACAATAGGAAATACGTATTTGACCATCGAGAGAGGCTTAGACATACTAGTGACTTCTCGGATAACAATTCTTATGTTCTAATTTACTAAACAAGAGAGAGTATGATGTTTAAATGAAGAGTTGGGGGAAATTGTAATCTTAGATCATTTTATCTTGAATTCTATCCGTGTGTAGTTAAACTTTATTCTCTAAATTATCTTTATTTAGTTATTGATCAACAACAAAACAAATCCTATTATCATTGTTTAAATTAGATTGATTTTTCATGCGATTGATATTTGGTAATTATTTAGCATAATTCCTCGTGGGTTCGACACTCTACTTATCATATATTACTTGTGGACCGCGTATACTTGCGCGTGTTTTATTGATTGCGAAATCAACAACACTGATAAATTCTTGCTGCGTGATATGTGCTACCAAATCCCGACTCACAGTGTATCGTGTCTGCCCCTGCTCTGCCGGGTAGTGGTACACACCATCCACTAACCTCTCCATAGCTGTGCGAAAAACATAGCTCATCTTATTCGTCTTTCTTTTCTTACACCTCACCTCATCCTCTAGGTCGTTAGCTCTGTCATTGGCTTCCTCCCACTTTTCCTGGAAGTGGATCCTATCCATCACCTCCATCTCTAACTGTGCACGAAGGGCTTCCTTCTCTGCCTTTTCGGACAACTCCCTCTGCTCGGACTCCTCCAGTTTTCCCACCAATTCCACGCTCCTAGCTACCGAACGGTGAAAAAGGGCTCCCATCTGAATACTAGCTTCCTTGCGATGTGCAAGCTCCACCTCCATCCTCTGCATCTTTAGATTTTGCTGATCATTCTCCTCCCTCAGCTTCTGGATCTCCTCCTCTCGATCCTGAGCTTCGGTTTCTAATTCTAAGATCCGTTCTTCGTACTCTCCCAATATGCGATCATCGATAGAAGTCTCTGTTAGGTTTGTATAACGCGAACATGCAATCAAATTACATTAATAAAGCGGAAGCGCGATAAAATCAGATTTTAAAATTTTATACAAACCATCACCATGATCTTTCTTTATGCACAATTATTAATTAAACGAAAGACATGGAGAATAAGAATTATACCCTTGTAGAATTCTAGCTTCCTCAGGTACAAGTTCACCTCCAATTCCTTCGCGTTCTCCTTGAATTCCACCGATTAAATTCCTTCCTTTGATCAACGTTAGCCACCCAAGTGTTTGGCCTCTAGAGGTGATCCACCAAGGAATAATACTTGTTCAAGAAGATGGGTATTGGCCAAACCCTAGTTTCTATCTCTATAGAAATTGTAAGTACTCTCTACAATTCTTATGCAAGAGTGTGTAACCCTAATCTATGATAAGACTTCTCTTATTTATAGATGTAGGAAAACCCTTCCCTAAACTATTTAGGATTAGGATTTCTATTCTAATTAAACTCCTTTAATTAAATTAAACTCCTAATCCAATTAGGAATTCATATGAGAGTACTTCTATTAATTAATTCTCAATCCCTATTAGGAATTAAATAATAGTAATAGTAATAATAATAATAAGACTCCTCTTATTAATTTATATTTAATATTTCTAAAATATTAAATAATAAATATTAAGCTATTTAATTTATTCTATCTCCATAGACTAAATTAAATACACTTAACTTATTATTACAATTATGCCATTTACTTCTTAAATAAATATTTTCCTTTTGCGGTGTGACCCTTTAGGTTCTCCATATTAAACCGGTTGTGAATAAATCAATTAGAACAATTCAAATCTTATTTAAATAAATAAATTAAACTATTTAATTCATTTAAATAAATAATATTTATTCTACAATAAGGGTAAGCCCCCTTAGCGATCAACGACTTTCCAGATAATATAGATTTCAACATTAATCATAAAAGAACCTTTCAGTGCATAGTTACCGTACAATTCAATCCTTCTACCATACAATGTCCCAATTAAATATAAGACATGAAATTACTGTCAAGTCTTATTTTATTTAATTATATGTATTTCGATTCTCAATTGCACAACTCTAATTAATGCAAATTAGAAACTCCTTTCTAATTTCATTCTGCTTTGGCCAAAGACTTCTGAGTCATCATTTATCGAATCACATAGGACATTCTCTCCTTTTACTAGAAGTGGTAGATTCTTTATTGATCATTCACCTATCTCCATGTATAACTTATTATACCCAATCATACCCTTTGATATACCCTAAAGGTCTTAAGGGACATGTCAAAGTATAACTCATCATACACAAGATACTATGATGATCTCAAGTCCAAGGATCACTTGTACTACTATCACTAGAGGAATTCCTATTGACAGGCGAGTAAAACTCCATTAGGTATTCCTTAGCGAGCCACGTTCAGTGAACTTATTCTCTAATAAGCACCTACATACTTGCTTTAGTGTCTCCACACAAATGATTATGAGATCAATCATTCTCTTCATAAGAGCAAGCAACGTATGTACTAATCTATCCGGATTCACTAATCCCCTTTTTAGTAATCCATCGATTAGGAACAATTTAAGTTTGTGAGATATCTAGAATTTAGATCTCATTAGCATGATCCCCATCATGATTCTAAAAGCATTGCTCAAAACTATGGGTTTATCACATTTAATATAACAGCACCATGTAGATAAAGTAAAATGCCTTTAACAAACGAATAAGATTACAAAGTATATGCTACATCATATCAAATATGATTGGCTTGTGTGCATACTACTTTCAATCTCCCACTTGCACTAAAGCCAATCGCCATGGTATCTAATACCCTTCTTCTCTAAGTGACGATTATCCTGCTGTTGGATAAAGCTTCAGTAGATGGATATGCAATGCTGTTCTCGAGAGTCCACTATCTCTATAGTGACTTTTCTTCTTTCAATGATTTTACTAATCAAATGAAAGTGCCGCAACACATGTTTGAATCCAAGATGAGACTTAGGAACTATTCCTAGTTCTGTAATGAACTTTTCATCCAAACAATCAACTTGCAGCTTCATTTACAGCTATATACTTTGTCTTTGTCATTAAACCAGCAACTCTTTGCTGTTTGGAACTTTTCCAATTCACTGCACCACCTTTCAAGGTAACGTTTTACCCTAAAGTGGATTTGTTATCGTCTTCGTCAGTCTGAAATACTTGAGTCTGTTTAGCCCTCTAGTTTTAATTCAGACCTACCATGAACCATAATCACATCTTCAGTACCAGTTAAGTACCTAAAGATGTTTATCACTGTCTTACAGTAATCTTCTCCAGAATATGACTGATCAACATCAAGCCTAGTATATTCATTGCATACATGATAGTAACTCATGCGATCTCTCTTTCAATTGGGGACAATTTTAGAGAGATTCTCTCCATGGCTCATCATCATGAGACCTCTCTTGGAGTTTGCCATGCTAAACGCCTTTAGCATCAAATACGTTCCTTGGGTCAAGCCAAACATCCTTTTAAATCTATCTATATAGACTTATATCCCCAATTTATAGGATGCTCCTCCCAAGTCATTCATGGAGGAATGTTTAGACAATTTTATCTTTACTGATTGTAGCATTGGTGTGCTATTCCTTGTCAGTAGTATATCAACATATAATACCAAGAATGTTACAGCGCTCCCACTGACCCTTTTGTATACACTAGGTTCATTCCCGTTTTTGATAAAATCAAACTCTTTTGATTGTCTCATCAAAATGAATGTTCCATCTTTGAGAAGCTTGCTTCAATCCATCAATGGATCATTGTAGCTTAAAACACGATTTGTTTCAACCTTTGAAACAAATTCCTCTGGCTGTATTATACATACATTCTCCTCAAGTCTTCATTGAGGAAGGGTGTCTCCACATCCATTTTTGCCAGATTTCGTATAAGCTGCAATCACAAGCAAAATCCAAATGGATTTGAGCATTACCCAGTAATAAGGTTTTATCACAGTCAACTCCTTGACTTTATTTGAAACCTTTTAAACAGGTCTGGTCTTATAGGTCTCCACCTTGCCATTTGCCCCAGTCTTTCTCTTAAAGACCCATATTCACACTCTAGGCACTATGCTCTTTTGTGTAGTAACAAGAGTTTATACTTGGTTCTCATACATGGAGTCCATTTCGGATTTCATGGCCATCTGCCATTTCTCTGAGTGTCTTCTACTCATAGCCTCATCGTATATAACTGGATCATCATCATTTATGATGCGTACCTCATCATCATCCTCTATGATGAATCCATACCTCCCAGATATCTTCGGTACTCTTCCAGATTTACGATTCGGTTGTGGTACAATAGGTCTATCTACAGGTTCCTCGGTTCGACTTAAAGTGCTTTGGGGTTCTTGAACTCCTTCAAGATCTATTACCCTCCCACTAGCTCCTTCAATGATAAACACATTTATCTAAGAAGGCAGCGTGTAGGATTATAGTAATAATACCCTAAACTTTCTTTAGGATATCCCACAAATCTGCACTTGTCAGATTTTGTCCCAAACTTATCTTTGAAACCTTTTCACATAAGCTGGACAACCCTTATCTTAACATACTTAAGATTAGGAATCCTCCCTATCCATAACTTTTATGGAGTCTTGGGGCCAGATTTTTGAGGTTACCTTATTTTGTAGATATGCAGCCGTTTCTAGGGCATAACCCCAGATGGATACTAGAATGTCGGTAAAAATCATTATGGACTGCACCATGTCCAACAAGGTATAATTTCTCCTTTTAGATACACCAATCAATTATTGCGTATCAGGAAGTGTCCATTATGAGAAAATACCATTTTGAGATGATCTAGAAACTCATTGTACAAATATTCTTTCCTCGATCTGATCAAAGAATCTTAATACTCTGTCAATATGTTTCACTTCTGAATTCTTTGAACATTTCAAATGATTCAGACTTGTATTTCATCAAATACACACATTCAACTCTTTGAATGACCATCCCCTTTTCTTTTACTAGTTTGTTCAATTTGCAAAATAATTTTCATGTAAGTCAAGTATACAAAGTCTATGAAGTGATCTTCCAGCTTCAAACAAAACATTATCATTATAAATAGAACAACAATTGTTCTTAAATATAATACCAGAACCTTCCTTGTCCAACAACGGAAGTAATAATGTTTCTAAAGAGAACTGAAATATAATAACAACTTATTAACTTAATAGACTTGCCCGTAGGCAATGCTAAACTATAAGTTCCTATGGTTAATGCAGCAACCTTTGCTCCATTCCTACACATAAGATTACTTACTCTTAGTTTAGCTTTCTACTTCTGCTTAGTCTCTGCATTGGATTGCATACGTGAGAACTACAGCCGGTATCAAATACCCAAGTAGAACCTTGACTTATAAAAAAATTTATTTCAATCATGAACAAACCTATATCTGTAACCGAAGCTTCACTAAGCCTCTTCTGGTTAGCCTCTGTAAGATTCTCCTTACAGTTTCCTTGCTAGTATCCCGGCTTATTGCAGTGGAAGCTAACTCCTTTGCTATCTGCATCAGTCTTATTCTTATTGTCCTTTGTTTTTGCCTTTCCATTTACCTTCTTTGAATTGTTCTTCTTTTAAGAAGATCCTTTGGCCCTCTTCCGCTTCCTGGAAGAATCATCTACTAGTAAGACTTGGTCTTTCTTGGTTGGAAAATGACTCTTTACAGTTTTCAACATGTTTAAGCAACTCAGGCAGGCTGACATATAGCTTGTTCATGTGAAAATTCACAACAATTTGTGAGAAAGAGTTCGGAAGTGATTGCAAGATCAAATCTTGGATCAACTCTCCATCCATTAAAACCCAGTTGTCCCAATTGTTCAATCAGATTGATCATTTTGAGGACATTTGTCTATACTGTAGTGCCATCGGTTATTCTAGATCGGAAGAGCTCCTTAGATATCTTATATCTAATAGTCCTACTTTCCTCACCCTTCAACTCCTTGAAGGTGCAGGAGTATAGTAGGAGCATCTATAGTTTCATGCTGACGCTGAAGCTCGTTACTCATGGATGCAAGCATGATGCATTGAGCCAACTGTGCATCATCTTGCCACTTTCTAAAAGTAGCAATCTCTTCCTCTGAGGAATTGTCTGCAACCATTGCAGGGATAGGCATATTAAGGACATAAGATAACTTTTCAGCCTTGAGAACTTTTCTCAAATTCCTTAACTAGTCCGTATAATTCGGTCCGGTTAATTAGCATCTAATATGCTCCGCAGTGATAGTGAATTAGACATTGTAAAATTCTATAAATGAATTTGTAATTTTAATAACATTTTAGCATACATTCATTTTAATTAATTACCAAAATAAAGTAGGTCTTTATTTTAAATTGGTATCTCTCACTATTTTCATCAAACTATATTACCCTCAGTATACAGTTCGGCAAATCTAATTAAAGATTTGCTAGTGAGAATAAGGATCCCATTTCAAATGTATATAGCCTTGTGTGTGCACAACAAACTATATATAAATAAATAGGTAGACAACTATTGTCAATTACATCACTATGTAACTCCTTGTATTTTGCCTCTTAGATTATAATGGTCAAGTGTGTGCACATCCGAACTAAAATAATCTAAGTTAAGTCCAACCTAGCACTTCTATATATTCGAAAGAAAAACACTGTCCTTGTGTGTGCACAACAAAACAGCATCGTTCAGTCTATGTATAAGCATCAAATGTGATAAAACAACATCTTAAATATTTAATACTCGCCTTGTGTGTGCACAACAAACTCATATTAAATATTTAATACTCTATTATTTTACCATGCTAGAAGGCGACGTTCGATATTCCGAATATCTTTGAACGCTTAGGACTTAATATAATTACTTTGAGGGGTTTGTTATTATTTGTCTCATCTTGTTTAGCGCGCATGCACATATATATATAAAATACGCGTCATATTATTTAACATGCGAAGCATGTTGTATAATATATAATATATACATAGCAAGCATGCACATATAGAATACTATATTCTACCCGGATTAATTATGGACTTTTATTCTAGTTTGGTTCACTAGAGCCACCAAGTGAACCAAAAGGTCAAACCTAGGGTGCAAGAATTAAATTTAAATATAACTATTACATTTAAACTCGGGCTCCATTACAAACGGGTCTTCAAGCGCTCCTTGCTCCTTTGTCTTCAATTCTTCAAAATTAATTCTAACTAGTCCTATTACAAAAACTATTTACAATAAATAGAAACCTTGATCAGCAGTCAAGGGGAAGTACATAGGAGGGAGATAGAATTTACATTAAGAAAAAATTAGAGAAGACGAGGTACGCAGACCCCATTTATAAAAACCCATACATTCAAGCATCCACTAAAATAAATCCAATCACACATTGGTCAATAGTCCATAATCAATCCCTATTTATTATCATACATATCTCTATATGTATCAATAAATAACATTCATCCCATGAATAATAAAACCATTCTATATATGCATTGATATCATTTAATGGGCAATATTAGTTAGTATAAAATTCAATTTTAACTCCAATTAGTTATCATGGAATCCAATTCCAACTCTAATTAGTTATCATGAAATCCAATTTCAATTAAAATAAACTTCTTTATTTTAATCATATTCCAAATCAAAATAAACTCTTTTATTTTAATTTATCCAATTTTTTTTTTGAATAAAAATAAACTCCTTTATTTTAATCAAATTCCAAATCAAAATAAACTCCTTTATTTTAATTAATATGGAAACCAATTTCAAGTTTAAAATAAACACCTTTATTTTTAACTTAAAATTGTTGGAAAATAAAATATGTTGAATCCTATTCCTTATCAAAATAAACATCTTTATTTTTAAGGAAACATGGAATCCTATTCCATATGTGAATAAACTCCTTTATTCTAGGAAACATGGAATCATATTCCATATGTGAATAAACTCCTTTATTCTAGGAAACATGGAATCCTATTCCATATATGAATAAACTCCTTTATTCTAGTTAACGTAGAATCCAATTCCAAGTTAAAATAAAATTTTTAATTTTAATCATATTCAAATTAAAATAAACCTTTTATCTTAATTGAAAATAAATAGAATCAAAATAAAAAAATAATAATTTTACACAAACAATTATGCCCAATTAAATTGTTCTAAACACATATCAATGTATATACAGAATCAAAACAATTAATAATTCGCATAAAGTTTGGCTCTTGATACCACTGTTAGGTTTGTATAACGCGAACATGCAATCAAATTACATTAATAAAGCGGAAGCGCGATAAAATCAGATTTTAAAATTTTATACAAACCATCACCATGATCTTTCTTTATGCACAATTATTAATTAAACGAAAGACATGGAGAATAAGAATTATACCCTTGTAGAATTCTAGCTTCCTCAGGTACAAGTTCACCTCCAATTCCTTCGCGTTCTCCTTGAATTCCACCGATTAAATTCCTTCCTTTGATCAACGTTAGCCACCCAAGTGTTTGGCCTCTAGAGGTGATCCACCAAGGAATAATACTTGTTCAAGAAGATGGGTGTTGGCCAAACCCTAGTTTCTATCTCTATAGAAATTGTAAGTACTCTCTACAATTCTTATGCAAGAGTGTGTAACCCTAATCTATGATAAGACTTCTCTTATTTATAGATGTAGGAAAAACCCTTCCCTAAACTATTTAGGATTAGGGTTTCTATTCTAATTAAACTCCTTTAATTAAATTAAACTCCTAATCCAATTAGGAATTCATGTGAGAGTACTTCTATTAATTAATTCTCAATCCCTATTAGGAATTAAATAATAGTAATAGTAATAATAATAATAAGACTCCTCTTATTAATTTATATTTAATATTTCTAAAATATTAAATAATAAATATTAAGCTATTTAATTTATTCTATCTCCATAGACTAAATTAAATACACTTAACTTATTATTACAATTATGCCATTTACTTCTTAAATAAATATTTTCCTTTTGCGGTGTGACCCTTTAGGTTCTCCATATTAAACCGGTTGTGAATAAATCAATTAGAACAATTCAAATATTATTTAAATAAATAAATTAAACTATTTAATTCATTTAAATAAATAATATTTATTCTACAATAAGGGTAAGCCCCCTTAGCGATCAACGACTTTCCAGATAATATAGATTTCAACATTAATCATAAAAGAACCTTTCAGTGCATAGTTACCGTACAATTCAATCCTTCTACCATACAATATCCCAATTAAATATAAGACATGGAATTACTGTCAAGTCTTATTTTATTTAATTATATGTATTTCGATTCTCAATTGCACAACTCTAATTAATGCAAATTAGAAACTCCTTTCTAATTTCATTCTGCTTTGGCCAAAGACTTCTGAGTCGTCATTTATCGAATCACATAGGACATTCTCTCCTTTTACTAGAAGTGGTAGATTCTTTATTGATCATTCACCTATCTCCATGTATAACTTATTATACCCAATCATACCCTTTGATATACCCTAAAGGTCTTAAGGGACATGTCAAAGTATAACTCATCATACACAAGATACTATGATGATCTCAAGTCCAAGGATCACTTGTACTACTATCACTAGAGGAATTCCTATTGACAGGCGAGTAAAACTCCATTAGGTATTCCTTAGCGAGCCACGTTCAGTGAACTTATTCTCTAATAAGCACCTACATACTTGCTTTAGTGTCTCCACACAAATGATTATGAGATCAATCATTCTCTTCATAAGAGCAAGCAACGTATGTACTAATCTATCCGGATTCACTAATCCCCTTTTTAGTAATCCATCGATTAGGAACAATTTAAGTTTGTGAGATATCTAGAATTTAGATCTCATTAGCATGATCCCCATCATGATTCTAAAAGCATTGCTCAAAACTATGGGTTTATCACATTTAATATAACAGCACCATGTAGATAAAGTAAAATGCCTTTAACAAACGAATAAGATTACAAAGTATATGCTACATCATATCAAATATGATTGGCTTGTGTGCATACTACTTTCAATCTCCCACTTGCACTAAAGCCAATCGCCATGGTATCTAATACCCTTCTTCTCTAAGTGACGATTATCCTGCTGTTGGATAAAGCTTCAGTAGATGGATATGCAATGCTGTTCTCGAGAGTCCACTATCTCTATAGTGACTTTTCTTCTTTCAATGATTTTACTAATCAAATGAAAGTGCCGCAACACATGTTTGAATCCAAGATGAGACTTAGGAACTATTCCTAGTTCTGTAATGAACTTTTCATCCAAACAATCAACTTGCAGCTTCATTTACAGCTATATACTTTGTCTTTGTCATTAAACCAGCAACTCTTTGCTGTTTGGAACTTTTCCAATTCACTGCACCACCTTTCAAGGTAACGTTTTACCCTAAAGTGGATTTGTTATCGTCTTCGTCAGTCTGAAATACTTGAGTCTGTTTAGCCCTCTAGTTTTAATTCAGACCTACCATGAACCATAATCACATCTTCAGTACCAGTTAAGTACCTAAAGATGTTTATCACTGTCTTACAGTAATCTTCTCCAGAATATGACTGATCAACATCAAGCCTAGTATATTCATTGCATACATGATAGTAACTCATGCGATCTCTCTTTCAATTGGGGACAATTTTAGAGAGATTCTCTCCATGACTCATCATCATGAGACCTCTCTTGGAGTTTGCCATGCTAAACGCCTTTAGCATCAAATACGTTCCTTGGGTCAAGCCAAACATCCTTTTAAATCTATCTATATAGACTTATATCCCCAATTTATAGGATGCTCCTCCCAAGTCATTCATGGAGGAATGTTTAGACAATTTTATCTTTACTGATTGTAGCATTGGTGTGCTATTCCTTGTCAGTAGTATATCAACATATAATACCAAGAATGTTACAGCGCTCCCACTGACCCTTTTGTATACACTAGGTTCATTCCCGTTTTTGATAAAATCAAACTCTTTTGATTGTCTCATCAAAATGAATGTTCCATCTTTGAGAAGCTTGCTTCAATCCATCAATGGATCATTGTAGCTTAAAACACGATTTGTTTCAACCTTTGAAACAAATTCCTCTGGCTGTATTATACATACATTCTCCTCAAGTCTTCATTGAGGAAGGGTGTCTCCACATCCATTTTTGCCAGATTTCGTATAAGCTGCAATCACAAGCAAAATCCAAATGGATTTGAGCATTACCCAGTAATAAGGTTTTATCACAGTCAACTCCTTGACTTTATTTGAAACCTTTTAAACAGGTCTGGTCTTATAGGTCTCCACCTTGCCATTTGCCCCAGTCTTTCTCTTAAAGACCCATATTCACACTCTAGGCACTATGCTCTTTTGTGTAGTAACAAGAGTTTATACTTGGTTCTCATACATAGAGTCCATTTCGGATTTCATGGCCATCTGCCATTTCTCTGAGTGTCTTCTACTCATAGCCTCATCGTATATAACTGGATCATCATCATTTATGATGCGTACCTCATCATCATCCTCTATGATGAATCCATACCTCCCAGATATCTTCGGTACTCTTCCAGATTTACGATTCGGTTGTGGTACAATAGGTCTATCTACAGGTTCCTCGGTTCGACTTAAAGTGCTTTGGGGTTCTTGAACTCCTTCAAGATCTATTACCCTCCCACTAGCTCCTTCAATGATAAACACATTTATCTAAGAAGGCAGCGTGTAGGATTATAGTAATAATACCCTAAACTTTCTTTAGGATATCCCACAAATCTGCACTTGTCAGATTTTGTCCCAAACTTATCTTTGAAACCTTTTCACATAAGCTGGACAACCCTTATCTTAACATACTTAAGATTAGGAATCCTCCCTATCCATAACTTTTATGGAGTCTTGGGGCCAGATTTTTGAGGTTACCTTATTTTGTAGATATGCAGCCGTTTCTAGGGCATAACCCCAGATGGATACTAGAATGTCGGTAAAAATCATTATGGACTGCACCATGTCCAACAAGGTATAATTTCTCCTTTTAGATACACCAATCAATTATTGCGTATCAGGAAGTGTCCATTATGAGAAAATACCATTTTGAGATGATCTAGAAACTCATTGTACAAATATTCTTTCCTCGATCTGATCAAAGAATCTTAATACTCTGTCAATATGTTTCACTTCTGAATTCTTTGAACATTTCAAATGATTCAGACTTGTATTTCATCAAATACACACATTCAACTCTTTGAATGACCATCCCCTTTTCTTTTACTAGTTTGTTCAATTTGCAAAATAATTTTCATGTAAGTCAAGTATACAAAGTCTATGAAGTGATCTTCCAGCTTCAAACAAAACATTATCATTATAAATAGAACAACAATTGTTCTTAAATATAATACCAGAACCTTCCTTGTCCAACAACGGAAGTAATAATGTTTCTAAAGAGAACTGAAATATAATAACAACTTATTAACTTAATAGACTTGCCCGTAGGCAATGCTAAACTATAAGTTCCTATGGTTAATGCAGCAACCTTTGCTCCATTCCTACACATAAGATTACTTACTCTTAGTTTAGCTTTCTACTTCTGCTTAGTCTCTGCATTGGATTGCATACGTGAGAACTACAGCCGGTATCAAATACCCAAGTAGAACCTTGACTTATAAAAAAATTTATTTCAATCATGAACAAACCTATATCTGTAACCGAAGCTTCACTAAGCCTCTTCTGGTTAGCCTCTGTAAGATTCTCCTTACAGTTTCCTTGCTAGTATCCCGGCTTATTGCAGTGGAAGCTAACTCCTTTGCTATCTGCATCAGTCTTATTCTTATTGTCCTTTGTTTTTGCCTTTCCATTTACCTTCTTTGAATTGTTCTTCTTTTAAGAAGATCCTTTGGCCCTCTTCCGCTTCCTGGAAGAATCATCTACTAGTAAGACTTGGTCTTTCTTGGTTGGAAAATGACTCTTTACAGTTTTCAACATGTTTAAGCAACTCAGGCAGGCTGACATATAGCTTGTTCATGTGAAAATTCACAACAATTTGTGAGAAAGAGTTCGGAAGTGATTGCAAGATCAAATCTTGGATCAACTCTCCATCCATTAAAACCCAGTTGTCCCAATTGTTCAATCAGATTGATCATTTTGAGGACATTTTGTCTATATTGTAGTGCCATCGGTTATTCTAGATCGGAAGAGCTCCTTAGATATCTTATATCTAATAGTCCTACTTTCCTCACCCTTCAACTCCTTGAAGGTGCAGGAGTATAGTAGGAGCATCTATAGTTTCATGCTGACGCTGAAGCTCGTTACTCATGGATGCAAGCATGATGCATTGAGCCAACTGTGCATCATCTTGCCACTTTCTAAAAGTAGCAATCTCTTCCTCTGAGGAATTGTCTGCAACCATTGCAGGGATAGGCATATTAAGGACATAAGATAACTTTTCAGCCTTGAGAACTTTTCTCAAATTCCTTAACTAGTTCGTATAATTCGGTCCGGTTAATTAGCATCTAATATGCTCCGCAGTGATAGTGAATTAGACATTGTAAAATTATATAAATGAATTTGTAATTTTAATAACATTTTAGCATACATTCATTTTAATTAATTACCAAAATAAAGTAGGTCTTTATTTTAAATTGGTATCTCTCACTATTTTCATCAAACTATATTACCCTCAGTATACAGTTCGGCAAATCTAATTAAAGATTTGCTAGTGAGAATAAGGATCCCATTTCAAATGTATATAGCCTTGTGTGTGCACAACAAACTATATATAAATAAATAGGTAGACAACTATTGTCAATTACATCACTATGTAACTCCTTGTATTTTGCCTCTTAGATTATAATGGTCAAGTGTGTGCACATCCGAACTAAAATAATCTAAGTTAAGTCCAACCTAGCACTTCCATATATTCGAAAGAAAAACACTGTCCTTGTGTGTGCACAACAAAACAGCATCGTTCAGTCTATGTATAAGCATCAAATGTGATAAAACAACATCTTAAATATTTAATACTCGCCTTGTGTGTGCACAACAAACTCATATTAAATATTTAATACTCTATTATTTTACCATGCTAGAAGGCGACGTTCGATATTCCGAATATCTTTGAACGCTTAGGACTTAATATAATTACTTTGAGGGGTTTGTTATTATTTGTCTCATCTTGTTTAGCGCGCATGCACATATATATATAAAATACGCGTCATATTATTTAACATGCGAAGCATGTTGTATAATATATAATATATACATAGCAAGCATGCACATATAGAATACTATATTCTACCCGGATTAATTATGGACTTTTATTCTAGTTTGGTTCACTAGAGCCACCAAGTGAACCAAAAGGTCAAACCTAGGGTGCAAGAATTAAATTTAAATATAACTATTACATTTAAACTCGGGCTCCATTACAAACGGGTCTTCAAGCGCTCCTTGCTCCTTTGTCTTCAATTCTTCAAAATTAATTCTAACTAGTCCTATTACAAAAACTATTTACAATAAATAGAAACCTTGATCAGCAGTCAAGGGGAAGTACATAGGAGGGAGATAGAATTTACATTAAGAAAAAATTAGAGAAGACGAGGTACGCAGACCCCATTTATAAAAACCCATACATTCAAGCATCCACTAAAATAAATCCAATCACACATTGGTCAATAGTCCATAATCAATCCCTATTTATTATCATACATATCTCTATATGTATCAATAAATAACATTCATCCCATGAATAATAAAACCATTCTATATATGCATTGATATCATTTAATGGGCAATATTAGTTAGTATAAAATTCAATTTTAACTCCAATTAGTTATCATGGAATCCAATTCCAACTCTAATTAGTTATCATGAAATCCAATTTCAATTAAAATAAACTTCTTTATTTTAATCATATTCCAAATCAAAATAAACTCTTTTATTTTAATTTATCCAATTTTTTTTTTTGAATAAAAATAAACTCCTTTATTTTAATCAAATTCCAAATCAAAATAAACTCCTTTATTTTAATTAATATGGAAACCAATTTCAAGTTTAAAATAAACACCTTTATTTTTAACTTAAAATTGTTGGAAAATAAAATATGTTGAATCCTATTCCTTATCAAAATAAACATCTTTATTTTTAAGGAAACATGTGTAGACACCCAAATTTTGCGTTTCCTTCTACTAATCATGACAGGAGGGCAAAATCGTCAATTGAACCAGCTTGCGGGAGCAAAGGAGCGGGCACAAGGGCGAGCGCCCGGCACCGCCGCAATGTTTTGTGCAACCCAAGTTTACGTGACAATAAAGCCGTCTGAGGCAGGCACTTCCAAATGAGGTGGCACATCTCCCGGAAATTCCCGGACTGCAGAACACGAGCCTGTCAACGAAAACCGACGTTGCGGCACGAAAATCGAGGCGTGGCACGAAAATCGAGAAAGTCAAGCCCGCCAGCCGCGGATAGATCTGCGGCCAAGTGGGTGCGCCAGCACGAAAACCGGGAAATCAGCACTACCAGCTGAGTGCGATGGGAGGCGTGCCAGCTGGCCAGCCGCAGATCCATCTGCGGCCAGCCGCAGATAGATCTGCGGCTGGCTCTGGCCAGCCTATTTAAGCTCGGCAGCAGGCAGCATACAGGAGGTTGGGCAGTTTGCGGAAGAAGAAGAAATCAGCAGCAGTTTTAGCTCGGAAATAGAGAGAAATAGCAAAAAATTCTTGCAACAATTGAGAGAAAAAGAGAGAAATTTCCTTTGTTGTTAGATTATATCATATACATCTCATATTTCCCTCAATACACAAGTTTCTACACAATTTTGGTATCATTTGCAAGGTGAAAATCTCATTATTTTTGCAACTTCTATCATGTTATTTGGCTAAATTTAATTGAAATTTCCAAGAATATTATTGAGCAATCATGGATTAGGGATTATTGGTGAGGGTTCCATTGGAACAAAATGCTTCCTAATAACCCGAGGATATCCAATTGATAAAATTTCTAGCTTGTTTGTGATAATTTATGGGGTGTAATTTATTTAGATTGTCATTTCCGGATATCATGGTATATTAGATAAACCCGGGTTGGTTAGTTATGTAATATTCATTTTGTAGGCATGTATTAATTTCGTGTGAGCCTAGGAATGCGACCCCGAGGTCCAAATCCGATGATGGACGTTTTGATGTATGTGATAGATTCAAGATGCTCGTTTTGTAACATGTAATCTTTGGGCCTTAAAACGACGCCAAGGCGGGAATCGTGTTTAAGGCCCCGAAATAGTGAAATTTGTGATTGTTGGCGTTCGGGGATATTTTGATGGCTTACATGCCCATGGATAGCCCCGACGCGTGTTTATGCTTGAATTTGATTCATGATACGAAATTGATTTCAAAGCTGAATGATAAGATTTTCATAAAATCAATCAAAGTAGGATATTCGAATCACGAGGTTAAAATTTGAGAAACGTTAATGAATGTCGATTCCTATCTAACGAGAAAGCTAAAGAAAAAATCGTTTTCCAAAACATCACACGAAATGATTTTATAAATAATTGACGTTTTATTAAATCTTTGTGCATAGGGTGAAAGAGATCCTAGAAATTGCCTATCATTTTATGAAAGCAACGTATAGATCTCGATTCCTATTTTGACGAAGGTTTAAAACTCTTGTTTTGTTAAACGACACTTAATGAAAATCCCATAGTTTTGGGACAATTAAAATCAAACCTTTCTCATAAAGAATAAAGCTTTCTCGTGTATATCGAAAAGACATTCCGAAGCGTTCTCAAATTAAAGCACGATCTTCCCTAAAATCCAAATGACTCTTTCATACAAATTCACCACAACATTCACATAGGCACACATACACACACACACACGCGCACCTACACACACCCATTCATGAATTAAAGGATAGGAAAGCATCAAGATTGCGGTAACCGTGTTTCACGGAAGTCGAGGGGTGCCTAACACCTTCCCCTCACTTAAGCAAGCTCCCGAACTCTATGAATCTCGATTCGCAGACTAGTTAATTCGGAGTCACACATGAGCCAGCGATTTATAAAAAACGAAAACTCGGATGAGTTGGTACATCCATTTCAAATATACCAACTGGCGACTCTGGTTAATTGGCTCATCATAAAACACGATCTTTCAAAACCCCGTCGACATCAATGCCGACCTTTTCCAAAGCATCATTAAATCAAAGGGCTAAAATTGGAAAAGACTAAAAGACCAAAAGAGAAGAGAAAACCCGGCGTCGACAGCTGGCGACTCTGCTGGGGACATTAGAGGGCTTAAGCCGCGTTCAAATCTTGATGCTATTCTATCCTTTAAAAATTCATGAATATGTGTGTGCATGCGATATTTTGATCTTTTGTGTTTTTGTTGTGCGAATGCGTGTTTCGTCCAATGAATGAATGATTGAATGGAATGGCTTTACTTCAAAGTAATCATTTGCATACGGTGAGGACGATGAATGTGAATGTATGTTGAGATTGTACCTCCTCCTGAGGCGAACCCGTCGGTTGCTTATTACTGGACTCGATGGGGCTGCTCCCCGGAGATGGCTCAGGAAACGCACCACTCAAATCCGCTCCAATCGAAAGGGCTCAAACGAGTAGATTGCGAAGATTTGGGAACCTTCATGCCGAAAAGCCCGTGAGAGTAACCCTAGGGTAGGTCAGCCTCTGATAAACCCAACGCAGGAAAAGTCTCTTCATGCCCTTTTACGTTTATGCGTATAAATGTCATAATCCCATTGCAAAATATTCATATATGCTTCCCCTTTATGACAAAAGAAAATACTAACCTCTGTGTTTTGCAGGGAACGACCCGGGAAGCATAATAAATTGTATCTAGCATGCAGTGTCTCAATAAAGGACCGCTAACGTGTTGTTTTGCAGAAAAAGATTAAAAAACCCCAAAACACAAAAAAGTTATAGCTTTAGCATACATCCACATGTTTTATTTCCCAGGACTAAACTTCGAACCATTGTCTCTGTAGGATTGCTCCTCAAACCCGTTCGCAGTCTAAGAAAGCCCAGGCCTCTACCTCTGAAATGGCTGATCTTCCCAATCATAGTTCCATATCTCGGGAGGAGTTTGATGATTTTAAAAGACAGATGATGGAAATGGCCACAATGTTAAAGGAACAGTTCTTAATCAGACAAGATCCGGTAAACCAGGGATCGCATAATATTCCACCACCAGGGGATGATCAGAATCCTCCTAAAAGTGTTGTAAACCTGGGTAAGGATGACCAACCCCGACTCAAGGACGAGCCAGTCATCCCAAGGCCCATTCCCATACATAGCAGGACAGTGATTACTATCCCAGAAGAGGGGGACAATGACGACCTTCGGAGAAAAATAAAACACATGGAGGAAACCATCCAATCTCTAAAGGGCATAGGCTCCCTGGGCAGGGTTAATTACTCAGATCTGTGTGTTTTCCCCGGGGCCAGATATCCAGAAAAGTTCAAAGTTCCCGAGTTTGAAAAATACAATGGAAAGGGAGACCCCTATACACACTTGAAAATCTACATTGGAGAACTCGGGTCTTATGCCGAAGACGAGGGGTTAAGAATGCAGCTATTTCAGAAAAGCTTAACAGGGGAGGCAAGAATCTGGTATGCTCGCCTCGACAACGCCCGAATCCACAACTGGGAGGAATTGGCCCATACTTTCTTAACCCAATACAGCTTTCAGGCCCAGATGGCTCTTGACAGGTACCAAATGACAAAGGTTAAAAAAACAGCCTAGGGAATCCTTTAGGGAATATGCGCAAAGATGGAGGGGCATGGCTGCCCAGGTAACTCCCCCGATGAGCGAATCAGAGATGGTAATGACCTTTGTAGACATTCAGGAGGCACCGTATTATGAGCGGGTCATCTCGGGGATTGGAAGACCCTTTGCTGAAATGATTAAACATGGAGAGATGGTTGACATGGGGTTGAAATCGGGTAAAATCCGGGATCTTACTGCTTTAGAAACTGCTGCCGAGCAAATACAGAATGGAAACTATGGCAGCACTTCCCGGAGAGTCCAAAAGAGGAAGGAAGAGGATGTCTCCCTCATCCTACAAGGGTCGTCCAGTAAAGCAGAAAGCCATCTTCCGGTACAGGCACCGAGGGGAGGGCCACCCCGACAGCCCAATTTCTCAGATCAAAGAGCAGAGGGGCGAAGAAGATATGAGGCCTCGCAAAACCGAGTATTCACCCCGCTCGGGGAGCCGCTTGAACGAGTATTAGCGGTATTGGTAGCCCAAAAGAAGATTGTTGGTTTGGCACCCCCGAGTGACCCAAAGGGTAGAAGGTTTGACCCGAGCAAGCGGTGTGCATACCACTCCAGTTCCCCTGGCCATGATACACAGGATTGCTGGACGTTAAAGCATCGAATCCAAAACCTGATTGACAGTGGAGAGATTGTGGTGGAACAGCCGGATTCCCCGAATGTTAAGGCAAATCCCCTGCCAAGACATGATGGAGGGGGAGTCAATGCGACGGAGGCAAATGAGGCGGGGGAGCCGCCAAGGTTGAACTATGTGCAGAAAGTTGAGGAGATGATAAATGTGATACATGACCATGGGAGTGCGAGGGTAACGCCCATCAAGTTGATAGGGGTAAGTACGAATAACATAGAGGGACCTATCAAGTTGACAGCCCCGAGGCCCATCATCTTTGCAGCAAGGCCGCAGCTCCCCATCGGTAGTCTGAAAACTGTACCATGGAATTATGGGGGAATACCAGAGGAAGCGGCCAGTTGTGCTTCCGTGACGACCAAGGGGAACCCCTTATATCTTCCCGGGCGAGTCCTTGAGAGCCAAAAGAGAAAAAATGAAGAGGTTTCCGAGGAAAGGGCCATAGAGTTTTTGAAAAGGATGGATCACCCGGAAATGAGGGGGATCCAGATTTTAAATGAGGAATCAACCCTAACATCAGTCATGGACTTGGTGTTGTCATCCAGTGAGCATTGCAAAACCATGATGAAGGTTCTGGAGGAGGCATTTGTGTCCAAAGAAATTAGTGAGGAGGGTTTCGGCCAGCTGATAGGCCACTTATTGGAAACCGATGCAATATCCTTTACGGATGAGGACATTCCCAAAGAGGGAAGGGGGCACCGAAAACCGCTACACATCGCGGTAATCTCCTCAGGATATGTCATGAATGGGGTGCTGATCGACGGGGGATCGGCATTGAATATATGTCCTCTCAGCACGCTGAAGAAAATGAACATCAGTCTCAAGCGCCTACGGGCCAGTCATGTGGTGGTTCGGGCTTTTGACGGATCCCGGAGGGATACCATCGGAGAGATAGAATTGCCAGTGGAGATAGGGCCCTGTACTTTTGATATATCCTTCCAAGTCCTAGATATTACGGCAAGCTACAACCTGCTGTTAGGGAGGCCGTGGATACACATGGCCGGGGCAGTTCCCTCCACGCTCCACCAACAAATCAAGTTGATCATCGATGGGAATCTGGTAACAATCTCGGCCGAATGTGATGACCTTTCTCCTCCCAGGAGTGGCCTACCAGTAATCAATGTGGATGAGTCAGCGGCGCCTGCCAGCTTTCAAGCATTAGAGATTAGCACTCCCCATTATAGATGCCTGGGAGCTCCAGCTGTGAAACCAAGGGTCTCTCCGGAACTCACCTTTGTGGCAAAGGAAATGATTAAAATGAACTTCCAACCTGGACAGGGACTAGGGAAAAGCAGTCAGGGAATCACCAAACCCATCCACCTACCACAGCAGATAGGCAAAGCAGGATTGGGATACCATGTGGGCGCAGTGCGGGGACACCGTCAGGGTGCGACTCCGATTCGACTAGTTGGCAGTCCAGCGACCAAAGCCGACAATGAGCAGGGGATCAGCGGACCTGTGATTGGGGCAGGGAATGAAGAGTTAACCCCCACACATAGTGAGTCGGCCCGGAGGGAAAGTTTCCTGCAGGAGGTCGCAAAAGAGTTTGAAACCAAATGCTACATCCCCGGACAATCAACAAGCAGTAAGGAGGGGACGAATATTATCATACCACCGGGAGCCCAACAAGTTGTGCCTGTCATCGATTGGGCAGGACTGATTATTCCTGGAGAGGGTATGGAGGAGAACTCAGGCGACGTATCCGTAATCATCGGGGAGGTGTCCGATGTGAGGACCTCTTTCATCCAGCGCATTTCAGCTGACCGGACCATCAACAATTGGACCCAGAAACCAGTGATATCCAAACAGGGGTAAAGCTCGACGTCAGGGTGGTTGACCCCAGATGATGGGGGAATGAAGAAGTTTTATTTTGTTGTTGTTTTATTTCTGCATAATTGTGTCGTTTCTGCGTGTTATTTGAAATTGCGATCGTCGTGAAAAATGACTTATATATGACAAGTATTTTGTTTTATGTCAGGTGTACCAATTTGAGTATTCCTTGCCTAACAAACGATCTTTCAAATTTGAATGGTGATTATGATTTTGACATTGAGCTGGATTTCGATTTGATGGGCATTGAGCAAGACGAGACAGATTACGACGACGCACCTGATGAGATCAAAGGATGGGTCGAAGATAAACCCAAACCCAATTTGGACCAAACCATCACCGTTGATATTGGAACCCCTGACAACCCAAAAGAACTCAAGATAGGGACAGACCTTAACCCCAGCCAAAAAGCAGAAATAATTGAGTTACTAAGCCAATATGAGGATGTCTTTGCCTGGTCGCACGAGGATATGATCGGATTGTCCACCGACATTGTGGTGCACCGGTTACCCATCAAGGAGGGTTTCAGGCCTGTCAAGCAGAAACTAAGAAAGTTGAAACCTGAGTGGAGCTTAAAAGTGAAGGAAGAGATCATCAAACAGTTCAGGGCGGGAATCATTATGGTATCCACTTATCCTGAATGGTTATCCAATGTGGTCCCGGTAGCTAAGCCTGGAGGAAAGGTGAGGGTATGTGTAGACTACAGAGATCTAAACAAGGCCAGTCTCAAGGACAACTTCCCGGTGCCTTTCATACACATCCTGGTAGATAACACAGCCCAGTACGAAATGTATTCTTTTGTGGATTGCTTTGCGGGGTATCATCAGATAATGGTGGCGGAAGAAGACCGGGAAAAGACCGCATTCATCACCCCCTGGGGCACTTTCTGCTATAGACGACTGGCTTTCGGTCTCACAAATGCAGGGGCTACTTATCAGAGGGCCATGATGGCCTTGTTCCACGATATGATGCACAAGGAGATAGAGGTCTACGTGGACGACATTATTGTGAAATCGAAGGTAGAGTCCGATCATATAACTCATCTCAAAAAGCTATTCAATCGGCTCAGAAAGTATAATTTGAAACTCAATCCAGCCAAGTGTGCTTTCGGAGTGCAGTCAGGTAAGCTCTTGGGATTCCTGGTTAGTGATCGGGGCATTGAGTTGGATCCAGCAAAGATTAAGGCCATTGTGGATATGCCAGCACCTCGCACAGAGAAGGAGATAAGGGGATTCCTGGGGAGAGTAAACTTCATCAGCCGTTTTATATCTCACTTGACGACTACATGTGAGCCGATTTTTAAATTGTTAAGAAAGGGTGCTTCCCAAGATTGGAATGAGCAGTGTCAGAGGGCTTTTCAGATCATTAAGAAACAACTGACGGAGGCACCAGTGCTGGTACCCCCGAAGGATGGGATCCCTTTGTTTATGTATATATCCGTCAACACCATCGCGATGGGATGTATGTTGGGACAGAAAAATGAGGCGGGTAAAGAGCAGGCCATCTATTACCTCAGCAAAAGATTTAGCCAATGTGAGCAGAATTACACTCCCATCGAGAAGACTTGTTGTGCTCTGGCCTGGGCCGCAGGGAGATTACAGCACTACCTCCATGGGCATACAACGTACCTGATATCAAGAATGGATCCCCTAAAATATATTTTTGAAAGGCCCATGCTGAATTGTCGACTCTCAAGATGGCAGTTGATTTTACAACAGTTTGACATGGTGTACGTGACCCAGAAGGCCATGAAAGGGCAGGGAATTGCAGATCAGTTGGCAGAAACCCCGTCAGGAGGGACGGAGCCTTTAGAAACTCCTCTTCCGGGCGAGGATATATTTTGGGTATCGCACGAAAAATGTGATGACGAGGGACAATTCTGGAAGCTGTATTTTGATGGTGCCATGAATGCCGAGGGGGCAGGAGCCGGAGCGGTCCTAGTCTCTATCACCGGAGAACAATATCCCGTGGCCACTAAACTTCGTTTCAGCAATTCGAACAACACCGCTGAATACGAGGGGTGTATCTTGGGACTCCGATTGGCCCGTGACATGGGAGTAAAAAGACTAGCGGTGTTCGGGGATTCAGAATTGGTAATCAGACAAGCAATCGGGGTATACAACACTAAGGAGCTTCGGTTACTTCCATACCATCGTTGTGTCACCCAGCTTATGCAAGAGTTCGAAGATATCGCCTTCCGCCATATTCCTCGGGGACGAAATGATTTTGCCGATGCATTGGCGACTTTGGCTTCCTTAATCCACGTGATCAAGAGTAGGGACAGTCCACAGATTGAGATCACCGTACAGAATGCCCCGGCATATGAGGAAAATGTGGCAGTGTTATCAAACGAGGTGGTGTTGACGAGGCAGCCCTGGTATCACGACATAAGGGAATATCTGCGAGACAGATCCCTTCCCGATCAGGCAAATCGGACTGAAAGGATGAGAATTCAAAAGATGGCGATGAAGTTTTACCTGAGTGGCGATTCACTTTACAAAAGGGATGCTGGGTTGGGACTGTTGCAGTGCGTAGATGAAACACAGGCCCGAAAGATTATGAATGAAATACATGGTGGAGTGTGTGGGCCCCATATGAGTGGACCGATGCTTGCCAAAAAGATCTTGAGGACAGGGTATTATTGGTTAACGCTGAAGGCCGATTGCGATGATCATGTCAAACGGTGTTATCAATGCCAGGCGCACGGTAATGTGATCCATACACCTCCCAATGAACTGCACTGTATGACCTCCCCATGGCCATTTTCAATGTGGGGAATGGATGTAATCGGACCAATAGAGCCCAAAGCAAGCAACGGGCACCGATTCATTTTCGTCATGATCGATTATTTCACCAAATGGGTAGAGGCAGCTTCTTTCCCTAAAGTAACTCAGGAGGTCATCGTCAACTTCGTCAGGAATAATGTCATTTGCCGATATGGGCAACCTGAGGTTGTGGTCTCCGACAATGCCAAGAATTTAAACAACGCCCTCATGAAGGAACTGTGTGACCAGTTCAAGATTAAGCATCTCAATTCCGTCATTTACCGTCCTAAGATGAATGGGGCAGTGGAGGCTGCAAATAAAAACATCAAGAAGATCATGGCGAAAATGTCTGCTAATCATCGGGGATGGCCGGATCTGTTACCCCTCACCCTGCTGGCATACCGAACATCAACGCGTACTTCTACAGGGGCAACCCCTTACGCTTTGGTGTATGGAATGGAGGCTGTTCTACCAGTTGAGGTTGAGATGGCGTCCCTCAGAATAGTGATCGACGCTCAGATAAGCGAGGAGGATTGGATGCAAAGTCGATATGACCAATTGGCCCTGATTGATGAAAGGAGAGTGGCTGCCGTTTGGCATGGTCAGCTATATCAACAGAGGATCTCTCGATCGTACGATAAAAAGATAAGACTTCGGAAGTTCAAGGAAAATGATTTGGTGTTGAAAAGAGTCATGCCTTGTCAAGACGAAGCCAAGGGGAAGTTTGCCCCAAGCTGGGAAGGGCCATTTGTGATCAAGAAAGTGCTATCCGGAGGAGCCCTCATATTGCAAGAAATGGATGGTGAGGTATTTCCACAACCCCTCAATTCTGACTCGGTGAAGCGGTTCTACGCTTAAATCATCAGTTCCTTTTTCCCCTGAGAGCGAACTACGTAGGACCTGATCTCCCAACTTGTGGGGGTACGTAGGCAGCCATCATGGCGCGGTCCGATCCTTTAAAAAATAATCCTTTCCCCAACCAAAACCAATTTTCGATAGCCTGATAAAACCTTCCTACACCCTCAAAACCTTCCCGAAACCAACTGCCTGACCAGTTTCATCCCAGAATACATACCCTGATCCAACCCAAACAGTTATCCAAAATCTGAGATTCAATCCGACGAAATCAAAAGGTGTGCGGCAATATCTGTCAAATCTCCATCAAGTCTTGAGGAAAGAAAGAAGGCGAAATGTCAAAATCATGGTCAGTTGGATAAAATGATGATCCAATGGAGGGCAATGATACGACAAAAGGGGAAAATGGCTAAATTTAAACGCATGTCTATATATATAAGTCGTTTTATTACAAGATTTCTCTTTCAATAACTGATGAAACCAACATAGTCTATGCAGGAAATAAAATAATCTACAAATCTGAAACTAGCCGGAGCCGGATGGACAGGGTGGTGGATAGATCTGAAGCATCAGCATCTCCTGCAATCTGCTGCCCCATCATATCAATACGATCCAGTAAAGCAGTAGCTCGGCTGACAGTCCCAAAATGAGCATCTACCACTGCCCTGGTCTGAAATACAATGGCCTCTCTATCAGCAATGGCAGCGTCTCTAGCCCGAATGGCCTCATCTCTCTCGGCAAGGGCGGCATCCCTCTCGGCTTCAGTAGTAATTAGGGCCAGGCGGAGTCGGGAATCCTCAGCGACCCGACTCGGGGCAGAATCGGCTGAAATGGAATGGTCTGCGGTATCTTCTGTGAAAATCACTCCAGAGTCATCAAAGGCCCCCGTCCGATTCAAACTAGCCGAATCCAGGTCTCCACGCAACCACTGTACGTAGGCAAATGTCTGGATGTGACAGCTCGCACTATATTCGGCAAAGATCCTGCGATCCCAAAGCTCGTATACCTGCAATAGATCCCTCTCTGTACAGGATGATATAAGGAATCGGTATGCGGCTGCACCCGCGAAGGGGTGTAAATCCTGTGTCTGATCAAACTGCCCCATAACCGCCAGGGGATGATAGGTCGTCACGCCCCTTAACCCAGCAATGGGAATGAAATCCATGCCAGGCACATGAGTCAAGAAGCTCATGAAGGAGCAATAGCCCGAGTAAACCAATAGATGAAAGGGGTCCTCAATGATAGACAAAAAATGATGTCCAGGAGGCCACATCAGTACAACTCGCGGGACGAAGCGAAAACTGCGTGGTTATGTCATGGCTGAAGCAAAACCCTTGGCGACGGAAATGGCCGATGGGACTAAGATGACTCATGAACCACATGTACAATAAGGTCGAACTCCCTCTGAAGAATCTCCCTCGGAAGGACTGGCAATATGTGGCCGACATATAGGTATCCGCCAATATCATGGGGAGAATGGTGTGATCCTCCTGAAGGGCCCGAACGGCCGCAACAATCCGCATGTCCAAATGATCGGGTCCTGCAGGCAAATACAAAACTGAGATGACACAGGCCATCAGGACATCTACTCTTAAGGCGCCCCAGCGCTCCTCGGACACGGAAAAATCACCGAGGAAAAGTCGAAAACCGTCAGGTGAGCCAAATCGGTCAATGAAGAACTGAAGGGGAACCATATGGTCTGATGTGATTACCGGTAATAGGACAGCCCTCCGCAAACCGGTAAAAGTCAAGAATTGACGGCGCATGGAACCAACGGTAACCCTAGCACAGGGACCATCCAACGGCAAGCCGGTGAAGCGAGCATATTCCTCAAGGGTGGGGGTCAGCTCTACTGTCCCAAACCTAAACACCTGACGGGCAGGGGCCCAATAGCTCAGAAGACCATCCACAAAACCCGCTGGCACCCGGAAGGTTAATAAGGACCAAGAATGTCCCAAAAGACCATCTACGATAACCCTATCTGCCGGCAGTAGACTGTCCAACCAGCGGAAGAGGCTGCCAACCAACCCTGTGGGGGGAGTGGAATCCAAACGAACCACGGCATCTGAGGACGACATCTGTGAAAAAATAGTATCAAAAAGACTGTACAGGGGTCATTCTCTACCCATAAATAAAAATCATGCATCATACAGTTAATAATAAAACAGGTGAATCCCATAAAATGAAAAGAAAACTGTGCATAAATAAATAAATGAGTTCAGTACATAGTGCATAAAGGAAAAAGAAATCTAAGCAGGTGCCGGTACAAAAGGCCCTATCCTATCCTGGTCTAGATAAAATCAGTATCATCTATGAAAGCAGGATCCTCGAACTGATCCCCTGGAGTCGCCGAGCTCGGAGGACCAAAGTTCATATCAGGAATGTAGGGATGCGCTGTGGCATCAGATGAACTCGGGCCTGCATCATAACCCGCACCGTCAGGATCGTAGGTGTAAGCCTCCTCCGGGGCCCGGCCCAACCCTCGAATAAACAGCGACAACTGATCTACCTGACGGGTCAATGAGGCGATCTGCTCAGCGTGGGTAGGGGTCCGAACACAGGCAGCCCAATCGGTCATCGTCACCGAGCCTGGAACCATGTCCCCAAGGAAGAAAGTGGCCCGAGTCTGAGGACCGATGGTACGGGGCACCCACCATGTACGGAATGCATCACTCGTAGTGGGACCTGTGGAAAGCATCCGACCATCCTCCCCGGCAAGCATGATCTCCGAGGGCTGAGAATCCAACGGCCAGAAAGTAGTGAAAGAAAGGGAGTGCGGGATGCGGATCTCCCCAGTGACGCATCTGAATGCGCGCTCTCCCAGATACATCACCCAGCCTCCAACACTCTGCAAAGTGAGGCGACGGGTAGAAAGCTCGAACTCCGGGCCGGAAGGATGCCCGTCAGCAAACCCCACAGTCAGATGCTCGGAGAGGTAGGGAATCCAGACGACGTCGGCAGCCGTGATCAACTCCAGCTGAATACGACAATGTGCAAAGCTGCCCGACACGGGGACCTCCTCCAGAGTACTGTGATGCCATCGCCGACCCCGAGGATAAGTGTCCGGGCCCAGAGTAGTGATAGGCCTCAGACATGGCAGCCGCTCGTAAGCCCAGAACTGTGAATAGAAACAAGACAGGGCATGAGTCACTATCAAATACAGAAAAGAGATGAAAGGAAAAGAAACACAGTGAGAGAGAGGAGGAAGGGACTCACCAACAGAAAATGGTAGAAGCCGAGCCAGGCATCAGTCTGTCCCTCTGAGCGTAGACGCATGCCGTGGAGGAAATATGCAAAGGTGAATGACCCCCAGTCATAATCACCGATGCGGTCCACATCTCTGACCGCTCCTACGACGCTGAAATGAATGGTGGAGGAGTTGTTCCCCAGAAAACAACCCCTCATGATGGTCAGGAACAGGCGTCGTAGCAGAATGTCCCTGGTGCCCTGATCTGCTGGAATAGGCAGCGCATAGAGACCCCCGACTTGCATCGACTGCCAAGGCACCAGATCGGATACTGCGGGCCTTAAATACCCGGTCCTCAGCAGCGAAGCCCAGCAAAGCTCGAACCTCCACAGGAGTGATATCAAGATCCAAGGGGACGCGGGACCCGGTAAACTCAATGCCAGTAATGTACCGCCAGTCCCATGGGGTCAACACGACCTCGCAGTCGAGGAGATGAAGAGACTGCGTCTGGTGGAACCATCGCTCGGATAAAGCCCTCATGTAACCCCAGGGGCACTGGCGGGGGATGATAGTGAAGAAATGTCGAAAGCCCCAAGAGTCCACCATCGCCCGATAATCAATGTGCAGGGCCGCGTAAAGGGAGTAGATGTTGAACCAGTTGCCCCTCGGCTGGGTAAACTCGGGTACCTGGGGCAAATCACCAAGGGGTCAATCCGGATAAAAGGAGAATGGAGAAATTGAGAATGAAATCAGAATGGAGCTGAAATATACCTCGTTAGCCACGAGAGATGCCGAGGGGTGACGACTGAGATCCCGACCCAAAAGATCGGGTATCTGCACAGAGGCGCCAGAAGGAGCCTGATGAGTAGATGGAACCGGTGTGCTGGAGGATGGCCCCTCTGCCGCGACCTCCGGAGGGACAGCCTCCTCAACGTCCGGGTGATCAGGACGGATGACAGACTCCGCCAAGCGACGAGCCTGACGGGTACGAGGGGGAATAGGGGCAGGTGCAGCCCTACGACGGCGAACACCCGAAGTCCGAGAGGCGGAGGAGCTACTGGGCGCATCACGATCCATAGCTGGAATAGAACGGGCGAGAAAGAAGGTAAGTTTCCTTTTAAAATTTATGTAATGAACATTCTAAATTTTCATCATATGATTAATGCAACATGATGCATATTAAAAAAAAAAAAAAAAAAAAAAAAAATAATAATAATAATAAAAAAATAAAAATAAAAAAAATCGGCAGAGTTCCGTTTGTAAATTGAACATCCCAGGCATAAGCCAAACGTGTTTTTCATCAATCAAAGCCTCAAACAGATTTGAATTGCATTCATATATGTAATTACAGCATGTAATGCATGATTTTATTGCAGTAAAGGAATAACAATATGTGGGACCGCCTCATGAACATAAAATAGGACTCACATAATTGATACATAGCATGTATATATGATGGTACATTACATAACATTGTAAAGCATACATTTTATCTCTAAACATGCAAATAGTCAAATGTATAGCAAAACATTGACGAAATTGAAAAGTGACCGGTCAAAGTGTTACCTGTAGCGTGTAGATCAATCCTACCGGAACAGTTTTTGCAGGGAAGTTGAAAAAATCGACAAAAAGCCCTTGCGAACAAGAAAATCGAGAGAATCTCTTTGGATTACAAGTTGAAAGTGACAGATCTGGAGGAGCCGCGTTGGATTTAAGGCCCGATCATGGCCGCAGATGTATCTGCGGCTGGCCGCAGATCCATCTGCGGCTGGCCCTGGTGGGTCCCGCCTTGCTCCCTTGCAGCCATTTGACGTGTTGAAGTGAAAAGTTTACGAGATGGGTGACCGGCGACGATACCCGGCCCCGACATGACGATCGACCGGCGACGATAACCGGCGATCATGAGATGGATGTCCGGCGATGATAACCGGCTCCGACAAGATAACCAACCGGCGACGATAACCGGGGGTTATGCGATGGGAGACCGGCGACGATACCCGGCCCCGACGAGACGATCGACCGGCGACGATAACCGGCGATTATGAGATGGATGTCCGGCGACGATAACCGGCTCCGACAAAATAACCAACCGGCGACGATAACCGGGGGTTATGCGATGGGTGACCGGCGACGATACCCGGCCCCGACGAGACGATCGACCGGCGACGATAACCGGCGATCATGAGATGGATGTCCGGCGACGATAACCGGCTCCGACAAGATAACCAACCGGCGACGATAACCGGGGGTTATGCGATGGTGTGACCGGCGACGATACCCGGCCCCGACGAGACGATCGACCGGCGACGATAACCGGCGATCATGAGATGGATGACCGGCGACGATAACCGGCTCCGACAAGATAACCAACCGGCGACGATAACCGGGGGTTACGAGATGGGTGACCGGCGACGATACCCGGCCCCGACATGACGATCGACCGGCGATGATAACCGGCGATCACGAGATGGATGACCGGCGACGATAACCGGCTCCGACAAGATAACCAACCGACGACGATAACCGGGGGTTACGAGATGGGTGACCGGCGACGATACCCGGCCCCGACATGACGATCGACCGGCGACGATAACCGGCGATCACGAGATGGATGACCGGCGACGATAACCGGCTCCGACAAGATAACCAACCGGCGACGATAACCGGGGGTTACGCGATGGGTGACCGGCGACGATACCCGGCCCCGAACGAGACGATAGATTGAAGGAGTGAACCCAAAGACTAACGAACACGGTCAAGGGGTTGATACATTGACACTCTTACGAATGTCTTGCATACATTGCATCTTATGTTGCATCATAAGCTATATGTGTGAGGCATCATGTATGCACTGTCATTCTTACACACTGTCATTCATGCATCGAGTGTCTATTCTTTATCCTGTTCATTTCATTTATCATTTCATAAACATGATAAAGAGGGGCAGCTGTAGACACCCAAATTTTGCGTTTCCTTCTACTAATCATGACAGGAGGGCAAAATCGTCAATTGAACCAGCTTGCGGGAGCAAAGGAGCGGGCACAAGGGCGAGCGCCCGGCACCGCCGCAATGTTTTGTGCAACCCAAGTTTACGTGACAATAAAGCCGTCTGAGGCAGGCACTTCCAAATGAGGTGGCACATCTCCCGGAAATTCCCGGACTGCAGAACACGAGCCTGTCAACGAAAACCGACGTTGCGGCACGAAAATCGAGGCGTGGCACGAAAATCGAGAAAGTCAAGCCCGCCAGCCGCGGATAGATCTGCGGCCAAGTGGGTGCGCCAGCACGAAAACCGGGAAATCAGCACTACCAGCTGAGTGCGATGGGAGGCGTGCCAGCTGGCCAGCCGCAGATCCATCTGCGGCCAGCCGCAGATAGATCTGCGGCTGGCTCTGGCCAGCCTATTTAAGCTCGGCAGCAGGCAGCATACAGGAGGTTGGGCAGTTTGCGGAAGAAGAAGAAATCAGCAGCAGTTTTAGCTCGGAAATAGAGAGAAATAGCAAAAAATTCTTGCAACAATTGAGAGAAAAAGAGAGAAATTTCCTTTGTTGTTAGATTATATCATATACATCTCATATTTCCCTCAATACACAAGTTTCTACACAATTTTGGTATCATTTGCAAGGTGAAAATCTCATTATTTTTGCAACTTCTATCATGTTATTTGGCTAAATTTAATTGAAATTTCCAAGAATATTATTGAGCAATCATGGATTAGGGATTATTGGTGAGGGTTCCATTGGAACAAAATGCTTCCTAATAACCCGAGGATATCCAATTGATAAAATTTCTAGCTTGTTTGTGATAATTTATGGGGTGTAATTTATTTAGATTGTCATTTCCGGATATCATGGTATATTAGATAAACCCGGGTTGGTTAGTTATGTAATATTCATTTTGTAGGCATGTATTAATTTCGTGTGAGCCTAGGAATGCGACCCCGAGGTCCAAATCCGATGATGGACGTTTTGATGTATGTGATAGATTCAAGATGCTCGTTTTGTAACATGTAATCTTTGGGCCTTAAAACGACGCCAAGGCGGGAAATCGTGTTTAAGGCCCCGAAATAGTGAAATTTGTGATTGTTGGCGTTCGGGGATATTTTGATGGCTTACATGCCCATGGATAGCCCCGACGCGTGTTTATGCTTGAATTTGATTCATGATACGAAATTGATTTCAAAGCTGAATGATAAGATTTTCATAAAATCAATCAAAGTAGGATATTCGAATCACGAGGTTAAAATTTGAGAAACGTTAATGAATGTCGATTCCTATCTAACGAGAAAGCTAAAGAAAAAATCGTTTTCCAAAACATCACACGAAATGATTTTATAAATAATTGACGTTTTATTAAATCTTTGTGCATAGGGTGAAAGAGATCCTAGAAATTGCCTATCATTTTATGAAAGCAACGTATAGATCTCGATTCCTATTTTGACGAAGGTTTAAAACTCTTGTTTTGTTAAACGACACTTAATGAAAATCCCATAGTTTTGGGACAATTAAAATCAAACCTTTCTCATAAAGAATAAAGCTTTCTCGTGTATATCGAAAAGACATTCCGAAGCGTTCTCAAATTAAAGCACGATCTTCCCTAAAATCCAAATGACTCTTTCATACAAATTCACCACAACATTCACATAGGCACACATACACACACACACACGCGCACCTACACACACCCATTCATGAATTAAAGGATAGGAAAGCATCAAGATTGCGGTAACCGTGTTTCACGGAAGTCGAGGGGTGCCTAACACCTTCCCCTCACTTAAGCAAGCTCCCGAACTCTATGAATCTCGATTCGCAGACTAGTTAATTCGGAGTCACACATGAGCCAGCGATTTATAAAAAACGAAAACTCGGATGAGTTGGTACATCCATTTCAAATATACCAACTGGCGACTCTGGTTAATTGGCTCATCATAAAACACGATCTTTCAAAACCCCGTCGACATCAATGCCGACCTTTTCCAAAGCATCATTAAATCAAAGGGCTAAAATTGGAAAAGACTAAAAGACCAAAAGAGAAGAGAAAACCCGGCGTCGACAACATGGAATCCTATTCCATATGTGAATAAACTCCTTTATTCTAGGAAACATGGAATCCTATTCCATATGTGAATAAACTCCTTTATTCTAGGAAACATGGAATCCTATTCCATATATGAATAAACTCCTTTATTCTAGTTAACGTAGAATCCAATTCCAAGTTAAAATAAAATTTTTAATTTTAATCATATTCAAATTAAAATAAACCTTTTATCTTAATTGAAAATAAATAGAATCAAAATAAAAAAATAATAATTTTACACAAACAATTATGCCCAATTAAATTGTTCTAAACACATATCAATGTATATACAGAATCAAAACAATTAATAATTCGCATAAAGTTTGGCTATTGATACCACTGTTAGGTTTGTATAACGCGAACATGCAATCAAATTACATTAATAAAGCGGAAGCGCGATAAAATCAGATTTTAAAATTTTATACAAACCATCACCATGATCTTTCTTTATGCACAATTATTAATTAAACGAAAGACATGGAGAATAAGAATTATACCCTTGTAGAATTCTAGCTTCCTCAGGTACAAGTTCACCTCCAATTCCTTCGCATTCTCCTTGAATTCCACCGATTAAATTCCTTCCTTTGATCAACGTTAGCCACCCAAGTGTTTGGCCTCTAGAGGTGATCCACCAAGGAATAATACTTGTTCAAGAAGATGGGTGTTGGCCAAACCCTAGTTTCTATCTCTATAGAAATTGTAAGTACTCTCTACAATTCTTATGCAAGAGTGTGTAACCCTAATCTATGATAAGACTTCTCTTATTTATAGATGTAGGAAAACCCTTCCCTAAACTATTTAGGATTAGGGTTTCTATTCTAATTAAACTCCTTTAATTAAATTAAACTCCTAATCCAATTAGGAATTCATGTGAGAGTACTTCTATTAATTAATTCTCAATCCCTATTAGGAATTAAATAATAGTAATAGTAATAATAATAATAAGACTCCTCTTATTAATTTATATTTAATATTTCTAAAATATTAAATAATAAATATTAAGCTATTTAATTTATTCTATCTCCATAGACTAAATTAAATACACTTAACTTATTATTACAATTATGCCATTTACTTCTTAAATAAATATTTTCCTTTTGCGGTGTGACCCTTTAGGTTCTCCATATTAAACCGGTTGTGAATAAATCAATTAGAACAATTCAAATCTTATTTAAATAAATAAATTAAACTATTTAATTCATTTAAATAAATAATATTTATTCTACAATAAGGGTAAGCCCCCTTAGCGATCAACGACTTTCCAGATAATATAGATTTCAACATTAATCATAAAAGAACCTTTCAGTGCATAGTTACCGTACAATTCAATCCTTCTACCATATAATATCCCAATTAAATATAAGACATGGAATTACTGTCAAGTCTTATTTTATTTAATTATATGTATTTCGATTCTCAATTGCACAACTCTAATTAATGCAAATTAGAAACTCCTTTCTAATTTCATTCTGCTTTGGCCAAAGACTTCTGAGTTGTCATTTATCGAATCACATAGGACATTCTCTCCTTTTACTAGAAGTGGTAGATTCTTTATTGATCATTCACCTATCTCCATGTATAACTTATTATACCCAATCATACCCTTTGATATACCCTAAAGGTCTTAAGGGACATGTCAAAGTATAACTCATCATACACAAGATACTATGATGATCTCAAGTCCAAGGATCACTTGTACTACTATCACTAGAGGAATTCCTATTGACAGGCGAGTAAAACTCCATTAGGTATTCCTTAGCGAGCCACGTTCAGTGAACTTATTCTCTAATAAGCACCTACATACTTGCTTTAGTGTCTCCACACAAATGATTATGAGATCAATCATTCTCTTCATAAGAGCAAGCAACGTATGTACTAATCTATCCGGATTCACTAATCCCCTTTTTAGTAATCCATCGATTAGGAACAATTTAAGTTTGTGAGATATCTAGAATTTAGATCTCATTAGCATGATCCCCATCATGATTCTAAAAGCATTGCTCAAAACTATGGGTTTATCACATTTAATATAACAGCACCATGTAGATAAAGTAAAATGTCTTTAACAAACGAATAAGATTACAAAGTATATGCTACATCATATCAAATATGATTGGCTTGTGTGCATACTACTTTCAGTCTCGTCAGGGTCTGTCTCAGGCTCCTCCTCCAGGGGTTCTTCCTCGGGGTCAGACTCTATCTCTATTGGTTCTTCCGGGTCAGACTCCACCTCTTCATCTATCATAGGTGCCTCATACACCACGTGTATATCACGTGGCTCCTCCTCGACAATCCAACCATTACCTCCCACGCTTGACATCCTACAGCCACAAACACAAGACAAAACAACAACTCCATCAGAAGGTCAAACAAAACATAAGTTCATTGTATAGAATGAAAATATATTTCATAATGTTACTAAGTTTTCACGAAAACTCTATATGAGTTTTATATCCTCCTAGTTCCTAAATTCTTCTAAGGTTATAGTCTAAGGACTCTCGCTCCTAAGGTTTATAACCTATGGCTTTGATACCAACCTGTGACGCCCCCAAATTCTGACGTCACTGTCTCGAATTTGGTTCATCACGTTCTAACACAATAATGACATAAAACTAATGCAGCGGAAAAGATAGAATAAATTACATTGATTTAATATAATTATTCTCGTCCCAAGGTCTCGCAACCGATACCACAATACTATCCAAAAGTCTTAATTTAAACTGACACATAGTACTAATACATAATCCATGCCTAAGCTTATTACATAAACAAATTCAGAAACTTAAGCAGCATAGTAATTAATATCCTTCCTAAGGAGGAACAAAGCTACTCCGTAGTTTTGCCCTTTCCCTTATCCTTGCCTGAAGGTTCACCTCGCTCTGCCTTAACTGAAAGGTTTAAAGGAAGCAAGAATGAGCAACAAATTTGCCCAGCAAATATATACAATGAGGGTGAACAATATAAAGTTCAAATTTCAAGGGTATGACAGTAAAGGATAATTCAAGGATAATAAGGAAAATCAATTATTATACATAAGAGTCGCTATGGACTGAAGAATATCAATAGGATTCTTGCATCTAATCATTTCAAGTCCAAGAAAATGAACACTGAGTAGTCACTAAAGGACTAAGAACTCCTGCTAGAATTAACAGTTTTTATACTGAAAATCCAAATAAAAAAAAAACAAGTACACAGGTGATCAGCCTATAGTACCCCAGATTATGCATAACTGTCACATGCTTATAAGTGCGCACGTCGGTTCCCCGACAATATATAATTTTCCCCTTTTATGAGGGTTGTTCATCTCAGTAGATAAGAGTCCTCACCAAGACAATTGGTTTGGAATAGTTTTCTAACACATGTATAATAGTCTAACCGAAACAATGGTTTAGACAATTTTTATAATCTTATTCAATGATTTAATGAATACCAATACTCGCAATGCGGTTTAAGGGATATTAATCTTAAACCAATCCTTAGAATATGAATGACAGTTTATAAAGCATAAGAGTCATTGCCACATACTTGTATGATACAGGAATATACAAGTTTACATGTTAGCTCAATATAGAGAAAGGGTTCGAATACTTGCACAATATACCACATCCTGCTTGAATGTAAATTGAGTAGGGTTAAAGGAAAACTCGCAATTTGTAAGAGGTTCAAGGTAAGAAACTTGCTCAATATAAGTTTGAGTAAGGTTAGGGAACTTGCCCTTGATAATACTTGCACAACAAATAAAGTTTTGGGTTAGATAACTTGCCTTTAACGCAGTCTACGAATTTAAAGCTTAATGACACGTTGCAATCCTATTGTATAATAGTTATATATAAGAATTCCATTAGTCATACAATTTCATACATCAAATAATACTACATCATATTTGGATACCAAAAACATTACTACAACTTCTGCTCTACACTTTAGAATAACAATGCAAGCAATCTACAAGACTCAGATTACAAAAAGAATCGACTTGACCACTCTGCAGGAGGGCGCAGCTGCGCCCTGGTTAAGCTTAGGGACGGCGCAGCTGCGCTGTCCCCTGGCTAGACCAGGGTTGAGCTTTTGCCTTCCTGGTTTCAGTCCACTAACTAGCATACCAATACATTACCAATTACTACGTACACATGTTAAAGAGGTTTGCATGCTCACATGATCATTTCAAGTTTATATTACCACGTAATGAATCTTTAATATAGAACTTTGGTAACATGATGTCAAACAAGCTCAAGAATCCACGTGACTTACCATACCAAGTACTTATTCATATACAAAGGTTATAACATCTGAAATACTCATGCTCATGTGTGACACCCCCAAATCTGGGTACTCAATTCCCCCTGATTTGGTGTTCACTATCCCATTCATTCACATCTAACTACCCATAATTAAGCAATTAATAAACTTAATTAATCATCTCCCAAACCGGGTTACATCAATAATTAAAATCTCAGGTCACCACAACCTTAATACATCAAATGCGGAATAAAAATATAGTCTAAAACAAGTCTGGTACAAATGTTCATCAATTAAATAATAAATCTAGAAATATTTCTGCATCTTGCCCTTGCCCTTATTGGTGGATGGCTCGTCCTGCTTTTCGGGCTTAGCTGAAATGTTTAGTGCAAGAGTGAGCAAACAATTGCCCACAAGAATGATAACAATAACTTTTAATTGAAATAAAGTTCAAATGAGAAGCAATGATTTTCTGAAGTTAATCATTAAGTAATAAAAGTTTGAATATATCTGAGGGTCTCAAGACCTCGAACTATGTCCTAGGTTAACAAGTATTTTTTTACCGTTACCTTTAACAGTCTTAAAGACTATAAATGGACCTTCATCTCGTACTCAGGGGGATCAGCCCTTTGTACAATGTATTGTGCACAACTGTAGACACCCAAATTTTGCACTTCGTATACTAACCTTGACAGGAGGGCAAATTCGTCAAATGGACCGGCCTGCGAGAGCAAGAGACAGAAAAGGTACGGACGCTCGACGCCACCATGACAATTTGCAACCGAAATTGACATGACAACAAGGCTATCCGAATTTGGCATTCCCGGAAAGTGTGGCACGCCTCCCAATGATTCTCGGACTGTAAAATACGAACCTGTCAGCAAAAAGCAGTGTCACGGCACGAAGATCGAGGCGTAGCACGAAAATTGAGAAAGTCAAGCCAGCCAGCCGCGGATTGATCTGCGGCCAAGTGGGTGCGCCAGCACGGAAACCAGGAAATCAGCACTATCAGCTGAGTGCGATGGGAGGTGGGCCAGCCAGCCGATTTCAGCCCGGTTTCGTGCAGCATACAGGAAGAGAGCAGTTTTTGCGGAAGAAGAGAAAAACAGCAGCAGTTTTAGCTCGAAAATAGAGAGAAAATAGCAAAAATTCTTGCAACAATTGAGAGAAAAAGAGAGGAATTTTCCCTTGTTGTTGGATTCTATCAATACATCTCACATTTCACTCAATATACAAGTTTCTACATAATCTTGGTATCATTTGCAAGGTGAAAATCTCCTTATTTTTGCAACTTCTATCATGTCATTTGGCTAAATTAAATTATAATTTTCAAGAATATTGTTGAACAATCATGGATTAAGGATTATTGGTGAGGGTTCCATTGGAACAAAATTCTTCCTAATAATCCGATGATATCTAATTGGTGAAATTTCTAGCTTGTTTATGGATATATATTAGGCGTAGTTTAATTGATTGTATTTTTAGGATGTGTTAGGCAATCCACGTTGTTATTATTGTAGTATTCATTTTGTGAGTGTGTAGTAATCGTGGTTGTGAGCCTAGGAAAGCGACCCCGTGGTTCAAATCCGATGATGGATGTTTTGGTGTATGTAATAGATTCAAGATGCTTGTTTTGTAACGTGTAACTGTCGGGCCTTAAAACGACGCTAAGGCGAGAATCGGGTTTAAGGCCCCGTATTAGTGGAATATGTGATTGTTGGCGTTCGGGGATATTTTGATGGCTTACATGCCCATGGATAGCCCCGACGCATGTTTATGCTTGATTAGATTTTGAGACGCCAAAAGAATTTCAAAAGATTAAACGATAAAGATCTTTTCTAAAATCAATCAAAGTAGGATATTAGCATCACGAGGCTAAAAATTTGGAAATGCTAACGAAAGTCGATTCCTATCCTACGAGAAAGCATAAAAAAAAGAGGTTGTTTTCAAATGTCAAAAAAATGGGTTTTATAAAAGAAATTAAATGTTTTATTAAATCTTGATGCATAGGGCGAAAGAGATCATAGAAATTGCCCATCATTTATGAAAGCAACGTATAAATCTCGATTCCTATTTTGGTTAAGGTTTAAGAAAAAACTCACGTTTTATCAAGACGACGCCTAAACCTTATAGTTTTGATAAGTAAAATCAAACCTTTCGCATGAATGGAGGGAGCTTTCTCGTGTTAATAGAAACGACGTTCTGAAACATTCTAAAATTAAAACACAACTTTCCCTAAAAATCCAAATGATTCTTTCATACAAACTCGCCACAACATTCATATAAGCACACACACCCACACATACCCGCACATATACACATTTCATGAATTAAAGGATAGGACAGCATCAAGATTGCGGTAACCGTATTTCACGGAAGTCGAGGGGTGCCTAACACCTTCCCCTCACTTAAGCAAGCCCCCGAACTCTATGAATCTCGATTCGCAGACCAATTAATTCGGAGTCACATATGAGCCAGCGATTTATAAAAAAACGAAAACTCGGATGAGTTGGTACATCCATTTCAAATATACCAACTGGCGACTCTGGTTAATTGGCTCATCATAAAAAACGATCTTTCAAAACCCCGTCGACCTCAATGCCGACCTTTTCCAAAAATCATCTAAACCAAAAGGCTAAAAATTGGAAAAGACCAGAAGGACGAGAAAACCCGGCGTCGACAGCTGGCGACTCTGCTGGGGAACATTAGAGGGCTTAAGCCGCGTTCAGATCTTGATGTTATCCTATCCTTTTAAATTCATAAAATATGTGTGTATGCGATATTTTGATTTTTTCTTTTGTTGTGTGAATGTGTATTTCTTCGAATAAATGAATGATTTGAATGGAATTGCCTTACTGTTGAGTAATCATTTGCATACGGTGAGGACGATGAATGTGAATGTATGTTGAGAGAGTACCTCCTCCTGAGGCGAACCTATCGGTTGCTTATTACTGGACTCGAAGGGGCTGCTCCCCGGAAATGGCTCAGGAAACGCACCACCCAAATCCGCTCCAATCGAAAGGGCTCAGACGAGTAGATTGCGAAGATTTGGGGACCTTCATGCCGAAAAGTCCGTGAGAGTAACCCTAGGATAGGTCAGCCTCAGATTAACCCAACGCAGGAAAAGTCTCTTCATGCCCTTTTACATTCATGCGTATAAATGTCATGGTCTCATTCATCTATACCTCCCTTTCTGTCAAAGAATTACTAACCGCTGCGTTTTGCAGGGAACAGCTGGGGAAGCATAATAAGTCATAATGGCACTTATTATCGCAATAAGGGACTACTAACATGCTATTTTGCAGAAAAAGATTTAAAAAACCCAAAATGCAAAAGTTACAGCTTTAGCATGCATCCATATCCTTTCATTTCCCGGGACTAAACTTTGAACCGTTGTTTCGCAGGATTGCTCCTCAAACCCGTTCGCAGTCTAGGAAAGCCCAGGTCTTTACCTCTGAAATGGCTGATCTTCCCAATCATAGTTCCATCTCTCGGGAGGAGTTTGATGATTTTAAAAGGCAGATGATGGAAATGGCCACAATGCTAAAGGAACAGTTCTTAATCAGACAGGATCCGTCGAACCAGGCACCGCATAATATTCCGCCACCCGGGGGTGACCAGAATCATCCTAAAAATATTACAAACCTGTGTAAGGATGACCAACCCCAACTCAAGGACGAGCCAGTCATTCCGAGGGCCGTTCCCATACTCAGCAGGACAGTGATTACCATCCCAGAGGAGGGGGACACCGACGACCTTCGGAAAAAAATGAAACACATGGAGGAGACCATCCAATCCCTAAGAGGCATAGGCTCCCTGGGTAGGGTTAATTACTCAGATCTGTGTGTCTTCCCCGGAACCAGATATCCAGAAAAATTCAAAGTCCCCGAGTTTGAAAAATACAGTGGAAAGGGAGACCCCTACACACACTTGAAAATATACATTGGGGAACTCGGGTCTTATGCCGAAGACGAGGGGTTGAGGATGCAGCTATTCCAGAAAAGCTTAACAGGGGAGGCGAGGATCTGGTATGCCCGCCTTGACAACGCCCGAATCCACAACTGGGAGGAATTGGCCCATACCTTCTTAACCCAATACAGCTTTCAGGCCCAGATGGCCCCTGGCAGGTACCAAATGACAAAAGTAAAGAAGCAACCTAGGGAATCCTTCAGGGAATATGCGCAACGATGGAGGGGCATGGCTGCACAGGTGAACCCCCCGATGAGCGAATCAGAGATGGTGATGACCTTTGTAGACATTCAAGAGGCACCGTATTATGAACGAGTCATCTCGGGGATTGGAAGACCCTTCGCTGAAATGATTAAACATGGAGAGATGGTAGATATGGGGTTGAAATCGGGTAAAATCTGGGATTTTACTGCTTTAGAAACGGCTGCCGAGCAAATACAGAATGAAAACTATGGCAGCACTTCCCGGAGGGTCCAAAAGAAGAAGGAGGAGGATGTATCCCTCATCCTACAGGGGTCATCCAGAAAAACAGAAAGCCATCTTCCGGTACAGGTGCAAAGGGTAGGGCCATCCCGACAGCCAAACTTCACAGATCAAAGGGCAGAGGGGCGAAGAAGATATGAGGCTTCGCAAAATCGAGTATTCACCCCACTCGGGGAGCCTCTCGAGCGGATTTTGGCGGTATTGATGGCCCAAAAGAAGATAATCAATTTGGCTCCCCCAAGTGATCCGAAGGGAAGGAGATTTGACCCAAGCAAACGGTGCGCCTACCACTCGGGTTCCCCGGGTCATGATACACAAGATTGTTGGACATTGAAACATATAATTCAGAACATGATCGACAATGGGGAAATTGTGGTGGAACAACCAGACTCCCCGAATGTTAAGGCAAATCCCCTGCCAAGACATGATGGAGGGGGAGTCAATGTGACGGAGGCAAGTGAGGCTGGGGGGCCGCCAAGGTTGAACTATGTGCAGAAAATTGAGGAAAGGATCAACGTGATACATGATCATGGGAGTGAACGAGGAGCGCCCATCAGGTTGATAGGGATAGGTACGAATAGCACAGAGGGACCTGTCAAGTTGACGACTCCAAGGCCCATCATCCTTGCGGCAAGACCGCAACTCCCTATCAGTAGTCTAAAGACTGTACCCTGGAATTATGGGGGAATACCAGAGGAAGCGGCCAGTTGTGCTTCCATGACAACAAAGGGGAACCCCTTATATCTTCCCGGGCGAGTCCTTGAGAGCCAAAAGAGAAAAAATGAAGAGGTTTCCGAGGAAAGGGCCATAGAATTTTTGAAACGGATGGATCACCCAGAAACAAGAGGGATCCAGATTTTAAATGAGGAGTCAGCCTTAACATCAGTCATGGACTTGGTGTTGTCATCCAGTGAGCATTGCAAAACCCTGACGAAGGTTTTGGAGGAGGCATACGTGCCCAAAGAAATTAGTAAGGAGGGTTTCGGCCAGCTGGTGGGCCACCTATTGGAAAGCGATGTAATATCCTTTACGGATGAGGACATTCCCAAGGAGGGAAGGGGACATCGGAAACCACTCCATATTGCGGTAATCTCCTCAGGATATGTCATGAATGGGGTGCTGATCGATGGGGGATCGGCATTGAATATATGCCCTCTCAGTACGCTAAAGAAAATGAACATCAGTTCCAAGCGCCTACGGGCCAGTCATGTGGTGGTCCGGGCTTTTGACGGATCCCGGAGGGATACCATTGGAGAAATAGAATTGTCGGTGGAGATAGGGCCCTGTACTTTTGACATCTCTTTCCAAGTTCTTGACATCGCGGCCAGCTACAACCTGCTGTTAGGGAGGCCATGGATACACATGGCCGGGGCAGTTCCCTCCACGCTCCACCAACAAATCAAGCTAATCATCGATGGGAATCTGGTAACAATCTCGGCCGAACGTGATGACCCTTCTCCTCCTAGGAGTGACCTGCCAGTGATCAATGTGGATGAGTCGGCAGCACCTGCCAGCTTTCAAGCACTGGAGATCAGCACTCCCCACTATAAATGCCTGGGAGCTCCAACTATGAAACCTAGGGTCTCTCCCGAACTTACCTTTGTGGCAAAGGAAATGATAAAAATGAACTTCCAGCCAAGGCAGGGGTTAGGAAGGAGCAATCAGGGAATCACCGAGCCCATTCATCTACCACAGCAGATAGGCAAAGCAGGGCTGGGATACCATGAGGACGCAGCACGGAGACACCATCGGGGTGCGGCTCCGATTCGACTAGCTGGCAGTCCAGTGACCAAAGTCGACAATGAGCAGGGGATCAGCGAGCCTGTGATTGGGGCAGGGAATGAAGAGTTAACCCCCGCACGTAATGAGTCGGCCCGGAGGGAAAGTTTCCTGCAGGAGGTCGCAAAGGAATTTGAAACCAAATGCTACATCCCCGAACAATCAACAAGCAGTGGGGAGGGGACGAATATTATCGCCCCACCCGGGGCCCAACAAGTTGTGCCTGTCATCGATTGGGCAGGGCTGATCATTCCCGAAGAGAATAGGAGGGAGGACTCAGGCGACGTAGCCGTAATTATCAGGGAAGTGTCCGATGTAAAGCCCCCTTTCATCCAGCGCATTTCATCTGGCCTGACTGTCGACAACTGGACCATGAAGCCAGTAATATCCAAAAAAGGGTAAAACCCGACGTCAAGGTGGTGGACCCCAGAGGATGGGGGAATGAAGAAGTTTATTTTTGTTGTTGTTTTATTTCTGCATAATTATGTCGTTTCTTCGTGTTATTTTGAAAATGCGATCGTCGTGAAAAATGATTTATGTATGACAAGTATTTTGTTTCATGTCAGGTGTACCAATTTGAGTAATCCTTGCCTAACAAATGGTCTTGCAAATTTGAATGATGATTATGATTTTGACATTGAGCTGGATTTCGATTTAATGGGCATTGAACAAGACGAGACAGATTACGACGATGCACCTGAAGAGATCAAAGGATGGGTCGAGGACAAACCAAACCGTCACCATTGATATTGGAACCCCTGACAAACCAAAAGAACTCAAGATAGGGACGAACCTTACCCCCAGCCAAAAAGCCGAAGTGATTGAGTTGCTAAAACAATATGAGGATGTCTTTGCCTGGTCTCATGAGGATATGATCGGATTGTCCACCGACATTGTGGTACACCGATTACCCATCAAGGAGGGTTTCCGCCCTGTCAAACAAAAATTAAGAAAGTTGAAACCGGAGTGGAGCCTAAAAGTAAAGGAAGAAATCATCAAGCAGTTCAGGGCGGGAATCATTATGGTGTCTACTTATCCGGAATGGCTGTCCAATGTAGTCCCAGTGGCTAAGCCTGGAGGAAAAGTAAGGGTATGTGTAGACTACAGAGATCTAAACAAGGCCAGTCTCAAGGATAACTTCCCGGTGCCCTTCATACACATCCTGGTAGATAACACAGCCCAGTACGAAATGTACTCTTTTGTGGATTGCTTCGCGGGATATCATCAGATAATGGTGGCAGAGGAAGATCGGGAAAAGACCGCATTCATCACCCCTTGGGGCACTTTTTGCTATAGGCGATTGGCTTTTGGCCTCACAAACGCGGGGGCCACTTATCAAAGAGCCTTGATGGCCTTATTCCACGATATGATGCATAAGGAGATAGAGGTCTACGTGGATGACATTATTGTAAAGTCGAGGGAAGAATCTGATCATGTAGCCCATCTCAAAAAGCTGTTCGATCGGCTCAGAAAGTATAATTTGAAACTCAATCCAGCCAAGTGTGCTTTCGGAGTGCAGTCGGGTAAGCTCTTGGGTTTCCTGGTTAGTGATCGGGGCATTGAGTTGGACCCAGCAAAGATTAAGGCCATTGTGGATATGCCGGCGCCTCACACAGAGAAGGAGATAAGAGGATTCCTCGGAAGGATAAACTTTATCAGCCGTTTTATATCCCACTTGACGACTACATGTGAGCCCATTTTCAAACTGTTAAGAAAAGGGGTTTCCCAAGAATGGAATGAGCAATGTCAGAGGGCTTTTCAGACCATTAAAAAGCAACTGAGGCACCAGTGCTGGTACCCCCGAGGGATGGGATCCCTCTGTTTATGTATATATCGGTAAATGCCATCGCGATGGGATGTATGTTGGGACAGAAAAATGAGGCGGGTAAAGAGCAGGCCATCTATTACCTCAGCAAAAGATTTAGCCAATGTGAGCAGAATTACACTCCCATCGAGAAGACCTGTTGTGCTCTGGCCTGGGCTGCAAGGAGATTACAGCACTACCTCCATGGGCATACGACGTACCTGATATCAAGAATGGATCCCCTGAAATATATTTTTGAAAGGCCCATGCTGAATTATCGATTGTCCAGATGGCAGTTAATATTACAACAGTTTGACATGGTGTACGTGACCCAGAAGGCCATGAAAGGGCAGGGAATTGCAGATCAGTTGGCAGAAACCCCGTCAGGAGGGATGGAGCCGTTAGAAACTCCTCTTCCGGGCGAGGATATATTTTGGGTATCGCACGAAAAACGTGACGACGAGGGACAGTTCTGGAAGCTGTATTTTGATGGTGCCATGAATGTCGAGGGGGCAGGAGCCGGAGCGGTCCTGGTCTCTATCACCGGAGAGCAGTACCCTGTGGCCACTAAATTGCAGTTCAGTAATTCGAACAACACCGCTGAATACGAGGGATGTATCTTGGGACTCCGCTTGGCCCGAGACATGGGAGTAAAGAGGCTAGCGGTGTTCGGGGATTCAGAATTGGTGATCAGACAGGCAATCGGGATATACAACACTAAGGAGCTTCGGTTACTTCCATACCATCGTTGTGTTACCCAGTTGAGGCAAGAGTTCGAAGATATCGCTTTTCGACATATTCCCCGGGGACGGAATGATTTTGCAGATGCATTGGCAACCCTGGCCTCCTTAATCCATATAATCAAAAGAAAGGACATTCCACAGATTGAGATAGCCGTACAGAGTGCCCCGGCATATGAGGAACATGTGGCAGTGTTATCAGACGAGGTGGTGTTGCCAAAGCAGCCCTGGTATCACGACATAAGGGAATATCTTAGAGATAGATCCGTTCCCGACCAGGCGAGTCGAACTGAGAGGATGAGAATTCAAAAGATGGCGATGAAATTTTACCTGAGTGGGGATTCACTCTACAAAAGGGATGCTGGGTTGGGACTGTTGCAGTGCGTGGATGAAACGCAGGCCCAAAAGATTATGAATGAAATCCATGGCGGAGTGTGTGGGCCACACATGAGTGGACCGATGCTGGCCAGGAAGATTTTGAGAACAGGGCATTATTGGTTGACCTTAAAAGCTGACTGTGATGATTATGTCAAACGGTGTTACCAATGCCAGGCGCACGGTAATGTGATCCATACGCCTCCCAATGAACTGCACTGTATGACGTCCCCTTGGCCTTTCTCAATGTGGGGAATGGATGTAATCGGGCCAATAGAGCCCAAAGCAAGCAACGGGCACCGATTCATCTTCGTCATGATCGATTATTTCACTAAATGGGTAGAAGCAGCCTCTTTCCCCAAAGTCACTCAGGAGGTTATCGTTGGGTTCATCAGGAATAATGTCATTTGTCGATACGGGCAACCTGAGGTTTTGGTCTCCGACAATGCTAAGAATTTGAACAACGCCCTCATGAAGGGATTGTGCGACCAGTTTAAGATCAAGCACCTCAACTCTGTTATTTACCGTCCCAAAATGAATGGGGCGGTGGAGGCTGCCAATAAGAACATCAAGAAAATCATGGCCAAAATGTCTGCTAATCATCGGGGATGGCCGGATTTGTTACCCCTCACCCTGCTGGCATACCGGACGTCAACGCGTACGTCTACAGGGGCAACCCCTTACGCTTTGGTGTATGGAATGGAGGCTGTTCTACCAGTTGAGGTTGAGATGGCATCCCTCAGAGTAATGATCGATGCTCAGATAAGTGAGGAGGATTGGATACAAAATCGATACGACCAATTGGCCCTAATTGATGAAAGAAGGGTGGCTGCCATTTGGCACGGTCAATTATATCAACAAAGGATCTCTCGATCATATGACAAAAGGATGAGACCTCGGAAATTCAAAGAAAATGATTTGGTGTTGAAGAGAGTCATGCCTTGTCAAGACGAGGCCAAGGGGAAGTTCGCCCCAAACTGGGAGGGGCCGTTTGTGATTAAGAAGGTGCTATCCGGAGGAGCCCTCATATTGCAAGAAATGGATGGTGAGGTATTTCCACAACCCCTCAATTCTGACTCGGTGAAGCGGTTCTATGCTTGAATCATCAGGTCCTTTTTCCTTGAGAGCGAACTACGTAGGACCTGATCTCCCAACTTGTGGGGGGTACGTAGGCAGCCATCAGGGCGCGGTCCGATCCATAAATAAAAATAATCATTTCCCTAACCAAAACCAATTTTCGATAACCAGATAAAACCTACACCCTAAAAAACCTTCCCAAAACCAGCTGCCTAACCAGTTCCATCCCAGGGGACATAACCCTAATCCAACCAAACAGTTATCCAAAAATCTGAGATTCAATCCGATGAAATCAAAAGGTGTGCGACAGTATCTGTCAAATCTCCATCAAGACTTGAGAAGAGAAGGAAAGCGAAATGTCAAAATCAGGATCAGCTGGATAAAATGGGGATCCAATGAAAGGCAATGATACGACAAAAGGGGAAAATGACTAAATTTAAATGCATGTCTATATATATAAGTCATTTTATTACAAGATTGCTTTTCAATAACTGATGGAACTAACATAGTCTATGCAGGAAATAAAATAATCTACAAATCTGAAACTAGCTGAAGCAGGATGGTCAAAGTGGTGGATAAATCTGAAGCATCAGCATCTCCTGCAATCTGCTGCCCCAGCATATTAATACGATCCAGTAAAGCAGTGGCTCGGCTGACCGTCCCAAAATGAGCATCTACAACTGCCCCGGTCTGAAGTACAATGGCCTCTCTGTCAGCAATGGCAGCGTCTCTAGCCCGAATAGCATCATCTCTCTCGACAAAAGCAGCATCCCTCTCAGCCTCAGCAGTAATCAAGGCCAGACGGAGTCGGGTATCCTTAATAACCCGACTTGGGGCAGAGTCGACAGAGACGGAGTGGTATGTAGTATCATTTGGAGAAATCATCCCCAAGTCATCAGGGCCCCCAGACTGACTCAAACCAGCCGGATCCAAATCTCCGCGTAGCCACTGCACGTAAGCAAATGTCTGGATGTGACAGCTCTCACTATATTCGGCGGAGATCCTGCGAGACCAAAACTCGTATACCTGCAGTAGATCCCTCTCTGTCCGGGATGATATAAGAAATCGGTAGGCAGCTGCACCCGCGAAAGGGTGTAAATCCTGTGTCTGATCAAACTGCCCCATAACCGCCAAGGGATGATAAGTCATCACGCCCCTCAAGCCAGCGATGGGAATGAAGTCCAGGTCAGGCACATGAGTCAAGAAGCTCATAAAGGAGTAATAACCCGAATGGACCAATAGATAAAAGGGATCCTCAATGACTGACAAAAATGATGTCCAGGAGGCCACATCAGTACAGCTCACGGGACGAAACGAGAACTGCGCGATTATGTCATGGCTAAAGCAAAATCCTTGGCGACGGAAGTGGCCGATGGGACTAAGATGACTCATGAACCACACATACAACAAAGTCGAGCTCCCTCGGAATACTCTACCTCGGAAGGACTGACAGTATGATGCTGACATGTAAGTATCCGCCAATATCATGGGAAGAATGGTGTGATCCTCCTGAAGGGCCCTAACGGCCGCAACCACCCGCATGTCCAAATGATCGGGTCCTGCGGGCAAGTACAAAACTGAGACGACACAGGCCATCAGAACGTCTACTCTCAAGGAACCCCAGCGCTCCTCGGACACGGAAAAATCACCGAAGAAAAAATGAAAGCCGTCGGGTGAACCAAATCGGTCGATCAAGAACTGAAGGGGAACCATATGGTCTGATGTGATCACCGGTAACAAGACAGCCCTCCGCAAACCGGTGAAAGTCAAGAAATGACGGCGCATGGAACCAACTGTAACCCTAGCACAGGGGCCATCTAACGGCAAGCCGGTGAAGCGAGCATACTCCTCAAGGGTGGGGGTCAGCTCTACTGTCCCTAACCTAAACACCTGACGGGCAGGGGCCCAATATCTCAAAATACCATCCACAAAGCCCGCTGGCACCTGAAAGGTTAATAAGGACCGAGAGTGTCCCAAAAGACCATCTGCGATGACCCTGTCGGCCGGCGATAAACTGTCTAACCAACGGAGGAGGCTGCCAACCAACCCTGTAGGAGGAATGGATTCCAAGCATACCACGACATCTGAGGACGTCATCTGTGAAAAAAAATAGTATCAAAAAGACTGTACAGGGGTCATTTTCTATCCGTGAATAAAAAGCATGCATCGTATAGACAATAATAAAGCAAATGAATTTCATGGAGATAAAAGATAAAGAACTGTGCATAAATAAATAAATGAGTTCAGTACATAGTGCATGAAATGAAAAATAAATCTAAACAGGTACAGGTACAAAAGCCCTATCCTATCCTGATCTAGATAAAGTCAATCTCATCGATGAAATCGGGGTCCTCGAACTGATCCCCCCGGGTCGTCGAAGTCGAGGGCCCAAAGTTCATGTCGGGGATGTATGGCCGAGCGGTGGCATCAGATGAGCTCGGGCCTGCATCATAGCCCGCACCGTCAGGATCGTAGGCGTAAGCCTCCTCCGGGGTCCGGCCTAACACCCGAAGAAATAGCGACAACTGCTCCACCTGGCGGGTCAAAGTGTCTATCTGCTCAGTGTGGGTGGGACTCCGAACGCAGGTTGCCCAGTCAGTCATCATCACCGAGCCGGGGACCATATCCCCGAGGAAGAAGGTAGCCCGGGTCTAGGGACCGATGGTACGAGGTACCCACCAAGTCCTGAAAGCCTCGCTCGTACTGGGGCCTGTGGAAAGCATCCGACCGTCCTCCCCGGCAAGCATGATCTCCGAGGGCTGAGAATCCAGCGGCCAGAAAGTAGTGAAAGAAAGGGAATGCGGGATGCGGATCTCTCTAGTGACGCATCTGAATGCGCGCTCTCCCAGATACATCACCCAGCCTCCAACACTCTGCAAAGTGAGGCGACGGGTGGAAAGCTCGAACTCCGGGCCGGAAGGATGCCCGTCAGCAAACCCCACAGTCAGATGCTCGGAGAGGTAGGGAATCCAGACGACGTCGGCAGCCGTGATCAACTCCAGCTGAATACGATAATGTGCAAAGCTGCCCGACACTGGGACCTCCTCTAAGGTGCTGTGATGCCATCGCCGACCCCGGGGATAAGTGTCCGGGCCAAGGGTGGTGACCGGCCTCAAGCATGGAAAACGCTCGTAAGCCCAGAACTGTGAACAGTAACAAGGTAGGGCGTGAGTAACTATTAAAAATGAAATAAAGATAAGTGCAATAAATCAAAAGGAGGAGAAGACTCACCAACAGAAAGTGGTAGAAACCGAGCCAGGCATCGGTCTATCCCTCTGAGCGTAGACGCAGACCGTGGAGGAAATAAGCGAAGGTGAACGACCCCCAGTCGTAGTCACCAATCCGGTCTACATCTCGAACAGCCCCTACGACGCTGAAATGGATGGTAGATGAGTTGTTCCCTAGGAAACAACCCCTCATGATAGTCAGGAACAAGCGTCGTAGTAGGATGTCACGAGTGCCCTGATCCGCTGGGATAGGCTGTGCGTATAAACCTCCGACAGCATCGACAGCTAACGCTCCGGACCGGATACTGCGGGCCTTGAAGACCCGGTCATCGGATGCAAAGCCCAAAAGAGCGCGGACCTCTGCTGGAGTAATATCGAGGTCCAGAGGGACACGGGACCCGGTGAACTCGATCCCCGTGATATACCGCCAATCCCAAGGGGTCAGCACGACCTCATAGTCCAGAAGATGAAGGGACTGGGTCTGATGAAACCACCTCTCGGACAAAGCCCGCATATAGCCCCAGGGGCACTGGCGGGGAATGATGGTGAAGAAGTGGCGAAAACCCCAGGAGTCCACCACCGCGCGGTAATCATCGTGCAAGGCCGCGTAAAGGGAGTAAATGTTGAACCAGTTACCCCTCGGCTGGGTAAACTCAGGCACCTGTGAAAATCACCAATGGGTCAGTCCAGATAGAACCGAAATTGAGGAATTGAGAGCAAATTCAGAGCAGAGTTGAATATACCTCATTAGCAACAAGGGATGCCGAGGGATGACGACTGAGATCCCGACCCAATAGGTCGGGTATCTGGACATAAGCGCCAGATAAAGCGCGATGAGAATGGGGAGCCGGTGTGCTGGAAGACGGCTCCTCCACCGTAACCTCCGGAGGAACAACCTCCTCAACGTCCGGATGATCAGGACGGATGACAGCCTCCGTCAAGCGACGAGCCTGACGGGTCCGAGGAGGAACAGGGGCAGGTGCAGCCCTACGACGGCGAACACCCGAAGTCCGAGAGGCAGAAGAGCTAGTGGGCGCATCAGAATCCATAGCTGGGATAGAACAGACGAAAAGGAAGGTAAGTTCCCTTTAAAAATTATGCAATGAATATTCTAAATGCCTATCCTCATCATATAATTAATGCAGCATGATGCATATAAAAAAAAAAAAAAAAAAAAAACGGCAGAGTTTCGTTTGTAAAATGGACTTCCCAGGCATAAGCCAAACATGTTTTGCATCAATCCAAGTCTCAAACAGATCAAAATTGCATTCATAAGTGTAAATTACAGCATATAATGCATGATTTTTTGCAGAAAAGGAATAACAGTATTTGGGACCGCCTCATAAACATAAAATAGGACCCACACAGTTAATACATAGCATGTATATATGATAGTACATTACATAGCATTGTAAAGCATACATTTTATCTCTAAACATGCAAATAGTCAAATGTATAGCAAAATATTGACGAAATTGAAAAGTGACCGGTCAAAGTGTTACCTGTAGCGTGTAGATCAATCCTACCGGAACAGTTTTTGCAGGAAAGTTGAAAAATCGACAAAAAGCCCTTGCGAACAAGCAAAAATCGCGAGAAATATGTGTGAGTTGGAAGTTGAAAGTGACAGATCTGGAAGCGGCGAGCCGCTTATACATCCCGATCTTGGCCGCAGATGTATCTGCGGCTGGCCGCAGATCAATCTGCGGCTGCCCGCAGATCCATCCGCGGCTGGCCCTGGTGGGTCCCACCTTGCTCCCTTGCGGCCATTTGACGTGTTGAGTGAAAAAGATCACGCGATGGATGTCCGGCGACGAAAACCGGCTCCGACAAGATAACCAACCGGCGACGATAACCGGGGGTTACGATATGGGTGTCCGGCGACGAAAACCGGCCCCTACAAGACAATCGACCGGCGATGATAACCGGCGATTACGATTTGGATGTCCGGCGACGAAAACCGGCTCCGACAAGATAACCAACCGGCGACGATAACCGGGGGTTACGAGATGGGTGTCCGGCGACTAAAACCGGCCCCTACAAGACAATCGACCGGCGACGATAACCGGCGATTACGATTTGGATGTCCGGCGACGAAAACTGGCTCCGACAAGATAACCAACCGGCGACGATAACCGGGGGTTACGAGATGGGTGTCCGGCGACGAAAACCGGCCCCGACAAGACGATCGACCGGCGACGATAACCGGCGATCACGAGATGGATGTCCGGCGACGAAAACCGGCTCCGACGAGATAACCAACCGGCGACGATAACCGGGGGTTACGCGATGGGTGACCGGCGACGATACCCGGCCCCGACAAGACGATCGACCGGCGACGATAACCGGCGATCACGAGATGGATGTCCGGCGATGAAAACCGGCTCCGACGAGATAACCAACCGGCGACGATAACCGGGGGTTACGCGATGGGTGACCGGCGACGATACCCGGCCCCGACAAGACGATCGACCGGCGACGATAACCGGCGATCACGAGATGGATGTCCGGCGACGAAAACCGGCTTCGACAAGATAAACAACCGGCGACGATAACCGGGGGTTACGTGATGGGTGACCGGCGACGATACCCGGCCCCGACGAGACGATCGACCGGCGACGATAACCGGCGATCACGAGATGGATGTCCGGCGACGATAACCGGGGGTTACGTGATGGGTGACCGGCGACGATACCCGGCCCCGAACGAGATGATAGATTGGAAGAGTGAACCTAACGACCAACAAATACGGTCAGAAGGTTGATGCATTGACACTCTTTCGAATGTTTGCATGCGCTACATCTTGTGTTGTACCATAAACTACATGTGTTGCATCGTGTGTGTATTATCATATTTGTGCACTGTCATTCAGACATCGGGTGTCTGTTTCTTTATCCTGTTCATTTCATTTAACATTTCATAAACATGATAAAGAGGGGCAGCTGTAGACACCCAAATTTTGCACTTCGTATACTAACCTTGACAGGAGGGCAAATTCGTCAAATGGACCTGCCTGCGAGAGCAAGAGACAGAAAAGGTACGGACGCTCGACGCCACCATGACAATTTGCAACCGAAATCGACATGACATCAAGGCTATCCGAATTTGGCATTCCCGGAAAGTGTGGCACGCCTCCCAATGATTCCCGGACTGTAAAATACGAACCTGTCAGCGAAAAGCAGCGTCACGGCACGAAGATCGAGGCGTAGCACGAAAATTGAGAAAGTCAAGCCAGCCAGCCGCGGATTGATCTGCGGCCAAGTGGGTGCGCCAGCACGGAAACCAGGAAATCAGCACTATCAGCTGAGTGCGATGGGAGGTGGGCCAGCTAGCCGCAGATGGATCTGCGGCCAGCCGCAGATCAATCTGCGGCTGGCTCTGGCCAGCCTATTTCAGCCCAGTTTCGTGCAGCATACAGGAAGAGAGCAGTTTTTGCGGAAGAAGAGAAAAACAGCAGCAGTTTTAGCTCGAAAATAGAGAGAAAATAGCAAAAATTCTTGCAACAATTGAGAGAAAAAGAGAGGAATTTTCCCTTGTTGTTGGATGCTATCAATACATCTCACATTTCACTCAATATACAAGTTTCTACATAATCTTGGTATCATTTGCAAGGTGAAAATCTCCTTATTTTTGCAACTTCTATCATGTCATTTGGCTAAATTAAATTATAATTTTCAAGAATATTGTTGAACAATCATGGATTAAGGATTATTGGTGAGGGTTCCATTGGAACAAAATTCTTCCTAATAATCCGATGATATCTAATTGGTGAAATTTCTAGCTTGTTTATGGATATATATTAGGCGTAGTTTAATTGATTGTATTTTTAGGATGTGTTAGGCAATCCACGTTGTTATTATTGTAGTATTCATTTTGTGAGTGTGTAGTAATCGTGGTTGTGAGCCTACCCGTGGTTCAAATCCGATGATGGACGTTTTGGTGTATGTAATAGATTCAAGATGCTTGTTTTGTAACGTGTAACTGTCGGGCCTTAAAACGACGCTAAGGCGAGAATCGGGTTTAAGGCCCCGTATTAGTGGAATATGTGATTGTTGGCGTTCGGGGATATTTTGATGGCTTACATGCCCATGGATAGCCCCGACACATGTTTATGCTTGATTAGATTTTGAGACGCCAAAAGAATTTCAACAGATTAAACGATAAAGATCTTTTCTAAAATCAATCAATGTAAGATATTAGCATCACGAGGCTAAAAATTTGGAAATGCTAACGAAAGTCGATTCCTATCCTACGAGAAAGCATAAAAAAAAAGAGGTTGTTTTCAAATGTCAAAAAAATGGGTTTTATAAAAGAAATTAAATGTTTTATTAAATCTTGATGCATAGGGCGAAAGAGATCATAGAAATTGCCCATCATTTATGAAAGCAACGTATAAATCTCGATTCCTATTTTGGTTAAGGTTTAAGAAAAAACTCACGTTTTATCAAGACGACGCCTAAACCTTATAGTTTTGATAAGTAAAATCAAACCTTTCGCATGAATGGAGGGAGCTTTCTCGTGTTAATAGAAACGACGTTTTGAAACATTCTCAAATTAAAACACAACTTTCCCTAAAAATCCAAATGATTCTTTCATACAAACTCGCCACAACATTCATATAAGCACACACACCCACACATACCCGCACATATACACATTTCATGAATTAAAGGATAGGACAGCATCAAGATTGCAGTAACCGTATTTCACGGAAGTCGAGGGGTGCCTAACACCTTCCCCTCACTTAAGCAAGCCCCCGAACTCTATGAATCTCGATTCGCAGACCAATTAATTCGGAGTCACATATGAGCCAGCGATTTATAAAAAAACGAAAACTCGGATGAGTTGGTACATCCATTTCAAATATACCAACTGGCGACTCTGGTTAATTGGCTCATCATAAAAAACGATCTTTCAAAACCCCGTCGACCTCAATGCCGACCTTTTCCAAAAATCATCTAAACCAAAAGGCTAAAAATTGGAAAAGACCAGAAGGACGAGAAAACCCGGCGTCGACACCTGTAGACACCCAAATTTTGCACTTCGTATACTAACCTTGACAGGAGGGCAAATTCGTCAAATGGACCGGCCTGCGAGAGTAAGAGACAGAAAAGGTACGGACGCTCGATGCCACCATGACAATTTGCAACCGAAATCGACATGACAGCAAGGCTATCCGAATTTGGCATTCCCGAAAAGTGTGGCACGCCTCCCAATGATTCCCGGACTGTAAAATACGAACCTGTCAGCGAAAAGCAGCGTCACGGCACGAAGATCGAGGCATAGCATGAAAATTGAGAAAGTCAAGCCAGCCAACCGCGGATTGATCTGCGGCCAAGTGGGTGCGCCAGCACGGAAACCAGGAAATCAGCACTATCAGCTGAGTGCGATGGGAGGTGGGCCAGCCAGCCGCAGATGGATCTGCGGCCAGCCGCAGATCAATCTACGGCTGGCTCTGGCCAGCCTATTTCAGCCCAATTTCGTGCAGCATACAGAGAGAGAGAGCAGTTTTTGCGGAAGAAGAGAAAAACAGCAGCAGTTTTAGCTCGAAAATAGAGAGAAAATAGCAAAAATTCTTGCAACAATTGAGAGAAAAAGAGAGGAATTTTCCCTTGTTGTTGGATTCTATCAATACATCTCACATTTCACTCAATATACAAGTTTCTACATAATCTTGGTATCATTTGCAAGGTGAAAATCTCCTTATTTTTGCAACTTCTATCATGTCATTTGGCTAAATTAAATTATAATTTTCAAGAATATTGTTGAACAATCATGGATTAAGGATTATTGGTGAGGGTTCCATTGGAACAAAATTCTTCCTAATAATCCGATGATATCTAATTGGTGAAATTTCTAGCTTGTTTATGGATATATATTAGGCGTAGTTTAATTGATTGTATTTTTAGGATGTGTTAGGCAATCCACGTTGTTATTATTGTAGTATTCATTTTGTGAGTGTGTAGTAATCGTGGTTGTGAGCCTAGGAAAGCGACCCCGTGGTTCAAATCCAATGATGGACGTTTTGGTGTATGTAATAGATTCAAGATGCTTGTTTTGTAACGTGTAACTGTCGGGCCTTAAAACGACGCTAAGGCGAGAATCGGGTTTAAGGCCCCGTATTAGTGGAATATGTGATTGTTGGCGTTCGGGGATATTTTGATGGCTTACATGCCCATGGATAGCCCCGACGCATGTTTATGCTTGATTAGATTTTGAGTCGCCAAAAGAATTTTAAAGATTAAACGATAAAGATCTTTTCTAAAATCAATCAAAGTAAGATATTAGTATCACGAGGCTAAAAATTTGGAAATGCTAACGAAAGTCGATTCCTATCCTACGAGAAAGCATAAAAAAAAGAGGTTGTTTTCAAATGTCAAAAAAATGGGTTTTATAAAAGAAATTAAATGTTTTATTAAATCTTGATGCATAGGGCGAAAGAGATCATAGAAATTGCCCATCATTTATGAAAGCAACGTATAAATCTCGATTCCTATTTTGGTTAAGATTTAAGAAAAAACTCACGTTTTATCAAGACGACGCCTAAACCTTATAGTTTTGATAAGTAAAATCAAACCTTTCGCATCAATGGAGGGAGCTTTCTCGTGTTAATAGAAACGACGTTCTGAAACATTCTCAAATTAAAACACAACTTTCCCTAAAAATCCAAATGATTCTTTCATACAAACTCGCCACAACATTCATATAAGCACACACACCCACACATACCCGCACATATACACATTTCATGAATTAAAGGATAGGACAGCATCAAGATTGCGGTAACCGTATTTCACGGAAGTCGAGGGGTGCCTAACACCTTCCCCTCACTTAAGCAAGCCCCCGAACTCTATGAATCTCGATTCGCAGACCAATTAATTCGGAGTCACATATGAGCCAGCGATTTATAAAAAAACGAAAACTCGGATGAGTTGGTACATCCATTTCAAATATACCAACTGGCGACTCTGGTTAATTGGCTCATCATAAAAAACGATCTTTCAAAACCCCGTCGACCTCAATGCCGACCTTTTCCAAAAATCATCTAAACCAAAAGGCTAAAAATTGGAAAAGACCAGAAGGACGAGAAAACCCGGCGTTAACGCTAAGCGTAATAATCTCCTATGTTAGGGTTGTTCATCTCAGTTTATTATAAGAGTCCTTACCAAAAGGAACTTGGCTTGGAACAAGTTTAGATAATCTAAGTTTTTGAAACGCTCATCAACTAAGGACTAGCTGAATCAATAATGGTTTGCTAGTCTAGTTCTTCAGTAAAGTTTGTATTCGAAGTTTGAATGATAATCAAAGACTGAATGAATAATATCTGTAACAAAATATAATTACTCAACATGGTATCAGCCTTGCTTGAATAACAATAAGCTAAGGTTAATTAATTCACTCAAAGGAAGTAAACTTGTTGAAACAATAACAAGCTTAAGAAATAAATAACTTGCTGTAATAATTTAACAAGTTTAAAGAAAGAAAACTTGCCTCAAGCGTAGATTACAAATTAAATAATTCACGATCCTTAAATCAACCTATACAATTAATTATAAAATGGTAACATAAATTAGTTACAAAATTTATAATCACTTTAGGTTCCTTTTACCTAATTATAGTATCTCATTTAGCATACTTTAGACAACAAATGCTAACTAAATAATTATCATGGCAATACATTAATCACTTAATATATATATATATATATATATTTAACAGGTCTTAAGTATAGCATGAAACACCTTAGCAAAACAATCAAAACAATTTAATAATTTTTTTTTTAAAAAAAAAATATTTTTTTTTATACTGTTCCCTCGCCGGGGCGAGGAAATCCTATACAAAAACGCTCGCCGGGGAGAGCTTCTCGCCGGGGCGAGGATTCCCTTTGTAAATTTCTCGCCGGGGCGAGAATTTACAGTTCATTTCTCTCGCCGGGGCAAGAGACTCGACTGTCATCTCCTACAGTCGCGAACCAGTGAAAACTTAGGCCAATTTTTGGCCAAATTTTCCGAATTCTACCATCCAGTACACAAACTAAATATACCCAGACATCATATATGCTAGAAAACAATTACCCAACATATTTCTAATCAATTTAACAATTATAGAACACAAATTAAACCAATTAAAGTAAGAAATTCCACTGTTTTATAAAATAACTATGTTTTTGCCATTTTCATAAAACAAAGCTCTGTAAAACTAAAATTAAATTCTAAAATATATTTTCATGAATTAAAACCTTCAAATAGAGTTTTAATCATCATATAAACATCACGTAATCATCTAATTCACATAGCTATCAATTATAATAAAAAAAAATCACATATTAAGCCAATGAATATTTTTACAGAGAACCAAATATTAAAATAGAGAGAAGAGTATTATACCTTCTATTTGATTAAAAGAGAAGCTTGATTAACACTCTCCTAGCTTGAACTTCTACCTTCAATATCTTCTTTTCAAAATTCTCAAACTCTCTTCTTTCTCAAATTTCACAGAACTCTCTTTTTTTTTTTTCAAAACTCTCTTCTTTCTCTTTTCTCTCTGTTCTTCTCTTTTCTTTTCTTTCAACTGACGTACTTTTACAAAATAAAAACTGATGATTTTTAAAAAAACAAAAACTGTTGTTTTAAATAATAATAACGTATAATCCTTAAATTGAATCATCAGTTAAGATTTTTAAAAGCCATAAGGCTTTGTTTGGTAAACACTAATAAAAATAACCTATTATTCTTATGTCTTGTTTGGTAAAACACAATTAAAATAACTCATTTTTCCAACCAAAGGTCATAAGGCCTAGTTTGGAAAAACTAAATTAAAACTCCTTTCATTTATTTTAATAAAACATTATAACATATAGTTTTAAATGTCACACATTTAATTTAATTGAACTTATTATTATTAAATAAATTCAATTAAATATAACTAACTCAAATAATAATTTTATTTAACAAAAACACCAAATGAATTATATTATTCAAATAAATTATTTATTAACATAAATCATTTATTCAAATAATTCTTTTCATCATCTAATTTAATTATTAAATTAAATTAGAATAATCATCACAAATCATATTCAAGTAACAATTAACACAATTAACTCAACATAAACTTATTTCACAATAGCTTAATAAATCATCTATTAACTCAATAAATTAACAAAAATATTTATACAACTCAATAAATATTTTTATTAATTCTCAAAAATTGCATTCGTTACATCTTTCCCTCCTTAAAAGGATTCTGTCCCCAGAATCACAACGCAATTAAACTCGTCTGTTACATTCTCCCCTCCTTACAAAGATTCTGTCCCCAGAATCGCAATACAAAAGTTAAACAAATAAGTGAGGGTAATTCTGCATCATTTTATCTTTAAGTTCCCACGTAGCTTCTTCAGCACTGTGGTTCCTCCAAATTACCTTAACGGAAGGTATCACTTTATTGCAAAGCACTTGCTCTTTCCTGTCTACTATCTGTACAGGAACCTCTTCATAGGATAAATCTTGTTCAAATTGTATTGGTTCGTATTCGATTACATGCTTATAATCGGGCTTATACTGTCGTAACACCGATATATGAAAGACATTGTGGACGTGGCCTAACTCAGGAGGTAAAGCTACCTCATAAGCTACCTCACCCACCCGTTTCAGCACTTCAAAGGGTCCAATGAATCGCGGACTTAGTTTACCCTTCTTTCCAAATCTGATTTTCCCTTTCCAGGGAGATACTTTGAGAAACACGAAGCTGCCGACCTCAAATTCGCGCTTTTGTCGGTGTTGGTCAGCATACTTTTTCTGCCTGTCTTGAGCGGCTATCAGTCTGGCTCTTATTACTTGAACAATCTCAGCAGTTTGTTGCACCAGCTCGGGTCCTAATAGTCGACGTTCACCAACCTCATCCCAGCATAACGGAGTTCTGCATTTCCTTCCGTACAACGCTTCGTAGGGTGGCATGCCGATACTGGCGTGATGACTGTTGTTGTAAGCAAATTCGACCAAAGGTAAATGATCATCCCAGTTGCCCTTGAAATCCATGACACACGCTCTCAGCTTGTCCTCCAACATTTGAATTGTTCTTTCACTCTGGCCATCGGTTTGAGGATGATAGGCTGTACTCATTCGCAACTGTGTCCCCAAACAAGTTTGCAGACTCCTCCAAAACTTTGATGTGAACCGCGGATCCCTGTCTGACACTATTGATACTGGAACACCGTGCCTCGAGATAATTTCTTTGACATATAACTTCGCCAGCTGATCTAAAGTGAATCTAACTTTGATTGGTAAAAAGTGCGCTGATTTCGTCAGTTGATCCACTATGACCCATATCGCGTCATATCCCTTCTGAGTAGCTGGAAGACCTACCACGAAATCCATCGTGATATGCTCCCATTCCCATTCCGGTATCTCCAAAGGCTGTAGCAAACCACTTGGTCGTTGATGTTCTGCTTTTACTCTCTGACAGGTTAGGCACTGCGCAACACACTCAGCAACCTCTCTTTTCATGTTTGGCCACCAGAAATGTTGGCGAAGATCTTGGTACATCTTCGTACTTCCTGGGTGAACCGAAAATCTTGAACTATGGGCTTCGGTCAAAATCTCTTCTCTGATCTTTAGTTCTGCCGGAACCCAAATTCGGCCTTCGAATCTAAGCAGTCCTTCAGTGTCAACTTTGTATTTAAGCTTTTCTCCCTCAAGCAATCTTTTTCGTATCTCAGCACATTCCTCATCTTTGAGTTGCACTTCCTTCACTTTTTCCACCAGAGTTGGTTGGGTTTCTATCTGAAATAATTTTTTGGTCGACTCCATCTGATTCTTCACTTCTAGTTCCAACTTAACCATTTCCTCCACGAGCTTCTCCTGAGCGGTTAACAAAAACAATTTCTCCCGACCCTTTCTACTCAAAGCGTCTGCAACCACATTGGCTTTTCCCGGATGGTATAGAATTTCACAATCATAGTCCTTGATTAACTCTATCCATCTCCTTTGTCGCATATTCAAATCCTTCTGTGTAAAAATATACTTCAGACTTTTATGGTCTGTGTATATTTCACACTTCTCCCCATAGAGATAGTGTCGCCAGATTTTCAGAGCAAACACCACAGCTGCTAACTCTAAGTCATGGGTCGGATACCCTTTTTCATAGTCTTTTAGTTGGCGCGATGCATATGCAATAACCTTTCCATTCTGCATCAACACACAACCAAGTCCCTTATGCGATGCGTCGCTATACACCACAAAATTTCCTGTATCATCTGGCAAAGACAATACAGGTGCCGAACTTAGTCTCTTCTTTAGTTCTTGGAAACTCTCTTCGCACTTCTCCGTCCAAACAAACTTCACTGATTTTCTTATTAAATTCGTTAACGGAGTGGCGATTCTCGAGAAATCTTGAATGAAACGCCTGTAATATCCTGCCAAACCTAGGAAACTCCTCACTTCTGACGGTGTCTTCGGCTGATCCCAGTTTATCACAGCTTCGACTTTTGATGGGTCTACCGATATTCCGTCCTTATCAATCACATGCCCAAGAAATTGCACACGTTCCAACCAAAATTCACACTTCGAAAATTTTGCATACAATTTCTCTTTCCTTAACGCCTCTAATGTCACCCTCAAATGCTCGACGTGTTCTTCCTGAGTTTTGGAATATACGAGGATGTCGTCTATAAACACCACTACGAATTTATCCAGAAATGGTTTGAACACCCTATTCATTAAGTCTATGAATGCTGCAGGCGCATTCGTTAAACCAAATGACATAACCAAAAACTCATAGTGACCATATCTAGTCCGAAATGCCGTCTTTGGTATATCCTCCTGTCTCACCTTCAACTGATGGTACCCACTTCGTAAATCTATCTTTGAAAAGTATCTTGCCCCCTTCAGTTGGTCAAACAGGTCATCGATTCTTGGCAACGGATACTTGTTTTTGATCGTGACCTTGTTCAATTCTCTATAATCAATGCAAAGACGCATTGATCCATCCTTCTTCTTAACAAACAATACCGGCGCTCCCCACGGCGAAACGCTCGGTTGAATATACTTTTTATCTAGCAACTCCTGTAGCTGCGCCATCAACTCCTTTAATTCCACTGGAGCCATTCGATACGGGGCCTTCGATATAGGGGCCGTTCCCGGTGCTAAATCAATCACAAACTCGATTTCCCTATCTGGCGGTAATCCTGGTAAATCTTCAGGAAACACGTCTACGAAATCTCTAACCACTGGTATCTCTTCCAGCTTTGCACCTTCCTTTCGTGTATCAACTATGTAGGCTAGATACCCTACACAGCCTTGCCTCAACATCTTTCTGGCCTGCATCATCGTCAGACAACTCGCTTGTCTAGGCGATTTACTACCATAAAACACAACCTTTGACGGAGTCATAAGGTTTATACACTTATTTTGACAGTCAATAACTGCCCCATGATTAGTCAACCAATCCATACCCAATATAACGTCAAACTCCCCAAGTCGAATTGGGATCAAGTTTACCGTCGTTATCTGACCCTTAATATCTATTTGACAGTTCTTGTGGATAAGTTTAACAGGAATTATTTCCCTATTCGCAATCTCTATGTTCATAGGGTAATCTAGTTCTTCCTGGGGTAATTCTAAGTTCTTAGCAAAATCATCGGATATAAATGAGCAAGTAGCACCCGAGTCAAACAATACATAAGCATTAATATTATTGACTGGAATGATACCTGACACCACATCCTTTGACTGCACAGCGTCCTGCACTGTCATGTTGAATGTCCGAGCAGTAGATCGGTTGGGCTGCGTCGGTCCTGTTATGGTCAGATTGCCACCACCTCCGTTGTTCCCCTTTCCGGCACTAGGTCCACCTGTTGCAGTTTTCTTAGGGCAATCCCGTGCAAAATGATCCTTCAGTCCACAAATGAAGCATGCACCCTTCTTCGGATTAGGGCAGTTCGGTGCGACATGACCCTCCTGTCCACAGTTGTAGCACACCCTTTTTCCCTTTAAACAAGCACCCATATGGGTCTTACCACAGGTGCTGCATACTTCCATCTTCTTCTTCAGACTACCCTGCTGACTTCCTGCAGAGTTACCTTCAGTCCACTTCCTCTTCTGGCTATTTCCCCCATGGTTACCACTAGTCTTATAATCATTCTCACTCTTCTTCTTTCTCTGCTCCTGATTATATTTGGTCAGAGCATCACTGCCTCCTTCAGCGATGATTGCCTTCTCCAGAATCGCTGCAAAAGAATTCAGCTGAAACATCGAGACTCGACTGTACAACCAGGGCTTCAATCCCTGCTCGAACCTCCTGGCCTTGCGCTCATCTGTACTTACCTGATAAGGCGCAAACCTTGCCAACTCATTGAACTTAGCAGCGTATTCAGGTACCGTCATAGTACCTTGCTGCAGCTCTAGGAACTGCACCTCCATCTGGTTCTGCGCGCTTACTTGGAAGTATGTCTCGAAAAATATTTCTTTAAACCGCTCCCACGGTATTATACCCTGACCACCACGAGTTTTGTTCGCCTGCCACCAGTAGCTGGCTTCTGATTTCAGCATGAATGTCGCAAATGCCGTTTTCTGGTCTTCACCGACTCTGGCGACATCGAACACTTTATCCATCTCCATGATCCATGTTTGAGCTTCAATCGGATTCATGGATCCCTGAAATTCTGGAGGTCCGACAGCCTTGAAGTCTTTGAAGGTCGTGGCCTGCGCTTGGGGTTGATTTGCAAAGGCTCCCGTTAACAGATTCACCAGTTGTTGCATTGGGTTGGCGTTAGCTTCTTCGTTATTAGTAGATCCCTCAGGGGTCTGCTGACGTGTTGGTTGTCTTCTTGCGGCATTTTACTGTGAAGAATTCTCGTTTATTAGATTATTACTCAATTACTCAAACATTTAAGTCTTAACTTAAACATTTATAAACAACACTTACACACAGAACACATCTGATAAACTTTTCACATTTTATTCATTAACTGTTTCAAAATATAATAGAGATAACATCGTAGTTATTTACATCAAATCATCTATCCTGAAATCACAAAGTTCCAGGATTACATCATTATTCTATCCCATTATAGAAAATTGGGATTTACAAATTATTCACTTCATAAATTTCATAATAACATAACTAATCACAGTCTATGATGACATCCCACGACGCACAGCTTCCTGGCGCTCCTGCTCCATAATGCGTGTCATAATCCTACGGTCCGTCACATCTGGGTGACGATGAACTCGATCCTGAGCTCTATCCACTGTGGTGTGAAAAATATACTCCAGCTCGTCAATCTTGGCCTTCTTTGACCGCACCTCACACTCAACACGATCTGCGCGGTTAGCCTCCCTCAGCCAAGCTGTCTCAGCTCTCGCCCGCTCAGCTGACTCCTTTTTCAACTCATCTCGCGCAATCTCATTCCTGGCTATCAGCTGTCCTCGTCGATACTCAGACTGTACTAGCCTCTGCTCAGCCTCTGCAAGACGTGATGAAAGGTCTTGAATCTTAGCATCCTTCTGCTCCACTGTGGTTTGACGTTCTGCAGCCTGTTCTTCTAACTCCTCCTTTTCACTCTCTACATGAACCAGCTTCCACTCCACATCTCCAAGACGTATATCTAGCTCCTCTATCTCACTGTTCTTCTGCTCCAAAGCAGTCTGTCGCTCAGCCAACTGCCCCTCTAACTCCTCCACTCTGTCCTGCAACTCTATGTTGCGATCATACACCTGTTCGTACATCTGAACACCTAAAGAAGATAGTGATATCCTCTCAGGGTCTTCCTCCTCCTCAGGATCCTCCTCAGGGTCCTCCTCAGGATCCTCCTCAGGGTCCGTCTCAGGCTCAGTCTCAGGCTCATACTCGCGACCTGTAACTGTAATCAATGGGGACGGCTCCCTCTGTACTAGCTGCTCGTGAACTACGTGAATATCTCGGGGCTCCTCCTCTCTAGTCTGGCTGGGCTCGCCTCTATCAGTCATCCTGACAATAAAGTTTTAAGTTTTAATTACTAATCGATAATACTCGATAGTACTCACGAGCACATAAGTTTATTATCAAATAAGCACATAGCACATAATCGTTTTATTGTCTTTTATGAATTTCCGTAATCCATTCCTTAGAACTCGATAAGAGTTTACCACTATATTCTCTATCTTCTAAAAGGCTACTACCCTAAGGTTTTTCCCCACCTAAAGGTTCATACCCTATCAGCTCTGATACCAACCTGTGACGCCCCCAAATCTGGGTACTCAATTTCCCCTGATTTGGTGTTCACTATCCCATTCATTCACATCTAACTACCCATAATTAAGCAATTAATAAACTTAATTAATCATCTCCCAAACCGGGTTACATCAATAATTAAAATCCCAGGTCACCACAACCTTAATACATCAAATGCGGAATAAAAATATAGTCTAAAACAAGTCTGGTACAAATGTTCATCAATTAAATAATAAATCTAGAACTATTTCTGCATCTTGCCCTTGCCCTTACTGGTGGACGGCTCGTCCTGCTTTTCGGGCTTAGCTGAAATGTTTAGTGCAAGAGTGAGCAAACAATTGCCCACAAGAATGATAACAATAACTTTTAATTGAAATAAAGTTCAAATGAGAAGCAATGATTTTCTGAAGTTAATCATTAAGTAATCAAAGTTTGAATATATCTGAGGGTCTCAAGACCTCGAACTATGTCCTAGGTTAACAAGTATTTTTTTACCGTAACCTTTAACAGTCTTAAAGACTATAAATGGACCTTCATCTCGTACTCAGGGGGATCAGCCCTTTGTACAATGTATTGTGCACAACCATTTTAACGCTAAGCGTAATAATCCCCTATGTTAGGGTTGTTCATCTCAGTTTATTATAACAGTCCTTACCAAAAGGAACTTGGCTTGGAACAAGTTTAGATAATCTAAGTTTTTGAAACGCTCATCAATTAAGGACTAGCTGAATCAATAATGGTTTGCTAGTCTAGTTCTTCAGTAAAGTTTGTATTCGAAGTTTGAATGATAATCAAAGACTGAATGAATAATATCTGTAACAAAATATAATTACTCAACATGATATCAGCCTTGCTTGAATAACAATAAGCTAAGGTTAATTAATTCACTCAAAGGAAGTAAACTTGTTGAAACAATAACAAGCTTAAGAAATAAATAACTTGCTGTAATAATTTAACAACTTTAAAGAAAGAAAACTTGCCTCAAGCGTAGATTACAAATTAAATAATTCACGATCCTTAAATCCACCTATACAATTAATTATAAAATGGTAACATAAACTAGTTACAAAATTTACAATCACTTTAGGTTCCTTTTACCTAATTATAGTATCTCATTTAGCATACTTTAGACAACAAATGCTAACTAAATAATTATCATGGCAATACATTAATCACTTAATATATATATATATATATATATATATATATATATATATATTTAACAGGTCTTAAGTATAACATGAAACACCTTAGCAAAACAATCAAAACAATTTAATAATTTTTTTTTTTAAAAAAATATTTTTTTTATACTGTTCCCTCGTCGGGGCGAGGAAATCCTATACAAAAACGGTCGCCGGGGCGAGCTTCTCGCTGGGGCGAGGATTCCCTTTGTAAATTTCTCGCCGGGGCGAGAATTTACAGTTCATTTCTCTCGCCGGGGCAAGAGACTCGACTGTCATCTCCTACAGTCGCGAACCAGTGAAAACTTAGGCCAATTTTTGGCCAAATTTTCCGAATTCTACCATCCAGTACACAAACTAAATATACCCAGACATCATATATGCTAGAAAACAATTACCCAACATGTTTCTAATCAATTTAACAATTATAGAACACAAATTAAACCAATTAAAGTAAGAAATTCCACTGTTTTATAAAATAACTATGTTTTTGCCATTTTCATAAAACAAAGCTCTGTAAAACTAAAATTAAATTCTAAAATATATTTTCATGAATTAAAACCTTCAAATAGAGTTTTAATCATCATATAAACATCACGTAATCATCTAATTCACATAGCTATCAATTATAATAAAAAAAAATCACATATTAAGCCAATGAATATTTTTACAGAGAACCAAATATTAAAATAGAGAGAAGAGTATTATACCTTCTATTTGATTAAAAGAGAAGCTTGATTAACACTCTCCTAGCTTGAACTTCTACCTTCAATATCTTCTTTTCAAAATTCTCAAACTCTCTTCTTTCTCAAATTTCACAGAACTCTCTTTTTTTTTTTTTTCAAAACTCTCTTCTTTCTCTTTTCTCTCTGTTCTTCTCTTTTCTTTTCTTTCAACTGACGTACTTTTACAAAATAAAAACTGATGATTTTTAAAAAAACAAAAACCGTTGTTTTAAATAGTAATAACGTATAATCCTTAAATTGAATCATCAGTTAAGATTTTCAAAAGCCATAAGGCTTTGTTTGGTAAACACTAATAAAAATAACCTATTATTCTTATGTCTTGTTTGGTAAAACACAATTAAAATAACTCATTTTTCCAACCAAAGGTCATAAGGCCTAGTTTGGAAAAACTAAATTAAAACTCCTTTCATTTATTTTAATAAAACATTATAACATATAGTTTTAAATGTCACACATTTAATTTAATTGAACTTATTATTATTAAATAAATTCAATTAAATATAACTAACTCAAATAATAATTTTATTTAACAAAAACACCAAATGAATTATATTATTCAAATAAATTATTTATTAACATAAATCATTTATTCAAATAATTCTTTTCATCATCTAATTTAATTATTAAATTAAATTAGAATAATCATCACAAATCATATTCAAGTAACAATTAACACAATTAACTCAACATAAATTTATTTCACAATAGCTTAATAAATCATCTATTAACTCAATAAATTAACAAAAATATTTATACAACTCAATAAATATTTTTATTAATTCTCAAAAATTGCATTCGTTACATCTTTCCCTCCTTAAAAGGATTCTGTCCCCAGAATCACAACGCAATTAAACTCGTCTGTTACATTCTCCCCTCCTTACAAAGATTCTGTCCCCAGAATCGCAATACAAAAGTTAAACAAATAAGTGAGGGTAATTCTGCATCATTTTATCTTCAAGTTCCCACGTAGCTTCTTCAGCACTGTGGTTCCTCCAAATTACCTTAACGGAAGGTATCACTTTATTGCAAAGCACTTGCTCTTTCCTGTCTACTATCTGTACAGGAACCTCTTCATAGGATAAATCTTGTTCAAATTGTATTGGTTCGTATTCGATTACATGCTTATAATCGGGCTTATACTGTCGTAGCACCGATATATGAAAGACATTGTGGACGTGGCCTAACTCAGGAGGTAAAGCTACCTCATAAGCTACCTCACCCACCCGTTTCAGCACTTCAAAGGGTCCAATGAATCGCGGACTTAGTTTACCCTTCTTTCCAAATATGATTTTCCCTTTCCAGGGAGATACTTTGAGAAACACGAAGCTGCCGACCTCAAATTCGCGATTTTGTCGGTGTTGGTCAGCATACTTTTTCTGCCTGTCTTGAGCGGCTATCAGTCTGGCTCTTATTACTTGAACAATCTCAGCAGTTTGTTGCACCAGCTCGGGTCCTAATAGTCGACGTTCACCAACCTCATCCCAGCATAACGGAGTTCTGCATTTCCTTCCGTACAACGCTTCGTAGGGTGGCATGCCGATACTGGCGTGATGACTGTTGTTGTAAGCAAATTCGACCAACGGTAAATGATCATCCCAGTTGCCCTTGAAATCCATGACACACGCTCTCAGCATGTCCTCCAACGTTTGAATTGTTCTTTCACTCTGGCCATCGGTTTGAGGATGATAGGCTGTACTCATTCGCAACTGTGTCCCCAAACAAGTTTGCAGACTCCTCCAAAACTTTGATGTGAACCGCGGATCCCTGTCTGACACTATTGATACTGGAACACCGTGCCTCGAGATAATTTCTTTGACATATAACTTCGCCAGCTGATCTAAAGTGAATCTAACTTTGATTGGTAAAAAGTGCGCTGATTTCGTCAGTTAATCCACTATGACCCATATCGCGTCATATCCCTTCTGAGTAGCTGGAAGACCTACCACGAAATCCATCGTGATATGCTCCCATTCCCATTCCGGTATCTCCAAAGGCTGTAGCAAACCACTTGGTCGTTGATGTTCTGCTTTTACTCTCTGACAGGTTAGGCACTGCGCAACACACTCAGCAACCTCTCTTTTCATGTTTGGCCACCAGAAATGTTGGCGAAGATCTTGGTACATCTTCGTACTTCCTGGGTGAACCGAAAATCTTGAACTATGGGCTTCGGTCAAAATCTCTTCTCTGATCTTTAGTTCTGTCGGAACCCAAATTCGGCCTTCGAATCTAAGCAGTCCTTCAGTGTCAACTTTGTATTTAAGCTTTTCTCCCTCAAGCAATCTTTTCCGTATCTCAGCACATTCCTCATCTTTGAGTTGCGCTTCCTTCACTTTTTCCACCAGAGTTGGTTGGGTTTCTATCTGAAATAATTTTTTGGTCGACTCCATCTGATTCTTCACTTCTAGTTCCAACTTAACCATTTCCTCCACGAGCTTCTCCTGAGCGGTTAACAAAAACAATTTCTCCCGACCCTTTCTACTCAAAGCGTCTGCAACCACATTGGCTTTTCCCGGATGGTATAGAATTTCACAATCATAGTCCTTGATTAACTCTATCCATCTCCTTTGTCGCATATTCAAATCCTTCTATGTAAAAATATACTTCAGACTTTTATGGTCTGTGTATATTTCACACTTCTCCCCATAGAGATAGTGTCGCCAGATTTTCAGAGCAAACACCACAGCTGCTAACTCTAAGTCATGGGTCGGATACCCTTTTTCATAGTCTTTTAGTTGGCGCGATGCATATGCAATAACCTTTCCATTCTGCATCAACACACAACCAAGTCCCTTATGCGATGCGTCGCTATACACCACAAAATTTCCTGTATCATCTGGCAAAGACAATACAGGTGCCGAACTTAGTCTCTTCTTTAGTTCTTGGAAAATCTCTTCGCACTTCTCCGTCCAAACAAACTTCACTGATTTTCTTATTAAATTCGTTAACGGAGTGGCGATTCTCGAGAAATCTTGAATGAAACGCCTGTAATATCCTGCCAAACCTAGGAACTCCTCACTTCTGACGGTGTCTTCGGCTGATCCCAGTTTATCACAGCTTCGACTTTTGATGGGTCTACCGATATTCTGTCCTTATCAATCACATGTCCAAGAAATTGCACACGTTCCAACCAAAATTCACACTTCGAAAATTTTGCATACAATTTCGCTTTCCTTAACGCCTCTAATGTCACCCTCAAATGCTCGACGTGTTCTTCCTGAGTTTCGGAATATACGAGGATGTCGTCTATAAACACCACTACGAATTTATCCAGAAATGGTTTGAACACCCTATTCATTAAGTCCATGAATGCTGCAAGCGCATTCGTTAAACCAAATGACATAACCAAAAACTCATAGTGACCATATCTAGTCCGAAATGTCGTCTTTGGTATATCCTCCTGTCTCACCTTCAACTGATGGTACCCACTTCGTAAATCTATCTTTGAAAAGTATCTTGCCCCCTTCAGTTGGTCAAACAGGTCATCGATTCTTGGCAACGGATACTTGTTTTTGATCGTGACCTTGTTCAATTCTCTATAATCAATGCAAACACGCATTGATCCATCCTTCTTCTTAACAAACAATACCGGCGCTCCCCACGGCGAAACGCTCGGTTGAATATACTTTTTATCTAGCAACTCCTGTAGCTGCGCCATCAACTCCTTTAATTCCACTGGAGCCATTCGATACGGGGCCTTCGATATAGGGGCCGTTCCCGGTGCTAAATCAATCACAAACTCGATTTCCCTATCGGGCGGTAATCCTGGTAAATCTTCAGGAAACACGTCTACGAAATCTCTAACCACTGGTATCTCTTCCAGCTTTGCACCTTCCTTTCGTGTATCAACTATGTAGGCTAGATACCCTACACAGCCTTGCCTCAACATCTTTCTGGCCTGCATCATCGTCAGACAACTCGCTTGTCTAGGCGATTTGCTACCATAAAACACAACCTTTGACGGAGTCATAAGGTTTATACACTTATTTTGACAGTCAATAACTGCCCCATGATTAGTCAACCAATCCATACCCAATATAACGTCAAACTCCCCAAGTCGAATTGGGATCAAGTTTACCGTCGTTATCTGACCCTTAATATCTATTTGACAGTTCTTGTGGATAAGTTTAACAGGAATTATTTCCCTATTCGCAATCTCTATGTTCATAGGGTAATCTAGTTCTTCCTGGGGTAATTCTAAGTTCTTAGTAAAATCATCGGATATAAATGAGCAAGTAGCACCCGAGTCAAACAATACATAAGCATTAATATTATTGACTGGAATGATACCTGACACCACATCCTTTGACTGCACAGCGTCCTGCAATATCATGTTGAATGTCCGAGCAGTAGATCGGCTGGGCTGCGTCGGTCCTGTTATGGTCAGATTGCCACCACCTCCGTTGTTCCCCTTTCCAGCACTAGGTCCACCTGTTGCAGTTTTCTTAGGGCAATCCCGTGCAAAATGATCCTTCAGTCCACAAATGAAGCATGCACCCTTCTTCGGATTAGGGCAGTTCGGTGCGACATGACCCTCTTGTCCACAGTTGTAGCACACCCTTTTTCCCTTTAAACAAGCACCCATATGGGTCTTACCACAGGTGCTGCATACTTCCATCTTCTTCTTCAGACTACCCTGTTGACTTCCTGCAGAGTTACCTTCAGTCCACTTCCTCTTCTGGCTATTTCCCCCATGGTTACCACTAGTCTTATAATCATTCTCACTCTTCTTCTTTCTCTGCTCCTGATTATATTTGGTCAGAGCATCACTGCCTCCTTCAGCGATGATTGCCTTCTCCAGAATCGCTGCAAAAGAATTCAGCTGAAACATCGAGACTCGACTGTACAACCAGGGCTTCAATCCCTGCTCGAACCTCCTGGCCTTGCGCTCATCTGTACTTACCTGATAAGGCGCAAACCTTGCCAACTCATTGAACTTAGCAGCGTATTCAGGTACCGTCATAGTACCTTGCTGCAGCTCTAGGAACTGCACCTCCATCTGGTTCTGCGCGCTTACTTGGAAGTATGTCTCGAAAAATATTTCTTTAAACCGCTCCCACGGTATTATACCCTGACCACCACGAGTTTTGTTCGCCTGCCACCAGTAGCTGGCTTCTGATTTCAGCATGAATGTCGCAAATGCCGTTTTCTGGTCTTCACCGACTCTGGCGACATCGAACACTTTATCCATCTCCATGATCCATGTTTGAGCTTCAATCGGATTTATGGATCCCTGAAATTCTGGAGGTCCGACAGCCTTGAAGTCTTTGAAGGTCGTGGCCTGCGCTTGGGGTTGATTTGCAAAGGCTCCCGTTAACAGATTCACCAGCTGTTGCATTGGGTTGGCGTTAGCTTCTTCGTTATTAGTAGATCCCTCAGGGGTCTGCTGACGTGTTGGTTGTCTTCTTGGCGGCATATTACTGTTAAGAATTCTCGTTTATTAGATTATTACTCAATTACTCAAACATTTAAGTCTTAACTTAAACATTTATAAACAACACTTACACACATAACACATCTGATAAACTTTTCACATTTTATTCATTAACTGTTTCAAAACATAATAGAGATAACATCGTAGTTATTTACATCAAATCATCTATCCTGAAATCACAAAGTTCCAGGATTACATCATTATTCTATCCCATTATAGAAAATTGGGATTTACAAATTATTCACTTCATAAATTTCATAATAACATAACTAATCACAGTCTATGATGACATCCCACGACGCACAGCTTCCTGGCGCTCCTGCTCCATAATGCGTGTCATAATCCTACGGTCCGTCACATCTGAGTGACGATGAACTCGATCCTGAGCTCTATCCACTGTGGTGTGAAAAATATACTCCATCTCGTCAATCTTGGCCTTCTTTGACCGCACCTCACACTCAACACGATCTGCGCGGTTAGCCTCCCTCAGCCAAGCTGTCTCAGCTCTCGCCCGCTCAGCTGACTCCTTTTTCAACTCATCTCGCGCAATCTCATTCCTGGCTATCAGCTGTCCTCGTCGATACTCAAACTGTACTAGCCTCTGCTCAGCCTCTGCAAGACGTGATGAAAGGTCTTGAATCTCAGCATCCTTCTGCTCCAAAGTGGTTTGACGTTCTGCAGCCTGTTCTTCTAACTCCTCCTTTTCACTCTCTACATGAACCAGCTTCCACTCCACGTCTCCAAGACGTATATCTAGCTCCTCTATCTCACTGTTCTTCTGCTCCAAAGCAGTCTGTCGCTCAGCCAACTGCCCCTCTAACTCCTCCACTCTGTCCTGCAACTCTATGTTGCGATCATACACCTGTTCGTACATCTGAACACCTAAAGAAGATAGTGATATCCTCTCAGGGTCTTCCTCCTCCTCAGGATCCTCCTCAGGGTCCTCCTCAGGATCCTCCTCAGGGTCCGTCTCAGGCTCAGTCTCAGGCTCATACTCGCGACCTATAACTGTAATCAATGGGGACGGCTCCCTCTGTACTAGCTGCTCGTGAACTACGTGAATATCTCGGGGCTCCTCCTCTCTAGTCTGGCTGGGCTCGCCTCTATCAGTCATCCTGACAACAAAGTTTTAAGTTTTAATTACTAATCGATAATACTCGATAGTACTCACGAGCACATAAGTTTATTATCAAATAAGCACATAGCACATAATCGTTTTATTGTCTTTTATGAATTTCCGTAATCCATTCCTTAGAACTCGATAAGAGTTTATCATCACTATATTCTCTATCTTCTAAAAGGCTACTACCCTAAGGTTTTTCCCCACCTAAAGGTTCATAACCTATCAACTCTGATACCAACCTGTGACACCCCCAAATCTGGGTACTCAATTCCCCCTGATTTGGTGTTCACTATCCCATTCATTCACATCTAACTACCCATAATTAAGCAATTAATAAACTTAATTAATCATCTCCCAAACCGGGTTACATCAATAATTAAAATCCCAGGTCACCACAACCTTAATACATCAAATGCGGAATAAAAATATAGTCTAAAACAAGTCTGGTACAAATGTTCATCAATTAAATACTAAATCTAGAACTATTTTTGCATCTTGCCCTTGCCCTTACTGGTGGACGGCTCGTCCTGCTTTTCGGGCTTAGCTGAAATGTTTAGTGCAAGAGTGAGCAAACAATTGCCCACAAGAATGATAACAATAACTTTTAATTGAAATAAAGTTCAAATGAGAAGCAATGATTTTCTGAAGTTAATCATTAAGTAATCAAAGTTTGAATATATCTGAGGGTCTCAAGACCTCGAACTATGTCCTAGGTTAACAAGTATTTTTTTACCGTAACCTTTAACAGTCTTAAAGACTATAAATGGACCTTCATCTCGTACTCAGGGGGATCAGCCCTTTGTACAATGTATTGTGCACAACCATTTTAACGCTAAGCGTAATAATCCCCTATGTTAGGGTTGTTCATCTCAGTTTATTATAACAGTCCTTACCAAAAGGAACTTGGCTTGGAACAAGTTTAGATAATCTAAGTTTTTGAAACGCTCATCAACTAAGGACTAGCTGAATCAATAATGGTTTGCTAGTCTAGTTCTTCAGTAAAGTTTGTATTCGAAGTTTGAATGATAATCAAAGACTGAATGAATAATATCTGTAACAAAATATAATTACTCAACATGATATCAGCCTTGCTTGAATAACAATAAGCTAAGGTTAATTAATTCACTCAAAGGAAGTAAACTTGTTGAAACAATAACAAGCTTAAGAAATAAATAACTTGCTGTAATAATTTAACAAGTTTAAAGAAAGAAAACTTGCCTCAAGCGTAGATTACAAATTAAATAATTCACGATCCTTAAATCAACCTATACAATTAATTATAAAATGGTAACATAAATTAGTTACAAAATTTATAATCACTTTAGGTTCCTTTTACCTAATTATAGTATCTCATTTAGCATACTTTAGACAACAAATGCTAACTAAATAATTATCATGGCAATACATTAATCACTTAATATATATATATATATATATATATATATATATATATATAACAGGTCTTAAGTATAGCATGAAACACCTTAGCAAAATAATCAAAACAATTTAATAATTTTTTTTTTAAAAAAAATATTTTTTTTTTATATTGTTCCCTCGTCGGGGCGAGGAAATCCTATACAAAAACGGTCGCCGGGGCGAGGATTTCCTTTGTAAATTTCTCGCCGGGGCGAGAATATACAGTTCATTTCTCTCGCCGGGGCGAGAGACTCGACTGTCATCTCCTACAGTCGCGAACCAGTGAAAACTTAGGCCAAATTTTGGCCAAATTTTCCGAATTCTACCATCCAGTACACAGACTAAATATACCCAGACATCATATATGCTAGAAAATAATTACCCAACATGTTTCTAATCAATTTAACAATTATAGAACACAAATTAAACCAATTAAAGCAAGAAATTCCACTATTTTATAAAATAACTATGTTTTTGCCATTTTCATAAAACAAAGCTCTGTAAAACTAAAATTAAATTCTAAAATATATTTTCATGAATTAAAACCTTCAAATAGAGTTTTAATCATCATATAAACATCACGTAATCATCTAATTCACATAGCTATCAATTATAATAAAAAAAAATCACATATTAAGCCAATGAATATTTTTACAGAGAACCAAATATTAAAATACAGAGAAGAGTATTATACCTTCTATTTGATTAAAAGAGAAGCTTGATTAACACTCTCCTAGCTTGAACTTCTACCTTCAATATCTTCTTTTCAAAATTCTCAAACTCTCTTCTTTCTCAAATTTCACAGAACTCTCTTCTTTTTTTTTTCAAAACTCTCTTCTTTCTCTTTTCTCTCTGTTCTTCTCTTTTCTTTTCTTTCAACTGACGTACTTTTACAAAATAAAAACTGATGATTTTTAAAAAAACAAAAACTGTTGTTTTAAATAATAATAACGTATAATCCTTAAATTGAATCATCAGTTAAGATTTTCAAAAGCCATAAGGCTTTGTTTGGTAAACACTAATAAAAATAACCTATTATTCTTATGTCTTGTTTTGTAAAACACAATTAAAATAACTCATTTTTCCAACCAAAGGTCATAAGACCTAGTTTGGAAAAACTAAATTAAAACTCCTTTCATTTATTTTAATAAAACATTATAACATATAGTTTTAAATGTCACACATTTAATTTAATTGAACTTATTATTATTAAATAAATTCAATTAAATATAACTAACTCAAATAATAATTTTATTTAACAAAAACACCAAATGAATTATATTATTCAAATAAATTATTTATTAACATAAATCATTTATTCAAATAATTCTTTTCATCATCTAATTTAATTATTAAATTAAATTAGAATAATCATCACAAATCATATTCAAGTAACAATTAACACAATTAACTCAACATAAACTTATTTCACAATAGCTTAATAAATCATCTATTAACTCAATAAATTAACAAAAATATTTATACAACTCAATAAATATTTTTATTAATTCTCAAAAATTGCATTCGTTACATCATGTGTTCATATCATCTTTACTTAGTCTACCTAGATCATAACTTGGAAATTTGCCTAAATTCATGCTTGAACGATGCAATGTTTTAACATACTAGAGGAACATATATACACATCATGTCTGGGAATTATTGGAGTATTAACATGCATGTTCAACATCCCTTAATGAAATTGTTATTATAGCCATACATGTTTGCTTCAAAGTGTTCAAGTTTGCCTTTAAAAGTCGTTTTAAACAAGGTCGTGATCGTCTAGCACACATGAAGCATCTTGGAACCCTATGTCATGTATAATTAGACCATATACACATGCTTGTATGATCAGAACTTGTACATTGCAAGTTTTGGAAAAGTCTAGTTTCAAAACTATAAGTTTTCTTTCGAAAAACACATGCGAAATGAAGTTGGAATGCTCACGCTATGCAAGGTTAATCATAAATAGACTTTAAACTCATTTATATACTTAATGAAGTCAACCTATCATGTCCAGAACATCAGAAGAACAAAACAAAACAAAAAAATATTTCTCAAGTCTGACACTCGGCGCAGCTGCGCCGGTTCTGAACGATCTAGGAAGGTCTCTGTTTCGGCAGAGCTCAAACCCATACACGAATTTCTTTACTTAAACATGCTTAAACTCAACCACATTGCTATAATACATACATATAAGCTTAACAAACATCAGGCTAACAATTTTCAAGCAAATTCTCATTAATTCATGCATTCCTAATAATTTAGAAAACTCAATTTTAATAAAATGACTTAACAATGTATTACCTCTATTGAAGCTTGGAACAAGAATTTCTCCCAATCAAAACTTATCAGAACTCAACAAGTGAATTAGAGAAGAGATGAACTCAATTTATAGAGAAGTTAGAATCCATGCAAAAGCTTTAACCAATTTCGTGAACCAAAGGAAGAAGATAGAAGCTAGTGGTTAATGGGAAGTTGGTGGATTGCACTATTAGCATCACTCCCCCTTTCATCATTAATCTGAGATTGCATGGCTGATTATAAGGAGAAGAAGAAGAGCTAGGCTTGTAGCCTTTTTGTTCTTCACGTAAATTTCAATTGGGCAAGGAGGTGTCTCTTAATTTGGGACAAGGAACTCAGACATTCCAACAAGGCTTATTAGCACACTTTGATTTAAAATGTAACTTAGGTCACGTAGTGTATTAGATAATTAAATGCTACCACATTGTATCAATAAAGTCACATGTACACATATTATATAATCCATGTACATTAATTAAAGTGAAATCTAATTAATCGCTAGTACCCAAATATTCAATATACATTATTATTCCATTATTTCTATAATAGAATATTATTACAATAAACATTCAAGTATTAAAATAATTATTATCTAACAATTATTAGTTTACTTCCATTATTACCTCCTGTAATTAAAATGCACATTTAATAGATCCACCATATCCTATGAAGCCACATACATTCCCTTATACTATTTAATAAATTATAACATTCAACCCACTTTTACTATAAGGTTTTATTCAGTACATATTCATACATTAATGTTACACATCAAGATGTCACATAAGTTGTTCATGCAATTTAAATGTCGCACATCCCTTTTATATTATTAAATGAATACCGAAACTTTATTACCAATAATACACATTTCATCGCACGGTTATACCTCAAGTAGAAGGGTACATAATACGTAAATAATCTAATAGAGATTATTAGCCTCACAATAATTAATTAACATTAATAAATTCTTTTCTTAATAAATCATTTCTTTAATAAATAAACAAGAAGTCATTTTATCACACCACTACCAAAATGGTAGATTACGTATACTCATATTCGAATAAATATTCAACTTAAATAGAAAAGTCAATATTAATATTATTCAAAATTCTCGGGTATTACATCCTCCCCCCCTTATAAGAATTCCGTCCTTGGAATTGATACAAGGTTACACAAACAAATGGGGATAATCCCTCCTCATCTTACTCTCTAACTCCCACGTAGCCTCTTCGGCGTCGTGGTTTCGCCAAACTACTTTTACAGAAGATATAACTTTATTCCTCAAGGTTTGCTCTTTCCTATCTAATATTTGGACAGGAATCTCCTCATAAGTCAGATTCTTCTCTACTTGAATCGGCTCATAGGAAATCACGTGCTTATAGTCGGGTTTGTACGGACGTAACACGGAGATGTGAAACACGTTGTGGATGTGTTCTAGCTCAGGTGGTAAAGCTACCATATACGCCACTTCGCCCACCCGCTTCAACACTTCAAATGGCCCTATGAATCTCGGACTCAATTTTTCTTTCTTGCCGAATCTGATCTTTCCTTTCCAGGGAGATACTTTTACGAATTCAAAACTACCGACTTCAAAGTCTCGGTCTTGACGATGCAAATCTGCATACCTCTTTTGGCGATCTTGAGTGGCTACTAGTCTGGCTCTTATAGTTGTCACCACATCGGCTGTCTGTTGAACTATCCCCGGCCCCAAAAGTCGTCGTTCTCTGACTTCATCCCAACACAACGGTGTTCTGCACTTCCTCCCATAGAGAGCTTCGTATGGTGGCATACCGATACTCGCGTGATGACTATTATTGTAAGCGAATTCTACTAAGGGTAAATGGTCATCCCAGTTTCCCTTAAAATCCATTACGCAAGCTCGAAGCATATCTTCTAGTGTCTATATGGTTCTTTCACTTTGTCCGTCTGTCTGAGGGTGATACGCGGTACTCAACCTCAGTCGTGTTCCCATTCTCTCTTGCAGGCTCTTCCAGAAATTTGACGTGAAGCACGGATCTCGATCGGAAACGATTGACACCGGCACTCCATGTCGCGAAACTATTTCCTTCACGTACAAATTTGCCAATTGATTAAGGTTGAAACGAATCTTGATTGGTAGAAAATGAGCTGTCTTCATTAGTCGGTCCACGATAACCCAAATGGCATCAAAACCCTTCTGTGTGACTGGAAGTCCCACCACGAAATCCATCGTAATGTGCTCCCATTTCCACTCCGGTATTTCCAGCGGTTGAAGTAGACCACTCGGCCTCTGATGCTCTGCTTTGACTCGTTGGCAAGTGAGACATCTACTGACGTACTCTGCAACCTCTCGCTTCAGATTGGGCCACCAAAAATGTTGTCGTAGATCCCGGTACATCTTCGTTCCTCCAGGATGAACAGAATATATCGTGCTATGTGCCTCGCGCAAAATTTCCAGCCTTAGTTCCGTAATAGCTGGCACCCACACTCGATTCTCGAATCTCAAAATACCATCCTTATCCATTCGAAATTTTTCTTCCTCACTCCCTGTTATCCGCTTCTTTATTTTCTCGCACTACTCATCCGTTTCTTGTGCTTTTTTTATTCGATCCAATAATGTTGGACGAGCTTCCATTACAAACAACCTTTCACTGGGCCCTCGAGGTTCCCCAACTTCTATTTCCAATTTTTCCATGTTTCTTATTAACTCCTCCTGAGTTGTCAATGTGAACAGTTTCTCCCTTCCTTTCCTGCTCAGCGCGTCAGCTACTACGTTGGCTTTTCCTGGGTGATAAAGAATTTCGCAGTCGTAATCCTTGATTAATTCCAACCACCTCCTTTGTCTCATATTTAGCTCCTTCTATGTGAAAATATACTTCAGACTTTCTGGTCTGTATATATCTCACATTTTTCTCCGTACAGGTAGTGCCTCCAAATTTTTAACACAAAAACTACTGCCGCTAGCTCCAAGTCATGGGTAGGGTATCGTTTCTCGTAATCCTTCAATTGTCGTGACGCGTAAGCAATGACTTTGTCGTGTTGCATAAGCACACAACCGAGTCCTTTATGCGACGCATCACTATACACCACAAATCCTCCCGTTTTATCTGGTAAGGATAGTACAGGTGCCTCGCTTAACTTCTTCTTTAGTACTTGAAAACTCTCTTCGCATTTGTCCGTCCACCTGAATTTCACTGTCTTCCTTGTTAAATTGGTTAACGGGGTTGCTATCTTAGAGAAATCTTGGATAAATCTTCGATAGTACCCAGCTAACCCTAGAAAACTTCTTACTTCTGTCGGTGTCCTTGGTTGTTCCCAACCACTAACAGCCTCTACCTTCGCAGGGTCCACTGAAATCCCATTCTTGTCTATCACGTGTCCCAAGAATTGGACCTTCTCCATCCAAAATTCACACTTGGAGAATTTTGCGTACATCTTCTCTTTCCTTAGTGCTTCTAACACCATCTTCAAATGTTCGGCGTGCTCTTCTTTGGTCTTTGAGTAGATTAGGATGTCATCAATAAAAATTACCACAAACTTATCCAAGTATGGCTTGAAAACTCGGTTCATCAAGTCCATGAATGCTGCTGGGGCGTTGGTCAAACCGAACGACATTACTAAAAATTCGTAGTGTCCATATTGTCGACGCCGGGTTTCTCTTCGTCTGTCTTTTTTTTGTCTTTTCCAATTTTAGCCTCTTGATTAAATGATTTTTTGGAAAAGGTCGGCATTAATGTCGACGGGGTTTTAAAAAGATCGTTTTTTATGATGAGCCAATTAACCAGAGTCGCCAGTTGGTATATTTGAAATGGATGTACCAACTCATCCGAGTTTTCGTTTTTTATAAATCGCTGGCTCATATGTGACTCCGAATTAATTTGTCTGCGAACCGAGATTCATAGAGTTCGGGGGCTTGCTTAAGCGAGGGGAAGGTGTTAGGCACCCCCCGACTTCTGTGAAACACGGTTACCGCAATCTTGATATTTTTCTATCCTTTGATTCATGAAATGTGTATACGTATGGGTGTGTGTGTGTGTGTGTGTGTATGTGCTTATGTGAATATCGTGGTGAGGTGAAACATTTGGCTTTTATGAAAAATCGTGTTTTATTTCGGGAATGTTTAGAACGTCGTTTCCATTAATACGAGAGAGCTCCTTTGTTCGTGCGAAAGGTTGGATTTTATTTGTCAAAAGCTATGAGATTTTATTAGGCGTTTGTTTTGGCAAAACAAGAAATCTTTTAAACCTTTGTCAAAATAGGAATCGAAATCTATACATTGCTTTCATAAAATGATGGGCAATTTCTAGGATATCTTTAACCCTATACACAAAGGTCTAATAAAACATTTCGTTCATTCATAAAAGCCATTTTTGGTGATGGTTGAAAATGATTTCCTTTGGCCTTCTCGTTTAGTAGGAATCGACATTTATTAACACTTCCGATTTTTAACCTCGTGATTCTAATAACCTAGCTTGTTTGATTTTAATAAAACAAATCTTCATCGTTTAATCCTTGAAATCATTTTTGTGTCACAAAATCTAATCAAGCATAAACACGCGTCGGGGCTAATCATGGGCATGTAAGCCATCAAAACATCCCCGAACGCCAACAATCACATGTTCCACTACTACGGGGCCTTAAACCCAATTCTCGCCTTAACGTCGTTTTAAGGCCCGATGATTACATGTTACAAAAAACGAGCACCTTGAATCTATTACATGCATCAAAAAGTCCATCATCGGATTTGGACCACGGGGTCGCATACCTAGGCTCACACGAGATTATTACATACCCACAAAATGAATACTACATAACTAACCAATACGGGTTTGCCTAACACACCATGATAATCGAAATTGACAATCTAAATAAATTACACCCAATAAATTATCATAAACAAACTAGAAATTTCACCAATTGGATATCCTCGGGTTATTAGGAGGAAATTTCGTTCCAATGGAACCCTCACTAATAATCCCTAATCCATTATCCCACCATAAATTTCATGATAACTACATTTAATTCAACCAAATGATATGATATAAATTGCTAGAACAAATAGGAATTTTCACCTTGCAAATGATCTCAAATGGATGTGAACTTGTGTATTTGAAATAGGATAAGGAGTGTATTTGATACAATCAAAATCAAAAGAAATAAATCCTCTCTTTTTTCTCTCTTTTCTTCCTATTTTTGTTGCAAAACTTAGCTATTTTCTCTCAATTTCCGTGCTCCTTGCTGCTGCTGAATCCCTTCTTCTTCCAAAAACCTTCAACTCTCCAACTCTCTGTATGCTGAGCGAAAATGAGCTTGAAATAGGCTGGCCAGAGCCAGCCACAGATTGATCTGCGGCTGGCCGCAGATCAATCTGCGGCTGGCTGGCCGCCAGCCTTCCACTCGCCTGGTTTCGAGTTCCGTGTTTCGAGTTCCGTGTTTTCAAAAGGCGCACTATTTGGCCGCAGATCAATCCGCGGCTCGACGGTTTGACTTTCTCATTTTTCGTGCCATGCCTCGATTTTCATGCCGTAACGTTGGTTTTCACTGACAGGCTCGTATTCTGTAGTCCAGGAATTTTCGGGAAACGTGCCACCTCATTCGGGGATGCCCGTTTCGAATGGCCTTATTGTCACGTCAGCTTTGCTCACCAAACATTGCGGTGGTGTCGGGCGCTCGCACTTGTGCCCATTCCTTCGCTCCCGCAAGCTGGTTCAATTGACGATTTTGCCCTCCTGTCATGGTTAGTACAGGGAACGCAAAATTTGGGTGTCTACAGCTGCCCCTCTTTATCATGTTCATGCAATGTTTAAATGAAATGAACAGGATAAAGAATAGACACTCGATGCATGAATGGCAATGCACAAGGATGACAATGCAACACATGTGATTTATGATGCAACGTAAGATGCAATGGATGCAAAATACTCACAAAAGGGTGTCGATGCGGATGATCGTCTTGTCGAGGCCGGGTTTCGTCATCGGTCACCCATCTCGTAAATGCCGGTTATCGTCGCCGGTCGATTGTCTCGTCGGGGCCGGGTATCGTCGCCGGTCACCCATCTCGTAACCCCCGGGTATCGTCGCCGGTTGGTTGTCTTGTCAGAGCCGGTTTTCATCGCCGGACATCCATCTCGTAATCGCCGGTTATCGTCGCCGGTCGATTATCTCGTCGGGGCCGGGTATCGTCGCCGGTCACCTATCTCGTAACCCCCGGTTATCGTCGCCGGTTGGTTATCTTGTCGGAGCCGGTTTTCGTCGCCGGACATCCATCTCGTAATCGCCGGTTATCGTCGCCGGTCGATTGTCTCGTCGGGGCCGGTTATCGTCGCCGGTCACCTATCTCGTAACCCCCGGTTATCGTCGTCGGTTGGTTGTCTTGTCGGAGCCGGTTTTCGTCGCCGGACATCCATCTCGTAATCGCCAGTTATCGTCGCCGGTCGATTGTCTCGTCGGGGCCGGGTATCATCGCCGGTCACCCATCTCGTAACCCCCAGTTATCGTCGCCGGTTGGTTATCTTGTCGGAGCCGGTTTTCGTCGCCGGACATCCATCTCGTAATCGCCGGTTATCGTCGCCGGTCGATTGTCTCGTCGGGGCCGGTTATCGTCGCCGGTCACCCATCTCGTAACCCCCGGTTATCGTCGCCGGTTGGTTATCTTGTCGGAGCCGGTTTTCGTCGCCGGACATCCATCTCGTAATCGCCGGTTATCGTCGCCGGTCGATTGTCTCGTCGGGGCCGGGTATCGTCGCCGGTCACCCATCTCGTAACCCCCGGTTATCGTCGCCGGTTGGTTATCTTGTCGGAGCCGGTTTTCGTCGCCGGACATCCGTCTCGTAATCGCCGGTTATCGTCACCGGTCGATTGTCTCGTCGGGGCCGGGTATCGTCGCCGGTCACCCATCTCGTAACTCATTTTCACTAGACACATCAAACGGCTGCAAGGGAACCAAGGGGACCCACCAGGGCCAACCGCAGATGGATCTGCGGCCAGCCGTAGATTTATCTGTGGCCAGCCGCAGATAGATCTGCGGCCAAGATCGGTTTCTTAAGCGGCTCGCCACTTCCAGATCTGTCACTTTCAACTTCGTACCCCACCTAGATTCTTGCGATTTTGTTCGTTTGCAAGGACCTTTTGTCGAGTTTTTCAACCTTTCTGCAAAAACCGCTCCAGTAGGATCGATCTACGCGCTACAGGTAATCCTTTGACCGTTCACTTTTCAATTTCGTCAATGTTTTGCTATACATTTGGCTATTTACATGTTAGAGATAGAAATGTATGCTTTACAATGCTATGCTATGTATTATTGTATATACATGCTATGTATCAACTGTGTGAGTCCTATTTTACGCTCATGATGCGGTCCCACATATCTGTTTTTCCCTTTTTGAAAGAAAATCATGCATTATGGTCTTTTACATGCTGTAATTACACATATGAATGCAATTTTGATCTGTTGTGGCTTGGATTAATGAAAAATATGTTTGGCTTATGCCTGGGATGTCCATTTTACAAACGGAACTCTGCCAAATTTTTTTTTTTTTAACATGCATCATGCTGCACTAATTAACGATGAGGATAGGAATTTAGAATATTCGTGACATAATTCAAAAGGGAACTCACCTTTCTCTTCGCTTGTTCTATTCCAGCTATGGATCCTGATGCTCCTAGTAGCTCTTCCGCATCACGGACCTCGGGTGTTCGCCGTTGTAGGGCTGCACCTGTCCCTGTTCCTCCTCGGACCCGTCAGGCTCGCCGCTTGGCGGAGGCTGTCATCCGTCCCGATCATCCGGACGTTGAGGAGGCTGTCCCTCCGGAGGTCGCGGCAGAGGGGCCATCCTCCAGCATACCGGCTCCATCTCCTCATCAGGCTCCTTCTGGCGCCCTTGTGCAGATACCCGATCTTTTGGGTCGGGATCTCAGTCGTCACCCCTCGGCATCTCTTGTAGCTAATGAGGTATATTTAATTCCATTCTTATTTCATTCTCAATTTCTCATTTCTCCTTTTTATCTGGACTGACCCATTGGTGATTGTCCCAGGTGCCCGAGTTTACTCAGCCGAGGGGTAACTGGTTCAACATATACTCCCTCTATACAGCTCTGCATAGCGAGTACTGGGCGGTGGTGGACTCCTGGGGCTTTCGTCACTTCTTCACCATCATTCCTCGCCAGTGCCCCTGGGGTTACATGAGGGCCTTATCTGAGCGTTGGTTCCACCAGACGCAGTCTCTTCACCTTCTTGACTGCGAGGTTGTGCTGACCCCCTGGGATTGGAGGTATATTACCGGCATAGAGTTTACCGGGTCCCGGGTCCCTCTGGATCTTGACATCACTCCAGCAGAGGTCCGAGCTTTACTGGGCTTCACCGCTGAGGACCGGGTCTTTAAGGCCCGTAGCATTCGGTCCGGCGCTTTGGCTGTCGATGCTGTCGGGGGTCTGTACGCACTGCCTATTCCAGCGGATCAGGGCACCCGGGACTTTCTACTACGACGCTTATTCCTGACCATTATGAGGGGTTGTTTCCTAGGGAACAACTCCTCCACCATTCATTTCAGCGTCGTAAGGGCTATCAGAGACATAGACCGTATCAGTGACTATGACTGGGGGTCATTCACCTTTGCCTATTTCCTCCACGGTATGCGTCTACGCTCGGAGGGCCAGACAGATGCTTGGCTCGGATTCTATCACTTCCTGCTGGTGAGGTTTTTCTTCCTTTTTCTTATTGTATTTCCCGTCATTTCATTTCTCTTTTCTGCTTTTGTTGGTTACTCATGCTCTGCCTTGTTCTGTTTAACAGTTCTGGGCCTACGAGCGTCTTCCTTGTCTGAGGCCCATCACTACCCTCGGCTTGGACACCTATCCTCGGGGTCGGCGATGGCACCACAACACCCTGGAGGAGGTCCCAGTGTCTGGCAGCTTTGCCCATTGCCGCATCCAGCTGGAGCTGATCACTGCTGCAGGGGTCGTATGGAGGCCTTATCTTTCTGAGCATCTGGATGTGGGGTTCACGGATGGGTATCCTACCGGCCCGGAGTTCGCACTTTCCACCCGTCGCCTCACTTTGCAGAGTGTTGGAGGATGTGTGATGTATCTGGGGGAGCGCGCATTCAGATGCGTTACTGGAGAGATCCGCATCCCACATTCCCTTCCTTTCACTACCTCCTGGCCGCTGGATTCTCAGCCTTCAGAGATCATGCTTGCAGGGGAGGACGACCGGATGCTATCTACGGGTCCCAGTACGAGTGATGCTTTCCGTACTTGGTGGGTGCCCCGCACCATCGGTCCTCAGACCCGGGCCACATTCTTCCTTGGGGATATGGTCCCCGGTTCAGTGATGATGACGGACTGGGCAGCCTGTGTTCGGAGCCCTACCCAAGCTGAGCAGATCGCCACCTTGACCCGGCAGGTAGACCAGTTGTCTCTATATCTTCGGGTGTTGGGCCGGACTCTAGAGGATGCTTATGCCTACGATCCTGACGGTGCGGGTTATGATGCAGGCCCGAGCTCGTCCGATGCCATAGCGCAGCCCTACATTCCGGACATGAATTTCAGTCCTCCGACTTCGACGACCCCAGGGGATCAGTTTGAGGATCCCGCTTTTATAGATGAGATTGATTTTATTTAGATCAGGATAGGATAGGGCTTTTGTACCTGTACCTGTTTAGACTTATTTTTCATTTTATGCACTATGTACTGAACTCATTTATTTATTCATGCACAGTATTTCTCTTTTATCTCTATGAACTTCATTTGCTTTATTATTAACTGTATGATGCATGCTTTTCTTATTTATGGATAGAAAATGACCCCTGTACAGTCTTTTTGATACTTTTTTTCCACAGATGTCGTCCTCAGATGCCGTGGTACGTTTGGATTTCATTCCTTCCACATGGTTGGTTGGCAGTTTCCTCCGCTGGTTGGACAGTTTATTGCCGACCGACAGGGTCATCACAGATGGTCTTTTGGGCCATTCTTGGTCCTTGTTAACCTTTCAGGTGACAGTGGGCTTTGTGGATGGTATTCTGAGCTATTGGGCGCCTGCCCGTCAGGTGTTCAGGTTAGGGACGGTAGAGCTGACCCCCACCCTCGAGGAGTATACTCGTTTCACCGGCTTGCCTTTGGATAGACCTTGTGCCAGGGTTACAGTTGGTTCCATGCGCCGTCAATTCTTGACTTTCACCGGTTTGCGGAGGGCTGTCTTGTTACCGGTGATCACATCAGACCACATGGTTCCCCTTCAGTTCTTGATTGACCGATTTGGCTCACCTGACAGTTTTCGTCTTTTCCTCGGTGATTTTTCCGTGTCCGAGGAGCGCTGGGATGCCTTGAGAGTGGACGTTCTGATGGCCTGTGTCATCTCAGTTTTGTACTTGCCGACAGGACCTGATCAGTTGGACATGCGGGTTGTCGCGGCTGTTCGAGCCCTTCAGGAGGATCACACCATTCTTCCCATGATATTGGCGGATACCTACATGTCAGCCTCCTATTGCCAGTCTTTCCGCGGCAGAGTATTCAGAGGGAGCTCGACCTTATTGTACATGTGGTTCATGAGTCATCTTAGTCCTATCGGCCATTTTCGTCGCCAAGGGTTTTGCTTCAGCCATGACATAACCACGCAGTTTTCGTTTCGTCCCGTGAGCTGTATTGATGTGGCCTCCTGGATATCATTTTTGTCGGTCGTCGAGGATCCCTTTCATCTCCTGGTCTATTCGGGCTATTGCTCCTTTATGAGCTTCTTGACTCACGTGCCCACCCTGGATTTCATCCCTATTGCCGGCCTGAGGGGCGTGACGACTTATCATCCCCTGGCGGTTATGGGGCAGTTTGATCAGACACAGGATTTACACCCTTTCGCGGGTGCAACCGCCTACCGATTCCTTATATCATCCCGTACAGAGAGGGATCTACTACGGGTATACGATCTTTGGTCTCGCAGGATCCTTGCCGAATATAGTGAGAGCTGTCACATCCAGAAATTTGCTTACGTGCAGTGGTTGCGCGGAGACTTGGATCCGGCTGGTTTGAGTCAGACTGGGGCCTTAGATGATTCTGGAGTGATTTTCCCAGAGGATACCACCGACCACTCCATCTCAGCCAATTTTGCCCCAAGTCGGGTTACTGAGGATACCCGACTCCGCCTGGCCTTGATTATTGCTGAGGCCGAGAGGGATGCCGCTCTTGTCGAGAGAGATGATGCCATTCGGGCTAGAGACGCTGCCATTGCTGACAGAGAGACCATTGTATTTCAGACCAGGGCAGTGGTAGATGCTCATTTTGGGACTGTCAGCCGAGCCACGGCTTTACTGGATCGTATTGATATCATGGGGCAGCAGATTGCAGGAGATGCTGATGCTCCAGATCTATCCACCACTTTGTCCATCCTGCTTCAGCTAGTTTCAGATTTGTAGATTATTTTATTTCCTGCATAGACTATGTTAGTTTCATCGGTTATCGAAAGAAAAATCTTGTAATAAAATGACTTATATATATAGACATGCATTTAAATTTTGTCATTTTCCCCTTTTGTCGTATCATTGCTTTTCATTGGATCATCATTTTATCCAGTTGACCACGATTTTGACATTTCGCCTTCTTTCTCTTCTCAAGTCTTGATGGAGATTTGACAGATATTGCCGCACACCTTTTGATTTCATCGGATTGAATCTCAGATTTTGGATAATTGTTTGGTTGGATCAGGGTTATGTCCTTTGGGATGAAGCTGGTTAGGCAGCTGGTTTCGGGAAGGTTTTGTAGGAAGGTTTTATCTGGTTATCGAAAATTGGTTTTGGTTAGGGAAAGGATCATTATTTTTTAAGGGATCGGACCGCGCCATGATGGCTGCCTACGTACCCCCACAAGTTGGGAGATCAGGTCCTACGTAGTTCGCTATCAAAGGAAAAAAGGAAGTGATGATTTAAGCGTAGAACCGCTTCACCGAGTCAGAATTGAGGGGTTGTGGAAATACCTCACCATCCATTTCTTGCAATATGAGGGCTCCTCCAGATAGCACTTTCTTAATCACAAACGGCCCTTCCCAGTTCGGGGCAAACTTCCCCTTGGCTTCGTCTTGACAAGGCATGACTCTTTTCAACACCAAATCATTTTCCTTGAACTTCGAAGTCTTATCTTTTTGTCGTATGATCGAGAGATCCTCTATTGATATAGTTGACCATGCCAAACGGCAGCCACCCTCCTTTCATCAATTAGGGCCAATTGGTCGTATCGACTTTGCATCCAATCCTCTTCGCCAATCTGAGCGTTGATCACTATTCTGAGGGACGCCATCTCAACCTCAACTGGTAGAACAGCCTCCATTCCATACACCAAAGCGTAAGGGGTTGCCCCTGTAGAAGTACGCGTTGATGTTCGGTATGCCAGCAAGGTGAGGGGTAGAAGGTCCGGCCATCCCCGATGATTAACCGACATTTTCGCCATGATCTTCTTGATGTTCTTGTTTGCAGCCTCCACTGCCCCATTCATCTTAGGACGATAAATGACGGAATTGAGGTGTTTGATCCCAAACTGGTCGCACAAACCTTTCATGAGGGCGTTGTTCAAATTTTTGGCATTGTCGGAGACCAAAACCTCAGGCTGCCCATATCGGCAAATGACATTATTCCTGATGAAGCTGACGATGACCTCCTGAGTTACTTTGGGGAAAGAAGCTGCCTCTACCCACTTGGTGAAGTAATCGATCATGACAAAAATGAATCGGTGTCCGTTGCTTGCTTTGGGCTCTATCGGTCCGATTACATCCATTCCCCACATTGAAAATGGCCACGGGGAGGTCATACAGTGCAGTTCATTGGGAGGCGTATGGATCACATTACCGTGCGCCTGGCATTGGTAACACCGTTTGACATGATCATCGCAATCGGCTTTCAGTGTTAACCAATAATGCCCTGTCCTCAAGATCTTTTTGGCCAGCATCGGTCCACTCATGTGTGGCCCACACACTCCGCTATGGATTTCATTCATAATCTTTTGGACCTGCGTCTCATCTACGCATTGCAACAGTCCTAACCCAGCATCCCTTTTGTAGAGTGAATCCCCACTCAGGTAAAATTTCATCGCCATCTTCTGAATTGTCATCCTCTCAGTTCGACTTGCCTGGTCGGGAATGGATCTATCTCTCAGATATTCCCTTATGTCGTGATACCAGGGCTGCCTTGTCAACACCACCTCGTCTGATAACACTGCCACATGTTCCTCATATGCCGGGGCATTCTGTACGGCTATCTCAATCTGTGGACTGTCCCTTTTCTTGATTACGTGGATTAAGGAAGCCAGAGTTGCCAATGCATCGGCAAAGTCATTCCGTCCCCGGGGAATATGGCGGAAAGCGATATCTTCGAACTCTTGCATCAGCTGGGTAACACAACGATGGTATGGAAGTAACCGAAGCTCTTTAGTGTTGTATACCCCGATTGCCTGTCTGATTACCAATTCTGAATCCCCGAACACCGCTAGTCTCTTCACTCCCATGTCGCGGGCCAAGCGGAGTCCCAAGATACATCCCTCGTATTCAGCGGTGTTGTTCGAATTGCTGAAATGCAGTTTAGTGGCCACGGGGTATTGTTCTCCGGTGATAGAGACCAGGACCGCTCCGGCTCCTGCCCCCTCGGCATTCATGGCACCATCAAAATACAGCTTCCAGAACTGTCCCTCGTCATCACATTTCTCGCGTGATACCCAAAATATATCCTCGCCCGGAAGAGGAGTTTCTAACGGCTCCATCCCTCCTGACGGGGTTTCCGCCAACTGATCTGCAATTCCATGCCCTTTCATGGCCTTCTGAGTCACGTACACCATGTCAAACTGTTGTAAGATTAACTGCCATCTTGATAATCGACAATTCAGCATGGGCCTTTCAAAAATATATTTCAGGGGATCCATTCTTGATATCAGGTACGTCGTATGCCCATGGAGGTAGTGCTGTAATCTCCCCGCAGCCCAGGCCAGAGCACAACAGGTCTTCTCGATGGGAGTGTAATTATGTTCACACTGGCTAAATCTTTTGCTGAGGTAATAGATGGCCTGCTCTTTACCAGCCTCATTCTTCTGTCCCAGCATACATCCCATCGCGATGGCATTGACCGATATATACATAAACAGAGGGATCCCATCCTTCGGGGGTACCAGCACTGGTGCCTCAGTCAGTTGCTTTTTAACAGTCTGAAAAGCCTTTTGACATTGCCCACTCCATTTTTGGGAAGCCCCTTTTCTTAACAGTTTGAAAATCGGCTCGCATGTAGTCGTCAAGTGGGATATGAAACGGCTGATGAAGTTTATTCTTCCAAGAAACCCTCTTATCTCTTTCTCTGTGTGAGGTGTCGGCATATCCACAATGGCCTTAATCTTTGCTGGATCCAACTCAATGCCCCGATCACTGACCAGGAATCCCAAGAGCTTACCCGACTGCACTCCGAAAGCACATTTGGCTGGATTGAGTTTCAAATTATACTTTCTGAGCCGATCGAATAGCTTTTTGAGATGGGTTATATGATCAGATTCTACCTTTGATTTCACAATAATGTCATCCACGTAGACCTCTATCTCCTTGTGCATCATATCGTGGAATAGGGCCATCATGGCTCTCTGATAAGTAGCCCCCGCGTTTGTGAGGCCAAAAGCCAATCGTCTATAGCAGAAAGTGCCTCAAGGGGTGATGAATGCGGTCTTTTCCCGATCTTCTTCCGCCACCATTATCTGATGATATCCCGCGAAGCAATCCACAAAAGAGTACATTTCGTACTGGGCTGTGTTATCCACCAGGATGTGTATGAAAGGCACCGGGAAGTTATCCTTGAGACTGGCCTTGTTTAGATCTCTGTAGTCTACACATACCCTCACCTTTCCTCCAGGCTTAGCCACTGGGACTACATTGGACAGCCATTCCGGGTAAGTGGACACCATAATGATTCCCGCCCTGAACTGCTTGATGATCTCTTCCTTTACTTTTAAGCTCCACTCCGGTTTCAACTTTCTTAATTTTTGCTTGACAGGCCTGAAACCCTCCTTGATGGGTAACCGGTGTACCACAATGTCGGTGGACAATCCGATCATATCCTCATGAGACCAAGCAAAGACATCCTCATATTGTTTTAGCAACTCAGTCATTTCGGCTTTTTGGTTGGGGGTAAGGTCCGTCCCTATCTTGAGTTCTTTTGGCTTGTCAGGGGTTCCAATATCAATGGTGACGGTTTGGTCCAAGTTGGGTTTGGGTTTATCCTCGACCCATCCTTTGATCTCATCGGGCGCGTCGTCGTAATCTGTCTCGTCTTGTTCAATGCCCATTAAATCGAAATCCAGCTCAATGTCAAAATCATAATCATCATTCAAATTTGAAGGACCGTTTATTAGGCAAGGATTACTCAAATTGGTACACCTGACATGAAACAAAATACTTGTCATATATAAATCATTTTTCACGACGATCGCATTTTCAAATAACACGAAGAAACGACATAATTATGCAAAAATAAAACAACATCAAAAATAAACTTCTTCATTCCCCCATCCTCTGGGGTCTACCACCTTGACGTCGGGTTTTACCCTTGTTTGGATATTACTGGTTTCATGGTCCAGTTGTCGACGGTCAGGTCAGATGAAATGCGCTGGATAAAAGGGGGCCTCACATCGGACACTTCCCCGATGATTACGGATACGTCGCCTGAGTCCTCCTTCCTGTCCTCTCCAGGAATAATTAGCCCTGCCCAATCGATGATAGGCACACCCTGTCGGGCTTCCAATGGCATGATAACACCCGTCCCCTCTCCATTGCTTGTCAACTATCCGGGGATATAGCACTTGGTTTCAAACTCTTTCGCGACCTCTTGCAGGAAATTTTCCCTCCTGGCCGATTCATCATTTGCGGAGGTCAATTCTTCATCCCCAGACTCAATCACGGGCTTGCTGATCCCCTGCTCACTGTTAACCCCGGTCACCAGATTGCCAGCCAGCCAAACCGGAGCCGCACCCTGACGGTGTCTCCGTGCTACGCCTTCACGATATCCCAACCTTGCTTTGCCTATCTGCTGTGGTAGTTGGATGGGCTCGGTGATTCCTTGACTGCTCCTTCCTAACCCCTGTCCAGGCTGGAAGTTCATTTTTATCATTTCCTTTGCCACGAAGGTAAGTTCTGGAGAGACCCTAGGTTTCACAGCTGGAGCTCCCAGGCATTTATAGTGGGGAGTGCTAATCTCCAGTGCTTGAAAGCTGGCAGGTGCCGCTGACTCATCCACATTGATCACTGGTAGGTCACTCCTGGGAGGAGAAGGGTCATCACATTCGGCCCAGATTGTTACCAAATTCCCATCGATGATTAGCTTGATTTGTTGGTGGAGCGTGGAAGGAACTGCCCCGGCCATGTGTATCCACGGCCTCCCCAATAATAGGTTATAACTGGCCGCGATGTCAAGGACTTGGAAAGAGATGTCAAAAGTACAAGGTCCTATCTCCACCGGTAATTCAATCTCTCCAATTGTATCCCTCCGGGAACCATCGAAAGCTCGCACCACCACATGACTGGCCCGTAGGCGCTTGGTATTGATGTTCATCTTCTGCAATGTACTGAGGGGACAGATATTCAGTTCCGACCCTCCATCAATCAGCACCCCATTCATGATATAACCCGAGGAGATTACCGCAATATGTAGCGGTTTCCGGTGTCCCCTTCCCTCCTTGGGTATGTCCTCATCCGTAAAGGATATTACATCGTTCTCCAATAGGTGGCCCACCAGCTGGCCGAAACCTTCCTCACTAATTTCCTTGGGCACGTATGCCTCCTCCAGAACCTTCGTCAGGGTTTTGCAATGCTCATTGGATGACAACACCAAGTCCATGACTGATGTTAGGGTTGACTCCTCATTTAAAATTTGTATCCCCCTCGTTTCCGGGTGATCCATCCTTTTCAAGAATTCTATGGCCCTTTCCTCGGAAATCTCTTCATTTTTCCTCTTTTGGCTCTCAAGGACTCGCCCGGGAAGATATAAGGGGTTCCTCTTTGTCGTCACAGAAGCACAACTGGCCGCTTCCTCTGGCATTCCCCCATAATTCCAGGGTACAGTCTTTAGACTACTAATAGGGATTTGCGACCTTGCCGCAAGGATGATGGGCCTCGGAGCCGTCAACTTGACAGGTCCCTCCGTGCTATTCGTACTTACCCCTATCAACCTGATGGGCATTCCCCGTGCGCTCCCATGATCATGTATCACGTTGATCATTTCCTCAATTTTCTGCACATAGTTCAACCTTGGCGGCCCCCCAGCTTCACTCGCCTCCGTCGCATTGACCCCCCCATCATGTCTTGGCAGGGGATTTGCCTTAACATTCGGGGAGTCTGGCTGTTCCACCACAATTTCCCCACTGTCAATCAGGTTTTGGATTCGATGCTTTAACGTCCAACAATCCTGTGTATCATGGCCAGGGGAACTGGAGTGGTATGCACATCGCTTGCTCGGGTCAAACCTTCTACCCTTTGGGTCACTCGGGGGTGTCAAACCAACTATCTTCTTTTGGGCTACTAATACCGCTAATACCCGTTCAAGCAGCTCCCCGAGCGGGGTGAATACTCGATTTTGCGAGGCCTCATATCTCCTTCGCCCTCTGCCCTTTGATCTGTGAAGTTGGGCTATTGGGAAGGCCCTACCCTCTGCACCTGTACCGGAAGATGGCTTTCTGCTTTTCTGGATGACCCTTACAGGATGAGGGAAACATCCTCTTCCTTCTTCTTTTGGACCCTCCGGGAAGTGCTGCCATAGTTTCCATTCTGTATTTGCTCGGCAGCAGTTTCCAAGGCCGTAAAATCCCGGATTTTGCCAGATTTCAAACCCATATCTACCATCTCTCCATGTTTAATCATTTCAGCAAAGGGTCTTCCAATCCCCGAGATGACTCGTTCATAATACGGTGCCTCTTGAATGTCTACAAAAGTCATCACCATCTCCGATTCGCTCATCGGGGGGTTCACCTATGCGGCCATGCCCCTCCATCGTTGCGCATATTCCCTGAAGGATTCCCTAGGTTGCTTCTTAACTTTTGTCATTTGGTACCTGTCAGGGGCCATCTGGGCCTGAAAGCTGTATTGGTTTAAGAAGGTGTGGGCCAATTCTTCCCAGTTGTGAATTCGGGCGTTGTCAAGGCGGGCATACCAGATTCTCGCCTCCCCCGTTAAGCTTTTCTGGAACAGCTGCATTCTCAACCCTTCGTCCTCGGCATACGACCCGAGTTCTCCAATGTATATTTTTAAATGTGTGTAGGGGTCCCCCTTCCCATTGTATTTTTCAAACTCGGGGATTTTAAATTTCTCCGGGTATCTGGCTCCGGGGAAGACACATAAATCTGAATAGTTAACCCTGCCGAGGGACCCTATGCCCTTCATAGATTGGATGGTTTCCTCCATTTGTCTCATTTTCTTCCGCAGGTCATCTGTATCTCCCTCTTCCGGGATAGCAATCACTGTTTTGTTTGGTACGAGAATGGCCTTTGGGACGACTGGCTCGCCCTTAAGTTGAGGTGGATCCTCCTTAGGTGGTTCCTGTCTGGGCATCAACTGCTCCTTTAGCATTATGGCCATTTCTAACATCTGCTTCTTAAAGTCATCAAATTCCTCCCTAGATATGGCACCGGAATTGGTAGATGGAATATCAGCCATTTCAGATATAGAGTTTTGGGCCCTTTTAGACTGCGAACGGGTTTGAGGAGCAATCCTACAGAAACGAAGGTTCGAAGTTTAGTCTTGGGGAGTAAAAAAATGTGGATGCATGCTAAAGCTGTAACTTTTGTGTTTTTGGGGTTTTTTAATCTTTCCCTGTAAAACAGAAAGTTAGTAGTCCTCTAATGCAATGACGAATGATAAACATGGCTTTATTAAGCTCCCCAGCTGTTCCCTGTAAAACATAGAGGTTAGTAATTTCTCTTGACAAAAAGGGAGGCATATATGAATGAGATCATGACATTTACGTGTGCAATGTAAAAAAGGCATGAAGAAACTTTTCCTGCGTAGGATTAATCTGAGGCTGACCTATCCTAGGGTTACTCTCACGGGCTTTTCGGCATGAAGGTCCCCAAATCTTCGCAATCTACTCGTCTGAGCCCTTTCGATTGGAGCGGATTTGGGTGGTGCGTTTCCTGAGCCATCTCCGGGGAGCAGCCCCTTCGAGTCCAGTAATAAGCAACCGACAGGTTCGCCTCAGGAGGAGGTACTCTCTCAACATACATTCACATTCATCGTCCTCACCGTATGCAAATGATTACTTAAAAGTAAAGCAATTCCATTCAAATATTCACTTATTGGACAAAACACACATTCACACAACAAAACGTACAAAAGATCACAATATCGCACACACACACATATTCATGAATTTTAAAGGATAAGATAGCATCAAGATTTGAAAGCGGCTTAAGCCCTCAAATGTTCCCCAGCAGAGTCGCCAGCTGTCGACGCCGGGTTTCTCTTCGTCTGTCTTTTTTTTGTCTTTTCCAATTTTAGCCTCTTGATTAAATGATTTTTTGGAAAAGGTCGGCATTAATGTCGACGGGGTTTTGAAAAGATCGTTTTTTATGATAAGCCAATTAACCAGAGTCGCCAGTTGGTATATTTGAAATGGATGTACCAACTCATCCGAGTTTTCGTTTTTTATAAATCGCTGGCTCATATGTGACTCTGAATTAATTGGTCTGCGAACCGAGATTCATAGAGTTCGGGGGCTTGCTTAAGCAAGGGGAAGGTGTTAGGCACCCCCCGACTTCCGTGAAACACGGTTACCGCAATCTTGATACTTTCCTATCCTTTGATTCATGAAATGTGTATACGTACGGGTGTGTGTGTGTGTGTGTGTGTGTGCTTATGTGAATATCGTGGTGAGGTGAAACATTTGGCTTTTATGAAAAATCGTGTTTTATTTCGGGAATGTTTAGAACGTCGTTTCCATTAATACGAGAGAGCTCCTTTGTTCGTGCGAAAGGTTGGATTTTATTTGTCAAAAGCTATGAGATTTTATTAGGCGTTTGTTTTGGCAAAACAAGAAATCTTTTAAACCTTTGTCAAAATAGGAATCGAAATCTATACATTGCTTTCATAAAATGATGGGCAATTTCTAGGATATCTTTAACCCTATGCACAAAGGTCTAATAAAACATTTCGTTCATTCATAAAAGCCATTTTTGGTGATGGTTGAAAATGATTTCCTTTGGCCTTCTCGTTTAGTAGGAATCGACATTTATTAACACTTCCGATTTTTAACCTCGTGATTCTAATAACCTAGCTTGTTTGATTTTAATAAAACAAATCTTCATCGTTTAATCCTTGAAATCATTTTTGTGTCACAAAATCTAATCAAGCATAAACACGCGTCGGGGCTATTCATGGGCATGTAAGCCATCAAAACATCCCCGAACGCCAACAATCACATGTTCCACTACTACGGGGCCTTAAACCCGATTCTCGCCTTAACGTCGTTTTAAGGCCCGATGATTACATGTTACAAAAAACGAGCACCTTGAATCTATTACATGCATCAAAAAGTCCATCATCGGATTTGGACCACGGGGTCGCATACCTAGGCTCACACGAGATTATTACATACCCACAAAATGAATACTACATAACTAACCAATACGGGTTTGCCTAACACACCATGATAATCGAAATTGACAATCTAAATAAATTACACCCAATAAATTATCATAAACAAACTAGAAATTTCACCAATTGGATATCCTCGGGTTATTAGGAGGAAATTTCGTTCCAATGGAACCCTCACTAATAATCCCTAATCCATTATCCCACCATAAATTTCATGATAACTACATTTAATTCAACCAAATGATATGATATAAATTGCTAGAACAAATAGGAATTTTCACCTTGTAAATGATCTCAAATGGATGTGAACTTGTGTATTTGAAATAGGATAAGGAGTGTATTTGATACAATCAAAATCAAAAGAAATAAATCCTCTCTTTTTTCTCTCTTTTCTTCCTATTTTTGTTGCAAAACTTAGCTATTTCCTCTCAATTTCCGTGCTCTTTGCTGCTGCTGAATCCCTTCTTCTTCCAAAAACCTTCAACTCTCCAACTCTCTGTATGCTGAGCGAAAATGAGCTTGAAATAGGCTGGCCGCCAGCCTTCCACTCGCCTGGTTTCGAGTTCCGTGTTTTCAAAAGGCGCACTATTTGGCCGCAGATCAATCTGCGGCTGGACGGTTTGACTTTCTCGTTTTTCATGCCACGCCTCGATTTTCGTGCCGTAACGTCGGTTTTCGCTAACAGGCTCGTATTCTGTAGTCCGGGAATTTCCGGGAAACGTGCCACCTCATTCGGGGATGCCCGTTTCGAATGGCCTTATTGTCACGTCAGCTTTGCTCGCCAAACATTGCGGTGGTGTCGGGCGCTCGCACTTCTGCCCATTCCTTCGCTCCCGCAAGCTGGTTCAATTGACGATTTTGCCCTCCTGTCATGGTTAGTACAGGGAACGCAAAATTTGGGTGTCTACACATATCGGGTTCGAAACGCCGTCTTTGGAATGTCTTCCTCTCGTACCTTTAGTTGATGATAACCCGTTCGTAGATCTATCTTAGAAACCACTTTGCTCCCTTTAATTGATCGAAAAGGTCATCTATCCTCGGTAATGGGTATCTATTCTTGATCGTTACTTTGTTCAACTCTCGATAGTCGATACAAAGCCTCATCGATCCATCTTTCTTTTTTGACGAATAACACTGGTGCTCCCTAAGGAGACACACTCGGCCGAATATAACCCTTATCTAATAGTTCCTGTAATTGTATCATCAATTCCTTCATCTCCACCGGTGCCATACGATACGGGGCTTTCGAGATTGGTGTAGTTCCTGGTGCTAAGTCTATCACGAATTCGATTTCTCTGTCTGGCGGAAGGCCAGGAAGATCATCAGGAAACACGTCTTGGAAATCCCTTACTACCGATACATCTTTCGCTTCTACTCCCTTCTTTTGAGTATCCGCAATATAGGCTAAATAACCCACACATCCTTTCTTTAACAATTTCTTGGCCTGCATCATCGTAAGATAACAGGATTGCTTAAGCGATGAGCTACCATAAAATACTACCTTAGACCGATTTGAAGTCTAAAGGTTCACACTTTTTCGTCGACAATCGATCATCGCAGCGTGGCTGGATAACCAATCCATTCCTAATATTACGTCAAACTCTCCCAATCTTATCAGAATTAAATCTACACTTAGTTCGTGACCTCTAATGTTTGCGGAACAGTTTCGGTAAATGAACTCTACGGAAATTACTTCTTTATTTGCAATCTCTATGTTCAAAGGATTCTCTAAACGTTCTAGGGGTTAGTTCAAACGTGTAGCAAAATCTTCAAACATAAAGGAACAGGTAGCACCCGAATCAAATAATACATAGGAATTTATATTATTGATTGGTACAATACCTGACACCACGTCCTTTGCAGCAACTGCGTCTTGGACGATCATGTTAAAAGTTCGGGTCGTCGAGCGATTGGGCTGTGCTGGTCCACCTATCATTAGCTTGCTTCCCCCTTGGTTGCCGTTTCCCCCAGTGTTTCCTTTCTTCGGGCAATCCTTGATCTGGTGTTCAGTTGAGCCGCAACCGAAACATCCTCGGTTTTTCTTCGGCTTTGGACAATGGGGTGCAATGTGCCCTTCTTGGCCGCAGTTGAAACAGACACTGCGCCCTTTCCAGCATTCCCCTTGATGGTTCTTTCCACATTTAGGGCATACCTCAGCCCTTTTCTTAAATCCTCCCTAATAACTTCCCAACTGGTTGCTTCGGTTATTGTTGTTGTTGTCCCACTTCTTTTTTCCTAAATTGCTTCCTCCACTGCTACTTCCCCCACGACTTTCTCCTACTAAATTCTTATTCTTTTTCTCCTTGTTGTACTGACTTAATGCCTCACTACCTTCTTCAGCAATGATCGCCTTTTCCAACAGTGTGGCGAACGAATCAATTTGAAGAACTGACACCTTGTTGAACAACCAAGGTTTCAGCCCTAACTCAAAGCGTCTAGCCTTCCTTTCTTCGGTGTCGACATAGTGTGTAGCGAATCGTGCGAGCTCGTTGAATCTTGCCGCATACTGAGCTACTGTCATATCACCTTGCTTCAGTTCTAAGAATTTAATCTCCATCTTATTCTTCATGCTCTTCGGGAAGTAATTTTCGAAGAACAGAGTGGTAAACCTATCCCAGGCTATCACTCCTTCACCTGCTCTCTGTTGATTGGCTTCCCACCAGTAATTTGCTTCGCCCTTCATCATATACATGGCGAATATCGTCTTCTTATCTTCCCCCACTCGAGCAATAGCAAACGCCTTTTCCATTTCCTTAATCCAGGTTTGTGCTTCGATGGGATCGGTAGTTCCCCTAAACTCGGGCGGTCCTACACTCTTAAAATCTTTGAAGTTTGTTACTGGTGCAGCTAGGGGGTTGGGGTGTACTGGTTCGTTGTTCCTTCCCCGCAGGGCTTCTCCTAGCAAGTCTACTAGTCGTTAAATGGGGTCCGCTTGGTTCCTTTCGTTATTGACTGACTCATCCAACTCGGCGATTCTACGTCTGGGCGGCATTTTCTGCAACACAAGATTTTACTCTTATTTTCTAAGCATATAACTCAGGTATTTCTCTAATGCAGAAATTTAATAACACAGTAATGAAACAAAACATTTATATTCATATGCCAAGTTGTTACATCATGATAATTTCTTGCATACTGCTATAAATGTTACCTCTATCCCCTAATATTACAAAAGGTGGGGAAAACATCAACATACTACCCTTAACATCAAAAAGGGTTCACAAACAATTTCGTATCTCACACAGTAGATCGGAGTTTACATAACGATGTACATCTAGATATACTGTTACTGCTACTAGACTACTAATCATAAGATTTCATCCCAACATCCCGCGCTCCACTGCGCTGATAAATTCTTGCTGCGTGATATGTGCTACCAAATCCCGACTCACAGTGTATCGTGTCTGCCCCTTCTCTGCCGGGTAGTGGTACACACCATCCACTAACCTCTCCATAGTTGTGCGAAAAACATAGCTCATCTTATTCGTCTTTCTTTTCTTACACCTCACCTCATCCTCTAGGTCGTTAGCTTTGTCATTGGCTTCCTCCCACTTTTCCTGGAAGTGGATCCTATCCATCACCTCCATCTCTAACTGTGCACGAATGGCTTCCTTCTCTACCTTTTCGGACAACTCCCTCTGCTCGGACTCCTCCAGTTCTCCCACCAATTCCACGCTCCTAGCTACCGAACGGTGAAAAAGGGCTCCCATCTGAGTACTAGCTTCCTTGCGATGTGCAAGCTCCACCTCCACCTCCATCCTCTGCATCTTTAGTTTTTGCTGATCATTCTCCTCCCTCAGCTTCTGGATCTCCGCCTCTAGATCCTGAGCTTCGGTTTCTAATTCTAAGATCCGTTCTTCGTACTCTCCCAATATGTGATCCTCGATAGGAGTCTCGTCAGGGTCTGTCTCAGGCTCCTCCTCTAGGGGTTCTTCCTCGGGGTCAGACTCTATCTCTATTGGTTCTTCAGGGTCAGACTCCACCTCTTCATCTATCATAGGTGCCTCATACACCACGTGTATATCACGTGGCTCCTCCTCGACAATCCAACCATTACCTCCCACGCTTGACATCCTACAGCCACAAACACAAGACAAAACAACAACTCCATCAGAAGGTCAAACAAAACATAAGTTCATTGTATAGAATGAAAATATATTTCATAATGTTACTAAGTCTTCACGAAAACTCTATATGAGTTTTATATCCTCCTAGTTCCTAAATTCTTCTAAGGTTATAGTCTAAGGACTCTCGCTCCTAAGGTTTATAACCTATGGCTTTGATATCAACCTGTGATGCCCCCAAATTCTGACGTCACCGTCTCGAATTTGGTTCATCACGTTCTAACACAATAATGACATAAAACTAATGCAGCGGAAAAGATAGAATAAATTACATTGATTTAATATAATTATTCTCGTCCCATGGTCTCGCAACCGATACCACAATACTATCCAAAAGTCTTAATTTAAACTGACACATAGTACTAATACATAATCCATGCCTAAGCTTATTACATAAACAAATTCAGAAACTTAAGCAGCATAGTAATTAATATCCTTCCTAAGGAGGAACAAAGCTACTCCGTAGTTTTGCCCTTTCCCTTATCCTTGCCTGAAGGTTCACCTCGCTCTGCCTTAACTGAAAGGTTTAAAGGAAGCAAGAATGAGCAACAAATTTGCCCAGCAAGTATATACAATGAGGGTGAACAATATAAAGTTCAAATTTCAAGGGTATGACAGTAAAGGATAATAAGGAAAATCAATTGTTATACATAAGAGTCGCTATGGACTGAAGAATATCAATAGGATTCTTGCATCTAATCATTTCAAGTCCAAGAATATGAACACTGAGTAGTCACTAAAGGACTAAGAACTCCTGCTAGAATTAACAGTTTTTATACTGAAAATCCAAATAAAAAAAAAACAAGTACATAGGTGATCAGCCTATAGTACCCCAGATTATGCATAACTGTCACATGCTTATAAGTGCGCACGTCGGTTCCCCGACAATATATAATTTTCCCCTTTTATGAGGGTTGTTCATCTCAATAGATAAGAGTCCTCACCAAGACAATTGGTTTGGAATAGTTTTCTAACACATGTATAATAGTATAACCGAAACAATGGTTTAGACAACTTTTATAATCTTATTCAATGATTTAATGAATACCAATACTCGCAATGCGGTTTAAGGGATATTAATCTTAAACCAATCCTTAGAATATGAATGACAGTTTATAAAGCATAAGAGTCATTGCCACATACTTGTATGATACAGGAATATACAAGTTTACATGTTAGCTCAATATAGAGAAAGGGTTCGAATACTTGCACAATATACCACATCCTGCTTGAATGTAAATTGAGTAAGGTTAAAGGAAAACTCGCAATTTGTAAGAGGTTCAAGGTAAGAAACTTGCTCAATATAAGTTTGAGTAAGGTTAGGGAACTTGCCCTTGATAATACTTGCACAACAAATAAAGTTTTGGGTTAGATAACTTGCCTTTAACGCAGTCTATGAATTTAAAGCTTAATGACACGTTGCAATCCTATTGTATAATAGTTATATATAAGAATTCCATTAGTCATATAATTTCATACATCAAATAATACTACATCATATTTGGATACCAAAAACATTACTACAACTTCTGCTCTACACTTTAGAATAACAATGCAAGCAATCTACAAGACTCAGATTACAAAAAGAATCGACTTGACCACTCTGCAGGAGGGCGCAGCTGCGCCCTGGTTAAGCTTAGGGACGGCGCAGCTGCGCTGTCCCCTGGCTAGACCAGGATTGAGCTTTTGCCTTCCTGGTTTCAGTCCACTAACTAGCATACCAATACATTACCAATTACTACGTACACATGTTAAAGAGGTTTGCATGCTTACATGATCATTTCAAGTTTATATTACCACGTAATGAATCTTTAATATAGAACTTTGGTAACATGATGTCAAACAAGCTCAAGAATCCACGTGACTTACCATACCAAGTACTTATTCATATACAAAGGTTATAACATCTGAAATACTCATGCTCATGTGTTCATATCATCTTTACTTAGTCTACCTAGATCATAACTTGGAAATTTGCCTAAATTCATGCTTGAACGATGCAATGTTTTAACATACTAGAGGAACACATATACACATCATGTCTGGGAATTATTGGAGTATTAACATGCATGTTCAACATCCCTTAATGAAATTGTTATTATAGCCATACATGTTTGCTTCAAAGTGTTCAAGTTTGCCTTTAAAAGTCGTTTTAAACAAGGCCGTGATCGTCTAGCACACATGAAGCATCTTGGAACCCTATGTCATGTATAATTAGACCATATACACATGCTTGTATGATCAGAACTTGTACATTGCAAGTTTTGGAAAAGTCTAGTTTCAAAACTATAAGTTTTCTTTCGAAAAACACATGCGAAATGAAGTTGGAATGCTCACGCTATGCAAGGTTAATCATAAATAGACTTTAAACTCATTTATATACTTAATGAAGTCAACCTATCATGTCCAGAACATCAGAAGAACAAAACAAAACAAAAAAATATTTCTCAAGTCTGACACTCGGCGCAGCTGCGCCGGTTCTGAACGATCCAGGAAGGTCTCTGTTTCGGCAGAGCTCAAACCCATACACGAATTTCTTTACTTAAACATGCTTAAACTCAACCACATTGCTATAATACATACATATAAGCTTAACAAACATCAGGCTAACAATTTTCAAGCAAATTCTCATTAATTCATGCATTCCTAATAATTTAGAAAACTCAATTTTAATAAAATGACTTAACAGTGTATTACCTCTATTGAAGCTTGGAACAAGAATTTCTCCCAATCTAAACTTATCAGAACTCAGCAAGTGAATTAGAGAAGAGATGAACTCAATTTATAGAGAAGTTAGAATCCATGCAAAAGCTTTAACCAATTTCGTGAACCAAAGGAAGAAGATAGAAGCTAGTGGTTAATGGGAAGTTGGTGGATTGCACTATTAGCACCACTCCCCCTTTCATCATTAATCTGAGATTGCATGGCTAATTATAAGGAGAAGAAGAAGAGCTAGGTTTGTAGCCTTTTTGTTCTTCACGTAAATTTCAATTGGGCAAGGAGGTGTCTCTTAATTTGGGACAAGGAACTCAGACATTCCAACAAGGCTTATTAGCACACTTTGATTTAAAATGTAACTTAGGTCACGTAGTGTATTAGATAATTAAATGCTACCACATTGTATCAATAAAGTCACATGTACACATATCATATAATCCATGTACATTAATTAAAGTGAAATCTAATTAATCGCTAGTACCCAAATATTCAATATACATTATTATTCCATTATTTCTATAATAGAATATTATTACAATAAACATTCAAGTATTAAAATAATTATTATCTAACAATTATTAGTTTACTTCCATTATTACCTCCTGTAATTAAAATGCACATTTAATAGATCCACCATATCCTATGAAGCCACATAAATTCCCTTATACTATTTAATAAATTATAACATTTAACCCACTTTTACTATAAGGTTTTATTCAGTACATATTCATACATTAATGTTACACATCAAGATGTCACATAGGTTGTTCATGCAATTTAAATGTCGCACATCCCTTTTATATTATTAAATGAATACCGAAACTTTATTACCAATAATACACATTTCATCGCACGGTTATACCTCAAGTAGAAGGGTACATAATACATAAATAATCTAATAGAGATTATTAGCCTCACAATAATTAATTAACATTAATAAATTCTTTTCTTAATAAATCATTTCTTTAATAAATAAACAAGAAGTCATTTTATCACACCACTACCAAAATGGTAGATTACGTATACTCATATTAGAATAAATATTCAACTTAAATAGAAAAGTCAATATTAATATTATTCAAAATTCTCGGGTATTACACATCCTAATTTGATGATACCCACTTTTTAAATCAATTTTAGAAAGTATACATGACCCATGCAATTCATCTAACATGTCATCTAAACGAGGAATGGGATGTCGATATTTTACCGTAATATTATTTATCGCACGACAATCGATACACATCCGCCATTTCCCATCCTTCTTTGGCACTAGGATCACTGGAACTACACATAGACTCATGCTCTCCCTCATGAACCCTTTCTCCATCAGCTCGCCAACTTGTCGTTGTAACTCCTTCGTCTCCTCTGGATTACTCCGATAGGCTGGACGGTTTGGAATGGTAGCACCGGGTATGAAGTCAATTTGATGCTCAATCCCCCGACTAGGTGGTAATTCTTGTGGAAGCTCCTAGGGAAACACATCAGCATAATCCTGCAAAATAGATGAAATAACACCAGGCAAAGAAGAATTGTTAGCGTTAGTATTCAAAAGCGCCTCCTTATACCGAAGTATAATCATCGGCTGTTTAGAAACCACTGCTCTCCTCACATCACTCTATTTTGCATAGATATTTGTTTTTCTCTCATCGTCTTTTTTTTTTCTCTTTTTTGTTCTCTCTTATTTTTCCTCATTATTTATTTCCTCATTATGTTTCTTTTCCTCACTCTCTTTTCTTTTTTCATGATCTTTCTGCAAGTGAATTTGATCTTCATGCACCTGTTGTGGTGACATAGGACATAAAGTAACATTCCTCTTATTGTGAACAAAAGAATATTCATTGGTAAAGCCATCATGCTTCACACGCCTATCAAATTGCCATGGTCGACCAAACAATATGTGACCCGCTTGCATTGGAACCACGTCGCACAAAATCTCATTAACATATCTCCCAATAGTAAATGGCACCAACACCTGTTTAGTCACCTTAATCTCATTACTGTCGTTAAGCCACTGCAATCGATATGGTTTAGGATGCTTGGTTGTGGAAAGTCTTAACTTCTCTACCATAGCCTTACTTGCTACATTCGTACAACTACCTCCGTCAATCACGACACAGCAAATCTTCCCATTCACAAGGCACCTAGTGTGAAATAAATTTTCCCGCTACTCGCTGCTTTCTTCTTTCACTTGCGCATTAAGTACTCTTCTAGTAACCAAGACTTCCCCAAATATTGCAACTTCCCTATCTTCTGTTTCCTCTAATGGTGGCATCGAATCAGTGTCGCTTTCTTCCTCAGTTTCCACTTCTCCATTATCACGTAATATCATTGTCCGTTGATTTGGACATTAACTTGCAATATGACCTTTACCTTGACATTTAAAACATTTAATATCACGATTACGACTAATAGAAGGTAATTCAGGTTTACCTTGCATTCCACGGTTAGTCGTTTCTGGTTTAAGCTCCACTTTGGGTTTGCCCACAACTAATTTCTCCTCTCGCCTTCCAGCATTAGACTTCCATGATGAATTCGCATTAGACATTGAACGTTGACTACCTCTCCTCTTAAGCTGTTTCTCAATCTTGATAGTCATGTGTACCATATCCTCCAATACTATGTAATGTTGTCGTTCCACTAAGTCTGTGATCTCCTAATTTAGTCCCGCTGAAAATCTGGCCATTGTTGATTTGCTATCCCCATTTATATTTGCCCTAGCCATCAACATCTCCATATCTTTGTAATAATCCTCAACGCTCCGACTACCTTGTTTCAAGCTTTGCAAACTCCGAACTAGCTCTCGGTGATAGTAATCTGGAATGAACCTTTTTTTTATCACTGCCTTCATATCTTCCTAAGTTTTAATTGGACGTTCTCCACACCTCCTCCAACTGATTGTCAGCTGATCCCACCAAGTAACAGCATAAGCTGAGAATTATGTGGCGGCAAGTTTTACTTTTTTTAGCCGCGAGTAGTTATGACATTCAAATATCCAATCCATCTTCTTTTCCCATTCTAGATATACCTTTGGATCACTTCTTCCTTGGAAAGCTGGAATTTTCATTTTGATACTAAGTTGTTGTCCTCTTTATCCCGACCTCCTCTATCCCTAGCTCCTCGTTGCCTTCGATGGATGAAGTCGGACTTTCGATCCTCTTCTTCACTAAATCCTTCGTCATTGAAATTAGTTTCTTCCACCCTAGCTCCTTTTTGTTGAGCTATTCCCTTTTGATGAGTCCCTTGACGGTTTTGAGATGATTCCCCCCGAGTAACGCTTAATTGGTCTAAGCACTCATGCATCTGTTCCATCGCCATATCTAACCTTCTACCCCATTCTTTATTCATAGCTTCAATCATCAACTTCATATCAACTGACAATGAAGGTTCTTCAAAAGTTCCCTTATCTTTTGAGTTAGACATATTTTCTACAAAACAGAGGTTAGTAGCAAAATATTTTCCTCACCACTCCCTTACGTGTTTCGCTTGATTAATGTTTCGCTCGTGTATTACTCAATAGGCTTTTTCCCTCGAATTATCTCACCACTAAGTTTTTAACCTCTAAATATTATCTCTAATAGGTTCTTTTCGAATTCTCCTAGCAAATTCTCGATTGTACTAATCAATTCTCAAACAACTTATCACGAACAAATATAGTATGTGTGGATACGAATTTTCAACAATCACGAGTACGGAATTGAAGATGAAATCCATGAACAAATTGAAATAACTGAAATAAAATTTTCTATACTTTTTTTTACTCACAAATTCAACAATAAAATAAAGATAGACACTTAGCTAGAAAGCGCAGCTCTAATACCAAATGAAAGACTCCACGGCACGCTTGCGTGAGGTGGTCGTCGCCCGGATCGTTTCTAGCAAGCAAATTTGATGGAAATCTCTCGATACCTTAACCCAACGTCTATTTTGAGACGAGAATATTGATAAATTCGATCAAGCAATTGAATTCGCCCGTTGCCCAGGATCGATGATCTTTTTGATCAGTTGAAGGGTGCAAAATATTTTTTGAAGATAGATTTAAGAACTGGGTTTCACCAGTTGAAGGTGAGAGGAGAAGATGGTCCGAAGACGGCATTCAAGACTCGTTATGGTCATTACGAGTTTTTGGTGATGTCGTTCGGGTTGACGAATGCGCTAGCCGCATTCATGGATATGATGAACAAGGTGTTCAAGCAGTACTTAGATAAATTTGTGATGTTTATAAATAATATCTTGGTCTATTCTAAGACGCAAGAAGATCATGCTGAACATTTACGAATAATATTAGAAATACTAAGGAAGGAGAAGTGTGAGGAAAGTTTTCAAAAGCTGAAGAAGAGATTAAGTGAGGCGCCAACATTATATTTACCAGATGATATTGGAGATTTTGTAGTGTATAGTGATGTATTGTATAAAGGACTGGAATGCGTGCTTATGCAGCACGGTAAGGTCATTGCGTATGCGTCACGACAGTTAAAGGATTATGAGAGGGGATACCTTACTCATGATTTGAAGTTGGCAACAGTTGTTTTTGCCTTAAAGATTTGGAGACACTATTTATATGTTGTGAAATGTGAGATATACACGAACCATAAAAGTCTGAAATATATCTTCACACAGAAGGAGCTGAATATGAGACAAAGGAGATGGTTAGAGTTAATCAAGGACTATGATTGTGAGATTCTATATCACCCAGGAAAGACAAATGTAGTGGTCGACGCCCTATGTCGAAAGGGTCTGGAGAAGTGGTTAATGTTAACAGCTCAAGAAGAGCTTATAAGAGAAATGTCCAGAATGGAGTTAGATGTGAGATATCCGAAAGAATCGAGTGAGAAGTTATTTATGATGGAGACTCGTCCAACCATAATGGACATAGTAAAGGAGGCACAACTCAAAGGTGAAGAATGTGAGAAGATTAGAAAGATAATTTCCCAATGGGAAGAGATTAAATTTAAACTCGATAGTGAGGGTTATTAAGATTTGAAGGAAGAATTTGGGTAATATTAATACCGAAGTTAAATAAAGAAAGATGTCACAGAATGCGTCAGTAGGCGTCTGACTTGTCAAAGAGTCAATGCCGAGCATTAGAGACCGAATGAGTTGTTACAACCATTAGAGATTCCTGAATGGAAATGGAAGCATATCACGATGGATTTCGTAGTAGGACTTCTAGTTACGCAGAGAAGATATGACACTATATAGATTATGGTAGATTATTTAACGAAATCGGCACACTTCTTACTAATTAAGATAAGGTTTAATTTAGACCAGTTAGCTAAACTTTATGTCAAGGAAATTATTTTCAGATATGGGGTGCTAGTTTCGATCGTGTCGGATCAGGATCTGCATTTCACATCGAACTTCTAGAAGGGCTTACAAGAACGAATGGGAATGCAACTGAGGTTGAGTACAGCGTATCATCCTCAAACGGACGGGTAAAGTGAGAGAACGATTCAGACCCTGAAAGACATATTGAGGGCCTATGTCATGCCGCTTTACGAAGCGTTGTACGGAAGAAAGTGCAGAATGCCACTGTGCTGGGACGAGGTAGGGGAACGTCGACTGCTAGGACTAGAATTGGTTCAGCAGACTGCAAAGATTATCAAGTGATAAGATTAAGGCTCGTAGCAGCTCAAAACCGACAGAAGTACTCTGATCAACATCGGTAGAAGCGAGATATCGACGTAGGAAGTTACGTGTTTTAGAAAGTATCTCCCTAGAAAAGGAAAATACGTTTCAGGAAGAAAGGAAAGCTAAGTCCCAGATTTATAGGACCGTTTGAAGTATTAAGGAGGGTAGGAGAGGTGGCTTTCGAAGTAGCTTTACCTCAGGAACTGGAGCACATACATAATATGTTTTATGTGTCAGTTTTGCGATCTTATAAGCAAGACGATAAACGCGTAATAAAATATAAACCTATTCAGGTTGAAAAAAAGAATTAACATATGAAAAAATTCTTATTCAAATAATTGATAGGAAAGAGCAAGTCTTAAGAAATACAATTATATCTTCTGTAAAGGTAATATGGAGAAACCATAATGCCGAGGAGGCAACGTGAGAACTCGAAGATAAGATGATGATTAATTATTCCCATTTTTTTGTGTAACCTTGTATTATGATTTTGGGGACAGAATCCTTATAAGGGGGAAGAATGTAACGATTGCAAATATAACTTAATCTTGTAATAAGACTTATTATTATTATTTATTAAATAAAATGAATATTTTATGTAAATGATTGTGTGTTATGTGGTTAAAGGTTGATTTTTGACCTAGTATATATGTTATGTGACTATGTATATATGTTGGGATTTTTCGAAGAAAAATAAAATTTTCTGAGAAAAACGCTAAAACACTATTCATAATACGCAGAAAACGCTTTTACATTTTTATGACTTTTCGAATCACGTCATAGCGTTTATTTAGGAAAGGGAAACGTAATCTCTAATAAAAATTTATAAAGAAAATTTCATGGTTTTGGTTAAGGGGCGAGTTAAGAAAAACTAACTAGAAAAAAAATGAACGAGTTACGAAACGTAACTAAAAACCTAACGAGAAGCTAATCGAAAGGACAAAAGCCAAAAGAAGTTGGCTAAGGGGGGAGGTATGACCCGACCAAAGAGGGGGGGTGAAGGAGGGGACAACAAGTAACATTTAATGCTCTTGTCCCTCTTAGCCAAAAAGTCTTGCCTTTTCATCATTTTAACTTAACCTTGCTTAGCCTTTGAGTTGGTTGGTTAAGGTTGATGAGGGGATGATTTGTAAGATATTGGGAGATGAGGGAGTTGACTGGGAGAAGACCAAGCTGAATGACCACTTAAAAGCAAGACAAAGTAGCTTTAGTATATACAAATCATAACTATCATCTTATTCATTTCATTCCATTCATTTTCATCCAAGTGTTAAGAGAGCAAGAGAGATATATTGAGAGAGAGACTCATGGATAGAAGAGCTATGCCACCCCCAAATCTGGGTACTTCAATCCCACAGATCTGGTGCTCACTATCCATTACATTCATATCTAACTACCCACAATAAAGGATAATAACAATAATAAACTTAATAAACATTACTCCCATCAAAGGGTTACATCTCAAGTAAAATCTCAGGTCATCTAACCTTTATTACATCATTTGCGGAATAAAACATAATGATAATAAATAAGTCTCGTTACATAAGTTTTTATCAAATAAAAGTAAATTATTCTTCATTAATTGTCCATCTTGGCCTTGCTCGTGGACGGCTCATCATACCTCTCAATCTTAGCTGCAATGTTTTATGCATGGGTGAGCAAAATAATTGCCCAACAGGGTAACAACAACAATAATAACATAGAAATAATTAATGAATAGATTTCGATTGAATAATATAATCTTTCCTGAAATCAGTCAACGATAATCAAGAACTGATAGCTCAATAGAAAATTCAGCTTTTGAATCAAGATTAGAAAGCAAGATCAAAAGTACATCTGAAGGTCACAAGACCACGAACTATGTCCTAAGTTAATAAGTATCTCTACTGTAACCTTTAACAGTTTTATAGACTATCTGGACCATCCATCTCGTACTCCGGGGGATCAGCCCTTCATACAATATATTGTGCACAAACATTTTAACGCTATTGCGTAATATAATCCCCTATTCTAGGGTTGTTCATCTCAGCTTAAACATTAGGATCCATACCAAAGACAAGTTTGTTTGGATTAACTTCAAAAGAATTTTAGATCTGTAGAACGCTAATCAACTATGAACTAGTCGAATCAAAAAGGGTTCGATAACTATTTAAGAGTTTGATAACAATATAATCTCGTATAATGGTACATAAGCAAATCATGATTCAATAAATGATAGAGTCACAATGATTCGTATTTGAATAAACATCGTTTACCAAAGTAATGCTTTTGGAAGAATTGGAAAGCTTAATTAAGAACATAGGCATTGAATCAAATTAAGAAACCTCGCTGAATAAGAAACTTTCTCAATGAAAAGTAGAGTTAAGAAACTTACCTCGTGCGTTAGCTACATAATTACAACTCACGTTCTTCAAATGCCCTACATATATCATTAGGATCATCACACCAATTAGTTATATTCAAGCTAACCTTATTGGTTTTAATCACCATATAAGTTAAGCTTATAATCCTTAGCTTTAGTTGACCATACTAACCACATGCCATGAATCTGAAATCCTCACTAGCACATAACGCAAGGTTATGTACTTAAACGATGTTACTAAACTTCATGAACATCGAGCTTAAGTCTTTTACAATTTACTAAAGCATAACTTTTAAATCATCATTTGTGTGATTACAACGTGACACTATGTCTTATTACATGTTTTAAGCTTCACTTTATTCATTAGAATATATTAAGTTAATATCCTCCGGACTGCACACTTAACAACTCATTATTGGGTCTGTTCTGATACTGGCGCGGCCGTGCCACTTTTGTTCTTGGCGCGGCCCGATTGCAGAATCAGTTTTTTTTCCAGTTCGTGGTTTTGAACTCTGTTACCCCATATTCGCTCATCTAAAGTTCAAATTAGTTGATTTTTAACCCAACAAATTCGTTAAACACAACAGAACACATTCCCAGAGCGATTCCAATAACTCAGAACTTTCAACAACCAAAATTAAGGATCCAAATTCCATGATCATGCTCTATTTTTTATATTTAACATATTTAGCGAAATCAACCACTACGAATTCATTTTACAACCATTTTGATTTATTCAAGTTGCATTATTTTCGTTTCTCAATGTATTACAACTTTCAACTATCGATTTACAAATCTAAGCACGAATTCACAACTAATTTTGCCTTTAAAATAGACCATAATATACTTAATAAACCAAAAGTCTAATTCTTCTTCTTTTACACGTAAGCACGAATTTGATTGATTCAATTTCAGATATAAATGATACTCAACAGATTATATATACCCATAAACACTTATAACCTAACTTTTCATCAAATCAAACCACCAAAGCAATTTTCAGCATTATTTCATTGAGAAAATAAGAATGAAGAGTTTTAGAGTGGATTGTTACCTCTTGAATCCTTCTTAACCTAGATAGATGATATAGATTGCTTGATTAATTCCCTTCTTCCTCCTTGATTTCTCAGAGTTTCTTCTCAATTTTCACAGAGAACTCTCTCTCTCTCTCTCTCAATGTCTCTTTTTTTCTCAGCCTTATGAAAACTAAAACTGACAACACATTACGTGAACTTAAGTTGGGTTTACCAGTTACTAGCAAATAAGGGGTCTTAACAGTTAGAAAATATAAAGGGTCTAAGCCTTGTTTGGCCAACCTAATTAAACCTTATTTTAATTTATTTTAATATTCCTCTATTATATGATACACTTGTCACATTCAAATTTAATTAAATTTATTTTATTAATAAGTCAAATTAAACCTTACTAATAAAATTATAATTTCTATTTAGCCAACCATAATTATAATTTTATTTAATAAATCATTAATCTTCTAATTTAATTATTTAATTAAATTAGAATATTACCATTAAACTTGCGTAATAAAATACGCGTCAATTATAAAATTACTTATCATCAATTCACTTAATATCATCATACTTAAATAAATTATTCCACAATAATTTCCATCAAATATTTATTATTTTATTCAATAAATAAACCAACTAAAATATTTATTTAATTCGATAAATATTTTTAATTATTTACAAAAATCACATTCGTTACAAGAGCAAAAGAGAAAGAAGGAAAGAGCAAGCTTGAATGATCATCTATAGCAACAAGAACAAGAAGGAAGAACCCTAAGAAGGTAAACCTAAAAACCTAGTTTCATCATCTTCTTTAAAGATTTTATTTGTTGTTGGTGGTTATTGTTTGTGATTATGAAGATCATGGAGGATGTAGGAGGTATAAAGTGGGTTATATATGTTAAACTACCCGGTAAATAACATGAAAAGTGGAACGAAAACTAAAAACACAAACTTATGCATAAAAGATGGAAAATGGACTGTTAGGGGCTGTTTTGGGGCCATTTTGTTATAGTGTCACAAATCTGAAACTCTTATGAGTTATAAACATCACCCAATTTGAACGAGGGGAAAAGCCGTTGTAACGAAGTCAATGTGAATTTTTTTGTAAAATTAGTCGAAAGATGAAAAACCTAGTTGCGCACTGACTTTTGAGTCAGTTTTCTGTGTTGTTTAATTTCTTGGAAAATTCTATTTTTCTTGGGATTGTGTAGTACGCAGAATAAGGAAGTCGTAAGCTTAAGAACGACCTCATCCTGACTTCGGATGAAGGAGTTATGACGTTTGGAAAAAGGTGTGTCGAATCTGCCAAAGTAGAAAACTAGTCAACGAACGTTTTTCGTGCCACTGTTTTGGCCTGTTAACGAGTTTGGAAAATTTTTCCACTCAGAAGGATTTGTAGAGGATGTTAAGAGCAAGAAAGTGACTTAAAATGAACTCATTCCGATGTCAGATGGGCAAATTATGACGTTCGGAAGGAGGTGCGTTAAAACTGTAAACGCTGGAAAACAGCACAAAAATTAGTATGTAACACTGATTTTTGGGGCACTATTTTGGGTCGTTAAGATTGTTGGAAAATTGTGATTTTCTGGGATTTTAGAGGGTGTAATGCCAGTAGGAAAAAGGCTCAAGAACGGACTCATTCCGACTTGGAAGGAGCGAGTTATGAGGCTTAAAATATAGGGTGTCACGGCTGCCAAAGCATTAAGGCCATTGCTTAGGTAGGGGTTGTTGGGCAGGCTGTGCTGGTGGCGCGCGGTAGGGCGCTAGGGCTGTTGCCTGCTGCAAGGCGCTGCTACTGGCTGCCTTGGCTGGGCCGTGCACGGGCGTGTCGCTGGGTTGTTTTCGGACGTCGTGTGACGCTGAGTGACGTGGTACACGTTGGGGTGTGTCGAGGAACGCCGAGCAACGTGGTGCTCGTCGGGGCGTGTTGGGCGATGTCGAGCGGCGTTGTGCATGTCGGGAGTGCTACGGGCATGTCGTCGTGTTGTTTCGCGACGACATGCGACATTTTTGACAATGTTCTAAAATGTTCTAAGTTATAAAAGATGAAAACTATAAAATTAAAAATAATGAATACAGTAAGAAGGTCATCACGTTCTTGAATGTTGCGATGCCTGATAGTAGTATGCATACAAGCCAATCATATTTGATATGATGTAGCATATACTTTGTAATCTTATTCATTTATTAATAAAAGAATTGATTTTCTTAAAAAGGCATTTTATATTATCTACATGGTGCTGTTATAATAAATGTGATAAACCCATAGTTTTGAGCAATGCTTTTAGAATCATGATGGTGATCATGCTAATGAGATCTAAATTCTAGATAGCTCACAAACTAAAATTGTTCCTAATCGTTGGATTACTAAATTGGGGGTTAGTGAATCCGGATAGATTAGTATATACGTTGCTTGCTCTTAGGAAGAGGATGATTGATCTCATAATCATTTGTGTGGAGACACTAAAACAAGTATGTAGGTGCTTATTAGAGAATAAGTTCACTGAACGTGGCTCGCTAAGGAATACCTAATGGAGTTTTACTCGTCTGTCAATAGGAATTCCTCTAGTGATAGTAGTACAAGTGATCCTTGGACTTGAGATCATCATAGTATCTTGTGTATGATGAGTTATACTTTGACATGTCCCTTAAGACCTTTGGGGTATATCAAAGGGTATGATTGGTTATAATAAGTTGTACATGGAGATAGGTGAATGATCAACAAAGAATCTACCACGTCTAGTAAAATATGTGAATGTCCTATGTGATTCGATAAATGACAACTCAGTAGTCCTTGGCCAAGGCAGAATGAAATTAGAAAAGAGTTTCTAATTTGCATTATTTAGAGTTGTGCATTTGGGAATTGAAATGCATATAATTAAATAAAATAAGACTTGACAGTAAATCCATGTCTTATATTTAATTGGGACATTGTATGGTAGAAGGATTGAATTGTACGGTAACTATCTACTCAAAGGTTCTTTTGTGATTAATGTTGAAATCTATATTATCTGGAAAGTCGTTGATCGCTAAGGGGGCTTACCCTTATTGTAGAATAAATATTATTTATTTAAATGAATTAAATAGTTTAATTTATTTATTTAAATAAGATTAGAATTGTTCTAATTGATTTATTCACAACCGGTTTAATATGGAGAACCTAAAGGGTCACACCGCAAAAAGAAAAATATTTATTTAAGAAGTAAATGGCATAATTGTAATAATAAGTTAAGTGTATTTAATTTAGTCTATGGAGATAGAATAAATTAAATAGCTTAATATTTATTATTTAATATTTTGGAAATATTAAATATAAATTAATAAGAGGAGTCTTATTATTATTATTACTATTACTATTATTTAATTCCTAATAGGGATTGGGAATTAATTAATAGAACTATTATTTATTTCCTAATAGGGATTGGGAATTAATTAATAGAAGTACTCTCTCACGAATTCCTAATTGGATTAGGAGCATAATTAATTAAAGGAGTTTAATTAGAATATAAACCCTAAATCCTAAATAGTTTAGGGAATGGTTATTCCTACATCTATAAATAAGAAGAGTCTTATCATAGATTAGGGTTACACACTCTTGCATAAGATTTGTGGAGAGTAATTGCAATTTCTATAGAGATAGAAACTAGGGTTTTTGCCAAACACCCAACTTCTTGAATACTTGTTCTTCCTTGGTGGATCACCTCTAGAGGCCAAACACTTGGGTGGCTAACGTTGATCAAAGAAAGGAATCACACCGTTAAATTCGAGGAGAACACGAAGGACTAGGAGTTGAACTTGTACCCGAGGAAGCTTTGTTCTACGAGGGTATAATTCTTATTCTCTTTCTCTTTCGTTTATATCGTTAATTGACTACATTGATAGATCATGGTGATGGTTTGTATAAAAATTTTAAAATCCGTTTTATCGCGCTTCCGCACTATTTATGTAATCAGATTGCATGTTCGCGCTATATACAAACCTAACAATGTCGTGAGACATTTTTTAAGAGTTATCCCGTTACATATATTTTAAAATGCGATAGCCTAAAATGAGAAATATTGTAACATAAACCAATATATGAAGTATTTATGTGACTAATTGATATATTATTATTAATTAAATGTGTAAGACATTTGAAGGACGTTTTTAAAGTATAAATTAAAGATCGCATTAGGCAAGTATTCTTAAACTTTTTTGCAAGTTTCTAACTTCCACAAATTATTTTATTGTGCAAGTTTTTCAACTTCATTCAAATAGTGTGTTGAAGTTCTAATTTACACAATGTTTATACATTGTGTGAACTCTTAACTTATGTAATTCTTTTGATAATTGTACAAGTTATCCAGCTATGTTATATTACATATTATAAAAGTTTTAAAGTTCAAAATTCCATGAACTGTTTTAAAGATATTTCAATGCATTTTACTTCGGCTAGACACATGTTAAGATGTGTGTTGAATGTTATAAATTCTTTAATGTTGTCCAAACAAAATTAAATTGGTGCAGACTCTGGTATAAATTCTGAGATGAACTACCCTAATATTGGAGAATTTCGGTCGAATTTTTTGATTGGCCCATTGGGTAATAAAACAAATGCATATAGTCGTTTAAAATAGTGTTGTGCACAATACATGGTACACTAGGCTGATCACCTAGACGTGCTCAGAGAAGTCAAGACAGTTAACAGTTAATTTAATATTAAACCTTTTATGAAAACAAATAAAAAGTTCATGGTCTTATGACCGCTCAGACTGTCGTTTCAAAAATGTTAAATAAAAGGAATCTCTTCTTATCATTCCTATTTATTCGAGATATTTTAACAACTATTGTCCAGTTGTTGAAATGTTCAAGGATAGATAATTTGATTCTTAATTTTGTTGTTTATTCAACTATTTATACTTGCTAAACTTTGTAGCTCATTCTTGCTTTGAATTAAATATTTTCAGCAAAGTCGGAATGTGTAGAAGGTTCCGGTAAGGACAAAGGAAAGGGGAAGATGAACGAATAGAAGACGTACTATATTTGTAATAATTTAGTACGAATGTAATATTATGTTATAATATGAGATGCTAAAGATGTACTTAAAGGTCTTAGAACCTGCGATTGTAATAATATGTCTGTAATAATTAGTAATTACATTCATTTTGTTAAGACTATATAGATGGATGTGTGTGGATGTTTAGTATCGTGTAGCATCATATCTAGGGTTTAAAGGTGGGTGTCACGGTTACCTTCCAATACAGGCTTAAAGGGACCTTACATTTTAATTTCAACGAGTTGTGGACCCTCCCATACTTACTCTTAGTGTCGTGCGAGCCTTGGTCTCATTTCTTCTTATTCCCAGTATAAATAAAACTCAATGAAGGCCTACGCTACATTGTTCATTTAGGACTCCGTTCGTTAAATAGAGACCTTAAAAGGACTCTATTTTACCATAGAATACAGTAAAATGTAGAATATAGAATAATATGTGAAAAGAAATTTAAAGGGATAGTTAAAAACTTGCCTTATATTTTCATATTGGCATATCCTTGAATCCAATATGCTCCATATGGTAGGTTTTTCAATGTAAAGTATCTTACTCACGGAAATATAAATTTCATGATTCACTCTTTAAAGATTCTCCTGTTGAAATCTTTACCAAGTATAAAATTATGTTGAAACACTTTATATAACCTTAATTAGTCATGCATTTGACCAACACCCACTTATAAGGTCTGATTCTGCTCTTATCATAAAAGCAGGGCTAGATGAAGAGAATAAACTGCCTAAAAGGTTCACCCTACTTATCTATAAGGTTGCTTCAGTTAATGTCCTATGAAGTTGTTTGATTAGCTTGTTGAGCTATCAAGAAGGGTATAATACTTTGGAAAACTAATCACTAGAAGTCGGTATGTGCCATTTTTATAGCCTAGTTAGAGAGCAGTTCTTATAAAGGCAATCTGTTGTTCTCTTTCAATTTTCTGTTCAATTTTATTTGATATTAACTTGCTTATAGGCCTTTTGGTATTTGCCAACTCCTTTACCACGAGAGATCAGTGGATTCCGTTAATATTCTTTTTAATTTTTTTTAAGAAAACTTTTTTGGGCAAAATTCTGTTTTCCTCTGTATTGTTTCTACGGTGATTGGTTCTTATCTTAAAATTGGATTCTTCAAAGTTAGTATTCACTTTTGTAAAAATCTTTTGAGCTCATATCTAAGCAATGCTCCTTGGTGTTGTAGTGATGTTCGTTAGAAATGTAAAGCAATGATTATTTGAGGGTCATGCTCCAATACAGAAGTTGATAAGATTTTGTTGGAATTCTCGTCTTTGTGGCTATGCCAATTGCTGGAATTATTTTTTGGTAAACAATTCTTGAGAATTTTGGGTTTTGTATATTATGATTTATATGATATATTAGGACTTGATTACATGCTTCAGTTTTTTCCTTTCTCTTCTTCTTAGACTTTATGTATGATGATATTCCTGAAAGTAGATTCCATTCCCGATCCACTCCCTCCCTTTATTGCATATACAATCCTTTTACTTTTATATTTCACTTAATGTCATTGGCTTTTTGTATGAGGGCTGAATATAAAACTAGAAACTAACTTTTTATTTAAGATGGTACTTTGCCATGTGAAATTCAATATATGAAGTCTTCTTCATGTATATAATGCTAAATATATCATACTAGATGCATCGCATCTTTCTGGTGGCATTGAAAATGCAACACCAGATACTTTTGGCTAAATAGCCTCTTTATGATTTGAACTCATGCTTGATGCATCTTAAACTGTGTACTACATGATTGGTGCTCATTCATCAAGTTTAGTTTATTCATTATCCAAATTCTTGTTGCTCTATGTGAGCTTAAGTTGTTGGACCCAAATCTCTCATTGAACTTTAAGGTCCTTCATTTGTTATTTGAAAAATGTAAATGTATGAACCATCCTGCCTAATGGACTATTGATATTTGCTTAAAGAGGTATATACATAAGATAGGACAAGGATAAGGACAACAATATTTGGTCTTATTGTGTTATGTTAGAATATATAAAAACAAGTGCAGCTGTGTTTGTGGATATAGAATACTAAAGTTTGAAGCCTATGCTGCATAACACGTTTTAGGGATTTGATTGAATCAACCGTCATATCTAGTCTTTGGTATGGATTTAAAAACTGAGCTTATCTTTCAATATTTTACTAGGACTTGATTTCACCTTGCTTTTAGTTATTAATTGGACATCGGTAGGGTCTTGTTTAGAAACTAAATTACATCCATTTCTAAGATTCCTGTTTGTTTCATTTGGTTGTAACATGCAGGTCACTCAGTTCATATTGCTGGGCTCATGAGGTTAGATATTGAAGAATCGTCGATAGATTCTATATATGTTACTGTATGGGCATCTACTTATCTTCTGTTGCACATGGGGAAAACAGAGAATGTATGCACAATGTTGGTAGGTCATTTTGGTTGCCAGTTACAGGTATGATTTTCTCTAGCTATATTTTTTAGTGATTTAGTTCTGTAGTATTGTAGTTCTATTATATGTGAACCCTTCAATTGAACAAGTAGAGGTCTATATCTTGATGACATGCTGGGTTAGTTTAACCTTCTTTTTGGCGAGTAAAAGTAAATGAACCGGTGATTCTGGATCTTTGGAGAAATTTTTGAATATGAATAGGATTCTAGGACTAAGATTGAAAAATAGGAAACTTAGAACTTTAATTAGCTAGCATCATTCTGGAGCTTATACAGTAATGAAAATAACTTGTTAGACTCCAGAAATGTCAATTTAATTGCAGTAAATTTTGTGAACCGAACTGCAATCCATGCCCTAGCAAACCCAAATTGTCCTGGATAGTCTTTGCCCTAACTGTTAATAAACCATAAATAAATCTTACCCACTTTCATGTTTTTAATTGAATCCAAGTTCCATAACTTGGTTCTGCAAGATCTCAAGCATGGGCAATCAAAATGTTTTTATTTGCTCTCCTGCCCATGCATCACGTATTGCAAATATTTTACTTATATTTTATTCCTTAATAATTCAATTTTCTTATAACAATGATTTAAAAAATCTTCACCTGGGAGATAGATCCAGTCTTTTTATCAAATTATATGTATGTGGCTAGAAATTCCGACAATAGAATATTTATATGGTGTTCCAAAGTACTTTATACACCAGTCAATTCCACCTATGATGCTTAAAGATTCCAATTGGTGAAGTGGCTAAATAAAGCTTTATCACAATATAAATATTCTTATTGATTCTTATCTTGTGGTAGTTGGTACATGACTGGTTGTTTGGCCATGACTGATGTCATTCTTAATATCCTTTGTTTCAGCCACCAAACGGGAAGTCACGAGTTGAAGAGCTTGGAAATTGGGTGAGAAATGAATTCCGTGTCAGTGGCAACTCATGGGATTCAAGTTCTGTAGATGTTGCGGCTGCAGGTCTAGGCTGGTTTGCCATTGGGCTGAAAGGTGAGACTCTTTTAGGTGTTTGGACATATGATGGAGTTAACGTTATCATTTGCAATGCCTTAATTCGTCAAAGATCATACAATTTTGAAGTAGCAGGATTTACTGTTTCACAAATTGTATCAAATGCTGAACGAGCATTAAATAAGAAGAATAAGATTGTTAGTTAGGAGGAAAGGGAACAACTTGACGAAGACAACTCCTGCTGTATCATCACAATGAGACATTTGGTGCTAGAACTTTCGGAAAAATAAAAAACCTAAACAGTTGGTGCTAGTTCAAAATTCTTACTTAGACTGGCAAATCTTACCTTCATGGCGGAAATGTTCAAAAATTGCTTAGATTAACATGGTCGATGATATTTAAGGAATAGGATACGAAGCAACATGAACTCAATAAAGTTTTTTTTCAAAGTGGAGTAGGAAAAGCTATTGAATATGATGGACGCGTTGCTTCACTTATAGCCAAGATGAAATCACAACATTGGTGTCTACTAGTGAACTCTGAGTAAATATCACAGATATAACTAGGCTCTGTTTGTAACACCCCAGACCCACATCGAAAGATATGGAAAAAATTTGTCTGTATATAAGGAATTAAGTTACTAATAATAGTACATTCAGTCAGGACATTTTGGGTGGGTCTGTGATGGGCTAAGATGACTCAAGAAGATACTATTATGCTAGTGGTTTAAGGCCTTGTTTGGATGAATTTGATTTGATTTTGAACTTGGGATTTGACCCAAGATTTGTTCTGGACTCGAGATTTGACCCGAGTTGTTTCATACGGTATCAAAGCCGACTTTCGAAAGCCCGGGTCGGGTCATCCGATCGGGTTGCCGGAGGTAAGGATGTGACGCCCCCAAATCCGGGTCCTTTGAAACTAAGATTCGGTGCTCACGGTACATCATATACATCTCATTTATCTACCCATTCTTTATGAATTACATCATTCATTACATTAACTTAATACAAAAAACATAATCATCCAGGTCTTACTAACCTTAACATTACATACCTAATAATACAAAAGGTTTAAATCCAAAATATAACATAATATTCATTACATAAGTGACATTATTTGGTCACCTTCGCTTTGTCTTTATCCTTCTACCCTTCGGCTACCTCGACTTTAGCTAAAAAGTTTTATTTTAAGCAAGGGTGAGCAATTAATTTGCTCAGCAAGTTAAAGCGTACAATAAATGATATATCATGAATAGAAGAGTTTAACTTTTTGAAACTTCAACAATGTTTCAAAGATTTTGAAGTAGCTGAACAATAAATCATTTCAAGTAACAAAAATTTTCTTGAATTTCATGTTGAATAATACATCAAAAATGAAAGAGTTAAAATTCTTTCGAAGATTCAATAATATTTAATTGATTATGAAGGATTAGCAATACTGTAATAATATTCAATAAAAAGGGATATTTCCAGATTTCATGCTGAGTGATCACAATGGATCTTGAACTGCTAGAAGAATCATCAGTAATTAATAATACTGAATATCTCAAGAGTATAAGTTAATCGTATAGACTAAATATACTCTTTTGCAAGTACGTGAATGGATCAGCTTCATTGCACCTGTGATTATGCATAATACTCAAACATAGCGCGCAGGTCGGGTTTCCGACAATAAAATTTTTCCTTAATATTCTTTAACATTTTAGAAAACTTTTGGTCTAAGACCTGTCGCCGGAACCGGCCGGAAAAGTGGTGAACCGGTCGCCGGAAGGTACCAGTCGGTTCACCGGATTTCAAAAAAAAACGGCAGGCTGCCCCTTTAATTTCTAGAGTTAGGGTCCTTCACGGAAACGTGAATAAAATAAAATCTGTAACTTGGACTGGGGTCTAGTTAGTATTGTTGGATTCGTATCTTTCTGAACTACAATTTTCCATCATCACAATCCAAATTTGGATATGTTTTGGTCACTAAAATTCGTCCGGAAGTGGACTGTTCCAACATAGCTCCAACAGTTAACATGTTTTGGTAAAAATTGCAAAACTTACTCGTTTTAACTTCTTTTTAAACGATTCCAACTAAGTTTTATTTCTAACTTACCCCTTAAAACTTAGAAAAATAAAGTCACCAATATCATGCATAGATTTCAAAAGGCATAATTTATTTGAACAAACTACGTTTTGTTCGTCAGTAAAAATGTTTTCAAGCATTTTGCTTAACTCTTCTACATAAACCCATACCATTACCTACTAAAATCATATATCATCCTACATAAACATATTTAGCATGATTTTAAGCACAAAAATCTTGATGACAACTTTTCTACCATAAAAATTAAAAGAAAAGAAAGATTAGGGTTTTCTAGGTTAGTTTTTATACCTCTCGGACTTTATTGCTCAATTTCTTCTTCTTCCTAGGTATGAGATGAATGTAGATGGCATTCAAGAACTCTCTTTCTTCCTCTCTAGTGATCGACTAGTTCTCTCTCCCTTTGCTCTCAAGGAAATTTCTCACAAGGTATTTTTGCTCTCCATTTTCTCTCTCTAAACTTGGAAGATGAAAATGAACAAATGACTAACACTTTGCTATCCAAAAGACTTGTGTCTTACAAAAATCTATAGATATATAACTTATATCTATAGATCATATCCTAACATATCTTGCTTACTTACACAATTTTTGACAAGTTGGTGATGGGTCATTATTATTTGTACTTCCTTTTTCAATCCTTACAAGCAAGCTCTAATAAATCAACAATTCACATGTGGGCCTCCCTAGCTATTTCGGCAGCCCCTCTCCATTATTGTCCTAATTTTTGATTTTCTTTTATTGCATTATAGCATACATAAGTTGTTTGGAGTATTTTTCTAAGTTGGCTAACAATTGAATTTTAATTCAATTCCTTTTGGGCTCACTTTAACTAGTTTGGGCCACTAGTTTTCAAATGTTATCATTCCATGCTTGGCTACTAGTTTATTAAATATTGGGCTAATTTAATTAGTCTACACATTAATTATCCAAGTCCATAATCAATTAAATGAGTGGGCTTGGTTAATTAATTAATTAGGCTAGTCCACTAGTATTTTCTTACTAATTGGACTATTAAAATTAATTATTCATATATTACATAATCCTCATTAATTAATACTCATATTAATTAATTTATAAAATTTATTTACTTACTATATTCACTTTAATTGAATATTTAATTACTTGCTATCTTATCAATTGTTTGATATTAATACTCTTAGGTTAGTCCACTAAGTTAAATAACTATTAGTGGGACTTCCTTTAAACTAATTAATTAGTCACATACATTTTTCACATAAATAATAACATATTTATCATCATTGATAGAGAATTATTATATTTATTTATCCACATATCCATTCAATATAAGTCACAAAGTATTCAATACACTAATAAATAATTTAATATACTTATTTCCTTTAATAAGTTATTACACATCCATTTAATCACTTTATATATAATTCATATCAATAATTAATTACTTAAAGATTATAAATCTTTTTAATTTACCATTCAAGGCCAATATTCAAGCTATGTTAATTTTTAACATAACCTTATCTTACTTTTTCCTTAATCAAATTGATTAAGTATTCATCTTAGTTAACTTAAAATATATAAATTAACTATCTTGCTTAATTCACATATTCACTTCTATGCTCCAAGTAATTTCTAATAAAAAAAATTATTCATAAAATTTATATATATAATCATATTAAATTCTCGGTCCTTACATTCTCCCCTCCTTATAAGGATTCTGTCCCCGGAATCACTATTACTGTATATTCAAATTATGTCTATCATTAGACACTTATTTATCATTCAAAATTTTATTACCTTAATATAGGTATTATTGCGTTTCTTCTTGCATTTACTCTTTCCCATCCTATTTAAAGCGAAAAACCTTTTACTCAACTCAAGTCTCATTTGACTTGTCATTGCTCATAATTACATGTTATACTTAGGTATCAACATCTTCCTCATAATAGTATTCTTTTAATATATTAAGCAACTTGTGCTTTCTCTCATTCTACTTTGGAACCTCTATGGGTTACCATAGACACTTAATATACGTGTTTTCTTTTAATAATTTTTTTATAACTTTTAAAGTTGTATCATCAATTTCTTTATTTCTACATGTGTTACCAACCTGTGACTTACATGGTGCTATACCAACATGTGAGTCATATCCGCAAATGGACAACACCTCACAGTGATATCTATCAAATAATACGTACGCAATTATATTACTGAGTGGAATTTTACTTGTCACTTCCTCCTTTGGAGCAACTGCATCATGAACCGTCATGTTAAAAATACGTGCCATTGGTCTTCTTGGCTGAGCTGGTCCATTAATCATCAGTGTCCCACTGTTGTTTCCTTTATTGTTGCTTCCTCTTTCTGCATTCTTCTTTGGACAGTTACGGCTATGGTGGTCTTGCGATCCACACGAAAAACAACCTTGCAATTTCTTTGGACTAGGATAGTTAGGAGATATGTGTCCCTCTTGACCACAGTTATAACACACGCTCTTGCCCTTCAGGCAGACTCCCTGATGATTCTTCCCGCAATTTGTACACAGTTTACCTTTCTTCCTACTCTCTCCTGGTTTATTTCCTGATTGACTGTTATCGTTCCACTTACGCTTGTTGGAGTTGCTGCCTCCACTGCTACCTCCCCTATTACCTCCTTCAATCTTCTTCTTCTTTTGTTCTTGGTTATATCTTGATACGACTTCACTTCCTCCATCGGCGATGATTGCTTTTTCAAACAGGGTCGAAAATGAATCAATTTGCAACACAGCTACTTTGTTGAATATCCACGGTTTTAGTTTGATCTCAAAACATCGCGCTTTTTGTTCCTCAGTGTCCACCTGATATGGTGCAACCTAGCTAACTCGTTGAACTTGGCGGCGTACTCTGATACTGACATGTTTTCTTGCTTAAACTCCAAAAACTTAACTTCCATTTTTCCTTGCATACTCTGTGGAAAATAATTTTCGAAAAACAATTCTTTAAATCTCTCCCATGTTACTACTCCTTCTCCGGCTCTATTCTGATTCGACTCCCACCAGAAATTCGCCTCTCCTTTTATCAAATAGGTAGCAAAAATTGTCTTTTGCTCCTCTACTACTGTAGCAATAACGAATGCTTTCTCCATCTCCTTCACCCAAGTTTAAGCTCCTATAGGGTCAGTTGTTCCTTTAAACTCTAGCGGACCTACTGTCTTTAAGTCTTTAAAATTCGCCAATTGATTTCTTGGCGGATTTCCTGCGGCTGGTGCTCGATTCTGCATAGCCTCTACTAACATGTTAACAAAGTCTTGCATTGGGTTTGCTTGATCCCCTTCGTCATTAATGGATCTTTCCTCCCTTTGGTTTCGTGGTACTCTTCTTGGCGGCATTATCTGAATAAAACTTTAAATTATTATTCCTTGGTTTACATTTTATGCCTTAACATGTAAGCGTTAATATTAAAATTTAGCACATAATTCAATCTCAGACCATAATTCAATTTACTGGATTTTACAATTCAGCTTGTTGGATTAACGAATTCAGTTTGCTGAATTAATAAATTCGGTTTGCTGAATTAACCAATTCAGTTTGCTAACTTAACCAATTCGGTTTGCTAAATTAACCAATTCAGTTTGTTGTTTTAATCAATTCGATTTGCTAAATTAACCAATTCGGTTTGCTGAATTAACCAATTCAGTTTGCTGACTTAACCAATTCGGTTTGTTGAATTAACCAATTTAGTTTACTGACTTAATCAATTCGGTTTGCTAAATTAACCAATTCGGTTTGCTGGATTAACATATTATCAGATAGACATCTTACTCTCTTAATTCTCAAATCTTATTTACTTCATCAAACATATATTCCTATTCATTCAACTAGATCATAATACTTTACCATATATAGCGCATATGCTATAAATGTCTATTATCCCTTTTCGACAACAAGAGTCGGGAATTACTGCTACAACTTATACAAAAGTTGGAACTTGCAGAGGTTATCTCAATATTCATACAAAAGTGAGGATTACATTCATATAGATATATATACATATACCTATCCATTGTCTATGATACTACATTACTAAAATATCATCTTACTTCAAAAGGTCCTACCTCTCATACTTAATCTTTTTTTCGTCCTCTTCCTTCACATGTCTTCTTCTTAGAATAATTCTTGGCCCGATGACCTACCTCTCCACACGAGAAACACCCTCCTTTCTTAGGTTTGGAACAATTGGGAGCGATATGCCCTGCTTGTCCGTAATTATAGCACACATTTTTACCCTTCATATATTTCCCAAAATGTTTCTTTCCGTAGTTAATACATGCCTTCTTCTTTGGCTGTGAATTCCCTTGCTGGTTCCCTGAGTTATTGCCACTGTCGTTGTTCCTTTTCCTTTTATTACTTTTCTCCTTTTTCTTCTTACTGCATTCCACCCCCATTTTATCAATCTGTGCTTTTAGCTCATTACGTTCTTCTGTCAATTCACGCAATACCCTTTCCATCTTCCACATTTCCTCTAGGTAAAACACCTTATTCCTTAGTTCTTGAACTTTAACTGATGCTTGCCCATCTACGACTACTACTCTGCCTTTTTCTCCATCTTCTGCCTCTATTTCTGGCTCTACCTTAGCCTCTTTGGAATCTTCAGTTCCATTTCGGGGTACTCGTCATGATTGCTTCCTAGATTTATCACAGGTTCGTCTTTTAAGACTTCCTCAACTGACTCATTCTGAGCTGCCACCTCGGCTAATGGCATTGGTGCAGCTGCTAACATCTCAGTAACCACATGGGTTTCTCTAGTCTCGTCATTTCCTGACATCCTACAATCAGTTTTAAACAACTTAATTAGTACATTACTAATAAACACCATTCGTAATTACTAAATATCAACATCTTACTATTGATGAATTTTCTCAATCCATCACTTAGAACTCTAAATGAGTTTTTCTATCTTTCTTACGGTTATATTCCTAAGGCTTTTTCCCCCACCTAAGGTTTATAACCTATCAGCTCTTATACCAACCTGTGACGCCCCCAAATTCGGATCCCTTGAACCTTAGATTTGGTGCTCATGGTACATCATATAGATCTCATCTATCTACCCATTCTTTATAAATTACATCATTCATTACATTAACTTAATACAAAAGACATAATCATCCCAGGTCTTACTAACCTTAACATTACATACCTAATAATACAAAAGGTTTAAATCCAAAATATAACATAATATTCATTATATAAGTGACATTATTCGGTCACCTTCGCTTTGCCTTTATCCTTCTTAGACCCTTCGGCTACCTCGACTTTAGCTAAAAAGTTTTATTTTAAGCAAGGGTGAGCAACTAATTTGCTCAGCAAGTTAAAGCATACAATAAATGATATATCATGAATAGAAGAGTTTAACTTTTTGAAACTTCAACAATGTTTCAAAGATTTTGAAGTAGCTGAATAATAAATCATTTCAAGTAACAAGAATTGTTTTTGAATTTCATGCTGAATAATACATCAAGAATGAAAGAGTTAAAATTCTTTCGAAGATTCAATAATATTTAATTGATTATGAAATATTAGCAATACTGCAATAATATTCAATAAAAAGGGATATTCCCAGATTTCTTGCTTAGTGATCACAATGGATCTTGAACTGTTAGAGGAATCATCAGTAATTAATAATACTGAATACCTCAAGAGTATAAGTTAATCGTATAGACTAAATATACTTTTTTGCAAGTACGTGAAGGGATCAGCTTCATTGTACCCGAGATTATGTATAATACTCAAACATAGCGCAGGTTGGGTTTTCGACAATAAAATTTTTCCTGATTTATTTTTTAGGGTTGTTCATCTCAGTCTTACATCATGAGTCCATACCACAACAATATGATTTGGATTGCTTTCAAGGAAATACTAAGATTTCAACACATCTAGCCGAAATCAATGGCATAGATCTTTTAATAACAAATCAGTTTATAATTAATAGAATGTTTCACGATTTAACAATTTATTATTAGTTCAGCTGATACAACTAGCTGAGACATGGCTCATAAACAATTATTTGATCCAGCTGATACAACTAGCTAAGACATGGCTCAAAAACAGTTTATGAATAAAGAACTATAATTATTTCACAGTTCAAATAATAGAACAGGAAATCAATTGCACAAAGTGTGAATATCAATAATCATTATAGATGTGGAATACTTGTGGCGCCCCCAAATTCGGGTACTTGAAACCCGTACTTGGTACATCACGATACCATTTCTTTGAGCTGTTTAATATTAATATTTATATCAGAGTTGTCTATTCCCCAGGTATGACAACCTTTAATTACATTCTTTACATGTTACATAATATATATGATCACAATACAAAAGACTAATTATTACAGATAACACCATACAACTTATTCCTTCAGCTTTCCCTTTCCTTTGTCCTTGCCAGAGCCTTCTGGTCGATCACACTTAGCTGAAAACATTTAAGTCAAAGCAAGAATGAGCATTCAATTGCTCAGCAAGTAATAACAATTATAATAATGCGATGAAGAAGTAAATGTTTTCTTTGAGGACTACTTCTACCACGAATCAATAGTGGTGAAGTCATTTTAAACAATTCCTAACAACATATCAAATCATTTTAAGATTTTTGAAACGACGGAGTGACTTTTGAATACTGAGTGGTCAAAAGACCATGAACTGTCATTTTTTATCTTCGAAAAGGTTTAAACAGAAATTTATCTGTAAACCGTCTGGTCTTACGGACACGGAGGATGATCAGTCCCGTTGTGCCCTATATTGATCAACACTATATAATACATCTCCGCCATTGGCGCATAAAAATTAAATGTGACAACCCGGATTTTTGAGAATAATTATAATAAGAATTTAATATAGAATAATTCTTATTATGAGCCGCGTTTGAATATATATGTGTTATATATATTTATGTGATTAAATAGATGAGCTTAATATGTATATATATAAATGTGAAATATATACATAGATTCGAAATGAATGAGTTAATAGTTAATTATTGCAACGATCGCGAGTCATGGGTAGCTTGATAATTCGAGCTTATGAATATTATTGAATAAAATAGACTTTTATTGATAATATTATGTGGTAAGTGTTTAAAGGTTATATTATAACCTAGATTGTGTGTAGACGATGATTAGTAAGTATCAAAGTTTTCGTATTAGCTAATTTGACGGATTCGAGAAATATCGCTAGAGTACTATTTATTGGATTAAATAAATAGTTAAAGGATAATATTATTGGACGAGTTATTTATTGTAAAGACGCTAACCCAAAATATGGGTGAGATATATGTCCGTTGATGTATACGATTATGGGGAGTTAATCGGAAAAGAGTAGCGATCGCGAATCGTGAATACCCTTGTAATTTGGGTTTATTAATAGTATTAACGGATTAAATATTATTTTTATGCGACGTGTTTTAAGGTTATTTTATAACCTAGGTGAGGTCAATGTATGAATTTTTATACGTTGTTGAACCGTATGAGCGAATAATTGATTTTGTGAAAGATCGCCAAATCACTATTCACGGGGCACGTTTCTCGAGGCACTATTCACGCCCGAATATTTTTACGTCTTTTTCGGTTTCTATAAATTTCATTAAGACGTGTATGCGAAGGAATAATTTTTCCAAGCGTCAGAAAATTTATTCGAACAGATACGTGATTTTATCCGTATCCGAATTGTATAATAAGACTGTTCCGAATAAATGGAAAAACCCCGTAACAATTATTTTTATGTATCCCAATATTTATGGTAATGCCTATTATAATTTTGGGTAAAGTTATTTACCAGTTTTGGTACAAAAGTGGGAGTTTTCGGATATATTTTTAGTGCTTTCGGGTATTTATTTTGGCTTGTTACTCCAAGTGGGAACCACCCAACCACATTAGACCAATCAAATGAGAGCAAAGAGGGAGAGATTGCTGGCAAGCATTTGAATTTGTTAGCCAACCTTGAGCACCTAACCCACTCTTCCAAAAATCACTCCTCCACTTCTCCCAAATCATTCATTCTTTCTTGCATTCCTTCTCTCCCATACCATCAGATCAATTAGAGAGAGAGAGAGGGAAAATCTGCAGCCAAGAGGAGGAAGAAAAGAGAAGGAGAAGTTCGCCGGAAAAGTCGCCGGAAAAGAAGAAGAGTCGCCGAAAAACGAAAGGAGGAAGAAGAAGGCACGGGTGGAGGAAATCCAAGCAAGGAGAACCCCAAAACAAAGCCTAACCGAGTTTCTTAGCACATAGAAAGAGATTTACAGAGGTAAACATCTCATTCAAACCCATTTCATTTAAGTTTGTTAAGATTTTTGGGTTTTGAAGGTTTTTGAGCTCTTAAGCTTGTGGGTTGGATTTGTGATGCGATTCTTGTTGCTTTTGTTTGTGTTGGATGTTTGTAAATGTTGTTAAGAGGATATGTAAGCTATTAATAACATCAAAGTGGAACAAAAACGCAATAAATCCGTACCTATGCTTAAGGAGGATGAAGAACATGAAGAACAATGAACTTTGGACATGAACTTGGACATTTAGACGATTTAGAGGACTTTGTAGCTATGATTTCGTGTTTGTTGTGTTTATTTGTTGTTGTCATATTGTAGTTCCATGGGTTATGAGTTTAACCCAGTTGGAATGGAGTAAAAAGGGATTAAAACAAAGATTTGGTGATGATTTTTGTGAAGAACACCAAGAACACGAAGAACACGAAAATATAGCATGAGTTGATACTTTGGCCTAAGATTTGGCCATGTTAATGTTAATGGATAGCTCTGAATTTTTGATATGTTTGTAGCCCTATGTCTTAGGAGTCCATAGAGTCCGGAACGGACCAATTTGAACGTGTATTGAGGGAGTTATGGTGATTGGAAGCAAGATAGGTCTAGAACACACCAAAACAGAGCATTCCGGGAAGCAAAACGCGTTGGGGACTCAGGCCTAGCGCCAACGGCGCTTGGCTGGGCGCTGTAGGCGCTGGCCACGGGGCCAGCTACTGCATAGGAGCGCTGTAGGCGCTGGCCATAGGCCATTGTGAGCGCCAACGGCGCTGGTAAGGAAACTGTGCAAAACTGCTCCGACGTCCTTTAGTAAAATGGGCATAACTTTCTCATACGAACTCGGATTGAGATGATTCAAGATGATTCGGAAAGAGAACGAGTAGACCTACAACTTTCGTTCTTTAAGTTTTTCCATTTGAGGTCGGGATCAATTCCCAAATTGACCATTTGTGTGACTGATGTGTTTTTGGAGGCAATCGGAGAGTGTCGGGCATGCGCGTAAGCACGCGTAATGCTCCCAACAATGTTAAATGATATTCAAAGTTTTATAACATGAATGTTATGATTTATAATGATACTTAACATTAACCATTGGGTATTAGACAATTCGAATGGGTGTGCTAAGCGTACGCAATCGCGTGTGACTTGGGCGTTCGAATAGACAAGTGTGGCGTACGGACGTGCAAACGTCGTAACGCCGTAATAAGTGTGTATAACCTTGTTTAATAATTTGTTTCTAATAATAATTAAACATGATAGTGTGTTATAAACCAATGCATGAGCATGCTAAGCACATACAAAGGAGGCGAATTAGGTGTGTGACGTGTAAACGTCGAAACGCCGTGTAAAGTGTTAATGAACTTGAATAATGTTTCGATTCAAATGAAACGGACATTATAAGATATGGGATGGGGTTAATGTAACCAATAATTATTGATGATAATGAGGGTCGTAACGTTTTCAAACGACACGACGCCGAGTAACGTTTTAGAGTTAATCGCGTTATTAATTTATAATGCGCGAATATTATGAGATAAGAGTTGTTATATTATAAACCATTATATGAAGCCTTTTTAGTGGCTAATTGGTATTTTATTGTTAAATAAATTATGTAGGATATTTGAAGGACGAGCCATCATAATTTGGCAAGGAACGCTTAAAGGCAAGTTCTTTCAGTAACTTGTTAACTTGTTTAAATGTATTGATGTACATGACTTGATTACTAAATCTTTCACTAGTATGTGGATTATATGAGAGCATGATTAAAGTGTGCATAATGTGCAATTATGTGACTATATTGTTCTATGTGGAACTTGAATTATTACAAATATACAATGTGAGATGCATGAAGTATGCTATGAGATACATGATGCATATATATGGATGAATTGCATAAGATTTATAATGCATGAGTAAGATGCATAGTATGAGAATCATGATGCATGGATAAAATGCAAATGTATGTGTTACGTGAAGCATGAAATGTGAAAACTGTCAGTTCTTGCTGAGCCGTCGTGCTCATTCTTGCAAAAATAAAACTTTTGCAGATTTACGATGCAATGCAATTATCTTGATATCGTGATGATAAGGATTAGAGGCGCATGGAAACAGGAAGGTTGCTAAATGTCCCTTTACTGTAATTATTTAGTTATGATGACGGTATATGATGTACGTGAATTTGACTATGTAAACCCTGAGTTAGAAATGAAGGTTATCCATTATAGTATTTATGATGTGATTATGTTAGTTACTTGTTATAGTAAACTACAAGGATGTCGATGTTGTATAAAGGACATTTTTATAACGAAATTATTGGTTATTGAATAACCTTGCGAATATTCAGGGATTGGATAAAGTCAGAATCTGAACCTTGCGTTCACACATGAGATATTGTAAAGGATCATGGTATTTATTCAACCTTGGTCATAAGTGTTTTATTTAAGGTCTTCGTGCCTGGGATTAGATGAGGATATGTTGTTATATTATTGTAATTACATATTTTTAGTAAGCCTATGTTGTATGGGTAGTACCGTGACGCACCGGACCCGGGTTCAAGGTAAGACCCGAGTTTCGGGGGGCGTTACATTAAATCACCGCTATTAGCGCATAAAATTTCCCATTTAGGGTTGTTTATACTCAGCCTGGAGTCCTAACCAAAACAATTTTGTTGGACGACTTTATCATAACCAATAATATTCGACAAACACTTTTCAAACCATGTCTTGCTGGGACAAATAGCTTAGACAATCTTTAAACTAAGTATACATACCAAAATTTAATAGTATGTATCAGAACTTGTTAACGAATTTCGAATTCAAGGGTAATTGATAATGTACAATAGTTCATACAAGTGGGGACACTTGCATAACCAAACTTAGAATACAAATTTTTAATATGAGTCATAACAATTCAGTAATGAGATACTTTTAACAATGAACGAATCGAAGTAATTTTGAATTTATAATAATTATAACAATTTGTACAAGTGAGGACACTTGCACAAAGAACAGAACAATTTTGATTATAAATGCATCACATGAGACAATATCGAGATATTTAAAATTAATAGATAGTTTGACTAAAGTTTAAGAATACTTGCATAACATATAGATCCATTGCATAAAGTAAATGCAAGGATTACGATAATTGCATAAATGAATAACAAAGATCATTATGGATATGAATAATTAACAATAATTATTCACGAGCATGCTTTGAAATTGATAACTCATGTTGAGTTAGGAACTAGCAATAAATGTAAGGAGTTTAGGGTTAGGAAGTTGCAATAATGTAAGATTCATAGCAATAATCAGGAATTTACACAACATATATCTGTTTACACGAAATAAAAGTAGTGTATAAGGTTTAAATACTTGCACAGTAAAGAAAGAGTTCAGATACTTGCACAATAAAATATTGAGTTAAGGAACTTGCTTACACAGATCCAATTCATAAAATAAATGAAAAGGATGGGATACTTGCATACATACACCTATTGCATAAAATAAATGTGTAGGTTCGGATACTTGCCTTGGTCGTTGACTACTGCTACGCAATTTAAGTTAACTTCTTTCGTAAGACCTACTAGTCAAAGATTGATCTTTCAATCAGTAAATCATATTATATCTTATAATATCATTTCTTTATAAGTAAATTATCTAATATTTAACCACATAATCAAATATTAGATAACACATTAACACCATACGCATTCATAATTCTAAAACTAGCACATATCGAGTCTTTAACAGTGTTCAATATAGCATACTGAGTGGTTTTTCACAAACAACCAACAACTAGTTTCCGTCTCGTCTACACTGTTTTCACAGTGAGTTAGATCGGTTGCTAGTTCGTATATACTTCCGCTCCCTGAAAGAATTGTTTAGCCCAGATATTATACATCGACTATTAAAGAGTACGACTGTACCACTACTTTATCATATATCTTATGAATTAACACTAAGTCTTTCATTATATAAGTCTTTCTTTATGATCCCGTAAGTAAAGTACCCAATCCAGCAAACTGGATTCCAAATCCAGCAAACTAGATGGCAATCCAGCAAACTGGATTCTAATCTAGCAAACTGGATTCCAACCTGGATTACAATCCAGCACACTGGATTCAACTATTCAATTCAGTCAACTATTTTTCCCAATCCAGCAACCTGAATTCGTCTAACTTATAATACAACAAATTAGATTCACTATTTCAGCAACTGAATACACCTATTCAGCAAGCTGGATTCAAACAGTTTTTTCCTTTATTAAATAATTCATTTAATTATTCTAAAATGTCATAAACATTATACTTTCTCACCAATGACCAAAACCCTTATAAAAAATCTGTATATACCCTATATAGGGTTTTCAAGCCATAAAAACCTATTTTCCAAATTTTCAACTTCACATAGTTAATTAAATTCATTTATCCATAACTTCATCATTTACATAAAAAATAGCAAAACAACTTCAAAATCATTTCTTTTCTGAAAATATACTATATATAGTCCCCTTATGAAAGTATATTTTTTTCAGAAATTTTAAAATCCATTTACTATATTTAAATAGTCCAAATTAGCCAGATCTTGCTATATTTTTCATAAATCGAAACTTTATTAGAACATTCTGAACTTTACAGGGTATGTTCCTGCTATATACATATACTCCTAATAATTATTTCATAATTGTTAGAGTTAACCACAAAGAGTTATTCGGGTATACTCTTGATAGTGGTCCCTCACGATAAAATCCATAACTCTCATTCTACATGGTCAAGAATCTTCAAATTTTTACAGGACTCACATAACTTCGCATATTATCACACCAAATTTTTCTAGAATTTTTAGAGTACAAAATATGGATAAAAATGCCCCTGTACTGGACTGGTTAGCAGGCTCTATAGCCCTTTTTGCTCACTGTTCGGACTATTTGTACCAAAACAGTTCCTACGACTTTTGTACTAATTATTTTTGAGTTCTACCACTTGGTTTTAGTATAACTTATATATCTAGCACCCACTTTGATGGATCACAAAAAGAGTTTATAGATTTCAAGTTATGAACTTACAAAGTGCTAAAAAGTTAGGGTTTTCTAATTATTTTCAAAACATAGTTTTGTTTCTTTTCCTTTCTTAACCATCCAAGCATATCAATACACAAGTTGAGCACAACCAAGCATAAAATATCATCTAACATATATATTAAGGGTTTTATACCCTAAGATCATAACTTCATACAATCAAAAATCAAATCAAAACAAAAATAAATAGTTAGGGTTTTTAGAAGTTTTATACCTTCTTCTTTGTGCTATTCTTCTTCTTCCAAGGTGGTTAATGAGCTTAGTAGCATGAGCTCTTTCCCTCCTCTTCTTGTTCTCAAACCCACGGCTCTCTCTCTCTCTCCCTTTTCTAATTTGATTTTATTATTGCTCTCTATTTTCTCTCTCCAAGTTAGGAAAAGTGAAGATAGAAAAATGACTAACTTTTGCTTTACAAAACTAATTACTTACAAAGCTATAGATATATAAGTTATATTTATATATTATATCATAATTAGCAAGTACACTTCTTACACATTATTTGACAAGTTAGTGTTGTAGTATGATTACTACTTGTACTAGCTTATTCATCCATACAAGCAAGCTATTAGAAAATCAACACCTCGCCCCTTTTTGGACTCCATGTGGTCGGCTGCCCCCTTCTCAATTTGTTCCACTTTTTGGTCTTCTTTTATTGCTTTATTAAATTAATTAAATGGTTAGAAGTATTCTCCAATTGGGCTAACAATTGGACTTTAATTAAACTCCTTTTGGGCTCACTTTTAATAAGTTTGGGCCACTAGTTTTCTAATATTTTTAATCCATGCTTGGCTACTAATTTAATTTAATGTTGGGCCAATTTAATAAGTCCACACATTAATAATCCAAGTCCATGATTAATTAAATGAGTGGACTTAGTTAGTAAACTAATTAGGCTAGTCCATTAGTATTCCTTACTAATTGGACTATTAAAATTAATCATTCATATATATCACATAATTTTCATTAATTAATACACATATTAATTAATATACAAAATTTATTCACTTACTATATTCACTTTAATTAAATAATTAATTAACTAACTATCTTACCAATTGTTTAATATTAATATTCTTAGGTTAGTCCACTAATTTAAATAACTATTAGCGGGCCCTATTTTAACTAATAATTAATCACATATATTTTCTACATAAGTCATAACATATTTATCATCATTGATAAATAATTATTATACTCATTGAACCACATATTGTACATACATACATTCAAATATAATCAATACTAATATTTAGTATTCAAATTTCCTTAAGAAAATAAATTCTTATTATCCATAATACACATACATTTATTTTAAATATAATTATATCAATAATTATATTTAAAATTAAAATCCCTAACCATAGATCAAATTAGGATTTTGATCCGTACTGTCACTTTACCACATTTACCATACTTGGTCAATTTAAAATAAATTGACTAATCTTACAAATTTATATCATAAAGAAATAATCATAGTAATAATAATAATATTAATAATCATTCCTTAAAATATACATTTATTATTTAAATAATATAGTAATCATATTTTTATAAATAATCATATATCTTTAATATAAAAATTAACTTATTAACCGAATATAATTTATAATTATCAACTATTTCTTTAATAAGAAATTTACTTGAAACCATATATGAAATATATATATATATATATATATATATATATATATATACACACACACACACACACATATTACATATCACATTCCTTTCCTTGCACACGATCCCATACTTGCTTTAATATATAATAAAAAAAATTTTATTATATAAAAAAAATTTATACGTAAAATTTCTTATTTTAATATATCAAAATCCTTGGGTTATTATATTCACCCTCCCTTATAAGGATTCCGTCCCCGGAATCACTATTCAACACTTATACCCATGAGGGTAAATATCATACACATTCATATCACAAATAGATCACGATCTGATTGAATCAAATCGATCATTAACTATTCAGCATAAAGCTTGTCTATCTGATTATACGGAATTTGATTTCTAATAGAACTCAAATTTCTCCTTCAAAATACGTTAATAAAACGATTTATTATTAAATTATGTATTATTTATTTATTAATCTAGGTCCTTTCCTATAGTTCCGATGTTTTCAAATGTAAACGTACCCCACGGTATATATAAGAATAAATTATTATTCGAATAATACATGGAACTCCATCCCCGGCTGCTACCGTATCTTGAACCGTCATGTTGAAGGTCCTTGCGGTTAGTTTGTTGGTCAGAGTTGCATAAGTAATCGCCAGCTTTCCGTCACTATTCTCTGTGTTTGCGTTTCCCCCATCGGCCCTTCTTATGAGATTTCGTATTACGAGTCCGGAACTGCTGCGCGTCTTGATCCATTGTTTACAGTCTGCTTGCACCATGTCGTTTAGTGTTTCTTTGCGTTTGAGACTTAGTATGATAACGTGCCCACATGATTTTTCTTTCAAAAATCCTTTCATTAACGAGTTATTTTAACCCATTTTCTATTTACTAATAGTCTTCATTATCTATCCTTTACACATACCAATACATACTTCTCACAAATCATTCATAACAAATAATTTTATTATCTGGTTATACAAAACCTTAAATTATTATCTGATTCTTCATATTCCTTTATATTGTACCGTATTATAACATTCTGAAAACAAAATTCAAAACTTAGACCAATTCAGCTTGCCAGATTACCTAATCTAGCTTGCTGGATTGTCTATTTCAGCTTGCTGGATTCATGAATTCAGCTTGCTGAATTACCCAATTCAGCTTGCTGAATTCCCAAATGCAGCTTGCCGAATTACGAGTTTACTAATTTAAACAACATATTATCTTAATCAAACATATAACCATACCACTCCATTCATATTCATAATCTTTTAAACAGCACAACATACTTTTCATTACACAACACCTGCTGTTACAACCACTTACTATCCCTTAGTGACAATAAAAGTCGGGAGTAGTACATTACACACACATCATATCATACATAATCTTAAAGCACTTATCCTATTTATTCCCTACACCGTTCTTAGATCCTGGGCAAACCTTTGCCTGGTGACCTACTATTCCACATACAAAACATACACATTGCTTCGTTTCGGGACAATGAGAAGAGACATGTCCTTCACGTCCACAATTATAACACACATTCTGTCCTTTTATGCATACACCTTTATGTTTCCCGTTGCAATTTGAACACCTTAATACTTTCTTAAAGTTTCCTTGGTCAGAATTTCCGATGTCATAGTCATTCATCTTTCTTTTTCCTTTCTTGCTTGGAGTTGCAGACAATTTGCTGCATTTAACTCCCATTACATCAATTTAGCTTTTCAGCTTATCTTGTTCTTCCATTATTTCCATTAACGCTTTTCGCATTTAACTATTTAACACCCTTTTCATTTTCAATAACTTTTCCAGACATAACACCCTATCCCTTAGATTCTGCACTTCTGTTGATGCTTGGTCAGCTCCAACTTCAGTGTCTGAATCACTATCTGTCAGCACCACCGTTTCTAGTTCTTGTTCTATGTTTTCCAAGATGATTACCTCATCTAGGTTGCTTTCAAGGTGAGCCTTTATTTCAGCTATTGGCTTAGATATTAGCTCAGGCAGAGTGATTTGCTCCTTATTCACGACATGAGAGTCTCCTAATCCTTTTTTACCTGACATCTATACACAAATTATTTTGATTAGTACATAATATATACACATAACAAACAATAGTTTATATAAGTTAGTTTTTATTTCGTTTTACGATGAATTCCCTTAATTCATCTCCTTTAAACTCTATTTGAGTTATTTATTTTTCAATGCTTCTATCTAGCTTAAGGTTATAGCCTAAGGTAATCCCCCACCTAAGGTTTCTAACCTATAGCTCTGATACCATTGTTTTGGCGCCCCCAAATCTGGGTACTTGAAACCCGTACTTGGTGCATCATGATACCATTTCTTTGAGCTGTTTAATATATTACAAACTTAATATTTATATCATAGTTGTCTATTCCCAGGTATGGAAACCTTTAATTACATTCTTTACATGTTACATAATATATATGATCACAATACAAAAGACTAATTATTACAGATAACACCATACAACTTATTCCTTCAGATTTCCCTTTCCCTTATCCTTATCAGAGCCTTCTGGTCGATCACACTTAGTTGAAAACATTTAAGTCAAAGCAAGAATGAGCATTCAATTGCTCATCAAGTAATAACAATTATAATAATGCGCTGAAAAAGTAAATATTTTCTTTGAGGACTACTTCTACCACGAATCAATAGTGGTGAAGTCATTTGAAACCATTCCTAATAACATATCAAATCATTTTAAGATTTTTGAAACGACGGAGTGACTTTTGAATACTGAGTGGTCAAAAGTCTATAAACTGTCATTTTTTATTTTCGAACAGGTTTAAACAGAAATTTATTTGAAAATCGTCTGGTCTTACGAACACGGAGGATGATCAGTCCCGTTGTGCCCAGTATTGATCAATACTATATAATACATCTCCGCCATTGGCGCATAAAAATTAAATCACCGCTATTAGCGCATAAAATTTCCCATTTAGGGTTGTTCATACTCAGCCTGGAGTCCTAACTAAAATAATTTTGTTGGACGACTTTATCATAACCAATAATATTCGACAAACACTTTTCAACCCATATCTAGCTGGGACAAATAGCTTAGACAATCTTTAAACTAGGTATACATACCAAAATTTAATAGTATGTATCAGAACTTGCCAATTAATTTCGAATTCAAGGGTAATTGATAAAGTACAATAGTTCATACAAGTGGGGACACTTGCACAACCAAACTTAGAATACAAATTTTCAATATAAGTCATAGCAATTCAGTAATGAGATACTTTTAACAATGAACGAATCGAAGTAATTTCGAATTTATAATAATTATAACAATTTGTACAAGTGAGGACACTTGCACAAAGAACAGAACAATTTTGATTATAAATGTATCACATGAGACAATATCGAGATATTTGAAATCAGTAGATAGCTTGAATAAAGTTTAAGAATACTTGCATAACATATGGATCCATTGCATAAAGTAAATGCAAGGATTACGATAATTGCATAAATGAATAACAAAGATCATTATGGATATGAATAATTAACAATAATTATTCACGAGCATGCTTTGAAATTGATAACTCATGTTGAGTTAGGAACTAGCAATAACTGTAAGGAGTTTAGGGTTAGGAAGTCCAATAATGTAAGATTCATAGCAATAATCAGGAATTTACACAACATATACCTGTTTGCACGAAATAAAAGTAGTGCATAAGGTTTAGATACTTGCACAGTAAAGAAAGAGTTCATATACTTGCACAATAAAAGATTGAGTTAAGGAACTTGCTTACACAGATCCAATTCATAAAGTAAATGAAAAGGATGGGATACTTGCATACATACACCTATTGTATAAAATAAATGCGTAGGTTCGGATACTTGCCTTGGTCGTTGACTACTGCTACGCAATTTAAGTTAACTTCTTTCGTAAGACCTACTAGTCAAAGATTGATCTTTCAATCAGTAAATCATATTATATCTTATAATATCATTTCTTTATAAGTAAAATTATCTAATTATTTAACCACATAATCAAATATTAGATAACACATTAACACCATACATACGCATTCATAATTCTAAAACTAGCACATATCGAGTCTTTAACAGTGTTCAATATAGTATGCTGAGTGGTTTCCCACAAACAACTAACAACTAGTTTCCGTCTCGTCTACACTGTTTTCACAGTGAGTTAAATCGGTTGCAAGTTCGTATATATCTCCACTCCCTGAATGAATTGTTTAGCCCAGATACTGTACATCGACTATTAAAGAGTACGACTGTACCACTACTTTATCATATATCTTATGAATTAACACTAAGTATTTCATTATATAAGTCTTTCTTTATGATCCCGTAAGTTAAGTACCCAATCCAGTAAACTGGATTCTAAATCCAGCAAACTAGATGGTAATCCAGTAAACTGGATTCCAATCTAGCAAACTGGATTCCAACCTGGATTACAATCCAGCACACTGGATTCAACTATTCAATTCAACCAACTATTTTCTCCAATCCAGTAACCTGGATTCGAATTAATTTATAATACAGCAAACTAGATTCACTATTTCAGCAACTGAATATACCTAGTCAGCAAGCTGGATTCAAACAGTTTTTTCCTTTATTAAATAATTCATTTAATTATTCTAAAATGTCATAAACATTATACTTTCTCACCAATGACCAAAACCCTTATAAAAAATCTGTATATACCCTATATAGGGTTTTCAAGCCATAAAAACCCATTTTCCAAATTTTCAACATCACATAGTTAATTAAATTCATTTATCCATAACTTCATCATTTACATAAAAAATATCAAAACAACTTCAAAATCATTTCTTTTCTGAAAATAGACTATATATAGTCCCCTTATGAAAGTATATTTTTTTCAGAAATTTAAAATCCATTTACTATATTTAAATAGTCCAAATTAGCCAGATCTTACTATATTTTTCATAAATCGAAACTTTATTAGAACATTCTGAACTTTACAGGGTATGTTCCTGCTATATACATATACTCCTAATAATTATTTAATAATTGTTAGAGTTAACCACAAAGAGTTATTCGGGTATACTCTTGACAGTGGTCCCTCACGATAAAATCCATAACTCTCATTCTACATGGTCAAGAATCTTCAAATTTTTACAGGACTCACATAACTTCGCATATTATCACACCAAATTTTTCTAGAATTTTTAGAGTACAAAATATGGATAAAAATGCCCCTGTACTGGACTGGTCAGCAGGCTCTATAGTCCTTTTTGCTCACTATTCGGACTATTTGTACCAAAACAGTTCCTACGACTTTTGTACTAATTATTTTTGAGTTCTACCACTTAGTTTTAGTATAACTTATATATCTAGCACCCCCTTTGACGGATCACAAAAAGAGTTTATAGATTTGAAGTTATGAACTTACAAAGTGCTAAAAAGTTAGGGTTTTCTAATTATTTTCAAAACATAGTTTTGTTTCTTTTCTTTTTCTTAACCATCCAAGCATATCAATACACAAGTTGAGCACAACCAAGCATAAAATATCATCTAACATATAGATTAAGGGTTTTATACCCTAAGATCATAACTTCATACAATCAAAAATCAAATCAAAACAAAAATAAATAGTTAGGGTTTTTAGAAGTTTTATACCTTCTTCTTTGTGCTATTCTTCTTCTTCCAAGGTGGTTAATGAGCTTAGTAGCATGAGCTCTTTCCTTCCTCTTCTTGTTCTCAAACCCACGGCTCTCTCTCTCTCTCCCTCTCCCCTTTCTAATTTGATTTTATTATTGCTCTCTATTTTCTCTCTCCAAGTTAGGAAAAGTGAAGATAGAAAAATGACTAACTTTTGCTTTACAAAACTAATTACTTACAAAACTATAGATATATAATTTATATCTATATATTATATCATAATTAGCAAGTACACTTCTTACACATTATTTGACAAGTTGGTGATGTAGTATGATTACTACTTGTACTAGCTTATTCATCCATACAAGCAAGCTATTAGAAAATCAACACCTCACCCCTTTTTGGACTCCATGTGGTCGGCTGCCCCCTTCTCAATTTGTTCCACTTTTTGGTCTTCTTTTATTGCTTTATTAAATTAATTAAGTGGTTAGAAGTATTCTCCAATTGGGCTAACAATTGGACTTTAATTAAACTCCTTTTGGGCTCACTTTTAATAAGTTTGGGCCACTAGTTTTCTAATATTTTTAATCCATGTTTGGCTACTAATTTAATTTAATGTTGGGCCAATTTAATAAGTCCACACATTAATAATCCAAGTCCATGATTAATTAAATGAGTGGACTTAGTTAGTAAACTAATTAGGCTAGTCCATTAGTATTCCTTACTAATTGGACTATTAAAATTAATCATTCATATATATCACATAATTCTCATTAATTAATACACATATTAATTAATATACAAAATTTATTCACTTACTGTATTCACTTTAATTAAATAATTAATTAACTAACTATCTTACCAATTGTTTAATATTAATATTCTTAGGTTAGTCCACTAATTTAAATAACTATTAGTGGGCCCTATTTTAACTAATAATTAATCACATATATTTTCTACATAAGTCAGAACATATTTATCATCATTGATAAATAATTATCATACTCATTGAACCACATATTGTACATACATACATTCAAATATAATCAATACTAATATTTAGTATTCAAATTTCCTTAAGAAAATAAATTCTTATTATCCATAATACACATACATTTATTTTAAATATAATTATATCAATAATTATATTTAAAATTAAAATCCCTAACCATATATCAAATTAGGATTTTGATCCGTACTGTCACTTTACCACATTTACCATACTTAGTCAATTTAAAATAAATTGACTAATCTTACAAATTTATATCATAAAGAAATAATCATAGTAATAATAATAATATTAATAATCATTCCTTAAAATATTCATTTATTATTTAAATAATATAGTAATCATATTTTTATAAATACTCATATATCTTTAATATAAAAATTAACTTATTAACCGAATATAATTTATAATTATCAACTATTTCTTTAATAAGAAATTTACTTGAAACCATATATGAAATATATATATATATATATATATATATATATATACACACACACACACATATTACATATCACATTCCTTTCCTTGCACACGATCCCATACTTGCTTTAATATATAATAAAAATAATTTTATTATATAAAAAAAAATTATACGTAAAATTTCTTATTTTAATATATCAAAATCCTTGGGTTATTATATTCACCCTCCCTTATAAGGATTTCGTCCTCGGAATCACTATTCAACACTTATACCCATGTGGGTAAATATCATACACATTCATATCACAAATAGATCACGATCTGATTGAATCAAATCGATCATTAACTATTCAGCATAAAGCTTGTCTATCTGATTATACGGAATTTGATTTCTAATAGAACTCAAATTCCTCCTTCAAAATACGTTAATAAAACGATTTATTATTAAATTATGTATTATTTATTTATTAATCTAGGTCCTTTCCTATAGTTCCGATGTTTTCAAATGTAAACGTACCCCACGGTATATATAAGAATAAATTATTATTCGAATAATACATGGAACTCCATCCCCGGCTGCTACCGTATCTTGAACCGTCATGTTGAAGGTCCTTGCGGTTAGTTTGTTGGTCAGAGTTGCATAAGTAATCGCCTGCTTTCCGTCGCTATTCTCTATGTTTGCGTTTCCCCCATCGACCCTTCTTATGAGATTTCGTATTACGAGTCCGGAACTGCTGCGCGTCTTGATCCATTGTTTACAGTCTGCTTGCACCATGTCGTTTAGTGTTTCTTTGCGTTTGAGACTTAGTACAATAACGTGCCCACATGATTTTTCTTTCAAAAATCCTTTCATTAACGAGTTATTTTAACCCATTTTCTATTTACTAATAGTCTTCATTATCTATCCTTTACACATACCAATACATACTTCTCACAAATCATTTATAACAAACAATTTTATTATTTGGTTTTACAAAACCTTAAATTATTATATGATTCTTCATATTCCTTTATATCGTACCGTATTATAACACTCTGAAAACAAAATTCAAAACTTAGACCAATTCAGCTTGCCAGATTACCTAATCTAGCTTGCTGGATTGTCTATTTTAGCTTGCTGGATTCATGAATTCAGCTTGCTGAATTACCCAATTCAGCTTGCTGAATTCCCAAATGCAGCTTGCCGAATTACGAGTTTATTAATTTAAACAACATATTATCTTAATCAAACATATAACCATACCACTCAATTCATATTCATAATCTTTTAAACAGCACAACATACTTTTCATTACACAGCACCTGCTGTTACAACCACTTACTATCCTTAGTGACAACAAAAGTCGGGAGTAGTACATTACACACACATCATATCATACATAATCCTAAAGCACTTATCCTATTTATTCCCTACACCGTTCTTAGATCCTGGGCAAACCTTTGCCTGGTGACCTACTATTCCACATACAAAACATACACATTGCTTCGGTTCGGGACAATGAGAAGAGACATGCCCTTCACGGTCCACAATTATAACACACATTCTGTCCTTTTATGCATACACCTTCATGTTTCCCGTTGCAATTTGAATACCTTAATACTTTCTTAGAGTTTCCTTGGTCAGAATTTCCGATGTCACAGTCATTCATCTTTCTTTTTCCTTTCTTGCTTGGAGTTGCAGACAATTTGCTGCATTTTGCTCCCATTACATTAATTTAGCTTTTCAGCTTATCTTGTTCTTCCATTATTTCCATTAACGCTTTTCGCATTTAACTATTTAACACCCTTTTCATTTTCAATAACTTTTCCAGACATAACACCCTATCCCTTAGATTCTGCACTTCTGTTGATGCTTGGTCAGCTCCAACTTCAGTGTCTGAATCACTATCTGTCAGCACCACCGTTTCTAGTTCTTGTTCTATGTTTTCCAAGATGATTACCTCATCTAGGTTGCTTTCAAGGTGAGCCTTTATTTCAGCTATTGGCTTAGATATTAGCTCAGGCAGAGTGATTTGCTCCTTATTCACGACATGAGAGTCTCCTAATCCTTTTTTACCTGACATCTATACACAAATTATTTTGATTAGTACATAATATATACACATAACAAACAATAGTTTATATAAGTTAGTTTTTATTTCGTTTTACGATGAATTCCCTTAATTCATCTCCTTAAAACTCTATTTGAGTTATTTATTTTTCAATGCTTCTATCTAGCTTAAGGTTATAGCCTAAGGTAATCCCCCACCTAAGGTTTCTAACCTATAGCTCTGATACCATTGTTGTGGCGCCCCCAAATCTGGGTACTTGAAACCCGTACTTGGTGCATCACGATACCATTTCTTTGAGCTGTTTAATATATTACAAACTTAATATTTATATCAGAGTTGTCTATTCCCAGGTATGGAAACCTTTAATTACATTCTTTACATGTTACATAATATATATGATCACAATACAAAAGACTAATTATTACAGATAACACCATACAACTTATTCCTTCAGATTTCCCTTTCCCTTATCCTTATCAGAGCCTTCTGGTCGATCACACTTAGTTGAAAACATTTAAGTCAAAGCAAGAATGAGCATTCAATTGCTCATCAAGTAATAACAATTATAATAATGCGCTGAAAAAGTAAATATTTTCTTTGAGGACTACTTCTACCACGAATCAATAGTGGTGAAGTCATTTGAAACCATTCCTAATAACATATCAAATCATTTTAAGATTTTTGAAACGACGAAGTGACTTTTGAATACTGAGTGGTCAAAAGTCTATAAACTGTCATTTTTTATTTTCGAACAGGTTTAAACAGAAATTTATTTGAAAACCGTCTGGTCTTACGGACACGGAGGATGATCAGTCCCGTTGTACCCTGTATTGATCAATACTATATAATACATCTCCGCCATTGGCGCATAAAAATTAAATCACCGCTATTAGCGCATAAAATTTCCCATTTAGGGTTGTTCATACTCAGCCTGGAGTCCTAACTAAAATAATTTTGTTGGACGACTTTATCATAACCAATAATATTCGACAAACACTTTTCAAACCATATCTAGCTGGGACAAATAGCTTAGACAATCTTTAAACTAGGTATACATACCAAAATTTAATAGTATGTATCAGAACTTGTCAACTAATTTCAAATTCAAGGGTAATTGATAATGCACAATAGTTCATACAAGTGGGGACACTTGCACAACCAAACTTAGAATACAAATTTTCAATATAAGTCATAGCAATTTAGTAATGAGATACTTTTAACAATGAACGAATCGAAGTAATTTCGAATTTATAATAATTATAACAATTTGTACAAGTGAGGACACTTGCACAAAGAACAGAAAAATTTTGATTATAAATGTATCACATGAGACAATATCGAGATATTTGAAATCAGTAGATAGCTTGAATAAAGTTTAAGAATACTTGCATAACATATGGATCCATTGCATAAAGTAAATGCAAGGATTACGATAATTGCATAAATGAATAACAAAGATCATTATGGATATGAATAATTAACAATAATTATTCACGAGCATGCTTTGAAATTGATAACTCATGTTGAGTTAGGAACTAGTAATAAATGTAAGGAGTTTTGTAACACCCTAGTCCCACATCGAAAGATAAGGGAAAAGTTTGTCTGTATATAAGGAATTGAGTTACTATCAATAGTACCTTCAAGTCATGACATTTTGGGTGAGCCCGTGGTGGGCTAAGATGACCCAAGAAGATACTATTGGGCCATTAATTTAAGGCCTTGTTTGGATGGATTTGATTCAATTCGGATTTGGAATTTGACCCAAGATTTGTTCCGGACTCGGGATTTGACCCGGGTTGTTACATAAAAGATACTATTGGGCCAGTAATTTAAGGCCTTGTTTGGATGGATTTGATTCAATTCGGACTTGGGATTTGACCCAAGATTTGTTCCGGACTCGGGATTTGACCCGGGTTGTTACATATGGTATCAGAGACGACTCTCGAAAGCTCGGGTCGGGTCATCTGATCGGGTTGCCGGAGGTGGGGACACGAAGGCTGGTGGTATTATCCCACAATGGAGAGAAGAAGGTCCGGAGGTGGGGACACGAAGCCAGCCAGTATTATCCCACAATGGCTAGAGAGGCAAAGATCTGTGGACCGTGTGTGTGATCGGTTCTGACGGGGACGTCAGAAATTTAAGTGGGGGAGTTTGTAACACCCTAGTCCCACATCGAAAGATAAGGGAAAAGTTTGTCTGTATATAAGGAATTGAGTTACTATCAATAGTACCTTCAAGTCATGACATTTTGGGTGAGCCTGTGGTGGGCTAAGATGACCCAAGAAGATACTATTGGGCCAGTAATTTAAGGCCTTGTTTGGATGGATTTGATTCAATTCGGATTTGGAATTTGACCCAAGATTTGTTCCGGACTCGGGATTTGACCCGGGTTGTTACATAGAAGATACTATTGGGCCAGTAATTTAAGGCCTTGTTTGGATGGATTTGATTCAATTCGGACTTGGGATTTGACCCAAAATTTATTCTGGACTCGGGATTTGACCCGGGTTGTTACAAGTTTAGGGTTAGGAAGTCCAATAATGTAAGATTCATAGCAATAATCAGGAATTTACACAACATATACCTGTTTGCACGAAATAAAAGTAGTGCATATGGTTTAGATACTTGCACAGTAAAGAAAGAGTTCATATACTTGCACAATAAAAGATTGAGTTAAGGAACTTGCTTACACAGATCCAATTCATAAAGTAAATGAAAAGGATGGGATACTTGCATACATACACCTATTGTATAAAATAAATGCGTAAGTTCGGATAATATAGTATGCTGAGTGGTTTCCCACAAACAACTAACAACTAGTTTCCGTCTCGTCTACACTGTTTTCACAGTGAGTTAGATCGGTTGCTAGTTCGTATATATCTCCGCTCCCTGAATGAATTGTTTAGCCCAGATACTGTACATCGACTATTAAAGAGTACGACTGTACCACTACTTTATCATATATCTTATGAATTAACACTAAGTATTTCATTATATAAGTCTTTCTTTATGATCCCGTAAGTTAAGTACCCAATCCAGCAAACTGGATTCTAAATCCAGCAAACTAGATGGTAATCCAGTAAACTGGATTCCAATCTAGCAAACTGGATTCCAACCTGGATTACAATCCAGCACACTAGATTCAACTATTCAATTCAACCAACTATTTTCCCCAATCCAGTAACCTGGATTCGAATTAATTTATAATACAGCAAACTAGATTCACTATTTCAGCAACTGAATACACCTATTCAGCAAGCTGGATTCAAACAATTTTTCCCTTTATTAAATAATTCATTTAATCATTCTAAAATGTTATAAACATTATACTTTCTCACCAATGACCAAAACCCTTATCAAAAATCTATATATACCCTATATAGGGTTTTCAAGCCATAAAAACCCATTTTCCAAATTTTCAACTTCACATAGTTAATTAAATTCATTTATCCATAATTTCATCATTTACATGAAAAATAGCAAAACAACTTCAAAATCCTTTCTTTTCTGGAAATAGACTATATATATATCTCCTTATGAAAATATATTTTTTCCGGAAGTTGTAAAATCCATTTACTATATTTAAATTGTCCAAATTAGCCAAATCTTGCTACATTTTTCATAAATCGAAACTTTGTTAGACAATTCTAAAATTTACAGAGTATGTTCCTGCTATATACATATACTCCCAGTAATTATTTCATAATTGTTGGAGTTAACCACAAAGAGTTATTTGGGTATACTCTTGACAGTGGTCTCTCACGATAAAATCCAAAACTTTCATTCTACATGGTCAAATATCTTCAAATTTTTACAGGACTCACATAAATTCCTATATTATCACACAAAATTTTTTTAGAAATTTTAGAGTACAAAACATGGACAAAAATGCCTTTGTACTGGACTGGTCAGCAGGCTCTATAGCCCTTTTTGCTCACTACCCGGACTGTTTGTACCAAAACAGTTCCTACAACTTTTGTACTAATTATTTTTGAGTTCTACCACTTGAATTTAGTAGTTAGCTTATATATCTAGCACCTCCCTTTGACAGATCGCAAAAAGAGTTTATAGATTTGAAGTTATGAACTTACAAAGTGCTAAAAAGTTAGGATTTTCTAATTGTTTTCAAAACATAGTTTTGTTTCTTTTCTTTTCTTAATCATCCAAGCACATCAATACACAAGTTGAGCATAACTAAGCATAAAACATCATCTAATATATAGATTAAGGGTTTTATACCCTAAGATCATAACTTCATACCATCAAAAATCAAATCAAAACAAAAATAAATAGTTAAGATTTTTAGAAGTTTTATACCTTCTCCTTTGTGCTATTCTTCTTCTTTCAAGGTGGTTAATGAGCTTAGTAGCATGAGCTCTTTCCCTCCTCTTCTTGTTCTCAAACCCACGGCTCTCTCTCTCCTCTTTCTAATTTGATTTTATTATTGCTCTCTATTTTCTCTCTCCAAGTTAGGAAAAGTGAAGATAGAAAAATGACTAACTTTTGCTTTACAAAACTAATTACTTACAAAGCTATAGATATATAAGTTATATCTATATATTATATCATAATTAGCAAGTACATTTCTTACACATTATTTGACAAGTTGGTGATGTAGTATGATTACTACTTGTACTAGTTTATTCATCCATACAAGCAAGCTATTAGAAAATCAACACCTCACCCCTTTTTGGACTCCATGTGGCCGGCTGCCCCCTTCTCAATTTGTCCCACTTTTTGGTCTTCTTTTATTGCTTTATTAAATTAATTAAGTGGTTAGAAGTATTCCCCAATTGGGCTAACAATTGGACTTTAATTAAACTCCTTTTGGGCTCACTTTTAATAAGTTTGGGCCACTAATTTTCTAATATTTTTAATCCATGCTTGGCTACTAATTTAATTTAATGTTGGGCCAATTTAATAAGTCCACACATTAATAATCCAAGTCCATGATTAATTAAATGGGTGAGCTTAGTTAGTAAACTAATTAGGCTAGTCCATTAGTATTCCTTACTAATTAGACTATTAAAATTAATCATTCATATATATCACATAATTCTCATTAATTAATACACATATTAATTAATGTACAAAATTTATTCACTTACTATATTCACTTTAATTAAATAATTAATTAACTAACTATCTTACCAATTGTTTAATATTAATATTCTTAGGTTAGTCCACTAATTTAAATAACTATTAGTGGGCCCTATTTTAACTAACAACTAATCACATACATTTTTCACATAAGTCATAACATATTTATCATTATTGATAAATAATTATCATACTCATTGAACCACATATTGTACATACATACATTCAAATATAATTAATACTAATATTTAGTATTCAAATTTCCTTAAGAAAATAAATTCTTATTATCCATAATACACATACATTTATTTTAAATATAATTATATCAATAATTATATTTAAAATTAAAATCCCTAACCATAGATCAAATTAGGATTTTGATTCGTACTGTCACTTTATCACATTTACCATACTTAGTCAATTTAAAATAAATTGACTAATCTTACAAATTTATATCATAAAGAAATAATCATAGTAATAATAATAATATTAATAATCATTCCTTAAAATATACACTTATTATTTAAATAATATAGTAATCATATTTTTATAAATAATCATATATCTTTAATATAAAAATTAACTTATTAACCGAATATAATTTATAATTATCAACTATTTCTTTAATAAGAAATTTACTTAAAACCATATATGAAATATATATATATATATATATATATATATATATATATATATATACACACATATTACATATTCACATTCTTTTCCTTGCACATGATCCCATACTTGCTTTAATATATAATAAAAATAATTTTATTATATAAAAACAATTCATACGTAAAATTTCTTATTTTAATATATCATGTAGACACCCAAATTTTGCGTTCCCTATACTAACCGTGACAGGAGGGCAAAGTCGTCAATTGAACCGGCTTGCGGGAGCGAAGGAATGGGCACAAGTACGAACGTTCAACACCACCGCGATGATTGGCGACCAAAGCTGACGTAACAATAAGGCCGTCCGAAACGAGCATTCCCGAATGAGGTGGCACGTCTCCCGGAAATGCCCGGACTGCAAAATACAAGCCTGTCAGCGAAAACCGACGTTACGGCACGAAAGTCGTGGCGTGGCATGCAAATCGAGAAAGTCAAACCGTCCAACCGCGGATTGATCTGCGGCCAATAAGTGCGCCTTTTGAAAACACGGAACTCGAAACACGGAACTCGAAACACGAAACTCGAAACCAGGTGAGTGGAAGGCAGGCGGCCAGCCAGCCTATTTCAGCTCATTCCCTCTTCAGCATACAAGGAGTTCAGCAGATTGAAAGGGGAGAAAAATTCAGCAGCAGCAGCACGGAAATAGAAGGGAAAATAGCAAATTTTGCAACCAAATAGGAAGAAAAGAGAGAAAAAAGAGAGGATTTATACTCTTTTGATTTTGATTGTATCAAATATACTTCTCATCCTATTCAAATACACAAGTTTACATCCATTTGAGATCATTTGCAAGGTGAAAATTCCCTTTGTTATAGCAATTTATATCATATTATTTGGATTAAATTATATGTAATTTTCATGAATCTTGTTGAGCTATCATGGATTAGGGATTATTAGTGAGGATTCCATCGGAACAAAATTCTTCCTAATAACCCGAGGATATCCAATTGGTGAAATTGCTAGCTTATTTAGGGTGATGTATCGGGCGTAAATTATTTAGATTATCATTTTCGGATATCATGATGTATTAGACAAATCCGGGTTGGTTAGTTCTGTAGTATTCATTTTGTGGGCATGTAGCAATCTCGGGTGTGAGCCTAGGAACGCGACCCCGTGGTCCAAATCCGATGATGGACGTTTTGATGTATGTAATAGATTCAAGGTGCTCGTTTTTGTAACATGTAATCGTCGTGCCTTAAAACGACGCTAAGGCGAGAATCGAGTTTAAGGCCCCGTAGTAGTGAAATATGTGATTGTTGGCGTTCGGGGATATTTTGATGGCTTACATGCCCGTGAATAGCCCCTACGCGTTTTGATATTTAATTTGATTTGTAACACCAAACAAAAGATTTCAAAGCCAAAACAATAAAGGTTTTTTATAAAAATCAAGCAAACTAGGGGGTTAGCATCACGTAGCTAAAAAAATGGAAGTGTTAATGAATGTCGATTCCTATTAAACAAGAAGGTAAAAAATCGTTTTCAAACATCACCAAAAAATAGTTTTTTATGAATAAACTAAACGTTTTATTAAACCTTTGTGCATAGGGTTAAAGAGATCCTAGAAGTTGCCCGTCATCTACGAAAGCGACGTATAGATCTCGATTCCTATTTTGACGAAGGTTTAGAAAACTATTGTTTTTGCCAAAACGACACCTAATGAAAATCTCATAGTTTTGACAATTAAAATCAAACCTTTCTCACAAAGCTTTCTCGTATAAACCGAAAGACATTCTAAAGCACTCCCGAAACACGACTTTCCATAAAAACTCCAAATGATTCTTTCATACAAACTCACCACAATATTCACATAGGCACACACACACATGCACATATACACATTTCATGAATTAAAGGATAGGAAAGTATCAAGATTGCGGTAACCATGTTTCACGGAAGTCGGGGGGTGCCTAACACCTTCCCCTCGCTTAAGCAAGCCCCCGAACTCTATGAATCTCGATTCGCAGACCAATTAATTCGGAGTCACATATGAGCCATCGATTTATAAAAAAAAACGAAAACTCGGATGAGTTGGTACATCCATTTCAAATATACCAACTGGCGACTCTGGTTAATTGGCTCATCCTTTAAAAAAAACGATCTTTCAAAACCCCGTCGACATTAAGTGCCGATCTTTTCCAAAAAATCATTCAATCAAAAGGATAAAATTGGAAAAGACGAGAAACCGGCGTCGACAGCTGGCGACTCTGCTGGGGACATTAGAGGGCTTAAGTCGCGTTCAAATCTTGATGCTATCTTATCCTTTAAAAATTCATAAAATGTGTGTATGTGCGATATTTTGATTTTTTCTTTTTGTTGTGTGAATGTGTGTTTTGTCCAAATGAATGATTGAATGGAATTGCTTTACTTTTAAGTAATCATTTGCATACGGTGAGGACGATAAATGTGAATGTATGTTGAGAGAGTACCTCCTCCTGAGGCGAACCTGTCGGTTGCTTATTACTGGACTCGAAGGGGCTGCTCCCCGGAGATGGCTCAGGAAACGCACCACCCAAATCCGCTCCAATCGAAAGGACTCAGATGAGTAGATTGCGAAGATTTGGGGACCTTCATGCCGAAAAGCCCTTGAGAGTAACCCTAGAATAGGTCAGCCTCAGATTAACCCAACGCAGGAAAAGTCTCTTCATGCCCTTTTACGTTCGCGCATATAAATGTCATAGTCCCATGCAATATTCATATATGCATCCCCTTCTGTCGAGAGAAATTACTAACCTCTATGTTTTGCAGGGAATAGCTGGGGAAGCATAATAAAGTCATGTTTAGCATTTGTTATTGCATTAAAGGACTACTAACTTTCTGTTTTACAGGGAAAGATTAAAAAACCCAAAAATACAAAAGTTACAACTTTAGCATGCATCCACTTTTTATTTTCCCAGGACTAAACTTCGAACCATTGTCTCTGCAAGGATTGCTCCTCAAACCCGTTCGCAGTCTAAAAGGGCCCAAGACTCTACATCTGAAATGGCTGATCTCCCACCTACTGATCCTGGTTCCATATCTAGGGAGGAATTTGATGACTTTAAAAAACAGATGTTGGAGATGGCCATAATGCTGAAGGAACAATTGATACATCGACAGGATCCACCTAAAGAGGACCCACCCCAACCTAAGGGCGAGCCAGTCATCCCAAAGGCCATTCCCGTACCTAACAAAACAGTGATTACTATCCCGGAAGAGGGAGATACGGATGACCTGCGAAAGAAAATGAAACAAATGGAGGAAACTATCCAATCTATGAAAGGCATAGGGTCCCTAGGCAGGGTTAATTATTCGGGTCTATGTGTTTTCCCCGGAACCAGATACCCGGAGAAATTTAAAATTCCCGAATTTGAGAAATACAATGGTAAGGGGGATCCTTATACCCATCTGAAAATCTACATTGGGGAGCTGGGATCTTATGCAGAAGACGAAGGTCTAAGGATACAACTTTTCCAAAAGAGTTTGACGGGAGAAGCGAGAATCTGGTATGCCCGTCTTGACAATGCCCGGATCCACAATTGGGAGGAATTGGCCCACACCTTCTTAACACAGTATAGCTTCCAGGCACAAATGGCCCCTAATAGATACCAAATGACAAAAGTTAAGAAGCAACCCAGGGAATCCTTCAGGGATTATGCACAACAATGGAGGGGCATGGCTGCACAGGTGAATCCCCCAATGAGTGAGTCGGAAATGGTGATGACCTTCGTGGATATTCAAGAGGCCCCTTATTATGAGCGGGTTATATCTGGGATTGGAAGACCCTTTGCTGAGATGATTAAACACGGAGAAATGGTGGATATGGGGTTGAAATCTGGCAAAATCCAGGATTTCACGGCTTTGGAAACAGCTGCAGAACAAATCCAAAGCGGAAATTATGGCAGCACTTCCCGTAGGGTCCAAAAGAAGAAGGAAGAAGATGTTTCCCTTATCCTGCAGGGATCGGCTAGGAAGGCAGAAAATAATCCTCCAGTACAGGTGCAGAGGGTGGGGCCATCCCGACAGCCTAACTTCACTGATCAGAGGGCGGAAGGGCGAAGGAGATTCGAGGCCTCGCAAAATCGAGTATTCACCCCACTCGGGGATCCTCTTGAGCGGATTCTAGCGGTATTGATAGCCCAAAAGAAGATGGTCGATTTGGCTCCCCCAAGTGACCCGAAGGGAAGAAGGTTTGACCCAGGCAAGCGATGCGCATACCACTCAGGTTCCCTCGGTCATGATACGCAGGACTGTTGGACGTTGAAGCACAGAATCCAGAACTTGATTGATAGTGGGGAAATTGTGGTGGAACAGCCAGATTCCCCAAATGTTAAGGTCAATCCCCTGCCAAGGCATGATGGAGGGGGGGTCAATGTGGCGGAGGCCAGTGAAGCCGAGGGGCCGTCAAGGCTGAACTATGTGAAGAAAATTGAGGAAATGATCAGCATGATAAGTGATCGCGGAAGTGCACGAGGAGCGCCCATTAGGCTGATGGGTGTAAGTAGAAATACCACGGAGGGACCTGTCAAGTTGGCGGCTCCGAAACCCCTCATCCTTGCAGCGAGACCGCAAATCCCTGTCAGCAGTCTAAAGACGGTACCATGGAATTATGGGGTGGTGTCAGAGGAAGCGGCCAGTTGTGCTTCTGTGACAACAAGGGGGAATCCTTTGTATCTTCCTAGGCGAATCCTTGAGAACAAAATGAAGAAGAATGAAGAGATCTCCGAGGAGAAAGCCATAGAATTCTTGAAGAGGATGGATCATCCGGAAGCAAGAGGGATCCAGGTATTAAGCGAGGAGTCGACCCTGACGTCAATCATGAACTTGGTGTTATCGTCCAACGATCACTGCAAGACCCTGGCAAAAGTCCTGGAGGAGGCATACGTTCCCAAGGGGATTAGCAAGGAAGGTTTCGGCCATCTGGTGGACCACCTATTGGAAAGTGATGTAATATCATTTACAGATGACGATATCCCCAAGGAGGGAAGGGCGCATCGAAAACCGCTACATATTGCGGTAATCTCCTCAGGGTATATCATGAATGGGGTGCTGATCGATGGGGGGTCGGCGTTGAATATCTGTCCCCTCAGTACATTACAGAAGATGAACATTAATCCCAAGCGCCTACGGGCCAGTCATGTAGTGGTGCGAGCCTTCGATGGTTCCCGGAGGGATACAATTGGAGAGATAGAATTGCCGGTGGAAATCGGACCTTGCACTTTTGATATCTCTTTCCAGGTCCTAGACATTGCAGCCAGTTATAACCTGTTATTGGGGAGGCCGTGGATACACATGGCCGGGGCAGTTCCTTCCACGCTACACCAGCAAATCAAACTAATCATCGACGGGAATCTGGTAACGATCTCGGCAGAATGTGATGACCCTTCTCCTCCCAGGAATGGCCTGGCAGTGATTAATGTGGACGAGTCGGCGGCACCTGCCAGTTTTCAGGCGCTGGAAATCAGCACTCCCCACTACAGATGCCTGGGAACCCCAGCCGTGAAACCTAAGGTCTCTCCAGAACTTACCTTTGTTGCAAAAGAAATGATGAAAATGAAATTCCAACCTGGACAGGGGTTAGGAAAGAGCAGTCAAGGAATCACCGAGCCCATTCAACTACCCCATCAGATAGGTAAAGCAGGTTTGGGATATCATGAAGGCGTAACACGGAGACACTGGCAGGACATGGCCCCGATTCGACTGGCTGGCAAACCGGTGACCAAGGTCAACAATGAACAAGGGACTAGCGAGCCTGTGATTGGGACAGGGGATGAAGAATTGACCCCGACAAATGATGAGTCAACCAAGAGGGAAAATTTCCTACAGGAGGTCGCGCAAAAGTTTGAAACCAGGTGCTATATCCCCAGACAATTAACAAGCAATGGAGAGGGGACAGATGTTGTCACGCCACCGGAAGCCCAACAAGGTGTGCCTATCATCGATTGGGCAGGGCTAATTATTCCTGAAGAGGGTAGGAAGAGGGACTCAGGCGATGTGGCCGTAGTCATCGGGGAAGTGTCCGATGTGAAGCCCCCTGTTATCCAGCGCATTTCATCTGACCTGACCGTCGACAACTGGACCATGAAACCAGTGATATCCAAACAAGGGTAAAACCCGACATCAGGGTGGTAGACCCCAGAGGATGGGAGGATGAAGAAGTTTATTTTTTGTTGTTGTTTTGTTTTTGCATAATTATGTCGTTTCTTCATGTTATCTGAAAGTGTGATCGTTGTGGAAAATAACTTATATATGACAAGTATTTTGTTTCATGTTAGGTGTACCAATTTGAGTAATCCTTGCCTAACAAACGGTTTTTCAAATTTGAATGATGATTATGATTTTGACATTGAGCTGGATTTCGATTTGATGGGCATTGAGCAAGACGAGACAGATTACGACGACGCGCCTGACGAGATCAAAGGATGGGTCGAGGATAAACCCAAACCCAACTTGGACCAAACCATCACTATAAATATCGGAACCCTTGACAAGCCAAAAGAACTCAAGATAGGGACGGACCTTACCCCTAGCCAGAAAGCAGAAATAACTGAGTTGTTGAGCCAATATGAGGATGTCTTTGCCTGGTCTCATGAGAATATGATCGGATTGTCCACCGACATTGTGGTACACCGGTTGCCCATCAAGGAGGGTTTCAGGCCTGTCAAGCAAAAATTAAGAAAGTTGAAACCGGAGTGGAGCTTAAAAGTGAAGGAAGAGGTCATCAAACAGTTCAGGGCCGGAATCATTATGGTATTCACTTACCCAGAATGGTTGTCCAATGTAGTCCCAGTGGCTAAGCCTGGAGGGAAGGTGAGGGTATGTGTAGACTGCAGAGATCTAAACAAGGCCAGTCTCAAGGATAACTTCCCGGTGCCTTTCATACACATCCTGATGGATAACACAGCCCAGTACGAGATGTACTCTTTTGTTGATTGCTTCGCAGGGTATCATCAGATATTGGTGGCGGAAGAAGATCGGGAAAAGACTGCGTTCATCACCCTCTGGGGCACTTTCTGCTATAGACGGTTGGCTTTCGGTCTCACAAATGCGGGGGCTACTTATCAGAGAGCCATGATGGCCCTGTTCCACGACATGATGCACAAGGAGATAGAGGTCTACGTGGATGACATTATCGTGAAGTCAAGGGTAGAATCTGACCATATAACCCATCTTAAAAAGCTATTCGATCGACTCAGAAAGTATAATTTGAAGCTCAATCCAGCAAAGTGTGCTTTCGGAGTGCAGTCGGGTAAGCTCTTGGGATTCCTGGTTAGTGATCGAGGCATTGAGTTGGATCCAACAAAGATTAAGGCTATTGTGGATATGCCGGCACCTCACACAAAGAAGGAGGTAAGAGGATTTCTCAGAAGAATAAACTTCATCAGCCGTTTTATATCTCACTTGACGACTACATGCGAGCCAATTTTCAAATTGTTAAGAAAGGTGCTTCCCAAGAATGGAATGAGCAATGTCAGAAGGCTTTTCAGACCATTAAAAAGCAGCTGACAGAGGCACCAGTGCTGGTACCCCCGAAGGATGGGATCCCTCTGTTTATGTATATATCGGTCAATGCCATCGCGATGGGATGTATGCTGGGGCAGAAGAATGAGGCAGGTAAAGAGCAGGCCATCTATTACCTCAGCAAGAGATTTAGCCAATGTGAACAGAATTACACTCCCATCGAGAAGACCTGTTGTGCTCTGGCCTGGGCTGCAGGGAGATTACAGCACTACCTCCATGGGCATACTACGTACCTGATATCGAGGATGGATCCCCTGAAATATATTTTTGAAAGGCCCATGCTGAACTATCGACTGTCAAGATGGCAGTTAATCTTACAACAGTTCGACATGGTATACCTAACTCAGAAAGCCATGAAAGGGCAGGGAATTGCGGATCAGTTGGCAGAAACGCCATCAGGAGGGATGGAGCCGTTAGAAACTCCTCTGCCGGGCGAAGATATATTTTGGGTATCATACTCAAAATGTGATGACGAAGGGCAGTTCTGGAAGCTGTATTTTGATGGTGCCATGAATGCTGAGGGGGCAGGAGCCGGAGCAGTACTGGTCTCTATCACCGGAGAGCAATACCCTGTGGCTACTAAATTGCAGTTCAGCAATTTGAACAACACAGCTGAGTACGAGGGATGTACATTGGGACTCCGTTTTGCCCGCGATATGGGAGTGAAGAGACTAGCGGTGTTCGGGGATTCAGAACTGGTAATCAGACAGGCGATCGGGGTGTACAACATAAAAGAGCTCCGGTTACTTCCATACCATCGTTGTGTTATCCAATTGATGCAAGAGTTCGAAGATATCGCGTTCCGACATATCCCCCAGGGACGGAATGGTTTTGCCGATGCATTGGCAACTCTGGCTTCCTTAATCCACGTGATCAAGAGAAAAGATGTTCCACAGATTGAGATAGCAGTGCAGAATACCCCGGCATACGAGAAACATGTTGCAATATTATCAGACGAGGTGGTTGTGCCGGGACAGCCTTAGTATCACGATATAAGGGAGTACCTGAGGGATAGATCCATTCCCGACCAGGCAAGCCGAACTGAGAGGATGAGAATTCAAAAGATGGCAATGAAATTTTACCTGAGTGGGGATTCACTCTACAAGAGGGATGCTGGGTTGGGACTGTTACAATGCGTAGATGAGGCACAGGCCCAAAGAATTATGAGCGAAATACATGGTGGAGTGTGTGGGCCACACATGAGTGGACCGATGCTGGCCAAAAAAATCCTGAGAACGGGGTATTATTGGTTAACGCTGAAAGCCGACTGCGATGATCATGTCAAACGGTGTTATCAATGCCAGGCGCACGGTAATGTGATCCATACGCCTCCCAATGAACTGCACTGTATGACCTCCCCATGGCCATTTTCAATGTGGGGAATGGATGTAATCGGACCGATAGAGCCCAAAGCAAGCAACGGACACCGATTCATTTTCGTCATGATCGATTACTTCACCAAATGGGTAGAAGCGACTTCTTTCCCCAAAGTAACTCAGGAGGTCATCGTCGGTTTCATCAAGAATAATGTCAGTTGTCGATACGGGCAACCTGAGGTTTTGGTCTCCAACAATGCCAAGAATTTAAACAACGCCCTCATGAAGGGATTGTGCGACCAGTTTAAGATCAAACACCTCAATTTCGTTATTTACCGTCCTAAGATGAATGGGGCAGTGGAGGCTGCAAACAAGAACATCAAGAAGATCATGGCGAAAATGTCTGCTAATCATCGGGGATGGCCGGATTTGCTACACCTCACCCTGCTGGCATACCGAACGTCAACGCGTACTTCTACAGGGGCAACCCCTTACGCTTTGGTGTATGGAATGGAGGCTGTTCTGCCAGTTGAGGTTGAGATGGCGTCCCTCAGAATAGTGATCGATGCTCAGATAAGCGAGGAGGATTGGATGCAAAGTCGATATGACCAATTGGCCCTAATTGATGAAAGGAGGGTGGCTGCTGTTTGGCACGGTCAGTTATATCAACAAAGGATCTCTCGATCATATGACAAAAGGATAAGACCTCGGAAGTTCAAGGAAAATGATTTGGTGCTAAAAAGAGTCATGCCTTGTCAAGACGGAGCCAAGGGGAAGTTCGCCCCGAACTGGGAAGGACCATTTGTGATTAAGAAAGTGCTATCCGGAGGAGCCCTCATATTGCAAGAAATGGATGGTGAGGTATTTCCACAACCCCTCAATTCCGATTCGGTGAAGCGGTTCTACGCTTGAATCATCAGTTCTCCTTTTTCTTTGAGGAACGAACTACGTAGGACCTGATCTCCCAACTTGTGGGGGTACGTAGGCAGCCATCATGGCGCGGTCCGATCCCTTAAAAAAAACTAAAAAAAAACTAAAAAAATATATATATATCCTTTCCCTAAACAAAACCAATTTCCAACAGCCAGATAAACCTTCCTACACCCTCAAAACCTTCCCAAAACCAGCCGACAAATCAGCTTCATCCCAGATGGCATAACCCTGATCTAACCAAAACAGTTGGCCAAAGATCTAAGACCCAATCCGATGAAATCGACAGGGGTACGGCAATATCCGTCAGATCTCCATCAAGACTTGAGAAGAGAAAGAAAGCGAAATGTCAAAATCGTGGTCAACTGGATAAAATGAGGATCCAATGAAAGGCAACGATGCGACAAAAAGGGAAAATGACTAAAATTAAATGCATGTCTATATATATAAGTCATTTTATTACAAGATTTCTCTTTCGATAACCGATGAAACTAACATAGTCTATGCTGGAAATAAAATAATCTACAAATCTGAAACTAGCTGAAGCAGGATGGATAAAGTGGTGGATAGATCTGAAGCATCAATATCCCCTGCAATCTGCTGCCCCATCATGTCGATGCGGTCCAATAAAGCAATGGCTCGGCTGACACTCCCAGAATGAACATCTATAAATGCCCTGGTCTGAAATACAATGGCATCTCTGTCAGCAATGGCAGCGTCTCTAGCCAGAATGGTATCATCTCTCTCAACAAGAGCGGCATCCCTCTCAGCTTCAGTAGTAATCAAGGCCAGGCGGAGTCGGGTATCCTCGGTAACCCAACTAGGGGCAGAATCAGCTGAGATGGAATGATCTGTGGTATCATGGGGGAAAATTACTCCAGAGTCATCAAAGGCACCAGTCTGACTCCAACCAACCGGATCTGAGTCTCCGCGCAACCACTGCACGTAAGCGAATGTCTGGATGTGGCAGCTCTCACTATATTCAGCAAAGATCCTGCGAGACCAAAGATCGTATACCCGCAGTAGATCCCTCTCTGTCTGGGATGATATAAGGAATCGGTAGGCGGCTGCACCTGTGAAAGGGTGAAAATCCTGTGTCTAATCAAACTGCCCTGTAACCGCCAAGGGATGATAAGTCGTCACGCCCCTCAAGCCAGCAATAGGGATGAAATCCAGGTTGGGCACGTGAGTCAAGAAGCTCATAAAGGAGCAATAACCCAAATAGACCAGGAGATGAAAGGGATCCTCAATGACCGACAAAAATGATGTCCAGGAGGCCACATCAGTACAGCTCACGGGACGAAACGAAAGCTGCGTGGCTATGTTATGGCTGAAGCAAAATCCTTGGCGACGGAAATGGCCGATGGGACTGAGATGACTCATGAACCACACGTACAACAAGGTCGAGCTCCCTCTGAATACTCTGCCTCGGAAAGACTGGCAATATGAGGCTGACATGTAAGTATCTGCCAATATCATAGGAAGAACGGTGTGATCCTCCTGAAGGCTCTAATGGCCGCGACAATTCGCATATCCAACTGACCGGGTCCGGCTGGCAAATACAAAACTGAAATGACACAAGCCATCAAAACGTCTACTCTCAAAGCGCCCCAGCGCTCCTCGGACACGGAAAAATCATCGAAGAAAAGACAAAAATTGTCGGGTGAGCCAAATCGGTCAATCAAGAACTGAAGGGGAGCCATATGGTCTGATGTGATCACCGATAACAAAACTGTCCTCTGCAAACCGGTGAAAGTCAAGAATTGACGGCGCATGGAACCAGCTGTGACCCTGGCACAAGGACCGTCCAAAGGCAGGCCGGTAAAGCGAGCATACTCCTCGAGAGTGGGGGTCAGCTCTACTGTCCCCAATCTGAACACCTGACGGTCAGGGGCCCAATAGCTCAGAATACCCTCCACAAAGCCCGCTGGCACCTGAAAGGATAATAAGGACCAAGAATGTCCCAAAAAGCCATCTATGATAACCCTGTCGGCCGGCGATAAACTGTCCAACCAACGGAGGAGACTGCCGAACAACCCTGTGGGAGGAATGGAATCCAAACGTACCACGACATCTGAGGACGACATCTGTGAAAAAATAGTATCAAAAAGACTGTATAGGGGTCATTCTCTATCCATAAATAAAAAAGCATGCATCATACAGTTAATAATAAAGCAAATGAATTTCATAGGGATAAAAGATAAAACTGTGCATAAATAAAACAAATGAGTTCAGTACATAGTGCATGTAATAATGATAAAAAAGGGAAAAAATAAATCTAAACAGGTGCAGGTACAAAAGCCCTATCCTATCATGATCTAAACAAAGTCAATGTCATCTATGAAAGCGGGATCCTCGAACTGATCCCCTGGGGTCGTCGAAGTCGGAGGACCAAAATTCATGTCAGGAATGTATGGCTGCGCTGTGGCATCAGATGAGCTCGGGCCGGCATCATAACCCGCACTGTCAGGATCGTAGGCGTAAGCATCCTCTGGAGTCCGGCCTAACACCCGAAGATATAAGGACAACTGATCCACCTGACGGGTCAGAGTGGCTATCTGCTCAGCGTGAGTGGGACTCCGAACGCAGGCGGCCCAATCGGTCATCATCACCGAGCCGGGGACCATATCCTCGAGAAAGAATGTGGCCCGGGTCTGAGGACCGATAATACGGGGCACCCACCAGGTACGAAAAGCCTCACTCGTACTGGGACCCGTAGAAAGCAACCGGTCGTCCTCCCCTGCGAGCATGATCTCTGAAGGCTGAGAATCCAGCGGCCAGGAGGTAGTGAAAGGAAGGGAATACGGGACGCGGATTTCTCCAGTAACGCATCTGAATGCGCGCTCTCCCAGGTACATCACCCATCCTCCAACACTCTGCAAAGTGAGGCGACGGGTGGAAAGCTCGAACTCCGAGCCAGAAGGATGCCCATCAGCAAACCCCACAGTCAGATGCTCGGAGAGGTAGGGAACCCAGACGACATCAGCGGCCGTGATCAGCTCCAGCTGAATACGACAATGTGCAAAGCTGCCCGACACCGGGACCTCCTCCAGAGTGCTGTGATGCCACCGCCAACCCCGGGGATAGGTATCCAAACCGAGGGTAGTGACGGGCCTCAGGCATGGAAGACGCTCGTAGGCCCAGAACTGCGAACAGAAATAGTGAAAAGCATGAGTAACCGACAAATGCAGAAAAGAGAAATAAATGAAGGAAAGTCCAGTAAGAAGAGAGGAAGAGAAGCCTCACCAGCAAAAAGTGATAGAATCCGAGCCAAACGTCTGTCTGTCCCTCCGAACGTAGACACAGACCGTGGAGGAAATAAGCAAAGGTGAACGACCCCCAATCGTAGTCACCGATCCGGTCTACGTCTCTGACAGCTCCTACGACGCTGAAATGAATGGTAGAGGAGTTGTTCCCTAGGAAACAACCCCTCATGATGGTCAGGAACAAGCGCCGTAGCAGAATGTCACGAGTGCCCTGATCCGCTGGAATAGGCAGTGCGTATATACCCCCAACAGCATCGACAGCCAAAGCACCAGACCGAATACTACGGGCCTTAAAGACCCGGTCCTCAACAGCGAAGCCCAATAAAGCCCGGACCTCCGCTGGATGTCAAGATCCAGAGGAACACGGGACCCGGTAAACTCTATACCCGTGATGTACCTCCAATCCCAGGGGGTCAGCACAACCTCGCAGTCAAGAAGATGAAGAGACTGCGTCTGGTGGAACCATCGCTCAGATAAGGCCCTCATGTAACCCCAAGGGCACTAACGGGGGATGATAGTGAAAAAGTGACGGAAGCCCCAGGAATCCACCACCGCCCGGTAGTCGCTATGCAAAGCGGTATAGAGGGAGTAAATGTTGAACCAGTTACCCCTCGGCTGGGTAAACTCGGGCACCTGTGGCAAAAAAAAATGAATGGATCAGTCCAGATCTAAACAAAATTTGGGAATAAGTTCAGAGAAGTACTTTAAGCATACCTCATTAGCTACAAGAGATACCGAGGGGTGACGACTGAGATCCCGACCCAATAGATCGGGTATCTATACAGAGGCGCCAGAAAAGGCGCGATGAGGAGATGGGGCCGGTGTGCTGGAGGATGGCCCCTCTGCCGCAACCTCCAGAAGAACAGCCTCCTCAATGTCGGGATGATCGGGCCGGATGACAGCTTCTGCCAATCGGCGAGGCTGGCGGGCCCGAGGTAGAGCAGGGGCAGGTGCAGCCCTACGGCGGCGAACGCCCAAAGTCCGAGACACAGAAGAGCTACTGGGAACATCGGGATCCATAGCTGGAATAGAACAGACGAAGAGGAAGGTAAGTTCCCTTTTGAATTATGTCACGAATATTTTAATTTCCTACCCTCATCATATAATTAATGCAGCATGATGCATGCCCACTAAAAAAAAAATCGGCAGAGTTCCGTTCATAAAATGGACATCCCAGGCATAAGCCAAACATGTTTTCCATTAATCCAAGCCACAGCAGATCAAAGTTGCATTCCTATGTGTAATTAAAACATGTAATGGGACCATAATGCATGACTTTCTTTCAAAAAAGGGAACAACAGATATGTGGGACCGCATCATGAGCATAAAATAGGACTCACACAGTTGATACATAGCATGTATATACAATAATACATAGCATAGCATTATAAAGCATACATTTTTATCTCCAAGCATGTAAATAGCCAAATGTATAGCAAAACATTGACGAAATTGAAAAAACAAACGGTCAAAGTGTTACCTGTAGCGCGTAGATCGATCCTACCAGAGCAGTTTTTGCAAAAAGGGTGGAAAATTCGGAGGAAAAGACGCGTAAAGGTGCAAAAGCCGTATGGGGTACGAATGAAAGTGACAGATCTGGGAAGCGGTTGGCCGCTCTAATGCCCGATCTTGGCCGCAGATCAATCTGCGGCTGGCCGCAGATCCATCTACGGCTGGGCCCAGTGCCCCCCCTTGGTCCATTGCAAGCTTAATCGATTCTAAAGCCCATTTGACTCATAAGGTGATAATAAAATACGAGATTTTGATGAATCAGGTGTCGAACACGACTTCTTAATACGACCGAGCGACCGGAGACGAGACTCGGCACTCACAAGACGATCGACCGGCGACGATAACCGGCGATTACGAGATGGGTGACTGGCGACGAAACCCGGCCCCGACGAGACGACTGACCGGTGACGATAATCGGCGGTTACAAGATGGGTGACCGGCGACGATACCCGGCCCCGACGAGACGATCGACCGGCGACGATAACCAGCGATTACGAGATGGGTGACCGGCGACGAAACCCGGCCCCGACAAGACAACCAACCGGCGATGATACCCGGGGGTTACAAGATGGGTGACCGGCGACGAAACCCGGCCCCAACGAGACGACCGACCGGCGACGATAACCGGCGGTTACAAGATGGGTGACCGACGACGAAACCCGGCCCCGACGAGACAATCGACCAGCGACGATAACCGGCGATTACGAGATGGGTGACCAGCGACGAAACCCGGCCCCGATGAGGCGATCGACCGGCGACGATAACCGGCGATTACGAGATGGGTGACCGGCGACGAAACCCGGCCCCGACAAGACGATCGACCGGCGACGATAACCGGCGATTACGAGATGGGTGACCGGCGACGAAACCCGGCCCCGACGAGACGATCATCCGCATTGACACCCTTTTACGAATATTTTGCATCCATTGCATCTTACGTTACATCATAAGTCATATGTGTTGCATCACGTATGTATTGTCATCCTTGTGCACTGTCATTCATGCATCGAGTGTCTATTCTTTATCCTGTTCATTTCATTTAAACATTACATAAACATGATAAAGAGGGGCAGCTGTAGACACCCAAATTTTGCGTTCCCTATACTAACCGTGACAGGAGGGCAAAGTCGTCAATTGAACCGGCTTGTGGGAGTGAAGGAATGGGCACAAGTACGAACGTTCAACACCACCGCGATGATTGGCGACCAAAGCTGACGTGACAATAAGGCCGTCCGAAACGAGCATTCCCGAATGAGGTGGCACGTCTCCCAGAAATTCCCGGACTGCAAAATACAAGCCTGTCAGCAAAAACCGACGTTACGGCACGAAAGTCGAGGCATGGCACGAAAATCGAGAAAGTTAAACCGTCCAGCCGCGGATTGATCTGCGGCCAATAAGTGCGCCTTTTGAAAACACGGAACTCGAAACCAGGTGAGTGGAAGGCAGGCGGCCAGCCAGCCGCAGATTGATCTGCGGCCAGCTGCAGATCAATCTATGGCTGGCTTTGGCCAGCCTATTTCAGCTCATTCCCTCTTCAGCATACAAGGAGTTCAGCAGATTGAAAGGGGAGAAAAATTCAGCAGCACGGAAATAGAAGGGAAAATAGCAAATTTTGTAACCAAATAGGAAGAAAAGAGAGAAAAAAGAGAGGATTTATACTCTTTTGATTTTGATTGTATCAAATATACTTCTCATCCTATTCAAATACACAAGTTTACATCCATTTGAGATCATTTGCAAGGTGAAAATTCCCTTTGTTATAGCAATTTATATCATATTATTTGGATTAAATTATATGTAATTTTCATGAATCTTGTTGAGCTATCATGGATTAGGGATTATTAGTGAGGATTCCATCGGAACAAAATTCTTCCTAATAACCCGAGGATATCCAATTGGTGAAATTGCTAGCTTGTTTAGGGTGATGTATCGGGCGTAAATTATTTAGATTATCATTTTCGGATATCATGATGTATTAGACAAATCCGGGTTGGTTAGTTCTGTAGTATTCATTTTGTGGGCATGTAGCAATCTCGGGTGTGAGCCTAGGAACGCGACCCCGTGGTCCAAATCCGATGATGGACGTTTTGATGTATGTAATAGATTCAAGGTGCTCGTTTTTGTAACATGTAATCGTCGTGCCTTAAAACGACGCTAAGGCGAGAATCGGGTTTAAGGCCCCGTAGTAGTGAAATATGTGATTGTTGGCGTTCGGGGATATTTTGATGGCTTACATGCCCGTGAATAGCCCCCTACGCGTTTTGATATTTAATTTGATTTGTAACACCAAACAAAAGATTTCAAAGCCAAAACAATAAAGGTTTTTTATAAAAATCAAGCAAACTAGGGGGTTAGCATCACGTAGCTAAAAAATTGGAAGTGTTAATGAATGTCGATTCCTATTAAACGAGAAGGTAAAAAATCGTTTTCAAACATCACCAAAAAATGGTTTTTTATGAATAAACTAAACGTTTTATTAAACCTTTGTGCATAGGGTTAAAGAGATCCTAGAAGTTGCCCGTCATCTACGAAAGCGACGTATAGATCTCGATTCCTATTTTGACGAAGGTTTAGAAAACTATTGTTTTTGCCAAAACGACACCTAATGAAAATCTCATAGTTTTGACAATTAAAATCAAACCTTTCTCACAAAGCTTTCTCGTATAAACCGAAAGACATTCTAAAGCACTCCCGAAACACGACTTTCCATAAAAACTCCAAATGATTCTTTCATACAAACTCACCACAATATTCACATAGGCACACACACACATGCACATATACACATTTCATGAATTAAAGGATAGGAAAGTATCAAGATTGCGGTAACCATGTTTCACGGAAGTCGGGGGGTGCCTAACACCTTCCCCTCGCTTAAGCAAGCCCCCGAACTCTATGAATCTCGGTTCGCAGACCAATTAATTCGGAGTCACATATGAGCCATCGATTTATAAAAAAAATGAAAACTCGGATGAGATGGTACATCTATTTCAAATATACCAACTGGCGACTCTGGTTAATTGGCTCATCCTTTAAAAAAAACGATCTTTCAAAACCCCGTCGACATTAAGTGCCGATCTTTTCCAAAAAATCATTCAATCAAAAGGATAAAATTGGAAAAGACGAGAAACCGGCGTCGACATATCAAAATCCTTGGGTTATTACAATAATCAATAATAATTATCCACTAACATACTTGAAAAATAATGACTCAAGTTTGAGTTAGGAAACTTGCCTGTCTGACGAGTTACGGATATCTAGTTTTAATTAATACTCTTTGAATGACCCATTAATAAAGGTTGGTCTATCAATTAATACTGCACATAATTGCATATCTTTATGCTTACTTATGCCATTTATCTTGCAGATAAATCAATCATCTAGCACACATAATTTAATATGTTATCATTAATCCTATAAGACATTTAATCGATCTTAGGTTAATGATTTAATTAATTAATAATGTTTTCCTTAAGTGATAAACACTTATTAAACCCTTTAAACAATTTATTATAATTGTTTAATAAATCAGTTATTTAAACTCTCTTTATTTTATAATCTCTATCTCCATTTAATTACTATTTAATATTAGTTAAATAGAAATTAATTAATTACATTTAGTTATTATTTAAGAATAAATAATAACTAATTATATTTACTCATTATTTATTGTTAATCAAATAATGAATAATCAAATTATAAATCTTATTTTTCTGTAATTATTATTTAATATTAATTAAATAATAATTAATTAATTAATTATCCTTATTTATTATTTAATCTTAATTAAATAATAAATAATTAATTTATTATCTTTTATGTTAATTAAATAACATGTGAGTAAGTAATTATCATTATTAATTACTTAATCTTACTTAAATAATAAATAATTAGTTTATTAACTTTAACATTCTTTAATCATTATTTAACATTAATTAAATAATAATTAATTAATTCTTTAACCCTATTTATTATTTAGTCTTAACTAAATAACAAATAGTTAGTTTAGTAACACTAACTCTATTTAATTAATACCCAATGTTAATTAAATAATAATTAAATAGTTAATTACACTTAAACAATATTTAATTGGTTTAATTATTAATTAGTAGCATTAAAAATTCATTAGTTAGTAATTTTAAATAATTTAAAAGAGTTTAAACCATTAATTACACTAATAATTACTTAATTACCCTGAAAATTTTCAAATTAAATATTATAATATTCTTTAACATTTTAGAAAAATTTTGGTCTAAGACCCGTCGCCGGAACCGGCCGAAAAAGTGGTGAACCGGTCGCCGGAAGGTACCGGTCGGTTCACCGGATTTCAAAAAACAAAAACCGGCAGGCTGTCCCTTTAATTTCCAGATTTGAGGTTCTTCACGGAAACGTGAATAAAATAAAATTTATAACTCGAATTGGGGTCTAGTCAATATCATTGGATTCGTATCTTTCCGAACTATAATTTTCAATCATCACAATCCAAATTTGGATAAGTTTTGGTCACTGAAATTCGTCCGGAAGTGGACTGTTCCAACATGGCTCCAACAGTTAACATGTTTTGGTAAACATTACATAACTCACTCATTTTAACTTCTTTTTAAACGATTCCAACTAGGTTTTATTCCTAACTTACTCCTTAAAACTCAGAAAAAATAAAATTACCAATATCATACATAGATTTCAAAAGGTACAATTTATTTGAACAAGCTACGTTGTGTTCGTCGGTAAAAATGTTTTCAAGCATTTTGCTTAACTCTTCTACATAAACCCATACCATTACCTACTAAAATCACATGTCATCCTACATAAATATATTTAGCATGATTCTAAGTACAAAAATCTTGATGACAACTTTTTTACCATAAAAATAAAAATAAAAAAAGCAAGATTAAGGTTTTCTAGGTTAATTTTTATACCTCTTGGACTTTATTGCTCTATTTCTTCTTCTTCCTAGGTATGAGATGAATGTAGATGGCATTTAAGAACTCTCTTTCTTCCTCTCTAGTGGTCGGCTAGTTCTCTCTCCTTTTGCTCTCAAGAAAATTTCTCTCAAGGTGTTTTTGCTCTCCATTTTCTCTCTCTAAACTTGGAAGATGAAAATGAACAAATGACTAACACTTCGCTATCCAAAAGACTTGTGTCTTACAAAAATTTATAGATATATAACTTATATCTATAGATCATATCTTAACATATCTTGCTTACTTACACAATTTTTGACAAGTTGGTGCTGAGTCATTATTATTTGTACTTCCTTTTTCAATCCTTACAAGCAAGCTTTAATAAATCAACAACTCACATGTGGGCCTCCCTAGCCATTTCGACAGCCCCTCTCCATTATTGTCCTAATTTTTGATTTTCTTTTATTGCATTATAGCATACATAAGTTGTTTGGAGTATTTTTCCAAGTGGGCTAATTCAATTCCTTTTGCGCTCACTTTAACTAGTTTGGGCCACTAGTTTCCAAATGTTATCATTCCATGCTTGGCTACTAGTTTATTAAATATTGGGCTAATTTAATTAGTCTACACATTAATTATCCAAGTCCATGATCAATTAAATGAGTGAGCTTGGTTAATTAATTAATTAGGCTAGTCCACTAGTATTTTCTTACTAATTGGACTATTAAAATTAATTATTCATATATCACATAATTCTCATTAATTAATACTTATATTAATTAATTTACAAAATTTATTTACTTACTATATTCACTTTAATTGAATATTTAATTACTTGCTATCTTATCAATTGTTTGATATGAATAACTATTAGTGGGACTTCCTTTAAACTAATCAATTAGTCACTTATAGTTTTCACATAAGTCATAACATATTTATCATCATTGATAGATAATTATCATATTTATTTATCCACATATCTAGTCAATGTAAGTCACAAAGTGTTCAATACACTAATAAATAATTTAATATACTTATTTGCTTTAATAAGTTATTACACATCCATATAATCACTTTATATATAATTCATATCAATAATTAATCACTTAAAGATTATAAATCTTTTTAATTTACCATTCAATGCCAATATTCAAGCTATGTTAATTTTTAACATAAGCTTATCTTACTTTTTCCTTAATCAAATTGATTAAGTATTCATCTTAGTTAACTTAAAATATATAAATTAACTATCTTGTTTAATTCACATATTCACTTCTATGCTCCAAGTAATTTCTAATAAAAAACATTATTCGTAAAATTTACATCTATAATCATATTAAATTCTCGGTCATTACAAAGGACACGAATGCTAGTGGTATTATCCTATAATAGAGAGAGGTTCGGAGGTGGAGACACGAAGCGAGTCCGAGGTTTATTGGACCCTTTGAGATATTGCGAAGAGTTGGTGAAGTGGCGTATGAGGTAGCTTTACCTTCGGAATTAGAACACATTCGTAACGTATTTCACGTTTCAGTGTTACGACCATACAAGTCCGACTATAAGCATATCATAGAGTATGAGCCGTTACAAGTTGAAAAAGATCTATCTTATGAAGAAGTTCTTGTTCAGATAGTTGACAGGAAAGAGCAAGTTCTCCGAAATAAAGTTATACCTTCTGTTAAGGTAATTTGGAGGAACCACAATGCTGAAGAAGCTACGTGGGAACTCGAAGACAAGATGATGCAAAATTACCCTCATTTATTTGTTTAATCTTTAAATAGCGATTCTGGGGACAAAATCATTTTTAAGGAGGGAATAATGTAATGAATGAGTTAATCGTGTCGTGATTCTGGGGACAGAATCTTTTTAAGGAGGGAAGGATGTAACGAATGTGATTTTTGTAAATAATTAAAATATTTATCGAATTAAATAAATATTTTAGTTGGGATATTTATCGAATAAAATAAATATTTGATGAAATTATTGTGAAATAATTTAATTAAGTGTGTTAATATTAGTTAATTTGATGTTAAGTAATCTAGCAATTGGTGTGACGCCCCCAAATCCGGGTCACCCGAGCCGCGGACCTGGTTCGTCACTTTCTCATATATGCATCATACTATCAATACTTTATAGCGGAAATAAAGGAATATTTACATTGATATAACATAAATAATCCTGTCCCAAGTCTCGAAACCAAACTTCTACAAAACGTAACTTAATACATAAGGGTAATTAAGTCTTAATACATCACAAGAGTTAACGAGTCTTAATACATAATCAAAATGGTGATCTTAACGGTACAAAGCTAATCTATAGCTTTGCCTTTGCCTTTATCCTTCCCAGAACTTTCACCACGAGCTCCACTAACTGAAATATTATAAGGAAAGCAAGGGTGAGCAATAAGTTTGCTCAGTAAGTATAATAACAATAATCGTGAATCATCACATGAATACTTTATAGCTTACAAGAATCAAGAGAATAAAAGATAGCTCAAGAACTTGAACAATTTCTACGAATGATCTCTTTAACACAGTTGTAGGGCCTCTATGGACCGAATGATTTCAGTGTTCCCAAATTGAGGAAATATTCTATACTGAGTAGTCATCATGACACTGAACTTTTACAAGAATCACCAGAAATTCATCTGATAACCCAACATACTAATACAATAGGTGATCAGCCTAATGTACCCGGTGTTATGCATAACCCCCTTTACATACTGTTCGCGCGTGTGTCGGTCTCCCGACATACATACTGTTTCCCCTGCTATGAGGGTTGTTCATCTCAGCTTTACATAGGAATCCAAACTAAACAATTTGATCGGATAGCTTTACTTAACAACAATGATGATTAAACATACGTCTAGCCGAAACAATTGGCTTTGACATATATCTTATATAGTTCATGGAATATAGAATTGAAAGCTTTAATAACATGTGTCGAAGCATAGTTAAATAACATGAACGAATATCAGTTCATTCTAAGAGTACTTGCAATTCGACAATGATTGAAGTAAAAGAACCTGTCCAGAATATCTTGAATAAGATAAGTGACTCGCTTACTGAAGTAATACTTGCAACAATATACAACATTTGTATAGGATAGGAAACTTGCTCAAATAAAATAGTTGAGTGAGGAACTTGCAATAACATAGAATGATTACTCAATCAATAATTAACTTGCAGAATAGAACTTTCCCAACACAAGGGTTAGACAAGGGTTAAAGAAGAACTTGCCTGATGCGCTGCTACAATATTACAACACACGCTCCTTAATATCCTACACATATAAATACATATTCACATAACAATTAGTCACATAAAGACTAGGTTTAAAACAGACGTTGCATCATTAAAACACATTGATTGCCCTACGACTACCCAGTCGAGGGTCTCGCTCCCCGATGAGTCAATTATAAGTTGTAACCAGGTTAGTCAATTTACACCTTAAGACAACACTAATTTGATTGACACTTAGCATATAATTAAACAATTAAGGCTTAACAAGATATGATTACTAATGTGTCTAATCATTTGTACAAAAATATAAGTGTTGGACCCGCTGAAAAAGTCTACTAGGTTCGACCCGACCTGACCCGGTCTGATTGACCCGACCCAGGTCGGACACGGGGTTGGCGCTACGGCGTGACGCTTAATACTAGTTCCCACGCTGCGGCGCGAGACCCGTGCTTTTCACATGATGAGCTTGATGCTGCAGCGTCACACTTCGTGCTTGGGTCTCACGCTGCGGCGTGAGTCCCGGTCTCTTCCTGACAGGCTTCTCGCTGCGGCGTGAGCCTTAGTACTTGGACTTCACGTTGCGGCGTGAGTTCCGTGTTGTTTCCTGCCAAGTGGCGTCGCTGCGGCGCCACGCTCAAAGCTTAGAGGTCACGCTGCGGCGTGAGCCCCCTTCATTCCCTAGATAGGCCACGCTGCAGCGTGAGTTGTTGGCGCTGCAGCGTCAACCATCCAGTGGCCGGATTCTGGGCTTTTGCCCAGTTTGCGACATCGACCTCCTTCGACTCCAACCTTCATAATTCCTTCTATACACATGCAAATTTGTTCATTTCAGACTCTATGGACTCTTAATTCATAGGGCTACAACATATCAAAAATTTAAAAATACCCATAAACATTAACATGACCAATTTTTGAGCCAAAGTACAAAATGAAAACTCTATTTTCGTGTTATGAAGATAACCCATGGAACTACAATATTGCAACATCAATTAGACCAAACAATTACTCAATCAAGGCTTTATAGTCCTCTAAATCGTCTGAAAGTCATTTTGTCCAAAAAGTCCAAAGTTTCATCCTTTATGCCAAGGTTCGGATCATTCGTTGATTTTGTTCCACTTTGAGGTTATTAATAGCTTACAAGATGTCTTGGCAACAATAAAAATCAACCACATCCAACAATTACAACAACAATTGCAAGAAATGCTCAGACCCAATGGTTTGAGCTCAAGAACACATAGAACTCGAAAATCCTATCAAAATCAAAAATGAATGGATTATTGGTTGATTGTTTACCTTGTAAATCCCTTCTAGGTGCTAAGAAATTGTTATGTTCGATTGGATTGAGCTCCTCTTCCCTTCTCCCGTTCTCTTGGCTTCTTGTTCTTCCGCGTTCTTCTTCTTCTTCTTTTCTTGTTCCTCTGTTCCTTCTTTGTTCTTCCTTCTTCTTCTTCAATGCTCTCTCTTACTCTCAATATCTGCAGCACTCTCACACTCAATCTCTCTCTATATTTTCCAGCAATTTCAAAATGGAATGCTAGAGGGAAGAAGGCTGACAATGGAAATGGAGGAGTGAAGGGAGCTGGTGGCTTTGGGTGGATGAGAAGGAGTGGCTCAAGAAAGTTCAGCAATTGGAAGAAAAAAATAAGGCATTGAGCCTACCAAATAGCAGCATGCTGCCGGCTATACACTCTACTCCCTCATCTGATTGGTCCAAAGGTTTAGGTTGGTTCCCTCTTGGAGTAACATGCCAAAATAAATACCCAAATACACAAAAATATACCCGAATACTCCCACTTTTGTACCCAATTTGGTAAATAACTCTACCCAAAATTAAAATGGGTACTCCCATAAATTATTGAGACACATAAAAATAATTATTATGGGATTTATCCAAATATTCGGAACAGTCATATTATATATTTCGGATACCGAATAAAACACGATTGGGCTCAAAAATGAAAATATGACACTTGAAAAAATTATCACTTCGCACACGTGTATTACTGAAATTTATTAAGGTCAAAAAAGACGCAAAATATTATGGCGTGAATAGTGCCTCGGTAAACGTGCCCCGTGAATAGTGATTTTGTGATTTTTCGCGAAGTCAATATATTCACCCTAACGACACTACAACACGTAAAATTCAACACATACATATATTCTAGGTTATAACACAACCTTTAAGCACATAATACATAATAATATAAATAAAAATAAAAATTCATTTCATTCACACGTAACTCGGGTTACAAGGAAATTCAAAATTACCGATCATTACAATTGGTGCGTATTTTATTACGCGAATGTAATGGTAATATTCTAATGTAAATGTAATTAAATAATTAAATTTGAGGATTAATGATTTGTTAAATAAAATGATCTATTAAATAAAATTATATTTGTGGTTGGTTAAATAGAAATTATTATTTTATTAGTAAGGCTTAATTGAATTTATTAATAAAATATGTTTAATTAAAATTTAAATGGTGTGACTTAAGAGCTATATGATAGGAGAATTATAAAAATAATTTAAAATGGGTTTTATAGAGTCTAGCCAAACATGGCCTTGTGACTCTTGGGTTAATTTACCTGATGAAAACCCTCTCTCTTAATTCCTAGTAAATGATAGTCATCAGTTTAATTTTTACGTGTATTGAAAAGGCTAAAAAAAACAAAGGATAACACATAGCTTTGAGAGAGTTTGAGAAGAGAGAGTGCTCTGTGAGTTTTGGAAGAAGGTTTGAGAATCAAACGAGGAAGAAGAATGTGTTATCAAGCTTGATAATCATCTTGCGTAATTTAAACAAGAAATCAAAGGTAAACTCTCTAAATTTCAAAGTTCTTAATGTTGGTTCTTAAGTTCTCTGTAAATTGGATTTTTTGTGGGTAAGTGATTGAATTGTTGATGGTATATGTTTATAAGCATGTTTAATTTGTTTGATAGCCTTTATAAATAATTGTGATTGAATTTATCCATGAAAACATGTTTAAAAGAGAAAATTTGAGTTTACACTGATATATCTATGAATATGGCTTATTTGGGACTAAAATTGATGTTTAATTGGTATAACAATCTGTAAATTGATAATTAGTGTTGTTAGTATGTTGAAATACAAAAACAATGCATGTGTAATGGAGTGATTTGGTCAAGAAACGAATCTAAAAAGAGATGATTCGCTAAACATGTTGAAATATGAAGAAATTGCCATGAACTTTGAATTTTAAATCTTTAACTTGGTTGTTTAATGTCGTTTTGAGGTTATAATGGTTAGATACATGCTGGGTTTTGATTATATGAAGTTTATAACATCTGGACATGTTTAATTTAGACTCTAATTGATGAATGTTTGGGAGTTTTGGCCTGAGAATTGTCTAAGTCGCAAACTGCAGATTCTGAGTCTACGCACTAGTGCGGCCACGCTGGTGCCAAGTGTAAAAGCAGCGCCGCCACACTGCTACTAGAAATCAGATTCTAAAGTCGGTCGCGGCCGCGCTTGAAACAAGAGTAAAAGCAGCGCCGTCGCATTGCTACCTGCTCAGACCCAGTAATGGGTATCTATGTGAATGGTTCTAGGAATGTTAATGTAACCTTATTATATGAATGTAACAAAGTAAAATACATGTTATAAGACTTAATAACACAATGTAATTGCACGGATGATGATTATAAGTAATAAATTAATAAGTTACAAAAGTTTGTAACTCGATGTCCGTAAGGATTGGAGATATCATTTATGTGCTATGTCTTGTGTTATATGTTAATAGAGAGTTCTGATTCATGCTATGTGGTTAGTTAGGAAGTTCAGATCATGAACTAAGTTGCTAAGTTGTACTAAAGTGAAAAGTGAAACCGTTAATCATAGTTGTAATGAAACTAATTTATATTGTGATCCTAATGGTATGTAGGACATTTGGTGATCGTAAGTTGTGATTGTATAGATTACGCACGAGGCAAGTTCCTTATTTCTAACTTGTTTATTATTACTCAAGTTTCCTTAACTTTACTCTTGTATTGAGCAAGTTTCATAATCTTGGCTTATCGTTATTTAAGCAAGGTTTCTTATAATGTTCAACGCTTATGTTTTTGTTAAGCCTTTTAATTCTTATGAAAGCATGACTTTGATACATGATGCTCATCCATTTATGATTCATCGATATCCTACTATTGTTAAAGTATTCCTTTTCCAATATTTTATTCTTATTGAACTCTCGAATGATGTCGAACCTTTATTGATTCAACTAATCCTTAGTTGATGAATGCTCTAAGATCTAAAATTTCTATTGAAGCTATTACAAACCAAACTTCCTATGGTACGGACTCTAATGTCAAAGCTGAGATGAACAACCCTAATGTAGGGAATTATACTACGCAATAGCATTAAAATATTTGTGCACAACACATTTTACGAAGGACTGATCACCCGGAGTACGAGATGAATGGTCCATATAGCCTATAAAACTATTAAAGGTTACGGTAGAGATATTTGTTAACTTAGGACATAATTCGTGGTCTTATGATCCTCAGATGTACTTTTGATCTTGCTTTCTAAACTTAATTCAAAAGCCAAGTTTTTCATTGAGCTTCCAGTCCTTGATTATCGTTGACTGATTCCAGTAAGGACTATATAATTCAGTTGAAATCTATCCATTGATTATTCATTCGTTATTATTGTTATTGTTATCCTTGTGAGCAATTGTTTTGCTCACCCTTGCATAAAACATTGCAGCTAAGATTGAGAAGTCTGATGAGCCGTCCACGAGCAAGGGCAAGGACAAGATAAACAATCAATAAAGAATGATTTTCTTTTATTTGACAAAGCTTATGTAATGAGACTTGAATATTTTATTCAGTTTTTATTCCGCAAATGATGTATTAAAGGTTAGATGACCTAGGATTTTATTCAAAATGTAACCCTTTAATGGGATGATGGTTTATAAAGTTTATTATTATCCTTTACTATAGGTAGTTAGATGTGATTGTTTTGGATAGTGAACACCAGATCTGTGGGATTGGAGTACCCGGATTTGGGGGTGTCATAGTATCATCATAATGAGACATTTGGTGCTAGAACTTTCGGAAAAATAAAAAACCTAACTTACTTAAACTGGCAAATCTTACCTTCATGGATGTTTAAAAATTGCTTAGATTAACATGGTCGATGATATTTAAGGAATAGGATACAAAGCAACATGAACTCAATAAAGTTTTTTCCCAAAGTGGAGTAGGAAAAGCTATTGAATATGATGGACGCGTTGCTTCACTTATAGCCAAGATGAAATCACAACATTGGTGTCTACTAGTGAACTTTGAGTAAATATCTCAGATATAGCAAGGCACTATTTGTAACACCCCAGACTCACATCGAAAGATATAAAAAAAGTTTGTCTGTATATAAGGGATTAAGTTACTAACAATAGTACCTTCAATCAGGACCTTTTGGGTGAGCCTGTGATGGGCTAAGATGACCCAAGAAAATACTATTGTACTAGTGGTTTAAGGCCTTGTTTGGATGGATTTGATTTGATTTTGAACTTCGGATTTGACCCAAGATTTGTTCTGGACTTGGGATTTGACCCGGGTTATTTCATATGGTATCAGAGCCGACTTTCGAAAGCCCGGGTCGGGTCATCCGATCGGGTTGCCTAAGGTAAGGACACGAAGGCTAGTGGTATTATCCCATAATAGATAGAGGTTCGAAGGTGGGGACACGAATCTAGCCAGTATTATCTCACAATGGCTAGAGAGGCAAAGATCTGTGGATCGTGTGTGTGATCAGTTCTGACGAGGACATTAGAAATTTAAGTAGGGAAATTTGTAACACCCCAGTCCCACATCGAAAGATATGAAAAATAATACTTTTAGTCATGACCTTTTGGTGAGCCTGTGGTGGGTAAGATGAACCAAGAAGATACTATTATGCTAGTGATTTAAGGCCTTATTTGGATGGATTTGATTTGATTCCGGACTTGGGATTTGACCTAAGATTTGTTCCGAACTTGGGATTTGACCGGGATTGTTTCACTGTTGTTCCTAGAATTTTTTTATTCTGTTTAAGAAACTTTTAGAGTTTGTTGAAAGCTTGTCTCTGTGAGTTTTGTTTTGGAGGAAGGGAGTGGATGGGAAGAGAAAGTTCTTCCTTCCAATTCTTTTGGAAAGAAGAATATTCCCGTGGAAAGGACTTTTCCGTCCTGTCTCCCCACAAAATATTCTGTAAACATGACTCTTAGGTAGTCTGACTTCTAATTTTTGCTTTACAGTTCCCTTCTTTACATTCAACTTCTGAACCTTGGCTTTTGATATTGGAGTCTGATCTTCTACGATCTAAATAATCTCATCCATTCTTTTCCTCTTACCTTGAGTGTGACTTGCCTTAATTGCTCCTTTCATTACCTTTTCTTGTACACTTGTCCTTTGACTCCTTCTCAATGGTTGTACAAGGTTTTTCATTGAGATTTCATCAGGGCTTTCCTTAGATAACTCAAGTGTGGTCTTCTCTTTTCTTTTTTTCTTCCACTTTCTCAACAATCATTTTTCCTTCATCCTTACCATTATCATCTTCATCACCACCTTCTAATTCATCAGATTCTTCGTTGGAATCTCCACCTTTTGTTTCTTCATTACCTTCTCCAAATTCTTCTTCTTCTTCAGATCTATTTAGAGATCATAGGCTATATGGTCGGTTAAGCATCTTTAAACAACTTGTAAGGTTCGTTGTTCTTTCCTTAAACAACATTATCGTTGTCTTAGATGGGTATGATTTTATGTGAACCCTGGAAACAGGAGTATGGAATAGGTTTATCTATGAACCTGTAAAAACATATGGATTATGCACCCGTGTGCATAGGTAGCATCGGAGATGCTAAGGTTGCCCAATGAGCCTAGAAAATCGTGGAAGTTGTAAGTTATACAACAAGACATTGAACTAGTGTCTTGTGGATTAGGCACAAGTTGTGTTGAACCACATAAAAATCTCATGTGTCACTGTGATTGTTTGCGTAGTTTTTACTTTGGTTTATATTCTATTTATATATTGAACTCATTGTGAGTTGGTCAAGTTCATCAGTAAACAGAGTCATATCCATACTGAAAGTCAGTCACAACCCATAATAGAGTCAAACAGTTAAGAGTGGGAGTGTTTTAATTATTCCGCTGCAAATAGTTAAAAATTTTGAATTTTTTTTAGATTATCAATTCACCATTAGTCATACGCTGGGCCAACACGTGTGCACAAATACTTTAAAATTTTTATTTTTCAAAAACTTCCATGAATTCTATAAAATTTCAAGTAATCAATAATAATAACTGACACATTGGCGAAATTTTCTATCTAAAATAAATTAAAAGATCGTATAGAACAGTTAGGATAATTTACTTATATATTGAAGTTAATTTACTTATATTCTTATATAAATCTCATGTATTCCAAATCAATTTGAAGCAAAAAAGTTATATAAATAATGAGTAAAGAAAATTTATTTTGTTGTAAGATAGTTAATGTTATTATCATTATACATTAATAATTATTTCTTTATAAAAATTTATATTAAATTAGTTTGTGTCTTACACGAGAATTAGACTAGTATTTTAGAATGAATGGAATACTTAAATTTTCTTTATGTATCTTATGATTTGTCAATTAAGGTTGGCTTTGGTATTCCCTACTAAGGACGGGATCTGCCAATTGTAGTTTTATTTATTTAAAATTTTAATTATATTTTTTATGTGTATTTTATTAGTGTTTTCTTAGACTTTAGAGGTACTCCTTTGTTCCGAAATTAGATTAATAATTTTTAATATATTTATATATTCGTGTCTGTATATATTAAAATAATGAATCACTAAAATAACTTTTCTTTCTTTCTAAGATATGTTTTTAATGTTTACTAAAATAAATTACTTTTTTTAATGTTATTAAATTTATAGATTTTCATTCCAAATTAATTTGAAATTTTAAATGTTAATCTCACAAGTTTGCATTCAAAATCAACTTGTTAAAGTGTTTGGATAATGACAAAAGGAGAATTAAAAAAAAGAAAAGAAATACAAACTAATGAGATTTAAGATATGCTTGGATAATGGGAAAAAAACCCACAATTAGATTCAATGAAATATGAGTCAATTCAAAACCAACTAACTAGATACTCCTAATTGCCTTGTACAAAATATCATTATTTGTACAATTGTAATAAGTAATAGATTTACTTATTTTATTTTAAGTTTAAAGAAATATCAAATAAGTTGTATTCAAACAGGTTAAATAAAGCACCTATTTAAAAAGGAGGATAGAAAATAAAAAAAATAGGCACAATGCAACACTTCACACACCAAAATATTTAAACCACACTTCAACTACGCAGATCTATGCGCAAGCAAGTTCATTTTAACTCTTAAGCTCATTACAAAATATACAAGTTCAATATAGATTATTCTTGCATATTCAACTAACCCTAACCCCGTTTGTGAGTTTTATTTTTGGGAGATAGGACGGAAAAGTCCTTTCCACGGGAAAGTTCTTCTTTCCAAAAAAATTAGAAGGAAGAACTTTCTCTTCCCATCCACTCCATTCTTCCAAAACAAAACTCACTGAGACAGACTTTCAACAAACTCTAAAAGTTCCTTCAACAGAATAAAAAGATTCCAGGAGTAACAGTGAAATAACCCGTGTCAAATCCAAAGCCCGGAACAAATCTTAGGTCGAATCCCAAGTCCGGAATCGAATCAAATCCATCCAAACAAGGCCTTAAACTACTAGCATAATAGTATCTTCTTGGGTCATCTTAGCCCACCACAGGCTCACCCAAAAGGTCATGGCTGAAAGTACTATTGTTAGTAACTTAATTTCTTATTTACAGATAATTTTTTTTTATATCTTTCGATGTGGGACTGGGGTGTTATAAACATCCCCACTTAAATTTCTGATGTCCCCGTCAGAACCGATCACACACACCGTTCACAGATCTTTGCCTCTCTAGCCATTGTGAGATAGTGTCGGCTAGCTTCATGTCCCCACCTCCAGACCTCTCTCCATTGTGGGATAATATCACTAGCTTTCGTGTCCTCACCTCCGGCAACCCGATCGGATGATCTAACCCGAGCTTTCGAGAGTCGACTCTGATACCGTATGAAATAATTCGGGTCAAATCCCGAGTCTGGAACAAATCTTGGGTCAAATCCCAAGTTCGAAATCGAATCAAATCCATCTAAAAAAGCCTTAAACCACTATCATAATAGTATCTTCTTGGGTCATCTTAGCCCACCACATGCTCACCCAAAAGTTCCCGACTGAAGGTACTATTGTTAGTAACTTAATTCCTTATATACTGATAAATATTTTCCATATATTTTGATGTGGGACTGGGGTGTTAGCCTAGCTATATCTGTGATATTTACTCGGAGTTCACTAGTAGACACCATTTCATCTTGGCTAGCATTGAAGCAACACGTCCATCATATTCAATAGCTTTTCATACTCTACTTTGGGAAAAAGCTTTATTGAGTTCATATTGCTTCGTATCCTGATCCTTAAATATCATCGACCATGTTAATCTAAACAATTTTTGAACATTTCTGTCATGAAGGTAAGATTTGTCAGTTTAAGTAAGAATTTTGAACTAGCACCAACTGTTTAGGTTTTTTATTTTTTCGAAAGTTCTAGCACCAAATGTCTCATTGTGATGATACATCAGGAGTTGTCTTCGTTAAGTTGTTCACTTTCCTCCTAATTAACAATCTTATTCTTCTTATTTAATGATCAGTCAGCATTCGATATAATTTGTGAAACAGTAAATCCTGCTACTTCAAAATTGTATGATCTTTGAGGAATTAAGGCATTGCGAATGATAACGTTAACTCCATCATATGTCCAAACACCTAAAGAGCCTCACCGGGTAGATAGATCCAGTCTTTTTATCAAATCATATGTAGGCTTGACATTCCGACAACAGAATAATTATATGGTGTTCCAAAGTACTTTATGCACCAGTAAATTCCACCTATGATGCTTAAAGATTCCAATTCCAATTGGTGAAGAGGCTAAATAAAGCTTTATTAAAATATAAATATTCTTATTGATTCTTATCTTGTGGTAGTTGGTACGTGACTAGTTGCCTGGCCACGACTGATGTCATTCTTAATATCCTTTGTTTCAGCCACCAAATGGGAAGTCACGAGTTTAAGAGCTCAAAAATTGGGTAAGAAAGAAATTATGTGTCAGTGGCAACTCATAGGATTCAAGTTTTGTAGATGTTACGGCTACAGGTCTGGACTGGTTTGCCATTAGACTGAAAGGTAAGGAGTCGTAGAGCCTTCATAACGTCCTCGTTCTGTTGCTTCTTTCGGGCCAGTATTAGCTGTCGTTGATCCCGACCGTCCTTGATACTCTCCTGCTGGGTGCCCGCCTGGGAGGGGGTACCCACTGTATGATCCAGGGATAGTGGCATTTTTTGACTGGTGGAAAACAGTTACCTTCTGTTGGTACCGATCGAGCCTTTGTGGATCTGGGCTGACCCTTTGGCCCTAACCTGTCCCTCAGCGACTTCTTCATCACGAGCTGGTCCTTAACTGATCCCCTAGACTGTGTCGTAGGGTTGGCTGAATTTCCTTCCTGATTCGACACTGTGTTTGCCATGACTATTAATGATCGTAGTAGTGATTGAAAATAAGATAACACTAAAGGGCCCTCCTTCTAGCGCCAATGTTAATGCCAAGATTCGTCCACGAGCCTCAATCACCAATAGTACGTCAAATCCTGCACAGAAACGAAGTCACACGGAGAAAATTGACAGTGTAGGCCGCTGGGAGATAACTCCGGTGTGAAAATGAGTACAGGCTGAACAAGGTTTAACAATGGAGGCTTAAACTTTATGCTGGAAAATAAAGTGATTCACCTGAGAAAGATAACGTAGCCTTGTATTTATAGTGATCACACCCCTTACTCCATGCACGTCCCCGTATGGAAATAAAACTCCTCATTCGGATGGATTCTTTAATGGGATTAAACTAAATCTCCTTAAAGAAAAGAAGCCGGATTATACCCTAACACTTTCTTTAGGAGTTGAAAATTAAGTACGACTAGGAATCCTAGATTCCTTAAAGTTCTCCCCCTTCCCTAAATAGACTCCTACGTGGGGAGGCTTCCTCCACGTGGACAATGACCCATCAAACCACCCGGGCCCAAATAAGGACACCCTAACGCCTAGATTGCCTTTCGGAACTCTAACGTGCACATTTAGTACTCACACTATGGAAAAATTATTTTTCCAGGTCTCAGGAAAAGACAAATATGTTGATGAGACTATTCTACAATTGTCAAAGAATGAACTCATAGACAACCTTTATGAGGCAAAGGAGTCTGTACACCTTTAAGAGGTACACAAAGAAATTCATAACATAGCGGGTTGCAAAGAATGAAATCCGATGTAAGCAATGGAATATGTCCGAATATATGGTGTCACTACTGAGAAGCGTTGGCCCTGGAAAAAGGGTATTAAGAAAGCCACTCGAGCAAGGAGGCCAGTAATTATTTTATTTCTTGTTAGTTGATTAAAAACTTTAACTTATAAAAATTTACATTTTTAAAAAAAAAATTAAAAGGATTGGGAGATTGCTACCCATACTAAAGCAACTTGCAGGAAGAAAGTTAGAACAAATATTATATTACTAGTAATATTTGTTTAAGTGCAGTAAGGGCTTAGATACTACGATACAACAAATATTATACTACTAGTAGGGAAACCAACAATAATATCCTAGTAATTCTTTCTAATTCCCATCATCATGTAACTAATATACTTTCTGTTGAGGTTAATGTATCTGTTATTAATGATGGACCATCACAATCTCTGCCATCGCCACCTCCACCAATGTTTCCTCCTACTACTTCCTCCTCTTATAATCCAATGTACACTCCAACAACATCTACGACCACCAAATATAGCGTCATTTCAAACGACAATGTCTCCTACTTCGGTTAAACTACAACATAATCTCACTATTGGAGCTTTGAGCAATGAGAAGTATCTTAGTTAATGTTAATTGTTTGTTTTTATGATCTACTAGTCTTACTCTTATCATTGTTTTCCACAAGCAACTAATAGTGGAGTGGAAGGTCAAATTATAATATAATACTAAATTAATGATCAGTAAAAAATAGTAGCATCATTAATCTATAATACAAGTGTTGAAAAATATGAAAGAGGGAATAATTTAGAAAGCAAGTGGAGATATAGGAAGAATTGTTTCACTTCAACTTAATTTCATTTGTATTTCACTTATCAACCACTTACACTTAACTTGCATAAAATGACTCACTTACAAGACTACTACATATAGGACTCCTATGATAATTATAGAGTCACTCTAATAATTACTACTTGACCAAATACATATGCATGAACGTAATCATACATGTTCCAAGATACTTCTAAATACATTCATGTACATACATGCATGTACCATGAACTTAGATTCACATTCATTCATGTACTAACACAAATTACAAATAATATTTAAATCTAGTTTATATTTTCAACACCCCCTCTTAAACTTGATTAAATCCATAAATTTGAAATTTTCAAAAAATTGAGTGGCCTTCTTGAAATCTTCATAATCTCGCGAACCTTCCGATCCTCCGATGCCTTCAATCCCAAGAACCACTTTTGTTATCTCCACTGATGCATGTAAATGGCTTGAATTGTTGATTTGAACTTCTTCATTTTCCTTTTTTTTATCTTAAAGTTTCATTCTTTCATCAACACAACTCTTCTAGTCTTCTTTCTTCGAGACGTCTTCAAAATTTTCTTATTCACATTCTTCTTCCTCAACTTCATCTATTTCTTCAACAGGTATCTCATTTTGTCCTAATTTTGTTCCTAACAGTCTTTAGGTAAAGAAAGATCTTTATAGTTATTGGAAATAGATTCAAGTTCATACCATAACTGAGGTAGATAATTAAAACTCACAACAAGCTTCCAAACCTTTTAATGCATTGCTCGTTGCAGAAGCTCTCTTGCTTTTTGTTTTTTCATTTCTCGAACTTTTTCTAAAATACACTTTTTATGGATTTGCAATGACATCCGGCCATACATTGAAAACTCAAAGATATGTTCGAGTCCTTATACTCCAAACCTTATATTTTGTAAACACTAATTTATCAATCGACAAACTTAAGCGGCAACATTTTTCTACATTTTTACCTCTCCAAAATGCTACCAATACGACGACCTTTGTGACGTGCTTCAATTCACAAAAAACTTCTCCGAACTTTCTTCTCAATTTGCACCTCGCTGAATTGCCTTCTGGAACTCTAACATGCACACTTAGTACTCTCCTAACGACAATTCGATAGCACCAAGTCACCTCAATTTGGTCGTCGACCTAGACTTCACGATGACTTAACCTTCTTTAAACCTTGATTAAACCTCGACTCGTGTGTCACTTTGTTGCAAAATATGGAAGAGGTTATAATTTAGAGAGGAAGTGGAGCTATAAGAAGAATTATTTCACTTCAACGTAATTTCACTTGTATTTCGCTTATCTCCCAGTTTCACTTCACTTGCATAAACTGACTGATCACTTACAAGATTATATATAGGACTTCTAGTACAATTCTAGAGTCACTTTAATAATTACTACTTAACCAAAATACATGAACTTAACTATACATGTTCCAAAACACTCTAAATACATTCATGTACATACATGCATTACCATGAACTTAGATTCACACCCATTCATGTACTAACACAAATTACTAATAATATATTAAATTAAGTTTATATTTTCAACTACATGAAGGTTAACGCTTGTACGTTACTGTTAACGCCAAAATCTGTCCGCTCGTCGAATCACCAAACAACGAACTAGAAACCTGCACAATGAACAAACAGTCACACCAAAAAGCTTGACGGTCTGGGCCGCCGGGGGATAACTCCGGTGTAAGAATAAGTACAGGCCAGAAACGTCAACAATGGAGGTATGTAATTGCTTTCGTGCGTACAATAGACAAAGTGTCAATGTGTGTACCTGGAACTGAATTATGGTTGTGCATTTATAGTTTACCCATACCGCCTCAATTAACTACGCCCTTCCCCGAGTAGGAATATGAATCCTATGTAAAAGATTCCTTATAATTGTAAACTCTATAATCAAATAGGATTTGACTTCTTTAGAAATAGGAGGTTAAATATGATATAAAATGTAGATCATCTAGAATGCCAAACCCTCTACTAAGATATTTTGTCACATGGCACGGGTCCTATCGAATCGTCCGGACCCACAAAGTCATGCTCCAACATTTTCCTCCATTTTCTTATTATAAGAAGGTTAAAATAAGATAGTATAAAAATTGCCCCATTAATTAATATATTGCTGTTACTGAAATCGAACTGTCACCTCCTTACACCACGTGTCAGGCTGGGACCCACCATCATCATTACTAAGCCGTAAATGGGGAAACGTGCACAGACGGTTCATCATGTCATAAGTCTTTTCCCCAAGTAAACGAATCGCCACTTCTCACTCACTTATTCAAAATTTTCTTCAGAGAGCTCAAGTCGTACTGTCTCTTTTTTATTGTCACAATAACTTTCTTCGCCCATATCCCATCATATAACAATACCCACCGTGTAAACATGTCAAGCGATAACTCCATTCAATCCACCTTTACCATTAACCAAACCCACTGTTGACGCTGGGAATTTTTGAATTTTCCTAATTTTTGTGATTTCTACCCCTTTTAAGATTTCAATTTATTTATTCCGCTTAAAGGGTGATTTTTAGGAAAAAAATCGACATAAATGTCGACGGGGTTTTGAAAAGGTTGATTTTAATAATAGGCCAATTTGGCATAGCCGCCAGTTGGTAAAAATTTAAATGGATGTACCAACTCATCCGAATTTTAGAATTTTCACAATCGAGAGGCACAATATGTGACTCCATAAAATTGGTCTTAAAACCGAGATTCATAGAGTTCGGGGGCTTGCATAAGTGAGGGGAAGGTGTTAGGCAGGACTTCCGTAAAAATATGGTTACCGCATCTTATTGTTTTTCTAAGTGTGAGGTGTGTGTGTGTGTGTGTGTGTGATTTTGGATGAAATCGCTATCTAGTTTGAGATCGAAATCGTGAGAAATACATTACTTTGAAAGTAACTTCGAATCTATTTGAACCTATGCACGAAGGGTTTGATTTGGGAAAAAGGTTCATTTTAGGTTTGATTTTGGTAAAACCCTACTGGGTGACGTTTTGGAAAACTTAGTTTTCAAACCCTTCGCCAAATAGGAATCGAGATTTTTCGCTACTTTCAATTTTAACTTAAAGTGGTCTTATTAACCCGAGCGATTTGAGTTTGATTTTTAAAAGATCTTTATCATTTTGTTTAGAAATCGTTTTCAGTGATAAATGGAAAAATAAGCATCGAAATGAGGTCGGGGCTATCCGTGGGCATGAAAGCCATCTCGATAACCCCAAACACCCGCAATCACAATTTTCAATATTACGGGGTCTTAAATCCGGTTCTCATGGAATGGAACCCTCGATACCGTTTAAGGCCCAAACTTACATTTACAATGATTGGATAATAATTTTACAATCAAAATCATGTCCATCGTGGGAATTAGGCCAAGATCAGATTCGGGGATCCCGACCCCAATATTCCTAGACTCACATTGTGATAAAAAATATATTAAAATGAGGGACGAGATCAAGAAGAGGGTTCCCGAAGACCCTGATTCGTAGATCGCACAATCGAGGCCGACATTGCGAGGGATTATATGTATTGATAAGATCCATTGGCGGGACTTAGAATCGTAAGAATAAATCCGTAGATCTAAGATTCCCTAGATCTATATAATGACATAATCGGAATTTAAATCGAGAAATATATCCCAAACTGGCTATCAGGTGATTCAATTGTTAGAATCCTTTGACGGCGGATTGGTGGGACCCTCTCATTACTAGATATAGATCTAGGGTTTTACGGGGTAAACCAAAATCAATTTAAAACATATAATCGTTTAGATCCACACTAGATCTAAGTCAAGCCTAGCATAGAGGTTAAAGTTTTTAACTTTGAAACCATTAATAGGCTAGATCTAGGGTGGGGGTGGATCTAAGGAAAAGATTCAAATTTTAATATCACACAAGCAAAATAAACGGTAAAATAAGTAAGATCTACACTAGATCTAATAGATCTATATTAAAACTATATAAAAATCGAATCTTTCACCAAAATAAATGAGATATATACTAGATCTATATTAGATCTACACCGAATCTACATAAAGATTGGATCTTTCGCCAAAATAGAACGGATCTGTGCTAGATCTACTAGATTTACATTAAATACAAATAAAGATTGAGTCTTTCACCTTGGGTTATGGTGAAATCCTCCTCCTTGAGCTTGAATCTAGATTGCTTGGATCTAATTTGATGAGATTTGATGAGAATATCTAGATCTAAGTGGGTATTAGAGAGTTTTTTTGTGTTTCTCTTACTAAGAATGCTCACTTTCTCTCTCTAATCAAGCTCTCCTCCAAAAATGCTAAAAATTCGTGTATTTATAGAGCAAAATAGGGCAGTCGTAGGTATAGTGGAGGGTGGCCATGAGTGCACCTGCTACTGACCGGGGTGGGCCCCACTTGCTCAGTTTTCATGCTGTGAAGTCAGTTTTTCGTGTTGTCTGCTGTAACGTCCGTAACTTTTAATCTGGGAAGAATTAGGAGACGTGTCATACCATTCCGGAAAGCTCTTTCTGATAGCTTTGCAAAGATATTCACCTAATTCTGAGTTCGGGAAGATGGGGGAAAAGGGGAAAAACCATCCCTTGGTAGATGTCGGCTAGTCATTCGCCTTATTGTGTGTTGGAATGCTCGTAACTTTCAATTTGGGAATAGTTGGGGTGCGTGCCATACCATTCCAGAAAGCTCTTTCTGAGAACTACACAGTGACATAAAGCTTGGCTAATTCTAGATCTGGGAAGCTAGGACAAAATATAGGAATGGTTCTTCCTGTAGACGTCAGACAGTTAACTATCATGCCTTGCATAGTTCCTCGCCTACTATTCATCATAGTGGCTTCGTGTACTTTGATCTGAGTCCTAAAATCCTCTATTTGAGTGTCTTGTCTCCTGGCTGAAATGATTCTTTTGTCCTCCCGCCAGGGTTAGAAAATATATGCAAAATTTTGGGTGTCTACAGATGTCCCTCTTTGTCATGGTTATGCAATGCAATGAAATGATCATGACAAACATATAGACGCCCGATGCATGACAAGATGTATTAATGAATCAATGATGCAAAACACGCAAATTTGCTATGAAATGCAGAAATTAAATAATTGCTTCGCTAGGGATAACTGCCATTGGATGCTATCATCACGTATCGTCTCTAATGTCTTTCCTGGGTATTGTCTCCAATGAACTCGCATTACAGGGTATCATCTCTGATGCCATTGTTGGGTATCATCTCCAACGAACTCCTATCGCTAACGCTGATCGTATTGCAAATTGCATACTGTCGTTAATCGCATATTATCGCCAATTGCCTCACAAATTACAAATTTCACATCGCCTCGCAAATCGCACCTCGCACATCACACATCACGCCTCGCACATCGCACTCGCACATCGCATATCGTACATCGCAAACCGCACATTGCATAACATATTTCATCGCAAATCACATACCACATCAAATAGCATATCGCATTTTAAGTAACATATCATATCGCAAATAACATATTACAAATCGCATGTCTCATTGCAAATCAAATTGCATATCAAATCAAATCGCATGTCAAATCCAATCGCATATCAAATTAAATCGCATATCAAATTACATATCAAATCGTATATCAAATTAAATCTCATATCAAATCAATTTGCATATCAAATCGCATTTCAAATCAAATCGCATATCAAATCAATTCATATATCAAATTACATATTCAATCACATATTAAATCGTATCTGCATATTTTATCTCAAATCGCATACCGCATTGGAAATCATATCACCAGGTCTTGTCCCTGATGCCTTCGCTGGGTCTCGTCTCCAACGGACACTTCACCGGGTATCGTCACCGGTGCCTTCGCGGGGTATCATCTCTAACGAACATATCACCTTTTTGTTACCGTTCTTCTATAAAGTAAAAACCAATCAAGGCTTAAGAAATGGCATCCATCACAATACAATAATATCGTATTTTTTTTAGTAATAGGGGCTCTTGGAATAAACGATCTATTTATACACCGGGCATCGTCTCTAACGGCTTTTGTTGGGTATCATCTCCAACGGACTCATATCATCGGGTACCGTCTCCGACGCCTTCATTGGGTATCGTCTCCAACGGACACATCACCGGGTATCATCTCTGATGCCTTCACTGGGTATCGTCTCCAAAGGACATATCACCAGGCATCGTCTTCGATGCCTTCGCTGGGTATCGTCTCTAACGGATACGGGCCATGGGGCACATCACCGGGTATCATCTCTGATGCCTTCACTGGGTATCGTCTCCAAAGGACATATCACCAGGCATCATCTTCGATGCCTTCGCTGGGTATCGTCTCTAACGGATACGAGCCATGGGGCAATGCGACTACCTTTGTTTGCCTCTTACCATTTTTGACCCGTTTTTTTATCTTTTCATGGCTTTTTAGACTTCAGGATTATTTGTTATCAGATTTTCAAATTTTTTAAACGCTTCGTTTTAATAAAATAGGATTTATAATTTAAAAATTCATTTTTCTTCCACTTGATTTTGACGCATCGTGATCGCATAACATACCTATTTATATCTCTTATCTCGTTAAGGAACATGCAATAATCGATTGTAGAAAATGTACCTGATTAGTCGCCTGAAGCTCTACCTCGCGCCAAGTAGTTTCATGATTCATAGGGCCTCCTTGGGGCTCATCCTCGTAGATCTGCTTTGGCAGCCAGTCTCTTCATTTGATGAGCCATCCTCGTTTGGTCTTGATGATTTGGTCTCCTCCACCTGAAGTCATATATTGCTGAGGATTACTGTCGCAACATCAGATTCATTGGGGCGCCTGTGCTTCTTTCCTTTTTACTTTCATATTCATATATATGCACAGATGCTATGTATGGATCGCCAAATATGGATTCGCTTCGTTAGTTGTTGTATGCTCATTCATTTTAATTATCATGATACATGTTCACTGTATATATGTTTTGATGGAAATGACCATTGTTTGGTCAAATGACACGATTTTACCGACAATGCGATCGTTTTTTTAGGATTCTCTTGGGTAGGGAATTTCATATTTTCCCATCCTTTGTCGTAGCAAGTTTACTTTATCGTAATTTCTTTCGAGAGTTCCCATTTCTTTTGATGAGAAGTTTAGTACAGCCTTGGACTCCTATTTCATGGATCTTAAAAATGTCCCAGCCCTTGCGCGTGCTGTCATCGGGGATTCATATAAAAAACTCATTTCATTGACCACGCCAAGTTACCCATAGTGAGCAATATCCTGCACACCAGGCAAATAACAAAATGCGCAAAAAGCTTAACTGCTCCGGCCGTCAAGGATATCTCCGATATAAGGATTAGTATAATCTCGTCAATGAGGCATATGAAGTTAAAGTTCATGAAATTGAATGCTCATTGGCTCTTATAACTTATCTCGTATTCGCAGTGTTCTTATCTTATCGCTACAGAACTTGAAATCGAGTAGGAAAATAAATCTTTCCTAAACAAGTCGTGAATCGTGAATGATGTGTCGTGCATGTATTAATCTCAAGGTTATTTTTATTTCTTTTATTTTGACAAGTTATGAAATCGTAAGAGAAATTATAAGCATCCATGGTCATTATGCATGAGTAAGATCAAATTTAAAAGAACTATCTCCCTCTATCAGAGATACTCCGTCTTCATTCTAGATGTCGTTCTTCATAGAATTGACGTCATATGACATGTGCACCATGAGTGATGTGACCCTTAGCAGGGGTTTCCCTTCCATGACTTTAGATGATCTCATTTCCACTCGCTTAAAATTTTTTCTTTTTGACTTCATACTCTTTTTGCTTAACTTGTCTCGTTTTCTTAGGCTATTTAGAGTTATCCTTTTAACGAGTTTTGGACCAATGACTCCCAAATCGAACGGCTTTAAGGCACTAGGTGTAAAGACACCACTTTAGGTTTACTTGCTCGAGTAACAAAGGCCACACTTCGAGACAAATTGGGTGGTCTACTCTATTTATTCTTCGCCTGACCTTGTGCAAGATTCGTTTTCTTAAGCTTAAGTTACCCATGTAGCGAGCGTTGGGCCGGTGACTCCCAAACCAGATGGTTTTAAGACACCAGGTGAAAAGACACCCCTCAGGCTTAATTACTCGAGTAACCCAAGCCACGATTCAAATCTGCTCAGGTCTCTTCTTTTTCTAACATCTCCCTCTCACAATGCTCATTTTCTTAGGCTCTAAGTTACCCATATAGCGAGCGTTGGGCCGATGACTCCAAAACCAGACGGCTTTAGGGTACCGGGTGCACAGACACCCCTTAGGCTTAATTACTCAAGCAACCCAGGCCACGATTCGAGATATTAGGTTTACCGTTATTTACCTTTTTGATTTCGCACTGGCGGTCATCACTGTCGTCATAGCTTTATTCTCCACAACTAAGAGTCAGGGCATACGCAAAGTGCAGATATGCATATGGGGTTGATTCTGCTCTAAATAACACTTTGAACTAGGATCTTGTGCCTAATCAAAAGGTCGAATAGTTTTAATCTTCTAATCGTACTCATGATTCCTGCTCCACGGACGTTTGTCAGAATTAATTTTCTAAAATCTCTTTCTTTAAGGCTCTAATGCAAGATATATTTATACTTAGACTATCTACCATCGCTAATGCATGCAAATGGAGACAAAAAATGAACAAAGAGATGAAAGAGACGTACCTTAGATTGGATCATTGTATTTTGAGAAAATTATGATTGAAAAAGATCAAATGATCGTACCGGCTAACCAGTGAAATGACAGGAGGGAAGCTCTGATGATGATGGTGCATGCTGATGGGATTGCACTATGGGCACCAATTTGCGCATTATCCCTTCTAGGAAGGTCAATAAATGCCCTAGTGTCGACTCATCGTTGGTTCTGAAATTGCCCCAGTCTTGTTTGTTGTTAGGGTAGTTGCTTTGTTGTATGTTTGACGGGTGGGCTATTAAGATGTCGAGATCGCAAGGATTTTTTGTTTTATGACCTACCTGGTGATCAGGTAGAGGGTATGAGCTTCGATGTTCGGATGCCCTAATTATCGCTTCTGACTTGTAGGTGCATTCAGCTTTGATGACCTTTTTTTTCTAGTTTGGTGAAGGTTTGTGATTGAGGGTGTCAGCTCTTTAAGGGTCATGAGAGGGGTCATCAGATAGTTACTTTGCATCGTTGAGTCGATATTAGTTGTGATCTTCTTTGTATTTACATTTCTCATCATCTTGGGTTGCATCTGTCCTTGTTGATGATCATGCTTGATATATCGCTACGTTTCTCATTTTCATGTCATTGCTTTAACCTCGATGATTAATGTCGGGATGTCTTTGGATTCCACTGCATTGGATCTAAGAGTTCGGTTTGGTTTATGATGTGACGGTTTCAACCAAGTTTGGTTTGATCTGTAAGGCTTGATTTGTGGCTTTTGTCTCAAGGAACAGGTTGTTGGGTATAAGATAGGTTGCGCCACAATGGTTGTCTGTGTAGTTCGCACATGTTGATTTTTCGAAGGGTCGTAGTTCACGAATGCCGAATTGTTGAATGACTTTTTGGGAATTTTACAATGATTAGACTGCGCCACAATTGGTTGCTTACGTACTCATATAAAAAGAGATCAGGTCTTACGTAGTTCACGTGTTGATGAGTTATTGAAGAGTCGTATCTTGTGATTGCGGAATTGTTGAAGGGGTTTTGGGAATTTTGTAATGATTAGACCGCACCACAATTGGCTGCCTACATACTCCTTTGAAAAGAGATCAGGTCTTACGTAGTTCACGCAAAGGATATCATAAGATTGATTTTTTGATTTTTTGGTTTTTTTTTGATAAACAAGACTAAGTTAATACATCAAATAAAATAGTAGATGAACATTAAGATAGATAGCATGCTTCAAATTCCCTGTCCCTTGAGGTTCCCAATCCTTTACTTGAATCACTTGCTGCCTCGAATTAGATCTGAATTTCCTCACTCCACGGTATAGCATCCTCCACTACCTTTACGAATTTTGTTGCTGGATTTCTGTTAGGATCGCGATCTTCCACATTCACTTGGTCGATTGTTGGGGGTTTAACTATTATTAACATAAGGCGCCTCTTTTTACCTTGCCCTCCAGCTCCGCTTTCAAAAGTTTCTTCTTCATAACTTACACACTTTTTCGTGTCTTGGTGGGTTCATGGAGTCAAGCTTTCTCGTAATTGGTGCTACTGAAATTACATTCTCATGGTTAGCACTACCGATCATTTCGCCTTCTTTCATTCTTAGATTTAACCCTTCTTTTGTCATCTTATCTCCTTTCAGCTTTTCATGAGTAGACCAACTGTGGGTTGAGTCATTGGCTTGTGTAGCAGGCACTATCACAATCTCCCCTACTTTGATCAAATCTTTCACTAAGCATTTAAGGGACCAGCATTGCTCTGTTGAATGTCCTGGACCTCCCGAGTGATAAACGCAGTGTTGGGAGGGGTTGTAATTTTATGTTCATGTATCCACAAGAGGGGGAAGGTATGAAATTTTCTTTTGTTCCATTAATTTTGTCAATACTTCCTCCATGGACTCTAAAATAGGAGGGAATTTAGTTTTGAACTCTTCTTCGCTCTTGCTTCTCCTCGATTGTTAGGATCACAAAGGTTATACTCCTCGTGGGTCTCATCCTTATTGTTCCCATGTAGAATCACTAGAGTGTTCCCTCCTACCTGCTGGAAATTTCTTTTCTTATTGCACGGATGGGCATTGGTAATTGTCTTTTCCTTCAATGTTCTCGCATCCTTTAGTTTTGCTGCTTGAATTTTCATATCTATCCTATCTCCTTTTACGACAATTTCAGTAAACGATATCTCCTTCATCGAAAAGATCCTTCCGTAATAAGGATACTCATGTGTTTCGACAAAGCTTTTGACCATTTCTTGTTCCTCTAAGGGTGGAATTGCCCGATTTGCTAATGACCTCTATCTTTGGGCATAATCCTTGAAAGATTCATCTGCCTTCTTAGTCACCCTCAACAGCCTACAATGATCTGGTGCCATTTGTATTTGGTAACTATATTGGGATAAAAAGGTATGCGCAAGTTCTTCCCATGTGTTAATCTTCGAATCATCCAATACAACAAACCAGGTTGTTGCAGTGCCAGCGAGACTTCTCCAAAACATTTGCATGCGATGAACTTCATTCTCAGCTTGTGCTCCTAGTTGTCCCAAGTATATCTTCAGATGAACATAAGGATCGCCGATGCCGGTATATCTCACGAAGTTAGGAATTTTATACCTCTGTAGGTATTGATTTCTTGGAAATCTGTTTGTATCTGAATCTTCATTTCCAATAACTATCGGGTCTTTATTAATTTAAGTTAAGGCCATTTCGAGGCGCCTGATCCTCTTACCGAGTGACTTATTGCTGGGATTGTTGTTCGAGATTAGTTGGGGATTTGTAGTGAGTATGCCTTGATTTGTTGCCATGATTCCTCGAAATAAGCTATATTGTTCCTTTACTAAATCTGACAACTTGATCATCTGTCCTTTCAAGTCGTCGAACTCATCTCGGGATACTGCAGCCTTGTTGGTGGGTGGAGATTTGGATACGGCTACTTGAGCTAGGCCTCCGGGTTGAATTCTTGCTTTTGCCTCGCTTGAAGGTCTTTCGATTCTCCATATATATTTTTGATTTTCCCTTGCTTCACTTTCTTCTTCAAGCATATTCTCGCTTAAATCAGTTGTCCCTTCGGGTTGCTCTTTAGTCTGTACCTGATGAGTGGGTTTTATACCTACGAATTCTACAACAATTAGTGGATATTATTAGCTGTTTGAGGAAAAGCAAACTTGAATCATAATTTTCAGCAAGAGAAACAATAAGATAAAGAAAGAGCATAAAAGCAATATAATAAGGAGCAGAGTACAACTTACTTATAGAGTGTAACTTTGAAATACCTAGATAAATCTATCTTGCATATTCCTCTAATAAACAACAACCATACCTTTGGTTAATTAGAGTCCGCAATCTTGATGACTTTAGGGTAGGAAAAACAAGCTTCTCACAGAAAAGAGGATTTGCTTCAATTAGTTTCTTAAGCTCTAGCAACATTATGTCACGAGCTGTTCTAGTGTCACCATACTTAGATAGTTGTTCATTTTCTCTGACAGCATAGAACATAGATTACTTCAACAAATCTGACCAATCGTGACTCATAAATAAACAATGATAAGAATTACCAGGAACATGACTTAAATTGCATTTAATTAATATAACTTGTGCAACACATCAGCAAATAGAAAAATCAATAAATAAAAGTCCATTCGGTTATTGAATATAACGTTGAAAGCAAAAGGAATTTTTCTTAAATTGCACCATTTGTAAGATTTTTATAGCATACTAGTTCCCTGTTATCTCCGAGAACCAATTGGCTTGAAAAGAAATTTCGTAATATGCAGTATCTACTAATAAATTAAAGACCTTGCCACAGCAGTCCATAAACAAATTAAAGACAAGAACTTACCTCAACTAGACCAAAGCAATGTATTAACAAGAAATTTTATGGAATAGCATAACATAGCAGTAAAAGCAAAGAACCAGTACTATGTCAATGCCCAAAACCCTGCAATTTAATCCATAGACTCTACTTTTAACAATTAATGTGCATGTATACACAATCATACAATGCAATAGTTGACGATCAAACAGTTACTCGAGATATTAGCAAATTTTCACTAGGAAATATGTTCTCTACCATTATTTGTTAATTATTTAGTTGCTAATTAAGAAAGATTAAACAAAGACTCTAGATTTATAAGAATAACATATAGTATATGAATAAGCATTATCCTAATTAGTTAATTAGAGGAGTTATTGAATGAAGGAAGGGTGACTTCTTAATTATAAGGAAACATTATAGGGTTCAGTTCATGCCCTTAAATTGAAATTGAGACCATTAAACGAAATGTAAGGTACCCAACTTGTCTAACAATTTTCACTACCTACTACTTTCCATTCTAAAGATAACATACATGATATAAGTTGGACCACCAAAATATCTTTCCAGAAGTTGCTTGAATTCATAACCTAACAGTAGTGTAGATTTGGCATCAGACTTTGTATGACAACAAGTCATGTCCAAGTTTCCTTACTTCACTCTCAGAATGCATGGGTGCTAATAAAATTTGGTCCACTTCACACAGGCCTGAAACTGTCCGAGTGGGCAGTTTTGGCATTTCACTACATTTGAACTGCTTGACTTAGTAACTCCATCTCAACACACCAAAGAACCAATTCTTGTACACAAATGAGAATCTAATAATTTAATATAATCTTCAGGTTCAGGCCCTAAATAATTAACAAATAATGGTAGAGAACATACTATATGTTATTCTTGCAAATCTAGAGTCTTTGTTTAATTTTTCTTAATTAGCAACTAAATAATTAACAAATAATGGTAGAGAACATATTTCCTAGTGAAAATTTGTAATTTGAATGGAGTACTTCAAATATTGAAGATCAAACAGTTACTCGAGATATTAGCAATGCCTTACTATAAAAAACTAGCACGAAAGGACATTCTTTCTATAGCAGCACTAATGATGTTTGCAATCAGCTTGTTTTTCTTTTGTTTCTATTTTGGTGATTGAGATCAGCTCAACTAATTCATATATGACAAAATAGATTTTGATGAAGTAATTGATATAAACAGTTATGTACATAGTTTATTAACAACATTGAATAACCATAGTGACAATCAGGCTGCAGCATAGTGGTTAAACAGTAGCATCAACAAATAGCTATGGATAGTGCCACAAAAAAATACACCAGTTCACAAATACAAGTACTCTTGCTTTATGTAAAAATATAACTGCAAATTGCCAAAACATCCAACTAGAATATATATATATATATATATATATATATATATATATATATATATATAAAGGTCCTAAAACACTTTATATTGACATTATTCCCGTTGTAAACATAATAATATAGCTTCTAGAAAATAATGCTAGTAGATAATGCTATAGAATGAAGTTATAATAAGCATCAGCTTTCACAATACATAATAGCATACATGAACCAAAAAGTAGTCATCGAAAACTACACATTCTTTACCGGAGTAATACATCACAGAAAACTATACACAATAGCATACATCACAATAGTCATGGAAATTAATGACTAAGAACGAATTTTAAATTAAGATTTGCCATAGTAAAATCACAGAAAACTACACATCCTTTACCTATTCAACTCCTTATAAGCCATTGGTCAATCAAAGCAATCACGTTCAGCTTTTCCTTTGCTATGAGAGAGGATAAGTGACCAAATTTAAGATTAACCACTAATCAAACCAAATTGAAAACCTAATCGAAATCATTAGCGTCAAAATTAAAACTAAATCATATGGTCTGAACCTGAAATTAGAAAAGAGGGAGACTGAAACCCACGATGGTGGAGAAACCACGGGAGACTAAAACCTATGGCGGTGGACACACTGAAACATAGTAAAGAGGAGGCACGATCGTTGGTTTCATAGCCCTAATGACCTTTTAGTTCTTCAATAGCTTTAATTTTTTCAATAGCTTTGAAACCCTAACCCTCAAAACCATAGCTTTGAAATAAGAAGAAGAGGAATATGAGGAAAAATAAATTTGGGCGAAAAATTGGTAGCGACAAAGACAGCCTTAAACTGTTCCAACACAATCATCGGACTCAAAGTTTATCAAGTACAAACCTTCACAACAGTCGAATGGTTTTAACTCGGGTGCCAAGGAAAGGATGATTAGGATGGTGGAGATGCGTGTGGATCCACTGGAGCCACCGAAGTTTAAACACAAGAAGGTTCCTAAGGCTAATGATTCGCCCCCTGTGCCAGTTATGCAATCTCCACCTCGTCCTGTTACTGTTAAGTTTACAAGTGGAAGACGGGACGAAGAGGAAGATGAAGATGAAGATGAGAGTAAGAGGAAAAAAAATAGGCGAAAAATTGGTAGCGGCAAGGCAAAGAGGAGGGAGACAGTGGATACCCAAAAAAATTGGGTGTATATCAATTTGGGAGGGAATTGAAGACTAATATTTGGAGGTAAAATAAAAGTATGAACGGATATTTCGGCCTCTAATCTGTTTCAAACATAGATATATTTTATTATTATTATTATTAATTTGAGACGAGTACGATTGGTCTCAAATCTGTTTTAAAAACGTGTTTAATTTTTTTTTAAAAATACTTAATTATTGAGACGACTAAATTCATCTCTAACTCCGTCTCTAAAATTTGAGACGACGCTAGCGGTTTTAAAATTCATCTCGATTTTTTACTTCCAAAACATGTCGAGACATAACAAAATTTCGGTTTCTAAGTTTGTATCAAATTGCTAGAATCAGAGACGGAACTTAGTCCGTCTCTGAAAATCGGTTTCAGATGCCCAGTATTATAGTAGTGTTACCATCATCCATCAACTATGTATTCATTATACACTGTCCTTTATACATCATTGACATCATACTAATTTACTCTATAAAGTAATTTTAAAATTACATCACATACTTAAACGAACACTTTTATTCTAAGATTCAAAATCTTACATAACTTAGCGTACTCGCATTATAAACTATCATTTCAGCTTAACATAGATACAATTGAATGAAACAATGAAAAATTCTCTTTTAAACGCGCTTGAAGTCTTGATCATCATGATAGCGAGAGAATTGCATCGCATCTTTAATCTGTAAATTATTGCAAGTTTGAGCACAACGGCCCAACAAGTCTAAAAGTTTTCATGTATCACATTTCATACATACTACACATTTTAGTCATGCATCATGTTCACATTATGTGCATTTTAAATATACATTATAAATCTTATGCAATGTGATTGCATATACATAAGCTCTATATATCTCATTATATTCATTTTCATATGCATGCTTTCAATTTCCTCATGTTGTATTCAAATCATACTTTCTGTATTAACAAACTGATCATATCACATATCAAGAACAAATTAAGTTTCCGTAACTCAATTAGCTTTAGTCATACTTTGACCTTAGCAATCTATAATTGTAATTCCAAACATGTACATTAATATATTCATAACAATTGCATCATAACACGATAACGATTGCACATAACCAACATCAAGCTTACGTAATACAAACGAAATTGAAAAACTTGCCTTTTCGATGCGAAGCTATCAACTTTACGTGATTACGCGAATTCGAAGTGTTATGCTCCCGTAAAGTACCTATGTAATACACATAAGGTTATTACGATGCGTAGTATTCCCACATTCCACGAATTCGATTTAAACTTGTGTTTTGCAAGTTTAATGTCTCATTCTTAGCTTTTGCTATTTCAATGAACTTGTTATATATACATATATAACATAAACTTCTATTGTTTTTCAATCATTCAATAGCTTGATGTACATAATTCTCATGAATTTCAACTAATATTTCAATTCAATTACATTTATTATGTCTAACTTGTCTCATTACTACTCTACATATTATCTATAGAGCATAATATATGAATCAATGCATTCATATTCAAAAAGTTCAATTAAACTTGTATTTTTATACTTAAACATCTTATTTTTAATTGTACTCCATTTATTAGATTTATTTATAATATTATATACTAATTATATGCATTTTATTACTTCATTTCTTTCTTGCATGAGCAGAATATTAAAATTACCAAAATAGCCCCATCACAATGACCAGGCCAGCCATAGCTGCTACAGCGCAACGCAGCCCAGCGCTGCTGCTAGCCCTGCTACAGCCCATGTCAAGATACTCACTTTGCCATTTTCTAGTTTACAACTCACATGTCTAATTGCAATCAAATTTAACCATGTTATAGAAGGCATGACATAGTATTTTTTAAAAAATATAAACTAGCCCAAACGTCTAGTTTAAACCATGTTTATAGGGACTGGAATTTGCCCTGTCGCCCAGATTTAACCCAACTTAGTTTGTCCCCTTTTTCTAACTTTAAACTCAATCTAACTCGCCCAACTTACTTGAGCTAATTCAATATACATATATATAATCTATCTTAACAATCAGCTTGCCCAATTCTCGCTTTTTAAACCAAACAGTTCTATGAGTAATATTATCAAATATCACATATGCACTCATTTTTGGGACAGAGGTCATAGATGTTTATACATGTCTAAACCCAGATTTTCTTCCTTATTACACCACATAACAACAACTAATCTCCTTCTTACTAAATCCCATTAATTTTAATTCAATCAATCACAAACAATTGTAACAACTTAAATATAAACTAGCTAATTTGCTATGTATACACAAAAGTTCATGATTTACCTTATAATTTCTTGAATTTAATTATGTTTTAGCTTGTAATAGACAACTATATCACCTCCTTGTTGCCTTCAATTCTTCTCAGTTCAAAATTTATGCTTCATCATCTTGATAAACTTGATGGTCGCAGCCGAGACTAAGAAATTTAGACAGAGGTTCGGGAATGAATGGTTTCGGCAATTGAGAGAGCAAAAGAAGGTTTGGGACGGATAGAATACTAGAGAGAATTGAGTATAATTCTTGGTTCTCTTATTATCAAGCAAAGCTTGCTTAGTGGTTATCTAATGTTTCAAAAATTTGACAGTTCATGCTTGTTTATACTTAATGGATGTACAACAGACTTATGTTAAGACACCTCCTACTAACCCATGCACTAGCTCTAATTTATTTTTTTCCAACAAAATGACTTGTCGTACCTTACTATACATATAGATCACCCACTTTCAGCATACATGGGTTATATTATAAAATATATACATATATTACTAACACACTTAAACCTTTCCATTATATATATATATATATATATATATATATATATATATATATATAAAAAACATATTTTGCATTATATTTGCAATATTTTCAATATTTCATGTACACTAATATATGTATTATTATTACATATATCACGTTTAGAATAAATTATTTATTTGAAATCATTAACGTAACTCTCATAACAAATAAATTATTTGTATATTCAATACTTATTTCATTAATCATTTGAATAACTTATATATATAATAATTACATTTCCTCATTTTCTTCCTTAAATTGTTCTCAATTTAATTTACTAATTGACACCAAGATTTATATATTGGTTTCTCATTTCTAATTTTTAATTCACATTCCTTTAGTATAATATTAAATATTATACCATTATATGCTACATTATAGTAACATAATTCTCATCATTAATTACTTAAAAGAAAATAGCTTCCTTTATTTAATTAATCAAAGCGAATATTTTAATTCACAAATTTTCAAATAGTTAACTAATTAACTCATCTCATGTTTAATTTATATTCGTTTGGCATAATATAACATAATATATTAAGCCATTACATAAATATATTACATTTATATATAATATATTAAAATAACAAATTTAGTTAACTTCCTCATTAAACAAAATACATACATTAATTCACTAATTTAATTAGGTGAATTAATTACCTTGCTTATGAAATTTAATTCATAATAAATCCAATGCCATACATGGCTTTAATAATCAACTTATATTATTTCATAATATAATTTAAATTTAATCTCAATTAATTAATATTACTTAATTAATTTTCTTCGCCTCCATAACTCATTCGTATTTAACTCAAGTTAATTAATTTAATAATTTAGTTAACTATTAACTCTTTCGTTCCATATATATATATATTATACTTATTTATATATACATTGAATTTATCACATAAATCACATAAATATATAATACATATATATTTATATATTTAAATACAACACGTCTCACAATAAAAATCTTATTTATTAAAATTTTATTTTAATTTATTTCTGAAAAATCTGAGTCGTCACATAAACATCTTTTTAAACTTTCTATCTTTTACTTAAATCAGATTCAATTACTTTCTATCTTTTAGCTCTTTTTACTGTGTCACTAAATTTTAGGGCACCATCAAACTATAACAGCCGCTGCAGAAAACCAAAAGAACAACTATAACAGCCGCTGCAGAAACCAAGAACAATCAAACTATAACAGCACCTGCAGAAAACAAGAACACTAAAGAGAGACAGAAATGATAATACGAATCCTCTCACCATCAAAGCTCAAACACATTCTTCCTCTTCCTCTCTCCGCCTATACATATACAAAACCTGTATCTAACACCCTTCACCCCCAAATAAACCCCTATTTCCTAAACCCTGTTAAAACCCTGTCACCGCCATTAAACTTTCTCAGACCCTTTTCTTCGCACCCCACATCCCCATTTCCTCTACCCATCTCCAGAGATGGAAATTACGATGAAGCCGCTTCCCAAACCCTCCACATTTGCCCTGGTTGTGGTGTTCCAATGCAAGACTCTGATGCCAAAAAGCCTGGGTTTTATGTTAAGCCGTCAATCAAGAACCCCAATTACAAAACACCCATTGACAAAAACCCAGTGGCTGATGAATCTGAAATATCAAGTTCTCTCAAAAAGGGGTTTCTTGAACTGGAAACCCCCGAAAAAACCCATCTAAACACTGCCCCTGATTTGCCCAAAAAGCCTTTGGTTTGCTCGAGGTGTCACTCGTTGCGATTTTATGGTAAGGTGAAAGATTCAACTGTAGAAAACTTGTTGCCTGACTTTGATTTTGTTCATACAGTTGGGAGGAGGTTGAGTTCGAGTTCGGGGCCTCGAACTGTGGTTTTGATGGTGGTGGATGCTGTGGATTTTGACGGTTCATTCCCTAGGATAGTGGCTAGATTGGTTTCTGGCACAATTGATGGGAACAGTAGGGCTTGGAAAGAAGGGAAATCAGGAAATGTACCAAGGGTTGTGTTAGTTGTGTCAAAAATTGACTTATTACCAGGCTCATTGTCGCCTACGGGGTTTGAGCATTGGGTAAGAATGAGGGCGAGGGAGGGCGGAGCCAATAAGTTAGCAAGTGTGCATTTAGTGAGTGCGGTGAGGGATTGGGGATTGAAAAATCTTGTTGATGATGTGGTTACGTTGGCAGGGGATAGAGGGCATGTGTGGGCGGTTGGTGCGCAGAATGCAGGGAAGTCGACATTGATTAATGCTATTGGGAAGTGTGTTGGAGGAAATGTGAGTCATTTAACGGAAGCTCCGGTACCTGGGACAACGTTGGGGATTATTAGGGTTGAGGGTGTGTTACCGGGTCAGGCGAAATTGTTTGATACACCGGGGCTTCTTCACCCGCATCAGATTACGACAAGATTGACCAGAGAGGAGCAGAAGTTAGTTCTCATAAGCAAGGAGTTGAAACCAAGAACATATAGGATTAAGGTTAGTGCTTATTTTATTATTATTATTATTGTTTTTTTTTTCCTTTCTGATTGATCCATCATATATTGCATTGCTTATGTGAAGTGCTTTTCATGAGTAAATGTTTTTTTGGTCACTATACTTTAGGTCAACTTACAAACGACTAACTAAACTTTTTTTATCTTACAGTCAACTCACTGAACTTTAATTTTCTTACAAAACGTTAGAAAATTCGTCAAGTCTTTTGATTTTAAATGGAAATTTCCACATCAACTGCAGACGTATACAAAAATCCATATGTGGCACGAATCATCCTATGTGGCCTTCTACGTGGCTATTATGTTAAATTAAACTAATCAATTGGCGCATCTACTGGATAGATATTTGCACTAGACAAGTGAAAACTCTGTAAACCCCATCCATCACCATTACTTTACTATTATTTCAGATCAATCAATCAAATCACCACATCGCTCACACCAAAAACCCTTCGTTAAATAGAGACCTTAAGAGGGCTCTATTTTACCATAGAATACAGTAAACTGTAGAATATAGAACAATATGTGAAAAGAAATTTAAAGGGATAGTTAAAAACTTGCCTTATATTTTAATATTGGCATATCCTTGAATCCAATATGCTCCATATGGTAGGTTTTTCAATGTAAAGTATCTTACTCAAGGAAATATAAATTTCATGATTCACTCTTTAAAGATTCTCCTGTTGAAATCTTTACCAAGTATAAAATTATGTTGAAACACTTTATATAACCTTAATTAGTCATGCATTTGACCAACTACTTATAAGGTCTGATTATGCTCTTATCATAAAAGCAGGGCTAGATGAAGAGAATAAACTTCCTAAAAGGTTCACCCTACTTATCTATAAGGTTTGTTCAATTAATGTCCTATGAAGTTGTTTGATAAGCTTGTTGAGCTATCAAGAAGGGTATAATGATTTGGAAAACTAATCACTAGGAGTCAGTATGTGCCATTTTTACAGCCTAGTTAGAGAGCAGTTCTTATAAAGGCAATCTGTTGTTCTCTTTCAATTTTCTGCTCAATTTTATTTGATATTAACTTGCTTATAGGCCTTTTGGTATTTGCCAACTCCTTTACCACGAGAGATCAATGGATTCCGTTAATATTCTTTTTACTTTTTTTTAAGAAAACTTTTTTGGGCAAAGTTCTGTTTTCCCCTGTACTGTTTCTAGGGTGACTGGTTCTTATCTTAAAATTGGATTCTTCAAAGTTAGTATTCACTTTTGTAAAAATCTTTTGAGCTCATATCTAGGCAATGCTCCTTGGTGTTGTAGTGATGTTCATTAGAAATGTAAAGCAATGATTATTTGAGGGGTCATGCTCCAATACAGAAGTTCAGAAGATTTTGTTGGAATTCTAGTCTTTGTGGCTATCCCAATTGTTGGAATTGTTTTTTTGGTAAACAATTCTTGAGAATTTTGGGTTTTGTATATTATGATTTATATGATATATTAGGACTTGATTACATGCTTCACTTTTTCCCTTTCTCTTCTTCTTAGACTTTATGTATGATGATATGCCCGAAAGTAGATTCCATTCCCGCTCCACTCCCTCCTTTTATTGCATATACAATCCTTTTACTTTTATATTTCACTTAATGTCATTGGCTTTTTGTATGAGTATGAAGGCTGAATATAAAACTAAAAACTAACTTTTTATTTAAGATGGTACTTTGCCATGTGAAATTCAATATATGAAGCCTTCTTCATGCATATAATGCTAAATATGTCATACTAGATGCATCGCATCTTTCTAGTGGCATTGAAATGCAACACCAGATACTTTTGGCTAAATAGCCTCTTTATGATTTGAACTCATGCTTGATGCATCTTAAACTGTGTGCTACTTGATTGGTGCTCATTCATTAAGTTTAGTTTATTCATTATCCAAATTCTTGTTGCTCTATGTGAGCTTAATTGTTGGACACAAATCTCTCATTGAACTGTAAGGTCCTTTATTTGTTATTTGAAAAATGTAAATGTATGAACCATCCTGCCTAATGGACTATTGGTATTTGCTTAAAAAGGTATATACATAAGATAGGACAAGGATAAGGACAGCACATAGCTGTTTTGATCTTATTGTGTTATGTTAGAATATATAAAAACAAGTGCAGCTGTGTTTGTGGATATAGAATACCAAAGTTTGAAGCATATACAGAACACTTTTTAGGGATTTGATTGAATCAGCCGTCATATCTAGTCTTTGGTATGGATTTAAAAACTGAGCTTATCTTTCAATGTTTTAGCAGGACTTGATTTCACCTTGCTTTTAGTTATTAATTGGACTTCGGTAGGGTCTTGTTTAGAAACTAAATTGCATCCATTTCTAAGATTCCTGTTTGTTTCATTTGGTTGTAACAGGCAGGTCACTCGGTTCATATTGCTGGGCTCATGAGGTTAGATATTGAAGAATCGTCGGTAGATTCTATATATGTTACTGTATGGGCATCTACTTATCTTCCGCTGCACATGGGGAAAACAGAGAATGTATGCACAATGTTGGAAGGTCATTTTGGCTGCCAGTTACAGGTATGATTTGCTCTAGCTATATTTTTTAGTGATTTAGTAGTATTGTAGTTCTATTATATGTGAACCCTTCAACTGAACAAGTAGAGGTCTATATCTAGATGACATGCTGGGTTAGGTTAACCTTCTTTTTGGCGAGTAAAAGTAAATGAACAAGTGATTCTGGTTCTGTGGAGAAATTTTTGAACATAAAAGCCACAAAGATATGAATAGGATTCTAGGACTAAGATTGAAAAATAGGAAACTTAGAACTTTAACTAGCTAGCATCATTCTGGAGCTTATACAGTAATGAAAATAACTTGTTAGACTCCAAAAATGTCAATTTAATTGCAGCAGATTTCGTGAACCGAACTGCAATCCATGCCCTAGTAAACCCAAATTGTCCTGGATAGTCTTTGCCCTAACTGTTAATAAAGCATAAATAAATCTTACCCACTTTCATGTTTTTAATTGAATCCAAGTTCCATAACTTAGTTCTGCAAGATCTCAAGCATGGGCAATCAAAATGTTTTTACTTGCTCTCCTGCCTATGCATCACGTATTGCAAATATTTTACTTATATTTTATTCCTTAATAATTTAATTTTCTTATAACAATGATTTAAAAAATCTTCACATGGGAGATAGATCTAGTCTTTTTATCAAATCTTATGTATGTGGCTTGACATTCTGACAATAGAATATTTATATGGTGTTCCAAAGTACTTTATGCACCTGTCAATTCCACCTATGATGCTTAAAGATTCCAATTGGTGAAGAGGCTAAATAAAGCTTTATCACAATATAAATATTCTTATTGATTCTTATCTTGTGGTAGTTGGTATATGACTGGTTGTCTGGCCACGACTGATGTCATTCTTAATATCCTTTGTTTCAGCCACCAAATGGGAAGTCACGAGTTGAAGAGCTTGGAAATTGGGTGAGAAAGGAATTCCGTGTCAGTGGCAACTCATGGGATTCAAATTCTGTAGATGTTGCGGCTGCAGGTCTGGGCTGGTTTGCCATTGGACTGAAAGGTGAGGCTCTTTTAGGTGTTTGGACATATGATGGAGTTAACGTTATCATTCGCAATGCTTTAACTCCTCAAAGATCATACAATTTTGAAGTAGCAGGATTTACTGTTTCACAAATTGTATCGAATGCTGACCGAGCATTAAATAAGAAGAATAAGAATGTTAGTTAGGAGGAAAGTGAACAACTTGACGAAGACAACTCTTGCTGTATCATCACAATGAGACATTTGGTGCTAGAACTTTCGAAAAAATAAAAAACCTAAACAGTTGGTGCTAGTTCAAAACTCTTACTTAGACTGGTAATTATGCATTGGTATGATCAGTTCAAAAGAGAGATTATCATCTCATTAATTTTCCATCAGTTGGTTCAAAAGAGATATTATCGTCTCATTAATTTTTTACAAGGCTCGAGACTCATGTATGTCTCTAATGCTTGCGAATAGGGCCAAAATACGAGTTTGGAATGAATGCAAGTTTGAGGTTGATGTAATTTGAAGCGTTTGGATATAGTAGTAGTAAAACAGGTACAGTTTATCACCATTTCCACTGGAAGAAGAAAAAATAAAATCAAATAACTGCTGTAATACAGTAACTATATCTGTATCTTGTTTCTCTTGTCTTGTCTTCTTCTTTCGATTGGATTCAGCAAGTTCCTTCCCTGATCTCCTTTCCTAGCTATCTCTGGTGTTCCATTTCTCGGACCTCTTGTATATAGGTAACTTAATTGCCCATTTCTTGAGGTTTTATTTTTTCACTAAAGCATGCCATAAGTACGTTGTACTACTTCTAGAGCCCTCGCCGCTTTACCAAATTGCAGCTTTTCATCTGCTGCAGGTTTCCTCGTTTTGTGATGTTCCCTTTCACTGATGCCAGGAGTTCTACTTCTTCTAGTGCCCTCCTCCTCCTCCGCTTTACTAAATTGTTTATCTGGAGCCAAATACTTTACTATGTTGAGATCATCTGCACAAGTGGGGGTTTGTTGTCTACCAGGAGAAACCTCCTGATGTTGACGCTTTTGATCACTTGTTTCCCTGCCGCTTCTCTCTTGTTCAAAGAAGAGGACTTGCACAACTGTTCTCAGCAGCAGACGCTCGTTCCTCACATGACCGCATACCTCGGGGGACAACTTCATAGCTTCTTCTCTGGCTTTGTCAGGTCAGGATGCTCCTGTACACGCGTATCAACCGAGTCAGTAAAGAATAACTGAAAAGGTTTTAGACATACCATTATAATTGGATCATGCTTCTAATGTTTGTAGCAATACTAGCTACTTTTTGACAGGGAAAGCAAGGAAAAAAACAAAAAACAGTGGGTTGCCTTCCAAGGTTTGCCTTCCAAGGTGGCATTATGTTGGTTTTGAGATGGGCACCATGTGTGGCATTAGACCTTCCTTTAAGGTTTTCTGAATATATTGATTCTATGGTATACGCATGGTTATTAGAACCTTACCTCGAGATAAATATTGATGGCATTGTAAAGATCATCATGCTTGGGCCGGGCAATTTCAGGTAGAGTTTCAGCGAGAGATACAACCTTATGTACTGGCGTGTTTACATCCCTTGCAACCACTTGAAGATACGAATCAATGAGCTTCCCCGCCTTCATAATTGATCTTATAGATTGGCTACGTTCTACAACAGATTGCCTTCTCCATTCCCTCAAGAAATATTCTAACACTGCCCCAATCAAGTTGATGTCTCATAAAAATGCTGATCCTCAGGAGAGTGTGAAGGTAGCAGCAGGTCATTCAGTTTTGCCTCAAACTGAAGGCTACATCTCTTTATAAGTTCTGCCTTTATTACTGGAGACACGCCTAGAAACTTAACCATACTCAAGAGCCTTAGCAAGAATCCAACTGAAACAGATCCTCGGTGTTCTGGAATCATGCTTACAATGCTAACAAGTACTCTCCGCTTTCTATCCAAGGATTCTTCACTTTGAGAATCTGAACTCTCCGGAGGTCTATTCTTTGTAATGTCTGGTAGCCAACGGCAGGAATAAACATGCAAAGCCTCACCAATAAGTTGTGATGGCAGCATATTTGCTGACCTCATAGTGGTGATTATGCATCTGAACAGATCTATGTCAAGTTCAGTTATGTCCTCTGTCCACCAATCCTTTGGGATGGAGTGGTGACGCTTTTCTGCATACCCTGGTCTGGTATAAGTGTAGGACCATGTGACCTGCACAAACTCCTATTACGATTAGAAACTAAAAGATAAAATATGAGTAAATAATAGTATCTTCCGGTCCAGAAAGAGCTGAAAATGGGAAAGGGATGCGAAGTTTCTCACCTTTGATGGGGGTGTAAGTATTTTTTCAACAATAGAATCGATGCACCTTCTGATGATCCCGAGATTTTCTGACCACTCGGACAACCTTCCTGTAGTCTGCAGTGAGACAATCGAGTCCTTCCAACCTTCGAGGATGCATGAATTGAAGAAAGTCTCTAGTTTTAAAGAAAAATTTCCCTTTTCAACTGCTTCAGTCATTCTGCGAAACTTAGCAGCATAAAGTGCAGAAACAATGTTATGGGCACTGAAATTGATTGTGATACCATAGCAAAACTTAGCACCCAGCTCGAAAGCATCTTCACCTCCAGGGATATCATGAAGCTCCAGTGTAAAATTGTTAGAATCTCTAGTATTTGAGCAAAGTCGTTGTAAGAGGCCACACTTTGGAAGAAGCGCAAACTGCAGCTAGACATACAAGAGTTAACAAATTCTACACTCATGATCTTAGCTAAGAAGAGAAAAGCACACTCAACTTCTACCACAATATTAACAGCAGTTAGAAGACTAGTCAATCTTCATTGATTCCTTGATTCCTCACAAATTCTGGTGCTGAATGGCAGTAGATATATATAGTCTATTTCCTACAATGCTCAGAATATTTGATGTCTGGTTGACTTGGTTCAAAAGAATTTCAGCCAGGAAATGCCCTTAAGGTACTTTTCTTTCCAAGCAAGTGATAGAGAAGTTAGGCAAACCTCAACTCTTTTATGCACAACTAAAGCTCCCTGTATGATAAGGTTTCCTTTTTTCTATTTTTCTTCTCCTTTCAGCCCTGTGGTTTTTACCATGTTTCCTATTAAGTTTAATTGCTAGCATATCTACATGACTACATGAGATCTCATTTTCTGTATGCATCGACTTTTCTCCATGAATTCCAAGTTTTATGTATGATGCTAAAGTCATTATAAACTTCCTATATTTCATTTTGTTGGTTGTAGGCCTCTTTTCAATGTGCTTTTGCCCATGATAAGGTTACAGGCACCTATACTTTTTCCAAATTTTGCATGTGAGAGATTTTTACCTCTACTTTCATAACTTATCCCTGTTTATTCGGTTTTGTTTGCTCCATTTTTCTTTTTACATAGTTATGGTTGTCGACTGTATTGCACCTCAAAGCCTTGATATATATATATATATATATATATATATATATATATATATATATACACACACACACACACACACATGGACGACCATAGATACAATAGATGGAGTAGTGTGGTATCTTACATCTGATATGGATTAAGCTCCAATGGACGACCATATATGTGTGTGTGTGGAAACAAAGCAAGATGCTTGCAAATGATTGTGAGATGAGCATCTTAAGGTAAATTCACAATTGAGCTTAATTAATTAAGCTCATTTAGATACTGACAAAGCAAATATAGTACTCCATAATGATTAAATCATACCGTATGGAGAAGGTAACTAATGTTGCTGATTAGTATGGTGAGATTTTTGGGTATATCTGAAGTTATCATCCTGCATTATGCGTGAAAATAATTTATGCTACCTGGTGGCTTCTTCTGTGTAGAACGTGTCTGGCCTTGTTCCAAGTTTCATAAACTTCATCTTTGTAGATTACTCTATAATCTTCTTGAAATGTCAACTGTCACATTACTGTTGTATTACACCATCTACTACATTGACTTTGTTAGAAACCATTACACTAGAAATCATTAGTTTACAGAAGTAACAAGAAAGTAATACTGAAGACATATGCATGTGCCATTTTGCCCTAATGAAGCTTAAAGGAAATGAGTAGAAAATGCAAGATCAAATAATCTACATTGTGATCAAACAAAAGAAATACAGAGAAACAGAAGAAACAAAAGAAAAGGGCATGTGAGATTGCCCAAGTAGGAACACTACGGTTTTTGGACCAAAGCATAATGGTTATTTGCAAAATCTGAGCTATTTATCGTTGATGTCAGGCAAGGTTAATTCTAGAGGAAAAAAAATGATTATACCTTAAATGCAATGAAATTAATGAGAAAGAAACATGGTATAGTAATATACCAAATCAAGGGATATAGAGTAATATCTTCGAGCAGCTATTATTTGTTTAGTACTGTTTAGAATCATTAGACACTGCTCAATTTGTTTGTCTGTCAATGAGGGAGGTAAAGGGAGATCTGAAGAAGCAAAACCCAAGGAAATCCGGGAATGCACAAATTCAACAAAAAAGTGAACTGAAGAAACATTAAAACATAATTATACAACTGACAAATTGAGTACAGTAATAAAGATGATCAAGAATTATAGGCAAAATGTAATTAGAAGCTTTTTATCTGTAGGAATGCATGTTAAAACGAAATGAGTAAATTCTTTTGCTTATATAAAATAATAAAAATTCACACCTTTCGTTAGAAATGAAAAAAATTGGCGAAGATGTAGCTGAAAGTAATGATTACAGAAAAGTAAGGACAGAAATTTATAGAGGAAGAATAAGATAAAAAGGTAAGCATAGAGATAGAGCATAATAATCATGAAAATTAAAGAAGTGCAGTAAATCAAATTGAAAAAGGAACTAGGCCTTACCACTACAAAGTCACCTTTTTTCCATCAAGCAAATTAGGATCTGCCTCATCAACTTCCTTGTTTCCTATACTGAACCCAACAAGCCAATTACATATCAGACGAATTTTCATCTATAGGAAGAAATAAAGGTGAAAAGTCTCAACTTTTCTGCTGTCATGCACTTAATTAGGGGTTTGGGGGATAGAAAAAATCGATTACATGAAGAGCCATGCAAATATGTGCCTGTTTCATTTGTCAGTTTCTTCAGGTGGAAGTGTTGGGATTTTTTTATATTAATCAAGGTAATTATGAGGCAATCTCTTTAGACATCAGTGGTTGAAGTTTCCACACTCTGACCACTATCTTATAATGCATCTAAATACTTCGCTATTAAACAAGAAATTAAAAGTAAATAAATTTGTAAAAGTATTTATAACCAAGGGCAAGAAATTTGTACATTCCAGCCAAGTACACAAAACAGAATTAGTAAAGAACTTGTTTTTGGAGATTACACAATATAGAGTTTTGCAGATTTGGACTCGAGGTATTCTAGCTAGTTACCTTTTTAAGTTAAGGTTAATACTTGGTTTTACCCTCTCAAAATTTACAGACAACGGAGGTTGATGAATTAAGACACACTTAACAAAACATGTATTATCTGTCCTTAACCACTTCTTTGTGGTACACACACAGATAGAGAGAGAGATGCTTTAACCTTGGTTGATTGGCTGACAAGAACTTGAAACCTAACCAAATGCTCCGTGCTTCAACAGACAAATGATGGGAAAAAGAGGCACAGTATCAACAACTTTTCCATCTGATAAAAAGAAAGTCCAAATCTTCTAATATTAGTGAGAACCCAGAAATGTCGTCTTAACTCACTTTTTTCTAAAATGGAGTCACTAGCTAGATCCCAATAACGTGTGTGTGTATATATATATATGTGTGTGTGTGTATGTACATGCAAATTCAAAAGGTTTACTCAGCCTTGCTTTCTTGGCCAGCCTTACAATAAAATAAATCCGTGTGGATGCATGTTTACCTCATATGCTAATAGAAACAATACTCTTTTTTTTTCTTATTGATAAAGGAACTTGATCATTAGAGATCCATCCCCATACAGGGTTGTCTACGTTTCCTTTCGTTTTCGTCCACCACTACAAGAAAAGAGGCTATCTGCAACTGCAAGCGGTCGTTGATATGAATGTGTGATCAACTCCGGTCGCTGATAGCAGTTGCAGTTATTCTGATCGCTGGATGTCCATCAGCAACCCCCATCAGCGACCGCTAATAGCGACGGATCTGGTCGCCAGTTTGAGTTAGGCTGAGTCAGCATTTAGCATGATGTGGAGCCACATGTCAGCGACCGGTAGTAGCGACCGTCTGGTCGCTAATAGCAAAAAAAAATTTATTCAGCTCCGGTCGCTAAAAAGTAATAGCGACCGCGTGCGGTCGCTGATACTAAATTTTTTAAATTTTTTTTGCCAGTTTTGTGAATTTCCCTAAAAAATTATACCTGTTTTGTACCTGCTTTATATCCCAACACACATCAATATCTATAAATAAACCAACATCCATACAAATCCATCGATCCATCCATATATACAAATAAAACCAACACAATATATATAAACATCCATGCATGTAGAAAATATAAACAAGTACCGTTCGACTAAAATTTATATACAAATCTCATAACGTACAATATAAACATGTCCGTACATTTAGTCGGTAAAAAAAAGAATAATACAAATATAGAACAAGAGAAGAGAAGAATACAAATGTCTTCAAGCATTAAATATCGTCCAAATGGGGATGCAACAAAATAATAAAACGCGTTAAATATATAGTATATATGTTGATACTGGTATAATTTATGCAAAGCAAAAAACGACCTTTTCTGATGTATTACAATAACAGAAAGCTAAACATAAACAGAAGGCTAAACTAAACATGTATTATTGAATATAAAGCTAAACTAAACATATAACGCTAAACATGCAAAGCTAAACAATGACAAGATTACCTCGGGGTCATCCTGATGTTGTGCTGCTCTCGCCACTGCATCTGCTAACTCCTCAGGACTCAGGGTTTGCAGATGCCCGCCAAGTGTAAGAAGAAGATTTCGATCTTGACATATTGCTCTCACACAGTCAGCAGGAGTGTGCGGCGTCAGATGGCACGAGAATTGAGTAGACTGACTACCAGAGTTGCCTGTGCCACTGATAGTCGGACGTCGTCGTTGTCCTTGGCCTTTGACATAGTTCTTCTTCACAACTGATGCCCTCTCTCATAATTCTTGATCAATCGGCGGCCGCGGGGTGTCTTCAGGATAGCGCTCGTTCATTAGGCTCTTATAAGTGTCATGTCAGTAGGTTAAAAATTAAATAGTTAAAAATAAATATAAAATGCGTAAGAATGACGTAAAAATTTATAAACATATCAAAGTTATAAAAATAAATTACCGATATCTGGACAGCCTCAGGTAAACCATCGCGGGTGGCCACATATACATCTAGCCAATGGATAGGCTGACTCTGAGACTGAGCCTCCTACAAAACATGCTCGTATATTAATATGTAAACATGTGATATACTAAAACTAAAACTTTGAAAAATACGTACCCGTGCAGCAATATGTTGCAACTGTAATATACTGTCGCCCCTATATGTGCCTTTTGCCTTGTCGCCTTCAGGTGCACCTGAGGCTCTATTAGTGGCGACAGTCTTGCGTCTTTTCACCCAACTCTCAGCTAGCCACTGCTCACACATCTCAGCCCATATGGGCTGCGCGCACCACCAGGGGCTATGCTCGTGCATGTACTGCTCACCTTGCCCTGGATGGTCGACCTCTGCATTATGCAGAGCTTTCTGTCGTTCTTTGTTCAAGTTATCTTTTGTTCGAACTATGCACTTTTGCCAGAACAATATTTGTATTATTGATGCATGTGCGCCGTCCCATCTATACATTTTCTGCAAATAAAACAACAATAATAATATTAAGACGGTGATAATATAATCCAACACTACCAAACAATATCTTTTCAATAATTATATTATATGTCAGAATTAAAAAAATATTCCAGAAATTCATCCCAAACTACATCCTTGTGGGCGAGAGGTGTGCTCGCCCACGTAATCACCGGCGTAGGCCAGTTCTGCAAACATAATTGTGAAATGCTATGAAATGCACTTCACAATCTTATTATCTTGAAAATCACTACAATATACAACAATTCACATTAAAGATAAGTAATTTTATTATAATATTTAAAGCAGTTTACATTAGTTTATATATCTACAACAATGGTAATATAAAATGCTTAGATATAATAGCTAGATAACGTACGTGCTGTCCGGAGGAGGTCTAATCTGTATAAGAATCTGGTCATTCGGATTAGCTGGTGCCTTCGGGACATGATTAGGCCCCCGACCCAAGCCGCGCTTTTTTTGTGCTGCTTTAGAAGACATCTATAAATAAAAATTTCATGATGTTATTATGTGATGCCCCCAAATAGGGTCCATACAACCCATTTCGAGTTGTCAAAAGACAAAACAATCAACTTATTACAATACAGTACCAAATACAATAAATCACTCTAAATCTTCACTACAATTATTGCCACACTATTTTACAACATGGTGAAGACTACTATAGCAACTATCTCGGACCATTATTCCACACCCTGGCTAGTCCTAACTACGCTCTCATTTCTTGAGAAGAACAATGGAATAACAAGGAAAATGGTGAGCTCAAATAGCCTAGTAAAGAATATCATAACTAAGATAATGAAGAATAAATTATCTTTAGCCTTCAACAGTGATAAATCAGATAGAATATAATAGACAACAAGTTTTAGATCAACAACTACAGCGGAAATAGCAATCAATTAGTGTAGACACCCAAATTTTGCGTTTCCTTCTACTAACCTTGACAGGAGGGCGAAATCGTCAATTGAACCAGCTTGCAGGAGCAAAAGAGCGGGCACAAGGGCGAGCGCCCGGCACCGCCGCAATGATTTGGGCAGCCCAAGTCGACGTGACAGCATGACCGTCCGAGGCAGGCATTTCCGAATGAGGTGGCGCGTCTCCCGGAAGTTCCCGGACTGCGGAATACGGGCCTGTCAGCGAAAACCGACGTTGCGGTACGAAAATCGAGGCGTGGCACGAAAATCGAGAAAGTCAAGCCCGCCAGCCGCGGATAGATCTGCGGCCAAGTGGGTGCGCCAGCACGAAAACCGGGAAATCAGCACTCAGCAGCTGAGTGCGATGGGAGGCGTGCCAGCTGGCCAGCCGCAGATCCATCTGCGGCCAGCCGCAGATAGATCTGCGGCTGGCTTTGGCCAGCCTATTTAAGCTCGGCACAGCAGGCAGCATACAGGAGGTTGGACAGTTTGCGGAAGAAGAAGAAATCAGCAGCAGTTTTAGCTCGGAAATAGAGAGAAATAGCAAAAAAATTCTTGCAACAATTGAGAGAAAAAGAGAGAAATTTCCTTTGTTGTTAGATTATATCATATACATCTCATATTTCCCTCAATACACAAGTTTCTACACAATTTTGGTATCATTTGCAAGGTGAAAATCTCATTATTTTTGCAACTTCTATCATGTTATTTGGCTAAATTTAATTGAAATTTTCAAGAATATTATTGAGCAATCATGGATTAGGGATTATTGGTGAGGGTTCCATTGGAACAAAATTCTTCCTAATAATCCGATGATATCTAATTGGTGAAATTTCTAGTTTGTTTATGGATGTATATTAGGCGTAATTTAATTGAGTGTATTTGTAGGATGTGTTAGGCAATCTACGTTGTTATAATTGAGTATTCAATTTGAGAGTGTGTAGCAATCGTGGTTGTGAGCCTAGGAAAGCGACCCCGTGGTTCAAATCCGATGATGGACGTTTGGTGTATGTAATAGATTCAAGAGGCTTGTTTTGTAGTGTGTAACCATTGGGCCTTAAAACGACGCTAAGGCGAGAATCGGGTTTAAGGCCCCGAAATAGTGAAATTTGTGATTGTTGGCGTTCGGGGACATTTTGATGGCTTACATGCCCATGAATAGCCCCGACGCGTGTTTATGCTCGATTCGATTTATGACGCGAAATTGATTTCAAAGCTAAATGATAAGATTTTCATAAAAATCAAGCAAAGTAGGATATTAGAATCACGAGGTTAAAAATTTGAGAAATGTTAATGAATGTCGATTCCTATCTAACGAAGAAGCTAAAGAAAGATCGTTTTCCAAAACACCACACAAAATGATTTTGCAAATAAGTAACGTTTTATTAAATCTTTGTGCATAGGGTGAAAGAGATCCTAGAAATTGCCCATCATTTTATGAAAGCAACGTATAGATCTCGATTCCTATTTTGACGAAGGTTTAAAACTCTTGTTTTGTTAAAACGACACTTAATGAAAATCCCATAGTTTTGGACAATTAAAATCAAACCTTTCTCATAAAGAATAAAGCTTTCTCGTGTATGCCGAAAAGACGTTCCGAAATATTCTCAAAGGAAAACACAATTTTCCCTAAAATCCAAATGATTCTTTCATACAAACTCACCACAACATTCACATAAGCACACACACACACACACACACGCACGCGCACACACACACATTTCATGAATTAAAGGATAGGAAAAGCATCAAGATTGCGGTAACCGTGTTTCACGGAAGTCGAGGGGTGCCTAACACCTTCCCCTCACTTAAGCAAGCCCCCGAACTCTATGAATCTCAATTCGCAGACCAAATTAATTCGGAGTCACATATGAGCCAGCGATTTACAAAAGAACGAAAACTCGGATGAGTTGGTACATCCATTTCAAATATACCAACTGGCGACTCTGGTTAATTGGCTCATCATAAAAACGATCTTTCAAAACCCCGTCGACCTCAATGCCGACCTTTTCCAAAAATCATCTAAACCAAAAGGCTAAAATTGGAAAAGACAAAAGACGAGAAAGCGAAAAACCCGGCGTCGACAGCTGGCGACTCTGCTGGGGATCATTAGAGGGCTTAAGCAGCTTTCAAATCTTGATGCTATCCTATCCTTAAAAAATTTATGAATATGTATGTGCGTGCAACATTTTGACCTATTTTACTTATTGTTGTGTGAATGTGTGCTTTTGTCCAATGAATGAATGATTGAATGGAGTTGATTTACCTTAAAGTAATCATTTGCATACGGTGAGGACGATGAATGTGAATGTATGTTGAGATTGTACCTCCTCCTGAGGCGAAACCCGTCGGTTGCTTATTACTGGACTCGATGGGGCTGCTCCCCGGAGATGGCTCAGGAAACGCACCACTCAAATCCGCTCCAATCGAAAGGGCTCAAACGAGTAGATTGCGAAGATTTGGGAACCTTCATGCCGAAAAGCCCGTGAGAGTAACCCTAGGATAGGTCAGCCTCTGATTAACCCAACGCAGGATAAGTCTCTTCATGCCCTTTTACGTTTCTGCGCATAAATGCCATAATTCTATTGCAACATATTCATATATGCTTCCCCTTTATGTCAAAAGAAAATACTGACCTCTGTGTTTTGCAGGGAACGACACGGGAAGCATAAATCATATCTAGCATGTATTATTTCAATAAAGAACCGCTAACGAGTTGTTTTGCAGAAAAAGATTAAAAAACCCAAAAACACACAAAAAGTTACGGTTTTAGCATGCATCCATTCTTTCATTTCCCCAAGACTAAACTTCGAACCATCGTTTCGCAGGATTGCTCCTCAAACCCGTTCGCAGTCTAAGAAAGCCCAGGTCTCTACCTCTGAAATGGCTGATCTTCCTAATCATAGTTCCATATCTCGGGAAGAGTTTGATGACTTCAAAAAACAGATGATGGAAATGGCCACGATGCTAAAAGAGCAGTTCTTAATCAGACAGGATCCGGTAAGCCAAGGACCACATAATATTCCACCACCAGGGGGTGACCAGAATCCTCCTAAAAATATTGCAAACCTGGGTAAGGATGACCAACCCCAAATCAAGGACGAGCCAGTCATTACAAGGGCCGTTCCCATACCTGGCAGGACAGTGATTACTATCCCAGAAGAAGGGGATAATGACGACCTTCGGAGAAAAATGAAACACATGGAGGAGACCATCCAATCTCTAAGGGGCATAGGCTCCCTGGGTAGGGTTAATTATTCGGATCTATGTGTTTTTCCCCGGAGCCAGATATCCAGAAAAGTTCAAAGTTCCCGAGTTTGAAAAGTACAATGGAAAGGGAGACCCCTATACACACTTGAAGATATACATTGGAGAACTCGGGTCTTATGCCGAAGACGAGGGGTTAAGAATGCAACTATTCCAGAAAAGCTTAACGGGGGAGGCAAGAATCTGGTATGCCCGCCTCGACAACGCCCGAATCCACAACTGGGAGGAATTGGCCCATACCTTCTTAACCCAATACAGCTTTCAGGCCCAGATGGCCCCTGACAGGTACCAAATGACAAAGGTTAAGAAACAGCCTAGGGAATCCTTCAGGGAGTATGCACAACGGTGGAGGGGCATGGCCGCACAGGTGACCCCCCCAATGAACGAATCAGAGATGGTGATGACCTTTGTAGACATCCAGGAGGCACCGTATTATGAGAGGGTCATCTCGGGGATTGGAAGACCTTTTGCTGAAATGATTAAACATGGAGAGATGGTAGACATGGGGTTGAAGTCGGGTAAAATCCGGGATCTTACTGCTTTAGAAACTGCTGCCGAGCAAATACAGAATGGAAACTATGGCAGCACTTCCCGGAGGGTCCAAAAGAAGAAGGAAGAGGATGTTTCCCTCATCTTACAGGGGTCATCCAGAAAAACAGAAAATCATCTTCCGGTTCAGGTACAGAGGGGAGGGCCATCCCGTCAGCCAAACTTCACAGATCAAAGGACAGAGGGGCGAAGAAGATATGAGGCCTCGCAAAACCGAGTGTTCACCCCGCTCGGGGAGCCGCTTGAACGAGTATTAGCGGTATTAGTAGCCCAAAAGAAGATAATCAATTTGGCTCCCCCAAGTGACCCGAAGGGAAGGAGATTTGATCCAAGCAAACGGTGCGCCTATCACTCGGGTTCCCCGGGTCACGATACACAAGATTGTTGGACATTGAAACATATAATTCAGAACATGATCGACAACGGGGAAATTGTGGTGGAGCAACCGGACTCCCCGAATGTTAAGGCAAATCCCCTGCCAAGACATGATGGGGGGGGAGTCAATGTGACGGAGGCAAGTGAGGCTGGGGGGCCGCCAAGGTTGAACTATGTGCAGAAAATTGAGGAGATGATCAACGGGATACATGATCATGGGGATGCACGGGTAGCGCCCATCAGGTTGATAGGGTTAAGTACAAATAACATAGAGGGACCTGTCAAGCTGACAGCCCCGAGGCCCATCATCCTTGCAGCAAGGCCGCAACTCCCTATCAGTAGTCTGAAGACTGTACCCTGGAATTACGGGGGAATACCCGAGGAAGCGGCCAGTTGTGCTTCCGTGACGACCAAGGGGAACCCCTTATATCTTCCCGGGCGAGTCCTTGAGAGCCAAAAGAGAAAAAATGAAGAGGTTTCCGAGGAAAGGGCCATAGAGTTTTTGAAAAGGATGGATCACCCAGAAATGAGGGGGATCCAGATTTTAAATGAGGAATCAACCCTAACATCAGTCATGGACTTGGTGTTGTCATCCAGTGAGCATTGCAAAGCCCTGATGAAGGTTCTGGAGGAGGCATTTGTGCCCAAAGAAATTAGTGAGAAGGGTTTCGGCCGGTTGGTAGGCCACTTATTGGAAACCGATGCAATATCCTTTACAGATGAGGACATTCCCGAAGAGGGAAGGGGGCACCGAAAACCGCTACACATTGCAGTAATCTCCTCAGGATATGTCATGAATGGGGTACTGATCGACGGGGGATCGGCATTGAATATATGTCCTCTCAGTACGCTGAAGAAAATGAACATCAGCCCCAAGCGCCTGCGGGCCAGTCATGTGGTGGTTCGGGCTTTTGACGGATCCCGGAGGGACACCATCGGGGAGATAGAATTGCCAGTGGAGATAGGACCCTGTACTTTTGATATCTCCTTCCAAGTCCTGGATATCACGGCAAGCTACAACCTGCTGTTAGGGAGGCCGTGGATACACATGGCCGGGGCAGTTCCTTCCACGCTCCACCAACAAATCAAGTTGATCATCGATGGGAATCTGGTAACAATCTCGGCCGAATGTGATGACCCTTCTCCTCCCAGGAGTGGCCTACCAGTAATCAATGTGGATGAGTCAGCGGCGCCTGCCAGCTTTCAAGCACTAGAGATTAGCACTCCCCATTATAGATGCCTGGGAGCTCCAGCTGTGAAACCAAGGGTCCCTCCGGAACTCACCTTTGTGGCAAAGGAAATGATTAAAATGAACTTCCAACCTGGACAGGGACTAGGGAAAAGCAGTCAGGGAATCACCGAGCCCATCCACCTACCACAGCAGATAGGCAAAGCAGGATTGGGATACCATGTGGGCGCAGTACGGGGACACCGTCAGGGTGCGACTCCGATTCGACTAGTTGGCAGTCCAGTGACCAAAGTCGACAATGGGCAGGGGATCAGCAGGCCTGTGATTGGGGCAGGGAATGAAGAGTTAACCCCCACACGTAATGAGTTGGCCCGGAGGGAAAGTTTCCTGCAGGAGGTCGCAAAGGAGTTTGAAACCAAATGCTATATCCCCAGACAATCAACAAGCAGTAAGGAGGGGACGAATGTTATCGCACCACCGGGAGCCCAACAAGTTGTGCCTGTCATCGATTGGGCAGGGCTGATTATTCCTGGAGAAGATATGGAGAAGGATTCAGGCGACGTATCCGTAATCATCGGGGAGGTGTCCGATGTGAGGCCCTCCTTTATCCGGCGCATTTCATCTGACCTGACCATCGACAATTGGACCCAGAAACCAGTAATATCCAAAAAAGGGTAAAGCTCGACGTCAGGGTGATTGACCCCAGATGATGGGGGAATGAAGAAGTTTATTTTTGTTGTTGTTTTATTTCTGCATCATTATGTCGTTTCTTCTTGTTATTTGAAAATGCGATCATCGTGAAAAATCGATTTATATATGACAAGTATTTTGTTTCATGTCAGGTGTACCAATTTGAGTAATCCTTGCCTAACAAATGGTCTTTCAAATTTGAATGATGATTATGATTTTGACATTGAGCTGGATTTCGATTTAATGGGCATTGAACAAGATGAGACAGATTACGACGACGCACCTGACGAGATCAAGGGATGGGTCGAGGATAAACCCAAACCCAACTTGGACCAAACCATCACCATTGATATTGGAACCCCTGACCAGCCAAAGGAACTCAAGATAGGGACGGACCTTACCCCCAGCCAAAAAGTCGAAATGACTGAGTTGCTTAAACAATATGAGGATGTCTTCGCCTGGTCTCATGAGGATATGATTGGCTTGTCCACCGACATTGTGGTACACCGATTACCCATCAAGGAGGGTTTCAGGCCTGTCAAGCAGAAACTGAGGAAGTTGAAACCGGAGTGGAGTTTAAAGGTGAAGGAAGAGATCATCAAGCAGTTCAGGGCGGGAATCATTATGGTATCTACTTACCCGGAATGGCTATCCAATGTAGTCCCAGTAGCTAAGCCTGGAGGAAAGGTGAGGGTATGTGTAGACTACAGAGATCTAAACAAGGCCAGTCTCAAAGATAACTTCCCGGTGCCTTTCATACACATCCTGGTAGATAACACAGCCCAGTACGAAATGTATTCTTTTGTGGATTGCTTTGCGGGGTATCATCAGATAATGGTGGCGGAAGAAGACCGGGAAAAGACCGCATTCATCACCCCCTGGGGCACTTTCTGCTATAGACGACTGGCTTTCGGTCTCACAAATGCAGGGGCTACTTATCAGAGAGCCATGATGGCCTTGTTCCACGATATGATGCACAAGGAGATAGAGGTCTATGTGGATGACATTATCGTGAAATCGAAGGTAGAATCCGATCATATAATTCATCTCAAAAAGCTATTCGATCGGCTCAGAAAGTATAATTTGAAGCTCAATCCAGCCAAGTGCGCTTTCGGAGTACAGTCGGGTAAGCTCTTGGGTTTCCCGGTTAGTGATCGGGGCATTGAGTTGGACCCAGCAAAGATTAAGGCCATTGTGGATATGCCGGCACCTCACACAGAAAAGGAGATAAGAGGATTCCTCGGGAGGATAAACTTTATCAGCCGTTTTATATCCCACTTGACGACCACATGTGAGCCGATTTTTAGACTGTTAAGAAAAGGGGTGTCCCAAGAATGGAATGAGCAATGTCAAAAGGCGTTTCAGACCATTAAAAAGCAATTGACTGAGGCACCAGTGCTGGTACCCCCGAGGGATGGGATCCCTCTGTTTATGTACATATCGGTCAATGCCATTGCGATGGGATGCATGCTGGGACAGAAAAATGAGGCGGGTAAGGAGCAGGCCATCTATTACCTCAGCAAAAGATTTAGCCAATGTGAGCAGAATTACACTCCCATCGAGAAGACTTGTTGTGCTCTGGCCTGGGCGGCAGGGAGATTACAGCACTACCTCCATGGGCATACAACGTACCTGATATCAAGAATGGATCCCCTGAAATATATTTTCGAAAGGCCCATGCTGAATTGTCGACTATCAAGATGGCAGTTAATTTTACAACAGTTTGACATGGTGTACGTGACCCAGAAGGCCATGAAAGGGCAGGGAATTGCAGATCAGTTGGCAGAAGCCCCGGCAGGAGGGATGGAGCCGTTAGAAACTCCTCTCCCGGGCGAGGATATATTTTGGGTATCGCGCGAAAAATGTGATGACGAGGGACAATTTTGGAAGCTGTATTTTGATGGTGCCATGAATGCCGAGGGGGCGGGAGCCGGAGCGGTCCTAGTCTCTATCACCGTGAGAACAATACCCCGTGGCCACTAAACTTCGGTTCAGCAATTCGAACAACACCGCTGAATACGAGGGGTGTATCGTGGGACTCCGATTGGCCCGCGTCATGGGAGTGAGGAGACTAGCAGTGTTTGGGGATTCAGAATTGGTAATCAGACAAGCAATCGGGGTGTACAACACTAAGGAGCTTCGGTTACTTCCCATACCATCGTTGTGTCACCCAGCTTATGCAAGAGTTCGAAGATATCGCCTTCCGCCATATTCCTCGGGGACGAAATGATTTTGCCGATGCGTTGGCGACTTTGGCTTCCTTAATCCACGTGATCAAGAGTAGGGACAGTCCACAGATTGAGATCACCGTACAGAATGCCCCGGCATATGAGGAAAATGTGGCAGTGTTATCAAACGAGGTGGTGTTGACAAGGCAGCCCTGGTATCACGACATAAGGGAATATCTGAGAGACAGATCCCTTCCCGATCAGGCAAATCGGACTGAAAGGATGAGAATTCAAAAGATGGCGATGAAGTTTTTACCTGAGTGGCGATTCACTTTACAAAAGGGATGCCGGGTTGGGACTGTTGCAATGCGTAGACGAAACGCAATCCCAAAGGATTATGAATGAAATCCATGGCGGGGTGTGTGGGCCACACATGAGTGGACCGATGTTGGCCAAAAAGATCTTGAGGACAGGGCATTATTGGTTAACACTGAGGGCCGATTGCGATGATCATGTCAAGCGATGTTATCAATGTCAGGCGCACGGTAATGTGATCCATACACCTCCCAATGAACTGCACTGTATGACCTCCCCCTGGCCATTTTCAATGTGGGGAATGGATGTAATCGGACCAATAGAGCCCAAAGCAAGCAACGGACACCGATTCATCTTCGTCATGATCGATTATTTCACCAAATGGGTAGAAGCAGCCTCTTTCCCCAAAGTCACTCAGGAGGTCATCGTCAACTTCATCAGGAATAATGTCATTTGCCGATATGGGCAACCTGAGGTGGTGGTCTCCGACAATGCCAAGAATTTAAACAACGCCCTCATGAAGGAACTGTGTGACCAGTTCAAGATCAAGCATCTCAATTCCGTCATTTACCGTCCTAAGATGAATGGGGCAGTGGAGGCTGCCAATAAGAACATCAAGAAGATCATGGCAAAAATGTCTGCTAATCATCGGGGATGGCCGGATTTGTTACCCCTCACCTTGCTAGCCTACCGAACGTCAACGCGTACTTCCACAGGGGCAACCCCTTACGCCTTGGTATATGGAGTGGAGGCTGTCCTGCCAGTTGAAGTTGAGATGGCGTCCCTCAGAATAGTGATCAATGCTCAGATAAGCGAGGAGGATTGGATGCAAAGTCGATACGACCAATTGGCCCTAATTGATGAAAGGAGGGTGGCTGCTGTTTGGCACGGCCAGCTATATCAACAGAGGATCTCCCGATCCTACGACAAAAAGATAAGACTTCGGAAGTTCAAGGAAAATGATTTGGTGTTGAAAAGAGTCATGCCTTGTCAAGACGAGGCCAAGGGGAAGTTTGCCCCGAACTGGGAAGGGCCATTTGTGATCAAGAAAGTGCTATCCGGAGGAGCCCTCATATTGCAAGAAATGGATGGTGAGGTATTTCCACAACCCCTCAATTCTGACTCGGTGAAGCGGTTCTACGCTTAAATCATCAGTTCTGTTTTTCCTTTGAGAGCGAACTACGTAGGACCTGATCTCCCAACTTGTGGGGGTACGTAGGCAGCCATCATGGCGCGGTCCGATCCTTTAAAAAAAAAATAATCCTTTCCCTAACCAAAACCAATTTTCGATAGCCAGATAAAACCTTCCTACACCCTCAAAACCTTCCCGGAACCAATTGCCTAACCAGTTTCATCCCAGAATACATACCCTGATCCAACCCAAACAGTTATCCAAAATCTGAGATTCAATCCGACGAAATCAAAAGGTGTGCGGCAATGTTTGTCAAATCTCCATCAAGTCTTGAGGAAAGAAAGAAGGCGAAATGTCAAAATCATGGTCAGTTGGATAAAATGATGATCCAATGGATGGCAATGATACGACAAAAGGGGAAAATGACTAAATTCAAATGCATGTCTATATATATAAGTCGTTTTATTACAAGATTTCTCTTTCAATAACTGATGAAACCAACATAGTCTATGCAGGAAATAAAATAATCTACAAATCTGAAACTAGCCGAAGCAGGATGGACAGGGTGGTGGATAGATCTGAAGCATCAGCATCTCCTGCAATCTGCTGCCCCATCATGTCAATACGATCCAGTAAAGCAGTAGCTCGGCTGACAGTCCCAAAATGAGCATCTACCACTGCCCTGGTCTGAAATACAATGGCCTCTCTATCAGCAATGGCAGCATCTCTAACCCGAATGGCCTCATCTCTCTCGGCAAGGGCGGCATCCCTCTCGGCTTCAGTAGTAATCAGGGCCAGGCGGAGTCGGGAATCCTCAGTGACCCGACTCGGAGCAGAATCAGCTGAAATGGAATGGTATGTGATATCTTCTGTGAAAATCACTCCAGAGTCATCAAAGGCCCTAGTCCGACTCAAACTAGCCGAATCCAGGTCTCCACGCAACCACTGTACGTAGGCAAATGTCTGGATGTGACAGCTCGCACTATATTCGGCAAAGATCCTGCGATCCCAAAGCTCGTATACCTGCAATAGATCCCTCTCTGTACAGGATGATATAAGGAATCGGTATGCGGCTGCACCCGCGAAGGGGTGTAAATCCTGTGTCTGATCAAACTGCCCCATAACCGCCAGAGGATGATAGGTCGTCACGCCCCTTAACCCAGCAATGGGAATGAAATCCATGCCAGGCACATGAGTCAAGAAGCTCATGAAGGAGCAATAGCCCGAGTAAACCAATAGATGAAAGGGGTCCTCAATGATAGACAAAAATGATGTCCAGGAGGTCACATCAGTACAGCTCACGGGACGAAACGAAAACTGCGCGGCTATGTTGTGACTGAAGCAAAACCCTTGGCGACGGAAATGGCCGATGGGACTAAGATGACTCATGAACCACATATACAATAAGGTCGAACTCCCTCTGAAGAATCTCCCTCGGAAGGACTGGCAATATGTGGCCGACATATAGGTATCCGCCAATATCATGGGGAGAATGGTGTGATCCTCCTGAAGGGCCCTAACGGCCGCAACAATCCGCATGTCCAAATGATCGGATCCTGCAGGCAAGTACAAAACTGAGATGACACAGGCCATCAGAACGCCCACTCTCAAGGCATCCCAGCGCTCCTCGGACACGGAAAAATCACCGAGGAAAAGACGGAAACTGTCAGGTGAGCCAAATCGGTCAATCAAGAATTGAAGGGGAACCATATGGTCTGATGTAATTACCGGTAATAAGACGGCCCTCCGCAAACCGGTGAAAGTCAAGAATTGACGACGCATGGAACCAACGGTAACCCTAGCACAGGGACCATCCAACGGCAAGCCGGTGAAGCGAGCATACTCCTCAAGGGTGGGGGTCAGCTCTACTGTCCCAAACCTAAACACCTGACGAGCAGGGGCCCAATAGCTCAGAAGACCATCCAAAAAGCCCGCTGGCACCTGAAAGGCCAGTAAGGACCAAGAATGTCCCAAAAGACCATCTGCGATAATCCTGTCTGCTGGCAGTAGACTGTCCAACCAGCGGAGGAGGCTGCCAACCAGCCCTGTGGGAAGAGTGGAATCCAAACGAACCACGGCATCTGAGGACGACATCTGTGAAAAAAATAGTATCAAAAAAGACTGTACAGGGGTCATTCTCTACCCGTAAATAAAAAGCATGCATCATACAGTTAATAATAAAGCAGGTGAATCCCATAAAGATGAAAAGAAGACTGTGCATAAATAAATAAATGAGTTCAGTACATAGTGCATAAATGAAAAAGAAATCTAAGCAGGTGCCGATACAAAAGGGCCCTATCCTATCCTGGTCTAAATAAAGTCAGTATCGTCTATGAAAGCAGGATCCTCGAACTGATCCCCTGGAGTCGTCGAGCTCGGAGGACCAAAGTTCATATCAGGGATATAGGGATGCGCTGTGGCATCAGATGAACTCGGGCCTGCATCATAACCTGCACCGTCAGGATCGTAGGTGTAAGCCTCCTCCGGGGCCCGGCCCAACCCCCGAATAAACAGCGACAACTGATCTACCTGACGGGTCAATGAGGGACCCGGTGAACTCAATGCCAGTAATATACCTCCAGTCCCATGGGGTCAACACGACCTCGCAGTCGAGGAGATGAAGAGACTGCGTCTGGTGGAACCATCGCTCGGATAAAGCCCTCATGTAACCCCAGGGGCACTGGCGGGGGATGATAGTGAAGAAATGTCGGAAGCCCCAAGAGTCCACCATCGCCCGATAATCACTGTGCAGGGCCGCGTAAAGGGAGTAGATGTTGAACCAGTTACCCCTCGGCTGGGTAAACTCGGGTACCTGGGGCAATCACCAAGGGGTCAATCCGGATAGAAGGAGAATGGAGAAATTGAGAGTGAAATCAGAATAGAGCTGAAATATACCTCGTTAGCCACGAGAGATGCTGAAGGGTGACGACTGAGGTCCCGACCCAAAAGATCGGGTATCTGCACAGAGGCGCCAGAAGGAGCCTGATGAGTAGATGGAGCCGGTGTGCTGAAGGATGGCCCCTCTGCCGCAACCTCCGGAGGGACAGCCTCCTCAACGTCCGGATGACCAGGACGAATAACAGCCTCCGTCAAACGACGAGCCTGACGGGTCCGAGGAGGAACAGGAGTGGGCGCAGCCCTACGACGGCGAACACCCGAAGTCCGAGAGGCGGAGGAGCTACTGGGCGCATCACGATCCATAGCTGAAATAGAACGGGCGAGAAAGAAGGTAAGTTTCCTTTTAAAATTATGTAATGAACATTCTAAATTTCTAGCCTCATCATATGATTAATGCAACATGATGCATGTTTATAAAAAAAAAAAAAAAAAAAAAAAAAAAAAAAAAAAAAAAAATCGGCAGAGTTCCGTTTGTAAAATGGACATCCCAGGCCTAAGCCAAACATGTTTTCCATCAATCAAAGTCTCAAACGGATCTAAATTGCATTCATATGTGTAATTACAGCATGTAATGCATGTTTTTATTGCAGAAAAGGAATAACAATATGTGGGACCGCCTCATTAACATAAAATAGGACTCACATAGTTGATACATAGCATGTATATATTATGGTACATTACATAGCATTGTAAAACATACATTTTATCTCTAAACATGCAAATAGTCAAATGTATAGCAAAACATTGACGAAATTGAAAAGTGACCGGTCAAAGTGTTACCTGTAGCGCGTAGATCGATCCTACCGGAACAGTTTTTGCAGGAAAGTTGAAAAAATCGACAAAAAAGCCCTCGCGAACAAGAAAAATCGAGAGAATCTCTTTGGATTACAAGTTGAAAGTGACAGATCTGGAGGAGCCGCGTTGGATTTAAGGCCCGATCATGGCCGCAGATGTATCTGCGGCTGGCCGCAGATCCATCTGCGGCTGGCCGCAGATCCATCTGCGGCTGGCCCTGGTGGGTCCCACCTTGCTCCCTTGCAGCCATTTGACGTGTTGAAGTGAAAAGTTTACGAGATGGGTGACCGGCGACGATACCCGGCCCCGACATGACGATCGACCGGCGACGATAACCGGCGATCACGAGATGGATGACCGGCGACGATAACCGGCTCCGACAAGATAACCAACCGGCGACGATAACCGGAGGTTACGAGATGGGTGACCGGCGACGATACCCGGCCCCGACATGACGATCGACCGGCGACGATAACCGGCGATCACGAGATGGATGACCGGCGACGATAACCGGCTCCGACAAGATAACCGACCGGCGACGATAACCGGGGGTTACGAGATGGGTGACCGGCGACGATACCCGGCCCCGACATGACGATCGACCGGCGACGATAACCGGCGATCACGAGATGGATGACCGGCGACGATAACCGGCTCCGACAAGATAACCGACCGGCGACGATAACCGGAGGTTACGAGATGGGTGACCGGCGACGATACCCGGCCCCGACATGACGATCGACCGGCGACGATAACCGGCGATCACGAGATGGATGACCGGCGACGATAACCGGCTCCGACAAGATAACCGACCGGCGACGATAACCGGAGGTTACGAGATGGGTGACCGGCGACGATACCCGGCCCCGACATGACGATCGACCGGCGACGATAACCGGCGATCACGAGATGGCTGACCGGCGACGATAACCGGCTCCGACAAGATAACCGACCGGCGACGATAACCGGGGGTTACGAGATGGGTGACCGGCGACGATACCCGGCCCCGACATGACGATCGACCGGCGACGATAACCGGCGATCACGAGATGGATGACCGGCGACGATAACCGGCTCCGACAAGATAACCGACCGGCGACGATAACCGGAGGTTACGAGATGGGTGACCGGCGACGATACCCGGCCCCGACATGACGATCGACCGGCGACGATAACCGGTGATCACGAGATGGATGACCGGCGACGATAACCGTCTCCGACAAGATAACCGACCGGCGACGATAACCGGGGGTTACGAGATGGGTGACCGGCGACGATACCCGGCCCCGACATGACGATCGACCGGCGACGATAACCGGCGATCACGAGATGGATGACCGGCGACGATAACCGGCTCCGACAAGATAGCCGACCGGCGACGATAACCGGGGGTTACGAGATGGGTGACCGGCGACGATACCCGGCCCCGACGAGACGATCAACCGGCGACGATAACCGGCGATCACGAGATGGATGTCCGGCGACGATAACCGGCTCCGACAGAGGACCAACCGGCGACGATAACCGGGGGTTACGCGATGGGTGACCGGCGACGATACCCGGCCCCGAACGAGACGATAGATTGAAGGAGTGAACCCAAAGACTAACGAACACGGTCAAGGGGTTGATACATTGACACTCTTACGAATGTCTTGCATGCATTGCATCTTATGTTGCATCATAAGCTATATGTGGGAGACATCATGTATGCACTGTCATTCTTACACACTGTCATTCATGCATCGAGTGTCTATTCTTTATCCTGTTCATTTCATTTAGCATTTCATAAACATGATAAAGAGGGGCAGCTGTAGACACCCAAATTTTGCGTTTCCTTCTACTAACCTTGACAGGAGGGCGAAATCGTCAATTGAACCAGCTTGCAGGAGCAAAAGAGCGGGCACAAGGGCGAGCGCCCGGCACCGCCGCAATGATTTGGGCAGCCCAAGTCGACGTGACAGCATGACCGTCCGAGGCAGGCATTTCCGAATGAGGTGGCGCGTCTCCCGGAAGTTCCCGGACTGCGGAATACGGGCCTGTCAGCGAAAACCGACGTTGCGGTACGAAAATCGAGGCGTGGCACGAAAATCGAGAAAGTCAAGCCCGCCAGCCGCGGATAGATCTGCGGCCAAGTGGGTGCGCCAGCACGGAAAAAACCGGGAAATCAGCACTCAGCAGCTGAGTGCGATGGGAGGCGTGCCAGCTGGCCAGCCGCAGATCCATCTGCGGCCAGCCGCAGATAGATCTGCGGCTGGCTTTGGCCAGCCTATTTAAGCTCGGCAGCAGGCAGCATACAGGAGGTTGGACAGTTTGCGGAAGAAGAAGAAATCAGCAGCAGTTTTAGCTCGGAAATAGAGAGAAATAGCAAAAAAATTCTTGCAACAATTGAGAGAAAAAGAGAGAAATTTCCTTTGTTGTTAGATTATATCATATACATCTCATATTTCCCTCAATACACAAGTTTCTACACAATTTTGGTATCATTTGCAAGGTGAAAATCTCATTATTTTTGCAACTTCTATCATGTTATTTGGCTAAATTTAATTGAAATTTTCAAGAATATTATTGAGCAATCATGGATTAGGGATTATTGGTGAGGGTTCCATTGGAACAAAATTCTTCCTAATAATCCGATGATATCTAATTGGTGAAATTTCTAGTTTGTTTATGGATGTATATTAGGCGTAATTTAATTGAGTGTATTTGTAGGATGTGTTAGGCAATCTACGTTGTTATAATTGAGTATTCAATTTGAGAGTGTGTAGCAATCGTGGTTGTGAGCCTAGGAAAGCGACCCCGTGGTTCAAATCCGATGATGGACGTTTGGTGTATGTAATAGATTCAAGAGGCTTGTTTTGTAGTGTGTAACCATTGGGCCTTAAAACGACGCTAAGGCGAGAATCGGGTTTAAGGCCCCGAAATAGTGAAATTTGTGATTGTTGGCGTTCGGGGACATTTTGATGGCTTACATGCCCATGAATAGCCCCGACGCGTGTTTATGCTCGATTCGATTTATGACGCGAAATTGATTTCAAAGCTAAATGATAAGATTTTCATAAAAATCAAGCAAAGTAGGATATTAGAATCACGAGGTTAAAATTTGAGAAATGTTAATGAATGTCGATTCCTATCTAACGAAGAAGCTAAAGAAAGATCGTTTTCCAAAACACCACACAAAATGATTTTGCAAATAAGTAACGTTTTATTAAATCTTTGTGCATAGGGTGAAAGAGATCCTAGAAATTGCCCATCATTTTATGAAAGCAACGTATAGATCTCGATTCCTATTTTGACGAAGGTTTAAAACTCTTGTTTTGTTAAAACGACACTTAATGAAAATCCCATAGTTTTGGACAATTAAAATCAAACCTTTCTCATAAAGAATAAAGCTTTCTCGTGTATGCCGAAAAGACGTTCCGAAATATTCTCAAAGGAAAACACAATTTTCCCTAAAATCCAAATGATTCTTTCATACAAACTCACCACAACATTCACATAAGCACACACACACACACACACGCACGCGCACACACACACATTTCATGAATTAAAGGATAGGAAAAGCATCAAGATTGCGGTAACCGTGTTTCACGGAAGTCGAGGGGTGCCTAACACCTTCCCCTCACTTAAGCAAGCCCCCGAACTCTATGAATCTCAATTCGCAGACCAAATTAATTCGGAGTCACATATGAGCCAGCGATTTACAAAAGAACGAAAACTCGGATGAGTTGGTACATCCATTTCAAATATACCAACTGGCGACTCTGGTTAATTGGCTCATCATAAAAACGATCTTTCAAAACCCCGTCGACCTCAATGCCGACCTTTTCCAAAAATCATCTAAACCAAAAGGCTAAAATTGGAAAAGACAAAAGACGAGAAAGCGAAAAACCCGGCGTCGACAATTAGGAGAGTAAAATAGATCATAATGTCTATAATCTTCTCTTATAAGTTCATCATCAAGCTTTTATCATCTGTAACACTAGTCAATAATTTCAAGGACTGTACAAAAGTAACTGATTACAAATATATATTATTTCACATATCATCATCAAATCTAAAACATGCATTATACTAATAAAAAGATTTAGATGTACATTCGACTTACATGGCTCCTTCAATTTACAGTACGCCGATGTACTAAGCTGCGATATTTCTCTCTCCTATTTTTGATTGTCTTCAATTGCATTTTGTTCTGCTAAATATAGTATTAAAATAGGTTTACTTACCTCATTTTCCCCCAATTTTCATAGCTTGAAACCCATTTTTTGCATATCTTCTTCGCCTTGATCTTGATTGCTTACGGCAGGGTTAATCTTCATTGAGGATAAAACGGGTTTGATGTGGGAAAAATGAATAAATTAATTTTATTTTATGAATTTTGGGAATATATACCTATCTATAACAAGTCATAAGTCGATCCGCAAATGAGTTGAATGGGTAGATAGTTTTTTAATTTGGCTGAGTTCTCCCGAGTTAGTATCGAGTCACCGATAAAAATAAACTAAATTGGGTTTGGCCATGTGTTTTCGTACATAAAAATACAACCAAGTTAATTTAGTTCGTACAAGTTATACTCTAATTTGGATTATAAAATTGAAGAGTTGTGATTCTTTATTCTCCACTAAATGTTCTCTACGGATTCTTATGCATTCTCGACCCCTGAACTCATCCACCATAATTACCATAGCCCTAATATATATATATATAGACACGATACTCGGTGACAATACAATTGACGATGTGATTGCCCCGGATACGATACCCGATGACAATACGATAGACGATATACTTACCCCAGAGATGATACCCGGTGACGATACGATTAACAATGTGATTGCCCCAGAGACGATACCAGGTGATCAACTCCTTGATGTAATCATCAAGTTCCAATCATTTGTTCCTTCACATGTCTCTAAATTCACGGATCAAATGCAAGCTACTCAAAGCGTACAACGTTCTAAAGGTGATCCACCAAGAGTATGATTATTGAAGAAGTAAATTTAAGTTTTTTAAAACCTTGGGTGGCTAGCCCAAATTCTCTCCTACTCTCCTAACTCCTTAGGTGTAGAGAATTATAGAAATCCAATGGCAATTAGAATTGTCTAACTCATCAACCTTAGTCTATCATAAGGCATCTCCTTATATAGACTAATCCTCATCCTAAACCTTTTAGGACTTGGAGTTTTAATTAGGAACTAAATTATTTAATTATAATAATCAATAATAAGACTACTCTTATTAATTTATAATTTAATATTTCTCTAAATACTTAATTATAAATACTAAGCTATTTAATTTATTCCACTAATAAATTAAATACACTTAATTTATTATTATAAAGCCAATTAATTTATAATAATAATAATAATAAGACTCCTTTTATTAATTTATAACTTAGTATTTCTCCAAATATTTAATTATAAATATTAGTATTTTTCTATGTAAGTTTGCAGAAACAAGAACATACATACAATTATATTGTAATAAATCAGAAGCATGGCATAAACGAATTTAAAAATTTTCTACAATCCCAGGAATCACCTTATGCAATATTATTAATTCAAGATGAAGAATAAGGGATTATACCTTTGTAAATTCAACTTTTGAACAGCTACGAGTTCACCTCCTTAATCCTTCACGTTCTTCTCCAAATCCACCTGATCAAATGTTAACTACAAAGTGTATGTAGCACTCTAAAGGTGATCCACCAAGAGTATATTGATTGAAGAAGTAATTTTAGGTTTCTTCAAACCTTAGGTGGCTAACCTCTAATTCTCTCCATCTCTCCTAACTTTTTAGGTGTAGAGAATTATAAAAATCCAATGGCAATTAGAAATTAACTAAATGATCAACTGTCTAGACTCAATCTATCATAAGGTCTCTCCTTATATAGACTCCACATCCTAAACTTTTTAGGACTTGGGGTTTTAATTTAATTCTCAATCTATTTAAGAACTAAATTATTTAATAATAATAAATAATAAAACTACTCTTATTAATTTATAATTTAGTATTTCTCCAAATACTTAATTATAAATATTAAGCTATTTAATTTATTTCACTAATAAATTAAATATACTTAATTTATTATTATCAAGTCAATCTATTTATAACAATAATAATAATAATAAGACTCCTCTTATTAATCTATAATTTAGTATTTCTCCAAATACTTAATTATAAATACTAGTATTTCTCCAAATACTAAATTATTATTATTAAGTCAATTACTTCTAAAATAATATTTCTCTTTTTGCGGTGTGACCTTTTAGGTTCAATATTATGCCGGTAGTAGAATAAATAAATTAAAAACATTCTAATATTATTTATAATGAATTAAACTCCTTTAATCCATACATAAATAAATTCTTTTATTAATAAATGAACAATATTACAAAGTAAATGCTTATTACATCCTACGTGATCGGCTCGAGGGCATACTACTTTCAATCTCCTACTTGCACTAAAGTCAATCGTCCTAGTATCTAATATTCATCTTCTTTAAGTGTGATCGTCCTGATGTTGGATAATGCTTTAGTAAATGGATTTGCAATGTTATTTTGAGAGTTCACTTTCTCTAAAGTGACTTCTCCCCTTTCAATGATTTCTTTAATCAAATGAAAGTGCCGCAACACATGTTCAGATCTCAGATAAGACTTAGGAACTATTCCAAATTCTTTAATGAACTTTTCATCTAAACAATCAACTTTGCAGTTTCAGTTACAGTTATATACTTTGTTTTTGTCACTAAATCAGTAACTCTTTGCTGCTTGGAACTTTTTCAACTCACTGCACCACCGTTTAAGATAACACATACCTTGAAATAGATTTGATGTCGTCTCAGTCAGTCTGAAAAAACTTGAGTCTTTATAGCCCTCTAGTTTTAATTCAGACCCACCAAAATGATGAATACATCCTTAGTTCTTCTTAAGTACTTTAGGATATTTTTCATTGTCTTACAGTGAGCCTCTCTAGGAATAGACTGATATGTGCTTGTCATGTTTAGTGCATAAGCAATATCAAGTCTTGTACGTATCATTGCATACATGATAGTTACTCATGCGATCTCTCTTTACTGGTGTCCTTGAGGACAATTGTTAGAGAGATACACTTCATGGCTCATCAACATGAGACCTCTCTTGGAGTTTGTCATGCTAAACTCCTTTAGCATTGAATGATTGTACGTTCATTGGGTCAAGTCGTGCATCCTTTTAGATCTATCTATATAGATCTTTATCCCCAAAATGTAAGATGCTTCTCCCAAATCTTCCATAGAAAAATGTTTAGACAGCTATATCTTTACTGATTATAGCATTGGTATGTCATTCTCTATCAGTAGTATATCAACATATAGTACTAGGAATGTCACTGCACTTCCATTGACCTTTTGTACATCCTTGGTTCATCCTCGTTTTTGATAAAATCAAACTCCTTTGATTGTCTTATCAAAACGGATATTCTATCTTCGAGAAGCTTGCTTCAATCCATTAATGGATCGTTGTAGCTTAAATACTCGATTTGTTCCGACCTTTGAAATAAATCCCTCTAGCTGTATCATATATATATTCTCCTCAAGTTTCCATTGAGGAAGGGCGTCTCCATGTCCATTTGCCAGATTTCATAATAATAAGCTGCAATCGCAAGTAAAATTCGAATGGACTTGAGCATTACTACCAGCGAAAAGGTTTTATCACAGTTAACTCCTTGACTTTATTTGAAACCCTTTTTACCACCAGTCTGGCCTTATAGGTCTCCTCCACCTTGTCATCTGCTCCAGTCTTTCTCTTAAAGACCCATATATACCCTTATAGGCTTTACGCCTTCTAGAGGGTTAGCCAAAGTCCACATTTGGTTTTCATATATGGAGCCCATTCCGAATTTTATGGTCATCTGCTATTTCTCTGAGTCTTCTACTCATAGCCTCATCGTATATAACTGGATCATCATCTTCTATGATGCGTACCTCATCAATATCCTTTATGTTGAATCCATACCTCCTAGGTATCTTCGTTACTCTTCTAGATTTATGACTCAGTTGTGGTACAATAGATCTATCTACAAGTTCCTCTATTTGACTTATAGTGCTTTGTGGTTCTTGACCTTTTCAAGATCTATATTCCTCCCATTAGCCCCTTCAAGGATAAACTTCTTTATCAAAGAAAGCAGCGTGTTTCATAACAAAAACCTTTTGCTTAGTAGGATTATATAAATAATACCCCAAAAATTTTTTAGGATATCCCACAAATCGGCATTTGTCAGATCTTGTCCCAAACTTATCATTTTGAAACTTTTTTCACATAAGTTGGACAACCCCTAATCTTAACATACTTAAGATTAAGTTTCCTCCCTGTCCATAACTCATATGGAGTTTTGAGGACGGATTTTAAAGATAGCTTATTTAGTAAATATGCAGCTGTTGTCCGATTTATATAATAACAAATACGCGCAAGTATACGCGATCAACAAGTAATAAAGTGTAAGTAAAGAATTGATCCCACGAGAAATTATTACTAATCTTTCTCAAGTACTAACCTTTTATCATCTCAATCTTATTTAAACAAATGATTAATATTTTTATTGTTTTACACTAATGAAGATAGCAAATAATCAAAGAACTATAGAAAGCGTTTAAAACAATGAAAATCTAATATTAACAAGTCTAAGATCACAATTTTTCCCAACACTTCATTTGAATAAGCCTCTCTCGATGGTCAAATTCGAATCTTCCTAATGCGGCATGTAGGTATATGTCTATCCTACACACTATCAAGAGACTAATTTCAAGAACAATTAACAAGACACGTGTCACTAAATCTCATTAACCACCCTTTCAATTACCAACTTTCGCATAAGAAGTCATTAAGAATAGATTCTCCATTGGTTGCACACGGTATCTAGGTATATGTCTATCCTAAATACTATCAAGTTACCTATCATTGAGGATAATCAACAAGACACACGTCACTAAATCTTTATTAATCACCCACAACAATCTTTAACTTTCGCATGATATCATAACAAGGTCTCAACACTATAATCCGCTCGTCAAGTTCATATAGGTTCCCACGGTAATTACTAGGTAGGCAATTAAGATATGAAGCATAAATTATGATATTCAATTCACAAATGAGTAATTAATAACAAATAGAGATAAGTCAATTCAAACTATGTGTTGGGTTCCATTGAAATCTTAGAATACAAGCTCTAGTTCATGGTAGCTACAAATAACATCATAATCAATTTATACATCATGTTGGATTACAAAATAGAAGGGAAACTAGAGATAAAACCACTTTTGAAGATATTTCTTAGTTTGCTTGTTCGGTTGATGATGAACACTAGCTTCTCCTCCTTGATTTTGCAATCCTTGATGCTTTTGCTCATTGGCCTTGCTTGATATAACTTGATTTTAGCACTTTGACCCTCTAATTTGATGTATTTTGTAGTCCTCCTCTCCCTAGAATTGCTTCTCTAACCCTAGGACTTCCTATTTTCGTGCCCCATAGAGATGTATATGTCCCTGGATGCCAAACCTAGCTTAGCCCGCCAAATTGGACCAAAAAAATCGCAAAATCTGTTGAGTTCCCGATGAGCCCGCGACGGGGCGCCAATTTTGCACTAAAATTTCCCATTGGGGCGCGAATTGGCGCCGGGGCGCCAAAATTGAACTAGAAATCCGCGCCCCGACACGGTCACTTCTGCTACCTGAATCAGTTTCAACGTCAATTGGTAAAATGGCCATAACGTCTTCGTCCGAACTTGGATTTAGGCGATTCAATAGGCTACGAAAAGCTAAGAAGTAGCTATACATCTTTCATAACTAGAGTTCCGAGAGAAACGGGCCGGTGCTAGGCTCAAATTGGTCGGGAAGCAGCTGCTATGTAAAATGTATGCCAAATCCGATAGAAAAATGACCATAACTCTCTCATACGAACTTCAATTGGGATGATTCAAGATGTTCCGGAAAGCTAAGGAGAATATCTACAACTTTCGTTCTTTAAGTATTGAGAGATTTGGATTAGATCAAGGTTGGAATTGGGAAACAAGCGGCTGTTGTGCCAAATTCAAGTCAAAAATGCGAAAGTGACAACATTAAACATTGATCCACGGAGCTTTTATTTCAATTCCTACAAAACAAAGTAAAAACACATAAAAGCATACAAAAACATATAATAGCAATACAAAACCACACAATTCAACAATAAGGAAAAAATACATATAAACCAAACGAAATAACTAAAGACTTACAAATTATCAAGGCCAAAAGTACCTAATTTGTGTATATAAAACACACTCATCAAATACCCTCAAACTTAAATCTTTGTTTGTCCTCAAGCAAAACAAACACAAACTATAAAAAAATTAAACACTTCTAATAAAACCTATCTTGAGAAATGAGTAAATAAGTTTAAACAATGGCCTCAAAGATGCTAAAACATGAAACTCTATAAAAACTTTTAAAAGATCGCAAGTCGAGAATTTCAAATAGTTAGTCATATCTTGCTTTAGAACCTTTTCGTGTGTGTGTGAGTACCCAATAACACTAAATCAATTATAGCTCGAATGAACTTAAGCAACCACATTACCTTATGAAAAAGATCTAAACAAACTACAAAAATTACATGCTTAACACATCACTCACCGCAAATGTATACAAATCACAATTTTCAAAAATATGAAATCAAAGAACTCTAGGTAAGTGCATTTTATGCTCCATCTTATCCTAAGCCCACTCTTGTGGGTGAGTGCGTTTTACGCTCCATCTCAACTCAACGCAAGATTTGATATAAATTATTGTTTTACTTTTATCTTCATTTCATAAGAGAATGCGTCTTACGCTCTATCTCCCCTAATCATGTGTTTATGAATGAGTGCGTTTTACGCTCCATCTCAACTCACCACATGGCCAACAAATCAAACGTGGATGTATTGTTTCGAGTGATGTTTAAACGAGTTTTAGAGCTTAATGATAACTCCCACAAGCATTCGGTCATAAAAGTCATCCAAATCATACAACTAGCTCATTACACATGGGTAAGTGCATAAAAGCGGAAGGATTCATAAGCAAATCAATAGCTAACAAATACGTTAAGCATATAGACTAACTAACCTTTGTCCATTTTCCATGAGTTAGAAACTATTCAATCAGGTTCTTATCATTGACCATGGATTATAGTTCAAATCAAATTAAAACAATGCTCAAGAGACGTATCCTAAAAATAAATATTTTTTTAAAAAAAATACAAACATTAATATGCATAAATAACTAACACATGCAATGTAACTATGATGCCAATGCTATATGATCCACCCCCAAACTCAAAGTGAATAATGTCTTCATTGTTTATAAGATAAAGAAATAAAAACTGAGAACTTCCCTGATTGGCCAAGCGTCATGCTCGACTATAACCTTCTAAACATCTGAGTCTGATGGTGGATAAACTGGTAACGGTTGTGGCTTAAGAACATGCACTGGGATGACATTCGGATAATAACAAACTAATTCCTTACCAAATAATGCTCAATCAGGCCAAGTTTTCTTTTAGACAATTCATGTGCGCTGACTGAAATTCTTCTTCAAATACCTCCCCCAAGCTCAGTTTCAACAGAAATTGCCAAGTTATTGTAATATTCAATCAAATCATAGCAATGAATAGCCCAAAATCCTCCAATTGAGCCAACACAAACTTAATTAGGCAACCAATCTAAATTTATCCAAATTTGACAGTGTATGATTACCCAATACAAATCCAAGTACAACAGTTTAACTAACCAAGAATACCCATCACAATTGACAAATTTATTTTACTTGTATGCAATAATTGGAGTGAGTACCTTGCTTTGTATTGGCAAAAGAAGTTATTTAATGGTACCTTCAATTTGGAGATGGACTCTTTTTGCATGCTCAGTGGGTTGAAAATGAATCCGTGTGGGAGAGGGGAAGAATGAGTTTGGAAGTGTTAAGGAATGACAATTCAAACTGGCTTGAGAGAAAATAAAAATAAAAAAATTTCAGGAAACCGCGCCGGGGCGCGAAAAACAAGCCCGGAATTCGCGTCGGGGCAAGCTCGACAGAGAGTTGGCGTCGGGGCGCCAAGATGAAGCCTGAAATTTTTGCCGGAGCGCGAGTCAGTGCCGGGGCGCGAAAATTACTCCTTGCGAGCTCACCGGGGCGAGCTGACCAGTTCCAAAAAAATCTAATTTTTTTATAGCCTAAACCCCGCGTGCAATCTCAATACCTCCCATCTGCAATAGTGCAACATATCACGCATTAGTTTGAGCAACATAAGATCAAGAGAGAAAGAAAAGCAAAATAAATTCTAAAACTTAACTAACTAAATACACACATTAATTGAAAACTTTGAAAATGCGGTAATTGAAATACAATGAGCGGAAATGAATGGGTTACCTCCCATCAATGGCTTGATTTAAAGTCTTTCAACCTGACTAACTCCCTGTTTCCTTTTAGTCCGGCTCAATCACAAAAATGACCATAGCATGCCGCCTCGTTGTTATTTCTTTGATTTGCATGACATGCATGCATACTAGGCGACCCCCAATCTCAATTTTATCCATCGACAAAAAGAAACTTTCTCCATCCGCTTCATCCATCAGTAGTGGTGTAACATTTGTAGGTTTTGCTGCTGTAAGGGCCATTGTATAAAGTTCACCTAGCTTGTTACTTTTGGATAAAATTTCATTGATGAACTTCACGTAGCTAGGCGGTTGTTCTATTGTGTCTGTGAACAGAATATTGGATTGAAGCTCTTCAAACACAATAGGATCCTCAACTTTCATTTCATGGACCTCTTTTTCGTCCCACCATGGTTCCAAATTCATGCTAGCTCTAATGTCACATAGAGCTTCACCTAAGATGTGATTACCAATTGGGCAAGGTATTATAAAACCGCCCGGATCCTTGAGCTTTGGTGGAGAAGGCATATGGGGCATTATCAAAATTGGCTTATCATCATTGGAACTCACGGCTGGATCTTCCTCGACCTTTATTTCCTGCTCCCCACTTATCTTTTCCCCCATAGATTCCACATATATTGGAATGTCCGGTTGCAGCTTTGGCGTGGATAGTCCATCAATCTCGGGAACCATGTCATTGGGCCATTCACCTTGAGGGCGATTGCTAATGATGTTGATAAGTTCTCTAATTTAGTTCTCAAAATTTCGAATCGATATCTCCTGACTTTTCATAGTTTCATCATTCGAAGCCATGAACTTATACAAAATTTTCTCAAATTTTGACATTCCTTCTTTCTGAGTAGTAGGAGCTTGATCCTAAGATTCAATAGTGTATGATGGGCTTAGAGCAAGGGTTTGAACTTGAATGTTGTCACTCTAAGAAAACTCCGGATGATACCCCACATCTTGATAATAATTGTCGAGATAGGTGTAATAGTTGGGGTAGTCGCCGAAATTGCCACCATACACTGTCGCCTCGAAATTGATGGAGCAAACATGACTCCAATGGTTTCCAGCATAATAATCACACATCACCGTCATATTTTGAATATTCTGTGCTTCTAAAGCCTCAATGCTCCTCAAAATTGTCTCCATATGTGGTGATAACTCCTCGAGTCCATACCTCCCTGCCGCACTTAGTTGAGTCATGCACGTGTAAGGCCATTGATCATTATAGTTATCTATGGTGTACCTCGCAAAGCATCAAAACAAAAAAATTAACAACAATTAAGTAAATTATATTGATAAAAATTAATAAGCAAATAACTATATAAGTCTAAATTTAGGGTACCTACAAAACAAAATTTTTATATACAAGTCTAAATTAAGATCAATTTGATTGTAATTAATATTAGAAAAACACTAGAAAAACAATTCCCCGGCAACGGTGCCAAAAACTTGTTGTCCGATTTATATAATGACAAATACGCGCAAGTATACACGGTCAACAAGTAATAAAGTGTAAGTAGAGTATCGATCCCACGAGAAATTATTACTGATATTTTCCAAGTACTAACCTTTTATCATCTCAATCTTATTTAAACAAATGATTAGTATTTTTATTGTTTTACACTAATGAAGATAACAAATAATCAAAGACTATGGAAAGCGTTTAAAACAATAAAAATCTAATATTAACAAGTCTAAGATCACAATTTCCCCCAATACTTCATTTGAATATCCTAACTCTCTCATTTGAACTAATTAACAACATAGAATTATCAACTGAGAAATCAAAGTTACTTATAAGCCTCTCTCGATGGTCAAATTCGAATCTTCCTAATGCGGCATGTAGGTATATGTCTATCCTACACACTATCAAGAGACCAATTTCAAGAACAATTAACAAGACACGTGTCACTAAATCTCATTAACCACCCTTTCAATTACCAACTTTCGCATAGGAAGTCATTAAGAATAGATTCTCCATTGGTTGCACATGGTATCTAGGTATATATCTATCCTAAATACTATCAAGTTACCTATCATTGAGGATAATCAACAAGACATACGTCACTAAATCTTTATTAATCACCCACAACAATCTTTAACTTTCGCATGATATCATAATAAGGTCTCAACACTATAATCCGTTCGTCAAGTTCGTATAGGTTCCCACGGTAATTACTAGCTAGGCAATTAAGATATAAAGCATAAATTATGATATTCAATTCACAAATGAGTAATTAATAAGAAAGAGAGAGAAGTCAATTCAAACTATGTGTTGGGTTCCATTGAAATCTTAGAATACAAACTCTAGTTCATGGTAGCTACAAATAATATCATAATCAATTTATACATCATGTTGGATTACAAAATAGAAGGAAACCTAGAGATAAAACCACTTTTGAAGATATTTCTTGGTGTGCTTGTTGGATTGATGATGAACACTAGCTTCTCCTTCTTGATTTTGCAATCCTTGATGTTTTTGCTCCTTAGCCTTGCTTAATATAACTTAATTTTAGCACTTTGGACCTCTAATTTTATGTATTGTGTAGTCTTCCTCTCCCTAGAATTGCTTCTCTAACCCTAGAACTTCCTATTTTCGTGCCCCAAAGAGATGTATATGTCCCTGGATGACAAACCTAGCTTAGCCCACCAAATTGGACCAAAAAAATCGCAAAATCTGTTGAGTTCCCGATGAGCCCACGTCGGGGCGCCAATTTTGCACTGAAATTTCCTGTTAGGGCGCGAATTGGCGCCGGGATGCCAAAAATGAACTAGAAATCCACGCCCCGGCGCGATCACTTCTGCTGCCTGAATCAGTTTCGACGTCCGTTGGTAAATTGGTCATAACGTCTCCGTCTGAACTCGGATTTAGGCGATTCAAGAGGCTACAGAAAGATAAGAAGTAGCTCTACAACTTACATAACTGGATTTCCGAGAGAAACGAGCCAGAGCTAGGCTCAAATTGGCCGGGAAGCAACTGCTGTGTAAAATGTATGCCAAATCCGATGGTAAAATGACCATAACTCTCTCATACGAACTTCAATTGGGATGATTCAAGATGTTCTGGAAAGCTGAGAAAAATATCTAAAACTTTCATTCTTTGAGTTTTGAGAGATTCGGATTAGATCAAGGTTGTAATTGGGAAACAAGCGGTTGTTGTGCCAAATTCAAGTCGAAAACGCGAAAGTGGCAACACTAAACATTGATCCACGGAGCTTTTATTTCAATTCCTACAAAACAAAGTAAAAACACATAAAACCATACAAAAACATATAATAGCAATACAAAACCACATAATTCAACAATAAGGGAAAAATACATACAAATCAAACGAAATAACTAAAGACTTATAAATTAAAAAACCAAAAGTACCTAATTTGTGTATATAAAACACACTCACCAGCAGCCATTTCTAGGGCATAACCCCAAAAGGATACTGGAATGTCAGTAAAAATCATCATGGACCGCACCATGTCCAACAAAGTACTATTTCTCATTTCAGATACATAATTCATTTATTGCGTATCAGGAGGCGTCCATTATGAGAAAATACCATTATCTTTGAGATGATTTAGAAACTTATTGTACGACCTGATCGAAGAATTCTAATACTTTGCCAATTTGTTTCACTTCTGAATTGTTTGAACCATTCAAATGATTCAGACTTGTATTTCAACAAATACACATATTCAACTTTTGAATAATCATCTTTTTTCTTTTACTAGTTTGTTCAATTTGTAAAATATTTTTCATATAAGTCAAGTATATAAAATCCATCAAGTAATCTTCTAATTCCAAACAAAACATTATTATTATAAATAGAATAACCATTATTCTTAAATATAATACCAAAACTTTCATTGTCCAACAACGAAAATAAATAATGTTTTTAATGAGAACTAGAACGTAATAACAACTTATTAACTTAATAAACTTGCCCGTTGACAATTGCTAAATTATAAGTTATACGGCTAATTTAGCAACCTTTGCTCCATTCCCCAAATGCAGGATTACTTCCTTTTTGTTTAGCTTTCTACTTCTGCTTAGTCCCTGCATAGAATTACATGTGTGAGAACTATAGCCGGTATCCAATGCCCAAGTAAAAATTTGACTTACAAAAAGATTTATTTTAATCATGAAAAAACCTGTATCTGTAGCCGAAGCTTCACTAAGCTTCTTCTGGTTAGCCTCTGCAAGATACTCCTTATAGTTTCCTTTCCAGTGTCCAGGCTTATTGTAGTGGAAGCAAACTCCTTTGCTATCCGTATCAGTTTTGTTTTTACTGTCCTTAGTTTGTGCCTTTCCATTTGCCTTCTTAGCTTTCTTCTATTCAAAAGAACCATTAGTCCTCCCATTTTTCTTGGAAGAATCATTTACAAGTAAGACATGGTCTTTCTTGGTTGGAAAGTGACTCTCTGCAGTTTTCAACATGTTAAGAAACTCAAGCAAGCGATATTTAGCTTGTTCATGTGAAAATTCACAACAAATTATGAGAAGGAGTCCGGGAGTGACTGGAAGATCAGATCTTGGCTCAACTCTCCATCCATAACAAAACTCAGTTGTCCCAATTGTTCAATCAGATTGATCATTTTGAGGACATGTGTCTATACTGAAGTGTCATCGATCATTCTAGATCGGAAGTGCTTCTTAGATATCTTATATTCGGTAGACCTACTCTGTTCACCATACAACTCATTGAGGTGTAGCAAAATGGTAGGTACATCCATTTTCTCGTGTTGACGCTGTAACTCGTTACTCATGAAGCCCAACATGATGCACTTAGCCCATTGTGCATCAGCTTGCCACTTTCTAAAAGTAGCAATCTTTTTCTCAGAGGCATTGTCTGCAACCGTTGCAGGGACAGACGTATTAAGAACATAAGATAGCTTTTCAGCCGTGAGAACTATTCTCAAATTCCTTACCCAATCCGTATAGTTCGGTCCGGTTAACTTATTAGCATCTAATATGCTACGCAGTGATAGTGATTTAGACATTGTAAAATTCTGTAAATGAAATTTATAATTTAACAACATTAGCATGTATTCATTTTATTAATCACCAGATTAATTTAGGTCTTTATTAAAATGGTGTCTCCCACTACTTTCATCAAAATATATGACCCTCTATATATAGTTCGGCAGATCTTGTTTAAACGACTTTGTAAAATCCGCTTAGTGAAAAAGGATCCTATTGCCATAAATTTTTAGCCATGTGTGTGCACAACAAACTATAGATTTATTCAATAGGTAGACAACTTTTGTCAATTACATCTTTATATTACTCCTTTTATTTTTGCCTCTTAGATTATAATGGTCAAGAGTGTGCACATCCGAACTAAAATAATCTTTTATAAAGTAAATGTTTATCACATCCAATGTGATCTTTTATTAATAAATGAACAAGATTATAAAGTAAATGCTTATCACATCCAATGTGATTGACTTGAGGGTATATTACTTTCAATCTCCCACTTGCACTAAAGTCAATCGCCCTGGTATCTAATAGTCATCTTCTCTAAGTGCGATTGTCCTGATGTTGGATAATGCTTTAGTAAATGGATCTACAATGTTGTTTTGAGAGTCCACTTTCTCTAAAGTGACTTCTCCTCTTCAATGATTCCTCTAATCAAATAAAAGTGCCGCAACACATGTTTGGATCTCAGATGAGACTTATGAACTATTTCAAGTTCTTTAATGAACTTTTCATCCAAACAGCCAACTTTACAGCTTCACTTACAACTATATACTTTGTCTTTGTCACTAAATCAGTAACTCTTTACTGTTTGGAACTTTTTTAACTCAATGCACCACCGTTTGGGGTAACACATACCCTGAAACGGATTTGATGCTGTCTTGGTCAGTCTGAATAACTTGAGTCTGTATAGTCCTCTAGTTTTAATTCAAACCCACCATAAATCATAGACACATCCTTAATTCTTCTTAAGTACTTTAGGATGTTTCTCACTATCTTACAGTGAAACTCTAGGAATTGATTGATATCTACTTGTCACTCTTAGCGCATAATGTGACACCCCCAAATCCGGGTTACCTCAAACCATTATACATACATAACAACTATCTAACCATAAACAAAAAGATTTAAGTAAAGCAAACCGAATAATAAAAACATCTCCCATAAAAGGTTTACATAGCTTTTCAAAATAAGTCTTAGGTTTTCTAACCTTTATTACATCTTTAAAATGCGAAAAAATAAATAACTAATAAGTCTTAATTACGCAACCACATAAATAAAAGTAAACAAGTCTTCCATCGTCACTTGTTCATTTTTCCTTTTCCTTTTCCTTTGCTAGTAGACGGCTCATCCATCCTCTCGGCTTTAGCTGCAAGGGTTTAGTATGCAAGGGTGAGCAAAACATTTACCAAGATAATAATGAACATTTTCAACAATAAATTTATCTGTATGGTGTAATTTCTCTGTTGATAATAATCAAGAATGGAAACATCTAAAAGCTCAATAGAACATCAAGGTATACTGAGTAGGGGTGTTCAACCGGTAAAAACCGAGCCGAACCGAACCGGTACCGAACCGAACCGGTACCGAACCGAACCGGTACCGAAAAAAGGCAAAACGGCGTACCGATACCGGTACCGGTTGGACCGGTTCGGTACCGGTTTTTACCGGTTATACCGAATATTATTATTTTATTATTATTATTATTATTATTATTTTTTTTTTATTATTATATTATTATTTTTATTATTATTATTATTTTTATTATTATTATTATTATTATTAATAATAATTTAAAAAAATAAAATAATAAGAAACCGGTACAACCGGTATGAACCGAACTCTAAATTGCCGAACCGGTACCGAAACCGGTTGTACCGCTATACCGAACCGGTCATTTTTGTACCGAACCGATCGGTTCGGACCGGTCCGGAATACCGAAAAAACCGGTTATACCGAAAATTTTGAACAGTCCTAATACTGAGGGTCGCAAGACCACGAACCATGTCCTAGGTTAACAGGTAAGTTTGTCATAACCTTTAACAGTTTAATAAACTATAACTGGACGAACCATCTCGTACTCAGGGTGATCAGCTCGTTGTACAATGTCTTGTGCACAACCATTCAGCGCTTTCGCGTAAGTATTCCCATATACTAGGGTTGTTCTTCTCAGTTTTGTCATTCGAGTCCGTACCAAAGAAAGTTTGATTTTGGATTAATTTAATGATAACTGTTCTGGAATTTAAAACTTACATCAACAATGGATTAGTCGAATCAATGAGTGTTCAATGAGATTAATCAATGAGTCTTATTATTATTATTACTATTACTATTATTTAATTCCTAATAGGGATTGGGAATTAATTAATAGAAGTACTCTCCCATGAATTCCTAATTGGATTAGGAGCATAATTAATTAAAGGAGTTTAATTATAATAGAAACCCTAATCCTAAATAGTTTAGGGAAGGGTTATTCCTACATCTATAAATAAGAGGAGTTTTATCATAGATTAGGGTTACACACTCTTGCATTAGATTGTGGAGAGTACTTGCAATTTCTATAGAGATAGAAATTAGGAGTTTTGCCAACACCTAACTTCTTGAATAACTATTCTTCCTTGGTGGATCACCTCTAGAGGCCAAACACTTGGGTGGCTAACGTTGATCAAGCAAAGGAATTTAGTCGGTGGAATTCAAGGAGAACGCGAAGGAATTGGAGGTGAACTTGTACCCGAGGCAGCACGGTTCTATGAGGGTATAATTTCTTAATCTCTATCTCTTTCGTTTATATCTTTAATTGAGCACATAGATTGATCATGGTGATGGTTTGTATAAAATTTTAAAATCCGTTTTATCGCGCTTCCGCACTATTTATGTAATTTGATTGCATGTTCGCGCTATATACAAACCTAACAGGGGTATCAGAGCCTAATCTTGTGCTAATTATCGATTTTGATGATTCCATGTGTGTATGGTATGCGATTGGATCGAAATTTTTTGGGCAGAATCCGTTTTTCTGAATTTGTTACGCGGCGTAACTGCGCCGGTTCCAGTTCATTCTGAAGCGCAGCTGCGCACAAACCCACAAAAATCATTTCTGGGGTTCAGCGCAGCTGCGCCGTTTCCCAGTTCATTCTGGGCGCAGCTGCGCCGGACAGCAGAATCCGAAAAATAACTTTTTCCTTCAATTAAAATAAATGGTTTATTTAATTGATATAAGTTTAAAATAAAGATGTTTATTTTATCCGGAATAGGATTTCAGATTGCTAAAATTAAATGAGTTTAATTTGGATTTGGTTTTTGATTAAAATAAAAGAGTTTATTTTGTTTCAAAACTAAATATTAGCAAAACTTTTGCACATTAATTGATATCAATGCATATATGGAATGGTTTTATTATTCATGAGATGAATGTTATTTATTGATATATATAGAGATATGTATGATAATAAATAGGGATTGATTATGGACTATTGACCGATGTTTGATTGGATTTATTTTAGAGAATGCTCGAATGTATGGGTTTTTATAAATGGGGTCTGCGTACCTCGTCTTATCTAATTTTTCTTAATGTAAATTATATCTCCCTCCTATGTACTTCCCCTTGACTGCTGATCAAGGTTTCTATTTATTGTAAATAGTTTATGTAATAGGACTAGTTAGAATTAATTTTGATGAATTGGAGACAAAGGAGCAAGGAGCGCTTGAAGATCCGTTTGTAATGGAGCCCGGGTTTAAATGTAATAGTTATATTTAAATTTAATTCTTGCACCCTAAGTTTGACCTTTTGGTTCACTTGGTGGCTCTAGTGAACCAAACTAGAATAAAAGTCCATAATCAATCTGGGTAGAATATAGTATTCTATATGTGCATGATTACTATATATATATTATATATTATACAACATGCTTCGCATGTTAAATAATATGACGCGTATTTTATATATATGTGTGCATGCGTGCTAAACAAGATGAGACTAATAATAATGCATATTTTCAAATAACACAAAATTCGGATTGTTATATCCTTCCCTCCTTATAAGGATTCTGTCCTCAGAATCACAGCGCACAACACACTTAATTCGATCACACCTTTCTCCCCTTCTTCAAAGGATTCGGTCCCCAGAATCATAGAACTAGGACTAAATAAACAACTCAGGATAATTCTTCTTCATATCAGCTTCGAGTTCCCACGTAGCTTCTTTAGCGTTGTGGTTCCTCTATATTACCTTAACAGAAGGTATCACTTTATTTCTGAGAACCTGTTCCTTCCTGTCTACTATCTGGATCGGGACTTCCTCATAAGTTAGGTCTTTCTCAAACTGTATAGGTTCATATTCTACCACATGTTTATAGTCTGGCTTATAAGGCCTTAAAATAGATACATGAAAAACATTGTGGATATGAACCAGCTCTGGAGGTAGAGCTACTTCATAAGCCACCTCACCAACTGATAGACTCCACGGCACGCTTGCGTGAAGTGGTCGTCGCCCGGATCGTTTCTAACAAGTTGATAGGGTGGATAGCTTGCAACACCTTAACCCCTCGCCTATATGTAGACGGTAATCTTGGTACAATTGCTTGCTTAGGAAGTTTGCGTAGGATGAACACCAACGACACCTCGACCCCTCGCTTATGTTGAAGCAGTAATCTTGGTACAATCGACGATTGATGCGGTAGAAGACGCCACACATAACTATGATTGGTTGTATGATAAGTCGGATATGAATCTCAAAGAAGACTAAGGAATACTTAGGAATTCTCAAGAACCACAAGAAGAGAACAATCTCACAATAATGATGATAATTTGAATATTAATGAATAATGATGTTTACAATAGCACCTATTTATACTAGTTTTAGAAACAAACTAGAAGCTTCTAGAAGCACACACTCTTTGAAATACAAGCACACAAATATTGAAATGTAGCAATCAGAACACATGTAATTGATCCTAAATACTGATATCATGTTTTGGATGAAAGAAGGTTCGAAAATCAAGAAAGCCAAAAAATAACAAATTGCATTCAGGAGGTTCTCGCCGGGGCGAGCGATTTGAACTGAAGATTTCTCGCTGGGGCGAGCCTCTCGCTGGGGCGAGCCTCTCGCTGGGGCGAGAGGTTTGGCTTGGAAAAACCTCGTCGGGGCGAGAAAATTGGCCTGGAGATTCTCGTCGGGGCGAGGTCATCCTGATCCGAGCAAACAGCTTTCTTTCGTTGTTTTGTCCGCCACGTCCATTCGCAACATGTTTACGGGCTTCATACACTTGGACTCCATCTCCATAACCTCTATGCTTGATCCAACCTTGTTCCATAGTTCGTGGATCATTCCGTTAAGGCTGTCTTTGAAGGTTTTAGCTCGAGCTCTAGTAACGGGTCCAAGTGGTAATTGTAATGGATCTTCTCGGGTTGTGTCACGGGTTCCTGGATTATGGATGTCCTCATCACCAACTCGCCGCAGTACTTCAAAAGGTCCAATAAATCTTGGACTAAGCTTACCCTTCTTTCCAAAACGAATTTTCCCTTTCCAAGGTGAAACTTTCAGAAAAACAAAGCTTCCCACCTCAAATTCTCTGTTCTGATGATGTTAATCGACATACTTCTTCTGTCTATCTTGAGCAGCTAATAATCACGCTCTTATAACTTTCACAATCTCTGCAGTTTGGTGTACCAGTTCTGGTCCTAGCAGTTGCCTTTCACCAACCTCGTCCAACATAGTGGAGTTCTACATTTCCGTCCATACAACGCTTCGTATAGCGGCATGCCAATACTCGCATGGTAACTATTGTTGTAAGCAAACTCGACCAACGGTAAGTGATCATCCCAGCTTCCCATGAAATCCATGACACGGACACGTAATATATCCTCCAAGGTTTGAATTGTTTTTTCGCTCTGACTATCAATTTGAGGATGATACGCAGTGCTCATTCTCAACTGAGTTCCAAAGCATTCTTGCAGATGCTTCCAAAAATTCGAAGCAAATCTTGAATCTCGATCAGACACAATAGACACTGGAACATCGTGCCGCGAAACAATTTCTTTAATGTATAATTTTGGTAACTGATCTAGGTTGAATCTAATCTTGATTGGTAAGAAATGTGTTGATTTCGTCAGTCTGTCCACAATTACCCAAATCGCGTCAAAACCTTTCTGTGTAGTCGGCAAGCCTACCACAAAATCCATCGTTATGTGTTCCCACTTCCACTTTGGTATTCTAATGGCTGCAACAAACCACTGGGTTGCTGATGTTCAGCTTTCACTTTCTGACATGTCAAACATCTAGCAATACATTCTGCTACATCACGCTTCATTCCTGACCACCAATAATGTTGACGAAGATCTTGATACATTTTTGTACTCCCTGGGTGAACTGAGTAACGTGTATTGTGAGCTTCATCTAAAATCTCCCTCGAACATCCTGTATCAATGGAACCCAAATTCGATGTTCAAATCTGAGTAATCCCTCGGTATCAATACTGAACTTTCCACCTTGTCCCTCAGAGACTTCCTTATTAATCTTCTCACACTCCGCATCCTGAAGTTGAGCTTCTTTGATTTGGTCCAGCAACATCGGACGAATCTCTACCTGAAATAACTTCTCCTTTGATTCATGCTAACACTTTACTTCTAATTCCAACTTCGCCATTTGTTTAACAAGTTCCTCTTGAGTAGTTAATAACATAAGTTTCTCTCGACCCTTCCTGCTTAACGCATCAACAACGATATTCGCCTTTCCTGGATGATAGAGAATTTCGCAGTCGTAATCTTTAATCAGTTCCAACCATCGCCTCTGCCGCATGTTGAGGTCCTTCTGTGTAAAAATGTACTTGAGACTCTTATGATCCGTTTAAATCTCACACTTCTCACCGTAAAGATAGTGCCTCCAAATCTTCAGAGTAAACACCACCGCTGCCAATTCTAAGTCATGTGTTGGGTACCCCTTCTCGTAATCTTTTAGTTGTCGTGAGGCGTACGCAATAACCTTGTCGTTCTGCATAACACATAGCCAAGGCCCTTATGCGATGCGTCACTGTAAACCACAAAATTTCCTGTACTATTTGGCAAAGATAATACAGGTGCCGTACTTAACCTCTTCTTCAATTCTTGAAAACTTTCCTCGCACTTCTCTGTCCAAACAAACTTAACCGCTTTCCTAGTCAAATTTGTCAACGGAGTGGCGATTCTAGAAAAATCTTGTATAAACCGTCGATAATTACTCATGCGATCTCTCTCTCTCTCTCTCTTCAGGTGTATATAGGGACAATTTCTTTGAGAGATACACTTCATGACTCATCAACATGAGACCTCTTTTGGAGTTTGTCATGCTAAACCTTTTTAACATCGAATGAATGTACGTTTATTGGGTCAAACTGAGCATCCTTTTAGATCTATCTCTATAGATATTTATCCCTAAAATGTAATATGCTTCTCCCAAATCTTCTATGAAGGAATGTTTAAACAACTATATCTTTACTGATTGTAGCATTGGTATGTCATTCCCTATCAGTAGTATATCAACATATAGTACTAGGAATAACACTGCACTCCCACTGACTTTATTCTACACACTTGGTTCATCTTCACTTTTGATAAAATCAAACTCTTTTGATTGTCTCATCAAAACGGATGTTCCATCTTCGAGAAGTTTGGTTCAATTCATAAATTGATCGTTGTAGCTTACATACTTGATTTGCTCTAACCTTTGAAACAAATCCCTCTGGCTATATCATATATATGCATTTCCCTCCAGTCTTCCATTGAGGAAGAACGTCTCCATGTCCATTTGCCAGATTTCGTAATAATAAGCTGCAATTACAAGTAAAATTTGAATGGACTTGAATATTACTACCGGTGAGAAGTTTTATGATGGACAACTCTTTACCGTTGTTTGAAACCTTTTACAACCAGTCTAGCCTTATAGGTCTTCACCTTGCCATTTACTCCAGTCTTTCTCTTAAAAACCCATATACACCCTATAGGCTATACGCCTTCTAGAGGGTTAACCAAAGCCCACACTTGGTTTTTATAAATGGAGTCCATTTCAGATTTAATGGTCATTTTCCATTTTTCTGAGTCTTTACAACTCATGGTCTCATCGTATATAACTGGATCATCATCATCTATGATGTGTACCTTATCATCATCTTTTATGATGAATCCATACCTCCTAGGTATCTTCGGTACTCTTTCAGATTTACGATTCGGTTGTGGTACAATAGGTCTATCTATAGGTTCCTCGGTTTGACTTACAGTGTTTTGTGGTTCTTGAACTTCTTCAAGATTTATTTTTCTCCCATTAGCCCCTTCAAGGATAAACTCATTTTCCTAAGAAGACAGCGTGTTTCGCAACAAACACATTTTACTTAGTAAGATTATAAAATTAATACCCTAAACTTTCTTTAGGATATCCCACAAATCTGTACTTGTCAGATCTTGTCCCAAGCTTATCCTTTTGAAACTTTTTCACATAAGCTAGACAACCCCTAATCTTAGCATGCTTAAGATTAGGTTTCCTCCCTGTCTATAATTCATATGGAGTTTTGGGGACAGATTTTGAGGATACCTTATTTAGTAGATATGCAGCCATTTCTAGGGTATAACCCCAAAAAGATACTGAAATGTCAGTAAAAATCATCATGGACCGCACCATGTCCAACAAAGTACTATTTCTCATTTCAAATACATTAATCATTTATTGCGTATCAGGAGGCGTTCATTATGAGAAAATACCATTATCGTTGAGATGATCTAGAAACTTATTGTACAAGTATTCTCTTCCTCGATCTGATCGAAGAATTCTAATACTTTGCCAATTTGTTTCACTTCTGAATTATTTGAACCATTCAAATGATTCAAACTTGTATTTCAACAAATACACATATTCAACTTTTGAATAATCATCTCTTTTCTTTTACTAGTTTGTTCAATTTGTAAAATATTTTTCATATAAGTCAAGTATATAAAATCTATCAAGTAATCTTCTAATTCCAAACAAAATATTATTATTATAAATAGAATAACCATTGTTCTTAAATATAATACCAAAACTTTCATTGTCCAACAACGAAAAGAAATAATGTTTCTAATGAGAACTAAAACGTAATAACAACTTATTAACTTAATAGACTTGCCCGTAGACAATTGCTAAACTATAAGTTCCTACGGCTAATGTAGCAACCTTTGCTCCATTCCCCAAATGCAGGATTACTTCCTCTTTGTTTAGCTTTCTACTTCTACTTGGTCCCTGCATAGAATTACATGTGTGAGAACTACAGCCAGTATCCAATGCCCAAGTAGAAATTTGACTTACAAAAAGATTTATTTCAATCATGAACAAACATGTATCTGTAACCGAAGCTTCACTAAGCTTCTTCTGGTTAGCCTCTGCAAGATACTCCTTATAGTTTCCGTTCCAGTGTCCAGGTTTATTGTAGTGGAAGCAAACTCCTTTGCTATCCGCATCAATTTTGTTCTTACTGTCCTTAGTTTGTGCCTTTCCATTTGCCTTCTTAGCTTTCTTCTATTCAAAAGAACCATTAGTCCTCCTCCTTTTCTTGGAAGAATCATCTACAAGTAAGACATGGTCTTTCTTGGTTGGAAAGTGACTCTCTGCAGTTTTCAACATGTTAAGAAACTCAGGTAGGCTGATATTTAGCTTATTCATGTGAAAATTCACAACAAATTATGAGAAGGAGTCTGGGAGTGACTGGAAGATCAGATTTTGGCTCAACTCTCCATCCATAGCAAAACTCAGTTGTCCCAATTGTTCAATCAGATTGATCATTTTAAGTACATGTGTCTATACTGCAGTGTCATCAATCATTCTAGATCGGAAGAGCTTCTTAGATATCTTATATCTGGCAGACCTACTCTATTCACCATACAACTCATTAAGGTGTAGCAAAATGGTAGGTACATCCATTTTCTCGTGTTGACGCTGTAACTCGTTACTCATGAAGCCCAACATGATGCACTTAGCCCATTGTGCATCATTTTGCCACTTTTTAAAAGTAACAATCTTTTTCTCAGAGGCATTGTCTGCAACCGTTGCAGGGACAGACGTATTAAGAACATAAGATAGCTTTTCAGCCGTGAGAACTATTCTCAAATTCCTTACCCAATCCGTATAGTTTGGTCCGATTAACTTATTAGCATCTAATATGCTACGCAGTGATAGTGATTTAGACATTGTAAAATTCTGTAAATGAAATTTGTAATTTAACAACATTAGCATGTATTTATTTTATTAATCACCGGATTAATTTAGGTCTTTATTAAAATGGTGTCTCCCACTACTTTCATCAAACTATATGACCCTCCATATATAGTTCGGCAGATCTTGTTTAAACGACTTTGTAAAATCCGCTTAGTGAAAAAGGATCCTATTGCCATAAATTTTTAGTCTTGTGTGTGCACAACAAACTATAGATTTATTTAATAGGTAGACAACTTTTGTCAATTACATCTTTATGTAACTCCTTTTATTTTTGCCTATTAGATTATAATGGTCAAGTGTGTGCACATTCGAACTAAAATAATCTAAGTTAAGTCAGTACTAGTATTTCCATATAAGTGAAGAGAAAAATACAGTCCTTGTGCATGCGCAACAAAACGTGTATTGTTCAATCCTTATAAACATCTAATGTAATAAAACTAACATCTCAAATACTTAATATAAAGTCTTGTGTGTGTACAACAAACCTATATTACTTTATCATGCTAGAGGGCTACGTCCGACATTCTAAATGTCTTTGAACGTAATCAACATAATATTTGCTTTCTTGAGGGATTTGTTATTAATTGTCTCATCTTATTTAGCGTGCATGCAAATATATATATATATATATATATATATAAATAAATATGCGTCATATTAAACATACATCATTATGTATAATAATATATTATTATATAATAAGCATACACATATAGAATACTATATTCCACTCGGGATGATTATGAACTTAATTCTAATTTGATTTGCTCGAGCCACCGAGTAAACTAAAGGGTCAAACCTAGGGTGCAAGAATAAATTTGAATATAACTTATTGCATTCAACCCGGGCTCCATTACAAATGGGTCTTCAATGCTCCTACTCTTCAGTTCTAATTTCTTGAGTAATTCTACAAAAATCCTATTACAAACTATTTTCAACAAAACAGAAATCTTGATCAGCAGTCAAGGGGAAGTACATAAGAGGGAGATAGAATTTAAATCAGAAAATTAGATAGGCGAGGTACACAGACCCCATTTATAAAAACCTATTCATTCAAATATCCATCAAAATTAAATCTAATCACATGGTCAATGGTCCATAATCATCCCCTTTATTATCATACATGTCATCACATGTACCAATAAAAGATTAATCATACATGTCCTCACATGTATCATAATATATTCATCTAATGAAAATAAAACATTCAATATATATATATATATATATATATATTGATAGCATTTAATGGACAATATTAGTTCGTATGAAATCCAATTTCAACTCCAATTAGTTAGCATAAAATCTAATTCCAATTCCAATTAGTTAGCATAAAATTCAATTCTAATTAAAATAAACTTCTTTATTTTAATCATATTTCAAATTAAAATAAAACTTTTATCTTAATTTGAAATCAAATAAAAAAGAATATTTTTTATTATTTCCTGAGACCTGGCGCGACAGCGCCGAGATTGAACTTGTTACCGGCGTGGCCGCGCTAAAGGTTCAGACACATTTCTGGGGACTGGCACAGCTGCGCCAAGTTTATACTTGGTAACCACGCGGCCGCGCCCAAGTCCAGAATTCTAGATTCAGGACAGATCACGATTTTCAGCTTTTTCTCCAAAAACATGATTTTTATACCAATAATTATGTCCAATTAAATTATTCTAAACACATATTAACATATATGTGAATCATAAACAATTAATAACTCGCATAAGGATGACTCTGACACCACTATAAGTTTGCAGAAAGAAGAACATACATACAATCATATTGTAAAACAGCGGAAACATAACATAAATCGAATTTAAAATTTTTCTACAATCCCAAGATTCACCTTATGCGATATTATTAATTGAGAAATGATAAAAGATATACCTTATGAAGATGATCAACTCCTTAATGTAATTTTCAAATTCTAATCCTTTGTTCCTTCACTCTCCTCCAAATTCACGTATCAAACGCAAGCTACTCAAAGCGTGCAGCGCTCTAAAGGTGATCCACTAAGAGTATGATTATTGAAGAAGTAAATTTAGGTTTTTCAAAACCTTGGGTGGCTAGTCCTAATTCTCTCCCACTCTCCTAACTCCTTAGGTGTAGAGAATTATAGAAATCTAATGGCAATTAGAATTGTCTAACTCATCAACCCTAATCTATCATAAGGCATCTCCTTATATGGACTAATCCTCATCCAAAACCTTTTAGGACTTGGGGTTTTAATTTAATTTAATTCTCAATCTAATTAGGAACTAAATTATTTAATAATAATAATAATAAATAATAATAAGACTACTCTTATTAATTTATAATTTAGTATTTCTCCAAATATTTAATTATAAATATTAAGTTATTCAATTTATTTCACTAATACATTAAATATACTTAATTTATTATTATCAAGCCAATTAATTTATAATAATAATAATAAGGCTCATCTTATTAATTTATAACTTAGTATTTCTCCAAATACTTAATTATAAATATTAGTATTTCTCCAAATACTATATTATTATTATTAAGCCAATTATTTCTAAAATAATATTTCTCTTTTGCGGTGTGAGCCTTTAGGTTCAATATTATGCCGGCAGTAGAATAAATAAATTAGAACAATTTTAATATTATTTATACTGAATTAAACTCCTTTAATTCATATATAAATAAATAATATTTATTTTACATCATGAGGGACACCTTACAATAATGTATTATGACTATTCGTATAATATGAAATCAACAAAAAAGTTGGATTTAAATGTCTGTCCCTTTGAAAAAGTGACCAGAGAATTAACTCTCCTCTCCCCCCTACACCCCCTCCCTCCCCTCCAATTAACCAACTCAAGTATATTTGGTAGCTCTACTGGTTTGATGGCAGCTGAGGTCAATGTTGACTCCTCTATGTTTGTTCCTAACTGCGACGATATGATAGAATCTGATGCTAATCCCCCCACTGGTGGTATTAGTTCTGAGGATTCCACATCTTTGGATAAGGAACTTGAAGTTAATATCGGTCCTGCCCTTGAAGCTGAACCTCAAGACATATTCAAAGCTGCCCAGCATTTCTCTCGAAAGGACAGGGAGGAAGCTTTTGAGGAGAGGAAGAAGAATTCTCTGCTTCTGGATTTCATCTCTGCCCATGGATTATCTATGCAAGATGTTAATGCGTATGCTACGGAGGGGAAATTAGCACAATTGGTTAGTGCGCAAAAGCTCTCTGCATCTCGGTTAGTCCCAATCGCTGCTGGGCCTTCTTCTGTGCTGAGGGAGAAGCAATCGTTCTTTGGTGGCTCTCTAACTCAAGTTGCTTGCGTCGGTGAGGAGTTAACGTCGGAGCGTGCTGATCCACCACCGCCTCTATCTCCTTCGAAATTTGGTTTCCTGCCTGGACATGCTAGTAAGCTAATTTCAAATTCAATTTTAAACTGTACTTCTCCCGCCGAGGAGGGTGAAATTCCACTTGAGCTGAGTGGGTCCCCCAAGGCTATGCCACCAAAGTCTTGGTGCGATGTTGTGGCAAAAAATGCTGGGCTGGCCTCCAGGTCACTCTCTTCTCATCCCCCCTCTGTGGAAGACGGGAATATACTTGTTAAGCCTCCTGTTGAGGTGCTCAAGCGAGGTAAAATGATCTGGTCCTCTAGCCTCGTTGGCTACTTTCTTCACTCATCTCTCCCCTTCAAGGTGGTTGAACCTATTGCTCGAAAACTGTGGGGTAGCATGGGTCTCTCCAAAGTCTTTCTCCATAGTAAGGGGTACTACATCTTTAAGTTCAATTCTGCTATTGATCGTGATAAGGTTCTTGCTTCCGGGCCTTGGCATTTCGCCTCAAAAATTATGGTTCTGCAAAAATGGCAAGAAGGAGTTGAATTCTCTAAGTCAGAATGTGATAAATTCCCTGTATGGGTTAAGCTTAGCCAAATTCCCCTCTCTTATTGGTCGGATGAAGGCATCAGTTACGTTGCCAGCGCAATTGGAAAGCCTCTTTTCACTGATGAAATGACTTCTAAGAATGATCTTATGAATTTTGCTCGTGTTTGCATCGAAATCGATGCATCATTTCCCTTTCCTCCCATCATTAATGTGGTTGTTCTGAATGAGGAATCTTCTGAGTATATTACGGTCCCAGTTAATGTTGAATATCAGAGCAGACCCCCTTCTTGCCTTGCTTGTAAAGTCTTTGGGCACCCCCCTCAGAAATGCCCAAAGGCTAACTTTAAATGGGTTCCAAAAGTCCAAAATGCCGCTCCCTCTCTTCTGTCCAACCCCCTGCCACTCTCTGTGATGGGCCTGGTCCGGTTATGGCTGCTAACCCAGTCTTATCATCTACCCCTGTCCCTGCCTCCAATGAATGGATCACAGTTACTCGTGGAGCAAAACCTGGGAAATCTTCTAATCCCAATCTGGGCTCTTCCAATAGTTTTTCCCCTATTGCCAATCAAACATGTCATACTCTCATATCTGATTATGACTCTCCGGTTGTAAACAACCCTCTGGTATCCAAACTCAAAGTGATTGATGAAAAGGAAGGAAATGACCTAAAGCACAAAAAATCCACTGAGAATGACAATCCTCAAGCTGCCAAGAAAAGGAACAAAGGAAAAGCCAAAGTTGGTAACCCTTTACCTTAATCATGCTAATGTTTGCTTCATATAATGTTAGGGGTCTGAATAAAAAGCCAAAGCAGGCTTATGTTAAACAACTAATAGCTGATAATAGTATTTCTTTAGTTGGGTTGCTGGAAACCAGAGTTAAGAAGCATAAAGTTGATAGAATCTGCAGGAATATTTGTAAAAATTGGAATTGGGCTGATAATTATGATTATCACTACAATGGTAGAATTTGGGTGGGATGGAATCCAACTTTTTGGCATGTGGATATCCTTTTTGTATCCCCTCAAATTATTCATTGTAAAGCCCAGAGTACTTTTTGCAGTAATAGTTATTTTTTGATTTCCTTTGCTTATGGGCTTAATCACTATGTGGAAAGAAGAGATCTTTGGAGGGATCTAACATCTATTGCTTATTCTGATAACTGGTGTATATTGGAGGACTTTAATGTTATAAAAAATTTAAATGAAACTAATCAGGAGGAAGATGTTTGGGACTCTGGTATGGAGGAATTCAAGGAATGCATCCAAGCCATTGAAGTTGAGGATATTAGGGGGACTGGCCCTTTATTTACTTGGTGGAATTGCCAAACTAAGAGACCTATCCACAAAAAGTTAGACAGAGTTCTTGGAAATGCAGCCTGGCTTTCTAATTTTCCAAATGCTCAAGTGACCTATGTCCCTAGGGGGTTATCTGACCATTCATTAGTAATTCTCAATCCTGGGATTAATGTTCAGCACTCTAGAAAGCTCTTCCAATTCTTCAATCACCTGCTGCTCTCTGATGGTTTTAATGATTGTCTGCATAATGCTTGGAACCACCACGTTCATGGCAATCCTTTCTTTGTTTTCTCTGAAAAACTTAAAAGAACTAAGAGGGCTATGATTTCTCTGAATTCAACTATTGGGAATTTGTCATCTGCTGTCAAGTTTGCAAAAGAGGAACTTCATCAAGTTCAAAACATGCTCCATCTCAATCCTCAGGATGCTATGCTTTTGGAACAGGAACAGAGGAGTATCCGGCTCCTATGGGCTGCTATGGACAGAGAAGAAATACTCCTTCAACAGAAATCAAGAGCTACTTGGCTATCGTTGGGTGATCGAAATTCTAATTTCTTTTCTAATATGATGAAAAATAGATGGAACTCTAACAAGATCATATCTATCCAGAATATTGATGGAGAAATGGTCAATGGCCAAGAGGCTGTGGCTTCAGTGGCTGTGCAGTACTTCCAAGATCTGTTTAATTCCCCTGGCCAGCCTTATCCTGGCATGGATGACTTTAATTTCTCTCCTCCCAACCCTCTCAGTGCTGTTCAGGCAAGTATGCTAACTGCTCCTATCTCTGACCTGGAAGTTTACAGGGTCCTCAAATCCATGAAAAGAAACAAAAGTCCTGGACCCGATGGCTTTAATGTCAATTTTTTCATCCACTGTTGGGACTCTATTGGGGAGGATTTCACAAAAGCTGTCCAATTCTTCTTCTCCACTTGCAGGATGCCAAAAGGGTTTAATTCTACTGCTATTGCCCTCATTCCCAAATGTGTTAATCCTACCACCATGGCTGATTTCAGACCTATTGCATGTTGTAACACAATTTATAAATGCATTGCAAAAATCTTGGCTAACAGGCTTAAAGAGGTATTGCCCTTCATTGTTGACAAAGCTCAATCTGCCTTTGTGAAAGGGAGGAAAATCAGTGACAATATTCTTATTGCTCAGGAGCTTCTCAGAAATTACCATAGAGCTTCTGGACCCCCTAGATGTGCTCTTAAAATTGATCTAAGGAAGGCTTTTGATACGGTTAGGTGGGACTTTCTTTTTGACATTCTTCTCAAATATCAGTTCCCTTCTCTTTTCATTGCTTGGATCAAAGCCTGCGTCACCTCAGCCATGTTCTTAATTAAAATTAATGGATCTTTTGTTGGATTTTTCTCTAGTTCCAGGGGGCTTAGACAAGGTGACCCTCTTTCCCCCTACCTCTTTGTGATTGTCATGGAGATGCTTTCGGTTAAGCTGAATATTGGTGCAACGAATTCTGGTTTTAAATTTCATTGGCGTGCAAAGGAGGATAGGCTGACCCATTTATTGTTTGCTGATGATATTATCATATTTTGTCATGCAAATATGCCATCTGTCTCTATTATCCACTCGTGCATCCACTCCTTCTCTCTCTTCTCAGGTCTCATTCCTAATGTCCATAAAAGTCATTGCTATCTTGCCAATACTGAGATATCAGTTACCCAAGACATTTTATCTCTTCTTGGTTTCCAACTGGGGGTTCTGCCCACGAAATTCCTTGGTGTTCCTCTTATATCATCCAAGCTATCCTATAATGATTGCATCCCTCTCATCCATAGGATCACTCACCGAGCCTCTTCTTGGACTTCGAAAATTCTGTCATATGCCGGCAGACTTCAGCTGATTAAATCTACACTCTTCTCTATCCAAGCTTATTGGAGTAACCATTTCATCCTTCCAAAGGCTGTGATCAGGGAAATCCAGTCAGTTCTTTGCAGATTTCTGTGGAAAGGCTCCTCCTTGGCTAGATATGGGGCACATGTTGCTTGGTCTACTATATCCTTACCTACTTCTGAAGGGGGATTGGGAATTAAAAGCTTAGTGGACTGGAATCGTGCTCTTATCATGGTCCACCTGCTGCAGATTATAAAATTCAATTCCAACTCCCTCTGGGCTAGGTGGATCAAAGTCATAATTCTAAAGGCTAAATCTTTTTGGCAAATTCCTGTTCCCAGCGACTGTTCATGGATTTGGAAGCAAGTCCTCAAGCTTCGAACATGCGCTTTGCAGCATCTTCATTACAAAATTGGAACTAGGCAGCACGTGAACTTCTGGTATGATCCGTGGCTTAATGGGACTGCAATTAACCCTAGGCCCAGCTTAGTCTCCAATTCTGGTATTCCTTTATCTGCCACAGTTAGCCATGTTCTCCTGAATTCCTCTTGGAATTTGCCTATTAGCAACCTTCGAGATGTCATGATGCTTCGAAGTCGGATTGAGACTCTACCTACTCCCTCCTCTACTGATGATCAGATTTTATGGGATTCTTGGAACATTGCCAATATTAAAGCCTCGCATGTCTGGGACAGCCTAAGGGCTCGGCAACCTCCAGTCAGCTGGAGTTTTATTCTATGGAATCAACTTCATGTTCCCCGTTATTCTTTCATTTTGTGGCTTGGGCTGCTTCACAAGCTTCCCACTTCGGACCGCACTATGCACTATACTGGCAGATCTATAAATTGCCCTTTGTGCCAGCGACATCTAGAATCATTTGGTCATCTATTCTTCACCTGTGATTACTCTACCACTGTTCTCAATGAGGCGCTGCTTGTGGGGAATTGGAATAATATTCCTTTTGTTTGGGATGATCCCCACCTCCTTCCAAGGCACCAAGTTATCTAAGAACATTTTATGCCTATCTATTGCAGTTTCCTTTTACAAAATTTGGGAAGCTAGGAATGCAAAGATCCACCAGAATACATTGATTCCTCCGGATCGGCTTGCAAAGAATGTCATTCATATTATTAAATCTAGGCTCACTACCTGTAAATCGTTCATCAAAGCAACAATTTTTGGTTAATATTATTGCAATTGGCTCATGTATTAGCTTGAATGTGTTATCATTCCTCTTATAGCATCTTCATCTGATAGTGTATTCAGATGAATTTGCTATAGCCTGGGGTATGCCCCTTAGCCATTGTATATTTTGGGTTCTATAAACAAACAAATTTAGCAAAAAAAATAAAAATGAAATCAACGTTTAATTACATAAAACCTATTCCGTAAATAGTTATCGTACAATTCAATCTTTCTACCACACAATGCCCTGATTAAATATAAGATATGGAATTACTGACAAGTCTTATTTATTTAATCATATACATTTCGATCCTAAAATGCACAACTCTGATTAATGTAAATTAGAAACTCCTTTCCAATTTCCATATACCTTGGCCAAGGATTTCTGAATTGTCATTCATCGAATCGCATAGGAAATTCTCTGCCTTTACTAGAAGTGGTAGATCCTTTGTTGATCATTCACCTATCTCCATGTATATTTTATTATACCCAAACATATCCTATAACATTTTCTGAAGTATTAAGGAATATGGTAAAGTATAACTCAGAATACACAAGGTACTATGATAATCTCAAGTCCAAGGATCACTTGTACGACTATCACTTTAGGAACTCCTATTGTCAGGCAAGTAAAACTCTATTAGGTGTTCCTTAAGCGAGTCACGTTCAGTGAACTTATTCTCCAATAAGCACCTACATACTTGATTTAGTGTCTCCACACAAATGATTATGATATCAATCATCCTCTTCAACAGAGCAAGCATAATATGTACTAATCTATTCAGAATCAGTAATCCCACATTAGTGATCCAACGATTAGGAACATTATAGTTTTGTGCTATCTTAAATTTAGATTTCATTAGCATGATCATCATCATGATTCTAAAAGCATTGCTCCAAAACTATGAGTTTATCATATTTAATTAATTCAACCAATTAATCATGGATAAAGTATGCCATTAATTAAATGAATTCTTTTATTAATAAATGAACAAGATTATAAAGTAAATGCTTATCACATCTAATATGATTAGCTTGAGAGTATATTGCTTTCAGCATCATCACATTATATATTGTCTTGCATGCATTGGGTGTTTATATCTTTATCATGCTCATTCCATTGCATTGCTTAAACATGACAAAGAGGGGCATCTGTAAACACCCAAAATTTCTGCATCTTTCTTTTAACAATTGCAGGAGGGAAAAAACGTCATTTCACCTCAAGGCCAAAATGTCTAACAAAGATTGCAAGGCTCGGGACAAGTATTCGGAGCCCCCACGTTATCCTCCAAGCCATCAACTATGCAAGGCAAGAAGAATGACAAGCAAACAGTTATAGGAGGAAGGTTTTCCCCCTTGTTTTCTATCTTTTTGAATCCAGAATTAAACAAACTTGATGCCATTGTGTAGCTCTCGAAAAGAGCTTTTCGAATTGGTATAGCACATTGGCTAACATTTCCCGGTTTGAAAGTTATGGACGCTTCAGCCCGTAGCACGAAAAATTGACTTTGCGACATGAAAACCCAAACAGGTGTGCCCCACCCTAGCTAGCCGCAGGAGGCAGCCGCATCTGGCCACCATAGGAGGACCTGCGGTGGCCAACCGCAGGAGGACCTGCAGCGGCCAACCGCAGGAGGACCTGCAACGGCCAAGCTCGGTGCTTATATAAGGAAATTTTTTGCTAATTTTTTGAGAGGAGGCATTTTAGAGAGAGAATATGTGTTATCTAGAGAGAGAAATGAAGAAAGGGAAAGAAAAACCTTTCTAAATTCAATCTAGATCTAATTTTTTTCATCAAATCTCTTATCAATTTTGAGTCAAGCCTTCCATTTCCAAACTCAAGGAGGAAGAATTCATCATTCCCAAGGTGAAAGATCTCACCTTTATGTAAATTTAGCATAGATTTAGCTTAGATTTTATTTTGTAAATTGTTGTGCTTGGGCTATGTTTGTTTTCTAATTAATTTCTTGTTTAAAAGCTCTCCAAGCATCCTAGATTATGTCTAGAGGTGTATGGATCCTATTTTGGGATTATGGATGATTAGAGAGAATTTCTCACAGATAGAATCTCCTCCTAACTAGTCGATGATATCTGTAACGACCAAAAATTCTGGATTTTTGCCTTGTAATTCAAATTTTTGAATATTAATGAATATATTATATTTTATTAATATTATTTTTGTGTTTCATGTTTAAAGGTTGTGTGACAACCTGAATTATGTGAATGCATGAAATTTTACGTGTTATAATATAAGTGAATAATTGATTTCGCGTAGCGTCGCTAAATCACTATTCACGGGGGCACGTTTCCCGATGCAGTATTCACGTCATAATATTTTACGCCTTTTTCAATTTTAATAAATTTCATTAATATGTGTGAGCGAAGTAATAATTTTTCCAAGCGCTGGAATATTTATTTGAGCTCGTTAGTGATTTAATTTATATCCGAAATGTATAATGTGGGTGTTCCGAATATTTAGACAAATCTCATAATAATTATTTTTATGCGTCCCAATAATTTATGGGAGTACCCATTTAATTTTGGGTAGAGTTATTTACTAGATTTGGTACAAAAGTGGGAGTATTTGGATATATTTTTGTGTATTTGGGTATTTATTTTGGCTTGTCACACTAAGTGGAAACCAACCTAAACCCTTGGACTAATCAGAGGAGGGAGAGGAGAGCATGGTCAGCAACATGCTGCTCTTTGCTAGGCTCAATGCTTCAATTTTTCAAAATGCTGAACATTTCTCTCTATAACATATCTCCCTTCATTCAAGTCCCAACCCATTCCAAGTTGCTACAGAGATAGATAGAGAGAGAGAGAGAGAGGGAGAGAGCTGAAGAAGAAAGAAGGAGCGGGAGAAGAAGAAGAACAAGAAGGAAGAAGAAAAAGAGTGAACGGGAGGAGGGAGAGGGAACTCAATCCAACCGAGCATAGCAATTTTCTTAGAACCTAGAAGGGATTTACAAGGTAATCAATCGACCAAAAATCCATTCCATTTGATTTTGATGGAATTTTTGAGCTTTTTGTGTTCTTGAGCTCAAACCGTTGGGTTTGAGCATTTCTTGCAATTGTTGTTGGTATTGTTGGTTGTGGTCAGTTTTTATTGTTACCAAGATATCTTGTAAGCTATTAATAACCTCAAAGTGGAACAAAATCGATGAATGATCCGAACCTTAGCATAAAGGATGAAACTTTGGACTTTTTGGATAAAATAACTTTCGGACAATTTAGAGGACTGTAAAGCCTTGATTGTGTAATTGTTTGGTTTAATTGTTGTTGTAAAATTGTAGTTCCATGGGTTATCTTCATAACCCAGTTGAAATGGAGTTAAAAGGAGTTAAAACGAAGATTTGGTGTTGATTTTGGTGAAGAACACCAAGAACCCAAAAACAGAGTTTTCATTTTATGCTTTGGCTCACAATTTGGTCATGTTAATATTTATGGGTAGTTAAAATTTTTTGATATATTGTAGCCCTATGTCTTAGGAGTCCATATAGTCCGAAATGGACCAAATTGCTTGTGTATTGAAGGAGTTATGAAGGTTGGAGTCGAAGGAGGTCGAGATCGCAAACTGGGCAAAAGCCCAGAATCCGGTCACTGGATGAATGGCGCTGCCGCGCCATTCATAAGTACAACAGTTGTCGCCGCCACGTGGGGAAAAATAGAAAAAGGAGTAGGACTGGCGCCGCAGCGCCTCTTCTAATACTAAGCCAGGCGCCGCAGCGCCGCCACATGGCAGAAGGCGGGACATGGGAACGGAGCCGCAGCGCCGGTTCTAGTATGAAGTTTAGAGCCGCAACGCCAGTGTCGGGTCAGGACCGGGTCGGGCTGGCGCTGCAGCGCTACTTCTAGTACTACATCGGGTGCTGCAGCGCCGGTGCCAGGTCAGGACCGGGTCGGGTCGGGTTAGGCCCAGTAAAAATTACCCGACAAGACCAGAATTTAAGTTTTCTTTTAATGATGTTATATACATGTTGTGATTACCTCGTAAGGCCCAAATGCATTGTCCAACTTATATTTTTATACAAATAATTAGACAGGTTAGTTATTCGTATCCTGTAAAGTTATAAGGCGTTTTAGGGATAGTCTAATCGTACTTTATGTTTGGCTTCCAAGGGGCGCTACCCCCTTACACCCCCGCCAGCTCACCGGCGAGCTGGGCAGCCGCTCGCTCACCGGGGAGCGAGACCCCCGACTACCTTGTCGTAGTGGCAATCAATGTGTTTTAATGATGCGACGTCTATTTTGAACCTAGTCTTTATGTGACTAATTGTTATATGAATATGTATTTACATGTGTAGGATATTAAGGAGCGTGTGTTGTAATATTGTAGCAGATGCACCAGGCAAGTTTCCTAACGCTTGTCTAACTCTTGTGTTGGGCAAGTTCCCTAACTTCATTCTTTTTATATATTGAATGCAAGTTTCTTTAACTTCCTCAACTTTTACATTTGGGCAAGTTTCCTATTTTATACAAATGTTGTATATTGTTGCAAGTTTCATATCCTAACTCGATTTACTTATTGAGCAAGTATTCTATATTATTGCAAGTTTCATGACTCAAATCGAGTTATTACTTTCAGATTTTATTAGTGGATTAATTATTGTCAATTACTCTATATCAAAGATAATTATTGATATTCACACCTCGTGCATTTGAATTCATGATCTGTTGTTGGACTGTGAAACGTTTAAGTTCTTCATTCATGAACTGTTTAAGGAAATAGTCTACGCCATTTGTTTCGGCTAGACATGTACAGGTTATTATTTTAAAAGCTATCCAAACTAGTACTTGGTACGAATTTTTAGACTGAGAGAGCAACCCTTATTAGGGGATTATAATGTGTCGGTTATTCGATGCAGTTAGAGTTAAATGTTTGTACATATATATGGTGTACGAGAGGCTGATCCCCTCGAGTACAACTAACAGGGCCAGGTTTTTAAAAGGGTCAGTTAAATGATTGACTCTTTGGCCAAAAAGTTCATGGTCTATTGGACCACTCAGCAGTAAATAATCAATATTCATTATTTCATTTGAACTTTGATTATATTGTCAGCTATTTCTTCAATGTTCTTAAATTGTTGAACTATGATTATTCTCCTTCATTCATGATATATCTTCTTTATTTATTTTAAACTTGCTGAGCAAAGTAATTGTTCACCCTTGCTATATCATGAACCTATTGCAGTTAAGTCGGAGAGTTCCAAAGCGGACAAAGGCAAAGGAAAGCTTGAGGAATAGTTATATGTATTATCCCATTATGTAATTGTGGAATCGTTTTGTATTATTAATGTATTCCGTGATGTATTTATTTAAGGTTATAGACCTTGGGACCGTAGTAAACCTTTTGTAATGAACAACATATGTTTATTTATTCCGCATTAGTTGATTTATGTTGTTTAGAGGTGTATGGATGTACTTTATCGTGAGCACTAAATTCGAGGTATTTGTACCTGAATTTGGGGGTGTCACAATGTCCTTGTGGTGAATTGTCGATTTTGACTTGTATTCGACTCCTTTTTACCGATTGTTTTGCTTGGGAGTTGTTTTATATTGATTACTAGGTCACCCACATATCTTAGATTTATATCTAGTGGTGAGGGGATCCACTTTTTGGCCAGTGACGAATTCTCATGAATAGAATATCCTCATGGCCAATCTGGGATATATGGTCGATTAGATCTCGATTACATTATTGTCTAGATCTATGAGATCTTAGATCTATGGATCTCATTCCCTAGATTATAAATTCTTTCATTAGATCTCGTCAATACGTAATAGCCCCTCGCGATATTATTGTTTCATTGTGCGATCTACGGGTTAAGGTCTACGAGAGCCCTTTTCCTATATTCTAAATTCTGCTTTTGAATCTCAATATATTGTTTGTGGCGATTCCGAATCATGTGAGCCTAAGAATAAAGTCAAGGCCCTTGAACAACGTGTTTAACGGGCATCGACGGAATTCCCACGATGGACATAGTTGTAATATTTGCGATTTGATCATTTGTAAATGTAAATTCGGGCTTTAAAACGATATCAAGGGTTCCATCTCACGAAAATCAGATTTAAGGCCCCTGTGATAGTGGATTTTATTATTGCGAGGTATTTGGGGCTATTTAGATGACTTACATGCTCATGGGTAATTTCAACACTATTTTAATGTTTGATCTTATCTTTTGGCACACGAAAATGATTTTCGAATGAAACCGCAAAGATCTCGTAAAATTGAATCAACTTAGGTTATTAGATTAATCATAGGCTAAAATTGAAAGTAATAAAAGACCTCAATTCCTATTTAACGAAAGGTTTGAAAACAATGTTTTCTCTAAAATGTCACCAATTTTTTTTTTATCAAATGAAAGCTAAAACAAAACTTTTCATTTAAATCAAATCCTTCGTGCATAGGTTCAAAGAGACTCAAAGTTACTTTCAAGATAATGCATCTGTCATGACTTGACCTTAGGAGACGACCCCTAGGTTGTTTACGATTCGACTTAAATCTAGGAGACAATACCCTAGATTTCACGATTTGATTTTAGGAGACGACCCATAAGGTTGCTTATATTTTACGACTTGACTATCCTAGATTTTCTCACATGACACAATTCATATAGGCACTGCACATACACATACACACACACACACACACTTCACGTTTCTCAAAATATTTTAAGAAAAAAATTAAGAAAGCGGTAACCGTATTTTCACGAAAATCGGGGGGTGCCTAACCCTTTCCCCTCGCTTAAGCAAGCCCCCGAACTCTATGAATTTCGGTTGCAGACCAATTTTTCAGAGTCACATAATGGGTCATCTCGATTGTAAAAATCTAAAAATTCGGATGAGTTGGTACATCTACTTAAATCTTTACTAACTGGCGATTCTGTCTAATTGGCTCTTCATTAAAATCAACCTTTCAAAATCCTATTGACATTTATGCCGATTTTTTTTCCTTTCCAAAATCATCCTTAATGCATAAAAGATAAATAAAAAGATAAAGAGTGAAGAGAGGAAAACATTCTAGCGTCGACATTCCCCATGGCATGCATCTCTTCTCCGTCTTTTTAAAATGGATTCCCTTTGGTTTGGAAAATAAGTTTTATCAAAAAACTATTTTTGCCCTCTCTCAATAAAATGTGAATAATTATAATAGTTATCCCCAACTCTCTCTCTCACTAGATTATTTTTGAAATATGATTAAATTATATTTTAAATTGTTAATTAAATTCATATTATTTTGCTAACTATTTTGCAAATTTGCCCGTGCCTTCCACGAGTACCGTGTTTTTATAGAATAAACTTGTAAATAGCGACGGTGGAAAAATGGAGGAAAGAGAGAGAGAAAACATTTACGGAAAAGGAAAAAGAAAGGAAAAGGCTTTGCCTTTTTGTTTATTATGTGCCTCTGACTTTTAATCAATATTTATTCATTAAAAATAAAAAATTAAAACTTCCTTTTAAGTTTAGGCTTACTCAAAATAATACATTCATCGGTGCTTGGGTTAAAAAAATATCCAGTTGTAATCATTATTAAATAACCTTAATTTAGCTCAAATATAAATTTAGTTTTCAGATTTTTAATTGTGTAATTTAATTTTTAATTTTTTATAGTTTAGTTTTTTAAGTATTAAAGTTTCTAATTTATATTTATTTTTATCTTTAATTTTTTAATATTTTGATTGTTATTATTTTTGAAAAAAAAAATTCTATTTCATTTTTGTTTAAATTTATTATTCCTATTATACCTCTCTTAATGCTACTTCCGTCACTTTTATTAGCAAAAAAATTAATAGGGTCATCTTTTTATTATTTATATAATAATAATTTGGAGGGCGAGTTATGTCAAATATATATAAATATTTGAGGAAAGGATTTGTAAAAAAGGTACAAACTGGAGGGTAGTTTTGTATTTCAGTTGTGTTTAGTAGACTACAGCCGCCGCACCAGGAAGAGGAGAAAGAAGAGAATAAGCGCCCGGTTGCAGGAGAGTAAAAGGAATAAGCTTGAAAGTTCGTTAATGGTGCCGACAACAACAAGAGAAATTAAAACTCAGCTGAAACCAGGTTTGTGCCCTACTAAAAAACCCTAAAATCTTCTGCTCCATCTCAACGATCCCTCTCTTTGGTGTACGAGCGCTCGCCTTTGAGCCTTTCACTAACGGTCCTAGCTAATGAGCTTGCAGTACTTATCTCCATGTGAATTGGGACTTTAATTTTAGGTGTGATTGATGGCATAGATTCCATGCTTTAGGATTGGAATTTAAGTCCAAAATGATGAATTTTTTTAAGTTGATAATTCATTCACACCAATTCCAAAGGAGCATAATCTATATTTCAAGAGGAAGTTCTTGAAAACATAAACAGGGAAAAGAGTTGTGATCATCGATGTAGTTGCTGATTATACCAAATTATTCTCATTCAACGGCATTATGTCAAGGTTGTGATGGGGTTTTCTTCTTATTCTTTATCTTGATTATGCTGGTTTTTGTAAATCAGAGCTACTACATTATGTAAAAACTTTATTGCTAATACAGACATATAATTCTTATTAGGTTCACCAAGATATGAGTGCACCGATGTCACATTAATAGTGTCGGTTGATGGTCCATGCTAGACAACCTCTAACGAGCTGTTGTAGAGAATTGAGTAAGCTTCTCATTTTATTTACTACTGACTTGACTGTTAATTATTTACTTCTTCAAATTTTAGATACTCAAAATGGAATGGCTTTCCATCAATAAGATATTGTAGTAACATTCCTCTCTCCTTCAACTAGAGTGCATAGAAACACACTCAATATAGGCACTTAAACTTTTGTGTTTGAATTGTAATTCACTCCACCTTTACCCTACATCCATATCAGCATTCAGACATAAACAACACACACCACAAGCACACCCACTCTTCTCTTGATGCGCTGTATTTGCCATCATTGCAAACTCATGTACCTGTATTTGAAATATTGGAAGCATGATCTGATGTCACCATAGTTTATAAGGCATGTAGAATCTTTCTTTATCTTTGTTTTTCTCTTTTCTGTCAGCATCAGTTTTAAAAGTTTGAAAGCAACTTCTTATCAATTATATTGCCTTCTATGTGACTTTTCTCCTTTTCTTTTGATAGGATCTATGTGACATTTTCTTATTACCTGTTTTTCTGTGTAGTGAAAAGCTTGCCTTCTGCATCCACATCTTTGTATCTCACTTGCTGGAACAACTATAAAATAGCTATAGTTTCTCTGGGTCCAAACAACAAAAGAAGGTTCAGCAGCCAGAACTATTCCAAAGCAACAACTAGTCTTATGGACAATGATCAATTGCATAATCACACTGATCATATTCCTAGAATCCCTTTCGGTGAAACTTGTTCTGTTCTTCAATCAAGTTGTTTTCAACATTGGTTCAAAAACTGGCAAGAACAGCGAAAGCACAAGCTAACATCTAGCACTTTTGCTGGGGCTATTGGTCTATGGCCTCGCAGAAGAGTCCAACTCTGGTTAGAGAAGCTTGGGGCAGTTGAGCCATTCACTGGTAACTTGGCTACCTGTTGGAGTAACATCAAGGAAGAGGAAGCACTTGAAAGATATAAGCTGATAACTGGCAATGCTGTACTGTTTCCTGAGTTCCAGGTTTATGGAACGATGAATCCTGAAGACGATTGGCTTGCAGCTTCCCCTGATGGGATAGTTGACAAGATTGTGTATGGGTTGCCTTCGCGAGGAGTGCTAGAAATAAAGTGTCCATTTTTTGGAGGTGATATGAGCAAAGCTTCCCCATGGTCTCGAATCCCCCTCTACTACATTCCGCAAGCTCAGGGCTTAATGGAAATTTTGGACCGAGACTGGATGGATTTTTATGTTTGGACTCCTAAAGGGAGCAGTTTATTTAGAGTATATCGAGATGAAGAATATTGGAATGTTTTGAAGATAGCATTATCAGACTTTTGGTGGAATCATGTCCAGCCAGCAAGGGATGTCTGCCTTAAATCCGTGATCACAAATCCACTATTTGAGTTAAGATCATTCCGCCCTGCACCTAGGCATGAGTTGTGTAGCTTCATTGTTTATGAGAGCAAACGTCTAGTTCATGACTCCAAGCTGTTGATGCGTGAAATTAATGGAAAATTGCTGTACTGATGCACTTACGAAATCGAAATCAATTAATTAAGTTTGATTGTATTGGATTTCTGAAATTCAGCCGAACTTAGTACTTAGCAGGAATCAGATATGTAGTTCTAGATGTCATGTTTATTAAGTGAAGTAAATGGAAACTATTCCTGAAGTAGTTGGGCTGGACACGAGAAATTTGTTGTATGATGGTCAAGACTGAAAACCTGTTTCCTTTGCCCAGATATATTGATGACCTACACCCCTTAGCAAGAGATCCTAGACTGGATTCTTCTCCACCAAGGTATGGGACAGCTGGTACTGAGGTATTCAGATTGAGTTGCAAAATTGGCTAGACACTTAGTTACCAAATGAGGTTTTAGACTGGATATATGTAATTTTCGATGCCCAAGCTGCTGACGAGGAGTTTGAAAGGTAAGTTGGGACTCTGAATTGTGAAGCTCTATTAAATTTTCTCCTGTTTGTATTTGTTTTTATCTATTTTATCCTCTTGCTACATTTAATAGTATTAACTTATTAATGCTCTTGTTGTTGGGTAACCTATGATCAGTTCCACCATTGAATACATTTATGAATTAGTTTTCCTGCTAGTCTTTTTAGGCCTTTTTAACTTCAAAGCATTAGAACAAGAGGACATATATCTTAAGGCTTGTTTACTTGTTTAATAACATAGTATGGTATTCAGGCATTTTCTTTTGTCAGAAACTATTTTCAGTTATAGGTAGAAACATGAAAATGATTAGAAGAGTAAGACTTTTTTTTGTTGTTGCTAATTTTGATGTATACTAAAAGAAAGAACAATTACATTGTCAAGGAGCATACCCCAGAGCAGCTTATAACATATACATCGATGGACATGTCCAATGATGTGGCTGCTATCATAGTTGTCAAATCGTGAATTTTATCGTGTATCAAAAACTTCCATATTGTATTTCATATGTCATATCATGAATCGTATCGTACGATAAGGAAACAAAATGAGAAATGTGGTAATATATATTAAACATATAAAACCCATAATTTATTGGACAAACAAACATATTAACTTGACTATATATAAAAGTAGTCAAGTAAATATTATTATAGACTCAAAATAAATTTTAAAGTTAAATAGTATGCTAAAATACTCTAGATTAATTTATTAGATATTATTGTAGTATCTTTATAGAGTAACAAGAGAAAACGAAAATTCAGATTTACCTTTAAACTATAAAACAAAAGGGAATAATTTAAATTTATAAGTGGATATTTATGTTTCTGCTTTTGTAAAGTGACGTGAGAAAAAAAATAAAGAGACATTTTGTAGACGAAGATATGAAGCGCTAAAAAGCAATTAAAGGCTCATCAAGTGATAGAAATTATGTTAACGCTAAAAAATCTCCTTATCTGAAATGGTAGAAGGTTTAAAAGTTTTACTTTTACTCTTTTGGATCTACATAAATTTTTTTTCAATTTAGTTGCAAACTTTAAAAAGTATTGTGCATTGTATCATTTTGTTAAATACGTATCGAATTGTAATTGAATCGTATGATACGGTGTCATTTTTGATTTTACTTTGCGATTCGTATCAAATTGTTTCCACATTGTATCGTATTTGTACGATACGTATTGTGTATTGTACGATTTTGATAAATATGGCTGCTATAATAACAAGAACAACAAACAAAAGTAATTAGAGCATCAACACCCTTGAAAATGGTTAGAGGGACCAGGAGGAGGAAAGATCACTACTAAGAGAAGCTTTTTGAAACAATTGGGAGCTATGTAGCTTGCACTTAACAAGGTTTAGGAAGGCTAAGATCCAGGCAGAGTGATCAGGGTCATAAATTTCTAGCACTCTTTTCCAGCCAAAGTTTACATACAGAAGTAGAAAACAGTAGCCTGACAATAATGTCTCTTATTTTTTGCCCCTTTAGAATTGGCAACTTTGGGCAGAATAGCAGGCCATCGAGCTGGGACCCTTCTCCAATGACACTTAGAAAACACAATAGATAATACTCTAAAAACGTGTGGACATTCAAAGCATTAAGTGTTCCATGTGTTTCATGCTGTCTTTTACAGAGAGAGTACATGGGATCAATAACCTTCCCAAAGCGTAAGGACATCAGAAGTATGGACTTTCCTAATACTGTGTTTCTGAGTTTGAACTTTGGAGAGAGAAGAAAAAAATTTAAAATGTATGAGAGAAAAGAGAGTGAGAGAAAGGAAATTTTATTCTTTCCTTGTGTTTGTGAGTTTTGGATGGAAATTTTAACTTAAAAGAATATATTACTATTTTATCCTTACGAGATTACATTTGAGAACTATTATAAAGATAGTTTGGTATTTTAATATGTGATCCAAGTCTTTATTGAATTTCCTTCCAAATCTTTCCAAATTTGGGAGGAAATTTTTTAAAAATCTCTCTTTTCTTTTTCTCCTCAAAAAACTCACAAACAAGGGAATTTTGATCTCTTACCTATATTTTTCTCATTCTTCTTTCTTTTCTCTCCTTTTTAAAACTCGCAAACACCGTGTAAGAGCAAACACTGTAAGAGTAAACCAGCCCAAGAATAAAGGAGTATCTATGAACATAAAGTTTATGCTAAATACTTTTACTCCACTCAACTTCAAGTGCATTTTCCTTATGGTAGCCTATATAGAAACTGGGCAGATTTGACCTTAAAGAAATCTAACTGATCCCAAAAGAATAATATCATCAGAATGCTCATTGAAAGGAATAGCTTCCAAGAGTTATCAACAATAATAGAGTTGACCTTAGAATGAATACCCAAGCCAGAAAGAGCATAAGGCTAGAAGAGATGGCAAGAGACTCATGACCAAGCTAGGGGTCAACCAAAGATTGATGCTAGCACCATTACCTATTAACTGATGAATTGCTTAGCAAGACCTCTTAGCTGTAGGACTTTCCTCCAAATCCAAGAATAATCCTGAGGAATGGAAATAACCCAGTAAGACTTTTTGCTGTTTCAATGTTGAGAAAGCAGAAGGAATGAAGATGGCAATAAATATTTTACTACCAAATTTTTGTAGGATTCCATGCTTTCTTTTCCTTGATCTCATGATAGTAAAAATATTTGGTTGGGGGAAATGTGATGGTTTGTTTTGTGATCTTAGTTATCAACTGGCTTGTTGGGGTTCTGCCCCCTATGACGGGTTCTTTTCAATAACTAGCTTATCATTAAAAAAAGCAGAAAGAAAATGCAATGGGATAGGGAATAAATTGACTCTGGCAATATGAAGATTGATCATCTGCTTATTGACTATATGGTAGCACAGGGGATATGTAATGCAGTCATCTAGGTGTTTGGATGTGTTGGGTACATGGGTTATCTTAGCATAGATTAGATTAGTTTCCCAACGAATATATATATATATATATATATATATATGTATATAGTATAGCTTTCTTGTGTGAGATGTGGTTCTTGGTGGTGCCGGGGCACATGGGTTATCTTAGCATCGATTAGATTAGTTTCCAAATGAATATATATTTGTGTGTGTCTTTGTCTATATATATATATATATTGTATAGCTTTCTTGTATGAGATGGGGTTCTTGGTGGTGCAGGGGCCTTGGGCTTTAGTGTTTTATGGAAGGCTGCGTCTTTTGGGCCTGCCTGCCTTTTTATACTTCGCGTGTACTGGCATTTTGCCCCTTATGGCGCTGTTGTGTTTTAGTAAGTACTTTGTTTGTCATCTGGAAAGGGTGCTGAATTAGAAAGAGGAGTAGGAAATAATGGGATTTAAGACAATTCTCCCCCCCTCCTCTAGTTTAGGACAATCGTTTGAAGTGGAAAATTTTGAAATAGAATACTTTAAAGAACTTTGAAGGTACTGAAGTCTTGTTGGGTAATATGAAATGTTTGACACTAAGTCGTCTTTTCTTCTGGACATGAAACCTACCCCTGGCTTGGATGTGGCCTTTATTGAATTTCTGGACAGCTTGGTTTTATGCAGCTGAGTTAGTTTTGTGTTTTAGGCAGCTGAATTTTTTTGGGTGGCCTGACTTTTTTCACTTCATGGTTTTAGGCAGGGGTTGTACTTATATTTTGAGGTCCTGCAAAGTTTGTGACGGTGCAACTTGACCGCACACTGTTTCATTCATTCATTCATTCATTTGTTCTGTAATTTAAATGACAAGGAGATGGAGAAATTCTCTTTATTTATTCAATTTCTTAATTCAGCTTCTTTTTCTTAGTTTTCGGATAGGCGCGTTTGGTGTTTTGATTCTTTGGGAATCTTCTTGTGTCGTTCTTTTTTCACTTATTTATTGGGTTATCGTCTAGTTCATCGTTTTCCTCTAGCCTCTTATATTTGGAAAGCAAAGGCTCCCTAAAAAATTAAGACTTTTATGTGGTCCTTAACTTTGGTCGGCTTAACACTAATGACATGCGTAGGCATAGGCCTTACACATCTTTATCCCCAGATGTGTGTTATGTGTTTGAAGGATAATGAGTCTCATTCTCATTTATTTCTTCACTTTTCGATGGCTTGGCGGTTGTGGTGTTGTTTGTTTAGTGTGACCATTGTTATTTAAGGCGTGAGGCGCACCAAGGCGCAAAAGTCTCCTTGGGGCCTAGGCGCGAGTCATCGAAGTGAGGCGCACATATTTTAAAAAAATTAAATATATATATACACACACACACACATTCGATCATTTATGTATCAAATTTATCAACCAATAAGCAATTTTACAAACTTCTAAGCATGTTCAAAACGTTTCTATAACAAGTTCAAGAATCATACCTATGTAGTGTAGTGATACACTGATATAATCGTATCATAATTACATTATGCATAAATACATAGTTAAATACTTATATATGTATTTAAGTAATAAACACTAAACAACAATATAAATGCATATTTAAAATTTTTTAAAAATACTTATAAGTTATATACACATATTTAATTATTTAATAAGTCAGTAAACACCAGAATAGTAGTGTAGTAAAGTACTCAAAAGTTTTTAAAAAAATTTGGGCAGCATATTTTGCAAAATAACCTTTTTTTGGGCATGAGAAGAGAATAAAAATAGGAGAAGAGATAAAGAGAAGGGAGAGACTTAAACGAGGAGGCTGCAATTGATGGTCTAGATTGATTAGGAAAAAAAAATTACACAACTTCGATGAGGCCCACGCCTCAGGCGCCTAGTCGTCTCGCGCGCCTCATGCCCCTTGCGTGACTCGGGTGCACATCATTGAAGGAGTCTCGCCTCAGGACAGGCGAGGCGAGGCGCCCAACGTGGGCTGGGATGGGTTTCACGCCTAGGCGCGCCTTTAACAACACTGAGTGTGACGGGTGAAAGTTGGATGTCCCTCTTTGGTGGAAACTCTTTTACTATGCAAATTCAGGGGTTTTGGCCATACGAGTAATAGGAGGATTCTTTGGAGATGTGCTTGTTTTGCTATATTGTGGGGAATTTGGATTGGGAGGAATACTAGAATTTTTTGGGATCGGCCTACAAATATTGAGTTGCATTGGGATAGATTATCTTTCTTTGCTTCTCTTTGGGCTCATGCAATAGAAGCTTTTGGAGGAATTTCTTTGTCCGATCTTCAAAGAGATTGGCGAGCAGTGCTTCATTAATATTAAGTTTTTCTCTTGTTTTCTTTAATTTTTTTTGAGAGGACTTCTTGTCCTTGTCATGCGTTGTAATTTTCTCTCCTAATCAATAAAATATTCTTCTTTTATAAAATAAATAAATAAATTTGTGATTGCTTATTTTGTTCCACATAAATTGCAGTCATTATGTTAATATCTATGTTGCTCTTGTGATGGTACTTGAGGGTTATTGCGACCTCATTTATTTTGTTCGTCAATTGTGCAAAACTGGAGGTGTCATTTTCGTTCACGCTTCTCCAGTTTCCTCTTTCTCTGTGATTCCACTTACTTTTATATCTGCTTTTTGTTTGTTTTTCCTTTCTATTTCTTTTGTGTTTGCACTGGGGAAGGGGGAGGGATTACAAGATTTTTTTGAAAGGACTTAGTATTGGTGTGTGCTTCAGAAGAAGTTCAACCTTTTGAAATTTTCTATTATCTTGAAATTTGTTTGTAAAACTTAAATCTTTTTGGCGTATATTTCTCCTTTTAGTCTAGTTTTCTTTATTTGTATTACCTAATATGACACACCGACTCGGTATAGCAACAGATACATATGTGGAAAATTTGTACATAATTTATCCTGAAATGGTTATATGCATCAGCTTGATATTGTGGTATAACCTAACATTTAGCTGCTTGATGAACTTTTCGCATGAGCCAGTTTTGTCTTTTCTGTAAGTAAACTAGAATCATTGTAATGAATTCCTCATTGAGATACAAAATCATCTTCAAGTGATAATCTGGACATTGTCGAGATATATAGGGATTAGAGAGACATTAGCAATTCAGCATTCATCGATGCAATAGAGAATCTTTGCTTCTTTGGAGTAATTTCAATTAAAATTGTTGCAGTAGTTAGCATCTGTTTGATTTCCATCGCTCATCTCCCTTCATGCTGACAGGTTAAAGAGGAAGATGATGTTGATATGTAACTGAAGCTTTGATTGCGTCTGAAATGAAGGAGACTGAGAGGGGGGGCTTCGATTTGTGAAATAAAGGAGACAAAGAAACAGGTGCCAACAGGTCTTTCTTCCTTTTGATATTGGTAAGGTGCAAAATAAGTCTAGTCAAGTCAAAACAAGCTGAGATTTGGTCATCTATATTATAAAGTGGGAGAGGAAATTGACAGTTTCTTTTGGTGTCAACTCCAAAATGAAGCTCTGAGATTTCTTAATAACTCCAACAATTCATACATTTATCCACACAAACATCTCAATTATTCACTTAGAATCGTGCAATTGTTGTGGGTAGAATAGTAACCTGGATAAGTCTTTCAATTTCTAACCATTTATGAACACAAGTCCCCTCACTCATGTATTTGTAACTTCTTCTCAATGTTCCCTCACCATTTATGGCCGCAGTTAATTTTTTCTTTCTCAAGATGGGCAAGGTGGCCTACCTTGGTCATTAGTGCGGTTGCTCCCCTTGAGCTATCTCATGGCCTGGAGTGGGCCTTCGTTTGTTGTGGGTCGTGCCTCACCGCAGGAGCTGAATGAATGAAATGAGTGGGGATCTTCCAACCCCGTTGCTAATTGCCAAGAACTTCGTTGCCACCCCACTACTTGAAGTTGCAACTTCAAATCCATTTGCAAGCCAGAGGTGGGAATAAGGATTAGAGGAGCTCGGACTAACAACTTCTTTAACTGCTTGCCTAGTGTACAAAGAGACTATAGAAAGAGTTCCATCAAAACTGCTTGTATTGGGGTCAGAGAAATCAGAACACAACTTACTCTCTCTTCTCCTCCAAACCTTCATCAACCTCAACGCCATAAAGCTTCAGCCTCCAAAAATCCCCTTTTCACCACTTATGCTACGCCATTTCCGCCAAATTCTTTTTAATTCCATTTACCCAAGAAAAAGAAATTTTGCTTCCCCTATCTCATACTACTCCCTCGATACATAATCTAATGTTTTGACGAAAACAATAAAAACCTTTTTTATTTCGAAATGCAAGTATGCTCAGTAGTTCGGGAATTTGCGATAGAAGAAAAAGTGGAGAAACCGAAAAACAAAAGGTAGCATAAGCAAACTTTCATGTATTTAGTTATTCTTTTACCTTCTCTATTTAGTGATTTTAAGTATATGTTTTTTTTTTTTGGAGTGAATGTTATGTTTAAGAACAGAATAGTGAGAAGAACAGAGGGTTTGCATTAGTCACGATGGTTTAAGGGAGAAAAGGCATGGAGAACAGAAGTCTAATGTAAAGGGTAAAAATTCAAAGCCTAAAAAGAAAAAGAAATGGAAGAAAAAGATGGCTGGTATTACGATAACTAGCTTATGAGGCACACGCGTCGCGTGTGTAATTTATATAATGTTATTAATTTTAAAAAGTTAAAATTTTAATATTGAAGGAAAATTTTATAAAGTTAAAATTTTGAGGATAAAATAGTAAGATACTTAAACTCTGAAGTTACAAAAAGATGAGTAAAATTGAAGTTATAAGGATAAAACAAGAATTACTATAAAAGTTTAAGGGCATTTTTGGAAGCCAAAAAGGTTTCAAAAAATTGTTAACACAAAGGCTTTCCGGCTTTATATATTAGCCTATTAGGTTAAGGAGGGTGTGTAGAATGCAAAAATATTGAACTGAATGGAAACCAAAATAGTTGTAATTAATGTTAGTGAGCAGAGACAATAAGGCCAGTGATAAGTTTAATATCGAGTATTGTCAATTTAATTCTTTTTCTTTTGTGGTATGTGTACGACTAATGTTATTAGGTTTATTTTATTTAGATAAGTTTACACTGGTCATGAACTTTATTTTGAGAATTAAATGCTCTTTGAGTTAGATCAACATCACATATTTACTTCTTTTTCATAGATTTTTATAACTTTTCATACTACTAACTAGTCAATCCATACTCTTGCCGAGTCCCATCATCATGTTTTGCTAGTTCTAAATCAAGTTGTTCTTTTTTATGATTTTTGAATATAATTTTTTTATAAACTATTTAGTTACATTTTCATCTATGTTTTTTCTTTGTGTATTTGCATTACAAAAGCAAATCATTTTATTAGTTGCAACTTTCTTTTACTTGCATGTTTTTATCAGTGTTCTAAAATCACTTGATGAGCCTAGGCGGCGGAGGGGGGGCGCCTAACGCTTAGGTCCCCTAGGCTTCGCGTTTTCATAGGCGGGTTAGGCGTTTTTTAGGCTCATTTATTTATTTTTCTATTATATATACTTGTTATAATATACAAAACTGTTAGGTCCAAAAAGGCAAGTGGGGTTGAATAGATCCTTTAAAATTTCTTATTAAAATATTACCAGATAATTTTAATCACTCAGATTATATTGCAGGGAAGTTAGTTTATTAGTAAACCCCTTAAAGATAATGAAAAAGTTTGGTTAAGAGTTTAGTGAAACGTAGAGTTAAACCATAAAGTAGATAATAAAGGTAATGATAGAATGTAAATGACACAAGAATTTTAAGAGGTTCGGAGCACAAAGATCTTATAGTCCTCTCTTCTACTCCGAAAGTAGGGATGATCTGCTAAGGATAAATGTTACACAAAGTATGAGTTCACAAAGAACTTTTACAACAAGTTCACTATGAAAATTTAATTCACAAAGACTTGTAGTTCTAATGACTAAGATTAGAAGGTGTCACTAAGTGTGTAATGAAGTTGTTTGAGGTGTTGCTAAGTTTCTTTAAGAGCTCTATAAACAAATGACTTAGCAGCTTGAGTATATATCTCGGATCGTAGAGTGAGCGTTGAATAATTATTCTCTTTTCTTACGGAGCTTGGATAAATCTTTCAATAGTCATCTATCGTGTAGTTGTAATCCTTTTATAGCTCGTTTTTGATATCTGCCCGTTGGATTATTATTGTTGCTCAAATCCTTTAGGAACATCTGGCAGCTTCCAATTCATTGACTTGCAACCTTGTCTGCTGTACCATAAGAAGTCACTATCCATTAGTGTACTTGCCAATGCAAAAGGTGACGCGTGTCCAGACGTTGAGCAGATAGCTGTTGCAAAGGCTGTCTTGTTTCTTTTGTCTCTTTGTGTTGACTTCAATGGATATTATCAAACTTGAGATTGGGAGTCCAAGTGAGGTAACCTCTGCCACTGCATGTCAGACCCTCTGACTCTACGATTTGGGCTAAATGAACTCTTTGCTCGGAATTGTAGTGTTGGCCTCATCTTTTATCAAGGTTACTAAACGATTTGAACTATACGAACTTTAGTGGCTTTGTTTAGTGACTAATTTGGTAGAGTAACCTTGCTCTACGTTCAAGGGCTAACTAAACGATCTCAGAATCCCTTTGACTGTCTTCTAGCTTTATGATCTTGGATTATACAATATCAGAGTCACTTGAAGGTCTTCTATCACAATGGTTTTCAATTAGAGCTAGAACTAAACAATCTCTGACTATAAGTAAGCAAGTCCCTATACATTTGCTCTATGATCAGCCCAAAATTTGGATTTACCTAACACTTTAGATCCCTAATTAAATCCTTTTACATCAATTTGCATTCTTTACAAGGACTGTACAAAAGTTATCTTTACAAATATACATTAGGTCATCACCAAATCAATTAAGCAAACTTAAGCTATATGTAATCAACATGCATGTACTAACAAAAACATATAATAGTAGATTTAATTTTTTTTAATTTTACATGAAAAATTACCAAACAGACAATTTTTCAAAACTTAACAATTTTTCAAAGCCTTTATTAAATTGATGAAGTAGAGGTCTAATTCTGCCTAGGCAGCCAGACAAATCTAGGTAGTAGAGGACTCGCCTAGCGCCTAGGCGGGAATTTTTAGAACACTAATTTTTATTTGTGTAATGATACTTGTTTATAAATATATATGTATGTATGTATGTATGTATGTATGTAACATCTGGTACATTTTTGTATTTTACCAGATTAGTTTCCAAATTATAACATTTTTCCATTCATTTGATTCATCAATTTTTTCTTCCTATTTTCATCTTATTTACCCATACTTAAGTAAAGAGTTCAATAAGGCACGCCTTACAACCAAAAGGCGCACCAAGGGGTGCTTTTGTGTGGGTGTCGCGCGCCCGGCCGGGGAGGGGAATAGAAAAACAGAGGAAGAAAAGATAAAAAAATCATATTACCTAGAGCTTTGTGTCTGAAGACTTCAATAAGGCGCACCTTAATTTTGCCTTACGCCTAGACCTAGAGGTGCGGCTTGCTTTAACCAATACAAAGCCTTAGAGATGTGCCTCACCTTGCCTTGGGCATAGGAGTGTGCCTTTTTGCACCTTTAACAACGATGAGCCAATGTAGATTAAAAAGTTTGTAGGATCAAAAACAGTGTTCTAAAAATTGTTAGGTAGACCTAGGCGACGGAGGGGGCGCTTAGCGCCTAGGCGTTTTTCTAGGTGGACTAGGCGTTTCCTTAAGCGGTCTCATTTATTTATTTTTCCTACTATAGATACATGTTATACTATATAAAACATATACTAGATGTAATTTTTAAAAAATATTACGTGAAACATTCTCAAAAAAACAATCTTTTAAGGCTTAACAAATTCATTTTAAGTATTGTAGAGCTTCAAAGTAGAGATCTGATTCTGCCTAGGTGGGCCAAATCGAGGCAGTAGAGGACCACCTAGCGCTTAGGCGGGGATTAATCGGACTTAGGCGGGAATTTTTAGAACACTGATAAAAAATGTGAAGCTTCCGGTCGCTGGTTTTTTAATAACTAGTGAGGCCAACAATTAATAGAACTTATGAGATTTGGTTGGAATTATGAGATTCTCTAACTTCCATAGTTAACATTGTGGAGAATATGGAAGTTAGAGAACTCTAGAGAGAAGCTCTTAACCTGGGAGGAGTAGAGTGAGAGTGATGTGAGAAGAAACGGTAAAAGGCATATATAGTCCCCATGTGCCTCTAATTTGTGCTTGCATCATATGCCTATTTCACTTATAACTTATGACTTAAAAATTTCATAGTGTTGGAATGCCATTTTGGAACCAGGACGTTCCTAGTTCCCTAGTCGGCAAGCCAATTCACTCGCCGAATCCCAATATTAGAAGGTCCCTTCGACCCTCTGTCAGAAGTCGGAGAGGCACAAAATCAATCCGGCTGAGCATATCGATCTGTTGGTTCTCACATGTCGCGTGCGCGCATGTGGGGTGGGGGGAGGAGTAGGGCTGTGCAAAACAAACGGGACAAACGGTTTTTTACCGAAACCGGCTCAGCCGAACCGATCGGTTCAATATTTTTTAATACCAGTTTGGTAATGGTATTATAAACTGGTAAATACCGGTTAATCCGGTTACAGTATTGATTTTTCCATGATCGGGATTACCGGACCGATACCGGTTTACCGACTGATCAATTGTACATGTATATATATATATATGTATATGTATATGTATATAGATAAATTAGTTATAACACCATCTTTACCCTTCCACATCCATCTAATACTACTGACTAGATGTCTCTCTCTTCCATTCTTTGCCCATCACCATCACGCTTCCTTCTTTTTTTTCTAAATTGCATCACCCTTCCAATCTTCTTTCCATTCTTCTTTCCATTCACACATCAAAGTAAGGATTAAGAAAGAAAAATAGAAAGATGATGTTTACCGGTAAGTACGCACCCACTGAAATTGTAATGACCGAGAATACTACGTGTCATAATAAATGTTATTTTAAATTAAAACATTAATGAAATAAATTTTTATGAGGAATTATTTTGAACATATGTGTGAATTAAGTAAGTTAGGTTAACCAAGGAATGATAAAGGAAGCCAAAATGAGTAATTAACTAAGTTGATTGAGGAAAAGCAAGATAAACATATGTTATGAATTAACATGGCTTGAATGTTGGCCTTGAATGGCAAATGAAAAGATTAATAATCCTCAAGTAATTAACTAGTACGATTCATGAAGAGAAGTTCGATAAATAGGGCTAATTGAGTTAAGAAATGTGCGGAACAAAAAGGAAAGCCAAGAGAAGAATTTATCGAGTTAAGCTGGTGTTATTAACTAAGTAAGCTTGAAATAATAGTCTTGTATGACAATGTATGATGACTTAAGTGAATAATGCTAACAAGTTAGAAAATTTTGTTAAGGGTTGAAAAGAAGTTAAGTAAATAACCTAGTCGGTAAACCCTAATGCATTGCCATTTCGGGAAGCCCAAGAAAGGGATTATTAAGGACCAAACCAAAGCCCATATCAAGCCATATCAAACCTTATAGGGAGTCCAAGACCAAGCCCAAATCATGGCCCAATGGGTGCCCAAAATGAGAAAGATGACATAAGCCCTCAAAAGGACAATGATGCAATAAATGAGGAAAAAGAAAAGCAAAATGGATGGATAAATAGGGGAAATCCGGCCAAGGAGGGCCCCGCATGGGGGAGGGTTAGATGTTGGTCAAATGGTGGGTCCCACATGAGAAAAGATGAAAAGAAAGTTGCTTGCAAAATTGGTTTAACCTATTTCTTCACTCCACCTCCAAATCTTCATCATTTTGGTTGACAATTTCTCTTGCAAGTAAACTTTGATTTTAAGCTTTTAAGTATACTTAGCATATGGGTTGGATGATTAGAGAAAGGCTAAGCAAGGTTAGTTCATAGTTATCAAGGCGACGAGTCGAGATGAGGCGACAGCCGGGAGCTTAAGCGCTTAGGCGACAAGGCGCCCGACTAGTCGTCCACAAGTCGACAAGTCGTTAAAAATGTAAATTTATACATATAAAATTATATATATTTAACATTTATATGAATTTTTATATATTTATATTTCTAATGATTTACCATATTTATAATGCAGGTTGTAGCATATCAAATCACAACAAGAAGCGAACAAGATCAAGTCAAAATGATAATTTTACTATAGTTGTAATTTTTTGAACTTGTACCAACTTGCAATTATATAAATGGTGATACATTTGTAATATTTAGTTTAATTCAATATAATTTTTAAATTTATGTTTAGTTTTTTAAGTTTTAACATTGTATATATAGAATACCATCAATTTCAATACTAAGAATTCAATAATTTATGATAAAACAAGTAAACAAGCATTGTTAAGATAAAGGTATAAACACGCATATAATCATATCATAACATTAGACAACCATCCTTAATAAGATAAAGACATGTTCATTGTGACATTGTCAAAAACGAACATAATATAGAAATAAAAACAAAGTCATAAAAGCTCAGTATTCTTCAACTCAAAAGTCTCATTTTTCAGAATGAAAAGATCACTCAAGCTATCAAACAAAATCATCAAAGATCAAATCATCGTCATCTCTCCCAGCAGTGGCATCATCACTCGAAACAGTAGTTACTCTTCGGCCATAATCATCATCAACATCCTCATCATCATTAGGAAGGCCTTCCTCCTCTTCTCCAACATCAGAATCAGTCATTCACAACTCTTATCCTCGGTTCCCTCGAAGTTGAAACACCACCACGCCGTGAGTAGACATTACCCGTTCTAAGAAGATTGCGACCCCCGGTGGCATCGGATGCACCAACAGCTCTATCAACATCCTCCCATGTAAGATCATCTCCATGACGAACTACATCTTGCTCGGGCACTATCCACTCATTACCCCAATCGAAATCATCTAGGACTAATGGATCTAAATTTCTTCCAAGTTCGCGCCTCTTTTGGAACCTATCAATAATTCGGCGATTGTATTGCACATACACCAAATCATTTAACCGTTGATGCTCTAACCTATTTCTTTTCTAAGTATGAATCTGAAATTTTTGTTTAAAAAAAATATTAAGCAAAAGAATATATAAAATATTTATAGATTTAGTTATGTACTAATTAATATTAAATACAAGATATTTAATTACTAAATACTTACAAACTCAAAAGTGCTTCAATTGCGTTCACAACCGGAAGAAACAACAAAGGCCGAGGGTTCGCTTTGCAAACTTTGTAAGCTCAATAGCACAACCACCAAAAGCATTCCACCAATCAACTACATTAGATATAAAAAGTTAAAAAAAAATCAAATATAGTCTAAATTATAAAACTTAAAGTAAACTTTATAATTAATTTAATATACTTACTAGGATTTTTTGTCTTTCGTTGCCTAATCGACATGTCTTTAGAAAAGTCATCACGAGAAGATTCATAGACATTGGCTAGGTCGCTTATCTGGTCTGCCAAAAGTTGGTCGGGAATCATTTTTGAAAGAATATCATTGAAGTTGCTACGTAACTTGTAAGCTAAACCATATTCTTCATCTTCTTTGATTTCAAAATACTTTCCCGGATTTAGAAACAATGCTGCCCCATATAACTTTTGCTCCATTTGACATGCCCATCTTCGCTCGATAATGTCGATCACTTTCTTGTATAGCCTTTGTTTGTTATTAAAGGCATCTTTGATCTTCTTCTTTGCAAATTCCATCGCAGCAAGAATCTCAGGCATAGCTGACCTCTCATCTAAATCCACAATCCTCAAGACAACAAGTAATGGTTGTGACGCTCTAATACAATCTTCAACGACATGCCAAAAACTAGAAGAAATAACTGTATCATACACTTTCTTCCCCGCTTCTGTAGTCGACAACCTAGAATGTGTCCAATCATCACTGATGAATAAATGTCTCAAAGCATCCTTGTTCTTGCACAAGCTTTGAAGGGTTAGAAAACATGTAGCAAATCGAGTGACTCCCGATCTCACAAGGTCCTTCCCATTTGTTTTGCTCCTAATCGCATCAAGAAGGCGACCATGTCTATAAATGAATGTTGTTATTTTTCTTGCCCTCCCGATTGTAGACTTAAACTGCTTCAAATTGCCTATGTCCTCTAGCATAAGGTCTAGGCAATGGGCTGCACATGGTGTCCAGAACAAAGTAGGTCTCCTCTCCATTAAAATCTGACCAGCTGCCTTATAATTGGAGGCATTGTCTGTCACTACTTGCACAATATACTTAGGTCCAATCTCTTTGATCTTCCCATCAAGTAACTCTGCCAACATGCTTGCATCCTGAGATTGACTAGAAGCATCAACTGATCCCATAAAGTAAGTCCCTGCAAGACTATTAGCAAGAAAATTGATCAAGTGTCTGCCTCTTCTGTCTATCCATCCGTCTGACATAAGAGTGCAACCATATTGCTTCCAAGAAGTTTTGTGTTTCTCCTTCAGTTCCTCTGTTTTAGTCTTTGCCTTCCCTAAAAGAGGAACTCTCAACTCGTGATACGAAGGAGGCTTCAAACCTGACCCATATTGCCCGATAGCCTCTATCATCACCTCAAAACTTCTTGAATTTGTTGTATTAAAAGGGATGCCATTCTCATAAAAATAGTTGGCAATGTACATGTGAACTTTTTCTTTCTCTTCCGGTGACCTTAGACGATTCTCCAAAGTAGTTTGACTAGGACCTTTGCGATGTCTTTCGTCCACAACTTCTTCAGGAGATTTCTTAAGATGAGTTTCAATTGCCTTTGTTTGTGACTGTGGCTCAGGGAATTGAAATGCACTCTTCATCCTTTTAGATGCAGTCCCAGAACTTGGAACAGCTGTAGAGGAAGCATTGGAAGGATTGGATGCATTGCTTGGAATATTTGATGACTGAATTTCTTCTACTTCGTCATTGTCATCAAATTGAATTGGCTTATTCCTTTTGTTACTCATTATTGCTTGATGCATCTCGTTTGCAATTTTTGTTGTAGTTCGAGGACACTTAGACACATCCCCATACCCACCAGTAAAATGTTGCTTGAATCTCTTGATTCCTCCATGAACCTTTTTCCCACAGAGTATGCATTGCACGAGATTTTTATCGCTCAATTCCGGCCAAAATCCATATCTCCATCCCGGATCCTTAGACTTGACCTTTCTTTTAGGATCCTAACTTGGATCATAACCCTCCGCTCCCGAACTTTCCGCCATTTAATTAGCTACAAAATACAATTTATAACTATATTATAAGCACATGACAACACTGCATCACATATCATAAAAAAAAGAATCAACAATTACCATATCAGTAATTATCAATTACCATATTACCAATTACCATATTAGTAAATATAAAATAATATCAATAAATAATATAGAATAAAGATCAGCAATATGTCTTTCTTTGTACCTAACTCATTACTGATTACGAATTACTAAATATAAATAATATATCAGTAAATAATATAGAATAATATATCAGTAAATAATATAGAATAAGGATTAGCAATTAGCCTTTCTTTGTACCTTACTGATTACCAATTACTAAATATAAAATTGTATATTATTTTAAATTTGGGTCCCAATTACCAATTACCATATCAATTACCAGTTACCAATTAGTCAATTACCATATCAGCAATTACCAATTACCATATTACCATATCAGCAACAAAGCATACCAAGTACCATACCATATAAAAAAAAATTAGAAGCAGTCAACAAAGCAGAATTGACGGGAATAAAAGAAAGAAAAAAAATTTGAGTAGCAGTCAACAAAGCAGAAATGACCGGAAATAATGAAAGAAAGAAATTTGGGCAGCATGTCAATAAAGCAGAACAAAGTAGAATACCCAAAAAGAAAAAAAATGGTCGGAGTAGAAGAAGAGAAGAAGAAGAAGAGTAGAAGTAGAAGAAGAGAATTAGAGAAGAAGAAGCATACCTGTAGATCGGGAGCTGCCGGAGTAGATCGCTGCTGTAGTCGATGTCAGAGTAGATCGCTGCTGTAGTCGACGTCGGTAAGTCTGCTCTCTCCCTCTCTATTGCTGACTTGCTGCTCTTGTTCTCCCTCTCTGTTTGGATCGATTAGGTTTTAGCTGCTACTCGTTTTTTTTTTTACCCAGTAAAGTTCGGGTCAAACCAAACCCGCAATAACCAAGTCAGCCGCTTTGAACTCAAGTCATCCAAGTCGCTACCAAGTCGTCCAAGGCGTCAACTTTGTTAGCTGAGCGCTAGCTTTTCTCACCTCCAACCAAGTCGACCAAACGCCTTCATAGTTTCCACCGCCTGGACGCCTAAGCGTCGCCTAGGCGACGACTTGATAACAGTGGGTTAGTTTGAGTGTATAAATAGAAGACATCAAGAGGTGGAAGCTTTTGTTTCATTTCAACACTTTTTGCAAGATAAAAGTTAGAGAGAAAGTGAGTGAGTGAACTAGAGAGAGTAAGAGCAAGAGAAGGAGCTTGGGAGGCTAAGGAAGGGGGAGACCCACGGCTAGAAGAGGCCAAGGAGGAGAGGTCTATTAAGTCCATACTAAAGAAGAGCAACTCATCTTCCATTCCTAACAAAGGTTCAAAAGTTTCCAAACCCTAGAATTTACTTTTTCTTTAGCATAGTTTATGTTTTTGCATAGTTTATGTTTTTGCATGATTGGTTGTGAGAGAGATTGTTTGTATGGTTGATCATGGTGGATCCTATGTTATAAGGGAGGTTATGAAGGAGTATATATGCTTGCTATGTGCCTTATGTATGCAAAACCATGAAAACAACAAAGATTTCTAAGAAAACCTAATTGTCAGAAAGATTGAAAATTTGCAAAAACAGAACCCGAAATTGGGACAAGCATAACTCTTAGCTCATTTCGAATTTTTGAGCAAGGTCAAGACCTGGAGGTACATACACGAGTCCCCTAAAACCTCCAATTGGAATTTTTAGAAAAGATATTGTAGATTTTCCTGGGGACAGATTCAACCAAAACAGTCCATACCCGAAAAATTGACCGAGCACACTGCCCTGTCTGTTCTGAGCACTGTTTGGACCACTTAGGAAAGGAAATAAATTCCGGCCTTTTGGGGTCTGAACCTAGAAGGTCTTATGTAGTCCCTGTCCAAAGATGGTCGAATTCCGACTTCGGATGAGGGAGTTATGGCCAAAACAAGAACTAGGGTTTTAAATATGAAAACAATCATAACTTGAGTTTTACAACTCCGATGACCACAAAATTTAAACTGGAACTTCATGTTAACATGTATAAGATTCTACCAAGAGATGGGAATTTTTGGAGTTAAGCACGATATAGTGAATTTGCTAAGCCACGAATGAGAAACGGATTCTTGAAAAATACTTGATAAAAAGGAAAAATTCCAACAAAATTATTTTTGTGTATGAAATATGTTTATGTATGTGTGGCCAGAAAAGAGAAAAATAATAAAGTGGTTAAGAGATCTAAATGAGGGAAATGAAGTTTCAAGGAGTTAAGAATAATTAAAACCGTAAAGTCGAGAATTATCGAAGTAATTCTTACTGACTAGAATGTGTTGATTTGTGACGTATGAGTCTATTGAGATGCTAATTGCATATTTATATGAAAATATTATAAATATAATATGAGGGAACGTTTATGTTTGGATTAAGTCGGAAGAATGTTTACCGAGTTAGGTTACGATAGTTATCAGTGATGTTATTAAAAGTGTAACGATTAAGCGAATTTGGATGGATGTTGTAGGTTATTCGAGTAACGACATACTAAGGTTAAGCGTAGTGAACGAGACAGGCAAGTTTCCTATTCAAACTCTTATTTGATGCTTTCTAAATGCTAATTGCATGATTATATCCGCACTTAGGTGCATTTGAAAGATTCGTTCGAATATTGAATCGTAAAGTATGAAACGTTCTATTATGCATGAACTGCTTTGTTAACGAAAGTCTATGCCACTTGTTCGGCTAGACTGATATTGATATAATATGTTGAAATCATAGAATTTCTTTAAAGTTAAATAAGAAACGTTCTATTGTGTATGAACTGCTTTGTTAACGAAAGTCTGCCACTTGTTTCGGCTAGACTGATATTGATATAATATGTTGAAATCATAGAATTTCTTTGAAGCTACTCCAATCCATATTGTTGTGGTGCGGACTCATGATGTAAGACTGTGATGAACAACACTTATAAAAGGGGAACTTTATTGTCGGACATCCGACCCCGCACGCTATGTTTGAGTATTATGCATAATATAAGGTACAATGAGGCTGATCACCTCAACATACTCGCAACGAGTATAATTAGTCTTTCTGATTAACTTATACTCTTGAGGTATTCAGTTATATTGACTGATAATTCCTCTAGGAGTTCACGATCTATAGTGATCACTCATCATGAAATTTGAAAACAATCATCTCTATTGAATTTGTTGCAGTATTGCTATTTCTTCACAATCAATTGAATATTGTTGAAACTTCAGACTATTAAACTCTTCTGTTCATGATGTATTATTCAGCATGAAATTCAAGAAAATCCTTGTTATTGGAAATGATTTATTGTTTCCATTACTTCACAATCTTTTGAATATTGTTGAAGTTCTAGAAAGTTAAACTCTTTCATTCATGATATATTATTCAGTGTTTGCTTTAAACTTGTTGGGCAAATTAGTTGCTCACCCTTGCTTTAAATAAAACTTTTCAGCTAAGATCGAGGTAGCCGAATATTCTGGAAAGGACAAAGGCAAAGCGAAAGCGACCTAGTAGTGTCATTTATGTATTGATTATTATGTTATGATTTGATATAAATCTTTTGTATTATTAGGTATGTTTTGTAAATGTTAGTTAAACCTGAGACAATGTTATGTTTTGTATTAAGATAATGTAAGGAATGATGTAATTCATCATGAATGGGTAGATAGATGTGATGTGTATGTTGTATCGTGAGCATCGAATTTGTGGTTCAAGGGACCCGGATTTGGGGACATCAAAGAAATTCACTTCATCTTTTCTCTCTCTCACTTCTGAGATCTGATACTTCTCTCTCTCTCTCTCATATATATATATATATTATGACTTTGGTTGGTGTTTAGTTGTTGGCCTGCGCAAGATTTGAGTCCCTTATATGTTGTGGGGTTTTTATTTTTGAAGACAAGGAAATAACCATCTAGGTTTTAGAATGAATTTTGAAGTTTGGGCTTGTTTAAGATATGTATTGGGTTGTAGACTTGCAGGATGAAAGGATTGAAAGAAAAAAAAAGAAAAAAGACAAACAACATTTGGGTTTTAAAATGAAGTTTGAAGTTTGGGTTTCTTTTACATGTGGATTGTATGGTGAAGTGATTTAAAAAAACAAACAAAAATGGTACAATAGTGGTATTTACCGGTACCGCATCGGTACCGAACCGGCCTAATCGGTACTGGTGTCGGTATCCATTTTTAAGTAAAATCAGTAATCAGTACGTTATGGTTTGGACCGGTACAATACGATAAAATACCGATGCACACCCCTAGGGAGGAGAATGGAAAAACAGAGGAATAAAAGATAAAAAAAAATCATATTACCTAGAGCTTTGTTTTTGAGGACTTCAATAAGGTGCACCTTAATTTTGCCTTGGTCCTAGACCTAGAGGTGCGGCTTGCCTTAACCAATACAAAGCCTTAGAGATGTGCCTCACCTTGCCTTGGGCATAGGAGTGCGCTTTTTTGCACCTTTAACAACGATGAGCCAATGTAGATTAAAAAATTTGTAGGATCAAAAATGTGAAGCTTCCGGTCGTTTTAATAATTAGTGAGGCGAGCATTTAATAGAACTTGTGAGATTTGGTCGGAATTATGAGATTCTCGAACTTCCATAGTTAACATTGTGGAGACTATGGAAGTTAGAGAACTCTAGAGAGAGAGTCTCAACTTCTAGAGAGAAGCTCTCAACCTGGAAGGAATAGAGTGAGAGAGATGTGAGAAGAAACGGTAAAAGGCATATTTAGTCCCCCATGTGCCTCCAATCTGTGCTTGCATCATATGCTTATTTCACTTATAACTTATGACTTAAAGATTTCATAGTGTTGGAATGTCATTTTGGAACCAGGACGTTCCTTGTTCCCTAGTCGCCAAGCCAATTCACTCGCCGAATCCCAATATCAGAGGGTCTCTTCGACCCTCTGTCAGAAGTCAGAGAGGCACAAAATCAAACCGGCTGAGTATATCGATCCGTCGGTTCTCAAATGCTGGATCCGAGAATTACTGCATCAGGCTGGAGAATTGACCGCCGACCAGATCCAGTGGGGTGACTGAAACCTATGGTTGTCGGACTGTAGCGCTTTCTTTGTCGGTGTTGTTCCATTCACTGTCTACTTTCATGTTCTACTTCAGTGTCTTGGAACCAGCTGAAATTTGGAGAAGTATGGAAGATGTGGATCCTATGGTTCTCACTCTTCCTTACCCGGTCTCCATTTGCTCTGCTTTGGTCATATCAGCTCGTATCTTCTAATCGAATTATAGAATGACGAAACAGTCAAAAATTTGGCTGTGAGAGAGTTAGAGCCGTAGGAGAGCTGAACCCTGTGGCGCATATACTTAAGTCTTATTTCCTCTTTTTTGGTGCCTTCAGCATGGTCATTCTGATTGCTCATTTGAATGAATGAAAGGAGGCTAAAGTGCCTTAGTCCAGAGAATAAATTGTTTTCGTTCAACTTGATTCCAAAAGGTTACAAGTACAAGGCCTTTTATAGCCTACAAAAGATCTTTCTAGTTGTCTACTAATAATGACATACACGTACTTTCAAATTCAGAGTACCATGCACCTAATTAACCAGATACGTCTACCTTGTATATGGATGCTAAATTGCTAACCCATTTATGCACCAACTAATATAGACACTATCTAGAATTTTCTAACAAGTTTACTTCATAAACTCCATCTTAAATTTGCAGTATAAAATAATTACAAAAATTGTTGGAAATAATAATGGAGAATATTTTTCTTCACTTTATTCCAATATTCCTCCACCTTTTCCCTATATTCTTCCTTATGTTTTATTCCATGTTTCCCACTCTATGTTTTCTTCCTTGTATTAGCTTGCATGTTTTCTTATATTAAGGAACATGTTTTGTCTTAATTATTTCTTCCAATTGTATAAGTAGGTAACCTTGTAAGCTTTCTAAGTAATCAAAATATATGAAATGTAAGTTCAAGTGTCTCTTTCAACATGGTATCAGAGCCTGATCTTTTCCGGCGACCTTTTCCGGCGACTTTTTTCCGGTGACTTTTTCCGGTGATTTTTTCCGGAGACTTTTACCGGCAGCTTTTTCCGGCGACTTTTCCAACAGTCACCTGTGCAGTTTTTAAAACTGCATATTTCCGGCGACTTTTCCGGCAACTTTTCTGGCGACTTTTCCAGCAATTTTTCCGGCACCATCTATGCAGTTTTCTGAAACTGCCTATTACAGTTTGTACCCCACAACCTGTTTTTTCTGAAACTTACCCACAGTTCTTTAAAAAAAAAAAAAGGGCGAAAAATTAGAAACTTCAGATTCTACTCCAGTGATGATTTTTCAACAAGAAATCCCTTTTGCAATTGGGGTAAACTCAAACACACCACAACCATCCCAAGTTTATTACAGTAAAGAATCGTCTCACGAAGATGACGATTGGTGCTGGTAATGAGATGGAGGTCTTTACAAGTATTGTCCAAAACTGCCGGAATTGCTATTCATAAACGGAGTTACTGGTCACTACCAGAATTGCTATTCATAGACGGAGTACTGTTCACTGCCGGAATTGCTATTCATAGATGGAGTACTGTTAACTGCCGGAATTGCTATTCACAAACGGAGTTTTGTCCAATTGCCGATCGTTTTCCAAGCTGAGAAATAGGAGATTTCTATTTATCAGCTTGAGGGGGAGTGTTGGAAATAATAATGGAGAATATTTTTCTTCACTTTATTCCAATATTCCTCCACCTTTGCCCTATATTCTTCCTTATGTTTTATTCCATGTTTCCCACTCCATGTTTTCTTCCTTGTATTAGCTTGCATGTTTCCTTATATTAAGGAACATGTTTTGTTTTAATTATTTCTTCCAATTGTATAAGTAGGTAACCTTGTAAGCTTTCTAAGTAATCAAAATATATGAAATGTAAGTTCAAGTGTCTCTTTCAACAAAAATGATCAAATTTTCAACCATACTCTTAAATATGTAAAGTCAAGTTTTTCACAAGCTTGCAGCTATCCATATGAAATTTATTGAGAATTATAGACTTCTTGAGAGACAAAAGTACTTTCATTCATTTGTTTCACCTCAATGTCGCAAGATTCATCTTTGAGAGGCAACATATTACGCAGACATTGTCCTGCAAATATTGTTTGCCAACTCTTGGTTCTTGATACTTGATTACTTGAAAATCTGAGGACAAGTTTTTTTGAAGAAGGGGAGAATGATGCAGAAAAAAATATTCATTAAGATTAGGATTTCTTTATATTTTAGAATTTATGGAGGTTCAATACATTTTTTGTGTTTTTATTTAGTAATTAGGATAATCCAATAGGTTTATTTTTTTTAGGTCCGATTTGTATTTTGGGCTTATTGTTTTCAATTCTATGTTTTTTAGGGTTTTAGTAGTTTAAAATACTCTCTTAGGTAGTTTGGGTTAAAATATTATTTTCATAAACACATTGATACATTGATTATTATTGAATTTTGAGAATATTTTCTCTTTTCCTTGTGGATTCAGGGGTTATCCTATGTTTGTGGTGTGTTATTTAAACTAGTCATACTCCTGGCTGCATCATCAAAATCAACTTGTTTTCGTGGGATCACCTTTTATTACATATTGTTGGTCCCGAGTTAGGTGGTGGTTCTTTCTTTGGGCTTGGATGTCTCTGATCATTTTGGTCTTATTGCTATTTTGGATTTTATGCAAACTTCAAACTGATATAGAGCCTACCATGATTCAACTTATAATGAGTGAGTTGAGTTTGGGAGGTCTTCTTAATAAGTTTGCATGCTGGCATGGAGGTGGAAACCCTATTGAGCTGTCATTTTCTGTTCCTATTTGGGCCAGTATTGTGAGAAGACTTATGCTCATCCACCACTGAAGCAAGGTCGTCTTCAAGGTGTTCTTTTGGGATGTAAGCGAAAGAGATTGGATAGTTACTTTTGTGCAGAAAAGAGATATTACCAAGATTACAAAGTGGATGGAACTTGCAACCATGAGGATGAAATTTTTGCTGTATCTGAGAGTCATTCTGACAGGGACAGGAATCAAACTGATTTGGCATACTATAGGTATAAAGGGAGCTCAGAAAAACAGTGTGATGGGTTTGGAGTTTCCTCCAAATCTGGATGTTCCAGTTTTGGAGGCTAATCATGTGTGGAAATTACCTATTCCTCCTACAATCAAATTATTTCTCCGGAAAGTTATTATCAGTGGTTTGCCTCTGAATTCAAAGAGTGCTAAGTTTAAGCCTGGTGCTATGGATTGTTATGATCTTAGTTACAACTTCACTGAAACTAGAGATCATTTCTGTCATAGTTGTTTTGCTAAAGAATTATGATTTGCTTCCCCTTTGGGTTTTGTGGTGGATCAGTTCTCATCTCAGTCATCTGTTACATTTTCTTATTTCTAATAGTAAGATTGAGGCTGGGAATGATGGTGTTTTTATTTGGGCAGCAGTGCTTTGGGCTATTTGGATTGCTAGAAATGACGGTGTTTTTCGGCGATGCATTGTTAATCCCCAACATTATTTGTCCTCTTTGATCACTTGGGCTAAAGATTGGAAAAAAGCTTCGATTAGAATGAGAAGCGGTTCATTTCATTTTCCATTTATTACTAATACTGCTGATTCCCAAGTGTGCAGATTAATCATCGGTCGATCTTGGTGCTGGGATTCAGTAATGCAGGGACAAGTCCTTCTCTTCATATACAAACTGATGGAAGCTGGAGTAAAGCTGTTAACATGGCAGCAGTAGGCTTTGTTGGGACTTTGGATGTTGTTCATCTTGTTAGTTGGGGTAGTTTGTGTTGGGGTTTCTCTCCATTACATGCTGAAGCCGTCAGTCTTTTATCATCTTACCTTGGAGTTATTCAATGGTTGGAGAAGAGTTAGCTACCTTACAGATTCAAGCATGTTAATTTCTTTATGTTATAATTCTAGTACTCCTAATATTTCTGATGTGTTCAAAGACATTCTATTAGAGGTACTTGGTTTGAAGTTTGTATTGTCACTTGGGTTCTTAAGCATTTAGTTCAACAGGCACACCTGTTGGCTAAAGAAATTAAGAGCAGGAATTGTAATATCTTTTGTTAAGGCATGTTGTATTTCCAAAAAAAATATCATTTGGTTAAACTTGCCAGCTCTAGGCAAACCTAAATAATAAGGTCAATAATTTTGGCTAAGATGGGCCCCCTACCCAAATGCATAGGATTTATTTATTTATTTATTCATTTTTTGGTTACATGACTAGCTTATTCTGTGTGTATGAGAGATGGGGGTGGGGGTAAGAAGAAAATAGTATACACCTTAATGGTGCGTTTGTGAGTTTGGAGGGATGGGATGAGAAAGAAAAATATAGGAGGGGAATGGATGAGAATGAATTATAATTTTCTTGTCAAGTGTGAGTTTTAAAAAGGAAGGGAAGAGAGGAGATTTTAATTATATTTTTCATTGTGAGTTTTAGGAGGGAAGGGAAGGGAAAATATTTTTATTTTTAAACTACACTATTACTATGTTACCCTTACATATTAATGTAATAAATTACCCAATTTATTTTGAAAAGTTATTTTAAGTAATATAAAATATCTAACTTTTTCATCATTTCTCATCCTTTCAAATCCTCCCACTTTTGGGAAGAAAGTTTTGAGCCAAAAATAAAATTAACTTTACCTCCAAATCTCTTCCCTTCCTGCCTAAAAAAACTCACAAACATGAAATTTGAAGAGATTTTAATTATTTTTCCTTCCCTTCTCCTTAAAAAAAAAAAATAACTTACAAACGCAGTATAAATTGTCCATCCTCTAAAGTAAGGTCCATAACCGTTGTACGGACAGCCTAAAAGTGCATATCGCATAACCTATATATGTCTGCTAAACTAACTACACCACATTTGATACAAAGCAAAATCAGTCAGCACTTTGATTCCCTCATAAAAAATTTTCAAACAAAGATGAGTGTAGCTTTAGTTGAAGGTCAAACGGTGAAGAAATTTGTCGATGATTCAAACACTTTCAGGAAGTGGGTTAACCAACGATTTGACATGCTTGATTCCGATTCCAATGGATCACTTTTCGAGATGAGCTTTAGAAGAGATTCAGTAAGCTTTCATCGATGGAGTACGAATTCCAGTCCGAAGAGGAGATTACAAGAATTGCAGTACGAAGAGGAGATTACAAACATATACGACGCTCTTTTTTGAGAAATTTGATGCAGATCGGAATGGAATAATTGATCGGAATGAGTTTAGGACATTAATGAAAGCTAAGGCTCGTGGCATTGATGACACGCCGATTTCAATAATATTGCAAGGGGATGGCTTGCTTATGAGGACTGTGGAACTCGGCAAATAAATGAGTGAAAGGGGAATAAAATTCAATTTTATTTTGGCCTCAATAATATTTAGGGGTTTGGAACACATAAAATTAAAATAGCAATACAATGTACATTTCAGTTTATTCCTTATTTGTAGTTTTCTACTTTTTCAATAAAATTGCAATGCATATCCTCTCTGGGAATAACGAATGATATTGTTAATTATGTGTTCCCTTAAATTGGTCTATGAGCTGCATGTAACATTGATCTCCAACAAGGCAACTTAACACGTGTTAATCATTTTCTTGTTCAAACCGTTATTCCATCTGTTTTCTTTATTTTATATTTGAGTCGATAAATTTATATTGACATTAAATACCGACGTATATAGACACATAGAATATGAAGAAATTAAGAAAGAACTTATTTTGATTTATTTTATTTTACTACTTAAATTTGTATGATACTCGCAAATCTATATTTGTCATATAAATCATTTCACTTTATATTTTTCCCAACTTTAAGTTGAAGTAATAGGATTACGAAATTCCATTCATACATGTTAAAGGCCCCAATTAGTATGTGGCCCTAAGCATGAAGAAGACAGCCTGCAGCATAACCAATGTAAAATGACATGAAATATAATTAGTGCATTGAACATTAAAGGGGGGGGGGGGGGGGAATTTGGTTAAATGATACTCTATCCGTCCCTTAATATAGGACGTTTTAGAGTTTTTTATTTGTCTCTAATTATTTGAAGTTTGTTATAATCTAGGAGAATTGGTCATAATTTTTTCAAAATTACCCCTCATGAAAAAATGTGTGAGAGAGAGTATGAGATAATTATGATAAAATAAGGTTAAGGGTATTATAGACAATTGATACCATAGTTAATGTTATACAATCATTATCTTAATTCTTGTGCCCAAGTCTAAAACGTCCTATATTAAGGGACGGAGGGAGTACATTGTATATATGAAGAGAAAAAATAGAATAAAATGAATGAAATAATCATTTTTTAGTGAAAATGTTCGTTTATTTATTTATTTCAATATGAAGAGGTGAGAATGCGAAAAACCGTGTATCATATAATATCTATTTCTTTATTTCTCTTATCTATATAGTAAAAAACCCTAGCCCCAATTTTAAATTTGGGGTGAGCTCTTTTTATTTGAAGTCTTAAATCTCTTTTCTTTTGTTCTTTATTACTTGATAATAATTTTCCCCCCTTCGTGTAAAGTGTATTTTTCTTTTTTTGTGAAACTTATTTTCTTATGAGACGATTGATTTTCTAAATTTTTTTTCCTATTTGCGAGAGATCTTCACTCATGTTTTTTGATTTGGGTGTGGGGTTATCATGACGACTTATTACTATGTTGCTCGTGCTGAAGAACTACTTAAGCGATTAAAACTTCATACTCTATTGTTACTTTTAGAATATGATTATTTTTTAATAGTATTTGTGGTGTTCACTAGATGTGCTACGATTGACTGTCTTCTTAATTATTTGTTACTACCATGTGCGCCCAGTGCAAAGCACGGATTCTTATTCTAAAATTATAATATTGCTCATATTTTATTGTATATTTTTATAAATATATTAAATTTATTAGATAAAATGATCCTCATAAATAAGTACTTTTTCTCTAAATCTATACTATTTAAATAATAATAAAACTCCTCCTATAATTGAAATATAATCACATTTATATTTTAATAATAGTAACAAATTCAAGTTAGGTAAAACGATTTATGTGAAAATATTATTTTGTTCTCAAACTATATTATTTAAGTAGTAACAAAATCTTATTTAATACTGATAACAAATTAATATTAGATTAGATGATCTTATTATTGTTTTCTTATAAACTACATCACCAATTCTTACTTTTAACTTAGTTAAACCGAACAAATGGTCATATGGTAGAATTATAGTATTATTATTCTTGTATTTAATCTTATTTTTATAAATTCTTATTTCATAAATTAATTAATTTTATTTATTTAATAATTGTATCATATTTGGATTACTATATTATATTCATAGTTATATTTTAATAATAGTAACTATTTAATATTTGGTAAGACAATCCTCATTAGAAAATTATTTCCTTCCAATATCATAAATCTAAGAAATAATACAATCCTATTTATACTTGAAATTCTGATTATATTTATATTTTAATAATATTAATAAATTTAAGTTTGGTAAGACGACTTTTTAATAAAAAATTATTTCTTTCTCAAACTATGTGTTGTTTCCCAAAGACACTTAGAGATCTAGAAGGGAGGTTGAATAGATCCTTTTAAAAAAAAATACTTAATTAAGGATGTATTACCAGATAATTAAATAGTCAGTATTAATTATGCACAACGGAATATACTTTTGGAAAACCCCTTTAAAGATTAAAGAAATACCTTAGTTCCAAATTTAGTTGAGGTTCAAAGTCACAGATAATAAAATACTGAGAAAAAAATAAGAACAAAAAAGTAAATGACACATGCAAATTTTAAGTGGGTCGAAGACTTAATAACTCCTTAGGAAATCCACTAAGGATATAGATCATACAAATCTTTACAACTAAACCACTAAGGTTCCTTCGAATCACTATATCTCAGAATATGGACACTTAGTCCTAGATCACTAAGATCTCTTCAAGTCACTTAGACTTGGAAGATTGTCACTTAGACAATAACGAACTGGTGTTTGAATATTGTTGAGAGGTGCTGCTAAGTTGGCTTTAAGCTTCTCTTCACTGGTACTTAACAGCTTGAACTAGTTGTTCACAAACGTAGAGTATGTTCTTTTGACTTTGGCAGAGCTTAGGCTTTTTGATCAGAGTTCGTTCTCTTTGAATTTGAATCCTTATTGCTTTTTATAGTCTGTCGGAAAATCTTCCCGTTGCTAGGTTCCGGTTGACGCATTTAATGCTTAGATATTCTGGGATCCTTGATGTTGACATTTAAGTTGGTGTGTCAGCTACTTTTTGACTTGCCTTTCACATCAGCCTGCAACCTCACCTACTACCTGTGAGTTGTCACTTTCAACAAACTAGCTGTTAGACACATCTTATGATATTCGATTTTAACCAAGGATGTTTGGTGAATACCTTGGGACCTTCAATCTGCAACGCTCCCATATCAATCTCTTTGTCAGACCTGACTTTGCTTTACGAAGATAGAGAATCGTAGAGTTTGCTCTACGTCCTGATCTCTATGAAGCTTGCTTTACGAAAGGAGTGGTACTCTACGAAAGAACTATATGATCAGCTCTACAAAGATTAACTTTACAATTCAGGAGCTAACTGTACGATCTCGACTTTGCCGAACGATCCTTGAGATACTTTACGATTTGACTTTTCCTCAGTGATAACATAGAGTATTCTTCGTTCAATCTTTACTCAACCAGCTTTGCTTGACTTTGCGATTCTCTGTTCACTTTACGAGCTGATATTTACTTTACGAATTCAAGTGAACTTAACGACGAGTGCAAAATACTCTACAATCGATCATTCTGATGTAATACGAACATGAGCTAACTCTGCGATCAAACTTAACATTACAAACTTGCAGAGTAACTTAACTATCAAATTGAACCTATTGACTATACATCAGATCAACTCAAACAGATCAACCTAACATATTTGATCTTTCTATTATAAGTCCTTGTACATCAAATCACCATTAAGGACTTTACAAAACTTACTAATATAATTATACATTAATCACATTCATCATTAAATCATCAATTTAATCATGCAGACTCTAACAATCTCCCCCTATTTGATGATGACAAAACCATCAGTTTCATAACATTCATCAATTCTACAATGCAGTGCTTGGAAAAATTAAACATATCTTAAAATACAGTAAGCCACTGTATTGCTAGAGCAAAAATGATGAATTTATTAATGTATAATGGTTTGTACAGAGTATGAAAGATTTACAATGATTATCACAAAATAAAAAATAATCTATACTTATTATGCTAATTTCTTCTACCTTCTACTCTTTCTTTCTTTTGATAACCACTTCTTCTCAGACTTAACTCTACGATCATATCTCTCTCTATCTTCAGCTGCCTTTCTCTGCATCTCCTCAGCTGAGCCTGTGACACCCCCAAATCCGGGTACTTCATTTCTACAGGATTTGGTGTTCACTATCCAAATACATCACATCACATCTAACTATCCATTCAAATATAAATGAAAACTCTTAATTAAAAATAGAAATCTCCCATTAAAGGGTTACAACATCGTTAATAAATAAATCCCAGGTCATCTAACCTTAAATAAACATCAATGCGGAAATATAACTTAAGTCTATTACATAAACATCATTTAAACAAATATGACAAGTCTTCATTGTAATACCTCGAATATTTATTAGGCTTATAAATACGATCGTATATGGTTAGAGGCTAATTTAGTGACCTAAAACTAGGTATCGAGAAGTTTAAAACCTTAAGCCCTAATGAGATTTGAATTTTTGTAACATATATGCTTAATAAAGATCGACATGATATTTCGAAGCAGGTGTTTTGTGATTATGTAGTGTAAACGATGAATTAGGTCAAATAAATTTTTTTGGTCAAACTGCTTAGTCATGCTTACATTGACAAAATGATTTGTCGTGCTTTCCACGATTTCACCAAGAAGCATTCCGACAAATTATTTTTGACAAGTTGCTGTGTCGTTCTTAAGAATGACAAAGTGATTTGTCGTGCTTACGGTAACAAGCTGTACTGTCGAGCTTGGAAGATATTTTCATTGAGGAGTTTAGAAGATAGGTTCAATTGCAAGCTGCACTGTCGAGCTTAGAAGATATTTTCATTGAGCAGCTTAGATTGCAAGCTCCATTGCCGAGCTTAAAGATATTTTCATTGAGGAGCATAGAAGATAGGTTCAATTGCAAGCTGCATTGTGGAGCTTGGAAGATATTTTCATTGAGGAGCTTAGAAGAATATTCTAAGAATATGCTAGGGTGCAAAGTGTAATAAGCCGAGCCCCTAACGTGCAATTAGTGAAACTTGGTTTTTTCTATAAATAGCAAGCTCAGTTCATTCATTCCTTACTATTTTTCAAGAGTAGTTCAAGAGCAAAAACACTCTATATTTATATTCTGAGAGATATTGTGAGATAAAAATTACTTTCTAAGCATCGAAGCGCTGCGCGATTGGAAGTAAAACTAGCAACTACAAGAGGTATTACTCTAGTGGTTATTATTTTCATTTTTCTTTATATATATTTAGTAAAAATATACTTTTATAAGCAGTTATAATGTCCAAATTATTTTAAATATATAGTACAAAAGTCCTATTTATAAGCAGTTATAATGCCCAAATTATTTTAAGTATATAGTACAAAAGTCCTATTTACAAGCAGTTATAATGTCCGATTTATTTCTCTTATATATTAGAAAATATAATTTTATAAGCAGTTACTATGTCCGATTTTCTTCAAGTATTTAGTAAGAATATTCATTTTATAAGCAGTTATAATGCTGAAATTATTTCAAATATAATAGCCGAATATTTATTTTATAAGCAGTTATAATGCTCAATTTATTTTAAATATAGTTGATGAATATTCATTTTATATGCAGTTATAATGCTGAAATTATTTCATGTATATTAGAAGGAGTCTTATTTATAAGTGGTTATAATACCCGAAATAAACTTAAAAGATTTAATCGTTAAACGCTTAATTGGTCTACATGAACTTATAATCGTGTAGGATTTCCGACGAAGGTGTAGACCGTTATATTTATCTGTAAAAGATATACGAGGCAAGTCTTTTACCTAAGCTTTCATTTACAAGCTTTCTATTTGATTTATGCACTTTGTGCAACAACGTGTTATAAATCTTTGATATGAGAGTTATTGCTATTCGTTTCGGCATAACTTGCAAAATGAACGTTTATTCGTAAAGTATTGAATTGTTATAATTTTTTAGTCAAACCAAGTTGTCTTGGAGTGACCTCTATATGCAAAGTAAACTAAGATGAACATGTTGTTAAAACACTGTCATGATTAGTTAGTGTAGCGTATGTTATGCATAACATAGGATGTCGTTAGATTGATCCTCTACTTGATATCCACGGTATGGTTCTAAGTCGAAAGACGGACGAACGGTTCTTGGTTTAATTACCACTCAGTCTTACTATGTTAAAACAATTGTAATATCTTTTATTAAAGCTATGATTATCGGTGTGAGTTCAATTATATACTATGTGTTTAGACTTGTTGAGCTTTTGTATGCTCATTCTTGAGAATAAAACCTTATTTGCAGACAAACCTGAGAGTTCAGGTTCTCCAAAGAAAGGAAAGAAGAAATGCATAGACTAGTTTATATGCTTTCCTGATTGCTTGTCCCTTTTGTTATAGTCTTGATGACTTTTTGTAATATGAACCGGCAAAGTATGTAACCGAATATTATATCAATATTATCATGTTTTCTCACACATTCTTGTCATGTCTTTACTTCGATTAAACTTAGAATTGTTAAAACATAAATAATGTTTATAAGACTATGTATCTAAGTGAGGGTATTTGGCACGCTGAAAGTTCTGACTAAGAAATGAAGGTTAGGTCATCTAATTGCGCACCAATATCGATTTATCTTTATTGGGAAGCCCCCTTCAGATCTGGGAACTATCTCTAGTGCTGGTAATGTGAATCTTGGATCCATATAAAGCTTATAAATGATAGAATATCTAAATCATAGGGTTAAAAATTGGACCGATATATATATATATATATATATATGGTCTTATCCATATATACGAATGAACTATAAGTTGATACTTGTAGAAGGAATGAGATTGAGATTAAGAATAGATCCAGGGAGGAAGTTAAGGAAATTTATAATTTATAGTCTGTAATAGACTAGTTTAACCAATATGATTATGAGATCATTGGTTAAGTTACGAAAGAAGTACGAGATAACGTCGGACCCTTGTTCGGGCGGTCAGCGCCCGAATTCGGGGGCGTTATATTTGGTATCAAAGCTATAGATTATAGTTCTAAAGTAACGAGTACTTTAGGGTATAATCTGATGAAGTTAGGCTTAAATGGACTGGTGAAGAGTCTATAGACAACTAAAAGATATTAATAAATCTTAATAAAACTTATTACATAAAAGACATTATGTGAAAGAAATATACTAATAAAAGCTACACTCTTTTGTAAAGATGGCTGGAGAACCAGAATGGAGAGATATTAACGAAGTAATAATGGAACCAACATACACACCTGGTGAGGAGATTGAAGGCCTAATGGAAGATCCTAGGGGTTATAACCCAATGATCGAGTACTTCAACGATACGTCCAGAGACGAGGATGATTCGTTGGGGGCATAACCATGACTTGGAGCTACAAGATGTCGGAGAGGCAGTAATAGCTCCTGAAATAGATCAAATTCTCCCAGCAGAGGAGGATGATGAAGATGATGTAATTGACTTACCTACTTACGATGAAATTATCGTAGAGATGGAGGCAGATGAGGCTGCACAAGGTGAAATGATTGAGTATCTTCAAGCAGAGTCTGAGGCAAACAAGAAAACTGCCAACGACTTGATGGAAGTACTAGAAAAGAGATGGTTGGATGAGGCTGAGAAGTGCTATCAACTACAACTCCAGTTGGATGCTTCCCTAGAAGAAGCGATTCGACTACAAGTGGATCGTGATCAAATAAAACTGGCCTGTTGTGTGTCATACTTCGATCTCCAGAAGGATATAAATAATTTCCCTTCACCAGATGGAGATATGGGGTATGACATCAATAGATCCATGGTGACTAACATGATCCATAAGGCCTATATAAGGGTTAGGAGGTTCTAATCGGAATCTAAATACTTGTATTATGTTAGTATGTTTTAAATGTTGTAAATTAAACATTCCTGTATTTATAAGGGGTGTTAATAGTTGTAAAGTGATTTTAATCACTCGAATATTGTAATGTGAATATTCTTCATATAAGAAGTTTGTTAAGAAAGATGTCTCGTAGTTATTTACGCTTTCATATTTACACTTGCTTATTTTCGTTATTTTTAGAAATGGCACCAAAGAGACCTCAGACAAGAGTAACAACACCCCCAAGTGTTAGTAGTGAGAGTATTAGACAAACACAAAATGAAAGTCCGACTCCCGATCCTATGCAACAATTCATAAATATGTTAATAGGAGCTTTAGACAATCGATCTACAACCAATGTTACTCCACAACCCCAACCACATAAAGTCTCGTTCAAAAACTTTAAAAACATAGGTCTTCCCGAATTCAAGGGAACCACTGAGCCTATAGAGGCTCAGTGCTGGATAAAAGAGATAGAAAAGGCCTTTGACATAGTAGAGGTTCCTAAAGATAAGAAAACTAACTTCGCCACTTACCTCATGAAGGGCGAAGCTAACTTTTGGTGGAAAGCAAACCAAGTTCGTGCCGGTGAAGGTGTAGTACCATGGGAAAAGTTCAATGAGATATTCTTCGAGAACTATTTCCCAAAAAGTATGAAGAACTACATGGAGGTGCAGTTCTTAAACTTAAAGCAAGGGGACGTGACTGTTCCCCAATATGCCTCTAAATTTAATGAACTCGCTCGTTTCGCTCCACATCAAGTGGATACGGAAGAGCGTAAAACAAGAAGGTTTGAGGAGGGTTTGAAACCCTGGATAAACAATAAGGTAGCTGTATTACAGCTAGAGAATTACTCCCAAATTCTCGAGAAGACCATCATTATCGAGGGCGGCAGCGAAGCCATGACAAAGTATAATAAAGAAAAGAATGCTAAAAAGGGAAATGAGGGAGGTAATAATAAAGGGGGGAATGGTGGAGGCAATAACAAAAGAAAGTTCGGTGATGGGGGAAATTTCCAGAGAGAAGGGAAAAATAAGAAGAAAACAATAGAGCCCTGCAAGATATGTGGTAACCGTCATCTAGGGATATGCCTTAAGGGAAAGAATGCCTGTTATAATTGCAAGCAAGAGGGACATTTAACCAACAATTGCCCTTACCCTAAGAAAAACATTTGCTTTAACTGTGGAGCCACAAGACATCAAGCGAAGATGTGCCCCAAGAAGGGAGGAAATGCCGAAGGGGTCAATCCCAACAAGCCTACCCCAATAACTACCCAGGCCGCCCAACATCTAGAACATTCAATATATCGGTGAGAGATGCAGTAGCATCTCAAGATGTCGTGTCAGGTATCATTCTGATCAACACCATAAATGCTTATGTTCTTTTTGATTCGGGTGCTACTTGTTCATTTATTTCACATGAATTTGCTAAGAAATTAAACGTGCCTAGTGAACTATTAGAAAGTCCTTTAATGATAGAAATTGCTAATAAAGAAGTAATACCTGTTAATAACATACTAAGAGGTTGTTGCATAATGATCAAGGGTCATGAGTTGAGAGTCGATCTTATTCCAATCCAAATAGAGGAATTTGATGTAATTCTAGGCATGGATTGGTTGACCAGTCACCAAGCAATGATCGATTGCCAACAAAAATGTGTTAACCTTTTGACATAATCAAAGTCAAAGGTAGTCTTCAACGGAAGACAGTTACCAAGAAAATCCCGATGCCTAACCGCAAGCCAAGCAAAGGGATTACTTCAGAAGGGGTGTCAAGGTTATTTAACATATATTGTCGACAATCAACGGAAAGGGTTAGATATAGACCAAATACCAGTGGTTAGCGAATTCTAAGATGTCTTTCCCGATGATCTACCCGGTCTTCCACCTGATAGGAAGATCGAGTTTGTCATTGACTTAGCTCCTGGAACCACACCTGTTTCGAAGGCTCCATATAGAATGGCGCCTGTGGAAATGAAGGAATTGATGGTACAGTTGCAAGAATTGTTGGATAAGAAGTACATTCAACCAAGTGTTTCTCCACGGGGAGCATCAGTGTTGTTTGTTAAGAAAAAAGATAAAACTTTAAGATTATGTGTCGATTATCGTGAACTCAATAAATTGACCATAAAGAATAAGTATCCATTACCTAGGATTGATGACTTGTTTGATCAACTCAAAGGAGCAGAGTACTTTTCTAAGATTGATCTACGGTCTGGTTACCATCAACTGAAAGTTAGAAGCAAAGATGTGTCGAAGACAGCGTTTAGAACACGCTATGGGCATTATGAATTTCTAGTAATGTCCTTTGGGTTAACAAATGCACCGGCAGCATTTATGGACTTGATGAATAGGGTTTTTAGGTCAAGTTTAGACAAGTATGTAGTAGTGTTCATCGATGATATCTTGATATACTCGAAAACACTAGAAGAACATGCTGAACACTTGAGGAGTGTACTAGAAACCTTATGGAAGGAACAACTCTATGCCAAATTTTCTAAATGTGAGTTCTGGCTAGAAAAAGTTCAGTTATTAGGTCATGTGATTGACAAGAACAGAATTTCAGTGGATCCATTGAAGATAGAAGCAGTGATAAATTAGGAACAACCAAAGAGCCCAACGGAAGTAAGAAGTTTCTTAGGTTTAGCGGGATATTATAGGCGTTTCATTAAAGATTTTTCAAAATTAGCAATCCCGTTAACCAACTTAACTAGCAAGACAGTGAAGTATGTCTGGTCAGACAAATGTGAAGAGAGCTTTCAAGAGCTAAAGAAGAGACTAAGCGAGGCGCTAGTATTATCATTACCTGATGATAGTGGAGGTTTTGTGGTGTATAGTGATGCCTCTCATAAAGGATTAGGTTGTGTTTTGATACAACATGGAAAAGTAATAGCTTATGCTTCGCGACAGGTAAAGGATTATGAGTTAAGGTATCCTAATCATGATCTAGAATTAGCGGCGGTAGTATTTGCTCTAAAGATATGGTAGCACTATCTATATGGAGAGAAGTGTGAGATATATAGTGACCATAAGAGTTTGAAGTATATTTTCACTCAGAGGGATTTGAACATGAGGCAAAGACGGTGGTTGGAGCTAATCAAGGATTATGACTGTGAGATCCTATATCATCCAGGGAAAGCCAACATAGTTGCAGATGCTTTAAGTAGAAAGAATCAAGGAAATTTGATGGTACTAACAACTCAAGATGAGTTAATTAAGGAATTTACTAGACTCGATATAGAGGTGAGAGTTCCTTCAAACGCAACGAGAAAATTATTTGTAATGGAGGATCACTCAACTTTGTTGGGTAAAATCTTGGAAATCCAAGAAAAAGATGAAGAGTATAAGAGGATGAAAAAGTCAACGGAGATTATAGACGGCAGATTCAAGATAGATAAGAAGGGAATCATTAGATTCGAGTCAAGAATATGGGTTCCTGCAGTGTAAGAGCTCAAAGAGGAAATCATGTCAGAAGCACATAGTACTAAGTTTTCAGTACACCCAGGTAGCGCCAAAATATACAAGGACATAAGTCAACATTTCTGGTGGCCAAACATGAAGAGAGAGGTGGCTGAGTTTGTTAGTAGGTGTTTGACATGTCAACGAGTTAAAACAGAGCATCAAAGGCCAAGCGGGTTGCTGCAACCATTGGAAATTCCAGAGTGGAAATGGGAGCATATTACAATGGATTTTGTAGTAGGACTTCCAACTACACAAAAGAGTCACGATGCAATTTGGGTGATAGTGGATCGACTAACCAAGTCTGCTCACTTTCTACCAATCAAGGTCAAGTTCACATTAGATAGATTAGCCAAACTATATATTAAGGAGATTATATCTAGACATGGGGTTCCAATTTCAATCATATCTGATCGAGACCCAAGGTTCACTTTGAACTTTTGGAAAAGTCTTCAAGAACATCTCGGGACACAGTTAAGATTAAGTACGGCTTACCATCCACAAACTGATGGCCAAAGTGAAAGGACTATTCAGACATTGGAAGATATGCTGAGAGCATGCATAATGGACTTTAAAGGGAGTTGGGAAGACCACTTACCTTTGGTGGAATTTGCATATAATAATAGCTATCATGCTAGTATAGGAATGCCACCTTATGAAGCATTATATGGGAGAAAATGCAGGACGCCGATGTGTTGGGACGAAGTCGGGGAACGTCAAATGCTTGGGCCAGAGTTGGTTCAACAAACAGCTGAAGTGGTTAGGACAATTCGACTACGATTACGAGCCGCTTAAGAGCGACAAAAGAGATATGCCGATCTACACAGACAGAAAAGAGATTTCGTCGTTGGAAGTCATGTCTTTTTGAAAGTATCACCCTGGAAGGGGAAGATTCGATTTGGGAAAAAGGGGAAATTAAGTCCAAGGTTTATAGGACCATTTGAGATCCTAAGAAGAATAGGTGAGGTAGCTTATGAAGTAGCCTTACCTCCAGAACTGGAACATATACACAATGTATTTCATGTTTCAATATTGCGTCCCTATAAATCGGACTACAAACATATCATCAGTTATGAACCAATCCAAATCGAATCAGATTTAAGCTACGAAGAGATTCATGTCAAAATTGTTGATAGAAAAGAACAAGTCTTAAGAAATAAAGTCATATCTTCAGTCAAGGTTATATGGAGGAATCACTCCGTAGAAGAAGCGACATGGGAGTTAGAAGACAAAATGAAGATAGAATATCCCCATTTGTTTTCTTGAATTTGTAATGTAATTTCGGGGACGAAATTCTTATGAGTATGGGTGAATGTAATACCCCGAATATTTATGAGGCTTATAAATACGATCGTATATGGTTAGAGGCTAATTTAGTGACCTAAAACTAGGTATCGAGAAGTTTAAAACCTTAAGCCCTAATGAGATTTGAATTTTTGTAACATATATGCTTAATAAAGATCGAAATGATATTTTGAAGCAGGTGTTTTGTGATTATGTAGTGTAAACGATGAATTAGGTCAAATAAAAATTTTTGGTCAAGCTGCTTAGTCGTGCTTACATTGACAAAATGATTTGTCGTGCTTTCCACGATTTCACCAAGAAGCATTCCGACAAATTATTTTTGACAAGTTGCTGTGTCGTGCTTAAGAATGACAAAGTGATTTGTCGTGCTTACGGTAACAAGCTGCACTGTCGAGCTTGGAAGATATTTTCATTGAGGAGCTTAGAAGATAGGTTCAATTGCAAGCTGCACTGTCGAGCTTAGAAGATATTTTCATTGAGCAGCTTAGATTGCAAGCTGCATTATCGAGCTTAAAGATATTTTCATTGAGGAGCTTAGAAGATAGGTTCAATTGCAAGCTGCATTGTGGAGCTTGGAAGATATTTTCATTGAGGAGCTTAGAAGAATATTCTAAGAATATCCTAGGGTACAAAGTGTAATAAGCCGAGCCCCTAACGTGCAATTAGTGAAACTTGGTTTTTCTATAAATAGCAAGCTCAGTTCATTCATTCCTTACTATTTTTCAAGAGCAGTTCAAGAGCAAAAATACTCTATATTTATATTCTGAGAGATATTGTGAGATAAAAATTACTTTCTAAGCATCGAAGCGCTGCGCGATTGGAAGTAAAACTAGCAACTACAAGAGGTATTACTCTAGTGGTTATTATTTTCATTTTTCTTTATATATATTTAGTAAAAATATACTTTTATAAGCAGTTATAATGCCCAAATTATTTTAAGTATATAGTACAAAAGTCCTATTTATAAGCAGTTATAATGCCCAAATTATTTTAAGTATATAGTACAAAAGTCCTATTTACAAGCAGTTATAATGTCCGATTTATTTCTCTTATATATTAGAAAATATAATTTTATAAGCAGTTACTATGTCCGATTTTCTTCAAGTATTTAGTAAGAATATTCATTTTATAAGCAGTTATAATGCTGAAATTATTTCAAATATAATAGCCGAATATTCATTTTATAAGCAGTTATAATGCTCAATTTATTTTAAATATAGTTGATGAATATTCATTTTATATGCAGTTATAATGCTGAAATTATTTCATGTATATTAGAAGGAGTCTTATTTATAAGTGGTTATAATACCCGAAATAAAACTTAAAAGATTTAATCGTTAAACGCTTAATTGGTCTACATGAACTTATAATCGTGTAGGATTTACGACGAAGGTGTAGACCGTTATATTTATCTGTAAAAGATATACGAGGCAAGTCTTTTACCTAAGCTTTCATTTACAAGCTTTCTATTTGATTTATGCACTTTGTGCAACAACGTGTTATAAATCTTTGATATGAGAGTTATTGCTATTCGTTTCGGCATAACTTGCAAAATGAACGTTTATTCGTGAAGTATTGAATTGTTATAATTCTTTAGTCAAACCAAGTTGTCTTGGAGTGACCTCTATATGCAAAGTAAACTGAGATGAACATGTTGTTAAAACACTGTCATGATTAGTCAGTGTAGCGTATGTTATGCATAACATAGGATGTCGTTAGATTAATCCTCTACTTGATATCCACAGTATGGTTCTAAGTCGAAAGACGGACGAACGGTTCTTGGTTTAATTACCACTCAGTCTTACTATGTTAAAACAATTGTAATATCTTTTGTTAAAGCTATGATTCATTAAATCATTATCGGTGTGAGTTCAATTATATACTATGTGTTTAGACTTGTTGAGCTTTTGTATGCTCATTCTTGAGAATAAAACCTTATTTGTAAACAAACCTGAGAGTTCAGGCTCTCCAAAGAAAGGAAAGAAGAAATGTGTAGACTAGTTTATATGCTTTCCTAATTGCTTGTCATTTTTGTTATAGTCTTGATGACTTTTTGTAATATGAACCGGCAAAGTATGTAACCGAATATTATATCAATATTATCATGTTTTCTCACACATTCTTGTCATGTCTTTACTTCGATTAAACTTAGAATTGTTAAAACATAAATAATGTTTATAAGACTACGTATCTAAGTGAGGGTATTTGGCACGCTGAAAGTTCTGACTAAGAAATGAAGGTTAGGTCATCTAATTGCGCACCAATATCGATTTATCTTTATTGGGAAGCCCCCTTCAGATCTGGGAACTATCTCTAGTGCTAGTACTGTGAATCTTGGATCCATATAAAGCTTATAAATGATAGAATATCTAAATCATAGGGTTAAAAATTGGACCGATATATATATATATGGTCTTATCTATATATACGAATGAACTACAAGTTGATACTTGTAGAAGGAATGAGATTGAGATTAAGAATAGATCCAGGGAGGAAGTTAAGGAAATTTATAATTTATAGTCTGTAATAGACTAGTTTAACCAATATGATTATGGGATCATTGGTTAAGTTACGAAAGAAGTACGAGATAACGTCGGACCCTTGTTCGGGCGGCCAGCGCCCGAATTTGGGGGCGTTATATTCATCACTTGTTTGCTTTGCCTTTGCCCTTACTAGTGGATGGCTCGTCAACTCTTTCAACTTTAGCTGTAATGTTATTATGCAAGGGTGAGCAACAATTGCCTAGCAAGTAACACAATAAAAATAATAATAACATGCGAATAATCAATGGATATCGGATAATCAAATACTCGGCTTTTGAATCAAGATTAGAATACAAGAATCAAACGAACGTCTGAGGGTCACAAGACTACGAACTATGTCCCATGTTATCAAGTATTTCTACTTTAAACCTTTAACAGTCGTAAGACTATATGGACCTTACTTCTCGTACTTAGGGGGATCAACCCTTTGTACTATATATGTGCACAACATCTAAACGCTAACGCATAAAATAATCCCCTATAAAAGGATTGTTCATCTCAGTTTAACATCGGAGTCCGCACCAAAGGAAGTTTGGTTTGGATTTACTTCAATAACGTTTCTAGAATTTAGAACGCTCATCAACTATGGACTAGTCGAATCAATAAGGGTTCGCTAGTCAATTAAGGCTCAATAAAAATGTAATTGATATTCGAGAATCAAAGACTGAATCTCATAAAAGATATAATCGAATAAACTCTGTATAACTAAAGTATTAATTAAAGGAATCAGAATAATACATTTGAATTCATGAACTTGAATGAATTATGGTAAAGAACTTGCTCAATATGAAATAGAGTATAGAAACTTGCATAAAAGAGATATAGGGTTTTAGAACTTGCTCAATGAAAAGTAGAGGTAATAAACTTGCTCAATATAAGAGTGAAGTTCAGAAAACTTTCTTAAAAGTAATAAGTAAGGATAAGATACTTGCCTCGTGCGTAGACTATAAATTAAAATTCAAGTTTTTTTAATCAACCTATATATTCCGTTTATAAAACAGTAACAATAATTAGTTACAGTATTATAAACACTTCAGGATTCAATCACATTCAATTTCATTTTAATATCTCAATTAATACATTAGTCTAAGCTTTAAACATGCATATGGTAACATAGCATGGCTACAAAGAAAAGAATTTTTTTTCTCCTGTTCCACCGTCGGGGCGGTGGTTTCCTTTACGAAATGCCCGCCGGGGCGAGCCTACCGTCGGGGCGGGAAATGTAATACATTTCTACCGCTGGGGCGGGAAATGTAGTACATTTCTACCGCCGGGGCGGTGAACTCGAAACTCAATTCCTGCAGTTCGCGAAGAACACAGAAAAATACCAAATTTGGCCAAAGTTTTTCACAATTCACCAGTTTAATTACTACCCATACATCATATGTGTTATAAAACGAAAACCCAATATATACACCATGATTTTAACATCGTAAATAATCTAAATGACCAATTAAAGGCTAAAAATCCACTGTTTATGCTTTATATTAATATTTTGATACATTTAGCAAAATTAATCGCAGTGAATTCGTTTGTTAACCAAATCAATCTGTTTAATTATCATTCTTTTCGTTTTTACATGCATAAACGAAATCAATTGTCAATTTAACCGATTAACATGCAAATCAATCCTCACTTTTCATACATATAGTTCATATTCATATATAACTACTCTGTAAGTTTCAGAACTCTAATATAAACGTAATTTCATGGATTTAATTACTCTAAATCACATATAAACCATATAAAATAGATTTATGCATGCTTACAAACATCTAACATCAAGTTATTAAACATTTAGCCATTGAATTCAATTTACAGAGAACTAAAAAACGTACGTTCATGGAGAAATTAAAGAAAAAACATAATTAAAGACTTTAATTTAAGGATTACCTTGATTAGATGCTTTAAACTATGCAAGCAGATGAATCAATTTCTTCTTCCCTTCTCTAATTCTCTCATATCTCTCTCTTTTTCTCTCTGTATCTCAGACTTGCTTAGGAAAAATGATGCGTATAATGATAATACGTGAAAGTTAAACTGGCAGAACATGGTGTCAGTTTAATAACTGGCACCAACTCCCACTAAGGTCTCGTTTGGCTAATCATTTATTTCTCCTTTCTAATTTATTTTAATAAATTACTTATAATATAGTTAATGTCACATAATTAATCAATTAAATAAAATAGAATAATACCACATTAAATCACATAGTCACATAATTAAAATTCTCATTTATTGATTACGACAAATTATTAAATCTCTAATTAATTATTAAATTAATTAGAAATAACATTATACTTATTTAAATAATGCATTTAATTAAATAAACTCAATTAAATACATACTTTGAATATAAAAATTCTCCACATCAATTTAACTAATGTAACACATATAATTAAATTAATCTACCACAAATTCATCAATTAACTATTTAATTCAATAATTAAATTATCGAAAAATATTTATTTAATTCAATAAATATTTAAATTAAATTACAAAATTCTCGTTTGTCACAGAGTCCCTTCGACCAAGATTTGGCATATTAATCCTTTCTTCTCCCACGATGTGAATTCCTTAAAGATTTCTATTCAAGTACGCACGATCACCAGATGGAATTCGTGAGCCAATTGGAGTAACTCTGCTCGACGAATCACGTCGTGAAGAAGAGATGGGGACATCTGCTATAGGAGGAGAAGTTCTTGATCTGTAGATCGGAGAGATTATTGATATTTGCTTTTGATTTCTTTTTCTTTTCTCCCCCTGACACTGTTGCTTCTCCACTTACTTTTACTTCTGCTTCTCCCCCCCTTTTTGTCATTAGCAACTTGGGAGAGGTGCTTGACTGAATCTACAAGCTCTTGAATTTGGGAGGAGGAGGACATGGCAATATCAGCTTGAATCTCTTCTTGACGCACAACTGCTTGATAATTTTGTTGAGTGACTAGGGCCATTGTACTATGAGCTCTTACAGACATAGCACTTTTGAATTTTGAGAAAGTAGAACTGAGCTCAAAAACTTTATTAGTCAAAGATCTTATGGAGCTCTCATTCTGTTGCTGAAGTGCTTGAACTGCTTTCTTATGATCAGCGATAGTTTGTAAGAAAATTTTATCTCGGTCATGAAGACGATCAGACATATCTTTGAACATAGACTTCAACTGCTTCTGCAACTCTCTGCCCATGTCGCCAAGAAGGTGACCTGTAGCAGTGGTGATCTTGTTCATTCGGTCTCGAAGCTCAATTGAATTATGTTCAAGCTTCTTATCAATGTCTTGAGTCATTTGAACAGTTAGATCAGTCAGTTGCTCATTGGTTGGAATGACTGCAAGATGCTCTAAGATTTGAGCGAGAGTAGCTTCTGAGCTTCCCTTATTGTCTTGAGATAAATTTAGTAGAGTAAAAGGTTGGTCGAAGAATTCATTGCCTGAGGAGGAAGGAATATGTGATGGAATAGAAGGATTGGTTTCTTGCTTTATTGTCTATATGGGGGATGGAGAATGTACAGGGGAGTCTTTGGGTGGAACAAGAATAAGTGCTTTAGTTTTATTTTCATCAAACGTAGGTTTTTGAGACTCTACGTTTGGAGAAGACTATGGGGAGAAAGAATTTGAATGAACTGGAGATGTTTGAGGAGTAGCTAGTATGGTAGATATTTGAATGGGAGATGGAGAATTAGAATTAATCTGTATAGAAGTATGTACAAGAGAGTTAGTATTTTGTACATGACGTTTGAGGAGTAGCTAAGTCATTTCGTTTGGTTTTATGTGTTTTCATATTATTGTTGTGTAATGTAGTTTTGTGTTACTTTTAAATGTTTTTGTATGCCTTTATGTGTTTTTACTTTGTTTTGTAGGAATTGAAATAAAAGCCCCTTGGATCAATGCGTTTTCGGCTTGAATTTGGCATTTCAGCTGCTTGTTTCCCAATTTCACCCATGATCAAATCCGAATCTCTCAAAACTCAAAGAACAAAAGTTGTAGATCTTCGTCTTAGCTTTCCATAACATCTTGAATCATCCAATTTGAAGTTCGTATGAGAGAGTTATGGTCATTCTACAATTGGATTTGGCATTAATTTTACACAGCAATTGTTTCCCGACTAATTTGAGCCTAGTTCCGACCATTTCCTCTCGGACCTCCAGTAATAAAAGTTGTAGAGCTACTTCTTAGCTTTTCGTAGCCTCTTGAATAGCCTAAATCCGAGTTCGGACGAAGCAGTTATGACCATTTTTCCAACAGATATCGAAACTGATTCGGGCAGCATAAATGAGCTCGCCGGGGCGCAAATTTTCAGGCCATTTTTGGCGCTGGGGCGGGAAACGCCTGGATAAAAATTAGATTTTGCGATTTTTTTGTCCAATTTGGTGTGCTAAGCTAGGTTTTGCATCCAGGGACATATACATCTCTATAGAGCACGAAAATAGAGAGTCTAAGGAGGAGAGAAATATCAATTCTAGGGAGAGGGAGGCTACCATAAACATCAAATTAGAGGGCCAAAGTGCTAAAATCAAGCCACATCAAGCAAGGCCAAGGAGTTATAGCATCAAGGATTGCAAAATCAAGGAGGAGAGGCTAGTGTTCATCATCAACCCATCGAACATCATATGAAAATCTACAAAAGTGGTTTTATCTCTAGTTTTCCCTTCTATTTTGTAATCCAACATGATGTATAAATTGAATATGATGTTATTTGTAGTTACCATGAACTACAACTTGTTTTCTAAGATTTCAATGGAACCCAACACCTAGTTTGATTTGAATGCTCTCTCTTGGATATTAGTTATCATGTGTGAATTGGATGTCATAATTTGTGCTTCATATATTAATTACCTAGCTAGTAATTACCATGGGAACTTATATGAAATTGAGAAATAAATTATAGTGTTAAGACCTTATTATTATATCATGCGAAAGTTAGAAATTCTTGGGGGTGGATAATAAGATTATTGTGACGTGTGTCTTATTAATTATCTTTGAGAATAGATGACTTGCTAGTATTTAGGATAGATATATACCTAAATGCCGCGTGTAACCATTGTGAGATTACAAACTTAATGACTCTCTATGCGAAAGTTCATTTGTTTGATGGGTGATTGCCTAAGATTTAGTGACGTGTGTCTTGTTGATTATTCATAGAATTGAATAGCTTGCTTGCATATAGGATAGAGATATACCTATATGCCGTATTTGGGTGATTTTTATATGACCATCGAGAGAGGCTTATAAGTAACTTTGATTTCTCGGTTTACAATTCTATGTTGTTAATTAGTTCAAATGAGAGAGTAAGGATATTCAAATGAAGTGTTGGGAGAAATTGTGATCTTAGACTTGTTAACATTAGATTTTATTATCTTAACGTTTTTCATAATTCTTGATTATTTGCTATCTTCATTAATGTAAAACAACAAAAATATGAATCATTTATTTAAATAAGATTGAGATGATAAAAGGTTAGTACTTGGAAAAGATTAGTAATAATTCCTCGTGGGATCGATACTTTACTTCTCTTTATTACTTGTTGACCGTGTATACTTGCGTGTAATTGTCGTTATATAAATTGGACAACAAGTTTTTGGCGCCGTTGCCGGGGAATTGTTTTTCTAGTGTTTTTTTCAATATTAATTAAAATCAAATTGGTCTTAATTCAAACTTGTATATAAAATGTTGTTTTGTAGGTACCCTTGATTTAGACTTGTATAGTTATTTTCTTATTAATTTTTATCAATTTAGTTTACTTAATTGTTGTTAATTTTTAATGCTTTCTTCTTTGCGAGGTACACCATGGATAGCTATAATGATCAATGGCCTTACATGTGCATGACTCAACAAAGTTGGGTAATCATACATTGTCAAATTTGGATAAATTTAAATTGGTTGTCCAATTGAGTTTGTGTTGGCTCAATTGGAGGATTTTGGGTTATTCATTGCTATGATTTGATTGAATATTACAATAACTTGGCAATTTCTGTTGAAACTGAGTTTGGGGGAGGTATTTGAAGAAGAATTTCAGGCAGCGCACACCACGTTTGTGACGCCCCCAAATCTGGGTCACCTAAACTGCAGACCTGGTTCGTCACTATCTAATACATACATCATGTCGTGGACAATATAAAATGGAATAAAGGAATATTTACATTGATATAACATAAATAATCCTGTCCCAAGTCTCGAAACCAAAACTTCTACAAAACGTAACTTAATACATAAGGGTAATTAAGTCTTAATACATCACAAAAGTCAACGAGTCTTAATACATAATCAAAATGGTAATCTTAACGGTACAAAGCTAATCAGTAGCTTTGCCTTTGCCTTTATCCTTCCCTGAGCTTTCACCACGAGCTGCACTAACTGAAATATTTAAGGAAAGCAAGGGTGAGCAACAAATTTGCTCAGCAAGTATAATAATCGCGAATCATCAAATGAAGACTTTATAGCTTACAAGAATCAAGAGAATAAAAGATAGCTCAAGAATTTGCACAATCTCAACGAATGATCTCCTTAACACAATTGTAGGGCCTCTAAGGACCGAATGATTTTAATGTTTCCAAATGGAGGAAATATTCTATACTGAGTGGTCATCATGACACTGAACTTTTACCAGAATCACCAGAATTTCATCTGATAACCCAACATACTAATACACTAAGTGATCAGCCTAATGTACCCGGTATTATGCATAACCCCTTTTACATACTGTTCGCGCGCGTGTCGGTTCCCCGACATACATACTATTTCCCCTACTATGAGGGTTGTTCATCTCAGCTTTACATAGGAATCCAAACCAAGCAATTTGATCGGATAGCTTTACTTAACAACAATGATGATTAAACATACATCTAGCCGAAACAATTGGCTTTAACATCTATCTTATGTAGTTCATAGAATATAGAACTTGAAAGCTTTAATAACATGCGTTGAAGCATAGCTAGATAACGTGAATGATTATCAGTTCATTATAAGAATACTTGCAATATGACAATAATTGAAGTAAAGGAACCTATACAGAATATCTTGAATAAGATAAGAAACTCGCTTAATGGAGTAATACTTACAAATAATACATAACTGAATGAATTTAGAGAACTTGCTCGAATATAAGTTAAGGCAGAGAACTTGCATTCAATATATAGAAAGAATGAAGTTAGGGAACTTGCTCAACACAAGGGTTAGATAAGCGTTAGGAAACTTTCATAACATATACCTGTTTGCACGAAATGAAACTAGTGCATAAGGTTTAGAAACTTGCCTGGTGCGTCTGCTACAATATTACAACACACGCTCCTTAATATCCTACACAATTAAGTACATTTTCACATAACAATTAGTCACATATTGGATACCAAATAATGGTATATACTACTCTATAATGTTTTATTCATACAAGAAACAAAATATTAAACAAGATTATACACGCTAGTTACAGCGTTACGACACTTGCGCGTCCGCACGCCAACTTTGCCTATTCGAATGCCCAAGCGACACGCAATTGCGTGCGTCTAGCACGCCCATTCGATTTATCCAATACTCATTGGTTACTCCTAAGTATCATTATAATTCATAACATTCATGTTTTATAACTTAGAACATTATTTAACATTGTCGGGAGCATTACGCATGCTTACGCGCATGCCCGACACTCTTCGATTGCCTCCAATTACACATCAGTCCTATAAATGGCCAATTTAGGCCATGCTATAGACCTCAAATTGAAAAACTTAAAAAACTAATGTGACACCCCCAAATTCGGGTTTCCTAACCTCGAATTCGCTGATCACGATACTCAACAACAAACATACTTTCTAACTGATGCGGAATAATACACATACATTGTTTATCGAAATAGTAATAAAGTCTTACAATCATGGTCCCGAGGTTCTTTAACCTTAACTTAAAACATATCCTTAATACAATAAGAGTTCACATAACCAAATAACATTTAAGATAAACTAGTACATAATCCATATCGGGCAACTACTCTTGCACCTTCCCTTTTTCCTTTGTCCCCTTTAGACGTTTCTGCCTTAGCTGAAATAAAGATCATGCTATAGCAAGGGTAAGCAACTAATTTTCTTAGCAAGTTTATACACAAGGGAGATATATCATGAATAGAAGGAAATTTCGCTTTCAATGTTCACAACAGTATAAAATTGTGAAGAAACATGAATTAATAGTCGACAATTGAATATTCGAATAATTGAATGACAATTACTGAGTGGTTGGAAATAACCATAGACATTTGCCAAGGTTCTCAGCATTTAAACTGGACTTCTTAAAAAGTTTTGGTAATCAAGGGGATCAGCCTTTCATACCCCGTGATTTATGCATAAACACTTAATAAACTAGCATTGATATCATGCTTTAATCAAATTTATCCTTTTCTCAGCCAAGAGTTCTTACTATAGCAAATTAATAAGAACAACTTTTAAAATACATTTGATTTCACAAATTTAGACATGCTTGATCTAGCTGATACAAATAGCATAGATCTATCTCATAAACAGTTCATGCTTGAAAGAACTTTAATCTAATTCACAATTCAATAACAATAGAATATTAATTCAATTGCACAAGGTGCGAATCTCAATAACCAGTATAGATGTGAATAATCAACAATAATTATTCACTAACATGCTTCAAAAATCATAACTCGAGTTTGAGTTAGGAAACTTGCCTGTCTGCTCAGCTACAAATAATCTAGCTTTAACTAATTGGCCTTGAAGAACCTAACATTGATAATGCCGATCTATCAATTAGTACTGCGTAGTTGTATATCGACACGCTTACTTATGCTATTTATTTAACAATTAAGCCAATCACATAGCACACATAAGCAAATAGACTATCGTAAATCCTATAAGATACTTAATATTATCAATCCTGATAATATTTAATTCACCTCTTAGTATTATTAGTCCACTAATAACACTTTTATTCGTTTACTAATATTATTAACATCTTAATAATATTTTAATCATCCAATAATACTTTAATCTAATATTATTAATCTCTTAATAATATTTTAATTCCCATATCATTAATAATATTTTAATCTAATATTATTAGCCATTTTAATAATATCTTAATCATTTATTAATGCTTAAAACAAATATTATTACCCATTCAATAATATTTTCATAAAGTTTTAATCTTAATATTTCTTTCTTTACTTAAAAATATCGAATTCTTATATTACAAATATCATAGTAATATTTTAATAAGTTATTAGGCGAATAAACAATTTATTCTAATTGTTTTACCCTTTATTAAACAACTCCTTTACTACCCATAAAAGGTCATAAATATTATTTCTCATTAAATATTACCAAAATACCCCTCAATAGTCATAATATATAATATTAGGAGTATCCAAGCTTAAAAATCACATTTTCCTTATTTATGACATCATTTAACCATTTATTTTCTTTTAACCATAACTATAACATTATTATGAAAAATAGCAAATAGGTTCTAAAAATTATTATCCTCTGGATCTGGATAGTATATGATCCAACAATGACCCAAAAATTTTCCTGGAAGTTTAGAAAGTGATTTACTATTTTTAAAGTACTCAAAACCTTCGAATCTTGTTACATTTTTCATAAATCAAGTTTTACTCAGAAAATTCTGAAATTTTCAGGGTACACTCTCATAACATGCATAAACATACTGTAAAAATTTCATATGTTTTAAAGGTACACATAGTGAGAAATCCGGGTATGAATATTTAGGAGTCCTTCACGGTAAAAGCCATTTCACAAAATGTACACATCGAAACGTGTTCATTCTTTTTGCTACTTGTAAATAATTCTTAAGGTACCTCTGTGATTTTTCCCAGATTTTTAACAGATCTATAACTGGCCGAAACAACCTTTGGAAAAACGAGGACAACAAGCTTTTAGGATTTTAAAGCTTTAAGTTTTATAGCTGGACTGTTTTGGGAAAATAGCCCCCAAGGCTTCAAATATTATTGGATTTGTGTTCTACCACTTGGGTTTACTAGCTAACTCATGTACCTAGCACCCCCTTTCAACGGATCACAAATCCAAGTTGTAGATCTCAAGTTATGGGTGATCCAAGTGAAGAAAAGCTAGGGTTTTTACCCTTTAAGAACATAAGTTCCTTTTCTTCCTTTGAATCTCCATTCTAACACTCAAGAGGATTAGATCTATACATGAAGCATGAAGATCTAATGATTCTTGAGTCTTAGAACAAAATCTCTCAAAAACTATGAAAATAAAACAAAGTAAGAAAGAAGGAAATGATTTAGGGTTTCACCTTAATCTTGTAGCTACTCTCCTTGATCTACCAAAGTATGTGATGAACTTGAGATGCATGAACTATGCTAATCTCACTCTCTTTTTCTCTCTAAGCTCTTACTCTCTATACTTGGTGAATAATAAATGAACCAACCCCTACTATCATTGGTGAGGGGTCCTATTTATAGGAAAGTAGAGACCATGGGCAAAATAGTCATTAATCATGACTAGGCAAGGGCAATTTGATCACTTCATCAATAATAGGAAGCTTCCTAGCAACTTCCTCAAGGGTATTTTAATCATTACCCAACTTCTTTTAAGGTTAAAATAGTCTTTTCGCAAAATCTTAATTATCCATTAGTTATTAACCATTCTTCATTGGTTATTAGACATTGGTTATTATCTTGCCATAATTACATTGTTTAAACACAATGGTTATTATCCCGCCATAATTACATTGGTTATTAACTACTTGGATATACAATGGTTATTGCCCCTTTATAATTACCTTGGTTATTAACCACTCTTGGCCATTTTAGCCATTACACACCAATTCCTACACTTGACTCACATATAGTTATTTTTTAACCATAGTTATATCATACCTGCCAACACAAGTATAGACACATCTTATACATCTCCCACCAATTAACCCAAGTTGGTTTAAATAGAACACAACGTTAACTCATTAAATTAAATTAGATTTAATTAATAAGGACATTCAAAATTCACGGGCATTACAACTAAAGTTGTAGGTCTACTCGTTCTCTTTCTGGAACATCTTGAATCATCAAGTTTCGAGTTCGTATAAGCAAGTTATGCCCATTTTACTAAAGGACGTCAAAGTTGACTTTGGCCTAACAGTGGCCCGACGTAGCTATGCCCAAATTGTGCCTGTGACCGGTGTCATTATGCCCAAGCACAGTAATCCGGCATAAAGCCGGCGTCGCTACGCCCAAGCTTGGTTTCATGCTTTGTTTTTTCATGTTCTAGACCTATCTTGCTTCCAACCACCATAACTCCTTCTATAGACGTTCAAATTGGTCAATTTCAGACTCTATGAACTCCTAAGACATGGAGCTACCACATATCAAAAATTTAGAGCTACCAATTACATTAACATGGCCAAATCTTAGGCCAAAGGATCAAGTTCATACTCTATTTTCGTGTTCTTGGTGTTCTTCACCAAAATCAACACCAAATCTTCGTTTTTACATCTTTTTACTCCATTCCAGTTGGGTTAACTTTGTAACCCTTGGAACTACAATATCACAACAACAAATAAACACAACAAATAAGGAATCATAGCCTTATAGTCCTCTAAATCGTCCAACAGTCTATAGGTACGGATTTCTTTGATGTTTGTTCCACTTTGATGTTATTAGGAAGGTTTTTAAGGTCTTAAGAACATCTTTAGTAATCCATGAACACCCAACAACAACCATAACAACACAAAATCCATCCAACAAGCAAACAAGTAAGAAAATATGGAAAACTTGGAAACTTAAAAGAAATGGGTTTGGATATGATGATTACCCCTTGTAGCTACTTCTTGGACATTAGGAATCTCGTTAGAGCTTTGCTAGAACTACTTTTCCTCCTTCTTGTGTTCTCCCATAGCCTCCTTTTAAGCTCTTTCACTCCACCCACTTGCTTCTCTCTCTAGGAAGGTTCTCTCTCTCTAGAAGCTTTGAAGTTTGAAGATGATGAAGATGGTGTTCCTCTCCTTTCTTCTTTTGTGTAGTAGTTTCTCTCTTTCTTTCTTACCTCCCGTTATCTCTCTCTCTATGCAAATGGACTGCTAAAATGAAGGAAGGAAGAGTGGAACAGGTTGATTATAGCTTGGGAGTTCTTCTTCTCTTAGCAAAATGGACTGATGGTTTTTGGAATGAAGATGAGCAAGGCACAAATGGAATGGAAGGAGGGAGAGACAATGGAGTGTCTCAAGGCTTCTTGGAATGGAAATAGAGGAGGAATGTTGGTCACCTCAAATTTCTATGCATGGAGTTTTGTGAAGGTTAATAGCTCTAGGAGCTTGCCGGCTACTCCCTCCATTTCATGTTCCCTCCTTGCATCTCATTGGCTCAAATGTTTCCTCCTCAATTCCTATTGGCTAGCAAATGCTCCTTGTTCGTTCCTCTCTCTACATATCCGAACACTCCTTCCTTAATTAGCCAAATGTTAATTTTTGTGCCCATTTCCCAAATGGGTCAAGCCTTGGGTCATGGGTTGGGCCAAAAGTAATGGACCTTGGGTTGGGTCATTTGTTAGGGTCACCCATAATAAAACATTTGGGCTTCTAATTAAATCGCCATTGGGCTCAAATAAAAATTCCATCGCTCAGAAAAATTATCTCTTCGCACACGTGTATTACTGAAATTTATTAAGGTCGAAAAGACGCAAAAATATTAAGGCGTGAATAGTGTCTTAGTAAACGTGCCCCGTGAATGGTGATTTTGCGATTTCTCGCGAAATCAATATATTCACTCCCACGATACAATAACACGTAAAAATTCAACACATACAAATATTCTAGGTTGTAACACCACATTTAGGCACATAACACATAATAATATAAATAAAAATTCATTTTATTCACATATACTCGGGTTACAAGTAAAAATTCCCGATCGTTACATTCTCCCCTCCTTATAAGGATTCTGTCCCCAAAATCACAATACAGGGTTAAGCAAAAAGTTGAGGGTAGTTCTCCTTCATCTTATCTTCTAATTCCCACGTAACCTCCTCTGCATTGTGGTTTTACCAAACTACTTTCACAATAGAGATAACCTTATTTCTTAATACTTGCTCTTTCTTATCGATTATCTGAATAGGAATTTCCTCATACGTCAGATCTTTCTCTATTTGGACGGGCTCATAGGATATCACATGCTTATAGTCGGGCTTGTATGGTCGTAACACTGAGACGTGGAACACGTTGTCGATATGCTCCAGTTGAGGAGGCAAGGCTACCTCGTACACCACTTCACCCACTCTTCTCAATACTTCGAACGGTCCTACGAACCTCGGGCTTAACTTTCCTTTCTTTTCAAATCGTATCTTCCCTTTCCAGGGAGACACCTTCAGAAACACGTAGCTGCCGACGTTGAAGTCTCTTGTCTGGCGATGTTGATCTGCATACTTCTTTTGTCGGTCTTTGAATAAATCAAAATGTCATCGATGAAGACTACTACGAACTTATCTAAGTACGACTTCAGAATTCAGTTCATCAAGTCCATGAATGCTGTCGGCGCATTAGTCAAACCAAAAGACATCACCAAAAACACTAGTGACCATATCTCGTCCGAAACACAGTTTTAGGTACATCTTCTTTCCTTACTTTCAGCTGATGATATCCGATCCTCAAGTATATCTTCGAGAAGTGTCTGGCTCCCTTTAGTTAATCGAACAGGTTGTCGATTCTTGGCAATGGATACTTATTCTTGATCGTTGATTTATTCAACTCCCGGTAGTCGATGCAGAGCCTCATCGATCCGTCCTTCTTCTTGACAAACAAAACTGGGGCTCCCCATGGGGACACACTCGGCTGGATATACCCATTGTCCAGTAATTCCTGAAGTTGTATCAACAATTCCTTCATTTCCACTGGCGTCATACGATACGGAGCCTTCGAAATCGGTGCACTCCCTGACACTAAGTCTATTGCAAATTCAATTTCCCTGTCCGGTGGAAGACTGGTAATTCACTTGGAAACACATCTGAAAACTCTCTCACTATCGGTATATCTGTAATTTTTACCCCTCCTTTCTTTGTATCTACAATATAGGCTAAGTAGCCTTCACATCCTTTCTTTAACAATTTCCTGGCCTGCATTATCGTGAGACAACACGAACGTCTCAGCGATGTGCTACCATAAAATACTACCCTCGACTGGTTTGGGTCTGAAGGTTCACACTTTTCTTTTGACAGTCGATCACTACCGCATGGTCACACAACCAATCCATTCCCAATATTACATCGGACTCTCCCAACTTTATTGGGATCAAATCCACGCGAAAATTATATCCCCCAATCTCAGCGCAACAATTATGAAGAATAACCTCTACAGGAATTACCTCGTTATTCGTAATTTCTATACTCAAAGGATTTTCTAACTGTTCTTGGGGTAAATTCAACCGTTTAGCAGAATCTTCAGACACAAAAGAACGGGTAGCACCCGAATCAAATAACACACAGGCATTTATATTATTGATTGGGATAATACCTGACACCACGTCCTTAGCAATCACTACATCCTGGACAGTCATGTTGAATGTTCGGGCAGGGGTTTGGCTTGGCGGAGTCGGTCCTCCAATTGTCAGTTTGCTGCCTCCTCCTCTGTTACCGTTTCCACCACTACTTCCTTTCTTCGGGCAATCTTTGATCTGATGCTCCGTTGATCCACAAGAATAATACCTACGGTTCTTATTTGGGTTTGTGCAGTTTGGTGCCATGTGCCCCTCCTGGCCGCAATTGTAACAGATATTGCGCCCTTTCTAGCACTCTCCCTTGTGATTTTTCCCACATTTGGGACACGCTTCAATTCTCTTCTTAAATCCTCCCTGATTATTCCCCGTCTGATTAGTGCTGGTGCTATTACTGTGGTTGTTACCGCCGTCCCATTTCCTCTTTCTCGAATTGCTTCCTCCACTACTGCCACCTCTACGGTAATCTCCTCCACCCTTCTTATTCTTCTTATGTTGATTCAGGGCCTCAATCTCTCCTTTAGCGATGATGGCTTTTTCCAGCAGTGCACTAAAGGTTTCGATCTGAAGAACGACTACTTTATTATATAACCACAGTTTCAACCCTTGTTCAAACCTCTGCGTCTTCAGCTCTTCAGTACTCACTTGAAGCGGTGCAAATCGTGCGAGTTCATTGAATTTGGCGGCGTATTGAGCCACTGTCATGTATCCCTGCTCCAGCTCTAAGAATTTAGTACCATTTGTCTCTCCATGCTCTTTGGGAAATAATTCTTGAAAATAATTCCTTGAACCTGTCCCACGGTATCATTCCTTCGCCTGCTCGCTGTTGGTTAGCCTCCCACCAATAATTTGCTTCTCCCTTCATCATATAGGTGGCGAATGCCGTTTTCTGGTCATCCCCCACGCGTGCGATAATGAAAGCCTTCTCCATCTCCTTCACCCAAGACTAGGCTTCGATCGGATCAGTTGTTCCCCTGAACTCTGGGGGTCCTACGCTCTTAAAGTCCTTAAAGTTTGTTATGGGTGTTGCCGCTGGGTTGGGATTCACGAGTCCCGCACTTCTCCTTTCCATTCTCTCCAGTATATCTGCTAACCGCTGTATGGGGTCCGTCGGACCTCCTTCATTGTTAACCGATCCCTCAGGTGTTGCTGGGGGTGGTATGTTACGTCTCGGTCGCATTCTCTGCTAAACGTAAGAAAGCTTAGTGTCATCATCTCATATACTACGAGAATATCTATCATGAGTACTACAAGTAGACCACAAAAGCGGCACACTCTATTAGCAAGTCGTAATGAAATATAGCTTCATGGTAAGGAATATAAATACCTTTCACAACTCTCTAGGACGCGTCTATCTAAGATCGCCCCAAAACTCTACATGAGATTTATCTACTCTTATCATCTACACACTTCCTAAGGTTATAGCCTAAAGACCTCCCTCTAAAGGTTTATAACATAAGGCTCTGATACCAACCTGTGACGCCCCCAAATCCGGGTCACCTAAACTGCAGACCTGGTTCGTCACTATCTAATACATACATTATGTCGTGGACAATATAAAACGGAATAAAGGAATATTTACATTGATATAACATAAATAATCCTATCCCAAGTCTCGAAACCAAAACTTCTACAAAACGTAACTTAATACATAAGGGTAATTAAGTCTTAATACATCACAAAAGTCAACGAGTCTTAATACATAATCAAAATGGTAATCTTAACGGTACAAAGCTAATCAGTAGCTTTGCCTTTGCCTTTATCCTTCCCTGAGCTTTCACCACAAGCTGTACTAACTGAAATATTTAAGGAAAACAAGGGTGAGCAACAAATTTGCTCAGCAAGTATAATAATCGCGAATCATCAAATGAAGACTTTATAGCTTACAAGAATCAAGAGAATAAAAGATAGCTCAAGAATTTGCACAATCTCAACGAATGATCTCCTTAACATAATTGTAGGGCCTCTAAGGACCGAATGATTTTAATGTTTCCAAATGGAGGAAATATTCTATACTGAGTGGTCATCATGACACCGAACTTTTACCAGAATCACCAGAATTTTATCTGATAACCCAACATACTAATACACTAGGTGATCAGCCTAATGTACCCGGTGTTATGCATAACCCCTTTTACATACTGTTCGCGCGCGTGTCGGTTCCCCGACATACATATTGTTTCTCTTACTATGAGGGTTGTTTATCTCAGCTTTACATAGGAATCCAAACCAAGCAATTTGATCGGATAGCTTTACTTAACAACAATGATGATTAAACATACGTCTAGCAGAAACAATTGGCTTTGACATCTATCTTATGTAGTTCATAGAATATAGAACTTGAAAGCTTTAATAACATGCGTTGAAGCATAGCTAGAGAACTCGCTCGAATATAAGTTAAGGCAGAGAACTTGCATTCAATATATAGAAAGAATGAAGTTAGAGAACTTGCCCAATACAAGGGTTAGACAAGCGTTAAGAAACTTGTATAACAGATACCTATTTGCACGAAATGAAACTAGTGCATAAGGTTTAGAAACTTGCCTGGTACGTCTGCTACAATATTACAACACACGCTCCTTAATATCCTACACAATTAAGTATATTTTCACATAACAATTAGTCATATACTGGATACTAAATAATGGTATATACTACTCTATAATGTTTTATTCATATAAGAAACAAAATATTAAACAAGATTATACACACTAGTTACAGCGTTACGACGCTTGCACGTCCGCACACCAACTTTGCCTATTCGAATGCCCAAGTGACACGCAATTGCGTACATCTAGCACGCCCATTCGATTTATCCAATACTTATTGGTTACTCCTAAGTATCATTATAATTCATAACATTCATGTTTTATAACTTAAAACATCATTTAACATTGTCGGGAGCATTACGCGTACTTACGCGCATGCCCGACACTCTTCGATTGCCTCCAATTACACATCAGTTCTACAAATTGCCTATTTAGGCCATTCTACAGACCTCAAATTGAAAAACTTAAAGAACGAAAGTTGTAGATCTACTCGTTCTCTTTCCGGAACATCTTGAATCATCCAGTTTCGAGTTCATATGAGCAAGTTATGCCCATTTTAACAAAGGACGTCTAAGCTGACTTTGGCCTAACAGTGGCCCGGTGTAGCTACGCCCAAATTATGCCTGTGACCGGCATCATTATGCCCAAGCATAGTAATTCGGCGTAAAGCCGGCGTCGCTATGCCCAAGCTTGGTTTCATGCTTTATTTTTTCGTGTTCTAGACCTATCTTGCTTCCAACCACCATAACTCCTTCTATACACGTTCAAATTGGTCAATTTCGGACTCTATGGACTCCTAAGACATAGAGCTACCACATATCAAAAATTTAGAGCTACCAATTACATTAACATGGCCAAATCTTAGGCCAAAGTATCAAGTTCATACTCTATTTTCGTGTTCTTGTTGTTCTTCACCAAAATCAACACTAAATCTTTGTTTTTACACCTTTTTACTCCATTCCAGTTGGGTTAACTTTGTAACCCTTGAAACTACAATATCACAACAACAAATAAACACAACAAATAAGGAATCATAGCTTTATAGTCCTCTAAATCGTCCAACAGTCCATGTTTGTCCAAAAATGTCCATTGTTGTCCATGTTCTTCATCCTTTATGCATAGGTACGAATTTCTTTGATGTTTGTTCCACTTTGATGTTATTAGGAAGGTTTTTAAGGTCTTAAGAACATCTTTAGTAATCCATGAACACCCAGCAACAACCATAACAACACAAAATCCATCCAACAAGCAAACAAGCAAGAAAATATGGAAAACTTGGAAAGTTAAAAGAAATGGGTTTGGATATGATGATTACCCCTTGTAGTTACTTCTTGGACATTAGGAATCTCGTTAGAGCTTTGCTAGAACTACTTTTCCTCCTTGTGTTCTCCCGTAGCCTCCTTTCAAGCTCTTTCACTCCACCCACTTGCTTCTCTCTCTAGGAAGGTTCTCTCTCTCTAGAAGCTTTAAAGGTTGAAGATGATGAAGATGGTGTTCCTCTCCTTTCTTCTTTGCTATAGCAGTTTCTCTCTTTCTTTCTTACCTCCCGTTAGCTCTCTCTCTCTCTCTATGCAAATGGACTGCTAAAATGAGGGAAGGAAGAGTGGAACGGGTGGAGTATAGCTTGGGAGTTCTTCTTCTCTTAGCAAAATGGACTGATGGTTTTTGGAATGAAGATGAGCAAGGCACAAATGGAATGGAAGGAGGAAGAGACAATGGAGTGTCTCAAGGCTTCTTGGAATGGAAATAGAGGAGGAATGTTGGTCACCTCAATTCCTATTGGCTAGCAAATGCTCCTTGTTTGTTCCTCTCTCTACATATCCGAACACTACTTCCTTAATTAGCCAAATGTTGATTTTTGTGCCCATTTCCCAAATGGGTCAAGCCTTGGGTCATGGGTTGGGCCAAAAGTAATGGACCTTGGGTTGGGTCATTTGTTAGGGTCACCCATAATAAAACATTTGGGCTTCTAATTAAATCGCCATTGGGCTCAAATAAAAATTCCATCGCTTGGAAAAATTATCTCTTCGCACACGTGTATTACTGAAATTTATTAAGGTCGAAAAGACGCAAAAATATTAAGGCGTGAATAGTGTCTCAGTAAATGTGCCCCGTGAATGGTGATTTTGTGATTTCTCGCGAAATCAATATATTCACTCCCACGATACAACAACACGTAAAAATTCAACACATACACATATTCTAGGTTGTAACACCACATTTAGGTACATAACACATAATAATATAAATAAAACTTCATTTTATTCACATATACTCGGGTTACAAGTAAAAATTCCCGATCGTTATAACGTTTTCAACGAATTATCTAAATGAAAAGTTGGCCTGATTGAGCATTGTTTGGTAAGGAATTATTTAGTTATTATCCAAGTACCGCCCCAGTGCATGTTCCTGAGCCACAACCATTACCAGTTTATCCACCATCAGACTCAGATGTTTAGAAGGTTATAGTCGAGCATGACACTTGGCCAATCAGGGAAGTTCTTAGTTTTCATTTCTTTATCTTATAAACAATGAGGACATTGTTCACTTTGAGTTTGGGGGTGGATCATATAACATTGGCATCATAGTTACATGGCATGTGTTAGTTATTTGTGCATATTAATGTTTGTTTGCTATTTTGAAAAAAAAATTATTTATTTTTAGGATGTATCTAAGTTTGATTTGTTGGCTATGTGGTGAGTTGAGATGGAGCGTGTGACACCCCCAAATCCGGGTACTTCGTTTCCTCAGGATTTGGTGTTAACAATCCAAAAATATCACATCACATCTAACTACCCATTTAATAAAAATGAAAACTCTTAATTGAAATAGAAATCTCCCAATAACAGGTTACAACATCATAATAAATAAATCCCAGGTCATCTAACCTTAACATAACATCAATGCGGAAAACATAACTTAAGTCTATTACATAAACATCGATTAAGCAAATACAACAAGTCTTCATCACTTGTTTGCTTTTCCTTTGCCCTTACTAGCGGACGGCTCATCAGTTCTTTCAACTTTAGCTGCAACGTTATTATGCAAGGGTGAGCAATGATTGCCCAACAAGTATAACAACAATAGTAATAATAACATGCGAAATAATTAATGGATATTGAATAATCGAAGATTTAGCTTTTGAGTCAAGAATGTAAGACAAGATTCAAAAGAACGTCTGAGGGTCTTAAGACCACGAACTATGTCCTAGGTTATCAAGTATTTCTATTTTAAACCTTTAACAGTCGTAAGACTATATGGACCTTGCTTCTCGTACTCAGGGGGATCAGCCCTTTGTACCATGTATGTGCACAATATCTTAACGCTAATGCGTAAATAAAATCCCCTGTATAATGGTTGTTCATCTCAGTTTGACATCGGAGTCAGCACCAAAGGAAGTTTGGTTTGGATTTACTTCAATAACGTTTCTAGAATTTAGAACGCTCATCAACTATGGACTAGTCGAATCAATAAGGGTTCGCTAGTCAATCAAGGTTTAAAAGGTGTAATTCGAGAATCAAAACTAAATCTCACAAAAGGTACAATTGAATAAGTTCTATATAACTGAAGTATTACAAAGAGGAAATTAAAGCATCTCATTGAATCCATGAAATTGAATGGAATAGAAACAATAACTTGCTCGGGTAAGTAATAGCATTATGAAACATATATGATAAGAGAATTAAGTTCAGGAACTTGCGTGATTAAAAATCAAGGTAGAAAACTTGCGTAAATGTAAAAGTAGGGATAAGATACTTGCCTCGTGCGTAGACTATAAATTTAAGACTCACGTTCTCTAATCAACCTATACATTCCGTTTATAAAATAGTAATAATAATTAGCTACAGTATTATAAACACTTTAGAACTCATTCTCATCCAATTTCATTTTAATAACTCAGTTGACACCAAACAATCAATGGGTTTACGCTTACCACCCATCATAGTACCTTAATATTCATTTTATACCTTAGCTTAAGCTTTAGGTATATCTACGATATCATAACATGATCTCAAAGAAAGAAGAATATTTTTACTCTCGTCTTTTTACTCTTTTTTTTTTCAATTCTTTGCCGGGGCAAGGAATTCCTTCACAAAATTCTCGACGGGGCGAGCTCCCGCCGGGGCGAGAAATTCCTTCACAAAATTCTCATCGGGGCGAGAATCACGAATTCCAATTTCTGCAGTTCGCGAAGAACACAGAAACAGGCCAAAATTTCCAATCTTGTTATTCTAATCGTCAAATTAAACATACCCAGTCACTATAATTCAAATATAAATTGTTACCCAAGCCTTCTAACATGCTTCTAACAACTTAATTTGCATAAACCATGAATCTAAGAATCAAAATTGGTGTTTTTTTTTATCATTTTACCAAAGCTTCTACAAAATCAATAAAATCACACATAACAGGTTCGTTAAAACACCAAATTGAACCGTTTAAATCTTGTTTTCTTCATTTATACATGCATAAACAAAATAAGTTATCAATTTAACCAATTAACAAGCAAAACCAGTATCAATTTTATACATTCAAACCATGTTCGTACACTGTACTACTATGTAACTTTCTGAATTCTCATATAAATGTAATTTCACGGATTAAATTACTCTAAATCATATTTAAATCATATAAAACACATAAATGCATGCTTACTAACATCTAACATCAAATTATTTAAAGATTTAGCCATACAATTTGGTTTACAAAGAACTCAGAACATGCATTCATGGAGAAAATTAAGAAAACGTAATTTAAAGGTTAAAATCAAGAATTACCTCTAATTAATGGTTTAGACTTTGTAAGGAAATGAAAGAAACTCTTTGATTCTCCAAATTCCTTCTTCAATCTCAAGATTTTCACAAATTTTCTCTCTGTATTGCTCTAACTTAATTTCTAAGAACTGATAATAATAATAATACGTAATGAACCAACTGGCTTAATCATGGGTGCCAGTTGATCCCATAATGGGTTAACTGACACCAACCTCCCCTAAGGCCTTGTTTGGCTAATCTTTTAAAGCTCTTCTTTTGGTTTATTTTAATAAATAGCTTATTATATAGTTTCATGTCACACTTTAATCAACTAAATAATCTTACTAAAATCAAATAAATAAAATAGAATAATTCTACATTAAATCACATAGTCATATAAATAAAATTCTCATTTATAAAAAAATGACAAAATATTAAATCTCTAATTAATACTAAATTAATTAGAAATTACATTATACTTATTTAAATAATGCATTTAATCAAATAAATTCAATTAAACACATACTTTAAATATAAAAATAATTCTCCACATTAATTTAATTAATGTGACACATATAATTAAATTAATCTACCACAAATTCATCAATTAATCAATTAATTCAACAATCAAATCATCGAAAAATATTTATTCAATTAATAAATATTCAAATTAAGTTACAAAATTCTCGTTTGTCACATCTTTCCCCCTTTAAAAAGATTCTGTCCCCAGAATCACGACTCAATTAACTCGTCCCGTTACATTCTCCCTCTTACAAAGATTATGTCCCCAGAATCGCTACACATAGATTAAGTAAATAACTGAGGATAATTTCTCATCATCTGATTTTCGAGTTCCCACGTTGCTTCTTCAGCGTTGTGGTTCCTCCAGATCACCTTAACAGAAGGTATAATTTTATTTCGTAGCACTTGCTCTTTCCTGTCAACTATCTGAACAGGTTCTTCTTCGTAAGACAAATCTTTCTCAACTTGCAGGGGTTCATACTCTATGACATACTTGTAGTCGGGCTTGTATGGTCGTAACACCGAGACATGAAAAATATTGTGGATGTGTTCCAGCGCTGGAGGTAAAGCTACCTCATATGCGACCTCACCAACTCTTCTTAATACTTCAAAGGGTCCAATGAACCTCGGGCTCAGTTTTTCCTTCTTACCAAAACGAATCTTCCTTTTCCAGGGAGATACTTTCAAGAAAACATAGCTACCAGACTCAAATTCTCGATCCTTACGATGTTGATCAGAATATTTCTTCTGTCTATCCTGAGCTGCTATCAATCTTGATCTGATCACTTTGACGATTTCTACGGTTTGTTGTACCAGCTCTGGTCCTAGCAATTGCCATTCGCCAACTTCATCCCAACATAATGGAGTTCTACACTTTCTACCATATAACGCTTCGTAAGGCGGCATGCCAATACTTGTGTGGTAACTGTTGTTGTAAGCAAATTCCACCAATGGTAGATGATCATCCTAATTTCCTTTGAAGTCCATAATGCAAGATCGTAACATATCTTCCAATGTTTGAATCGTTCTTTTGCTCTGTCCGTCGGTCTGTGGATGATATTCCGTACTCATACGTAACTGCGTTCCCAAGCATTCCTGCAGTCGTTTCCAAAAGTTTGATGTGAAGCGCGAATGCCTATCTGAAATAATAGATATTGGAACACCGTGCCTCGAAACAATCTCCTTCATATACAACTTCGCCAACTGATCTAGGTTGAATCTGATCTTGATCGGTAGAAAATGTGCTGATTTCGTCAGTCGATCTACAATAACCCATACTGCGTCGAAATCTTTCTGAGTTGTCGGAAGACCTACTACAAAATCCATGGTGATGTGCTCCCATTTCCATTCTGGGATTTCTAACGGTTGTAACAGCCCACTTGGTCTCTGATGTTCGGCTTTAACTTTCTGACATGTCAAACACTTGGCCACACAATCGGTAATGTCTCTCTTCATATTCGACCACCAAAAATGCTGTCGGAGATCTTGGTACATCTTCGTACTACCCGGATGAATCGAATATCTTGAATTATGAGCCTCGCTCAAAATTTCCTCCTTAACCTCTTATACTGGCGGAACCCAAATTCTTCCCTCAAATCTTAATAGTCCCTCGTTATCTACTTTGAATTTCACTTCATCACTTCCAGATATTCTTTTCTTGATTTTCTCACATTCTTCGTCCTGATTTTGTGTTTCCTTAACCTTATCCACCAAAGTTGAACCGATTCTCAACTGAAATAATTTTTGGTCACACTCTTCCGGAAATTTCACCTCCAACTCCAGTTTCGCTATTGCTGTAATTAGCTCCTCTTGAGCGGTAATCATGAACAATTTCTCCCGTCCCTTTCTGCTTAAGGCGTCGGCCACCACGTTCGCTTTACCCGGATGGTATAAAATCTCGCAGTCGTAATCTTTTATCAATTCCAACCATCTCCTCTGACGCATGTTCAGATCCTTCTGTGTAAAAATATATTTCAGATTTTTGTGGTCTGTATATATTTCACACTTCTCTCCGTAAAGATAGTGCCTCCATATCTTCAAAGCAAACACAACCGCGGCCAATTCTAAATCATGGGTAGGATACCCCTTCTCATATTCCTTTAATTGTCGTGACGCATACGCAATGACCTTACCGTTCTGCATAAGCACACAGCCTAGTCCTTTATGCGACGCATCACTGTACACCACAAAATTTCCTGTGCTATCCGGTAGAGACAACACAGGCACCGTACTCAACCTCATCTTTAATTATTGAAAACTTTACTCACACTTCTCCGTCCAAACGAACTTCACCGTCTTTCTAGTCAAATTCATTAACGGAGTCGCGATTTTGGAAAAATCTTGAATGAATCACCTGTAGTAACCCGCCAATCCGAGGAAACTCCTTACTTTCGATGGCGTTTTCGGTTGATCCCAGTTAAGCACTACTTCAACCTTTGACGGATCCACCGAAATCCCATCCTTATCAATCACATGTCCAAGAAAATTGCACTCACTCTATCCAGAATTCACACTTTGAAAATTTAGCATATAACTTCTCTCTTCTTAATGTTTCCAATGTCAACTTCAAATGTTCTGCATGCTCTTCCTTGGTTTTGGAATAAATTAGAATATCGTCAATGAATACTACTACGAACTTGTCCAAAAACGGCTTAAACACCCTATTTATTAGGTCCATAAATGCTGCAGGAGCATTTGTTAGACCAAATGACATCACCAGAAACTCATAATGACCATAACGAGTTCTGAACGCTGTCTTCGGTATATCTTCATTCCTCACCTTCAACTGATGATACCCACTCCTCAAATCTATCTTCGAGAAATATCTAGCTCCTTTCAACTGATCAAACAAGTCATCGATTCTTGGCAACAGGTATTTATTCTTAATCGTAACCTTGTTCAATTCCCTGTAATCAATGCAAAGTCGCATCGATCCATCCTTCTTCTTAACAAACAACACCAGCGCTCCCCACGGCGATACGCTCGACTGAATATACTTCTTATCTAAAAGTTCTTGTAGCTGCACCATCAATTCTTTCATCTCTACTGGGGCCATACGGTACGGGGCTTTCGATATTGGGGCAGTTCCTGGTGCCAAATCGATTACAAACTTAACTTCCCTATCTGGCAGAAGTCTTGACAAATCGTCCGGAAAGACGTCTACAAAGTCCCTTATAACAGGTATCTCTTCTAATTTTGGACTCTCCTTTCGAGTATCAACTATGTAGGCTAAGTATCCCACACAGCCTTGTCTTAACAACTTCCTGGCCTGCATCATCGTCAGACAACTCGCTTGTCTAGGAGATTTGCTGCCGTAAAATACTACCTTTGACGGAGTCATAAGGTTAATACGTTTCTTTTGGCAATCAATTATCGCTCCATAATTGAATAACCAATCCATACCCAAAATAACGTCAAATTCCCCAAGTTTGATTGGGATCAGATCTACTCTCATCATGTTTCCCTTAATGTTCACTCTACAGTTCTTGTGTACGTACCTAACAGGAATTACTTCCCTATTCGCAATTTCTATGTTCAAAGGGTAATCTAATTCCTCCTTAGGCAAATCTAAGTTCTTAGCAAAGTCATCGGATATAAATAAACAAGTAGCACCCAAATCAAACAATACATAAGCATCTATATTATTGATCGGAATGATACCTGACACCACATCGCGAGACTGCACAACATCTTGCACGGTCATGTTAAAAGTGCTTGCAGTAGGTCGGTTTGTTGGTACTGATCCGGTTATAGCTAACGTACTACCACCACTATTTCCCTTATTTCCTCCCGATCCTGTTCCTGTTGCTGCTTTCTTGGGGCAATCCCTAGCCAAATGATCCTTCGATCCACATGTGAAATAAGCGCCCTTCTTCGGATTCAGACAATTCGGTGCTATGTGGCCCTCCTGGTTGCAATTGTAGCACACCTTCTTTCCCTTCAGGCAAATCCCTATGTGATTCTTCCCACACGTGACACACGCTTCTACCTTCTTCTTCTGACCTCCCTGTTGATTTCCAGCAGATCCATTATCATTCCACTTCCTTTTCTGGTTATGACCACCACTGCTACTACCACTTGCTTTATTACTCTCATTCTCACCTTTCTTCTTCTTCTGCTCCTGATTATACTTGGTTAAAGCATCACTCCCACCTTCGGCAATGATTGCCTTTTCCAATACTCCAGCAAAAGTGTTCAATTGGAACATTGACACCTTGCTATACAACCACGGCTTCAATCCTTGTTCAAACCTCTTCGCCTTCCTCTCATCTGTATTTACTTGATAAGTTGCGAACCTAGCCAACTCATTAAACTTCGCCGCATATTCCAGTACAGTCATGGTACCCTGTTTCAGCTCTAGAATTTGAATCTCTATCTGGTTACGCGAGCTCGTAGGAAAGTACATCTCAAAGAACATTTCCTTAAATCTCTCCCACACGATTACACCCTGACCTCCTCGAACCTTATTCGCCTACCACTAATAGCTGGACTCTGACTTAAGCATAAACGTTGCGAAGGCAGTCTTTTGGTCATCACTGACCCTAGCAACGTCAAATACTTTCTCCATTTCCATCACCCAGGTTTGGGCTTCGATCGGGTTCAGGGAACCCCTAAATTCTGGCGGTCCTACCACTTTGAAATCCTTAAATGACGTCATAGGTGGAGCTTGCGGCTGATTCGCAAGTGCTCCAGCCAAAAGGTTCACCAACTGCTGAACAGGATTAGCATTGGCGTTGTTGTTGTTAATAGAGCTCTCCTGAGCTTGTTGACGTGGTTGGCGTCTCGGTGACATTTTCTGTTCAAGAATATGCGCTTATTAGATCATCACTCAATTTCTTAAGTGTTCAACATTTAACTCAAACAATTCAGATTAAACATTTAACACATAACATCTTCAAATAAAATTGATATTTCATTAATTCAAAGGTCTTAAACATGAAAAGATAGCATCACTGCTATTTACATCAACTATCCCAAGATCAAATAATCTTTAGGATTAAATAGTCATATTCCATATTGTATAATCACGCTGGAATTTACATCATTAATTATCATAAATATTTACACATAATTCAAAAAATTCTACTATCATGGCCTACTAAGGCGTCGAACTGCCTGTCTACGTTCTTCCTCCATGATACAGCACATCGTCCTGCGATCCAACATGTACCATGGTAAGTCCTCGAACTGAACTGGATAGTGAAGAACTTGATCCTGGGCCCTATCAATCACTGTCTGGAAAGTATAGTCTGTCTCCTCAATCTTAGCCTTCTTTGCCCGTTCACCTTCTTCGAAAATTTCTGCACGTCGAGCGTTATTCATCCAAGCATCCTCTGCTCTCGCACGTTCTGCTGACTCCTCACTCAGGTCATCCTTCAATTTCTGAATCTTAAGTTTCATCTTTTCATTCTCAGCCAACAAGTCTTCTTTTTGACTCTCTGCCTGAACTAACTTCCATTCTACGTCTCCAAGACATATCTCAAGATCCTCAATCTTCTCATCCTTCTGTTCTACAAAAGTCTGGCGTATATTTGCCAGTCTCTCCCAATCTCTGATTCTGTCCTGCAACTCTATGGTACGATCATACAAGGCATCATACATCTCAACATCAACAGAGGTAAGGGGTACCTCCTCAGAATCCTCATTATCCTCCTCAGCCTCTACCTCCTCAAGATCCTCCTCTGGATTAGACTCAGGCTCATACTCCTGACCTACAACCGTGATCAATGGAGATGGCTCTCTGTGTATCAACTGCTCCCGGATAACATGGATATCTGGGTACTTCGTTTCCTCAGGATTTGGTGTTCACAATCCAAAAACATCACATCACATCTAACTATCCATTTAATAAAATGAAAACTCTTAATTGAAATAGAAATCTCCCAATAACGGGTTACAACATCAATAATAAATAAATCCCAGGTCTTCTAACCTTAACATAACATCAATGCGGAAAACATAACTTAAGTCTATTACATAAACATCGATTAAGCAAATACAACAAGTCTTCATCATTTGTTTGCTTTTCCTTTGCCCTTACTAGTGGACGGCTCATCAATTCTTTCAACTTTAGCTGCAATGTTATTATGCAAGGGTGAGCAATGATTGCCCAGCAAGTATAACAACAACAGTAATAATAACATGCGAAATAATTAACGGATATTGAATAATCGAAGATTTAGCTTTTGAGTCAAGAATGTAAGACAAGATTCAAAAGAACGTCTGAGGGTCTTAAGACCACGAACTATGTCCCAGGTTATCAAGTATTTCTATTTTAAACCTTTAACAGTCGTAAGACTATATGGACATTGCTTCTCGTACTCAGGGGGATCAGCCCTTTGTACCATGTATGTGCACAACATCTTAACGCTAATGCGTAAATAAAATTCCCTGTATAATGGTTGTTCATCTCAGTTTGACATCGGAGTCCGCACCAAAGGAAGTTTGGTTTGGATTTACTTCAATAACGTTTCTAGAATTTAGAACGCTCATCAACTATGGACTAGTCGAATCAATAAGGGTTCGCTAGTCAATCAAGGTTTAAAAGGTGTAATTCGAGAATCAAAACTAAATCTCACAAAAGGTACAATTGAATAAGTTCTATATAACTAAAGTATTACAAAGAGGAAATTAAAGCGTCTCATTGAATCCATGAAATTGAATGGAATAGAAACAATAACTTGCTCGGGTAAGTAATAGCATTATGAAACATATATGATAAGAGAATTAAGTTCAGGAACTTGCGTGATTAAAAATCAAGGTAGAAAACTTGCGTAAATGTAAAAGTAGGGATAAGATACTTACCTCGTGCGTAGACTATAAATTTAAGACTCACGTTCTCTAATCAACCTATACATTCCGTTTATAAAATTGGAACAATAATTAGCTACAGTATTATAAACACTTCAGAACTCATTCTCATCCAATTTCATTTTAATAACTCAGTTGACACCAAACAATCAATGGGTTTACGCTTACCACCCATCACAGTACCTACGATATCATAACATGATCTCAAAGAAAGAAGAAAATTTTTACTCTCGTCTTTTTACTCTTTTTTTTTCAATTATTCGCCGGGGCGAGGAATTCCTTCACAAAATTCTCGTCGGGGCGAGCTCCCGCCGGGGCGAGGAATTCCTTCAAAAAAATTCTCGTCGGGGCGAGGAATTCCTTCACAAAATTCTCGCCGGGGCGAGCTCCCGTCGGGGCGAGAAATTCCTTCACAAAATTCTCGCCGGGGCGAGAATCACGAATTCCAGTTTCTGCAGTTCACGAAGAACGCAGAAACAGGCCAAAATTTCCAATCTTGTTATTTTAATCGTCAAATTAAACATACCCAGTCACTATAATTCAAATATAATTGTTACCCAAGCCTTCTAACATGCTTCTAACAACTTAATTTGCATAAACGATGAATCTAAGAATCAGAATTGGTGTTTATTATCATTTTATCAAAGCTTCTACAAAATCAATAAATCACACATAACAAGTTCGTTAAAACACCAAATTGAACCGTTTAAATCTTATATTCTTCATTTATACATGCATAAACAAAATTAGTTATCAATTTAACCAATTAACAAGCAAAACCAGTATCAATTTTATACATTCAAACCATGTTCGTACACTGTACTACTCTGTAACTTTCTGAATTCTCATATAAACGTAATTTCACGGATTAAATTACTCTAAATCATATTTAAATCATATAAAACACATAAATACATGCTTACTAACATCTAACATCAAATTATTTAAAGATTTAGCCATACAATTTGGTTTACAGAGAACTCAGAACATGCATTCATGGAGAAAATTAAGAAAACGTAATTTAAAGGTTAAAATCAAGAATTACCTCTGATTAATGGTTTAGACTTTGTAAGGAAATGAAAGAAACTCTTTGATTCTCCAAATTCCTTCTTCAATCTCAAGATTTTCACAAATTTTCTCTCTGTATTGCTCTAACTTAATTTCTAAGAACTGATAATAATAATATGTAATGAATCAACTGGCTTAATCATGGGTGCCAGTTGATCCCATAATGGGTTAACTGACACCAACCTCCCCTAAGGCCTTGTTTGGCTAGTCTTTTAAAGCTCTTCTTTTGGTTTATTTTAATAAATAGCTTATTATATAGTTTCATGTCACACTTTAATCAACTTAATAATTTTACTAAAATCAAATAAATAAAATAGAATAATTCTACATTAAATCACATAGTCATATAAATAAAATTCTCATTTATAAAAAAAATGACAAAATATTAAATCTCTAAATAATATTAAATTAATTAGAAATTACATTATACTTATTTAAATAATGCATTTAATCAAATAAATTCAATTAAACACATACTTTAAATATAAAAATAATTCTCCACATTAATTTAATTAATGTGACACATATAATTAAATTAATCTACCACAAATTCATCAATTAATCAATTAATTCAACAATCAAATCATCGAAAAATATTTATTCAATCAATAAATATTCAAATTAAGTTACAAAATTCTCGTTTGTCACAGAGCGTAAAACGTACTCACTCATAAACACATGCTTAGGGGAGATAGAGTGTAAGACACACTCTCCTATAATTTGATGGCAAAAGAAAGAAAGTTTTTTTATATCAAATCTTGTGTTGAGTTGAGATGGATCGTAAAACGCACTCACCCACAAGAGTGGACTTCGAATAAGATGGAGCATAAAATGCACTTACCTAAAGCCTTTTGATTTCAATTTTTTGGAAATTGTGATTTGTATACATTTGCGGTGAGTGATGTGTTAAACATGTAGTTTTTGTAGTTTGTTTTGATCTCTTTCATAAGGTAATGTGGTTACATAAGTTCATCCGAACTATAATTGATTTAGTGCAATTGGGTACTCACACACACACACGAAAAGTTTCTAAAGCAAGATATGACTAACTTTTTGAAATTCCCGACTTGCGATCTTTTGAAAGTTTTTCTTGAGTTTCATTTTTTAGGTTTAAGCTTATTAATACATTGCTCAAGTTAGGTTTTTTTTAGAAGTGTTTAATGTTTTATAGTTTGTGTGTTTTGCTTGAGGACAAGCACAAGTTTAAGTTTGGGAGTATTTGATGAGTGTGTTGTATATACACAAATTAGGTGCTTTTGAGCTTGATAATTTGTAAATCCTAAGTCATTTCGTTTGGTTTTATATGTTTTCATCTTATTGTTGTGTAATGTAGTTTTGTATTACTTTTATGTGTTTTTCTATGCCTTTATGTGTTTTTACTTTGTTTTGTAGGAATTGAAATAAAAGCCCCTTGGATCAATGCGTTTTCGGCTTGAATTTGGCATTTTAGCTGCTTGTTTCCCAATTTCACCCATGATCAAATTCGAATCTCTCAAACCCCAAATAACGAAAGTTGTAGATTTTCATCTTAGCTTTCAAGAACATCTTGAATAATCCAATTTGAAGTTTGTATGAGAGAGTTATGGTCATTCTACCATCGGATTTGGCATATATTTTACACAACAGTTGCTTCCCAGCCAATTTGAGCCTAGCTCCGACCATTTTCTCTTGTAGCTCCAGTTATAAAAGTCGTAGAACTACTTCTTAGCTTTCCGTAGCCTCTTGAATTGCCTAAATCTGAGTTTGAGCGAAGAATTTAATGGCCATTTTTCCAACAAACGTCGAAACTGATTCGGGCAGCATAAATGAGCTCGCTGAGGCGTGAGTTTTCAGGCCATTTTTGGTGCCGAGGCGGGAAACGCCTGGATGAAAATCAGATTTTGCGATTTTTTTGTCCAATTTGGTGTGCTAAGCTAGGTTTTGCATCCAGGGACATATACATCTCTATGGAGCACAAAAATGGAGAGTCCAAGGAGGAGAGAAACATCAATTCTAGGGAGAAGGAGGCTACCATAAACATCAAATTAGAGGGCCAAAGTGCTAAAATCAAGTCACATCAAGCAAGGCCAAGGAGCTATAGCATCAAGGATTGCAAAATCAAGGAGGAAAAGCTAGTGTTCATCATTAACCCATTAAACATCATATGAAAATCTACAAAAGTGGTTTTATCTCTAGTTTTCCCTTCTATTTTGTAATCCAACATGATGTATAAATTGAATATGATGTTATTTGTAGTTACCATAAACTAGAACTTGTTTTCTAAGATTTCAATGGAACCCAACACCTAGTTTGAAATGAATGTTCTCTCTTGGATATTAGTTATCATGTGTGAATTGGATGTCATAATTTGTGTTTCATATATTAATTACCTAGCTAGTAATTACCGTGGGAACCTATATGAATTGGGAACCTATATGAAATTGAGAAATGGATTATAGTGTTAAGACCTTGTTATTATATCATGCGAAAGTTAGAGATTCTTGGGGGTGGATAATAAGATTATTGTGACGTGTGTCTTATTAATTATCTTTGAGAATAGATGACTTGCTAGTATTTAGGATAGATATATACCTAAATGCCACGTGTAACCATTGTGAGATTGCAAACTTAACGTCTCCATATGCGAAAGTTCATTTGTTTGATTGGTGATTGCCTAAGATTTAGTGACGTGTGTCTTGTTGATTATTCATAGAATTGAATGGCTTGCTTGTATATAGGATAGAGATATACCTATATGCCGTATTTGGGTGATTTTTATATGACCATGAGAGAGGCTTATAAGTAACTTTGATTTCTCGGTTGACAATTCTATGTTGTTAATTAGTTCAAATGAAAGAGTAAGGATATTCAAATGAAGTGTTGGGAGAAATTGTGATCTTAGACTTGTTAATATTAGATTTCATTATCTTAACGCTTTCCATAGTTCTTGATTATTTGCTATCTTCATTAGTGTAAAACAACAAAAATATGAATCATTTGTTTAAATAAGATTGAGATGATAAAAGGTTAGTACTTGAAAAAGATTAGTAATAATTCCTCGTGGGATCGATACTTTACTTTTCTTTATTACTTGTTGATCGCGTATACTTGTGTGTAATTGTCGTTATATAAATCAGACAACAAGTTTTTGGCGCCGTTGTCGGGGAATTGCTTTTTTAGTGTTTTTTCAATATTAATTATAATCAAATTGGTCTTAATTCAAACTTGTATATAAAATTTTGTTTTGTAGGTACCCCTGATTTAGACTTGTATAGTTATTTTCTTATTAATTTTTATCAATTTAGTTTACTTAATTGTTGTTAATTTTTAATGCTTTCTTCTTTGTGAGGTACACCATGGATAACTATAATGATCAATGGCCTTACATGTGCATGACTCAACCAAGTTGGGTAATCATACATTGTCAAATTTGGATAAATTTAAATTGGTTGCCCAATTGAGTTTCTATTGGCTCAATTAGAGGTTTTGGGTTATCCATTGCTATGATTTGATTGAATATTACAATAACTTGGCAATTTCTGTTGAAACTGAGTTTGAAGGAGGTATTTGAAGAAGAATTTCAGGCAGCGCACACCACGTTTTCGACGAATTATCTAAATGAAAAGTTGGCCTGATTGAGCATTGTTTGGTAAGGAATTACTTAGTTATTATCTAAGTACTACCCCAGTGTATGTTCCTGAGCCACAACCGTTACCAGTTTATCTACCATCAGACTTAGATGTTTAGAAGGTTATGGTCGAGCATGACACTTGGCCAATCAGGGAAGTTCTCAATTTTCATTTCTTTATCTTATAAAGAATGATGACATTGTTCACTTTGAGTTTGGGGGTGGATCATATAGCATTGGCATCATAGTTACATAGCATGTGTTAGTTATTTGTGCATATTAATGTTTGTTTGCTATTTTGAAAAAAAAGATTTATTTATTTTTAGGATGTGTCTCTTGAGCATTGTTTTAATTTGATTTGAACTATAATTCATGGTCAATGATAAGAACCTGATTGAATAGTTTCTAACTCATGGAAATGGACAAAGGTTGCTTAGTCTATGTGCTTAACGTAATTGTTAGTTATTGATTTGCTTATGAATCCTTGCACTTTTATGCACTTACCCATGTGTGTTGAGCTAGTTGTTTGATTTGGATGTCTTTTATGACCGAATGGTTGTGGGAGTTATCATTAAGCTCTAGAACTCATTTAAATATCACTCGAAACAATACATCCAAGTTTGATTTATTGGCCATGTGGTGAGTTGACATGGAGTGTAAAACGCACTCATTCATAAACACATGCTTAGGGGAGATAGAGCATAAGACGCATTCTCCTATAATTTGATGGCAAAAGAAAGAAAGTTTTTTTATATCAAATCTTGTGTTGAGTTGAGATGGAGCGTAAAACGCACTCACCCATAAGAGTGGACTTCGAATAAGATGGAGCATAAAATGCACTTACCTAGAGTCTTTTGATTTCAAATTTTTGGAAATTGTGATTTGTATACATTTGCTGTGAGTAATGTGTTAAGCATGTAGTTTTTGTAGTTTATTTTGATCTCTTTCATAAGGTAATGTGGTTGCATAAGTTCATCCGAACTATAATTGATTTAGTGCAATTGGGTACTCACACACACACAGAAAGGCTCTAAAGCAAGATATGACTAACTATTTGAAATTCCCGACTTGCGATCTTTTGAAAGTTTTTCATGAGTTTCATTTTTTAGGTTCAAGCTTATTAATTCGTTGCTCAAGTTAGGTTTTTTTTAGAAGTGTTTAATGTTTTATTGTTTGTGTGTTTTGCTTGAGGACAAGCACATGTTTAAGTTTGGGGGTATTTGAGATGAGTGTATTGTATATACACAAATTATGTGCTTTTGAGCTTGATAATTTGTAAATCCTAAGTCAGTTCGTTTGGTTTTATGTGTTTTCATCTTATTGTTGTGTAATGTAGTTTTGTATTACTTTTATGTGTTTTTGTATGCCTTTATGTGTTTTTACTTTGTTTTGTAGGAATTGAAATAAAAGCCCCATGGATCAATGCATTTTCGGCTTGAATTTGGCATTTTAGCTGCTTGTTTTCCAATTTCACCCATGATCAAATCCGAATCTCTCAAACCCCAAAGAACGAAAGTTGTAGATCTTCATCTTAGCTTTCCAGAACATCTTGAATCATCCAATTTGAAGTTCCTATGAGAGAGTTATGGTCATTCTACCATCGGATTTGGCATGTATTTTACACAACAGTTGCTTCCCGGCCAATTTGAGCCTAACTCCGACCATTTTCTCTCATAGCTCCAGTTGTAAAAGTTGTAGAGCTACTTCCTAGCTTTCCGTAGCCTCTTGAATCGCTTAAATCTGAGTTCGAACGAAGAAGTTAATGGCCATTTTTCCAATAGACGTCTAAACTGAGTTGGGCAGCAGAAGCGAGCTCGTCGGGGTACGAGTTTTCAGGCCAATTTTGGTGCCGGGGCGAGCTCGTCGCAGACTATGCAGTTTTTTTGCGATTTTTTGGTCTAAACAGGGGGCTAAGCTAGGGTTTCTTCATGTTCACTATATAACATCTCTTGGGGGCTAGAAAATCAGCATCTAGACTTAGGGAGGCTACACATAAACATCAAATTGAGAGCTACAGTGTTGCAATACAAGGAAAAATTCAGCAAAAGCTAATAAACAATTGAAGGAAAGGAGTACCAAATCAAGGAGGAAAGCTAGAAATCATCAACCCTCAAGCAAGTAACATATGAATATCTTTAAATTGGGTTTTGTCATCTCTACCTTCCCTTTGATTTTGTGTTCAGTTTCATGATGAACACCTTGTATTTGATGTTTAATGTAGTTACCATGAACTAGAGCTTGTATTCTAAGATTTCAATGGAACCCAATACCTAGTTTGAATTGAATGCTCTCTCTTTGATATTGGTTAATCATTTGTAAATTGGGTATCATAATTTATGCTTTTTATATTAATTACCTAGCTAGTAATTACCTTGGGAACCTATATGAAATTGAGAAATGGATTATAGTGTTAAGACCTTGTTATGATATCATGCGAAAAATAGAGATTCTTGGGGGTGGATAATAAGATTATTGTGACATGTGTCTTATTAATTATCTTTGAGAATAGATGACTTGCTAGTATTGAGGATAGAGATATACCTAAATGCCGCGTGTAACTATTGTGAGATTACAAACTTAATGACTCCCTATGCGAAAGTTCATTTATTTGATTGGTGATTGACTAAGATTTAGTGACGTGTGTCTTGTTAATTATTCATAGAATTAAATGGCTTGCTTGCATATAGGATAAAGATATACCTATATGCCGTATTTGGGTGATTTTTATATGACCATTGAGAGAGGCTTATGAATATGGTGAATTTCTCAGTTGACAATTCTATGTTGTTAATTAGTTCAAATGAGAGAGTTAGGATATTCAAATGATGTGTTGGGGGAAATTATGATCTTAGACTTGTTAATATTAGATTTTCAGTATCTTAAGTGATTTACGTATTTCTTTGATTATTGTTATCTTAGTTAATCCCAATCACCAAAAAGACTAAAATCATTAGTTTAAATAAGATTGAGATGATAAAAGGTTAATACTTAGAAAAGATTAGTAATAATTCCTCGTGGGATCGATACTCTACTTACTCTTTATTACTTGTTGACCGCATATACTTGCGCATAAATTATCGTTATATCAATCGGACAACAGTACATCGATCGTAAAGTTTTGGGACTCTATGATCGGGGAATGGATATGTATATCATCATTCATAGAGTGTGGAGACTCTACGAATGGAGAGTTATGAATTTGTACATGGTCAATAGAGTGTTGGGACTCTACAACTGGAATAATAGTATTATTTACATCGATCGTAGAGTGTTGAGACTCTACGTCCAGAGAGTTAGTGTATTCTTTAATAAGAAGGTCAGAAGTGGATGGTTGTTCAGCGAACGTAGAGGAAGACTCTACGAACCCATCATTACAAGAAAGAAATGAATAAAAAGGTAGACGAGTGGTAAAAGGAATACAAGTTACCTTATTCAATGAACCTGAAGAAGATTCACCATAAGATATTGTCTTGGTGGCGTATTTGAGAACAGGTGGAAAGTTCTAAGCAACCAGCTTCAGATATGGATACTTGGAGTAGTTCTATCTGATGAAGCTTTGATCTCGTTACATGATTGGTCAGACTAGAGGCATAAGAGATATGAAGTAAAACAGTTGATCACCATTAGATTCATAAATGGTGGTGACTCTGTCTATCTCCAAATCGTAGAACAGAGTGTACAAAGAATCTATGGAGTGTAGCACTCATATTCTTCACGCCCCTGTCCCTTCGAACTCATTTGGAAGAAGATGAGTTAATGATTGAATCTTTCTTCCTGTGAGGACCACTCTATGAAGACCAGGTTAATACTCCCTTGGTCGAGGTATGAAGTTCTCTACAGGTTCTTGCTGAGATGTAGACGGAAGAGAGGAGATAACAGGAATCTGATAACCAATGGGTTACTCCCCCTCAGAGTTTGGATCTTCAGGTTTTACGATCGTTGGGTCGAAACCCTTATTGATATCCTTTACGACAGTCTCAATAACATGAGTTAATCGTAGAGAGGTATCAAAAGAGTGTACCGATTGTTGAGCTGCGACTTGCTTATACTTAGTTCTCAGCTCTCTCATCTTCTTCTTTTCTTCTTCTTTCTTCTTTTCTAATCTTTTCTTCTTTTTTTCTCCTTTTGGCTTAGGACTTGATTCCTTCATAACCGGTTTTTCATCACCAATCTAGGGCTCTGGCTCATCAGCCGTCATAACCAAATCTTCAACAGTTTGAGGTTTAGGCGTATAAGCCTTCACAGCCGAATCATTATCTTTACTTGGCTCAGGTGTACAACCTTCACAGCTATTTCATCTTCTTGCCTTGGCTCAAGCACAGAGGCCGTCTTAGCCATCACTTCATCTTTATCTTGTGGCTCAGGTACATACACCTTCACATCCAATTCCTCTTCTTGCCCTGGCTTAGGGGAAGTAAACTTAATCAGCTCAGGCACTTCTTCTTCTTCTTCTTCTTCTTCATTAACAGGCTCTACGACTGAAGGCGGCATGGATTCACCTGCTTGTTCTTCAAGTAGAGAAGGGGCTTTTCTCTGATGATGGAGCCTCACACTCTTCCATATAGGAACTATATTGGAGAGATGTGTGATGTTATCTTCTTCATCTTCCCTTTTCTCAGAATATGAGGGATTCTTCTGAGAGTCCTTGGGAACATCTTTTACTTCTTTTTCAGTCTTATTCTTTTCTTCACTGACTGGTCGACCGTAGAGTTAAGAGCTCTATGAACATTGGGGGCGACTGACCTTTGAGAGACCTCCACGATTGCTTCCATTTTTATTTTGCCCTTGGTTTTGGTGGACTTTTGCACCTCACTGATAGTGCGCTCACTTCCACCTTCAGACTGCTTTGATCTTATATTCTCCAAAGGATTCCTCTTCCATTTTTCAAAGAGTTTCGGGGGGGGGGGGGTGATCCTCTTGTTGATATTCAGAGATTCCCCTTCATCATCTCTAATTCTGCTCTTTAACTTCTTCTTCAGAATGATACTAACAAACGTCCCATGGAACATTTAGGGGCAAGTTTGCTCAAAGCCTTTTTCTTGTTGTAGTCTTCAACCCATTTGGCTAGCCAATCGATGAGGATGCCGCCAAAATTGATCTGCTTCTTCATGACAATGGCAGTCATGAACTTCAACTGCAACTCGCTTACTGAATCATGAGCAGTGTCCTTGCAGAGGATACATTTGCCCACAATCTCAACTAGGAATTCGTATTCCTAAGAAAATTCCTTCTTCTTGAGTTCCTTGAGTTAAGGATTCTTCTTGTGACCCATCATCTTTAGTCCTTCTTTCATATCGACTTCATTAAAGGAAATAAAGCCTTGACTAAGAAAGCCCAAACAGTGGTTAACTTTAGCAGCTCCCATCTACAACACCACGCATTTGACTTTGGTGAGCAGAACACCGTCACTATACACAACATTGAGATAAAATTCCTTAACAAGCTCTGTGTAGATTTTGGTGTTGGTTTCCAGACATTCAGAGAAACTGGCCTCTTGAACAAGCTTGAGAATTTCTCTGAACTTCTTCTCTTGAGCAATGAACTGGTTGGAACACAGCTGGATACCGGACACAACTTGAAAACTTGCCATTTGACTGGGTTTGAACTGAAAAGAACACACAAGTGTTTAAGTTTTCTGGGAGTTTGAGGAACTAGGGTTTGAAAGCTCTTGAAAGTTTGAAAGCTCTAAAACCCAGATTGCAATATGAAAGCGTAAAGGTCAGAAAAAAAAATTAAAATGATTTTATATCACTTCACTCTAATTCTGCTGAGTGGGGCACGTGGTAAGATATAACTGGTTGCACGTCGCTTTAGTTCTGCGTTTTTACAGTTGTAACACAGTAACTTCTTCATCCTACTCGCTTTTCTTAAGCGTGAGCTATACGCGCCTTCAAACTAATCGCCTTTAAATTCATCTGTCCCAGAGTTGTGACACCCCCAAATCTGGGTTTCCTAACCTCGAATTCGGTGCTCACGATACTCAACGACAAACATACTTTCTAACTAAATGCGGAATAATAAACATACATTGTTTATTGAAATAATAATAAAGTCTTACAATCTTGGTCCCAAGGTTCTTTAACCTTAACATAAAACGTACCCTTAATACAATAAAAGGTTCACTTAATCAAACAACATTCAGGAATAACTAGTACATAGGCACTATCGGGCATCTATTCTTGCACCTTCCCTTTTCCTTTGTCTCCTCTAGACGTTTCTGCCTTAGCTGAAATGAAGATCATGATATAGCGAGGGTAAACAACTAGTTTGCTTAGCAAGTTTATACACAAGGGAGATATATCATGAATAGACGGAAATTTCGCTTTCAATGTTCAACAACAGTATAGAATTGTGAAGAAATATAAATTGTCAGTCAACAGTTGAATATTCAAATAATTGAATGACAATTACTGAGTGGTTTGAAATAACCAAGGACGTTTTCCAAGGTTCTCAGCATGTAAGCTGGACCTCTTAAAAAGTTTTGGTAATCGAGGGGATCAGCCTCTCATACCCCGTGATTTATGCATAAACACTTAATAACCAGCATTGATATCATGCCTTAAAAAAGTTTATCCTTTTCTCAGCCAAGAGTTCTTACCATAGCAATTTAATAAGAACAACTTTTAAAATACCATTGTCTTAACCAATTTAGACATGCTGGATCTAGTTGATACAAATAGCATAGATCTATCTCATAAACAATTCATGCTTGAAAGAACTTTAATTAAATTTACAGTTCAATCATAATAGGATAGGAATTCAATTGCACAAGGTGCGAATCTCAATAATCAGTATAGATGTGAATAATCGACAATAATTATTCACTAACATGCTTCGAAAATAATAACTCGAGATTGAGTTAGGGAACTTGCAATAATGTAAGAAGTTTAGGGTTAGGAACTTGCCTGTTTGCTCAGCTACAAATAATTCTATCTTTAACTATTTGGCCTTGAAGAACCTAATATAGATAATGTCGGTCTATCAATTAGTACTGCGTAGTGGTACGTCGATACGCTTACTTATGCTATTTATTTAACAATTAAGTAAATCACATAGCACACCTAAGTAAATAAACTATCGTAAATCCTATAAGACACTTAATTGCTCTTTAGGTTTGATGGTTTAATTAATTAACCATGAATCCCTTAAGTAATAAACACTTATTGAACCCTTAAACAATTAATTATAATTGTTTAATTAATTAGCATTACTTGTTCTTAAGTAATATTCATTTATTAACCCTTAGACAATTTATCAAAATTGTTCAGTTAATGCGTCATTTAAAATCTCCTTATTTATTAACTTTATCTTTATTTAATTACTATTTAATATTTGTTAAACGGTAATTAATTAATTATCTTTAGTTAATAATTAATAACTAATTATATTTACTTATTATTTACTTATTAATTAAATAATAATCAATTATTAATTTTAATAGTCTTTAATTATTATTTATGATTAAATAATAATTAATTAGGTTTATTTATTATTTAAAGTAATTCGAATAATAAATAATTGATTAGTGGGTAAGAATTATCTTTAGTTATTATTTAATAATAACTAATTAGGATTATTTATTAGTTAAAGTTAATCAAGTAATTATTAATGAATTATCTTTAGTTATTATTTAATAATAAATAATAACTAATTAGGTTTATTTATTACTTAATCGGATAATAAATAATTAATTCACAATTATTAATTATCCTTAATCGTTGAGAAAAATAAATAACAATAATTAATTTAGTATATATGGTAAATATAATAGCATATTCCAGAATGAAATTTTGTAAGGCTATTTTATTGCTTTTATTCATACTTAATTATTAGTTAATAATAATAATCACATATTTATTTTATTTATTATTCATTGATTAATGATAAATAGTTATTTTGCTAATTTATTCATATGTAATTATTATTTAATATTAATCAAATAATAATTAAATATTTATTATCTTTATTTATTATTTATTGATAAAAATAAATAATTACTTTGTTAATATTTAATTATACTTAATTATTATATAATATTAATTAAACAATAATTAAATATTTATTATCTTTATTTATTATTTATTGATAAATAATAAATAATTACTTACTAATTTATTCGTACTTAATTATTATTTAATATTAATCAAATAATAGTTAAATACTTATTATCTTTATTTATTATTTATTGATAAATAATAAATAATTATTTGATTGATTTTATTTATTAGTTATAATAACTAATCAATTCACAAGTATAATATTAGCTCCAAATTAATAACCAAATTTGAGCCAATGATAGCACAAGTAGTACATCAACCCTGCAACTTTCATTTCAAGCTAACAAAATTACCACCCAACACAACAAATCCCAAACACTAGTTATCACACCCAAAAGAAACCAAAGTTCGATTTACAATTCATATTGCTGGTCAAACAATTGATACCTAGCAATGAGGACAGTTCGGTTGAGCATTGCCACAAACATGTGATATGCGTTGTACAGCACGAAACTGTCCTAATTGCAGTGTAAATTCATATTACCAGAACACTGAAGCTCTTTGATACACAGAAGTTTAAGCCCAATAATCACAATACCATACAATACAATTTATAATATACCAATACAGCACAATCGGCTGCTAGAACCTTTAAGGTTCATCAACACAGTTTCCCAATAACAAAAAAAGATATTAACACAATTCAATACCAGATTTTAAGCCCCAAAAAAAAAATTACACTACAATGTCTGAGTTTCACACCAAAGCAATTACAATAGTATACCATGTATAACCCAAATCAAACAACACTATTACAGTGGCTTAAAAAATCCTTGGTTATACCTTAATATCGCTCGACTGGCTACCTTCCTTCTTCTCCCAATTCACCGCCGACGACTGACTTCCCTTCTTGATAGACTCCACGGCACGCTTGCGTGAGGTGGTCGTCGCCCGGATCGTTTCTAACAAGTTGATAGGATGGATAGCTTGCAACACCTTAACCCCTCGCCTATATGTAGACGGTAATCTTGGTACAATTGCTTGCTTAGGAAATTTGCGGAGGATGAACACCAACGACACTTCGACCCCTCGCTTATATTGAAGCGGTAATCTCGGTACTATCGACGATTGATGCGGTAGAAGACGCCACACACAACTATGAATGGTTGTATGATAAGTCAATTATGAATCTAAAAAGAAGAACTAAGGAACACTTAGGAATTCTTCAAAGAACCACAAGTAGAGAAACAAACTCACAATAGTATTGATAATCTGAAAATTGATATGAATGAATGATTTTACATCCTAGCATCACTTGGTATTTATAGGAACTCATGGTGTGCTAAACCATCATCATAAGTCAAGATCTAACAACTAATCACATCACATGTATCAGCCACCCAATTTGTAAGCATTGTTGTTAATGCGTTCAAGTACTTGAAATGGTCCATCTCCTCTTGGAAGTAATTTCGAACGCCTTTGAGCAGGAAATCTTTCCTTACGTATGTGTAGCCATACCCAATCCCCGGGTTCGAAGATTACTTGACGCCGACCCTTGTTGGCCTGTTTGGCATATTGATCCGTCCTCTTCTCAATGTTGAGTCTTGTCTTCTCATGTATCTGCTTAACAAAATCAGCTTTGTTTTCGCCATCCATGTTAGTATACTCGGAAACAGGTAATGGTGACAAATCCAAGGGTGTTAAAGGATTAAAGCCATACACAATTTCAAAAGGTGAGAATTTAGTAGCAGAGTGAACAGACCTATTATAAGCAAACTCAACATGTGGTAGACACTCTTCCCAAAGCTTAATATTCTTTTTAATGATAGCCCTCAATAAAGCAGATAGAGTTCTATTAACTACTTCCGTTTGGCCGTCAGTTTGTGGATGACAAGTAGTTGAAAACAGCAGTTTAGTTCCTAGTTTACACCACAAAGTTTTCCAAAAATAGCTTAAGAACTTAGCATCTCTATCTGAAACAATTGTTCGGGGCATGCCATGCAAACGTACAATGTCTCTAAAGAATAAATCAGCAACATGGGATGCATCATCAGCTTTGTGGCATGGGATAAAATGTGCCATTTTTGAAAATCTATCCACGACCACAAATATAGAATCATGACCATGCTTAGATCTAGGTAAACCCAATACAAAGTCCATAGACAAATCAATCCAAGGTTCACTCGAAATAGGCAATGGTGTGTATAACCCATGGGGTTGAACACGAGATTTAGCTTGACGACATGTAATGCATCTATCACAAATTCTTTCTACATCTCGTTTCATATGGGGCCAATAGAAATGTTCTTTTATCACATATAAGGTCTTATCAACGCCAAAATGTCCCATCAAACCACCCCCATGTGACTCTCGAACCAATAACTCACGCAAAGAACATGCAGGTATACATAATCGATTCTCACGAAACAAGAATCCATCCATCTTGAAGTATTTACCTACAACATTCTTTTCACAATTTTTAAACTCTTCACAAAAATCATGGTCATTATCATATAATTCTTTGATTTGTTCAAAACCAAGTAATTTTGTGTCAAGAGTATTTAACAACACATACCTTCGCGAAAGAGCATCGGCCACGACATTTTCCTTACCTTGCTTATAGCGAATGACGTATGGAAATGTCTCGATGAACTCCATCCATCGTGCATGTCTCTTGTTCAACTTGTGTTGGCCTTTCAAATATTTCAATGATTCATGATCCGTGTGAATCACAAATTCCTTAAGCCACAGGTAATGTTGCCAAGTTTCCAATGATCGAACCAAAGCATATAACTCCTTGTCATAGGTAGGATAGTTCAAAGCTGATCCACTCAATTTTTCACTGAAATATGCCACTGGCTTTCCTCCTTGCATTAACACAGCTCCAATGCCTAATCCTGAAGCATCACATTCAATTTCAAAGGTCTTAGTGAAATTAGGCAATACAAGTAAAGGAGCGTTAGTTAATTTTTCTTTAATCAAATTAAACGCTTTTTCCTGTGCATCACCCCACTTGAATCCTACACTCTTTTTGATTACTTCGGTGAGTGGTGCTGTGACTTCGCTGAAGTTCCTTACAAACCGTCTATAGAAACTTGCGAGCCCATGGAAGCTACGAACTTGACTGACATTCGTAGGAGTTGGCCATTCTTGGATTGCACGTACCTTTTCTTCGTCAACCTGTACTCCCTGTGCACTAACAACAAAGCCAAGGAACACAACTCGATCCGTACAAAATGTGCATTTGTCCATATTAGCATACAATTTTTCTTTCCGAAGCACTTCTAGGACAGATTTTATATGCAATGCATGCTCTCCTAAATCTTTACTGTAGATCAAGATATCATCAAAGTAGATAACTACAAATTTTCCAATGAAGGATCGCAAAACATGGTTCATTAATCTCATGAATGTGCTAGGAGCATTAGTTAAACCAAAGGGTAAGACTAACCACTCGTATAATCCATATTTTGTTTTAAAAGCAGTTGTCCATTCGTCACCCTCATGCATTCTAATTTGATGATAACCACTCTTTAAATCTATTTTAGAAAACACACAAGATCCATGCAATTCATCTAACATATCATCTAACCTAGGAATGGGATGCCGATACTTTACCGTGATGTTATTTACCGCTCGACAATCAATACACATGCGCCACTTCCCATCTTTCTTAGGTACTAAAATAACTGGAACCGCACATGGACTCATGCTTTCTCTCACGAACCCCTTGTCCATTAGCTCGTCAACTTGCCTTTGCAATTCCTTCGTTTCCTCAGGATTGCTTCGGTATGCCGGGCGATTTGGAATGGTCACGCCGGGGAAAAAGTCAATTTGATGTTCAATTCCCCGAATTGGTGGTAATCCTTGGGGAAGCTCCTCGGGAAATACATCCTGATAATCCTGCAGAAGAGTAGAAATAACACTAGGCAATGAAGTTTTATTAGCGTTAGTATTCAAAAGTGCATCCCTATACCGAAGTACAATCATTGGCCTTTTAGAATCCAAAGCTCGCCTTACATCACTCCTTTTTACAAAAATATTTGTTTTTCTCTCTTCTCCTTTCTTTTTTTCTCTCTCTTTTGTTTTCTTTTCATGATCTCTCTGTAAGTGTATTTGATCCTCATGCACCTGTTTTGGTGACATAGGACACAAGGTAACTTTTCTTTGATTGTGAACAAAAGAGTACTCATTAGTAAAACCGTCGTGTTTTACTCGCCGATCGAACTGCCAAGGTCTCCCAAGTAGTAAATGACCTGCCTGCATAGGAACTACATCACAAAGGATCTCATCAACATACTTCCCAATTGTAAACGGTACTGATACTTGCTTGGTAACTTTGATGTCGCCGCTGTCATTGAGCCACTGCAATCGGTATGGGTGAGGATGTTTGGATGTTGTAAGTCCCAATTTCTCCACCATTGTGATGCTTGCCACATTTGTACAGCTCCCACCATCAATTACAACACAACAGATCTTACCATTTACCATGCATCTAGTATGAAATAGATTCTCTCTTTGCTCGCTGCTTTCTTCCTTTACCTGTGTACTAAGCATTCTCCGTGTAACTAACACTTCGCCATGCATAGCAACCTCTCTATCTTCCTCCAACGGTGGCATAGAGTCATTGTCACTATCTTCTTCCTCGGTCTCTAAATCCCCATTATCAAGCAATAACATAGTTCTTTGATTTGGGCATTGATTTGCAATATGTCCCCTGCCTTGACATTTAAAGCATACAATATCTCGATTACGACTAGTAGAAGGTGTATTAGTTTTACCTTGCACCACTTGATTAGCCGCTCCCTGCTTGATTTCTGGCTTTGGTTTGAAAACAGTTGGCTTTTCCTCACGCTTCACATTATTGGATTTCCATGATGAACCTGTGGTAGTGTTTATTCGCTGGCCACCTCTCCTCTTAAGTTGCTTCTCTATTTTGATAGCCATGTGCACCATGTCTTCCAATACCACATAATGTTGGCGCTCCACCAAATCTGCAATATCCCAATTTAAACCTGCTGAAAATCGGGCCATGGTTGCCTCATTATCCTCGTCGATGTCAGCTCTAGACATTAGCATTTCCATTTCTTTGAAGTAGTCCTCCACACTCTTGTTTCCCTGTCTCAAATTTTGTAAGTTTCGAAACAGATCTCGATAGTAGTGGCTTGGGACAAACCTCTTTTTCATTACAACTTTCATTTCTGCCCAAGTCTCTATTGGACGTTCTCTGCACCTCCTTCGGCTGGTCATCAATTGATCCCACCAAGTAACTGCATACTCTGAAAATTCGGTAGCTGCAATCCTAACTTTCTTGAGTTCCGAGTAGTTGTGACAGTCAAAGATCCACTCCATTTTCTTCTCCCACTCTAAATATGCCTCAGGGTCACTCCTGCCTTGGAATGTGGGAATTTTCATTTTGATGCTATCGAGATTGTTGTCCTCTCGATTTCGGCCGCCTCTATCCTTTGCAAAATGTCTCCTAGGGATAAGGTCAATTTCCCGATCCTCTTCCTCGCTAAACCTTTCATCATAGTAATTTGTCTCCGCTAGCCTTGCTTCCTTTTGTTGGGTCTTTCCTTTTGGGCGCCCACCCGGAGGGATTTGAGTTTGTTCCCCTCGAGTGACACTCAATTGATCGATGCGATCATGCACTTGTTCAATAGCCATCCCCATCGATGTCAGCTCTAGACATTAGCATTTCCATTTCTTTGAAGTAGTCCTCCACACTCTTGTTTCCCTGTCTCAAATTTTGTAAGTTTCGAAACAGATCTCGATAGTAGTGGCTTGGGACAAACCTCTTTTTCATTACAACTTTCATTTCTGCCCAAGTCTCTATTGGACGTTCTCTGCACCTCCTTCGGCTGGTCATCAATTGATCCCACCAAGTAACTGCATACTCTGAAAATTCGGTAGCTGCAATCCTAACTTTCTTGAGTTCCGAGTAGTTGTGACAGTCAAAGATCCACTCCATTTTCTTCTCCCACTCTAAATATGCCTCGGGGTCACTCCTGCCTTGGAATGTGGGAATTTTCATTTTGATGCTATCGAGATTGTTGTCCTCTCGATTTCGGCCGCCTCTATCCTTTGCAAAATGTCTCCTAGGGATAAGGTCAATTTCCCGATCCTCTTCCTCGCTAAACCTTTCATCATAGTAATTTGTCTCCGCTAGCCTTGCTTCCTTTTGTTGGGTCTTTCCTTTTGGGCGCCCACCCGGAGGGATTTGAGTTTGTTCCCCTCGAGTGACACTCAATTGATCGATGCGATCATGCACTTGTTCAATAGCCATCCCCAATTGTCTAGAAAATTCTTTCATCATAGCCTCCATCATGAGTTTTGGGTCAAAATTCGATGTAGAAGGTTCATTTTCAATTGTCTTATCTCTTGTGTTAGACATATTTCCTGCAAAATAAAGATTAGTAGAAAACAAGTTCCTCACCACTCCCTTGCGTGTTTCACTCAAACAATATACCACATAAGTAGGAAACGCTCGTGTATCACACAATTAGGCTTTTACCCTCAATTAAACTTACTACTCTTGCCTTTTTCCGCTCGTAGTTCTCTCTAATAGGTTCTTTTTGAATTCTCACAAATATTACCTCAATTCTCTAATTACAATCCAATAATAACTTATCAAGAAAATAATATAGAAGGTACGACTCTCCACAAGACTTTCAAACGCCAAATATGATTCTTGCAAATGAAAATCCCGATGATAGCAATTCAACAATACAAATTTTCTGCTATATATTTTATACAGTTTTTTTTTGACTATATTTCAACAATAAAAGTAAAGATAAGTAACTTGATAAGAAACTTAGCTCTGATACCAAATGATAGACTCCACGGCACGCTTGCGTGAGGTGGTCGTCGCCCGGATCGTTTCTAACAAGTTGATAGGATGGATAGCTTGCAACACCTTAACCCCTCGCCTATATGTAGACGGTAATCTTGGTACAATTGCTTGCTTAGGAAATTTGCGGAGGATGAACACCAACGACACTTCGACCCCTCGCTTATATTGAAGCGGTAATCTCGGTACTATCGACGATTGATGCGGTAGAAGACGCCACACACAACTATGAATGGTTGTATGATAAGTCAATTATGAATCTAAAAAGAAGAACTAAGGAACACTTAGGAATTCTTCAAAGAACCACAAGTAGAGAAACAAACTCATAATAGTATTGATAATCTGAAAATTGATATGAATGAATGATTTTACATCCTAGCATCACTTGGTATTTATAGGAACTCATGGTGTGCTAAACCATCATCACAAGTAAAGATCTAACAACTAATCACATCACATGTATCAGCCACCCAAAGAATTTAACAATCCAAAACATGTGATGTGTTAAAAGTCCAAATCAAACAACTATAAACTGATCAGCACATTGCAAGCTATTTTCACACCTGATAAATTTCGAATTTGGACTTGGGCCAAGAATGAAAATTGTAGCCCTGGAGTTTCTAATGAATTTAGGCTTTTGAATCACCTCATTTGGAGTTTGGAAACTCAAGTTATGGCCAAAATACGAACTGATGTCAAACTAGTCCAAAAGTGCGGAAATGCTGATTCTTTTGTGTCGGTTCGGGTATGCTTGCTTCCAATGTGTTTATGAACTTCGCGTGCTTGTAACCCGTCTCTATAACCTCTATGCTCGATCCAACCTCGGTCCATAATTTATGAATCATCCCGTTAAGTCCTTCTTTGAAGCGTTTAGCTCGTGTCCTCGTAATGGGTCCAAGTGGCATATGCAATGGATCCACTTGTGTTTTGTCAAGGGCTTGTGAACTAAGGATGTCCTCATCACTTCTCTCTCTCTCTCTTTGTGATTTATTTTTCTTTTTTTTTTTTTCAATTTTACAAATTTCGGCAGCCTTGAATTAGGGTTTAGGCTCAATTTATAGAAGAACTTTTACCCCAAATTGATTTGGGTATTACCTTAATTGACCGGTTAAGGACCGACGGTAGGAGGGAGGGGTAGCGACTGACGTCTCCCATCAATCCTCGTCCATCACCGCTAGCACCGGCCGGCAAATCTCGAGCCGCACGCTCAAACCCTTTGGTCCGTTCGCCAATACTCGGTCGTTCGCTTCAACCCTTGAACCGTCCGCCGGTCTTTCCCTCACGCCGTCCGCTCGCTTCGAGTTGTCGCCGGCGCACGCCTGGCGACACCTCTTTCCTGTCCCGTCCGATCGATGGTCCGATTGATTGATGGGCTTTGATCGCTAGCTAGGTTCGGCTATATGGTTTGAGGGTTTTGAACCCCTGGTTCTTCCACCCGCTCGATCTGGTTTGAGGATTTGGTTCAATTGATTTTTCTTAGGTTTGGTTATCTGACTTGAGAGGCTTGCTTTGCTCGGTCATCAATTTACCGACTGTACCTTTCCCCAAATCAATTGGATCCAACCCGATTGCAATGCTATAACCCGGCCGGCTAAAGAAATAAGGAATGGGCTCAACCCAATAGGGTTGGGCCATCTGAATTAATTAAAAAGGCGGCCCAAGGAATTTAAGAAAGAATCTGGCTTAGTCCAATTTAGGAGTTGGGTCAGCTAAAAAAATAAAATAAAATAAAACAAAATAAAAGAGATGGCCAAGTAGATTAATCACCCTATATTTCTAACATTTTAAATTAAATACTTAACCACTTAATTAAGTATTTAAAGTATTTATTTTTTTTAACCATAATTCCTTATTCGAATTATTTAATCCGATAATGATGAAATTATTTATTTATTAATTTCTCCCCAATTTTCTTGCAATTAAATTCTTAGGGTTAACTTATTAATTTATTAAAACTATTAATGAGCCCCTTTAATGCAAAAGAAATTATTGGATCATATATTTATATAATACTAATACCCACATGGATCTAATTAAATTCGTAAAACTAAATAAAACGAATTTCATATATTAAAATAATTCAATACAATGTTTAGAAATTCCTGGACATTACATCCTCTCCCCTTATAAAAAATTCCGTCCTCGGAATTTCGATCTAAGGTTACTCAAACAACTTGGGGTAATTCGCTCTCATCTTCTCTTCGAGTTCCCATGGGGCTTCTTCCACCGCGTGATTCCTCCAGAGAACTTTAACAGAATGAATGGTTTTATTCCTCAGTGTTTGCTCCTTCCTATCAAGTATCTGGACAGGAATCTCCTCGTACGATAAGTCCTTTTCGACTTGAATTGGCTCATAGGAAATGACATGCTTGTAATCCGGCTTATACGGACGCAACACTGATACATGGAACACGTTGTGAATGTGCTCAAGTTCAGGAGGTAATGCTACCTCGTACGCCACTTCGCCTATTCTCTTTAATATTTCAAAAGGTCCTATGAACCTAGGGCTCAACTTGCCCTTCTTCCCAAAGCGGATCTTCCCTTTCCAGGGAGATACCTTTAAAAATACATAGCTGCCAACTTCAAAGTCTCGCTTCTGACGATGTAAGTCGGCATACTTCTTTTGACGATCCTGGGCTGCTACTAACCGCTGCCTTATTACTTTAATGATTTCCACGGTTTGTTGTACCAATTCTGGTCCCAACAATCTCCGTTCACCAACTTCATCCCAACACAACGGCGTTCGACACTTCCTTCTATATAACGCTTCGTACGGTGGCATACCGATGCTAGCGTGATAACTATTGTTGTAAGCGAACTCTACCAATGGCAAGTGATCGTCCCAGCTGCCTCCTAAGTCCATCACAACTGTCCGGAGCATATCCTCTAGGGTTTGAATTGTTCGCTCACTCTGACCATCAGTTTGAGGATGATACGCCGTACTTATTCTCAACTGTGTTCCCAGTCTCTCCTGTAGACTTCTCCAAAAATTTGACGTGAAGCGCGGATCTCTGTCAGATACAATAGACACCGGTACTCCATGTCGCGATACTATCTCCTTCACGTAGAGTTTCGCCAACTGTTCCAATTTGTACCTGATCCTGATCGGTAGAAAGTGGGCAGACTTGGTCAAACGATCTACGATCACCCAGATGGCGTCTAAACCCTTTTGTGTTGTCGGGAGTCCTACCACAAAATCCATGGTGATGTGCTCCCACTTCCACTCGGGAATCTTTAAGGGTTGCAACAATTCGCTCGGCCGTTGGTGCTCTGCCCTGACCCTCTGACAAGTTAAACACCGGCTGACGAATTTCGCAACTTCCCCTTTCAAATGCGGCCATCAATAATGTTGACGAAGATCTTGATACATCTTGGTGCTACCCGGATGTACCGAAAATCTCGTATTATGGGCCTCTTACAATATTTCTTCCCTTAAGTCTGGTACATAGGGTATCCAGATCCTTCCCTCGAACCTCAGCAGACCTGTGCTGTCAACCTTGAACTTTAACGTTTTTCCTTCCGACAGTTGCTTCTTAATGTCAATGCATTCTTCATCAAATTCTTGGGCCTCCTTTATCTTATCCAATAGAGTCGGACCTATTGTCACGGTGAACAACTTTTCGTCCGTCTCCATTGGATACTTAACTTCCAGTTCCAGGTGTCCAAAGTCCTTTATCAGCTCTGCCTGAGTTGTAAGCCTCATCAATTTCTCTCTGCCTTTCTTACTCAGGGCATCTGCCACTACATTTGCTTTGCCCGGATGGTACAGAATTTCACAATCGTAATCCTTGATCAATTCTAACCATCGGCGCTGCCTCATATTCAGCTCCTTCTGAGTGAAGATATATTTCAGACTTTTGTGATCTGTATATATCTCGCACCTCTCTCCATATAAGTAGTGCCTCCAAATCTTCAAGGCGAACACTACTGCTGCTAACTCCAGATCATGAGTCGGGTATCCCTTCTCATAGTCCTTCAGCTGGCGTGAAGCGTACGCAATGACCCTGCCGTGCTGCATTAGTACACAACCAAGGCCCTTGTGTGATGCATCACTGTATACTACAAAACCCCCAGTGTCGTCCGGTAATGCCAACACTGGTGCTTGGCTAAGTCTCTTCTTCAGCTCCAAGAAACTCTCCTCGCACTTCTTTGTCCAAACGAACTTTACTGTCTTTCTGGTCAGATTGGTCAATGGTGATGCTATCTTTGAAAAATCCTGGATGAATCTCCGATAGTAACCCGCTAATCCTAGGAAACTCCTGATCTCCGTTGGCGTCTTCGGCTGCTCCCAGTTGATAATGGCTTCCACCTTTGTTGGGTCTACCGAAACACCATTACTGTCAATGACGTGTCCTAGAAACTGCACCTTCTGCAACCAAAACTCACACTTTGAAAATTTCGCGTACAGTTTCTCCCTTCTTAATGCCTCCAAGGCAATCCTTAGATGTTCAACATGTTCTTCCCCCGTTACTGAATACACCAAGATGTCATCGATGAATACTACCACGAACTTGTCCAAATACTGCTTGAACACTCTGTTCATCATATCCATGAATGCCGCTGGTGCATTTGTCAGTCCAAATGACATAACCAGAAACTCGAAATGTCCATAACGAGTTCTTAATGCCGTCTTCGGGATATCCTCCTGCCTCACCCTTAGTTGATGATAGCCCGTCCTTAAATCAATCTTCGAGAAGTATTTTGCTCCCTTGAGTTGATCAAACAGATCGTCTATCCTGGGCAGCGGATACCTATTCTTAATCGTAACTTTGTTCAACTCACGGTAGTCGATACAAAGCCTCATCGAGCTATCCTTCTTCTTTACGAACAGAACTGGCACTCCCCATGGTGACACGCTCGGTCTGATATAGCCCCTGTCTAACAGTTCCTGCAGTTGAACCATCAGCTCCTTCATCTCTACTGGTGCCATTCGGTAAGGCGCCTTAGATATCGGTGCCGTCCCAGGTACCAAGTCGATTGCAAATTCTATCTCTCTATCCGGTGGCAGTCCCGAAAGTTCATCTGGAAAAACATCAGCGAATTCCCTTACAACGAGTATCTGACTCAGTTCACCCTCGACCCGTCGAGTATCCACCATGTGAGTCAAATAACCTATACAACCCTTCTTAAGCAATCTCTTTGCTTGCATCATCGTCAGACAACAAGATTGTCTCGGCGATTTATTACCATAGAACACCACCTTCGACTTACCCGGAGTCTGCAGGTGTATGCACTTTTTCTTACAGTCAATGACCGCCCCATGACTCGCTAACCAATCCATTCCAAGGATTACATCAAATTCTCCAAGACGAATCGGTAGAAAATCCACGTTAAGCTTAAACCCTCTCACATCAGCATAATAATTCTTATAAATGTAGTTTACGGGGATAATCTCTTTGTTCGCTACTTCTACATTCATCGAGTGTTCTAACAGTTCACTAGGCAAACTAAGTCTTTGAGCAAATTCATCAGAAACAAAAGAACATGAAGCTCCCGAATCAAATAGCACATATGCATCTATGTTGTTGATTGGAATAATACCTGACACCACCTCTCTGGATGCCACAACATCTTGTACTGTCATGTTGAAGGTCCTCGCTGTTGGCTTATTTGGCTGGGCTGGTCCTCCACTGGTTGCTCTCGAGTTGTTGCCCCTATTCCCATTTCTGCCATCCATGTTTCTCTTTCGGGGACATTCCTTGCTCCGATATCCTATCTCTCCACAATTGAAACAACCCCCTTTCTTCGCCTTAGGACAATTGGGCGAGATATGCCCTTCTTGTCCACAGGTATAACAGACCATCTTTCCCTTCACACACTCTCCCGAGTGACCCTTTCCGCAATTCCCACATACCTGCCTTTTCTGTTGTATGCTCCCTTGCTGGATTTCAGAATTGCTACCCCCACTGCTCCATTGACGCTTCTTATTGTTGCTGCCACCACTGCTAACATTCACATTTCCTCCTTCTACCTTCTTCTTGTTCCTTTCCTGATTATATTTTGAAACCGCTTCACTCCTACCTTCAGCAATGAGAGCTTTCTCTAACAAGGTTGAGAACGATGTAATTTGCAAAACCGCTACCTTGCTGTAGATCCACGGCTTTAATCCATTCTCGAATCTCCTGGCCTTCCTCACCACAGTATCCACCTGATGTGGGGCGAATCTAGCCAATTCATTGAATTTTGCAGCGTACTCTGACACTGACAAATTTTCTTGCTTCAATTCTAGAAACTTGATCTCCATTTTTGCCTGCATACTCTCAGGAAAGTAATTCTCGAAAAACAACGTCTTGAAAGCTTCCCACGCCACGACTCCAGTTCCGACTTTGTTCTGATTGGCTTCCCACCAAAAGTTAGCCTCACCTTTCATTAGGTAGGTAGCAAAAACTGTCTTCTGCTCCTCAGCGACTCTAGCAATTACAAAGGCCTTTTCAATCTCCTTTATCCATGAATGGGCCTCTATCGGGTTCGCTGTTCCTATAAACTCCGGAGGCCCTACAGCCTTGAAGTCTTTAAAATTGGCTAAGTGGTTGCCTGCCTGGTTTCCTGTAGTAGTGGTTTGATTCCGCAAGGCTTCTGCCATCATGTTCACAAAATCTTGCATTGGGTTTGGTGGAGTTCCCTCTACATTGTTAACTGACTCTTCGATCCCTTGGTTTCGTAGGATTCGTCTGGGCGGCATTATCTGTTTAAGCAAACCCTAACACGTTACTCGGGCTTCCTTAAAACATAAGTATTCAGCATGTAATACAATAATCACATGACTCTTGTGTGGGAGTTTTAGATTACCCAACCTCGGGAATTCTACTTTCCCGATTAGTGATTTAAGTTACTAAGATACCGATTCAGTTTTACTGAATTAACATAATCATTGCATCAATGGTATATCAAGTAAAATTCTCAAGCACATACCATAATAATGCATCTATATTCATATACCGACTTTAGCGTCTTACACGTTTATCACAGGCATATTGTCATAATTGCTACCAGCCCATTTAATATAACAAAAGGTGGGATTCACTTAAACCATTCTTTCCTACCTACATAATTGGGAAGTACATCCTACATACGAACTACCTCGCACCTGCTGAGGTTAATACAAACTCTAGTAAATCAAATGGTAGTACCAATAACACTGCTCAAGGCATAACCACCCACTTCTAACTATCCTCTAAGGGACACAAGGTGAATACAACTCAACGCTTGCTCTCGCTACTGGAGGGCAGATCCACCCATCTGGCGTCGAACTGCATCCAGGCGATGTCTAAGGCTCGCTCCAAATCAACTATCTTCGCATCCTTAGCCTTTACCTCATCCTTCATTTGTCCTAACTGCAGCTCCCTTAGCAGTAGCCTCCCTCGTAACTCGGCTAACTCAGCTTGGGCCTGATAAGCAGCGTCCTTGTACTGCTGTTCAGAAATCTGGTGGATGTGGTTCTGTGCCTCTATTTGTTCAGCCTTAACCTCTAGCTCGGCGTTCCTCGCTAGCAAATCTCCTATCACCTCAGGCTCTATGGGCTCCTGGTCAACTGAATAGCTAACTTGACGCTCGTCCGACATCCTACAAACACCACACAATAAATCCATATCAGTACCACAATAAAATATATTCATTGATAAAATGAAATGATATTTTATTCGGTACAACTAGAACTCGATGAATCTCCTCAACTCATCACCTACATACTCTATATGAGTTTTCTACTAAGGTTATAACCTAGGTTTTTCATTCCTAACGTTTATAACCTATAGCTTTGATACCAACCTGTGACACCCCCAAATCCGGGTTTCCTAACCTCGAATTCGGTGCTCACGATACTCAACGACAAACATACTTTCTAACTAAATGCGGAATAATAAACATACATTGTTTATTGAAATAATAATAAAGTCTTACAATCTTGGTCCCAAGGTTCTTTAACCTTAACATAAAACGTACCCTTAATACAATAAAAAGTTCACTTAATCAAACAACATTCAGGAATAACTAGTACATAGGCACTATCGGGCATCTATTCTTGCACCTTCCCTTTTCCTTTGTCTCCTCTAGACGTTTCTGCCTTAGCTGAAATGAAGATCATGATATAGCAAAGGTAAGCAACTAGTTTGCTTAGCAAGTTTATACACAAGGGAGATATATCATGAATAGACGGAAATTTCGCTTTCAATGTTCAACAACAGTATAGAATTGTGAAGAAATATAAATTATCAGTCAACAGTTGAATATTCAAATAATTGAATGACAATTACTGAGTGGTTTGAAATAACCAAGGACGTTTTTCAAGGTTCTCAGTATGTAAGCTGGACCTCTTAAAAAGTTTTGGTAATCGAGGGGATCAGCCTCTCATACCCCGTGATTTATGCATAAACACTTAATAACCAGCATTGATATCATGCCTTAAACAAGTTTATCCTTTTCTCAGCCAAGAGTTCTTACCATAGCAATTTAATAAGAACAGCTTTTAAAATACCATTGTCTTAACCAATTTAGACATGCTGGATCTAGCTGATACAAATAGCATAGATCTATCTCATAAACAATTCATGCTTGAAAGAACTTTAATTAAATTTACAGTTCAATCATAATAGGATAGGAATTCAATTGCATAAGGTGCGAATCTCAATAATCAGTATAGATGTGAATAATCGACAATAATTATTCACTAACATGCTTCGAAAATAATAACTCGAGATTGAGTTAGGGAACTTGCAATAATGTAAGAAGTTTAGGGTTAGGAACTTGCCTGTTTGCTCAGCTACAAATAATTCTAGCTTTAACTATTTGGCCTTGAAGAACCTAACATAGATAATGTCGGTCTATCAATTAGTACTGCGTAGTGGTACGTTGATGAGTGGGTTTAATACCTACAAATCTAATATTCTTGATCTTGAAATATTGTTTATTCTTTAGTTTTTTCATGTTACTTTTGATATGTTTATGTTTATTTTGTAGGAAAGGCTAAGAAGGGGTAAAAATGGATAATTGGAATCGAAAAGAGACCAAAGGTTGAAGTTTTCATGTTGAATTTACATAGCATCCACTTAGACCCCAATTTTGACCTTGATCCAGCCCGAATCTCTCAATTCTTAAAGAATCAAAGTTGTAGATCTCGTCGAGAGCTTCGTTTTGATAGGTTGCACGTCCCGTAACTCTTCTCGGATCAAAAGTTATGGCCGTTTTACCAAGGGACGTCGCAGCAGAAAAATGACCAGCGCGGGGCGCGCCAATTTTGGCCTATAACCGGCGCGGGCCGCGCCATACTGGGCTGAAAATCTGCATACGTAGCGCGGGGCACGCTAGTTTACAAAGGAAGGTGGCGCGGGGCACGCTAATCTGACGAATTTGATGCTGATTTGGTTTCTGTAATGCAGAAGTTGACTTAGAAAAGGATTTTAACTTACCTTATGTACTAGGGTTTCTCTTGGGCCTATAAATACTTGATTATAACTTGGATTTAAGGGACTTTGGATGACAAGACTTGATTATCTCATATGGAGGCTTGGAGATTGGATTGGGGAGCAAGAGAAGTCAGACATTGAAGACTACGGAGATTAAAGATTCTCACAAGAGTTTTTCTTCTTCTCTTTATTTCCTTTATCTGTAACTTTGAATGTTCTTATTATTCGAGATGATGGTTTTTATTAGGATCATGAACTAAACTATTAATTAGGAATTCAATGAAACCTTTTGTGATGCTTTAACTTATTTATCCATATTTTCACTTGTTGATTCTAATTGAGTTGTTTGTCATATCTTGTGTTTATTTATTAATTGTCTAGCTAGCAATTAATCTGATATCTTAGATGGAATTGAAAGAGGAAATCTATGATTAGATCTGGATGTGATAACGCATGAATTTGTTGATTCTTGATAAGGATAACAAAATAGTGTATGAGACGAAAGTACTTATATGCCATGTGTAACTTTGTTAGGAGTTTGTGCTTAATGAATCTATTTTAAGTGTCTTGCATGAAAATAGCAATATAACTGGAATAGGTCTTTTTGTTAATCATTGAAAGATGTTAATAAATTGATAGGCAATCCTAGTTAACAATTCATTGAATTAATAAAGTGGAAATTGGATAAGGCGATTATTGCAACGCAATTGGGGAAGTTGTATTCCTATACTTTAATACATCTGGTAATTAATTCTTGTTAGTTTAGTTTAATTTTAGTTTTAAATTAATCTATTCTCAAAAACAACATTGGTGACCGTTTAAATTAAATTGAATTGGTAGTAAATTGATAATTAGAATAATTGTTAGTAACTGTTCCCTGTGGGTTCGACATCCTTCTTACTTCTTTATTACTTGATTGACCGTGTATACTTGCACGTAATTGTCATTATATAAATCGGACAACATACGTCGATACGCTTACTTATGCTATTTATTTAACAATTAAGCAAATCACATAGCACACCTAAGTAAATAAACTATCGTAAATCCTATAAGACACTTAATTGCTCTTTAGGTTGATGGTTTAATTAATTAACCATGAATCCCTTAAGTAATAAACACTTATTGAACCCTTAAACAATTAATTATAATTATTTAATTAATTAACATTACTTGTTCTTAAGTAATATTCATTTATTAACCCTTAGACAATTTATCAAAATTGTTTAGTTAATGCGTCATTTAAAATCTCCTTATTTATTAACTTTATCTTTATTTAATTACTATTTAATATTTGTTAAATGGTAATTAATTAATTATCTTTAGTTAATAATTAATAACTAATTATATTTACTTATTATTTAATTATTAATTAAATAATAATCAATTATTAGTTTTAATCGTCTTTAATTATTATTTATGATTAAATAATAATTAATTAGGTTTATTTATTATTTAAAGTAATTCGAATAATAAATAATTGATTAGTGGGTAAGAATTATATTTAGTTATTATTTAATAATAACTAATTAGGATTATTTATTAGTTAAAGTTAATCAAATAATTATTAATGAATTATCTTTAGTTATTATTTAATAATAAATAATAACTAATTAGGTTTATTTATTACTTAATCGGATAATAAATAATTAATTCACAATTATTAATTATCCTTAATCGTTGAGAAAAATAAATAACAATAATTAATTTAGTATATATGGTAAATATAATAGCATATTCCAGAATGAAATTTTGTAAGGCTATTTTATTGCTTTTATTCATACTTAATTATTAGTTAATAATAATAATCAAATATTTATTTTATTTATTATTCATTGATTAATGATAAATAGTTATTTTGCTAATTTATTCATATGTAATTATTATTTAATATTAATCAAATAATAATTAAATATTTATTATCTTTATTTATTATTTATTGATAAAAATAAATAATTACTTTGTTAATATTTAATTTTACTTAATTATTATCTAATATTAATTAAACAATAATTAAATATTTATTATCTTTATTTATTATTTATTGATAAATAATAAATAATTACTTACTAATTTATTCGTACTTAATTATTATTTAAGATTAATCAAATAATAGTTAAATACTTATTATCTTTATTTATTATTTATTGATAAATAATAAATAATTATTTGATTGATTTTATTTATTAGTTATAATAACTAATCAATTCACAAGTATAATATTAGCTCCAAATTAATAACCAAATTTGAGCCAATGATAGCACAAGTAGTACATCAACCCTGCAACTTTCATTTCAAGCTAACAAAATTACCACCCAACACAACAAATCCCAAACACTAGTTATCACACCCAAAAGAAACCAAAGTTCGATTTACAATTCATATTGCTGGTCAAACAATTGATACCTAGAAATGAGGACAGTTCGGTTGAGCATTGCCACAAACATGTGATATGCGTTGTACAGCACGAAACTGTCCTAATTGCAGTGTAAATTCATATTACCAGAACACTGAAGCTCTTTGATACACAGAGGTTTAAGCCCAATAATCACAATACCATACAATACAATTTATAATATACCAATACAGCACAATCGGCTGCTAGAACCTTTAAGGTTCATCAACACAGTTTCCCAATAACAAACAAAGATATTAACACAATTCAATACCAGATTTTAAGCCCCAAAAAAAAAATTACACTACAATGTCTGAGTTTCACACCAGAGCAATTACAATAGTATATCATGTATAACCCAAATCAAACAAAACTATTACAGTGGCTTAAAAAATCCTTGGTTATACCTTAATATCGCTCGACTGGCTACCTTCCTTCTTCTCCCAATTCACCGCCGGCGACTGACTTCCCTTCTCTCTCTCTCTGTGATTTCTTTTTCTTCTTTTTTTTTTTCAATTTTATAAATTTCGGCAGCCTTGAATTAGGGTTTGGGCTCAATTTATAGAAGAACTTTTACCCCAAATTGATTTGGGTATTACCTTAATTAACTGGTTAAGGACCGACGGTAGGAGGGAGGGGTAGCGACTGACGTCTCCCATCAATCCTCGTCCATCACTGCTAGCACTGGCCGGCAAATCTCGAGCCGCACGCTCAAACCATTTGGTCCGTTCGCCAATACTCGGTCGTTTGCTTCAACCCTTGAACCGTCCGCCGGTCTTTCCCTCACGCCGTCCGCTCGCTTCGAGTTATCGCCGACGCACGCCTGGCGACACCTCTTTCCTATCCCATCCGATCGATGGTCCGATTGATTGATGGGCTTTGATCGCTAGCTAGGTTCGGCTATATGGTTTGAGGGTTTTGAACCCCTGGTTCTTCCTCCCGCTCGATCTGGTTTGAGGATTTGGTGCAATTGATTTTTCTTAGGTTTGGTTATCTGACTTGAGAGGCTTGCTTTGCTCGGTCATCAATTTACCGACTGGACCTTTCCCCAAATCAATTGGATCCAACCCGATTGCAATGCTATAACCCGGCCGACCAAAGAAATAAGGAATGGGCTCAACCCAATAGGGTTGGGCCATTTGAATTAATTAAAAAGGCGGCCCAAAGGAATTTAAGAAAGAATCTGGCTTAGTCTAATTTAGGAGTTGGGTCAGCTAAAAAAATAAAAAAAAATAAAACAAAATAAAAGAGATGGCCCAAGTAGATTAATCACCCTATATTTCTAACATTTTAAATTAAATACTTAACCACTTAATTAAGTATTTAAAGTATTTATTTTTTTTAACCATAATTCCTTATTCGAATTATTTAATCCGATAATGATGAAATTATTTATTTATTAATTTCTCCCCAATTTTCTTGCAATTAAATTCTTAGGGTTAACTTATTAATTTATTAAAACTATTAATGAGCCCCTTTAATGGAAAAGAAATTATTGGATCATATATTTATATAATACTAATACCCACATGGATCCAATTAAATTCGTAAAATTAAATAAAACGAATTTCATATATTAAAATAATTCAATACAATGTTTAGAAATTCCTGGACATTACAAGAGTAATTTTTGAAAAGCCTTTTAACTCTACAAAGGTTTTTCAACTCGACGATTTTCTCTGAACAACTTTAATTCTATGATTGACTTCTAGCTTTACGAATAATCCTCATTCTATAATCGTTGAATAGCTCTACGATCCTTTCCTACACTTGTTGAAAACTTCCAAGAATATAGTGCTAAGGATGCAAATTAAGCATACCTAACTCACTTATTAACTTGTTAAACCTAGATTCATTTAATGGCTTAGTAAACACATCTGATAGCTAATTTTCAGTTGAAATAAAATTCAATAATATATTATTATTTTGCACATGATCTCTAATAAAGTGATATCTGATGTCTATATATTTAGTCTTAGAATGCATGACAGGATTATGAGTAATTGAAATAGCACTTGTATTATCACAAAAGATGGGAATATACTTGAAATCAAACCCATAGTCAGCCAGCTAGTTCTTCATCTATAAGATTTGAGCACAACAGCTACTAGCAGCAATAGACTCAGCTTCTATAGTAGAAGTTGATACTGAGTTCTGCTTCTTACTGAACCATGATACAAGTTTGTTGCCTAGAAATTGATAAGTCCCACTAGTGCTTTTCCTGTCAATCTTGCATCCTGTAAAATCTGCAACTGAATATCCTATTAGATCAAAGGGAGAGTCCTTGGGATACAACAGTCCCAAATATAGAGTACCCTTGAGATATCTGAAAATTCTTTTAACAACAATAAGATGGGATTCCTTAGGGTTAGCCTAAAATCTAGCACAAATACAAGTAGAGAACATAATGTCTGGCCTACTAGTAGTCAAATATAGGAGAGATCCAATCATACCTCGGTATTGAGTAATATCAATACTCTTGCCATTCTCATCTTTGTCAAGTTTAGTTGCAGAAGCCATATAAGTCTTCATGGGAGTAGCTGATTCCATGTCATACTTCTTAAGTAGATCATTGATGTACTTGGCTTGGTTGATGAAGATCCCTTCATTAGTTTGCTTCACTTGAAGTCCAAGGAAGTAGTTTAGCTCACCCATCATGCTCATTTCAAACTTGTTCTACATTAACTTGGCAAATCTCTCACACAATTTTTCATCAGTAGAACCAAATATGATATTATCTACATAGATTTGAACTAATAATACTTTATCTTTATGTTTTCTAAGGAATAGAGTTGTGTCCTACCTCTAGTGAATCTATTTTCAATAAGATAATTTGTGAGTATTTCATACCATGCTCTAGGTGCTTGTTTTAATCTATAAAAAGTTTTATCTAATTTATAAACATAATTAGAGTGAGTAGAATTGATAAAACCTGGAGGTTGTTCAACATAAACCTCTTTTTGAAGTTCACCATTCAGAAAAGCACTCTTGACATCCATTTGAAAGACTTTGAACTTCATGTGTGCTACAAAAGCTAGGAATATTCTGATAACCTCTAATCTTGCAATAGGTGCAAAGGTCTGGTCATAATCTATTCCTTCTTCTTGTGAATAGCCTTTAGCCACCAGCCTTACCTTGTTCTTTGTGATCACACTAGCTTTATCTATCTTATTTTTGAAGACCCATTTGGTGTCGACGACTTGATGATCTCTTGGTCTTGGAACCAACCTCCAAACCTTACTTCTTTCAAACTGATTACGCTCTTCTTGCATGGCTTTAATCCAGCTTGAATCTTTCAAAGCTTCTTTGATCTTTTTAGGCTTATTTTGAGAGAGAAAGCTTAGGTAGAAACATTCGTTTTGAGTGGTTGATCTGGTCCTGACACTTGCATTTGGATCTCCTATGATTAGGTTCTGAGTATGATCTCTTACCCATTTGCTTCCGGATGGAACATCTGTTCTCTTGCCTTGTTGTCTGAGATCTTCAAGATTGAGTTCTGGTTCTGCATCTTCATTGATTCGTAAAGTTCCCATACTTGGAACTAAGGACTTTATGACCTCCTTATCTGGCACTATGATCGTCAGGTCTGACTTTACGTCTTCAGCTTCACCGATCGTAGGGTTCTCCTGTTCTGGATCTGAAGGTCCAGCTCTACGACTTATTTAAGTTGAGCTGTTTTGCTTGGTTTTGCCTATCAAAGAGTTCTTGTTGAACACTCTATAGGCTTTGCTTTCCATAGAGTATCCAAGAAAGATTCTTTCATCTGACTTGGGCTGAAACTTCGTCAGGTATTTTTTGCCATTATTGAGGATGTAGCAAGCACAGCCAAATGCATGAAAGTAGCTTATGTTTGGCTTTATTCCTTTCCACAACTCGTAGGGCATCTTCGTGAGTGTGGAGTGAAACAAGGACCTATTCTGAGTATAGCAAGCAGTATTGACAGCTTCTGTCCAAAAGTATTCTGGAAGATTGGCTACTGCTAGAAGTATTCTTCCTGATTCGATTAACGTTCTGTTCTTTCTCTTAGCTACTCCATTTTGCTGTAGAGTTTTTGGTACTGAGAAGTTATGCTGAATGTCATTATCTTCACAGAACTGATTTACTTCAGAATAGTCAAACTATCTGCCATGATCACTCCTTATTGCTTTTATCTTTTCGCCCTTCTCATTCATCACCAGCTTGAAAAATCTGATCAATTGAGAGCTGGTCTCGTCTTTAGAGCTTATGAAGAATACCCATGTAAACTTGGTGTAGTCATCCACTACGACCAGTGAGTATCTTTTGCCTCTAAAACTGGCAGTTGGAATAGGCCCAAAAAGATCCATATGGAGAAATTGTAGGAGCCTTTCATTTCAGTTAACTACTTTGCTCTTGAATGAGTTATTGGTCTGCTTCCCAAGCTGACAAGCTTTACATGGTTTCTCTTTGATGAAGCTCAGCTTGGGTAGACCTCTGGCTAAATCCTTTGACACGAGCTTTGACATGCTTTTGAAATTAAGATGAGACAACCTCTTATGCCATAACCAGCTAACATCTTCTGAGGCTCTAGCGAAGAAGCATACTGATGCTGAAGAACTTAGCTCCGTGAGATTAACCATATAGATATTTCCTTCTCTTGATCCAGTCAGCTTCAATAAGTTGGTTTCCCGATCTTGAACTTGACACTGGTTGTTGAGAAAGATGACTTGATGACCTTTATCGCATAACTGACTTATGCTTAGCAGGTTGTGCTTCAGACCATCAACATAGGCTACCTTACTGAACGAAGCAACTCCACTGCCTATCGAACCATAGCCTCTGGTTTTCCTAGAGTTGTTGTCTCCAAAGACAACTGCTAGACCATCTTTTGTTTTAAAATCTGACACGAGAGCCTTATTGCCAGTCATGTGCCTTGAGCATCCACTGTCAAGATACCATATTGACTATGTAGATCTTGGTACCTGTATATACAATCATTGTTTATTTTTGTACCTATACTTTCTTGGGCCTTACAATGTTAGTTCCCTTGGGGACCCAAATCTGCCCGACTTTGGGTCTACGATATGCAACATGCTCATACCCATAATAACAGTATACATCTTTATGACCATACTCATAATAGTTATAGCATTTAATATACTGCATGAGTGAGTGTGTGAGTGAATATGTTCTCACTTGGGACTTATGTGGAGGATATGTCTTTCTTCCTGGCTGAACCTCCTTCTGTTTCCACACTGTTCTACGATTTTAAAATTTCGTAGAATAAGAACTAGCTCTATGATTTACGCCTAGTTGGTTCATAGAGTTGAATTTGCCAGACTCTACGATCCTTCGAGGCACGATCGTAGACTTGGATTTACTTTACGGTTTTATAAAACCCAAACCATTATGTGACCTATTGTTCTTTGGAACAACAATTTGGTCAACAGAGATTGGATAACCTGGAATAATAGGCTCAATAACCTCTTTGGATTTCATAAATACAATACCTCTAAGGAAAGAAGATGCATTATTATTGTTAGTCTCCATTAATTTTTCCACACTAGAAGTAGAAGAAAAATCTCCAAACCCCAAACCTGATCTAGCAGAGACAACTCTCTGACTTGTGATCAGTGAGTCCATAGATAAGGAAGATCAATTCCACAATGAGATGTTTTTCTCTAACTCCTCAATTTTAGAGGTAAAAGCAGACTCTCACAATGCATTGATTTCAGTTATCTTTCTCAAATTTTTATTCTCAGCCTCAAGCTTAGATAGAGAGACAGTGTTTCGTAGAGTGGTTTTCAACTCTACTTGCACTTTCTCTTTCTCCTCTCGAAGAAGAGAATGGTCCTTTGACAGAACCTTGAACAACTTCATATATTGATGCAAATCAGATGTAATATCATGCAACTCTAATATAGGATCATCAATATTAACAACAGGAGAGTTGAAGTCAAATACCTCACTGATGTCGATCTCTCGACGATCAGTGGTTATATTGGAATCTTCTTCAACAGTCATCAAACAGAAGTTGGCTACTTAAAGCTCTATATCATCACTGAAGTCTGAGCTGGAATCACTTTCAGAATCACTCCACGATCCTTCAGCCATAAAGCCTCTTTCTTTCTCGTTATACTTCTTGTAGCCTTTGTACTCTTTCTTGGCATGAGACTTCTTCTTGTCCTTATTGAGCTCCTCTCATAGAGGTTTGGTGCACTCTGCAATATAATGGTCGGGTTTCTTGCAGTTGTAGCACAGATCCTTATCTTGATCTTTACTACTACTACTACCTTTGTTGAAATTATTCTTTGGCCTTCAGCTACTGCTCTTTCTTATAAACTTTCTTAGCCTTCGAGCAACAATGTTGTATCTTCATCAGCTTCACCATGATGATCATCTGATTTAGCTTCAGCTGGAACTTTTGAGGTAGCTTTAGAAGCTTTGAAAGCAATACCTTTATCTTTTCTCTTGCTCTCCGAAAGGGTCTCTGCTCTTTGATTCAGCTCAAGCTCATAGGTAAGGAGATTATCGTAGAGCTTCTGCATAGTCATCTCGTGCAGATTCTTCAATTCTCTGATAGCAGTGGTCTTAACATCCCACTTGCTTGGTAGAGCTCTCCTGAACTTTATGTGTAGGTCTTTGTTGGGGTAGACCTTGCCATAAGATCTTAAGGAGTTGAGGAGCATATTGAATCACTCATATGTTGCAGTGATATTCTCTTAGGGACATGAAAGAACATCTCATATTGCTGTGTTAAAAGAGATTGCTTGTTCTTTCTGACCTCTTCTATACCCTCATGCATCACCAGAAGAGCTTCCCAAGCTTCCTTGGCAGTGGTGCAGTTGACAACATTTTCAAAGAGCTCATCTTTTAGAGCCATGAACAGAATGTTCTTGGCCCTTTTATCCAGCTGCACCATCTTCTTCTCATTTTCAGTCCACTCTATACGCTGCTTGACAACTACTTTGTTAGGATCATCTGTTGTTGCAGCCAGCTTGGTAGGAACATATGGACTATTCAGCACAACATCAAACAAATCATCATCAATAGCATCCATATATGCCTGCATACATACTTTCTAATTAGCAAACTTTTCTCTATTTAGAAGAGGTGGCTTATTTCCACCAGTAAGCTAAGAACTAGTTTTGTTTAGTGCCATAGAACAACTCAAAGTGTAAGTTTTATGTTCGTGAGAACCTACTCTGATACCACTTGTTATTTCCTAGAGGCACTTAGAGATCTAGAAGGGGGTTGAATAGATCTTTTTTTTTTAAAAAAAATACTTGATTAAGGATGTATTACGAGATAATTAAATAGTCTGTATTAATTATGCACATCGGAATATACTTTTGAAAAACCCCCTTAAAGATTAAAGAAATACCTCAGTTCCAAATTTAGTTGAGGTTCAAAGTCACAGATAATAAAATACTGAACAGAAAGTAAGAACAGAAAAGTAAATAACACATGCAAATTTTAAGTGGTTTGGAGACTTAATAACTCCTAGTCCACTCTTCTACTTCGACAAGTAAGAAATCCACTAAGGATATAGATCACACAGATCTTTACAACTGAACTACTAAGGTTCCTTCGAGTCACTAAGTATCAGAATATGGACACTTAGTCCTAGATCACTAAGATCTCTTCAAGTCTCTTAGACTTGAAAGATTGTCACTTAGACAATAACGAACTGGTGTTTGAATGTTGTTGAGAGGTGTTGCTAAGTTGGCTTTAAGCTTCTCTTCATTGGTACTTAGCAGTTTAAACTAGTTGTTCACAAACGTAGAGTATGTTCTTTTGATAGAGCTTAAGATTTTTGATCAGAGTTCGTTCTCTTTGAATTTGAATCCTTATTGCCTTTTATAGTCTGCCGGAAAATCTTCCCGTTGCTAGGTTCCGGTTGATGCATTTAATGCTCAAATATTCTGAGATCCTTGATGTTGACGTTTAAGTTGGTGTGTCAGCTACTTTTTGACTTGACTTTCACATCAACCTACAACCTCACCTACCACCTATGAGTTGTCGCTTTCAGCAAACTAGATGTTAGACACATCTTCTGATCTTCTATTTCAACCAAGGATGTTTGGTGAATACCTTGGGACCTTCAATCTGCAACGCTCCCATGTCAGTCTCTTTGTCAGACCTGACTTTGCTCTACGAAGATAGAGGATTGTAGAGTTTGCTCTACGTCTTGATCTCTACGAAGATTGCTTTACGAAGCGAGTGGTACTCTACGAAAGAACTCTACGATCAGCTCTACAAAGATTGACTTTATGATTCAGGAGTTGACCGTACGATCTTTACTTTACCGAACAATCCTTGAGATACTTTACGATTTGACTTTTACTTAGCGATATCATAGAGTATTCTTCGTTCAGTCTTTACTCAACGAACTTTGTTTGACTTTGCGATTCTCTGTTAACTTTACGAACTGATCTTTACATTACGAATTGAAATGAACTTAACGGTGAGTGCAAATACTCTGAGATCGATCATTCTGATTCAATACGAACATGAGTTAACTCTGCAATCAAACTTGACATTACGAACTTGCAGAGTAACTCAACTATCAAAACTGAACCTATTGACTATATATCAGATCAACTCAAACAGATCAACCTAACGTATTTGATCTTTCTATTCTAAGATCTTGTACATCAAATTACCATTAAGGACTTTACAAAACTTACTGATACAATTATACATTAATCACATTCATCATCTAATCATCAATTTAATCATACAGACTCTAACACTATGTTATTTAAGTAGTAATAAATATTTCTTAAGCTTAAATTATATATTAAGTAAGATGACATTATAATTATTTAATAATCCTGCTTTATAAATTGATCAAATTGAATACCAAATGAATTGTCTATTTAATTTTAGTTTCTAAAATTATATTATCTAAGTAATAATAAAATCACACTTATACTTGAAATAAAATTACGCTTACATTTAATAATAGTAACAAATTTACTTATGAAGAAAAAAATATGTTCTCTCAAACTATATTGTCTAGGTAGTAGTAAAATATTATTTAATAATGGTAATAAATTATATTAGGTAAGATGATTTTATGATTGTTTTTGTAACGCCCCCAAATTCGGGTCCACCTTCAAACCCGGGTCTGATGTATTACGGTACTACCTATTCAATATAACCTTAATGACATGAATATAATTACAATATTATTACATCATATCTCTTTCTAATCTCAAGTTCTAAGACCTTTACATCTTCTTAATATACAAATAATGAATATTACATCATTTATCTATTACAACAATACATTTGTGACTTTTATCTACCACAACAGATACATATAAGTTAACATATAAATCTTCTAAACAATTACTTGATCCTTTCGTTAATTTTCACCAGATTCCTCGGTTCGTTCTAGCTTTGCTGAAAACATTTTATTTAAAGCAAGAGTGAGCATTTAATTGCTCAGCAAGTATAACAGTTGAATAAACAATCAACAACATAATAAATATTGACATATTCTCTGAAAATTTCAACAACTGAACAATAGTTGTGAAGTAGCTTCGAATAAATAAGAATAATAACTTCCCTCTCGTTTTAACAATTTTGAAATGACATACTGATCAATCCTCAAGACCCTAACCTTTTTCTATGTTCTTTCTTAAATTTGACATCATTCGTGCCTACTTCATTATTATGACACAACCTGTATCTACTTCATTATTATGACACAACCTGTGTCTAGTTCATCTCTTGATTCTTAACTCCCTTGTATTAAGGTTTCTCCTCTCATACTTACACTAATTTTCTCTAGTCTGAATTAGCTTTCCTTAACTTTAATGAATTTTCAATAATTCAATAACTCACCTTCACACCTGTCTAGCCGAAACAAATGGCATCGACGTTCTTTTTAAACAGTTCATGAATACAGAACTTTAAAACTTAATAGTTCAATAAATGAACGAAACATTTCAATTTGCAATTAAGTGCGAAAAACATTTGCACAACACGGAATACTTGCATTCAATATATAAATCAAATGAAAGTTAAAAGACTTACTCAATTACAAAATTTGAGTAAGTTCAGAAAACTTGCACAGTAAGTTAGAAACTTGCACAAAACAATTATCTTTTATAGTTTAGAAAACTTGCCTTAAGCGTCCTTTACCACATTACGCTAATTTGCTCTTCAAATGTCCTACACATTCACATTAATGATAACACACCAATTAGGCACATAATGACTCTATATATTGGTTTACGTTACGCTATTACTCATTTTAGGTTGCTCGCATTTTTAAAATTGAAGTAACATGACAACCTTTCAAAATTATCTCACAGCATCGCAGCGTTCAGGAACGCCACGACCCTCTTAACGACCCCATATGATGGTCTATATTCATTATTCTTCATTTTATAACATTCATCTTTTATAAGTTGGAACATTTTAGAGCAATATCAAAAATGTCGTATAGCGTCGTGAAACGGCACAACGACACGCTTGTGACACACCTGACATGCACAACGCCACTTGGCGTCGCCCAACACGCCCCGACGTGCACCACGTCGCTCGGCGTCCCTGGACACGCCCTGACGTGCACCACGTTGCTCGGCGTCACACGACGTCCGAAAATAGCCCGGCGACACGCTCGTGCACAGCCCAACCCAATCAGCCAGCAGCAGCGCCCAGGTAGCCAACTGCCTAGCGCCCCTGTCGCATGCCCAGAGCCCTGCCATGCGTGCCCAACCACTGCCCATGCAGTGAGTTCCTGTTCTAGCACCCAACCTTCCGAACCTCATAACTCGCTCATTCCAAGTCGGAATGAGTTTGTTCTTAAGCCATTTCGTTACTTGTAACATCCTCTACAAAACCCCAAAATGGAAAAAATGTCAATTTATTCACCTTCGCTGCTAACTCCTCATGAAGTACTTGGTAAGCAGCAACCTGGGCCTTCAAAGTATCGATTTCCAAGCATCTCCTCTTGTGCTGCATTATTGGCTACTACAGGCATGCCACTACGTTGAGTCGATTTCCAAGTATTTGTTGTTGTGGCTCAAAAAATAATGCACTAATAGGTTAATATGTTCAGTCATTGAAATTAATAATTAAACAAAATGAACTCCACATAACTAATTCAATCAACAATCCTTTCCTGTAATGCACTAATCGCCTCAATGCCAAAATCATTGGCATCAAATTACTTTAATTATTTAAATTATGTTGTTATTGTTGTTGTTATAATAAGTTTTATTATCTGTTATTTGTTGTTGGACTTATTCCCTTGATACACCTTCAATAATTTTGAATTCATCGTGGTGTTGAGTTAGTGCATGAAACGAAAAAAAATAATACAGATTCACTAGGCTCAGCCATGTTCATTACCGTCGCTGGCGGAGCTACGTAGGGGCTACGGTGGGCCGTAGCCCAGGTGATTATTTTGAAAAACCTTTAGTATATATGTATGTTTATAAGGCTGCCCAGTTCACAAAAAAGAAAAAAAAAACCCAAATCCCTCTTCTCTCTCTTTCGGCTAATATCAGACAAAGAAAAAACAAAACCCCCAAATCCCCTATTCTCTCTCTCGCGAGTCGCAACGAATAGAAACTAGAAGAAGAAGAAAAACTACCAAATCTTAAATCCTCTATCTGGCTATCTCTCTCTCTCTCGGCAAATTTGGGGAAAAGCCTTGGCAACCTCCTCCTGTGGACAGTGGATTTACAACAGATTGGGGCAGAAATTGTGGTAAGACCAGTTTAGTAGAACATTAAATTTTCATTGATAATATAATTGTTGCTTTTAGAGGTTTTGAGCTCCCAAATCCTAGATTTTGGTCTTGTTATTGAAGCTGAATAGCTGATTTTTATTAGCCACAAATCTTTGGCTACTGCAAGGATTTTGTATCTTAAAGAATAAATCAAATTGAAAGTTATTTTTGATTATTTTAGACTTGTAGTGTACTTAGTTAATCATAGTTCTCATGTTTGTTTCATAGAGTCAGATTAATTTGCACACTTGACACTTCTGAGTTTAAATATTTTATTAGAAGCAATTCACTCTAATTTTCAGTTCTTTACAGAAGATTTTAATTAGTTTGGATATTTAGTTTTGTTTGGATGTTCTCAGTTTGTCCATTGAAGAAATTGTGGGATATTTGATGGATTTATATTTATCTTAAATTCATGATTTATTTAAACTTTGAAGGTAATTTCTGAATTTTTAGGTTTTGGGGATTTTCAATTTGAATAAGTCACAATGGAAAGTCAAGGAAGCAAGAGAGAAAAAACTTTGTTTTCTTTCTTTAAACCAAGAGAAAGTGCATCAACTAGTGATATCTCAAATCATCAACCACCCATTTCCAAATTTCGAAGAGTTGAAATTGATCTTAGTACTCTTGAACGGGATCCTGGGATTCGGATCCCTATATGGCAATATCCTGTTAATCAACGAGATGAAATTAGGAGAACTTATATCAAAATGGGTCCGTATCAACCTAAGTTGGTAGAGTACCCAAGGACTAAATCAGGGTCACAAAATCGAAAATTTCAATATTCGTGGTTTGAATCATTTCCTTGGCTAGAGTACTCTCCATCAAAGGATGCAGCATTTTGTTTTCAATGCTTTGTTTTTCAAAATAAAGTGCCTCTACATCCTACATTCATTACTGAAGGGTTTAATAGTTGGAAGAGGGTTCATGATGGAGTTAGATGTGCACTTTTGATGCATGTTGGAGGTCCTACTTCACCACATAGGAATGCAGTGAAATGTGTTGAAGACTTAATGAAAGTAACTGGACATATTGACAAAGTTTTGAATGCACAAACTCTAGAAGAAGTTCAGAAGAATCGATTGAGACTTACGACAACAATTGAGAGTATAAAATGGCTTTGTTTGCAAGCTTGTGCATTTAGAGGTCATGATGAATCTCCAACTTCTACCAATCGTGGTAATTTTATTGAGATGATAAGACTTATGGGCCGATTGAACGTTAAGATTGGTGATGTAGTCTTAGAAAAAGCTCCGAAAAATGCAAAATATACATCACCGACTATTCAAAAAGAAATTTTGCATATTCTTGCAAACAGAGTTAGAAGAAAAATTCGTGAAGAAGTTGGAGATGCAAAGTTTTGTATTTTGGTTGATGAAGCCAAAGATGCATCAAATAAAGAGCAGATGGCTATTGTTTTGAGATTTGTTGATAGTCATGGCTTCTTACAAGAGCGTTTTTTTGAGATTGTGCATGCTTCAGACACTACTGCTTTAACATTGAAGAAAGAAATATCTAATGTCCTTGCTCGATATAATTTGCATATCCTTAATATGCGAGGTCAAGGGTACGATGGTGCTAGTAATATGCGCGGTGCTTGGAACGGACTTCAAGCTCTATTTCTTAAAGATTGTCCATACGCATATTATGTACATTGCTTTGCTCACAGACTACAATTAGCATTAGTTGCGGCTTCAGCAAAAGAGATTTCTGTTTGGCAATTTTTTTCGAAACTAACAGCCATTATCAATCTCATTGGTGCTTCTCCCAAATGGCATACTGAGTTGCATTCTGCTCAAGCTATTGAAATTGCACGTATGGTAGCTTCTGGTGAACGTGAAACTGGTAGAGGCATTAATCAGATTGGTAATTTACATCGGAGTGGAGCTACTCGGTGGAGCTCTCATTTTGATTCTATTTGCAGCTTAATTGATATGTATGGTGCAACTATTTCAGTGCTTGAAAGTATTGTTGAAGAAGGATCCTCTAACTCTATGCGTGGAGAAGCTGGTGGTTGTTTGATCATAATGAGGTCTTTTGAATTTATTTTCACTCTATATATGATGCATAAAATTATGGGGATTACTGATTTGCTTTGTAGAGCTTTGCAGCACAAATCTCTTGACATCGTAAATGCTATGGATCTAGTCTCAACTACTAAATCACTGCTTCACACTTTGAGAGAAGAGGGATTTGATCATCTCCTTGAGCATGTGCAATCAGTTTGCACACAAAATGACATTGACATACCAGATATGAATGCTTCATACAAAAGGTCTACAGGTCGTTCATGCCAACAAAAAGAATCGATGACAGTTTGTCAACACTATCATTTTGATGTGTTTAATTCAGCAATAGATTTTCAGCAAGAAGAGTTGAATTCCAGATTTAGTGATGGAGCAGTGGAACTTCTTATACTTAGCTCTGCTTTAGAGCCGAAGGACAACTTTAAATCATTTAAAGTTGATGATATTTGCAAGCTTGTTGAGAAATTTTATCCTGAAGATTTTAGTGAACAAGAAATGCATTATTTGAGATGTCAGCTGAATCATTATAAAATTAATGTGCTCCATCATCAAAGCTTTCAAAATATGTCTACCATCACTGAATTGTGTCGCGGGTTAGTTGAAACAAATAAGTTGCAGCATTATAATTTGATTGATAGATTGATTCGTCTTGTTTTGACGTTACCTGTTTCCACTACCACGACAGAACGATCATTTTCAGCTATGAAACATGTTAAAACTGCTTTTCGCAATAAAATAGAAGAGGAGTTTTTAGCAGATTCTATGATGATTTACATTGAACGAGAGCTTCTTGAAGCTATCGATTCAGATTCCATAATAGACGAATTCTATTCTACAAAGCATAGAAGGATGCAACTTAAATAGTGTGCTTTATTTTGCTTTTTTCTTACATGTGTTGCCTCTTTTTAAGTCTTTAATAAAAGAGCTCTAACTCATGCAAGTGTACACGGTCAACAAGTAATACAAAGGAAGTAGAGTATCGTCCCACAGAGAAAAGCTTAAATTAAATCACTATGCATCAATTCTATCACTATATTTATTTGCCTAAACTATTGACTTACTTTTAGTGACAAAATTATTTTTATATCAATTAATAACTCAATATGCAAATACTAACGAAATATATCAAGCTTAGAAATTAATGGGATCCTAACTTCATTTAATAGTTCATCTAATTACCACTATCAAGCTAGAAGGTTTACATATCACAGGAAAATAGCCAAGGACACTAATATAGACATAACCATTTGTCAATGCATTATGACCTACTTACATAACATCCATATTCGATAGACACCATGTAATCACCACTATAACCAAAATCACTATATTTCTATGTGAAATTGCAATTATACTGATTTTAAGCACAAGCCCTTATTTTTGACTCTTACGGTGAAACAGTATATTTCTATCTGGTCCACAAAAAATTAAGCTATTTAATTAAGCCTTATATTCGCAAGCTATCATGATTACAATCCAAACTTATATGTTATTTTTCAATTCCATACAAGTACTAAAATCGAATGGTGATCAAGCATTCACACATGCAAAACAATCATGATAGAAATTCCTTATGATAAATAAATCAATCTAGCAATCAAGACTGTAATTAAACTACATATTACAATCCGTTAGAATCCCATAATGGATATTAGTTCATGTCTGAACCAAAAGCCATTACGGGATCAATCTTAAACATGGAGATTAATCAAGCAATTGAAATAAGAAGAAATAGATTAATCAAACCCAATTGTGAATGAAATCCAAGGTAAGCTTACACCCACATCAAAATCAAAAGCTTCAATAAAAGTAATCCACACAATATCTCTAAGTTCTCTCTAAAGAAAAATAGATTAATCCTAAAAAAAAAACCACCGAAAAAGAAAAACTCAAGTCTTCCCTTCATAAAAATCACTCCCTATTCCCCTGTTACCCTAATTACATAAGATAAGCCTTAAGTCCTTTTCCATATCCAATTTTTTTGCTTGTTGCAAGCTCCCAGCCGCACAAGAACTGCTTTCAGCGCCCCGGCGCTATACCTGGTTCATTTTCAGCGCCCCGACGCCATATTCCAAAATTACCAAGTTACCCCCAGCTTCAAGTTTAGTTCCCAAGCACCTGAATTGACCTTGTTACCCTTTCAATTCCCTCCTGCATAACATAAACACAAAAACGAATAAAATGATAATAAAAACACTCAAAGATAGCAATAAATTAAGCTCAAAAGCACTAGATTCGTAGGTATAAAACTCACTCATCAAATACCCCCAAACTTAACCAATTGCTTGTCCCCAAGCAATGCAATATTCAAATCACCCTACTATATGAATCCAAATCAAACAACAAATAATGCAATGTCCAACTTTGGCCTCAAAGATAATACCACTATTCAAATAGAGTATTCAACTAATGCAAGAGTTCCGACATAAACCAGTTAGCCAAATCTCACTTGTCAACACCCATACTATGTGTGAACCAACAGCTTCAGTCAATCTTAACTCAAATCACAAACTTAATCAATTTCTTAGAAAGAACTCCAGTTTTACTTAACTCTACCAGTGAACACAACCAATCTACCTACTGTAAGCAATTACTAAGCACAGGATCGTCACCAAGGTTTATTTACCACATTTAAATCCTTTTTTTTTTCAACCCTTCCCCAATTTTTTAACTTTTTAGTGAGTGCATTTTATGCTCCGTCTCACTTTCTTTTGAACGAGTACGTTTTACGCTCCATCTCGTTACATGTGTTTATGAATGAGTGCGTTTTACGCTCCATCTCAATCCACCACATGTTCCATTCTTTAATCGGGAAAAGTTCAAAATTTTCCATTTTTTTTTCCTGGACTCCCCCAAACTTAGGTCCTTGCTTACACTAGCCTTCAAAGAGGATTCACCGATTTCATCACATTATTCCCAAAGTTCTTACCAGAAATAGAGTATGTAAGGATTTGAATTAGATTAACCAATACATCAATTTTTAAGATTGCTAACATGAGTATTAAACTAGCCAAATTAACTCACTGGTTACATCATCACTTCCATCAGTTTTCAACTCTAAGTGAATCTCAAATTATCAATCAATTCTCACCATTGGCCCAAAATTAAAGGACTACATCATTTATCGCTCGATTCATGCAGCTAAATGCAAAACACAACCTAAAATGCAATCCTAATCTATCAATGTCATGCAAACATAAGTATAACGAAACATAAATGAATGCATCAATAACAACGTGCACCTACTCTATATGCATTAACTATCAACAAGTCAAACACAAAACAACAGAAAACAACCCCCAAACTTAAGTAAAGCAATGCCCTCATTGAAAAAGCATAAAACAAATGAAGAATGGGGGACTTCCCTGAACAAACTACGCTGCAGGAGGAACCTCCTCATCATTCTGGTCCTCATCATCACTGCGCTCCAAATCAGACGGAGGGAACACAGGTAAAACAGGTGCAGATGGGAACTGACTGGAATCAACCGAAGGATTCAGTCGAGTAAACATATTGACCATGGAAGTGTTGAAGGAAACATTATACTCGTACATGGTATCTTGTCGCTCAGCCAAACGAACATTTTGGGCTTCGATATTGTAGAACCACCGATCAATCTCACGTTGGACCTTAAAAGGGACTTCAAAACGAGGCGGTGCAGTATAAGAACTAGATGATGCAGGGTTAGGCGCTGGCTGAGCTGCAGGATCTGGCTGTGAAACTATAAATCCTAACCCACGCGGATGACTTTTACCTCCTGTCCATTTAACGGTATAGCGTATAATCATCTTGTGGTCCAGAACAGGCATAAGCGGCTGCATCATCTCATCATCCTTCCATTTGACTCCCGCCCGTGCATAGAGAGCACAAATAAGAGAGGGATGTGGTAACCCACCAGTGGTACCACCCTCTGCAGCACGGATAATGGAGTTCCTAATAATAAGGCCAACGTTCATGGTCTTCCCAGTCACCAAACAATACAAAAGCACGGCTCTTTCCTTTGTCACATCGCTCACGTGAGTAGACGACATTAGTTTAGCACAAAAGAAAGCATACCATGCCTTTCCATACTGACTGAGCCTGGATTGCGGAAAGTTCATGCTACTGCGCCCACGAGCTTTCCATGTTGTACCCGGCTGACACAAATCTTGAATTATCTGATCATAGTCAGGTCCATTATGCACAAACGCTGTGTACTCATTTCGAGAACCCGAATCTGCCAAGTCATAGATGTGATTAATCTCCGGGCAATCAAAATTCATAGTCTTTCCTCGCACTCGCACTGTAAACCCGTTACGGTCCTTAACATGCGCATAAAATTCCTTTACCACGGCTATAACTGCTGGATCCGGTTGTGCCGTGAACAAACCCCATCGACGCTCAGCAATCATTAAAACCATCTCGCCATCTTATGCAGTTGGTTGCAACCCCTGTTCTGGAACTAATGGCCGCTGTGCGAATTTAAGATATCTATCTTGCGCTTCTGCACTAGCAAATCGCTTCTTGTCAAAGGTCTTAGTTGGAGTAGAAGTAGATCCTTCCCCACGTTGTCTTTTGGATGCCATGGTTACCTAAAAGCCAGAAATAGCGAAATTCAGTCCAGTATACCATAAAAATATATTTTTTTTACAACACGATAGTCAACTAGGAACTATTGCAATGAACATACAACAAGTGCATAGTTGAAACCCCCAAACTTAAGGTCTATAGCAATTTCATAGTAAATCACGCCACATACGTGTCATCATGCCCATAATTGCTACAAGAACCAAACTAGAAAGCAATGACAATGCCCAACATTGAAACAAACATGCAAAGAGTATCAAACATATACCACTCAAGTTATACCATATTGCTCAGTTACCATGATGCCAAACTAATGTCTAAACTTGTATAAACTTAATTGTAAACGAACATCATGAGGGTTTCCCAAAACGAGTGTGGCAATGCAATTCCATAGGCAATCTAATCAACTGGGAGTCATGAATAGTCAGCAATGCGAGTTAATTATGAATCATGAGCCATCAAGCATGCAATTTCATATTATCTCCAAGAAAATTCGTTCAAGCATATTATCAAACACCTTGTGGGCGACATGTAAATTTTAATATGTGATGCTTCAATAAGTGCAAGAATGAAACCCAATCATAGATAAGGCACTCCCAAACAAGGTATCATATCAAATAAACAAGATTTATTGATAATCTAGCCTCATACCTTGCATAACTAACTCAATTTTAATTAACAAAATAAACTTACCTTGATGTACCGTTGAAAGAGAGAAAAAGTAGGGAGAGAGTGCTTAATCCAGACCCTAAATCCGTGCTAGCAAAATTGCTTGTGTGCAAGTAACCAACTTGGGAACAAGAATCGTGGGAGAAGTTGAGATAAATGGAAGAAAAGGGAAGAAACAAGCAAACAAAGGCTGCTAATGTGTTATGCTATACCTGTTTAGGGCTGGAAGCCCTAATTTTTTTTCTAAATTCCGATCATAGCGCTGGGGTGCTATGTTTTGACTTACCTTCAGAGCCGGGGCGCTATAAACAGAACCGGAGTGATGGTCTCAGCGTCGGGGCGCTGAACTTATTCATTGTATAGCGCGGGGGCGCTGGACCTTGTCGTGGCATTTTGCTTTGGGCACCGGGGCGCTGGCTTTTGTGCTTGATGACCACTTTAGTCCCATACTTAATCACTTTTCTTCCTTCTTACTGCAGAGAAAGTACCCAACATCCCAAGTTAGTAACAAAAACCCCTCTTTTTTTTCTTTTTTTTTTGATTGAATAATTAACTAAACAAAGGAAAAACACAAAATTAAAACGCTGGGTTGCCTCCCAGATAGCGCTAAGTTATAGTCAATTAGCTTGACTTTCTCTGAAGATCATGTTGTAGAAAGGACTAAGGTGACTTTCTGTCTGTCCACCTCATCCCCAAAGTAATGCTTCAACCTCTGTCCATTCACCTTGAACGATTGATCCGGAAATTTGTCGTATACTTCAATCGCGCCATGTGGAAAAACCGTCTTCACTGTGAATGGTCCTGACCATCTTGATTTCAGCTTCCCGGGAAAAAGTTTGAGTCTGGAGTTGAAAAGTAAAACCCTTTGACCCGGTTCAAATGTTCTTTCTATAATCTTACGATCATGCCATTTCTTCACCTTCTCCTTGTACAGCTTCGAGTTTTCATATGCCCGTAATCGAAATTCGTCCAACTCATTGATTTGAAGTAGTCGTTTTTCCCCTGCAGCTGTTGAATCAAAGTTTAATTTACGAATTGCCCAATATGCCTTGTGCTCGAGCTCCATAGGAAGATGACAAACTTTTCCATAAACAAGCTGAAATGGTGACATGCCCAACGGAGTTTTGTAAGCAGTCCGATAGGCCCACACAGCATCATCCAGTTTCAAGGACCAATCCTTCCTCGTCGGATTCACAATTTTTTCGAGGATTCTTTTTACTTCTCGATTGGATACTCCAGCCTGTCCGTTCGTCTGGGGGTGATAAGCTGTAGCAATACGATGATTTACCCCATACTTGGCCAGCAACGCTGTGAACTGCCTGTTGCAGAAATGACTACCTTCATCGCTAATAATGGCCCTAGGAGTCCCAAATCTAGTGAAAATACTTCGATGCAAAAACTTTAGGACTACCTTGGCATCATTTGTCGGGAGTGCTGCCACTTCTACCCATTTAGACACATAGTCAACGGCTAACAAGATGTAGAGATTACCGCACGAAGACACGAAAGGGCCCATGAAATCAATCCCCCAAACGTCGAAAACTTCTACTTCAAGGATTGTGTTCAAAGGCATTTCATTCCTCTTTGAAATATTACCAACTCTCTGACATCTATCACACCGCTGAACAAAATTGTATGCATCTTTAAAGATTGTCGGCCAGTAGAATCCTGCTTGAAGTACTCTAGCCGCTGTTCTCTCTCCGCCATAATGTCCTCCATACACAAAAGAATGGCAATCATGTAAAATCCCTTCGGTCTCACTATACGGGATACACTTTCTTATCATTTGATCCGCACACTGTTTAAACAAATACAGCTCATCCCATATATACCATTTAACATCATGCAGGAACTTTTTCTTTTGGTGTCCCACCAAGTCAGAAGGTATCATCTTACTTACCAAGTAATTTGCGTAATCCGCAAACCATGGCACTTCCCCTTGCACCACAAATAACTGCTCATCCGAAAAGGATTCATTAATTTCAACTTTGCTGTCTACCTCCCTTTCTGGCTGCTCTAGTCGAGACAAGTGGTCTGCCACTTGGTTTTCGGTACCCTTCCTATCCTTGATCTCCAAATCAAATTCTTGCAAAAGCAATATCCACCTGATCAACTGGGCTTTGCATCCTTCTTCGCCACTAGGTGTCGAATTGCCGAGTGATCCGTATACACTATCACCTTTATGCCTATCAAATATGACCTAAATTTATCAAAGGCGTACACCACTGCCAATAACTCTTTCTCTGTGGTGGTGTAGTTTAACTGTGCATCTGTAAGGGTCTTGCTGGCATAGTATATCACATGAAACATCTTTTCCTTCCTTTGTCCCAAAACAGCCCCTACTGCGTAATCACTGGCATCACACATAAGCTCAAACGGCAACTCCCAATCTGGTGCTGTGATAACTGGTGCTGACGTTAACTTATTCTTTAAATGCTCAAATGCCTGCATGCAAGCCTCATCAAAATTAAACTGTGCATCCTTCTCCAATAAACTGCACAATGGTTTAGTTATCTTGGAGAAGTCCTTGATGAATCTGCGGTAGAAGCCTGCATGTCCAAGAAAACTGCGGACACCTTTTACTGACGTAGGTGGAGGTAAATTTTCAATAGTTTCCAGCTTTGCCCTATCCACCTCAATCCCTTTCTTTGAAACTTTGTGTCCCAATATGATTCCTTCTTGTACCATAAAATGGCACTTCTCCCAATTCAGTACTAAGTTTGTCTCAACACATCTCTTTAAAACCATTACCAAATTTTTAAGACATAGATCGAAAGAATCACCAAATACCGAGAAGTTGTCCATAAATACCTCAACATTCTGTTCGACCATGTCTGAAAAAATCGCTGTCATACATCTCTGAAAAGTGGCTGGAGCATTGCACAACCCGAAAGACATCCTTCTAAAGGCAAAAGTGCCGTATGGACATGTAAAAGTAGTCTTTTCCTGGTCTTCTGGAGCTATCATAATCTGATTGTAGACTGAATACCCATCCAGAAGGCAATAGTACTCATGACCCGCCAATCTGTCCAACATCTGATCGATAAACGGAAGTGGAAAATGGTCCTTCCTGGTAGCTTTGTTTAGCTTGCGGTAGTCCATGCAGATTCTCCACCCTGTTACTGTTCGCGTTGGGATCAGCTCATTATTCTCATTGGTGACCACGATCATTCCACCCTTCTTTGGTACACACTGCATAGGGCTCACCCATGAACTGTCTGAAATTGGGTAGATTATTCCCGCATCCAGCCATTTCAGAATCTCTTTCTTAACCACTTCTTTCATAATAGGATTGAGCCTTCTTTGCTGTTCAACTGTCGGCTTACTACCATCTTCCAGCAGGATCTTATGCATGCAAAAAGAAGGGCTTATCCCCTTGATATCGGCTATGGTCCATCCAATAGCTGATTTAAACTCTCTAAGCACTCGTAGCAGTTTTTCCTCCTGAAAAGATGTTAGTGCAGAAGAAATAATCACAGGTAGCTTTGAATCTTTGTTTAAAAATGCGTACCTGAGATGTTCTGGAAGTGGTTTTAACTCAAGCTCGGGAGGTGTCTCAAGAGATGGTTTCAACTTTACCGATGTCTCCCCTGCTTTCGTAAGTGGCTCGATAGGAGTTCTGAATTTTCCGAATTTGGGGGTGGTATCCAGATATTGCACAAGTTCAGCGCATTCTTCATCCTCCAAATCTGAATTTTCAGCAATCACTCTTTGTAGTGGTTCATAGCCCAACAAACTCTCAACTTCATCACGCACTATACTATCCACCAAGTCAACTCTGAAGCATTTTTCTTCATCGGTTGGGAGCTTCATTGCCTTGAAAACGTTGAACGTCACCTCCTGATCATGTACACGCATTGTAAGCTCCCCTTTCTGGACGTCTATCAAAGTCCTCCCCGTGGCTAGGAATGGTCTCCCTAGTATGATTGGTATATTTTTGTCTTCCTCATAATCCAGAATAATGAAGTCCGCCGGAAAGATGAATTTGTCCACTTTCACAAGTACGTCCTCCACTATCTACCGTGGATATGTGATAGATTTATCAGCTAGCTGTAGGGAAATATTTGTTGGCCTTGGTTCCGGTAATCCCAACTGACTGAATACTGACAACGGCATCAGGATGATACTTGCCCCAAGATCACACCAACATTTATCGAAGCTCATCTTTCCGATCGTGCATGGAATTGTGAAACTGCCCGGATCTTTCAGCTTTAGAGGTAGTTTACGCTGAAGCACTGCATTGCATTCCTCCGTCAAGGCCACTGTTTCAAATTCATCTAATCTTCTCTTCCTTGACAATATACCATTCATGAACTTTGCATAACTTGGCATTTGTTCCAATGCCTCCGCGAAAGGTATGTTGATCTACAGTTTCTTAAAAACCTCCAAAAACTTTCTGAACTGATTATCATCCCTCTGCTTGTTCAATCTCTGAGGATATGGAACTTGAGGGTGAACTTGTGGTACTGTAGTCACGGGCTTCTTATCTGAACTCACTCTATCCTTCTCTATTTTCTGCGACTCGGACTCATCCTTCTTCTCTTTCTGTTCAGCTTCAATTTCCTTCTCAGTTTCTACCCCAGTATCATTCCCTTGTAAATTCGGTGCTGCTGTGTCTGGTGAATTTCCTGAATATTGCTTTCCCGATCTGAGTGTTATGGCTTGACACTGTTCTTTACCCTCTCTCTGTGGATTTGCTTCAGTATTACTTGGCAATGAACCCTGAGGCCTGTTGTTAAGCATGCTCGCCATTTGCCCTATTTGATTTTCCAGATTTTTAATAGCTGCTGCTTGGCTTTTAAACATAACCTCTGAGTTTGCCATGTACTTCATCATCATCTCCTCCATTTCTGATTTCTTTTCTTGCTGAGGTACATATGGAGTAGGATGTTGTTGTTGAGAATATCCCGGTGGAAAAGGTGGTCGTGGAGCGAACTGTTGCTGCGCTGGCTGAGATGGAAACTGTTAATTTTGCTGAAACTGTTGCTACTGATTTCCTTGATTATTTGACCAACTAAAGTTTGGATGATTGCGGCTGTTGGGATTGTATGTGTTCTGAAATTGACCTTGGTCTTTCCTATAAGTGTTCACATACTTAACTGACTCCGAGCTGATAGCACATTGATCTGTTGAGCGCGACCCCGCACAAATCTCACATACGAACGCAACTGACTTGGCTTTGTTGTCTGACAATGAATCTATTTTCTTTGCCATAGCTGCCATCTGTGCTGACAACTGGGTAATAGCATCCACTTCCAACACACCTACAACTCTGGGCTATGGCATTCTGGCTGTAGGATTCTGAAAATCATTAGCTGCCATAGTCTCAATAAGGTTATAAGCTTCGTCATAGCTCTTCGCCCCTAAAGCTCCACCTGCAGCTGCATCTACCATTTGCCTCGACTGCCATCCCAATCCACTATAAAATGTGTTGATCACCATCCAATCTAGCATCCCATGGTGTGGACATTTCCTTAGCATCTCTTTATATCTATCCCAAGCTTCGTATAAGGACTCACCCTGTTGTTGCTCGAACTGGGAGATTGTTGTCCTCATTTTTGCAGTTTTAGCCATTGCGAAAAACTTGGCTAGAAACTTCTGTGCTAGGTCCTCCCATGTAGTAATTGATCCTGAAGGCAAAGAATGAAGCCAACTTCTCGCTTTATCCCTCAATGAGAATGGAAACAATCTCAGTCGGATGGCATCCTCCGTCACCCCATTGTACCTGAATGTATCGCATATTTCAATGAAGCTCAATAGGTGCTCATTAGGATCGTCTGTAGCAGAACCCCCAAACTGGACCGAATTCTGCACCATTTGAATGGTGCCCGGTTTTATCTCAAAAGTGTTTGCTGTTATCGCCGGTCTGACTATGCTAGACTGTAATCCATTAATATTTGGCATAGAATAGTCCCGCAAAGCTTTGTGCTCCTCTTTTTGTTCATCTGCCATATTCGGTATAGTTTCTTCCAACTGTGCTTGTAAATTCCTACGCACTCTTGCTTTCCAACCTCTTCCGTCAATATTATCTTGAGCTGGTGTCAATTCTGAGTTGGATGATCGTGTGTGCATAAAAATTTTACAAGTACCTGAAACCAAAACAAAAATAAAAATAGAAATGAGAAAAGATTTGATTTGTCTAAGTCAAACAATATAGCTTAAAACTGATGATAATATTAAAAATCTAACGTCTTTCCCCAGCAACGGCGCCAAAAACTTGTTGCCTCTTTTTAAGTCTTTAATAAAAGAGCTCTAACTCGTGCAAGTGTACACGGTCCACAAGTAATACAGAGGAAGTAGAGTATCGTCCCACAGAGAAAAGCTTAAATTAAATCACTATGCATCAATTCTATCACTATATTTATTTGCCTAAACTATTGACTTACTTTTGGTGACAAAATTATTTCTATATCAATTAATAACTCAATATGCAAATACTAACGAAATATATCAAGCTTAGAAATTAATGGGATCCTAACTTCATTTAATAGTTCATCTAATTACCACTATAAAGCTAGAAGGTTTACATATCACAGGAAAATAGCAAAGGACACTAATATAGACATAACCATTTGTCAATGCATTATGACCTACTTACATAACATCCATATTCGATAGACACCATGTAATCACCACTATAACCAAAATCACTATATTTCTATGTGAAATTGCAATTATACTGATTTTAAGCACAAGCCCTTATTTTTGACTCTTACGGTGAAACAGTATATTTCTATCTGGTCCACAAAATATTAAGCTATTCAATTAAGCCTTATATTCGCAAGCTATCATGATTACAATCCAAACTTATATGTTATTTTTCAATTCCATACAAGTACTAAAATCGAATGGTGATCAAGCATTCACACATGCAAAACAATCATGATAGAAATTCCTTATGATAAATAAATCAATCTAGCAATCAAGATTGTAATTAAACTACATATTACAATCCGTTAGAATCCCATAATGGATATTAGTTCATGTCTGAACCAAAAGCCATTACGGGATCAATCTTAAACATGGAGATTAATCAAGCAATTGAAATAAGAAGAAATAGATTAATCAAACCCAATTGTGAATGAAATCCAAGGTAAGCTTACACCCACATCAAAATCCAAAGCTTCAATAAAAGTAATCCACACAATATCTCTAGGTTCTCTCTAAAGAAAAATAGATTAATCCTAAACAAAACCACTGAAAAAGAAAAACTCAAGTCTTCCCTTCATAAAAATCACTCCCTATTCCCCTGTTGCCCTAATTACATAAGATAAGCCTTAAGTCCTTTTCCATATCCAATTTTTTTGCTTGTTGCAAGCCTCTCAGCCGCACAAGAACTGCTTTCAGCGCCCCGGCGCTATACCTGGTTCATTTTCAGCTTCCCGGCGCCATATTCCAAAATTACCAAGTTACCCCCAGCTTCAAGTTTAGTTCCCAAGCACCTGAATTGACCTTGTTACCCTTTCAATTCCCTCCTGCATAACATAAACACAAAAACGAATAAAATGATAATAAAAACACTCAAAGATAGCAATAAATTAAGCTCAAAAGCACTAGATTCGTAGGTATAAAACCTACTCATCAACATGTTATGTACCTTTGAACGTTACTACTATGTATTATTTTGAATTTATGATTGATCTTGGTGGGACAATTTGTTGTGTATATGGTTGGTACTTGGTAGCCCAGGACAAAAATAATTCCTGGCTCCGCCCTTGATTACCGTGGGGAAAACATTCATGCCACTGATAGGTTAATATGTGGACACTCATGATAGCTTTTGTTGGACCAACCAGAGGCTTTATCTGTAGTCGGAAAATCAGACTATTAAAACATATAAGAATTACATCAATATTAATGAAATTTATTTTATTCACAACAGAGATTCAGTATGATTGAAAAATCATAGTATCATTTTCTTAACAGCTGGTGATTTTCTACATAAATGGAATTCTTTCTTTTTCCATATTCACTTGAGATGGCTAGACTCTAACAGTCCCCGCTCATAAAATAAAAATAAATAAATAAATCACTTGCTGCAGCAATATTTTATAACTAAATCAAAACTTACAACAGCTTCTGCAAACGGAAAATCATATTGGTTTCAAAATCACTGGGCAGTAATGTTTTGCTTATCACAAAAATAGTTTCTGCTAGTTTCTAGGCCGTCCAGTCTGCAGGCAGAATCATTAACGAATCTTGATATTATCCACTTTGACGGTGTTGGGTCTCACGTGTAAATGAAGGGGGAGATTTATTAAGATATGATGTGAGTTGGCTAATTCCTACATTGCTATTCGAGTGTGAATTTGAAGGTTTAATATACAAAATTGGCCTACAACCTATTAGCTCAAACTTTTGGATCAAGTTGAGTTCAACAATTATATTAAGGCCTTCATTAAGAACTCCAGTGGCTCCCCAACACTTACTACATTCCATCACAAGTAGCAAGAGGACATCCCTTAGTCTCAATGAAAATAGCAACTATTGTTTCCAATGCTAAGCAAACATAAAACTCAGGCATCCAAAAGTCAAATTCATTTCATTAACTTCGCTACTAGCACCAAATGAACTTCTCAAAATGTTCCTATTTTTTTCTCTTTGATATACAGTCGAGAAACGTGAATAGCAGAGAACCCCCAATAACTCAAACATAGACTTCAATAAAAGTAGTATGCCCTCAAGCCAATCACATTAGATGTGATAAATATTTACTTTGCAATCTTGTTCATTTATTAATAAAAGAATTCATATAATTAAAAGGTATACTTTATCCATGTTTAATTAGTTGAATTAAATAAATGTGATAAAGTCATAGTTTTGGAGCAATGCTTTTAGAATCATGATGATGATCATGCTAATGAGATCTAAATTCTAGATAGCTCAAAACTAGAACGTTCCTAATCGATGGATCACTAATGTGGGATTACTGAATCCGGATAGATTAATACATACTATGCTTGCTCTGTTGAAGAGGATGATTGATCTCATAATTATTTGTGTGGAGACACTAAAGCAAGTATGTAGGTACTTATTGAAGAATAAGTTCACTGAACGTGACTCACTTAAAAGAACCCTAATGGAGTTTTACTCACCTGTCAATAGGAGTTCTTATAGTGATAGTAGTACAAATAATCCTTGAACTTAAGATCATCTTAGTACCTTGTGTATTCTGAGTTACACTTTGTCATATTCCTTAATACTACAGAGTATAATATAGGGTATGTTTGGGTTTAATAAAGTGTACATGGAGGTAGATGAATGATCAACAAAGGATCTACCACTTCTAGTAAAGAGAGAGAATGTCCTGTGCGATTCGATAAGTGACAGCTCAGAAATCCCTGGTCAGGTTTTAATGGAAATTTGAAAGTAGTTTCTAATTTACATTAACTAGAGTTGTGCATGTTTGAATCGAAATGCGTATGATCAAACAAATAAAACTTAACAGAAATTTCATGTTTTATATTTGGTTGAGACATTGTATGGTAGAAGGATTGAATTGTACGGTAACTATTATTGAATAGGTCCTATGTGATTAAACGTTGATTTCATATTATACGGGTAGTCATAATACATTATCGTAAGGTGTCCCTCATGATGTAGAATAAATAATATTTATTTATATATGAATTAAAGGAGTTTAATTCATTATAAATAATATTAGAATAGTTCTAATTTATTTATTCTACTTACCAGCATAATATTGAACCTAAATGGTCACACCTCAAAAAGAGCAATATTATTTTAGAAGTAATTGGCTTAATAATAATAAATTAAGTGTATTTAATTTATTGGTGAAATAAATTAAATAGCTTAATATTTATAATTAAGTATTTTGAGAAATACTAGTTATAAATTAATAAGAAGTATTCTTCTTCTTATTATTATTACAAATTATTTAATTCCTAAATAGTTTAAGAGTTGAATTAAATTAAAACCCTAAGTCCTAAAAGGTTTAGGATGAAAGGTTGGTCTATAAATAAGAGGGGTCTTATTGTGGGAAGGACTAATGCAATTTTTGCAAGTATTCTCTTAAACCTAAAAGAGTTAGGAGAGAGAGAAAATTAGGGCTAGCCACCCAAGGTTTAGGAAAACCTAGTTTTACTTCTTCAATAGTTAATCTCTTGGTAGATCACCTTTAGAGCATTGCACACTATTGTAGCGAACGTTTGATCCGAGGAATTGGAGAAACGTGAAGGATCGAAGGAGTTAAACTCGTAGTTGTTCATAAGTTGAATTGCGAAAAGGTATAATCTCTTCATCCTTGTCTTTAATTAATAATATTGCATAAGGTGATTCCTGGTGATATAAGTATGAGGGGGTTAGAATTTTATAACAATCATTCGACTCAAGTACCGAGGAATCAATGGGTGATCACAAGCGAATGGTATGGATTCAACTCGAGGATGCTTGGAATGGTGCTTAAGAAACTTGAAATGAAGCTTAAACATTATTCGTGTGATTTGGGATTACTAGTTGCTATCTATTCAGTAAAACCGAATCAACGCAAGTCAAACCATCATACAATGTACGTAATGGCGGAAAGAGTTTTGAGCTACATGGCGAGACGTTCATCATGGAGTTTGATTCAAAGAGCTTGGATCAATGTTGGTTCAGGTTTAGAGGTTATATAGATGAATTGCAAGTACGCGAAGATCATAAACACATTGAAAAAGCAAGCGTACCCGAAAATATTTCAGAAAACTTAACTGTTCGGAAAACTAGAGTTCACGCCCCGGCGCCAACCCACAGGCCAAATTCCTCGCCCCAGCCCAGACCAAATGGTTCCCCGCCCCGGCACGAATACTAGGCCATTAACTGGCGCCCCGGCGCGAGCCCAACCCCCTGTATCAGTTGTGCGATTTTTGTGACGCCCCCAAATTCGGGTCTCAAACACCCGGATTTGGTCATCACGATCTAACACAATCATCCACCTCCAAACAACATACAATAACTAAATGTAGAATATAACAAACATATGTTTTTCATTTAAAAGGTGTTACTAGTCCCAAGATTCGATAACCGTAATACATGAATCAATACATACCCTAAATATTAAATCAGGGTTCAAATTACATTGATAATAAATATAAAATAAAGTCAGCTACTTGAAGTCTATCACTTCATCTTTTCTTTGCCCTTGTCTTTGCTTGAGGTCTCGGGCTTAACTGTAATAGGGTTTATGATATAACAAGGGTGAGCAACTAGTTTGCTCAGCAAGTTTAAATAACAACAAGCAATAATATATATCATGAATTAAAGGAATATCTGGAAACGATTTAACGAAGAGAATAACGAAAGCAAGAATAATAACTGCTTTTAAAATAAACGATAGTCAATGTAGACCATGAACAATACACTTCCAATGGAATCAATAGCTAATTGACCCTTTGGTTACTGGCTCAAAAATACGTACTCGAGGGGATCAGCCTTTGTAATATGTGTATGCATAACATTTAATTTCTATCCTTGTATCTTGTATTTAGATACGTGGGGTACTCCCCTATATTTTTAGGGTGTTCATATTAGCCCAAGAATCCGCACCTCCAAATGGCTTGGAAAGCTTTTATTAAATATGCTTATGTCTAGCCGAACAATGGCTTAGACTTAACTCTGAATAGTTCATGCAATATAGAACTTTAATTAAGGCACAAGTCAAAGGATGTACGAGCTAAATTCCACCAAGTGCGAATCACAATAATATCAATGTGGAATAATCGTAAAGAAATTAAACCACTTAGAGCATGCTTGGAAGTAAAGTTCAAGCTTAAATAATTAACTCGAGCAAGGTTAAAAAAGACTTGCGTAATAAATAATTTGAGTTAGGATAGGAAAACTTGACCAACACAAGGGTTAGACAAGCGTTAGGAAACTTGCTTGGTGCGTCTGTTACAATATAACAACACACGCTCCTTAAAATCCTACACAATTAGGTACATATTCGTATAACAATTAGTCACATAAAGACTAGATTCAAAATAGACGTAGCATCATTAAAGCACATTGATTGCCACTACGACTACCCAGTCGGGGGTCTCGCTCCCTGGAAACCAAACATAAGTTGTAACCAGGTTAATCAATTTACGCCTTAAGACAACACCATTTTGGTTAATACTCGATATAAAATTAAGCATTTAAGGCTCAACAAAATATGATTAACTAACGAATAACTAATTGGGTTTATTTATTATTATTACCAAAATAAATAATCCCAATATTAATCTTGGTTGCTTAATGGTTATCTAATAGAAATAATTTAATAACTAATTAAAACTATTAATATTTAAATTACGTAACCCGAGCCGCCATCGCGATCCGGACCGACCATGCCAAAAACACGGGCTTGGCGCTACAGCGCGACACCATCAAGGCGAGGCCAACGCTGCGGCGTCAGGTCTGTGCTGACCCAGCTCAGTACACGGTGTTGACACTGTGGCGTCAAGCTTAATATTAGAGCTGACACTGCGGCGTCAGTTCCTTGCCCGGCTTCTGCCACGTGTTGACGCTGCGGCGTCAAGCTTTATAGCGAGATCGACGCTGCGGCGTCAGACCCTTTATTCGTGACGTTGCGGCATCATGCTGAGGCTGCGGCGTGACGGCCTTTTCATTGTGATGCTGCAACGTCACTTACTGCCGCTGCGGCGTGACGAACCAGAGTTCGTCTTCTCCGATCCGTTTCAGCGATTTTCTTCAATTTTAAATAATTAAAATCGTTCTACTCAACATGTATACTCAATATTAACTACATATTACTATTAATTATAAGGTTTATACACCAATTTGAGGAATTAATTTGTAAGCATAAAGCAGAGCTTTCCTAACACTGCGTAACAAAGGTATACTGCAATAATGCTTACCTTCTAGACTTAGTTGTCGTTCTTCTCTTCCTTCCGTAGTAGACAATGAAATCAGAGATCATTCGTGTGCACTTCCCTCTTCAGATTTCTCTCCCCAACAGTACTCCCTCTCTATACTAATTTAATCGGAAGTTTTTTTTTTTTTGCAACTGTGTTCTTGAAGATGGAATCCCAATTTATAGAAAACTCAGTAACCATACCAAGCCTTTGTCCAAATTAGTTAACCAGCGGAAACGAGAAGAAGATGATGGACAACGCCGCTAAATCACGTAACCCATATCTTCAACCACAGAAATTCGACAAGAAATCCCGCGAGAAAAATCCATACGCGGCTAAAGATGGGTTTACTGTTCATCCCAACTTATTTTATTTTAAATTCTTTCTCTTCCTAAGTTGCAGACCACGGTTGGAAATAAAATGGAATATGTCCCATAATTCTTGTCCCACATTAATGCTACTTAGTTAATTAAATAAATTTAAGTAGTCACTTATTATTTATTTACTAACGGCACTATAAATATTATTAATTGTATTATTCTTATTAATTAATAGGTAATATTAATTAATTTACTATATTCAAAATAGTTGAATATTTAATACTTAATTATTCGTAAATTTCTAGATATTAAATAACCTAGGGTAGTCCATTAATTTAATAATTCTATTACTGAGACTCTCTTTAAATTAATTAAATATCTATTCTCACACTATATTCAATTAAATTGAATATTTAATTAATCGACACTTTATCAATTCTTTCAACATTAAAATCGTAGGGTTAGTTCACTAATTTAATTAAACCATTAGTGACTCCCCTTAATTAATCCTAACAGTTACGCGAAATCATATAATCACATAACCAATTAAATACACAAGATTTTAAATAATCATACGAAACTAACTCATTTCAAATTAAATTTATATTTAATTAATAATGGAGTTTAAAAATTCACAGTCATTACAATTTTGATTTTCTTAGATTGCGGGATTCCTTCCTTAAAATAGGGCTTTAGCTTATTTTCAGTTTCTTGTTTTATTTAATGGTGTTTTTCAGTAATTGCTAGGGTTTGTTTGATTCTAGATTGTTCTCAAGCTTAGTATAAATAAGTTTAATGGTGTAATGGTTTCATAACTTGAATTTTCAGCATTATCAATATTATTGTGAGTTTGTTTCTCTACTTGTGGTACGTTGAAGAATTCCTAAGTGTTCCTTAGTTCTTCTTTGAGATTCATAATTGACTTATCATACAATCATTCATAGTTGTGTGTGGCGTCTTCTACCGCATCAATCGTCGATTATACCAAGATTATCGCTTCAATATAAGCAAGGGGTCGAGGTGTCGTTGGTGTTCATCCTACGCAAAATTTCTTTTGCAAGCATTGTACCAAGATTACCGTCTATATATAGGCGAGAGGGGTTAAGGTGTTGCAAGCTATCCATCCTATCAACTTGTTAAAAACGATCCGAGCGACGATCACCTCACGCAAGCGTGCCATGGAGTCTATCATTTGGTATCAAAGCTAAGTTCCTATCAAGTTACTTATCTTTAATTTTATTGTCAGATTATAGTCACAAAAAAAGAAGAGAAAATTGCAAAAAATTAGTATTGTTATTATTCTTGGGATTTCATTCGAAAGGTTATATTGGGCGATTGTGAAATATTGTTGGTATTCATATTCATAACTCCTATCATTTGTCTTGATAAGTTTCTTCTTGGATTGTATTTGGAAAATTGAGGTAATTACTTAGTGAATTCAAAAAGAACCTATTAGAGAGAGCTACGAGCGGAAAAAGGCAACAGTAGGGAGATTATTAGAGGGTAAAAGCCAATTGAGCGATACACGAACGTTTCATTACATTGTTTGAGTGAAACACGTGAGTGAGTATGTGAGGGAATTTTCTTTATGTACTAAACTTTGTTTTGCAGCAATCATGTATAGATATAATTGTAAAAATAATTATGATTGGCAAAAGAGATTCTTTCAAGGTAGAGCGGATCCCGAAGCATATTTAAGTTGGGAGAAAAAAAAGGAGCGAGAGTTTCACTATTATGAGTATTCCGAGCAAAGGAAGTTTAAACTTGCAGTCCTAGATTTGTCCGGTGATGCACGTACATGGTGGGCTCAATTTGAACGTGATAGGAGAAAATATAGAGAACCTTCGATCGATATATGGAAAGAATTGAAAATCGTAATGAGAAGGCGGTATGCTCTAGTACAACCTAGCAGGAGGAATGACTATGTATCTCCTAGGCATAAAGAGCAACCTTCAAGGTGATCAACTTGGGAGGATGAAAAGAGGGTTCAAAGGCATGAAGAGTCACATCGGAAACAATCACGTGAAACTCCTAGGGAATATGTAAAACCAGTATCATTCGAGGGCATCATGAGAACGTATAATGAGTTAAAGGGTTATCATTTGAAACAGTAACAAGTCACTCTTACGGCACAAAAAGAGCAAGATCAGCCGAAAGAGAAAGACGATGATATCGAAGATGCAGTCCAAGGAGAATTGTTAGGTTCTAACGAACATGATAAAGTTCATGAAGATTTAATGATTGTACAAAAGGATTGTAATCAAGAGAGAGAAAAAGAAATGATTGAAACGAAAGAGAGAGAAAATACTCGAGAGAAAAACAAATGAGAGAATGAGCAAAAAGAAAAGAGAGAAAAATAAGTGACTATGAAAAAGAGAATGAGAATAAAAGTGAGTTATATTTTGAAAAGCTAAGGACTGTACATTCGTACAAGACGGCGCTTTTGGATACTAACCAAAGTAACTCTGTTTTGTCTAGTTCTGTTGTTTCTCTTATACAGGTGAAGGATTGTATACCTAGTGCTATCATTCCATATCCGTCAGTTAATGGTGTTCTTGAGGAGACGAATGAGTCACCGAGGAAGGTTGGAGAGTTGATGGAAGAAGGTATCGTGGATGGAGTCATGAGTACATGTGTTATTGATAAAATCATAGTACCTAAGTGGGACGAGACGTCGAGCTTGTTTGTCGATTTTAAATTGATAAACAAGTATCGTTGTTATTTTCTTTACTTAGATAATATGTTTGATAAATTGCATGATGCTTATGTTTTATCTACATTTGATAATAATCGCGTGATGACAATTCATAGTCAAATTTACATGATAAGTTATGATGAAGGGAAAATCGTGTTAACATGTGATTTGTTTAGCTGGATAGTTATTTCTGTTAGACTAACTAATGCATCTAGTGTTTTCATGAGTTATTTAAAACATATTTTGCATACTTCCAATGGTAAATTTGTGGTTAACTATTTTGATAGTAGAATTGTTTTTATCATAAACTATGGAGGATATTTGATCTTTGTTGAGTTAGTTCATGATCATGATATTTCTTCTCGCTTTCAAAACTCTAATTTGCATGAAATGAATTCTAGTCCATATGTTGAGTTAGGTTTTCATGTTGATCACGCTTTACATAAATTGTCGTCAGTTGACAATGGTAGTGATCATATCATTTTGTTAGAGCAATCATCATTGCATAAGTTGCTATCATTTGGTATCTTTTCAGTAGAACAAATCTCGTTGTATGAAATGTTATCATTTGGTAATATTTGTTTTAATGATATTCTGAGTGTTAATCACCTTGGGAAAATTCTATAGCAAGCATTGGGTCTAGTAGTAAACATCATATATATGCTAGTGAATTTCCATTTTGTGGGGTTGGTTATGATCTTTCTACTCCGTTGATATCATTAGTTAATGTTGAAGTTGCTATTGTCAATGGGAAGAAAAAGATTGTTAATGTTTTGAAGATTCAAGATGGGATCTTATTCTTCGAAGAGAACATGGATTATTGGGTAGAACCGTTCAAACATTGCATTAAGAGTCTACAGGAAAGTGTTCTTGATTTAGTAGACTATACATATGATTTTGAGTTTCTTAAGTTTTCTTTGATAAAACTAAAGGTTCATGTTTATTGGTTTTGTTTTGTACCAGGAATACAAGTGTATGGTCTTATACAGCGCGATGAGTTTCAAAAGCAAATATTTGATCCAGGATCGTTGAAGAGGATATATTTGCGAATGCTCAAGATCCTCAAATTGATTTTTGATCCGAGGATTCGTAAATGTAAGTTGATGAACCGTGATGTTGATACTAGATCCGGGAGAAATCTATCATTTGGTATCATTTGTGTTTAATCCAGGAATTCGTGTATATTTACACATACGATGTGCGAGTTTACAAAGAAGGGTATTTGACCCAGGAATATATTTGTGGGTGGTTCCTTTGCACAAGGAGGGAGGATCAGGTTTGCGGACAAATCCTTTCCGAGAGGGCGAAATGCTAGATTTGAGGACAAATCCTTTTGAAGAGGAAAGGAATGATATAAGCATGAGGGGGTTAGAATTTTATGACAATCATTCGACTCAAGTACAGAGGAATCAACGGGTGATCGCAAGCGAATGGTATGAATTCAACTCGAGGATGCTTGGAATGGTGCTTAAGAAGTTTGAAATGAAGCCGAAAGATTATTCGTGTGATTTGGGATTACTAGTTGTTATCTATTCAGTAAAACCGAATCAACGCAAGTCAAACCACCATACAATGTACGTAATGGCGGAAAGAGTTTCGAGCTACACGGCGAGACGTTCATCATGGAGTTTGATTCAAAGATCTTGGATCAATGTTGGTTCGAGTTCAGAGGTTATGGAGATGAATTGTAAGTACACGAAGATCATATACACATTAAAAAAGCAAGCGTACGCGAAAATATTTCAAAAAACTCAATTGTTCGAAAAACTGGAGTTCTCGCCCCAGCGCCAACCCACAGGACAAATTCCTCGCCCCACCCCAGACCAAATGGTTCCCCGCCCCAATGCAAATACTAGGCCGATCCAGGCGATGACAACCTCACTCAAGCGTGCCGTGGAGTTTATCACCTGGGATTGCAGAAAAATTTTAAATTCGATTTATGTCATGTTTCTACTTTAGTCCAATATGAATGTATGTATGTTCTTGTTTCTGCAAACTTACAGTGGCATCAGAGCCATCCTTATGCGAGTTATTAATTATTTTTTATTCATATATATGTTGATATGTGTTTAGAACAATTTAATTGGGCATAATTGTTAGTGTATCTAGTTTTTGGAGAAAAACACAAAAATCACGATATGGAAAACTGAATCTAGTCACCGGTGCGAAAAGCCAGTTCAATTTCGGCGCCCCGGCGCCAAACCCCTGTATCAGTTGTGCGATTTTGACTTTCTTGGATTGCGGGATTCCTTCCTTAAAACAGGGCTTTAGCTTATTTTCAGTTCCTTGTTTTATGTAATGGTGTTTTTCAGTAATTGCTAGGGTTTGTTTGATTCTAGATTGTTCTCAAGCTTAGTATAAATAAGCTTCATGGTGTAATGGTTTCATAACTTGAATTTTCAGCATTATCAATATTATTGTGAGTTTGTTTCTCTACTTGTGGTATGTTGAAGAATTCCTAAGTGTTCCTTAGTTCTTCTTTGAGATTTAATAATTGACTTATCATACAATCATTCATAGTTGTGTGTGGCGTCTTCTACCGCATCAATCGTCGATTATACCAAGATTATCGATTCAATATAAGCAAGGGGTCGAGGTGTCGTTGGTGTTCATCCTACGCAGAATTCCTTTTGCAAGCATTGTACCAAGATTACCGTCTATATATAGGCGAGGGGTTAAGGTGTTGCAAGCTATCCATCCTATCAACTTGTTAAAAACGATCCGAGCGACGATCACCTCACGCAAGCGTGCCATGGAGTCTATCATTTGGTATCAAAGCTAAGTTCCTATCAAGTTGCTTATCTTTAATTTTATTGTCAGATTATAGTCACAAAAAAAAGAAGAGAAAATTGCAGAAAATTAGTATTGTTATTATTCTTGGGATTTCATTCGAAGAGTTATATTGGGCGATTGTGAAATATTGTTGGTATTCATATTCATAACTCCTATCATTTGTCTTGATAAGTTTCTTATTGGATTGTATTTGGAAAATTGAGGTAATTACTTAGTGATTTCAAAAAGAACCTATTAGAGAGAACTACGAGCGGAAAAAGGCAAGAGTAGTGAGATTATTAGAGGGTAAAACCCAATTGAGCGATACGCGAGTGTTTCATTACATTGTTTGAGCGAAACACGTGAGGGAGTGTGTGAGAGAATTTTCTTTATGTACTAACCTTTGTTTTGCAGCAATCATGTATGGATATAATTGTAAAAATAATTATGAATGGCAAAAGAGATTCTTTCAAGGTAGAGCGGATCCCGAAGCATATTTAAGTTGGGAGAAAAAAAAGGAGCGAGAGTTTCACTATCATGAGTATTCCGAGCAAAGGAAGTTCAAACTTGCAGTCCTAGATTTGTCCGGTGATGCACGTACATGGTGGGCTCAATTTGAACGTGATAGGAGAAAATATAGAGGACCTTCGATCGATATATGGAAAGAATTAAATCGTGATGAGAAGGCGGTATGCTCTAGTACAACCTAGCAGGAGGAATGACTATGTATCTCCTAGGCATAAAGAGCAACCTTCAAGGTGATCAACTTGGGAGGATGAAAAGAGGGTTCAAAGGCATGAAGAGTCACATCGGAAACAATCACGTGAAACTACTAGGGAATATGTAAAACCAGTATCATTCGAGGATATCATGAAAACATATAATGAGTTAAAGGATTATCATTTGAAACAGTAACAAGTCACTCTTACGGCACAAAAAGAGCAAGATCAGCCGAAGGAGAAAGACGATGATATCGAAGATGCAGTCCAAGGAGAATTGTTAGGTTCTAACGAACATGATAAAGTTCATGAAGATTTAATGATTGTACAAAAGGATTGTAATCAAGAGAGAGAAAAAGAAATGATTGAAACGAAAGAGAGAGAAAATACTCGAGAGAAAAACAAATGAGAGAATGAGCAAAAAGAAAAGAGAGAAAAATAAGTGACTATGAAAAAGAGAATGAGAATAAAAGTGAGTTATATTTTGAAAAGCCAATGACTGTACATTCGTACAAGCCGGCGCTTTTAGATACTAACCAAAGTAACTCTGTTTTGTCTAGTTCTGTTGTTTCTCTTATACAGGTGAAGGATTGTATACCTAGTGCTATCATTCCATATCCGTCAGTTAATGGTGTTCTTGAGGAGACGAATGAGTCACCGAGGCAGGTTGGAGAGTTGATGGAAGAAGGTATCGTGGATGGAGTCATGAGTACATGTGTTATTGATAAAATCATAGTACCTAAGTGGGATGAGACGTCGAGCTTGTTGTCGATTTTAAATTGGTAAACAAGTATCGTTGTTATTTTCTTTACTTAGATAATATGTTTGATAAATTGCATGATGCTTATGTTTTATCTACATTTGATAATAATCACGTGATGACAATTCTTAGTCAAATTTTCATGATAAGTTGTGATGAAGGGAAAATCGTGTTAACGTGTGATTTGTTTAGGTGGATAGTTATTTCTGTTAGACTAACTAATACATCTAGTGTTTTCATGAGTTATTTAAAACATATTTTGCATACTTCCAATGGTAAATTTGTGGTTAACTATTTTGATAGTAGAAATTGTTTTTATCATAAACTATGGAGGATATTTGATCTTTGTTGAGTTAGTTCATGATCATGATATTTCTTCTCGCTTTCAAAACTCTAATTTGCATGAAATGAATTCTAGTCCATATGTTGAGTTAGGTTTTCATGTTGATCACGCTTTACATAAATTGTCGTCAGTTGACAATGGTAGTGATCATATCATTTCGTTATAGCAATCATCATTGCATAAGTTGCTATCATTTGGTATCTTTTCATTAGAACAAATCTCGTTGTATGAAATGTTATCATTTGGTAATATTTGTTTTAATGATATTCTGAGTGTTAATCACCTTGGGAAAATTCTATAGCAAGCATTGGGTCTAATAGTACACATCATATATATGCTAGTGAATTTCCATTTTGTGGGGTTGGTTATGATCTTTCGACTCCATTGATATCATTAGTTAATGTTGAAGTTGCTATTGTCAATGGGAAGAAAAAGATTGTTAATGTTTTGAAGATTCAAGATGGGATCTTATTCTTCGAAGAGAACATGGATTATTGGGTAGACCCGTTCAAACATTGTATTAAGAGTCTACAGGAAAGTGTTCTTGATTTAGTAGACTATACATATGATTTTGAGTTTCTTGAGTTTTCTTTGATAAAACTAAAGGTTCATGTTTATTGGTTTTGTTTTGTACCAGGAATACAAGTGTATGGTCTTATACAGCGCGATGAGTTTCAAAAGCAAATATTTGATCCAGGATCGTTGAAGAGGATATATTTGCGAATGCTCGAGATCCTCAAATTAATTTTTGATCCGAGGATTCGTAAATGTAAGTTGATGAAGCGTGAAGGGTACTATATGTTGATACTAGATCCGGGAGAAATTTATCATTTGGTATCATTTGTGTTTAATCCAGGAATTCGTGTATATTTGTACATACGATGTGCGAGTTTACAAAGAAGGGTATTTGACCCAGGAATATATTTGTGGGTGGTTCCTTTGCACAAGGAGGGAGAATCAGGTTTGCGGACAAATCCTTTCCGCGAGGGCGAAATGCTAGATTTGAGGACAAATCCTTTTGAAGAAGAACGGAATGATATAAGCATGAGGGGGTTAGAATTTTATGACAATCATTCGACTCAAGTACGGAGGAATCAACGGGTGATCGCAAGCGAATGGTATGAATTCAACTCGAGGATGCTTGGAATGGTGCTTAAGAAGCTTAAAATGAAGCTTAAAAATTATTCGTGTGATTTGGGATTACTAGTTGTTATCTATTCAGTAAAACCGAATCAACGTTAGTCAAACCACCATACAATGTACGTAATGGCAGAAAGAGTTTCAAGCTACACGGTGAGACGTTCATCATGGAGTTTGATTCAAAGATCTTGGATCAATGTTGGTTCGAGTTCAGAGGTTATGGAGATGAATTGCAAGTACGCGAAGATCATATACACATTAAAAAAGCAAGCGTACCCGAAAATATTTCAGAAAACTCAACTGTTCGAAAAACTGGAGTTCTCGCCCCGGCGCCAACCCACAGGCCAAATTCCTCGCCCCAGCCCAGACCAAATGGTTCCCCGCCCCGATGCAAATACTAGGCCGATCCAGGCGACGACAACCTCACGTAAGCGTGCCGTGGAGTTTATCACCTGGGATTGCAGAAAAATTTTAAATTCGATTTATGTCATGTTTCCACTTTAGTACAATATGATTGTATGTATGTTCTTGTTTTTGCAAACTTACAGTGGCATCAGAGGCATCCTTATGCGAGTTATTAATTATTTTTTATTCATATATATGTTGATATGTGTTTAGAACAATTTAATTGGGCATAATTGTTAGTGTAGAATCTAGTTTTTGGAGAAAAACACAAAAATCACGATCTGGAAAACTGAATCTAGTGATCGGCGCCACAACGCCAGATTATAGTACTATTACGGTGCCGCAGCGCCCCTTTCTAGTTGATTCGTGGCGCCGCAGCGCCGTTGCCAGGAAATAAAAATTTATTTATTTATTTAAAAAATTAAAATTTTATTTTGCTTTCAAATTAAGATAAAAGGTTTATTTTAATTGAAATTGTATTCTATGTTTTTCAGAAATTCTAAATTAGAAATAAAGGAGTTTATTTTGATTTGAAATTAGATTAAAATAAAGGAGTTTATTTTAATTAGAATTTGTTATTTTAATTGAAATTGGATTCCATGTTCATTAAAATAAAGGAGTTTATTTTGATTTAAAATTGGATTAAAATAAAGGTGTTTATTTTTATTCATAATTGGATTGCATGCTAACTAATTAGAATTGAAATTGAATTTCATGATAACTAATTGGAGTTGAAATGAATTTTATGCTAAACAAATTGGAGTTGAAATTGGATTTCATGCAAACTAATTTGATTTGGTATTGGATTTCATACTAACTAATATTGCCCATTAAATGATATCAATATATATATATATATATATATATATATATTTAATATTTTAATTTCATTGGATGATTATATTATGAGACATGTCATAACATATATGATTAATCTTTTATTTAGTTATATATAATGATATATGAAAATAAAGGGGATGATTATGGACCATTGACCCATGAGATTAGATTTAATTTTGGTGGATACTTGAATGAATGAGATTTTTATAAATGGGGTCTGCGTACCTCGCCTATCTAATTTTTTGATGTAAATTCTATCTCCATCTTATGTACTTCTCATTGACTGCTGATCAAGGTTTCTATTTTATTAAAAATAGTTTGTAATAGGATTTCATAGAATTACTTAGAAAATTGGAGCTAAAGAGCAGGAGCATGAAGATCCATTTTAATGGAGTTTGGGTTTGAATGTAATAGTTATATTCAATATTTTATTCTTGCAGCCTAGGTTTGACCTTTTGGTTTACTTGATGGCTCGAGTAAATCAAACTATAATTAAGTTCATAATCATCCCAAGTAGAATATAGTATTCTATATGTGCATGTTAATTATATATATTAATATATTATTATACATAAGATGTATGTTTAATATAACGCGTATTTATATATATATATATATATATATATATATATATATTTGCATGCGCGCTAAACAAGATGAGACAATTAATAACAAAAACCCTCAAAGAAAAATATTAAGTTGAATACGTTCAAAAATATTTAGAATGTTGGACGTAGCCTTCTAGCATGATAAAGCAATAGAGTATTAAATATTTAATATAGTTTGTTGTGCACACATAAGACTCATATTAAGTATTTAAGATGTTGGCTTTATTACATTGGATGTTTATAAGGAATTGAACGATATTATTTTGTTGTGCACATACAAGGACCGTATTTTGCTCTTCACTTATATGAAAATGCTAGTACTGACTTAACTTAGATTATTTTAGTTCGGATGTGCACACACTTGACCATTATCATCTAAGAGGCAAAATAAAAAGAGTTACAAGTTAATGTAATTGACAAAAATTATCTACCTATTGAATAAATTTATAGTTTGTTGTGCACACACAAAGCTAGAAATTTATGGCAATAGTATCCTTTCTCACTAAGCGGATTTTACAAAGTTGTTTAAACAAGATCTGCCGAACTATATATGGAGGGTCATATTGAGCTAAATCTATACTAGCAATTTACGTACAAGTATACATGGTCAATCAAGTAATAAAGTGTAAGTAGAGTTGTCGATCCCAAGAGAAATAATAATAATTAATTAATCCAAATACTAATTTGTAGTCAATTCGATTCTATTTAAACAATTGAATTTTAAGTAAATTAATTAATAATTAAATAACTAAAGAAAGGTGAATTCAATAAATAAGAGAAAATATTAAGAACGCAATTTCCTCCGATGAATTATTTAATTAACAACATCCTTCTTTCATTAAATCAATTATTCAGAATTGTCAGCGAAAAATCACTAATAATTATTATAATCATCTTTCGAATAATTATAAAGCCTAGCTATTATTATAAATTTCCCTATATTCCAATGAGAAACAATAATAATAAATTTATTAAGAATCATTTTTCAACCGTTGCCTGCGGTATTCAGGGATATTCCTATCCCGTCCACAAAATTAGCATTCAATTAGTAATCAATATTACTGAAAAGAATTATTAATCACAAGTTATTATACCCAGATCTTAATTTAGAATCTATCATCAGATTTCATCTAAATCTATCCAATAATTGTTAAATACGCAAGTATAACAACCAACACAAGATATAATAAACAAATCAACTCATACCCAATTTAAATCAAAGAGAGAATAAGTATTAAATTAAACTATCATCAGGTTCCATCGAATTCTTAATGAAAAGACTAATTCATATTAAATAATAAAATAAACAATATAACGAATTCAGAACATATCCTAAAGTACAAGAAATTAAATTGAGAAGGAAGAATAAACTCTGTCACAGTTTTGCTTCGCTCCTTTCTTCAATCCTTGCCTCCTTCAGGTGCCTCCCTGAAACCCTAACTAATATCTAAAAAAAACTACTGATAAATAATAATGCCTCCTCCTAATATAAGAATACTTATAGGAGTTATTCCACCTAACCCTAATAGAATTAAGATTACATTTATAACCCTAGGTGGATATATTTGTATTGAAACCAGCCTTGTAGTCTCTGTTAGGGTTGCAAACGAACCGAATTGTTCGCGAACCGGTTCAGTTCGGTTCGAGTTCGGTTCGGTTCGAGTTCGACTTGCTCGCCTAGTCGAGTCTAGTTCGCACATAATGTTCCGTTCGATTGCTCGATCGAACATGTTCGCGAACCATATGGTTCGGTTCGTCTTTGTTCGCGAACAGTTCGAGTTCGGTTCGATTTGGTATGTTCGAGTTCGGTTCGATAAGTTCGAGATCGGTTCGAGTAGTTTGATTTCTTAATTACATGTTTAAATTGTTTTTAAAATTCTAAATAAAAATAATTGGTTGTTTCAAATAATTGGTTCGATAAGTTCGATTTCGGTTCGATAAGTTTGGTTCGATAATGTGTTTGTGAACTATTCATGTTCGCGAACAACCTTATGTTCGACTTGTTCGCGAACTGTTCGCGAACTCGATCATGTTCGCGAACACCAAACGATCCGAACTCGTACATAGCTATTGGTTCGATCAAGTTACTCGAACATGTTCGAGTTCGACTAAAAGTGTTCGAGTTCGGTTCGAGTTCGACAAAGTTCGGTTCGGTTCGGTTCGTTTGCAGCTCTAGTCTCTGTAACTCTTTAGACTTTAATTAGTAAATATCTCATTATTTGGAAACCAAACAGCGATTAAACCCTTCAGCTCCACCGCACCACGCGCGCCACGCGCGCGCGAAAAACTAACCGTGCGCCGCGGCCAACATTAACGAGCGTCGTAGCCCATATGCTATGTCGCGGCTCACAATAGCAAGCGCCGCGGCGCATACTTTCTGTCCGTTTTTCTCTTCTTGCTTCTTTGCTCGCCCAATTGCTTTAAATATTCACGATTTTGCCACTTAACTCATTTATTCCTATAAAATAAATAAAAGTAATAAAATAAATACAAACTCTATAAAATAACATAAAATACTTAAAAACACACAAATTATTAAGCCTAAAAGTACCCAAATAATAGGTATAAAACTTACTCATTAAATACTCCCAAACTTAAATATTTGCTTGTCATCAAGCAAAACTCAAACAAAACTAAAAACTACTCTGACACACAATAACCAGTTAACTCATGAGCAAAAATTTAAGATAAATCTGAACCACGGCCTCAAAGACTCACATATAATAATTTCCAGCCAAATTCGGATCATGCATAATCTAAAATCTCAACATAATCATCAATTCAATAGCAATTCACGATCCCCAACATAAGATCATCCAAACTGCTCAAGTTATTCAACCTAGATAAGGTTATATAATCAAATATCATGTAAAAAATACCTGACATCAACTCAAAAATCTAACCATCACATCAAATTTCTGTAAAGACGACATCATATCAATTCGGGGGAAGGAATTAACAAATAATTTTATATATTTTTTCCACTCGTGAGTGCATTTTATGCTCCATCTCACTTTATTGTAAACAAGTGCGTTTTACGCTCTATCTTGCCTACGTTTATGGATGAGTGTGTTTTACGCTCCATTTTAATCCACCAACAATTCAAACTTCAATAATTTTTCAAACTTTTCAATTTCTTTCCGCAAATTTTTCCCCCCAAACTTAAATGAATGTTTATCTCTACGTCAAATGACGATCAATAAACTCCTAGAGTTTCAATCATATTCAGCTATATAAACTCTCTAACGTCAGCTGACTTGAACATCAGGATTATCAAACGTATAGAACCACAAAATACTAGAAACCGACTCTTATGTTAACTCTAAACTAGCATGTTCCGAAAAATTAGCCAAAAATATCTAATTTTCAATCCATTCCTATCACTGGCCTTCACAGATTCAATTAAAAGATTGCTCAAAAGTTAAACTATTATTATTATTATTATTATTATTTTATTTTTATTTATTTATTTATTTATTTATTTTACTAATATGCAATCTAATATGCAACCTAATATGCAATCTATCTATTAAATAACTAAAATGCATTAATAAAATCCCAAGTGCCAAATAAATCAAGTATCAAATAAATTCAACCAATACCCCCAAACTTGAAACGTACATTGTCCTCAATGTTCCAAAAAAATAAGTTAAGAAACTTTCTTGAAAAATTAAGCGTCACCAGCATCATCATCATCCTCATCCTCTCCCTCCTCAATCATGATAAATGTGTATTTGAGGAACACCAGTGATGCAGGAAAGTGCGTAAGGATGTATAATGTATCAAGTCCTTGGGTATTCAAGTCCTTGATATTCCTTCAACTCTCAATCTCCCAACTTGGTACCTGAAAAATATTATCGCATTATTACTAACTAAAACATAACTAACTTAATAATTAAATTAATTCCTAATTAACATGCAACCTATTTCTATTTTCTATTTTTTTTATTATTTTCTTTTTCATTATGTAATTAATTTAGGCTAGCTATAACTTAATAAAATGAATTAAAATTCAAATATGTGAACTAATAATAAATTTAAAAACACTTGGGTTGGCTCCCAATTAGTGCTTGTTTTACAGTCATTAGTCTTACTTCTTCAAATTTTGCTATCCAATTCCCAATCGAGAAGTGATTGACATGTCCATCGGTAGCAAAGTAATATTTGTATGCTTCTCCTTCAAACAAGTCAATATTTCAAATTCGCCTAGCTTGCTCTTTTCAAATAAATTAATCTCCATGAACTCCACGGAGCTAGGCTTTTGTTCCCATGATTCCGCAGGTGCAATGATGACAGGAAGCTTCTTAACCAATTTCGAGTACTCATGCACTTGCTCATTCAACTTTCTTTCTTGATTATGCTGCGGAGAAGGTACATGGATTACCATAAGAATCTGATTCTTTGTATCACTACTCTAATCAGAATCTTCTATTTCCTGCTTTACCAATTCCTCGCTCTCTACCTTCTCCTCTATAGGATCATCGATATTTTCTATAGAAATTTGTAGTGATACTGTGGTCTCCCCATCATCCTCAGAAACCATGCCGCTTGGGTTAATATCTGAAGGGTGATTAGTGAAGATGTTGATCAACTGATTCACTTGATTTTTGATCTTTTGCATCCTTTCCTCGTTCACAGCTATGTACTTGGATATAAGTTCTTCGAATTTTGACTCCCTTTGCTGTTGAGGTGAAGCATGATCATAAACTTCCGATTTGTATGTTTGGCATGGAGCAACAATTTGCACTTGATTGTAATCCTCGAAGTTGCCACCATACTGTACTGATTCGGCATTGTAAGCACACTGATAGCTTGGATGCTTTCCACGACAAAAATCACAAATCACTAAAGCGTTCTGAATACGTTATGCTACAAAGGCATCCACCTTCTTCGACAGCGTTTCTATTTGTACAACCAATGTAGATAATATGTTGCTTTCATTAATCTCTACTTCTTTCGGTTAATTCATCATTGCCATAGACCACTGATCCTTATAAAATGCCATAGGTTCCTGTACATACGTATCTTGGAAAAACATGATTAAAACAAAAATAAAAAGAAACGTTTAAATTAAAATCAAATCAACGTAAACTCACATTCACAAAATCTAACTAATAATGTAAACTAAGTTGTATAAATATTTCATTAACTATATAATTAAGTCTTACATCACAAGTCTTAATTAAATTATATAAACTATTACATCAATCTCAAAATAATACATCTTTAATAATTAATAAACAACTACATCATAATCTATTTAGCAAAAAATAAAAATAAAAAAAATCTATTAATCTTCTTTATTGGCCTTGCCTTTTCCCTTGTCTTTTGCACCTGACCCCTTGGTTGGGTCCCTCTATTTTAGCTGTAAATATGAGATTCACAAGAGTGATCAACTAATTTACTCAGCAAGCATAAAAAGTTTAAATAACTCAAAAATAACTATGACTGAATCAAATACTTATAATTTAGAATGATATCTTGATTCAGTATTTGAGGAATAATTCCTCATAAAGATATCTTGATTCAGTATTTGAGGAATTAACAAAGATATCTTCACAAGGTTTTGAACTTAAAATCTCGAATTGTATTGAACTTTAGAATTTCAAAACTAATCATGTTCCTAAGGGTAATTGAAAGTCAACTGAATGGTCATAGGGAACATGAACTATCTAAAATATTCTTCAGTCGTGGAACGGGGACTCTAAAATAATGATCAACACTCACCAAGACTGTGAAATCTCCACAGAATATCATTAGGGGATCAGCCTTGTTACGCGTAAATGTGACGCCCCTAAATCTCTGTACTTGCTACAGTGGATCTGGTGCTCACTTCTACACATCTTCAAACACTAAGTTCTACTAAGTATAGATATTATATAACAACTTTGTCATCCTTGATCTTAACTTCTTTTTTATTTATTGTAACGCCCTTAAATCCGGGTCTAGCTTCAAACCCGGGTCTGGTGCGTCACGGTACTACCTATTTAACATGATATTAACAACATGAATGTAATTACGGTATTACTACATCATATCTCTTTCTAATCCCAGGTTCTAATACCTTCATATCTTTATAACATAGAAATAATGAATATTACATCATTTATCTATTACAACAAGAGCATTAAGAGCTATATAGAGGAAACAACAAGTAAAGAAGAAAAGAGTTAGCGCGTCAAGTAAGACTATCCACTTAGAGCTTGTGACGCCCCCAAATCTGTGTACTCACTACAACAGACTTAGTACTCACTATACATACACATTCACAAAATCTAACTAATAATGTACACTAAGTTGTATAAATATTTCATTAATTACATAATTAAGTCTTACATCACAGGTCTTAATTAAATTATATAAACTATTACATCAATCTCAAAATAATACATCTTTAATAATTAATAAACAACTACATCATATTTAGCAAAAAAATAAAAATAAAAAAAATCTATTAATCTTCTTCATTAGCCTTGACTTTTCCCTTGTCTTTGCACCTGACCCCTCGAGTCCCTCTACTTTAGCTGTAAATATGAGATTCGCAAGAGTGATCAACTAATTTACTCAACAAGCATAAAAAGTTTAAATAACTCAAAAATAACTATGACTGAATCAAATACTTATAATTTAAAATGATATCTTGATTCAGTATTTGAGGAATAATTCCTCATAAAGATATCTTGATTCAGTATTTGAGGAATTAGCAAAAATATCTTCACAAGATTTTGAACTTAAAATCTTGAATTGTATTGAACTTTAGAATTTCAAAGCTCATCATGTTTCTAAGGGTAATTGAAAGTCAACTGAATGGTAGTAAGGAACATGAACTATCTAAAATATTCTTTAGTCGTGAAACAGGGACTCTAAAATAATGACCAACACCCACAAAGACTGCGAACTCTCCACAGAATATCATTAGGGGATCAGCCTTGTTACGCGTAATTGTGACGCCCCCTAATCCCTGTACTTGCTAAAGCAGATCAAGTGCTCACTTCTACACATCTTCTAACACTAAATTCTTTTAAGTATAGATATTATACAACTTTATCATCCTTGATCTTACTTCTTCTTTATTTATTGTAACACCCCCAAATCCGGGTCTAGCTTCAAACACAGGTCTGGTGCGTCACAGTACTACCTATTTAACATAATATTAACAACATGAATTTAATTATAATATTATTACATCATATCTCTTTCTAATCCCAAGTTCTAAAACCTTCATATCTTTATAATATAGAAATAATGAATATTACATCATTTATCTATTACAACAATACATTTGTGATATTTATCCGTCACAACAGATATATATATAATTTAACATGTACTTCTTCAAATCAATTACTTGGTCATTTCGTTAATCTTCACCGGATTCCTCGGTTCGTTCAAGCTTGTTGAAAACATTTTATTTAAAGCAAGAGTGAGCATTCAATTATTAGCAAGTATAACAGTTGAATAAACAATCAACAACACAATGAATATCAACATATTCTTTGAAAACTTCGACAACTGAACAATAGTTGTGAAGCAGCTTCGAATAAATAGGAACAACAATTTCCTTACATATAATATTTTTGAAACGACATATTGATCAATCCTCAAGACCTTACCTTTTTTCTTTGTTCTTTCTTAGATTTGACATCACCTGTGTCTACGTCATTATTATGACACAACCCGTGTCTACTTTCTCTCTTGATTCTTAACTCTCCTATCTTAGAGTTTCTCCCCTCATACTTATACCAGTTTCCTTAACTCCAATATCTCATCTCTACATTTGTCTAGCCGAAAACAAATGGCATCGGCATTTTTCTTACTTAGTTCGTGAATAACAAAATTTTAATAACTTGAACAATTCATCTCAATAGCACATAACTGCAGATAGTGGCACATAGCACAACAATAGCTAAACATTATGTACAAACATAAAACATTTGCACATAGATAAAAATCTTGCATAACATAAAGTTTAGACCAGAGTTAAAAACTTACCTTAAGCACTGCTTACAACTTTACGCTAATTCGCCCTTCGAACGTCCTACACATTACCATTTACGATAACACACCAATTAGCCACATAAAAGACGCTACACATTGGTTTACATTACTTATTTTATGTTTTACGATGTTCGCGTTTTATAACCCGACACATCTTAATAAACGTCGCACGACGACTCGACATTCGGAAGTTTGTACACCTCGACTTACTTCATTTTATTTAGCCTAATTCATAATTTAGACTTACATTTCAAAGTCCCTCCATGACCATATTAACTTCATTTCATTTCATATGGTTCGCGTTTTATAATTTAATTCACGCGACCAAACTTCAAAAACGTCTCTCGGTATCGCGGCGTTCGGAAACGTCACGATCCTCATAATCATCCTCCATGATGGCTAAATTCATCTCAATTTATATTCCATAATGTTTCCTTTTTATTAGAAACACAATATAAAACAAGGTTACAAACACTTGTTACAGCGTTACAACGCTTGCACGCACGACTTACCTACGCGAATGCCCCAACGCCCATACGCATAGCAGCCCCTCACTAAGTCCCCTGACCTCTAGTTGCTACGTCGCTCAAATTGGCCTTGCAAACGGCGTTGCAGTGCCGGCCCAAAACCTTGGCTATTGCAAGTGATGTCAGCATCCGGTTGTTCTGCGTTTTCGTCGCACCTACTTTACAACATCATAACTCGCTCATCCAATATCGAAATGAGTCCATTCTTAAGCCATTTTCTTACTCATAACATTCTTTATAATTTCCCCTAGACGAAATAAATTTTCTGATTTTTTAATTGGCCAAAAAAATGGCTCAAAAATCCTTCGTTGACTAGTTTTCGCTAATTGATATTTTCAACGTCAAATTTTCAAATCGTCATAACTCGCTCATCCAAAGTTGGATTGAGCTCGTTCTTGAGCATGCGGCTCACTTTCACTACACTCTACAAAACTCCCAAAAAATCCATATTTTTCGGAATCGTTAACTAGCCATAAAATTAGCTCGAAAGTCGTACCAAGCTAGGTTTTTTTACTTTAACATAGTTTACTAAAATTTTCGCCATAACTTCATTATAGTATATTTTTACTCTGTTCCAATTAGAAAATTTCTGCAACACATACGTATATTTCTTCCTTCTTAGATTTCAAAATACATCTCATGAACTAATAATTTCTTTAGTCCGATTAAAGTCCTCTACATAGTTTTTCATCCTTTATGCATAAGCTTGCGATTTTAGTTATTCGTTTTCACTTTTAAGCATATTTAACGGTAGATTACAAGTGGATATTCCATCACTCACCACCTTATAACTTCAAGATCCTTCATAATCTTCCACCAATCAACCACAACATCCACCAAACAATCTTAAATCAAAACTTAAAAGAAGATGATGAAGTTAGGGTGGTTTCTAGATTTTTACCTCTTGTAGTTCTTCCTTCTTGTTCTTAGCAAAATGATCAAAGATCAAAGCTTAATCCTTCTTCTCTTCCTTCTCTCTATCCGTGTCTTTTTCTTTCTTGAGCTCTCAAGCTCTTGCTCTCTTTCTCTTTCCTTACTTAAGAGAAAAATGAAATAAAATGAAAAGAGATGATGACTTTGGCCTTGTATGTATTAAAACATAGTTTGGTTTTGCTTCTAAGTTGGTCACTACACTTGGTCTTCACCAAGTCTTGCCCCTCTACTTCTTCCTATACCTACTAATCAACCCTTAGTTAACTTAATCAAACCATAATTAAATTGACCAAACCTAGACCAAATCATTACTTAGCATTAAATGCTTTAGTTGTTGTCTCCTTAACTTACCATAGAAGGAATACTTGGTCCCCCCATTAGGCCCCTTCTCTTTTTAGTCGGGTACATCTCCCCTCCCTTGCCTCACTTGGCTTTTCATCTCTTCCTTAATTAATCTCACACATTGACCACAAGTTGACTTCACAAACTTTGGTCCCAAGTTCTTAGGTTTTAACCCTAAGCCCAACCCTTGGCTCAACTAAAGCCAATCCTCTCAAACCCTAGGCTCAACCCTAGGCTTAGTTAACCCAAACTTAATCAGTTACTCATTTTCTTTCTAGTTAGGTTTTCCTAACTCGTTCCTTAGCCAAAATCGCAAATTTTTTCATTCGTTCATATTATTAGAGATTATGTCTCCCTTTCCCGAATAAACGCTATAATGTGATTCGAAAAGTCAAAAAACAAAAAAGGCATTTTTCATCGTGAATAATGTTTTTACGTCTTTTCTCAAAAAAAATTTATTTTTGTCTACGAAACCCTACATCATAAATTCTAACACGTAAACAGAATCTAGGTCGTAATACGACCTTAAATCATATACAATCACATTTACACATAATAATATCCATAAAATTTTATTTTATTAGATATTTACATTGAAAACCTAATTACAAGGCTATTCAATTTCTCGGGTGGTCACATTCCTCTCCCCGTATAAGGATTCCGTACCAGGAATTATCATTACAAAATTACATTAAAAAGACGAATATAATTTCCATCATCTTTTTCTTTGAGTTCCCACACAGCTTCTTCGGCATTGCGGTTACTCCATAATACCTTCACCGAATGTATTATCTTACTGTTTTAAAATTTTAGCTAGTGTTAATCTACAACTGCTATTTCCCTTACTATTACTTCCTTCATCTGTCCCTTTCTTCGGACAATTTCTTGCTTGATGATACACCGATCCACAATATAAAACACACTCCTTTCTTTAGATTAGGGCAATCAGGAGAGATATGTCCCTCTTGCCCACAGTTATAACATATCTTCTTAGCTTTCGTACATACCCCCGTATACTACTTCCCATAGTTACTACACCCTCCGACACTCATTTTTGGATCTTTTTTCTTACTTCCAGAATTTCTTAGATTTCTATTATCGCTCCATTTTCGCTTATTGCTTCCTTCAGCTTTATTGCTCTGTCCCTTCTAACTGAATTGGCTTAATGCCTTATCTCTTCCCTCGACTATTATAGCCTTCTCCAGAATCATCCTGAACGAGTTGACCTGTAACACCGATAATTTATTGTAGAGCGAGGGCTTCAACCATTGCTTAAACCTACGCGCCTTCCTCTCTTCCGTGTCCACTTGATGTGGAGCAAACCTCACCAGTTCGTTGAACTTGACTGCGTACTGGGGTACCGACATGTTCCCTTGTTTCAACTCTAAAATCTGACTACATGCTCCTGGGAAAGTAATTCTCGAAGTATATCTCTTTAAACTGTTCTCGGGCTATCACTCCTTCACCGACTCTATTCTGGTTTGCCTCCCACTAGAAGTTAGTCTGTCCCTTCAATAAATAGGTAGAAAAATCCGTCTTTTGCTCATCTCCGACTCTGGCGATAACAAACATCTTTTCTATCTCCTTTATCCATAATTGAGCCTCTATAGCCTCAGTGGTCCCCGTAAACTCCGCCGGTTCCACGCTCTTAAAATTCTTGAAGCTTGCCACCGGCATAGCTAGAGGAGTCACATCTACTTGGCCTGGGTTTCTATTTAACGTCTCTACTATAGGATTTACAAACAGTTGCATAGGGTCCACTTGATCCTTATTCTCGTTTTTTGCCTCTTCTTGGTCGCTTTGACTTCTTCTTAGCGATATTATTCTGTTTAATAAAAATATATTATTTTCTCATCCTTTATTTTAAAACATTCATATTAATATAAATATGTGTATTAATATATGCTATGTGATGAGTAAATTTTTAGCATTAATAATGAATGTTTTAAAATAAAGGATGAGAAAATAATATATTTTTATTAAACAGAATAATGCCGCCAAGAAGAAGTCAAAGCGACTAAGAAGAGGTAGAAAACGAGAATAGGGATCAAGTGGACCCTATGCAACTGTTTACAAATCTTGTAATAGGGGAATTAAATAGAAACTTTGCCCAAGTAGATGTGAATCCTCCAGTTATACCGGTGGCAAGCTTCAAGGATTTTAAGAGCGTGGAACCGCCGAAGTTTACGGGGACCACTAAACCTATAGAGGCTCAATTATCGATAAAGGAGATAGAAAAGACGTTTGTTATCGCCAGAGTCGGAGAGGAGCAAAAGACGGTTTTTTCTACCTATTTATTAAAGGGAGAGACTAACTTCTAGTGGGAGGCAAACCAGAACAAAGCCGATGAAGGAGTGATAGCCCGAGAACGGTTTAAGGAGATATACTTCGAGAACTATTTTCCCAGCAGCATGTAGTCAAATGGAGATGAGGATTTTAGAGTTAAAATAAAGGGACATATCGGTACCCCAGTAGGCAGCCAAGTTCAATGAACTGGTGAGGTTTGCTCTACATTAAGTGGACACAGAAGAGAGGAAGGCGCGTAGGTTTGAGCAAGGGTTAAAGCCATCGTTCTACGATAAATTATCGGTGTCAAAGATTGACTCGTTCAGGATAATTCTGGAAAAGGCTATAATGGTCGAGGGAGGAGATAAAACATTAAGCCAATTCAGTCAGGAGGGACAGAGCAATAAAGCTGAAGGAAGCAATAAGCGAAAATGGTGCGATAATAGAAATTCTGGAAGTAAGAAAAGAGATCCGAGAAAGAAGGTCGGAGGGTGTAGTAACTGTGGAAAGTAGTATACGGGGGTATGTACGAAAGCCAAGAAGATGAGTTATAACTATGGGCAAGAGGGGCATATCTCTCCTAATTGCTCCAATTTAAAGAAAGGAGTGTCTTTTAATTGTGGATCATCAAGCAAGAAATTGTCCGAAGAAAGGGACAGATGGAGGAAGTAATAGTAAGGGAAATAGTAGTGGTAGATTAACACTAGCTAAATTTTTAAAATAGTAAGATAATACCTTCGGTGAAGGTAGTATGGAGTAACCGCAATGCCGAAGAAACTGTGTGGAAACTCAAAGAAAAAGATAATGGGAATTATATCCGTCTTTTTAATGTAATTTTGTAAAGGTGATTCCGGGGACGGAATCCTTATAAGGAGGGCAGAATGTGACAACCCGAGAAATCGAATAGCCTTGTAATTAGGTTTCTGATATAAATATCTAATAAAATAAAATTTTATGGATATTATTATGTGTAAATGTGATTGTATGTTATTTAAGGTCGTATTATGACCTAGATTGTGTTTACGTATTAGAATTTATGAATTAGGATTTCGTAGACGAAAATAACTTTTTTTTAGAAAAGACATAAAAACATTATTCACGCCAAAAAATGCCTTTTCTGACTTTTCGAATCATGTCATAGCATTTATTTGGGAAAGGGAGACGTAATCTCTAATAAAATGAACGACTGAAAAATTTTACGATTTTGGCTAAGGAACGAGTTAGGAAAACCTAACTAGAAAGAAAACGAGTAACCAACTAAGTTTGGGTTAACCGAGCCTAGGGTTGAGCCTAAGGTTTGAGAGAATTGGCTAGGGTTGAGCCAAGGGTGGAGCCTAGGGTTGGAGTGGCTTAGTTAGGGTCGAGCTAAAGGTTGAGCTTAGGGTTAAAACCTAAGGACTTGGGGCCAAAGTTTGTGAAGTCAACTTGTGGTCAATGTGTGAGATTAATTAAGGAAGAGATGAAAAGCCAAGTGGGGCAAGGGAAGGGGGATGCACCCGACCAAAAGGAGAGTGGGCCCAAGGGGGGAATAAGTATTCCTTCTATGGTAAGTTAAGGAGACAACAACCAGAGCATTTAATGTTAAGTAATGATTTGGTCTAGCTTTGGTCAATTTAATTGTGGTTTGATTAAGTTAACTAAGGGTTGATTAGTAAGTATGGGAAGAAGTAAAGGGGAAAGACTTGGTGAAGACCAAGTGTAGTGACCAACTTAGAAGTAAGACCAAACTATGTTTTAATACATACAAGCGCAAAGTCATCATCGCTTTTCATTTCATTTCATTTTTCTCCCAAGTAAGAAAAGTGAAAGAGAGCAAGAGCTTGAGAGCTCAAGAAAGAAAAAGACACGGATAGAGAGAAGGAAGAGAAGAAGGATTCAGCTTTGATCTTTGATCATTTAGCTAAGAACAAGAAGGAAGAACTACAAGAGGTAAAAATCTAGAAACCCTAACTTCATCATCTTCTTTCAAGTTTTGATTTAAGATTGTTTGGTGGATGTTGTGGTTGATTTGTGGAAGATCATGAAGGGTCTTGAAGTTATAAGGTGGTGAGTGATGATATATACACTTGTAATCTACCGTTAAATATGCTTGAAATTGAAAACGAATAACTAAAATCGTAAGCCTATGCGTAAAGGATGAAAAACTATGTAGAGGACTTTAATCGGACTAAAGAAATTATTAGTTCATGAGATGTATTTTGAAATCCGAGAAGGTGGAAATATACGTATGTGTTGCGGAAATTTTCTAATTGGAACAGAGTAAAAATATACTATAATGAAGTTATGGCGAAAATTTTAGTAAACTATGTTAAAGTCGAAAAACCTAGCTTGGTACGACTTTCGAGCTAATTTTATGGCTAGTTAACGATTCCAAAAAATATGGATTTTTTGGGGATTTTGTAGAGCGTAGTGAAAGTGAGTCGTAGGCTCAAGAACGAGCTCAATTCGACTTTGGATGAGCGAGTTATGACGATTTGAAATTTTGACGTTGAAAATGTCAATTAGCGAAAACTAGTCAACAAAGGATTTTTGAGTCATTTTTTTGGCCAATTAAAAAATCAAAAAAATTATTTCGTCTAGGAGAATTGTAGAGAATGTTACGAGTAAGAAAATGGCTTAAGAACGGACTCATTCTGATATCGGATGAGCGAGTTATGATATTACAAAATAGGTGCGACGAAAACGAAGAACAGCCGGATGCTGACATCGCTTGCAGTAGCCAAGGTTTTGGGTCGGCACTGCAGCACCATTTGCAAGGACAATTTGAGCGTCGTAGCTACCAGAGGTCAGGGGACATAGTGAGGGGTTGCTATGCGTACGGGCGTTGGGATATTCGCATAGGCAAGTCGTGCGTGCAAGTGTTGTAACGCCGTAACAAGTGTTTATAACCTTGTTTAATATTTTGTTTCTAATAAAAAGAAAACATTATGGAATATAAATTAAGATGAATTTAACCATCATGGAGGATGATTATGAGGTTCATGACGTTTCCGAATGCCGCGACACCGAGAGACGTTTTTGAAGTTTGGTCGCGTGAATTAAATTATAAAACGCGAACCATATGAAATGAAATGAAGTCAATATGGTCATGGAGGGACTTTGAAATGTAAGTCTAAATTATGAATTAGGCTAAATAAAATGAAGTAAGCCGAGGTGTACAGACTTCCGAACGCCGAGTCGTCGTGCGACGTTTATTAAGATGTGTCGGGTTATAAAACGTGAACATCGTAAAACATAAAATAATTAATGTAAACCAATTTGTAGCGTCTTTTATGTGGTTAATTGGTGTGTTATCGTAAATGGTAATGTGTAGGATGTTCAAAGGGCAAATTAGCGTAAAGTTGTAAGCAGTGTTTAAGGCAAGTTTTTAACTCTTGTCTAAACTTTATATTATGCAAGATTTTAATCTATGTGCAAATGTTTTATGTTTGTACATGATGTTTAGCTATTGTTGTGTTATGTGCCAATATATGCACTTATGTGCTATTGAGATGAACTGTTTTGTTATTAAACTGTTCAAGTTGTTAAAATTCTGTTATTCAAGAACTAAGTAAAAAGAATGTCGATGCCATTTGTTTTCGGCTAGACAAGTATAGAGATAAGTTATTGAAGTTAAGGAAACTGGTGTAAGTATGAGGGGAGAAACTCTAAGATATGAGAGTTAAGAATCAAGAGAGGAAGTAGACACAAGTTGTGACATAATAATGAAGTAGACAGATGTTGTGTCACAATAATGAAGTAGACACAGGTGATGTCAAATCTAAGAAAGAACAAAGAAAAAGGTAAGGTCTTGAGGATTGATCAGTATGTATTTTCAAAAATATTATATGAAAGGAAATTGTTGTTCCTATTTATTCGAAGCTACATCACAACTATTATTCAGTTGTCGAAGTTTTCAAAGAATATGTTGATATTCATTATGTTGTTGATTGTTTATTCAACTATTATACTTGCTGAGCAATTGAATGCTCACTCTTATATTAAATAAAATGTTTTCAGCAAAGCTAGAACGAACCGAGAAATCCGGTGAAGATTCACAAAAGGACCAAGTAATTGATTTGAAGAAGTATATGTTAAATATCGGTTGTGGCGGATAAATGTCACAAATGTATTGTTATAATAGATAAATGATGTAATATTCATTATTTCTATGTTATAAAGATATGAAGGTATTAGAACCTGGGATTAGAAAAAGATATGATGTAATAATATTGTAATTACATTCATGTTGTTAATATTATGTTAAATAGGTAGTACCGTGATGCACCGGACCAGGGTTTGAAGCTACACCCGAATTTGGGGGCGTTACAATAAATAAAGAAGAAGTTAAGATCAAGGATGACAAAGTTGTTGTATAATATCTATACTTAGAAGAATTTAGTGTTAGAAGATGTGTAGAAGTGAGCACCAGATCTGCTGTAGCAAGTACAGGGATTTGGGGGTGTCAGAATTACGCGTAACAAGGCTGATCCCCTAAAGATAATCTGTGGAGAGTTCGCAGTCTTTGTGAGTGTTGATCACTATTTCAGAGTCCCCGTTCCACGACTGAAGAATATTTTAGATAGTTCATGTTCCCTACGACCACGCAGTTGACTTTCAATTACCCTTGGGAACATATGAAAGTAGTATGCACACAAGACAATCATATTTGATATGATGTAGCATATATTTTGTAATCTTATTCATTTATTAATAAAAGAATTGATTTTCTTAAAAGGCATTTTATATTATCTACATGGTGTTATTATTTAACATGTGATAACTCATAGTTTTAAGCAATGCTTTTAAAATCATGATAGTGATCATGCTAATGAGATCTAAATTCTAGATAGCTTAAAACTAAAATTGTTCCTAATCGTTGGATTACTAAAAAGGGATTAATGAATCCGGATAGATTAGTATATATGTTGCTTGCTCTTAAGAAGAGGATGATTGATCTCATAATCATTTGTGTGAAGACACTAAAGCAAGTATGTAAGTGCTTATTGGAGAATAAGTTCACTGAACGTGGCTCGCTAAGAAATACCTAATGGAGTTTTACTCGTCTGTCAATAGGAATTCCTCTAGTGATAGTAGTACAAGTGATCCTTAGACTTGAGATCATCATAGTATCTTGTGTATGATGAGTTATACTTTGACATGTCCCTTAAGACCTTTAAGATATATCAAAGGATATGATTGGGTATAATTAGTTTTACATGGAGATAGGTGAATGATTAACAAAGAATCTACCTCGTTTAGTAAAAGATGTGAATGTCCTATTTGATTCGATAAATGACAACTCAGTAGTCCTTGGTCAAAGCATAATGAAATTAGAAAGGAGTTTCTAATTTGCATTATTTAGAGTTGTGCATTTGAGAATCGAAATACATATAATTAAATAAAACAAGACTTGACAGTAAATCCATGTCTTATATTTAATTGCTACATTGTATGGTAGAATGATTCAATTGTATGGTAACTATTCACTGAAAGGTTCTTTTGTGATTAATGTTGAAATCTATATTATCTGGAAAGTCATTGATCGCTAAGGGGCTTACCCTTATTATAAAATAAATGTTATTTAATTAAATGAATTAAATAGTTTAATTTATTTATTTAAATAAGATTAGAATTGTTATAATTGATTTATTCACAACCGTTTAATATGGAGAACCTAAAGGGTCACACCGCAAAAGAAAAATATTTATTTAAGAAGTAAATGGCATAATTATAATAATAAGTTAAGTGTATTTAATTTAATCTATGGAGATAGAATAAATTAAATAGCTTAATATTTATTATTTAATATTTTATAAATATTAAATATGAATTAATAAGAGGAGTCTTATTATTATTATTATTATTATTATTATTATTATTCAATTCCTAATAGGGATTGGGAATTAATTAATAGAAGTACTCTCTCATGAATTCCTAATTAGATTAGGAGTTTAATTTAATTAAATGAGTTTAATTAGAATAGAAACCCTAATCCTAAATAGTTTAGGGAATGGTTTTCTTACATCTATAAATAAGAGAAGTCTTATCATAGATTAGGATTACACACACTTCTATAAGAATTGCGGAGAGTACTTGCAATTTCTATAGAGATAGAAACTATGGTTTTGCCAACACCCATATTCTTGAACAAGTATTATTCCTTGGTGGATCACCTCTAGAGGCCAAACACTTGGGTGGCTAACGTTGATCAAAGGAAGGAATCACACTGTTGAATTCAAAGAGAACGCGAAGGACTTTTGGAGTTGAACTTGTACCCGAGGAAGGTTGTTTCTACGAAGGTATAATTCTAACTCTCTATTTCTTTCGTTTATTTGATAATTGAACACAAGGAAAGATCATGGTGATGGTTTGTATTAAAATTTTAAAATATGCTTTATCGCGCTTCCGTTCTATTTATGTAATTTGATTGCATGCTTGCATTATATACAAACCTAACAGTGGTATCAAAGTCAATCCTTGTGTTAATTATTGATTTTGGTGATTTCATGTATGAATTGATATGCGATAAGATCAGATTTTTGGGCTGAAAAATTTTTCTGATTCTGTGTCGCGGCGCGGCCGCGCCGCTTCCAGTTCATTCTGGAGCGCGGCCGCGCCCTAACTCAGAAAATCGTTTCTGGGGGTGCAGCGCGGCCGCGCCTCTTCTAGTTCATTTTGGAGCACGACCGCGCCTATATTCAGGTTTTGAAAAATTGTTTTTTTTCCTTCAATTAAAATAAATGGTTTATTTAATTGATAAAAGTTTAAAATAAAGATGTTTATTTTATTTGAAATATGATTTCAGATTGCTAAAATTGAAAGAGTTTAATTTTGATTTGGTTTTTGATTAAAATAAAAGAGTTTATTTTGTTTCAAAACTAAATATTAACAAACTTTTGCCCATTAAATGATATCAATGCATATATAGAATGGTTTTATTATTCATGAGATGAATGTTATTTATTGATGCATATGGAGATAAGTATGATAATAAATAGGGATTGATTATGGACTATTGACCAATGTGTGATTGGATTTATTTTATAGGATGCTTGAATGAATGGTTTTTTTTTTATAAATGAGGTCTGCGTACCTCATCTTCTCTAGTTTTTCTTGATGTAAATTTCATCTTCCTCCTATATACTTCCTCTTGACTGCTGATCAAGGTTTCTATTTATTGTAAACAGTTTATGTAATAGGATTTTTAGAATTATTTTGAAGAATTGGAGACAAAGGAGCAACGAGTGCTTGAAGACCCGCTTTTAATGGAGCCCGGGATTTAAATGTAATACTTATATTTAAATTAATTCTTGCACCCTAGGTTTGACCTTTTGGTTCACTTGGTGGCTCTAGTGAACCAAACTAGAATAAAAGTTCATAATCAATCCTGGTAGAATATAGTATTCTATATGTGCATGATTACTATATATATATATATATATATGTATATGTATATATATGTATATATATTATATTATACAACATGTTTCGCATGTTAAATAATATGATGCGTATTTTATATATGTGTGTGTGTGTGTGTGCATGCGCGCTAAACAATATGAGACTAAAAATTACAAACCCCTCAAAGAAATTATATTAAGTCTTAAATGTTCAAAGATATTTGGAATATCGAACGTCGCCTTCTAGCATGGTAAAACAATAGAGTATTAAATATTTAATATGAGTTTGTTGTGCACACACAAGGCGAGTATTAAATATTTAAGATGTTGTTTTATCACATTTGATGCTTATTAAGGAATTGAACATTACTGCTTTGTTGTGCACACACAAGGGCGGTCTTTTTCTCTTCATATATATGGAAGTGCAAGGTTGGACTTAACTTAGATTATTTTAGTTCGAATGTGCACACACTTGACCATTATAATCTAAGAGGAAAAATACAAGGAGTTACATGGTGATGTAATTGACAATAGTTGTCTACCTATTTATTTATATATAATTTGTTGTACACACACAAGGCTATATACATTTGAAATGGGATCCTTATTCTCACTAGCAAATCTTTAATTAGATTTGCCGAACTATATATTGAGGGTAATATAGTTTGATGAAAATAGTGGGAGATACCAATTTAAATAAAGACCTAATTTATTTTGATGATTAATAAAATGAATGTATGCTAAAATATTGTCTATTTCACATGCAGAATTTAAAAATATCAATTTCACTATCACTGCGTAGCATACTTGATGCTAACAAATTGACCGGACCGAATTACACGGACTGGTTAAGGAATCTGAGAATTATTCTCACTGCTGAAAAGATTTCTTATGTCCTAAATTCGCCTGTCCTTGCAAATTTTGCAGAAACAGCCTCTGAGGAAGAGATTACTACTTTCAGAAAGTGGCAAGATGATACAATCTTGGCTCAATGCATCATGCTCGCATCCATGAGTAACGAGCTTTAGCGTTAGCATGAAACTATGGATGCTCCTACTATATTACTGTACCTCAAAGAGTTGTATGGTGAGCAAAGTAGGACTACTAGATATCAGATATCTAAGGAGCTCTTCCGATCTCATATGACCGAGGGCACTACCGTTGAGACTCATGTCCTTAAGATGATCAATATGATTGAACAACTTGGACAGCTTGGGTTCGTGATGGATGGGGAGTTAAGTTAGGATTTGATCTTGCAATCACTCGCGGACACCTTCTCACAATTTGTTGTGCATTTTCACATGAATAAGTTGGACGTCAGCTTGCCTGAGTTACTAACATGCTGAAAACTGCTGAAGGTCACTTCTCATCCAACAAGAACCAAGTCTTACTAGTGGATGATTCTTCCAAGAAAAGGAAGAGGCCAAGGTATCTTCTGAAAAGAAGAAAAACAAGAAGGTTAAGGGCAAGGTGAAAAGAAAGGATAAAAAGAAAGTTGATCCTGATAGCAAAGGAATTTGCTACCATTGCAACAAGCCGGGACACTAGAAGAGGAAGTGCAAGGAGTATCTTGCGAACTAAAAGAGACTTGGAGAAGTTTCGACTTCCGATCTAGATTTGTTCATGATTGAAATTAATTTTTTTGAAAGTCAAAATTCTTCTTGGGTATTGGATACCGGCTGTGGTTCTCATATATGTGATAATATGTAGGGACTAAGCAGAAGTAGAAAGCTGAACAAGGATGAAGTTGTCCTACGAGTGGGAAATAGAGCAAAGGTTGTTGCATTAGCTATAGGAACTTATTGTTTAGCACTGCCTACGGGTAAGCCCATTAGTTTAAATAATTGTTATTATGTTCCAACATTCATTAGAAATATTATTTCAATTTCTGTATAGGATATGGATGGTTTTGATATTATAATAAAGAATAACAGTTGTTCTATTTATAATAAAAATATTTTATATGGTGTTGGAAATTTACTGAATAGACTTTACATACTTGACTTGCATGAAAATATACTTCAAATTGAATAAACTAAGAAAAGAAAAAGAGATGATGTTAATTATACCTTTATGTGGCACTATAGACTCGGTCATATCAATGAAACAAGTTTAACTAAGTTGCAGAAGGATGGGCTTTTAGAGCTATCTGATTACGAATCATATCCAACTTATGAATCTTGTCTCATAGGTAAAATGACTAAATCTTCTTTTAGTGAAAAAGGAGAAAGAGTTACAGAGTTGTTAGCGTTGGTACACACAGACGTATGTGGACCTATAACAACGAACGCACGAGGAGGGTATTCTTATTTTATTACTTTTACTGATGATCATTCTAGATTTGGATATGTGTATTTAATGAAATATAAATCTGAATCGTTTAAAAAGTTCAAAGAATTCAAAAGTGAAGTAGAGAAGCAAATTGGTAAAAGTATTAAAATTCTTCGATCGGATCGAGGAGGGGAATACTCGACCAATGAGTTTCTCAATTGTCTCAAAGAAAATGGTATAATCTCACAATGGACTCCACCAAGGACGCCACAGTTGAATGGTGTATCTGAAAGGAGGAATCAAACATTGTTGGACATGGTTCGTTCCATGATGAGTTTTACCGACCTTCCAATATCCTTCTGGGGTTATGCCCTAGAGACGGCTGCATATCTACTAAATAAGGTCCCCTCGAAGTTCATCCCAAAGACCCCATATGAATTATGGACAGGAAGAAAACCTAGTCTTAAGCATGTTAAGACTTGGGGTTGTCCAGCTTATGTGAAAAAGTTTTAGAATGATAAGCTTGTGACAAGATCTGAAAAGTGCAGATTTATGGGATTTCCTAAAGAAAGTTTAGGATACTATTTTTATAATCCTACTGAGCAAAAGGTGTTTGTTGCGAAACATGCCGCCTTCTTGGAAAATGAGTTTATCCTTGAAGGGGCTAGTGGGAGGAAAATAGATCTTGAAGAAGTTCAAGAACCACAAACCACTACAGGTCAAGTGGATGAACCTGTCCAAGTAGAAGAACCTACTGTACCACAACCTATTTGTAAATCTAGAAGAGTGCCGAAGATACCTGATAGGTATGGGTTCATCATAGAGGATGATGATGAGGTACGCATCATGGATGATGATGATCCATCGACTTAAGAACAGGCTATGAGTAGTAAAGACTCAGAGAAATGGCTAGAAGCCATGAAATCCGAGATGAACTCCATGTATGAAAATCAAGTATGGACTTTGGTTTCACCACCTGAGGGCATTAAGCCTATTGGGTGTAAATGGGTCTTTAAGAGAAAGACTGGAGCGGACAGCAAGGTAGAGACCTATAAGGCATGACTGGTTGCAAAAGGTTTCAAACAAAGATAAGGAGTTGACTTTGATAAAACCTTCTCACCGTAGCTATGCTCAAGTCCATTCGGATTTTACTTGCAATTGCAGCTTATTATGACTACGAAATCTGGCAACATCTGATCTAGTACATATCATACCGTACATGATAAATCCTATTACTGAAGCATAAGGAATCTTACTCATACGGTCTCAGTCGAATCATACCATACATGATAGACTGAATCCAGGAGAAGAGCATTGGAAGGCAGTGAAAAACATCCTAAAGTACTTAAGAAGAACAAAGGATGTATTTCTTGTCTACGGTGGGTCTGAATTGAAACTAGAGGGCTATACAGACTCAAGTTTTTAAACGGACCAAGATGACAGTAAATCCGTTTCAGGGTATGTGTTTACCTTAAACGGTGGCGCAGTAAGTTGAAAAAGTTCCAAGCAGCAAACAGTTGCTGATTCAGTGACAAAGGCAGAGTACATAACTGTAAGTGAAGAAGTAAATGAAGCTGTTTGGATGAAAAAGTTCATAACTGAACTTGGAGTAGTTCCTAGCATTAGAAGAGTCGTACATTTATTTTGCGACAACACTGGAGCTGTTGCGCAGGCTAAGGAACATAGATCTCATCAGAAATCCAAACACGTGTTGCGGCGGTTTCATTTAATTAGAGAGATCATTGAAAGAGGAGACGTCACCCTAGAGCGTGTGGACTCTCAAGACAACATTGCAGATCCATTTACTAAAGCTTTAACACAACAGCAGTTTGATCGTCACTTAGAGAAGATGGATATTAGATACCATGGCGATTGACTTTAGTGCAAGTGAGAGATTGAAAGTAGTATGCACACAAACCAATCATATTTGATATGATGTAGCATATATTTTGTAATCTTATTCATTTATTAATAAAAGAATTAATTTTCTTAAAAGGCATTTTACATTATCTATATGGTGCTATTATTTAACATGTGATAAATTCATAGTTTTAAGCAATGCTTTTAGAATCATGATAGTGATCATGCTAATGAGATCTAAATTCTAGATAGCTTAAAACTAAAATCGTTCCTAATCGTTGGATTACTAAAAGGGGATTAGTGAATCCGGATAGATTAATACATATATTGCTTGCTCTTAAGAAGAGGATGATTGATCTCATAATCATTTATGTGGAGACACTAAAGCAAGTATGTAGGTGCTTATTGGAGAATAAGTTCACTGAACGTGGCTCGCTAAGGAATACCTAATGGAGTTTTACTCCCTTGTCAATAGGAATTCCTCTAGTGATAGTAGTACAAGTGATCCTTGGACTTGAGATCATCATAGTATCTTGTGTATAATGAGTTATACTTTGACTTGTCCCTTAAGACCTTTAGGGTATATCAAATGGTATAATTGGGTATAATTAGTTGTACATGGAGATAGGTGAATGATTAACAAAGAATCTACCTCGTCTAATAAAAGATGTGAATGTCCTATGTGATTCGATAAATGACAACTCAGTAGTCCTTGGCCAAGGCATAATGAAATTAGAAAGGAGTTTCTAATTTGCCTTATTTAGAGTTGTGCATATGGGAATCGAAATACATATAATTAAATGAAATAAGACTTGACAGTAAATTCATGTCTTATATTTAATTGGGACGTAGTATGGTAGAAGGATTGAATTGTATGGTAACTATTCACTGAAAGGTTCTTTTGTGATTAATGTTGAAATCTATATTATCTGGAAAGTCGTTGATCGCTAAGGGCTTACCCTTATTGTAGAATAAATGTTATTTAATTAAATGAATTAAATAGTTTAATTTATTTATTTAAATAAGATTAGAATTGTTATAATTGATTTATTCACAACCGGTTTAATATGGAGAACCTAAAGGGTCACACCGCAAAAGAAAAATATTTATTTAAGAAGTAAATGGCATAATTGTAATAATAAGTTAAGTGTATTTAATTTAATCTATGGAGATAGAATAAATTAAATAGCTTAATATTTATTATTTAATATTTTATAAATATTAAATATGAATTAATAAGAGGAGTCTTATTATTATTATTATTACTATTATTCAATTCCTAATAGGGATTGGGAATTAATTAATAGAAGTACTCTCTCATGAATTCCTAATTAGATTAGGAGTTTAATTTAATTAAATGAGTTTAATTAGAATAGAAACCCTAATCCTAAATAGTTTAGGGAAGGTTTTCTTACATCTATAAATAAGAGAAGTCGTATCATAGATTAGGATTACACACACTTCCATAAGAATTGTGGAGAGTATTTGTAATTTCTATAGAGATAAAAACTAGGGTTTTGCCAACACCCATCTTCTTGAACAAGTATTATTCCTTGGTGGATCACCTCTAGAGGCCAAACACTTGGGTGGCTAACGTTGATCAAAGAAAGGAATCACACCGTTGAATTCAAAGAGAACGCGAAGGACTTTTAGAGTTGAACTTGTACCCGAGGAAGTTTGTTCCTACGAGGGTATAATTCTAGCTCTCTATTTCTTTCATTTATTCGACGAGGGTATAATTCTAGCTCTCTATTTCTTTCATTTATTCGATAATTGAACACAAGGAAAGATCATGATGATGGTTTGTATTAAAATTTTAAAATTCATTTTATCGCGCTTCCGCTCTATTTATGTAATTTGATTGCATGCTTGCGTTATATACAAACCTAACAACATGATGAGATTTGAAATTCTAAAGTTCAATACAATTCGAAATTTTAAGTTCAAAACCTTGTGAAGATATCTTTGTTAATTCCTCAAATACTGAATCAAGTTATCTTTGTGGGAAATTATTTCTCAAATACTGAATCAAGATATCATTCTTATTTATAAGTATTTGATTGAGTCATAGTTATTTTTGAGTTATTTAAACTTTTTATGCATGATGAGCAAATTAGTTGATCACTCTTACGAATCTCATATTTACAGCTAAAGTAGAGGGACCCGAGGGATCAGGTGCAAAAGACAAGGGAAAAGACAAGGCCAATGAAGAAGATTAATAGATTTTTTTATTTTTATTTTTTTGCTAAATAGATTATGATGTAGTTGTTTATTAATTATTAAAGATGTATTATTTTGAGATTGATGTAATAGTTTATATAATTTAATTAAGACATGTGATGTAAGACTTAATTATGTAATTAATGAAATATTTATACAACTTAGTGTAATCTGTAATTTATAGTATTATTTAATATATATATATATATATATATATATATATATATATAAACACAGAAAAATAAGAATAAATAAATCTGAGTCCTTTGAATTCACAAAGTCTCCTTAAAGCAAATTTATTCCCCCACAGATGCTAAGGGTTAATTGAATAATTGCTTCCCAAGATAAAACGGATTTCAATTCTTAATTAGTAGCATTACAAAATTAAGAATTCATCGAACCAAATTCTATGTTTATGTACTAAACTTACATGAATATTATTATGCATGCATGAAGAAAAATTAAAAAACACTTACTATTACTGCAATATTATTTGACAGAGAACGGGAAATCTGCAGAAACGGGATTGCAGAAGGGAAGGAACAGGACGGGAATTTCTTACTGCAGAACGGGAATAATGGAAGGAACGGGACGGGAATTTCAGAAACAAAACGGGACGGGAAAATTAGTTATCTCTCTCAAATGCTTTCCCATACCATTTATTTATAGGAAAACTTCGCATGTAACCGTCGTCAAAACGACGTAGTATTGTGATGATAAAAATATATATATCACGAACCCGCCCGTCACGACCACGACCCGACCGCCCGTCACAACCACGACCCGACCGGACCGGACCGGAAGTCAATTTTCTCATTCAATTCAAATCTCATTACCAACAATTAGTTTACATTATTAGTTAGATTTTGTAAATGTGTACGTATAGTGAGTACCAAGTCTGTTGTAGGAGTACACAGATTTGGGGGCGTCAAAAGCTCTAAGTGGATAGTCTTACTTGACGCACTAACTCTTTTCTTCTTTACTCGTTGTTTCCTCTATATAGCTCTTAATGCTCTTGCTCTGCTCTGAACGGTTAGCTTTGCCTCGATAGACTTTGTTTTTGCTCTGAAAGCTTTAGCTTTGATTTGAGTATTCTCCTGCTTTGCGGTAAATGAAGTCTTCTGCTCTCAACTCTTCCAGATTGAATTAACTTAAACAATTACAACTGAAATGACTAAATATTTAAACTAACTTCACCATGGATTTTTCTATGGATCAAAAGCTATAGATTAATTATTAGGATCTAAGTAGACAAAGCATAGCAAACCTTTTTAATTACAACTTACACTTTTAAGAGTTGGGACTGCTCCAACACGAATACGTGACCCTCTGGGAAGTGTTCATGCTTCATAAGACGCGCTAGTGAGGATTATGAGACTTGTAAAGTTTCTATGCTTATTAATCCATTTGATGGTAGTTGTTATGAAAGAGAAGTTGATAAATGGGTAACACTTCACCAAAGGAGTATTATGTTGAGTACCCCCTCTTTTCTTAAATTTGCGGGATTATATTACTGGACTGGTACCACTCTTGGTATATTGTCTGTTAAATCTACTTACAACTTCGCTCTTATTGATACATTATTAAGTTTGCAATAATGAGAAAAGCATTGATAGTAACCTAAGAAGCCCTCATCTAGGTTTAAGAGCTTGTGATTTCATAGAATAAGGATAGCATGATCAAAGAGAGATAGGGATCGAAGGAAACAGGAGTTCCCATGATAAGGATAGCCGGATAGGGAAAAAGATACTGAAGAGATTTTGTCTTCAAATTCTGAGTTTTTGACAGAAAATAAAATAATAAAAAACTTAATTTGTAATATAAAAAGAATAGAATAGAAAACGTATATACTTTCTTTCTTATAGTTATTGAGTTTATAAAGGAAAAAAAATTGATATTTATATTTAATTTTATTGTGTTTGTAATGTACAAGGTATAATAAGGATTATTAAATATTTGTTTATGTTGTTTAGTTTTTCGTCCAAATTTTTGGACCGGAAACTTTGGCAAGAAAAATAGGCAAGAGTTCGTTTTGTTCTTTTCTTTTTTGTTCAATTAAAAACTCATTAATAAAAGAAGTAGACACAAAACTTAAATTTTTCGTGTTTTTCTTCTTTTTTCCCTCCATTTTAAAACTCAAATTAAAACATAAGTTCCTATATGTATGAAAATTAAAAATCCCTCCTAAAGTGAAGTTGTTCTTGTTGAAAGTTATTAACAATCCTTTATCATTGAATTCAAAAAGAGCTAAATTTATACATGGAGCAAACTCTTGGTGTGTTTTGTCATCAGTACCCGGAATCATGTAGCTGTTTGCACAATGTAGTTTTGGTAAAGCAATTTAGACAATTTTGCTACCATAAGGAGACTAATAAAGCCCATACTCTATTTGGGAATGTCTATGATCTGTTCATTATAAGTCTCTCATTTTCAATCACTCCCTGTTGAATTTGATTTAAGAAAAAAAAATGCCTCAATAATAGAGAAGAAATGAGTTACAAATGAATAATAAGTACAACTATACTGTTATAAAAAGACATTAAGTTTTCTTTCAGCTTTCTATTCCCCATGTTATCTAAGTTCCTGACAAACTAGGGTACTTATATGTAAAAATCACCACCGTCTCATAAATAAACATAAACAACGGCTAAATTCAACTGAGTGAGCAATCTTACAATAACTGCAACATAACAGATCCAATCTTGTACATGAACAGTCGAAATCCTCTCTTCTGCATTAGTACATTACCACACCAAGGGTAGTTTGACTTCACTGGTGGAGTACAGACTTTCCCATCAAAAGTCTCCATACGTAACTATGGAGTCCTTCACTAGTCGAGAACAGGGTAACTGCAATAAAACACAAATACTCTATATTTCTACAATAATTGATCTTATATTTGAAAAGATAAACATACAAGTTGGAAACAAATAAAGGAGCACAGAGAGAACATTAAAGACAACTATAGGTAAATTACAATATTATTTAATCTGATTTTAAGGATTAAAACTTTTAGTTGCTACTGATCATTACAAAATTTTGCATCATTCTTTTAGAAGCTAAAGCTTGCAGCAACTAGAGATCCTGAAAATGTCTACGAAATAAGGGTCAAGGGCTAAAAAGTATGGGTGAAACCAAAGTTACCAGATACGAACACTCTAAATTTAGCGTACCGAAATAATTCTTTGTTGTTTTCTTATAATTGTACAAATATCAATATTTTAATTTAGTATGGATGCTCAAACATTACATTGGTACTAAATTATTTATAAAACAATCAACTTGTTGATTCAATTAAAACTCTTCTATAAACTTAGTTTCATTACGTTTAGATTATAAGATAATTCCTAAGCATAAGTACTCGTGTAAAGCTATCCTAGAATACATGGGTTTAGCCTATATAGCATTCCACGTACCCGTATCAATTCAGCGAACCGAAACGGTTCCAGATAACACTTCGTGAAATAGGCTTATATTATCAAATTCTAGGAGTGAAAACTCACAAAAAATACAGATCAAAAGTACTAAGTGGAAACTCACAGAAAATACAGATCCAAAGTTCTATTCCCTCCGTTTCTAAATTAGAGATGCAATTTAACTGTTGAGGTCAAACGACGGCAAATTAGGTGTGACTAATAAAAGTTTAGAATGAAATAAATATTGTGATTAATAGTTTTTATTATATACTATACAATTATAATAATTGTATCAACTAAAATTAAATAAATTTACATTAATTAGAAGTTTAGTATGTCGTCGTTTGACTTCAAAAGTCAAATTGTATCTCTAATTTGGAAACAAAGGGAGTAATATATAATCTGCTTTAATGGGTTAACTGGTTAAGCTTGCAACTAATCAGGTGATAAAGAGGATCTCACTTACTTTTCAGATTATAATGCGAAACAACCAAAAAAAAGAACCAGTTTTACTAGTTGGGAAAGTCCCCCTGCAAACAGTAAAATAGATATAAATTGCAGGAAGAAGTTTAAGGAATCAAGAAATAAATACAGAGATTTTATATGAAAAATCTCAACAGGAAACAAAAGGAAATCTTTGGAAAGAAATATAAGACTATAAGAGACGAAGGCAAAAGTGAAATGTGGTTAGGAACAGGAAACAAAAGAACAATCTTAAGAGCAATCTGCAGTGCAAAAATTGTTAATACGCCTAGATAAGCATCCTACCTGGTCAGGTCTTATCAGTAAATAACTCTTTTATCTTTAGATAACAAAAATCACCTAATGAATAAATCAGCAATAAGAAACAACATTTGTCTAAGAAACTAAACAAACAATATCTCACACAAACTTCAAACTTGCTACTAACAACCAAATGACATACAAAATATAACTAATACCACAAGTGCAACTAAACCCCTGGCAAATTTTTGAAGAATAAACGCACATTTAGTAACAAATTTAACCATTACAAACCAGCTTCATGTGGCCCAGAAGAAAGCTTGGAAAGTAGCCACTTTTGCGTAAGTTGCATAACCTACCCCTCATAAAGCCAATTTGAAATTGGATTGTACTGACTAGTCTCGTAATATCGGCAACTAAAAATCATCAAACATTGTACATGTTTGTTGGGGCATGGTATGCATCCGGTGTTTTATCCCGTGTATACCTTAAGGCTACGTTTGTTTGCAAAAATTATACTTGGGAGTAGACTATTAATTTCAAGTCTCTTGTTTGTTTTTTAAAATAGACTTGGGATTATTAGTCCTGGGATAATAAAATGACTTGGAAGGAGAATTATTTAATACCATGTCTAACTAGGTATTATAATCCCTACCATTTGGGACTAAAAATTTGTGGACTAAATTACCCTTTAACTTTGTTTACATCACATAATGCTTGTAATACAGGATAAAACATTAATCATGCACTACGTACTGCATGTACTTAATTTTTTTTAATACCTTTTTTTTTTAGTGCTAATTAAATAATACATACATATAGTACTTTTTTTTAGCATACGTGTATGTTTTTTTTACATATAGTACGTTTATCAGTACGTACATTATTCATACAAAATAAATTTTTTTACACAAAATAATGTCAAATTAAATTCATAAAGATAATTCCTAACGCCAAGGCTCCTGAGCTAGTAAATGTAAAATAATTTTTTTTACATTTACTAGCTTACGTAACTTTTTTTTTAATCCAATCAACTTACGTAACTTCTTTTTTTTTTACATTTAATCCAATCAACTTATGTAACTTTTTTTTTAAAAATAATTTTTTTTAAAATAATTTTTTTTTTGAGTTACGTAACTTTTTTTTTAGTACGTGAACAAGCTAATAATATATAGTAAATGTAGTACGTGAGCATTGTTATTCTTTTTTGAGTTACGTAACCTTTTTTTTTTTACATTTTACTACGTAACTTTTTTTTCTTTTTTGAGTAACGTAACTTTTTTAATATTATAATGAAACTAATATATTACAGAATAACAATGCTATTGAATAAATATGTTATTATTGGTAAGGGTATAATAGTCCAAACGATAGTTTTTTATCCAATCCTTTAATTAATCTTGGAAAAAACAAACATAACATATGAATATTTTAAGTTATCCCATGAATAATTCCATAAAAAACAAACATGTAACTAGGACTATTTAATCCTAGGATTAATAGTTTTGGGATTATAATCTTATAATCCCGGGATTATAATCCTTGCAAACAAACATAGCCTAAGGGTAGTAGCTTCCGATTCCGCCATCATTTAAAAGAACATTAAGGTTTCGTTAGCAACTTGGACACATTGCGGAAAAGAAAGGAAAAGGAAATCAAAAAGAAATGTAAAAAAGAAAAAACCTATCTCAACAAGATAAATCTAACCATCTATACTACTAAAAAGTTCAATATTAGGAACAATGTTAAAAAAAATAGTGTCAAAAATGAATAAAAATGCTCCAATAAAATTTTATATTTCATTTCTTTTTCCTTTTCCCTCGAGTTTTACAAGTTCCAAACGGAGTACAAGAGAGTTTGATATGAAGCAACTATTCCACAAGGACTACGGCTGGTTTCCCTAAAGATAATCCCTATCAGCCAACTTAGGATGTGGGAGTGTGTTCCAATAGGGATATCAGTCAAATTGGCTTCTCAGTTCACATTCAACCAATCTAACAAAAAGTTCATGTCAAACAACCTTTCTTCTCGCAGACAAGTCACTAACAACCAAACATACTGAGTAATATATCATTTTTTTTGGGTGGAAATGAAAAGACAAGCAATAGTTACAGCCTGATTATGGCAAAAGGATATAGACTGCACTCTGTTCTGCAGTTCATCATAACAGGCAGACATTTATCTGAAAATTTCCAAGCATTAAGAAAATCATAGCTCAAACATCCATACCTGTAGCATAAATCGCTAAACCAAGCCATCATCACCATAGTTGCTTCACCAATATATTCACTCTTGGGTGTACTGGTATGAATCTTTTGGGTACTCGTCTCTCTTACCAAAAGCTCCTTGGCTAGATATGAAGAATTCCTAATTAGAACTGACCAAATTATCAAAAGAAGAATTAAATGAACATTTCTCCAGCTACACAAATTGAATAAACAATCTAAAATCATAGACAAAAAAAATAAAAAATAAGAAAGGTGGAGAAGAACTATATCAATCTCATTGTGTAAATATTGACGCTAATCAAACAATGTGGCATTGTGAGTCTGTGACAGAAGTAATGTACTCGATTCGTCATTATCTGGTTTACAACAGAGCTTCTTTTACATATCTAAATGGAAAAAATAAAAAATTTAGCAAAACAAACTAAACTAAATAAAACCTGATCAGATTTGCACATTGTCACCTCTTGATGATCACACTGCTGCTTATGTATAGTTCAACATAAACTTCCCACTTCACTAATGCTCAAAACTAAAAAAACTACTTTGAATCTTATGAACATCATACAGGATGCTATACTAGAAATTTTAATCTTACACATTTGAACTTGCCCTTGATAGTCGAATCTCTCATCTGGATTATCGCTCTAAATAAAATTTGGACAGCTCCACGGCATGTCTAAAGATCTGGGCAATGCCCTGGAGCTTGCATTGTAATCAAAAGACCTCATATTGTCACACATCTACCCATCTAAACCGGCACCAATTGGCAAGAACTTCTGAATCAAAGCAATGAGAGTAGGATCCTGCTCTTTTTCTGAGAGTAGATCCTCTAACATGGAGGTAGTAGATGCATCTGCGGAGAAGCCTCGGCAAACCATTTCCTCTAGGAGTATAGTTGCTTTATAATACTTCTTATTAAGAAAACATCCACGGATAATAGTGTTGAAAGTGACACCATCTGGCAAGCAATCATTAGCTTCCATTTCAATAAGCAGCTTCAGTGCTTCCTCAAGTAGCCCTTCACGACAAAGTCCTTGAATCAACTTTGTGTATGTCTTAACATCTAGTTGCAACCCTTTTGAAGGAAGGTTATTAAAAAGATTCCTCATCTTATGAAGACTTCTACTTTTGCATAATCCATCAATGAGAATATTGTAAATAGATATGGCAGGAATCAGACCATTAAATTCCATCACTTAAACAACGACAATGCTTCATCAACATAATGGTTCTTGCACAGACCATCTAATAAGATACCATATGTGTAAAGATCTGGTGTATGACCCTGAGCTTGCATCTCATTAAAATATTAATTCCCGTGCTGGAGCACATCTACATATCTAAAATGGCCCCTGTAAAATGGTGTTGCAAGTTTCAATTTTGGGTTTCAAACCTCTATGGGACATTTCTCGAAAGAGATGCATAGCTTCATCCACCTTCATCTTTTTGCAATATCCATTTATCAAAATGTTATAGCTAACACTATTTGGCACAATCCCCCTATTCACCATGGTCTTCAACACTGCCACTGCCACATCCATTTCACCTCGCAAACAATATCCATGCATGAGCCCATTGTAGGTGACTGCATCAGGGTTTTCACCTCTTTGAATCATTATTTCAACCACATGCTCTGCATCCTTTACATTCCCTTCCTTGCAAAGTGCATCAACCAATTTAGTAAAGGAATACATATTCGGCACCAACCCATTATTTATCATTGTATTAAACACTCTCACTGCTCCATCCACTTTACCTCGCAAACAATACCCATACAGGAGCCCATTGTAGCTGACTGCATCTGGATTCTCACCTCTTTGAATCATTATTTCAAGCACATTCTCTACATCTTTTACCTTCCCTTCCTTGCCAAATGCATGGACCAATATAGTAAAGGATTGCACATTTGGATAGATTTTTCTACTTTCCATGTCACTCAACAACACGGCAGCCTCCTCCCATCGACCAAAATTGCATAGGACCTGAATTAATGAACTGTAGCTGACAACATCCGGGGATATTCCCTTTACAATCATTTCAGAGAAAAGATTCAAAGCATCAACAAACAATTTTTCTTTGCATAAACCATCAATAATCGTGCTATAATCTACAATGTCAGGCGTATACCCTCCCTGTTCCATCATTCTGAGAAACTGAATAGCCATGGGCGTGTTTCCTGATTTGCGAAGCCCATTTATAACAGTCCCATACATAATTCTATGAGGGTCAATTTCTTTATCCCTAATCAACTTCTCAAACAATTCCACCGCCTCCACAACCTTATTATCTCGAAAGAGAGCCCTTATTAGAGTACTGTAGGTAAAAACATCCGGCACATAACCACCCTTGAATACACTAGCTAAAACAGCAAACCCCTAATCGACTCAATTCAAGTGACAATAACAGCTTATGACAGTCGTCATAGTACAGATATCAACCGAAATTCGTGCAGCACACATCTCTTTAAACAGAGAGACAACAGTTGAGTAATGTTTCATTCTAACAATAGCAGCTAATAGTTTATTGAAATGATTAATAGCCGGCAAAGGGTGCATTTTGAGCATTCCATCGAATACAATAAGAGCATCATTGAGCTTATCAAATCCGGATTTGCATTTATCAAACAATAATTGCTATAATTTTCTCCGATCCGTTATTATTACGGGAAGGACAAATTTAGGATTCCGATTAAATGGGTTCCTCAAGATTCGAGTAGTAGTACTAGTACTATGAAATGAAACAGTATCGGCTAACAAAAATGGAATCAATTTGAGCGAAAGCAAAGACGCACCTGTTCTGATGAGAAGTACCTTATTTTTAGGATATCTTTTTGTTATATTTCTGTTAGAATAAATCTCTTAATATTAGAGTTGTTATTGTTTAGTTGACAATTTCTTTGTTTCTTGTACCACCACGTAGCATTAGTTGAGTTATGGTGGGCTGTTTTTACTCATTCAGTTAGGATTTTGTAAAGGCTATAAAATGCCAGACACAATTGCTTTCAATAAACAAGTCATTCATTCAATTTGCTCTGATTTTGATCACTTGCAATCATCTTGATCATCTGTTCATAACAAATTGGAATCAGAGCTCCCACTGGGCCTGAGAAAAAAAAAAGAAAGTCGCAGTCTTTCGAGTGACTTGCAAACACAGGAGAGTAAGAGAGAGATGGCGAACAAAGGCAAGAACGAAGGCAATGGCAATTTCATCCAACCATCCATACCTTTTGATGGTCACTATGATCATTGGAGCATGCTGATGGAGAATTTCTTGAGATCCAAGGAATTTTGGAGCTTGATTGAGACAGGTTATGTGGAGCCAGAGGCAGGAGCAGCGGTGACTGAAGCACATCGAAAGAGACTCGAGGAATTGAAGCTTAAGGACCTGAAAGTGAAGAATTACCTGTTTCAGGCAATTGACAGGACTATTCTGGAGACCATCCTGGAGAAGAACACCTCGAAGCAGATCTGGGATTCGATGAAGAGGAAATACGAGGGGAATGTAAGAATGAAGCGTTCAATTCTTCAAGCACTGAGGAAGGAGTTTGAGACCCTCGAGATGAAAACAGGTGAGAACATCACTGAGTACTTTGCTAGAGTTGCCAATAAAATGAGGATTTATGGGGAACAGGTGCAAGATGTAACAATTGTGGAGAAAATCCTTAGATCTTTGACTGACAGATTCAATTACATAGTCTGTTCAATCGAAGAATCCAAGGACATTGATGTGCTCTCAATATCGATGAGTTGCAAAGCTCATTGCTTGTACATGAACAAAAGTTCTAGAAAAGTAGTGGGGAAGAACAAGCCTTAAAGGTGACATCTGACGATAGGTTTGGAGGTAGAGGCCGAGGTAGAAGTGGTTTTAGAGGGGGAAGAGGCAGAGTGCATCAAGCTTTCGACAAAACCACTGTGGAGTCTTATCGGTGCCATAAGCTTGGCCATTTCCAATATGAATGTCCTACTTTAAAGGAGGCAAATTATGCTGAATTGGATGAGGAAAATGAGATATTGTTGATGTCTCATGTGGAGTTGCATGAAGCTAGGCGTGAGGATGCATGGTTTTTGGATTCTGGGTGCTTAAATCATATGTGTGGAGACAAGGCTATGTTCTGTGAGCTGAATGATGGGTTTAGGCAGCTGGTGAAACTTGGAAACAACACAAGGATGACAGTGCTCGGGAAGGGAAATGTCAAGGTGTATTTGGATGGCTTTCATCATGTTGTCACAGATGTGTTTTATGTACCTGAATTGAAGAATAATCTTTTGAGTGTAGGACAGTTACAGGAAAAAGGTCTAGCAATCCTTATCAAAACAGAGATGTGCAAGATCTATCATCCTGTGAGAGGTTTGATTATTCAAACTAGGATGACAGTTAATAGAATGTTTGTACTGTTGCCAAGGGCTCAAGTCAAAGAAGCTTCCTGTTTCCATGCACCTGCACAAAACCTTTCACATTTATGGCATTGCAGGTATGGCCATCTTAGTCATAAAGGACTAAGAACCTTGCAATACAAGAAAATGGTTCGAGGATTACCACAGCTACCTACACCAACTACAATGTGTACTGCTTGTGTAGTTGGTAAGCAGCACAGAGATCCCATCCCAAAGAAGAGCCAATGGAGAGCATCTCAGAGGCTACAACTCATTCATGCTGACATCTGTGGCCCAATCACACCAATCTCAAACAGCAAGAAAAGGTATTCCTTATGCTTTATTGATGACTATAGTAGAAAAGCATGGGTTTATTTTTTGGTAGAAAAATCAGAAGCTTTCCAGTCTTTCAAGTATTTTAAGAAGCTTGTTGAAAAAGAAACTGGCCAGTTTATCAAGTGTTTAAGAACTGATAGAGGTGGTGAATTCAACTCTATGGAATTCAATGAGTTTTGTAAGCAGAATGGAATCAAGAGGCAGCTCACCACAGCCTACACTCCTCAGCAAAATGGAGTGGCTAAAAGGAAGAATAGGACAGTGATGAACTTGGTGAGGTCCATGCTTTCAGACAAGAAGATTCCCAAAACCTTCTGGCCTGAGGCAGTGAACTGGACTATGTATGTGTTGAGTAGGTGTCCCACTCTTGCAGTTAAAGACGTGACTCCAGAAGAAGCATGGAGTGGAGCGAAGCCCTCAGTTGAACACTTTAGAGTGTTTGGATGTGTGGCACATGTCCATGTGCCTAATGCAAGAAGAACCAAACTGGAAAATAAGAGCTTCTGTTGTGTATTGCTAGGTGTGAGTGAAGAATCCAAAGGTTACAGATTGTATGACCCTATTGCAAAGAGAGTTGTGGTTAGCAGGGATGTAATTTTTGAAGAAGAGAAACAATGGGACTGGGATACAAGTTACATGGAGCAGGTACTAATGGATTTGGAATGGGGAGAAGAAGAGAGTGGCACTGATGAAGATGAAGCAAATGGTAGTGAAGGTAATGAGACAAGTGAGAATGATACTGAAGGCTCAGGAAATGCTTCCTCAAATACAACAAGTGAAGACGATGCCAATCCGATTGATAGAAGAGAGATACATGCTCCTGTTTGGATGAGAGACTATGTCTCTGGAGAAGGATTATCAGAGGAAGAAAATGAGTTGAATATGACACTTGTAGCTCTTGCTGATCCACTAAGCTATGAAGAGGCAGTGAAAAGTTCTGTTAGAAGTATTGGTGTTGTGTGTGTGTATGAGCTGTGTTGGTGCTGTGTGTGTGTGTATGCTCCACTGAGGAAAACAAGTTCCCTGTTTTCCTCCTCCACTAGCTCCAAACAAGTTGTATAAATTAGGCACCTTTTGTAATGTGAAATAGAAGATAAGGTACATATTTTATTCTCTTAACATGGTATCAGAGCCTACTGCATAATTTATTCTAGCAGTACGAAAAAAAATTTCTCCTTTTTTGCCTTTCGCGTCGCTACTGTTTCTATTTCTAGTCAGAAAACTAGTCCAACGACTAGATATTGAGAAATTAACATCATAATTGAGCTACCTGTTGCCGGGCGACCAAGCCGGAGTTGTCAGTTTTTTGACCCACCGCCGCACGCGCCGCCACGCGCCGCCCACGCGCCTCGCCGCCGATCCCACGCGCCGGCGCGTGACCTGCTTTCCGGCGACCTTCACGGCTGCGGCTTCTTCCCAAGCGGTCGCCTCTCTCTCCTCTTCCTGGCCATAGCGGTCTTATAGGGAGAAAATCAGGTTTGCTTGAATTTGGCTTAAATTTGGTTCGGTCGGTTCTTTGGTTACTGACTGTTGTATCTGTTGGCTGCTAATTTGGCTTATTTTCGAACTATGATATACACTGCTTAAGCCTCTTATGGAGATTGTCGTTGTTATGTTGTTTTAATGACCCTTCTTTCTCTTCGGCTTGAACTGGCATGCATAGGCTATTGTTTGGCTTGCAGTATTAAGTGTTTGGCCTTAATATCAGTGTCAAGTATTAAGCCACTGCCTTGTTAAGCTACTGTTAAACTACTGTTAAGCTACTGTTAAGCTACTACCTTGTTAAACATTATTGTTTGGGCTATTTTCATACAACTACTGCTCACTGTTGGAAGCCTGTATATTATCCTTGTTGGTAAATTCCTTGGATAAATTCTTGTTGCTCCTATTATATCACCATGGCAGAAGTTGGTGCTATTATCGAAACCAATAAGGGACAGACGTTTAGAAATCATCATCTCAATTCCTCTTTGGTTCTTAGTTCTTTTAAATTGGATGGAAACAATTATCTTGCCTGGTCTCAAGCATGTCGTATGTCAATTGAAGCAAACCGAATGCAGCACTTTATCACTGGTACAAACACCATGCCTGTACAAACAGGTACTGCTCAAGAAGAATGGAAATCTGATAACTCCATGGTAAAAACATGGATTTTTAACTCAATGGAACCTAGTCTGAGGAGTAGTTACATGTTCTTAGACACTGCATATGCACTTTGGGAAGCTATCTCTCAAACCTTCTCTATCTCTGGTGATATGTCTAAAGCCTATGATATTCGTAAACGAATCCGTGAGTTGGGCCAAGGAGAGAAGTCCGTGGCACAATATTTTGCACAGATTAATGCACTATGGCAGGAGCTTGATCATTATCGGGTTTTCTCAGCTAAATGTCCGGAAGATACAACAGCTTATCAAAAGTTTATTAATGAAGATAGGGTTGTAGATTTCTTGGCTGGTTTGAATATAGAATTTGATCAAGTTCGAGCACAGCTGCTTGGTCAGACACCTTTTCCATCACTGAGAGAGGCTCATGCTAGAGTCCAACAAGAGGAAAGTAGGCGTCGGGTAATGGTACTCAAACCAAATCTTGTTGACCGATCAGCCTTGATTGCCTCGTATCCTAAGCCTGGTCTTCCCATTCCCTCTCCTGTTGAGAAGGAGTCCCGTGACTGTGACTATTATGGGGGGAAGAATCATACCAGAGACCGTTGTTTTAAGCTTCATGGGCGTCCTAAAGGACGTGGCGGTCGTTCTGGTCGAGGACGTGGATCTCATGCCTACATGTCTACTCCTCCACATTCTGCAGATGTACCTAGTACCACAGACACTACTCATGCACTGACTCCTGAGGAAATCACTGCCTTTCGAAAATTCTATTCCAATCCTACTTCCTCTCATTATGCCCAGACAGGTATCCCTCCTCGTACTTTTCATATTTCACCTACTTGTCATAGTTGGATTATAGATACAGGTGCCTCCGAGCATATGACTGGGTCCTCAAACCTTTTTACTTCATATATGCCCCGTTCGGGAAAGGACAAGGTTCGAGGTGCTGATGGCTCCCTGTCCTCTATCTCCGGGAGTGGTTCTGTAGTTTGTACCCCTTCATTGACTTTATCATCTGTTCTTCATATTCCTTCCTTCACTGCAAATTTATTATCTGTCCAACGTCTTTCTGAATCTATGCATTGTTCAGTAACCTTTTTTCCAAATCATTGTATTTTTCAGGACTTGGTGACGGGACAGCAGATTGGCAGTGGTAGTGCAGTTGATGGTCTCTATTATTTAGATGTTCCCTCATCTAAAAAGGTCCCTACTCAGGCTCTTCACTCTGTTTCAGACTCCAACCTAGCCTCTCTCCATCAATGGCATCGTTGCTTGGGTCATCCTTCTTTTTCAGTATTGGAATTTTTGTTTCCGTCTTTAGTTAAGAATTGTAACAAAACTCAGTTTTTGTGTGAACCATGTGAACTCGGTAAACACAAACGTTCGACTTATTCTGCTATTAACAGTCGTCAGTCTGAGTCTTTTGCTATTATCCATACAGATGTATGGGGGCCATCTCGGATTGTTTCCCGTTCTGGTTTTAGATGGTTTGTTAGCTTTATTGACTGTCATTCTCGTGTCACTTGGATTTACCTTTTGCGTTCCAAAAATGAAGTTTTTGATTGCTTTCAGGACTTTCATAAAATGATTCAAACTCAATTTAATGCTAAAATCAAAATCCTCCATAGTGATAACGGACGTGAATACAGTAATAATCATGCTTTTGAATCTTACCTCTCCCGGCATGGCATCATTCTTCAAACCACCTGTGTCCAAACTCCAGAGCAAAATGGAGTAGCAGAAAGGAAAAATCGACATCTACTAGAAGTTGCCCGCACACTTATGTTTACCATGCAAACTCCTAAATTTTTTTGGGGTGATGCGGTTCTTACTGCGGCATTCCTAATCAACCGCCTTCCTTCTAGAAGCCTAGGAAACAAAAGTCCTATCTCCCTTCTCCAGCACATAACCACTCCTTCTCCCTCGCCCCGAGTTTTCGGATGTGTGTGCTATGTTCATGATAAATCCCCCACTCGAGGTAAATTAGATCCCAAATCTCTTCGGTGTGTTTTTATTGGTTATTCTCCAACTCAAAAAGGTTATAAATGTTATCATCCCCCTTCTCACAAAGTGTTTGTCACTCGGGATGTCACTTTTTGGGAGTCTGAACCTTTTTATTCTTCTTCACCGTCTCCTCAGGGGGAGGATGTTTCTGAGGAGACGTTTTTTGAGTCTTTAGAAAATGGTATTACAAATACAAATATACCATCTTCTTCTACTCCTGTTGTTTCTGATAATGCTACACAGGGGGAGTTACAGTTACACGAACCTTCTTCCTCTACTTCTGTTGTTGTTTCTGATACTGCTACACAGGGAGAGCTACAATTACAGTCCGAGCCTGAGTTGAGAACCTATACTCGAAAAGGGAAGAATAAGGTCCTCATTGCTGCACCACCACACCAACCTTGCCCTGAACCGAGTCTTGGTAATACTAATGGTATGAATCCTAATCCTATTTGTTCTTCTGATGATACTGACATTCCTATTGCTCTTAGAAAAGGTGTTAGGTCTTGTACACAACATCCTATCTCAAATTTTGTTTCATATGATAAATTATCTGCATCCTACCATTCCTTTGTTTCTTCTTTGTCCTCTATATCTATTCCTCAAGGGTGGAAAGAAGCAATTAGCAACGAGAAGTGGAAACATGCTATGATAGAAGAGATGAATGCCCTAAAAAAGAATGATACTTGGGAACTAGTTACTCTTCCTTATGGGAAAAGACCAGTTGGTTGCAAATGGGTATATACAGTGAAACAAAAGGCAGATGGGACAGTTGAAAGACTCAAAGCCAGGCTAGTTGCAAAAGGGTACACTCAGACTCACGGGATTGATTACCAGGAGACTTTTGCTCCCGTGACAAAAATGAACTCTGTTCGTACCATTATCTCATGTGCAGCAAACTTTGGCTGGGATATTCAGCAATTGGATGTGAAAAATGCATTTCTTCATGGTGACCTGGAAGAATAGGTATATATGGAAATACCCTCTGGTTTTGCCTCACCTGTCACCAAGGGTAAGGTTTGTAGACTGCGAAAGGCTTTATACGGATTGAAGCAATCTCCTCGAGCCTGGTTTGGTAAATTCCACAAAGCAATGGTAAAACTTGGGTACAAGCAGAGTCGAGCAGATCACACTCTATTTGTCAAACAAATAAATGGTAAGACTATCATTCTTATTGTTTATGTTGATGACATTGTTGTGACAGGGGATAATAAAGAAGAGATAATTAATCTCAAGGCGAGCCTGGCTAAAGAGTTTGAAATCAAAGATCTGGGCACCTTGAAATATTTTCTTGGCATTGAAGTTGCAAGATCTTCCAGTGGAATTTTTCTATCACAACGGAAGTATGTTCTTGACCTCTTGACAGAAACTGGCATGCTAGGATGTAAACCTGCAGATTCTCCTATTGAAGTCAATCATCATTTAGAAGGAGGCACAGGACCTACGGTTGATAGAGAAAGATATCAACGTCTAGTGGGACGACTGATATACCTGTCCCATACTAGACCCGATATATCTTATGTCGTGGGTATAGTCAGCCAATATATGCATGATCCTCGACAAAGTCACATGGAAATCGTTTACAGAATTTTGAGGTATCTCAAGTCTGCACCCGGTAAAGGTTTATTGTTTGCACCACATGGCCACATGAGAGTCGAAGCTTTTTCTGACTCAGATTGGGCTGACTCTATAGAGGATCGTCGATCTACATCAGGCTACTGTTCATTTGTTGGAGGTAATCTTGTCACTTGGCGTAGTAAGAAACAGTCTGTTGTGGCAAGATCTAGTGCTGAGGCTGAATACCGGGCTATCGCCTTGGGTATATGTGAACTAATGTGGCTTCGAACCTTGCTAGAAGATTTGGGTGTTTCAACTAAAAGGCCTATGCAGTTGTTTTGTGATAACAAGGCAGCCATTAGTATTGCAAATGATCCGGTACAACATGATAGAACAAAGCACATTGAGATTGACCGACACTTCATCAAAGAAAAATTAGTCAGTGGTCTTATCTGCTTACCTTTTGTAAAAACAGAACATCAGCTAGCTGATATTCTGACTAAGGGTCTTAGTGGTAAGATGTTTCATCCCTTGTGTTTCAAGTTGGGTATGAGAGATATCTATACACCAACTTGAGGGGGAGTGTTGGAAGTATTGGTGTTGTGTGTGTGTATGAGCTGTGTTGGTGCTGTGTGTGTGTGTGTATGCTCCACTGAGGAAAACAAGTTCCCTGTTTTCCTCCTCCACTAGCTCCAAACAAGTTGTATAAATTAGGCACCTATTGTAATGTGAAATAGAAGATAAGGTACAGATTTTATTCTCTTAACAAGTTCCAAGTGGAGGCAAGCTATGGATGCTGAAATAAGGTCAATTGAGAAAAATGAGACATGGAGTTTGACTGAATTACCAGCTGGAGCTAAGAAGATTGGAGTGAAATGGATATATAAGACCAAGCTTAATGAGTTTAGTGAGGTGGATAAGTTCAAATCCCAGTTAGTTACAAAGGGTTATGCTCAACAACATGGTGTGGACTACACAGAGGTATTTGCCCCAGTTGCAAGGATGGACACTGTACGCATGATCATCACTTTAGCTTCACAAAAAAGTTGGATTATCTATCAACTCGATGTTAAATCTACTTTTCTCCATGGAGAATTAAGTGAGGATGTGTTCGTGGAGCAACCAAGAGGCTATGAGCAGAAGGAAAGTGAGCACAAGGTTTACAAGCTACATAAGGCCTTGTATGGACTAAAACAAGCTCCTCGAGCTTGGTTTAGTCGCATTGAAGCTCATTTTACTCATGAAGGGTTCCAGAGGTGTATCAGTGAGCAAACCTTGTTTGTCAAGCAAAGCAGTAGAGGTAAAATTTTAATTGTCAGTATTTATGTAGATGACTTGATTTTTACTGGTGATGATGAGCAAATGATGTTAGAATTTAAGGAGTCAATGATGAAGGTATTTGATATGGATGATCTGGGAAAGATGAGGTTTTTCTTGGGTATAGAATGTTACAGAAGGATGATAGGATTTATGTCTGTCAAAGAAAATATGCACAGGAGGTTCTGAGACGTTTTGGAATGGGAGAATGTAATGCAGTGATGAATCCTATTGTTCCTGGTTTCAAAATTGGGAAAAATGGAGAATGTGACAGAATTGATGAGACCTACTATAAGCAAATAGTAGGCAGTCTTATGTATATCACTGCTACAAGGCCAGATATGATGTTTGTTGTAAGCTTTATAAGCAGGTTTATGGCCAGACCAACAGAACTTCATTTGCAGGCTGCAAAGAGAGCACTGAGATACTTGAAGGGCACTGTTGATTATGGAATATTTTACATGAAAAGTGGGAACAAGGAGTTGGTTGCATTTACTGACAGTGATTATGCAGGAGAATTAGAGGATAGAAAGAGCACATCTGGCTATGTTTTTATACCAAGTGGAGGAGCAGTTTCTTGGTCTTCAAAGAAACAGCCTATAGTCACTCTTTCAACAACTGAAGCCGAGTTTGTGGCAGCTGCAGCATGTGCTTGTCAAGCAGTATGGATGAGAAGAATTCTGGAGAAGTTGAGTCATGCACAATATGGTTGCACTACTGTGATGTGTGATAACAGTTCAACCATCAAGCTCTCAAAAAACCCTGTTATGCATGGACGCAGTAAGCACATTGATGTGCGGTTTCATTTTCTGCGTGATTTAACTGGAGATGAAGTTGTTGAGCTTGTGCATTGTGGTTCTCAAGATCAAGTGGCAGATTTGATGACTAAACCACTTAAGTTGGAGGCATTTCTGAAGCTTCGAGATCAGTTGGGAGTGTGTATGATGCCTAGAGTAAACTAATTGCTTACACAACAGTTAGGTTAAGGGAGGGAATGATGAGAAGTACCTTATTTTTAGGATATCTTTTTGTTATATTTCTGTTAGAATAAATCTCTTAATATTAGAGTTGTTATTGTTTATTTGACAATTTCTTTGTTTCTTGTACCACGTAGCATTAGTTGAGCTATAGTGGGCTGTTTTTACTCATTCTGTTAGGATTCTGTAAAGGCTATAAAATGCCAGACACAGTTGCTTTCAATAAACAAGTCATTCATTCAATTTGTTCTGATTTTGATCACTTGCAATCATCTTGATCATCTGTTCATAACATGTTCTTCTGTAATAAGTACCAGCTATCATTTGTACTCTCTGAAAACGAAAGCAATTCTACAAAATCCCCTCGTAATCTTTCCCCTGAACCCCTTAAAAACCCCTTAAATCCCTTTTTTTTAAATCCCTTAAATCCCTTAAGAAACCCCTTAACCCACCTTAAACCCCACTTAAACCTCTTTCTCTCTATCTTTCCTTCTCAGTATGAAAGGGTGTCGACTGCTTAGAGACTGCAACCTCCAGGCAGAGCATGAAGCGATTTTTGAAGGTTTTGTGGGCAATATTTTTGTAGCGGCGCGACAACTTTGAAAAAATTTTGGGGTTCTTAGGAGTTTGGACAGGGAATGGTGTTTGCATTTTTGGTTTTCAAATTCTGCCTATTATATTAAGGTACTCCATGGATTCCTTTTTATTTGTTGTTTTTTCAAGAAAAAATTGTTCTCTTTTATATGTGATTTGTAGATTTTAAAAAAAGATTTAATAATATAGTTTCATATTTTATCTCTAAACATTAAATGTTAATTTTAGGAGCATAATATTGAAATTACAAATTTAATTTAATTAATTAGACATAATACTAATTATATTTTCTAATTTAAATGTTTTCTTCAAAAATGTCAATTAAGAAAGAACAGAAAAAGTATATATTAGTACAATCTTGTCAATTTTTTAAGTGTGTTTGGAAACACTTATAATTTTATGTGTTAAAAAATATAAAAACATAAATTATCTCCAAATATTAAATGTTAATTTATTTCTTTTTTATTTTTTCAATTAATTTTAAGAGTGTAATATTATAATTTTATAACTAATTTAATTAATTAGACATAAAATTAATTACAAATTTGATTTATGTGTTTTTCCCAAAAACATACGTTAAAACGGAGGGAGTATATACCTGTATAATTTTCCAAAAAAACGGATATATACTTGTATAATTTTGCCAATTTTTTTAAGTATACTTAGGAGTATAAACGATTACTTATTAATCTTATGCATTCAAAAAAAATATTTATTTATGGTAGTTGATAACGCTTAGTTTTGGCAGGTTCAACCACCAGAACTGAGTGCTCTAAAATACTTGAAAAAAGAACAAATATGCGGAGGGTTGGCCTCTGGATTCGCCTTTGATGGTTAAGACAGTAAAGCATTTTTGGAGGCTATTAATATGAGAATATGAAGGTGCATGTAAAAAATATACTAGAGGCCTTCCTTTGTATTTATATAAGAGGTTTGATATCTGTTTACCTCTTATATAAATACAAAGAAAGGCCTCTAGTATATTTTTTACACACACCTTCATATCCTCATATTAATAACCTTTGAAAACGATTTACTGTCTTAACCATCAGAGTCGGATCCAGAGACTAACCCTCCGCATATTTGTTCCTTTTTAAATATTTCAGAGCACTCAGTTCCGGTGGTTGAACCGGCCAAAACTAAGCGTTATTAACTACCATAAATAAATAATTTTTTTGAAGGCATAAGATTAATAAGTAATCCTTTATAATCCTAAGTATACTTAAAAAAAACTGGCAAAATTAAACAAGTGTATATATATATATATATACTCCCTCTGTTTTTTATGCAAAATTATACAGGTATATATTCCCTCCGTTTTTAACGTATGTTTTTGGGAAAAACACATAAATCAAAATTGTAATTAATTTTATGTCTAATTAATTAAATTAGTTATAAAATTATAATATTACGCTCTTAAAATTAATTGAAAAAATAAAAAAGAAATAAATTAACATTTAATGTTTGGAGATAATTTATGTTTTTATATTTTTTAACACATAAAATTATAAGTGTTTCCAAACACACTTAAAAAATTGACAAGATTGTATTAATATATACTTTTTCTGTTCTTTCTTAATTGACATTTTTGAAGAAAATATTTAAATTAGAAAATATAATTAGTATTCTGTCTAATTAATTAAATTAAATTTGTAATTTCAATAGTATGCTCCTAAAATTAACATTTAATGTTTAGAGATAAAATATGAAACTATATTATTAAATCTTTTTTTAAAATCTACAAATCACATATAAAAAGAGAACAATTTTTTCTTGAAAAAACAACAAATAAAAAGGAATCCATGGAGTACCTAAATATAATAGGCAAAATTTGAAAACCAAAAAGAATTTATTTATAGTAATATACAACAATTAGTAAAAAAATTACAAGACTAGTGCACAAATAAAATAATTACAAAAAGAGTGCAACAAAGAGAAATTAATTCCACCACGTATCATTTAACCGCTGAAAAAAAGGAGACATATCCGGCAGTTACCATACTTTGCAAACCCAAATAAATTGATCAAACTAAACAAATCCCTCCATGAGCAGCATCTTCCTCGACAATTTCATCCGTGATGCCGTCAACTATACTGAGCACGCCCGGAGGAAGACCATGACGGCGATGGATATTGTGTATGCACTCAAGAGGCAAAAAAGATCCCTTTACGGATTTGGCGGTTGCTTTGATGATCGATTTGTCGTGCTCTGTTAACCCAAAGAATTCTCAAGTTATCTACAATCGTGTCTCCACTAAAACTTCTACAATTTTCTCCAGTGAAATAAGCAGACAATTGAAGTTATGCATTAAGGATCCGTATGTTTCTTTTTTCCTTTTTTTTATATTTTAATTTGGGTTGAAGTTTGATTTTAATTGTTTGGTTGCCTAGATCTGCATTAAGATTAAATGGTCACCAGGTCATCATACGCAATGAGTTGATTATAAACTGAATGTAAACAATTTGTTTTTTATTTATGGTTACCAATTAGATATATTTTGGTTACTATATACTATTGATTTGGTTACTATTTTGGATATTATATACTGTATAATGGTAATTTGGACACGATTCTCAATATTGTATCTTTTTTAATACTTCAGTTGCCACAATTCTGTAAGCTACTGGCCAACTAGTCCCACTGAGTGAACTTCTCTCATTATAAATTTTTAAATTGGTTTCCTTCATATAATTGTTTGGTTACCTAGGTTAATTTATTCAGTCTTTAATTGGTAACCAGATCATGATACACAGGGATTTGATTATGAGCTTAATGCAAACAATGTGTTTCACAAGAATGGTTACCAATTAGATATTTTTTGGTTACTGTAATTAAGTAGTTGGTTACTTAGGTTTAGGTGTTAAGTATTTAAATGGTCCCCAATTCATGATACGCATTGATTTGAGTATAAGCTGAATGCAAACAATATGGTTCATATTTATGGTTACCAATTAGCTATATTTTAGTTACCACATACTATTGATTTGGTTACCGTTCACAATAGTGTATTTTTTGTACTGCTTCAGGTTTTCTTCTTTTTTTTGAAAATATATTTTGGTTACTGTCATGTAAGAATTTGGTTTCCTAGGTTTACTTGTTAAATATTTAGATGGTCCCGAGATCATGATACACATTGATTTGGTTAAAAACTAAATGCAAACAATGTGTTTCATATTTATGGTTACCAATTAGATATAAGTTGGTTACTATATACTATTGATTTGGTTACCATTAACAGTAGTGTATTTTTTTTATTGCTTCAGTTGCCAGACGATGGAGATGATTCCAGTTGTAATTTATTTAAACGGAACGTGGTCTGACAGTAACCAATACAACAATTTTGAAGTTACTGGCCTACTAGTCCCATCAACTGAAAGTAGTATGCACACAAGCCAATCATATTTGATATGATGTAGCATATACTTTGTAATCTTATTCGGTTATTAAAGGCATTTTATATTATCTACATAGTGCTGTTATATTAAATGTGATAAACTCATAGTTTTGAGCAATGTTTTTAGAATCATGATGGTGATCATGCTAATGAGATCTAAATTCCAGATAGCTCACAAACTAAAATCGTTCCTAATCGTTGGATTACTAAAAAGGGGATTAGTGAATCCGGATAAATTAGTACATACGTTGCTTGCTCTTAAGAAGAGGATGATTGATCTCATAATTATTTGTGTGGAGACACTAAAGTAAGTATGTAGGTGCTTATTGGAGAATAAGTTCACTGAACGTGGCTCCCTAAGGAATACCTAATGGAGTTTTACTCGTCTGTCAATAGGAATTCCTCTAGTGATAGTAGTACAAGTGATCCTTGGACTTGAGATCGTCATAGTATCTTGTGTATGATGAGTTATACTTTGACATGTCCCTTAAGACCTTTAGGGTATAACAAAGGGTATGATTGGGTATAATAAGTTGTACATGGAGATAGGTGAATGATCAACAAAGAATCTACCACGTCTAGTAAAAGATGTGAATGTCCTATGTGATTCGATAAATGACAACTCAGTAGTCCTTGGCCAAGGCAGAATGAAATTAGAAAAGAGCTTCTAATTTGCATTATTTAGAGTTGTGCATTTGAGAATCGAAATACATATAATTAAATAAAATAAGACTTGACAATAATTCCATGTCTTATATTTAATTGGGACATTGTATGGTAGAAGGATTGAATTGTACGGTAACTATGCACTGAAAGGTTCTTTTATGATTAATGTTGAAATCTATATTATCTGGAAAGTCGTTGATCGCTAAGGGGTCTTACCCTTATTGTAGAATAAATATTATTTATTTAAATGAATTAAATAGTTTAATTTATTTATTTAAATAAGATTAGAATTGTTCTAGTTGATTTATTCACAACCGGTTTAATATGGAGAACCTAAAGGGTCACACCGCAAAAGAAAAATATTTATTTAAGAAGTAAATGGCATAATTGTAATAATAAGTTAAATGTATTTAATTTAGTCTATGTAGATAGAATAAATTAAATAACTTAATATTTATTATTTAATATTTTTGAAATATTAAATATAAATTAATAAGAGAAGTCTTATTATTATTATTATTACTATTATTATTATTTAATTCCTAATAGGGATTGTGAATTAATTAATAGAAGTACTCTCACATGAATTCATAATTAGATTAGGAGTTTAATTTAATTAAAGGAGTTTAATTAGAATAAAAACCCTAATCCTAAATAGTTTAAGGAAGGTTTTCCTACATCTATAAATAAGAGAAGTCTTATCATAGATTAGGGTTACACACTCTTGCATAAGAATTGTGGAGATTACTTACGATTTCTATAGAGATAGAAACTAGAGTTTTGCCAACACCCATCTTCTTGAACAAGTATTATTTCTTGGTGGATCACCGCTAGAGGCCAAACACTTGGGTGGCTAACGTTGATCAAAGGAAGGAATTTAATCGGTGGAATTCAAGGAGAACGCGAATGAATTGAAGGTGAACTTGTACCTGAGGAAGCTAGAATTCTACAAGGGTATAATTCTTATTCTCCATCTATTTCATTTAATTAATAATTGTGCATAAAGAAAGATCATGGTGATGGTCTGTATAAAATTTTAAAATCTGATTTTATCGCGCTTCTGCTTTATTTATGTAATTTGATTGCATGCTCGCGTTATACAAACCTAACAGTGGTATCAAGAGCCAAACTTTATGTGAATTATTAATTATTTTGATTCTATATATACATTGATATGTGTTTAGAACAATTTAATTGGGCATAATTGTTTGTGTACAATTATTTTATTTTTATTTTTTTTTTGTAAATTAAAATAAAGAAGTTTATTTTGATTTAGAATTTGATTAAAAATAAAGGAGTTTATTTTTATTCAAAAAAATTGGATAAATTAAAATAAAGAAGTTTATTTTGATTTGGATTTTGATTAAAAATAAAGGAGTTTATTTTATTCAAAATTGGATAAATTAAAATAAGAGAGCTAATTTTGATTTGGAATATGATTAAAATAAAGAAGTTTATTTTAATTGAAATTGGATTTCATGATAACTAATTGGAGTTGGAATTGGATTCCATGATAACTAATTGGAGTTGAAATTGGATTTTATACTAACTAATATTACCCATTAAATGATATCAATGCATATATAGAATGATTTTATTATTCATGGGATGAATGTTTTTTATTGATACATATAGAGATATGTATGATAATAAATAGGGATTGATTATGGACTATTGACCAATGTGTGATTGGATTTATTTTAGTGGATGCTTGAATGTATGGGTTTTTATAAATGGGGTCTGCGTACCTCGTCTTTTCTAATTTTTTTCTTAATGTAAATTCTATCTCCCTCCTATGTACTTCCCCTTGACTGCTGATCAAGGTTTCTATTTATTGTAAATAGTTTTTGTAATAGGACTAGTTAAAATTAATTTTGAAGAATTGGAGACAAAGGAGCAAGGAGCGCTTGAAGACCCGTTTGTAATGGAGCCCGGATTTAAATATAATAGTTATATTTAAATTTAATTTTTGCACCCTAGGTTTGACCTTTTGGTTCACTTGGTGGCTCTAGTGAACCAAACTAGAATAAAAGTCCATAATCAATCCGGGTAGAATATAGTATTCTATATGTGCATGCTTACTATATATATATTATATATTATCCAACATGCTTCGCATGTAAAATAATATGACGCGTATTTTATATATATATATGTGCATGCACGCTAAACAAAATGAGACAAATAATAATTACAAACCCCTCAAAGAAATTATATTAAGTCCTAAGCGTTCAAAGATATTTAGAATATCGAACGTCGCCTTCTAGCATGGTAAAGCGATAGAGTATTAAATATTTAATATGAGTTTGTTGTGTCACACAAGGCAAGTATTAAATATTTAAGATGTTACTTTATCACATTTGATGCTTATAAATAGACTGAACGATGCTGTTTTGTTGTGTCACACAGGGACAATGTTTTTCTTTCGAATATATGGAAGTGCTAGGTTGGACTTAACTTAAATAATTTTGATTTGGATGTGTCACACTTGATCAAAATAATCTAAGAGGCAAAATACAAGGAATTACATAGTGATGTAATTGACAATAATTGTCTACCTATTTATTTATATATAATTTGTTGTGTCACACAAGGCTATATACATTTGAAATGGGATCCTTATTCTCTCTAGCAAATCTTTAATTAGATTTGTCGAAATATATAAATTGATGGTAATATATGATGAGGACATCCTTAGCTCACAAGCCCTTGACAAAACACAAGTGGATCCATTGCATATGCCACTTGGACCCATTACGAGAACACGAGCTAAACGCTTCAAAGAAGGACTTAACGGGATGATTCATAAATTATGGACCGAGGTTGGATCGAGCATAGAGGTTATAGAGACGGGTTACAAGCACGCGAAATTCATAAACACATTGGAAGCAAGCATACCCGAACCGACACAAAAGAATCAGCATTTCCGTACTTTTGGACTAGTTTGACATCAGTTCATATTTTGGCCATAACTTGAGTTTCCAAACTCCAAATGAGGTGATTCAAAAGCCTAAATTTGCCTAAACTTCTAGGTCTACAACTTTCATACTTTTCCCAAGTCCAAATTTGGTGGTTTTCAAATGCAAAAATAGCTTGCAATGTGCTGATCATTAGTTGTCAGATTTGGACTTTTTAGCACATCACATGGACATGTTTTTGGGGTGATAAACTCTTTGGATGGCTGATGCATGTGATGTGATTAGTTGTTAGATCTTGACTTATGGTGATGGGTTAGCACACCATGAGTTCCTATAAATACCAAGTGATGCTAGGCTTGTACAACCAACTTCATACCAATTTCCAGCATTATCAATATTATTGTGAGTTTGTTTCTCTACTTGTGGTTCTTTGAGAATTCCTAAGTGTTCCTTAGTTCTTCTTTGAGATTCATAATTGACTTATCATACAACCAATCATAGTTGTGTGTGGCGTCTTCTACCGCATCAATCGTCGATTGTACCGAGGTTACCGCTTCAATATAAGCGAGGGGTCGAGGTGTCGTTGGTGTTCACCCTACGCAAATTTCCTAAGCAAACAATTGTACCAAGATTACCGTCTACATATAGGCGAGGGGTTAAGGTGTTGCAAGCTATCCATCCTATCAACTTGTTAGAAACGATCCGGGCGACGACCACCTCACGCAAGCGTGCCGTGGAGTCTATCATTTGGTATCAAAGCTAAGTTTCTTATCAAGTTACTTATCTTTACTTTTATTGTTGAAATATAGTCAAAAAAAAAAACTGCATAAAATATATAGCAGAAAATTTGTATTGTTAAATTGCTATCATCGGGATTTTCATTTGCAAGAATCATATTTGGCGTTTGAAAGTCTTGTGGAGAGTCGTACCTTCTATATTGTTTTCTTGATAAGTTATTATTGGATTGTAATTAGAGAATTGAGGTAATATTTGTGAGAATTCAAAAAGAACCTATTAGAGAGAACTACGAGCGGAAAAAGGCAAGAGTAGTAAGTTTAATTGAGGGTAAAAGCCTAATTGTGTGATACACGAACGTTTCCTACTTATGTGGTATATTGTTTGAGTGAAACACGCAAGGGAGTGGTGAGGAACTTTTTTTCTATTAATCTTTATTTTGCAGGAAATATGTCTAACACAAGAGATAAGACAATTGAAAATGAACCTTCTACATCGAATTTTGACCCAAAACTCATGATGGAGGCTATGATGAAAGAATTTTCTAGACAATTGGGGATGGCTATTGAACAAGTGCATGATCGCATCGATCAATTGAGTGTCACTCGAGGGGAACAAACTCAAATCCCTCCGGGTGGGCGCCCAAAAGGAAAGACCCAACAAAAGGAAGCAAGGCTAGCGGAGACAAATTACTATGATGAAAGGTTTAGCGAGGAAGAGGATCGGGAAATTGACCTTATCCCTAGGAGACATTTTGCAAAGGATAGAGGCGGCCGAAATCGAGAGGACAACAATCTCGATAGCATCAAAATGAAAATTCCCACATTCCAAGGCAGGAGTGACCCCGAGGCATATTTAGAGTGGGAGAAGAAAATGGAGTGGATCTTTGACTGTCACAACTACTCGGAACTGAAGAAAGTTAGGATTGCAGCTACCGAATTTTCAGAGTATGCAGTTACTTGGTGGGATCAATTGATGACCAGCCGAAGGAGGTGCAGAGAACGTCCAATAGAGACTTGGGCAGAAATGAAAGCTGTAATGAAAAAGAGGTTTGTCCCAAGCCACTATTATCGAGATCTGTTTCGAAACTTACAAAATTTGAGACAGGGAAACAAGAGTGTGGAGGACTACTTCAAAGAAATGGAAATGCTAATGTCTAGAGCTGACATCGACGAGGATAATGAGGCAACCATGGCCCGATTTTCAGCAGGTTTAAATTGGGATATTGCAGATTTGGTGGAGCGCCAACATTATGTGGTATTGGAAGACATGGTGCACATGGCTATCAAAATAGAGAAGCAACTTAAGAGGAGAGGTGGCCAGCGAATAAACACTACCACAGGTTCATCATGGAAATCCAATAATGTGAAGCGTGAGGAAAAGCCAACTGTTTTCAAACCAAAGCCAGAAATCAAGCAGGGAGCGGCTAATCAAGTGGTGCAAGGTAAAACTAATACACCTTCTACTAGTCGTAATCGAGATATTGTATGCTTTAAATGTCAAGGCAGGGGACATATTGCAAATCAATGCCCAAATCAAAGAACTATGTTATTGCTTGATAATGGGGATTTGGAGACCGAGGAAGAAGATAGTGACAATGACTCTATGCCACCGTTGGAGGAAGATAGAGAGGTTGCTATGCATGGCGAAGTGTTAGTTACACGGAGAATGCTTAGTACACAGGTAAAGGAAGAAAGCAGCGAGCAAAGAGAGAATCTATTTCATACTAGATGCATGGTAAATGGTAAGATCTGTTGTGTTGTAATTGATGGTGGGAGCTGTACAAATGTGGCAAGCATCACAATGGTGGAGAAATTGGGACTTACAACATCCAAACATCCTCACCCATACCGATTGCAGTGGCTCAATGACAGCGGCGACATCAAAGTTACCAAGCAAGTATCAGTACCGTTTACAATTGGGAAGTATGTTGATGAGATCCTTTGTGATGTAGTTCCTATGCAGGCAGGTCATTTACTACTTGGGAGACCTTGGCAGTTCGATCGGCGAGTAAAACACGACGGTTTTACTAATGAGTACTCTTTTGTTCACAATCAAAGAAAAGTTACCTTGTGTCCTATGTCACCAAAACAGGTGCATGAGGATCAAATACACTTACAGAGAGATCATGAAAAGAAAACAAAAGAGAGAGAAAAAAAGAAAGGAGAAGAGAGAAAAACAAATATTTTTGCAAAAAGGAGTGATGTAAGGCGAGCTTTGGATTCTAAAAGGCCAATGATTGTACTTCGGTATAGGGAGGCACTTTTGAATACTAACGCTAATAAAACTTCATTGCCTAGTGTTATTTCTACTCTTTTGCAGGATTATCAGGATGTATTTCCCGAGGAGCTTCCCCAAGGATTACCACCAATTCAGGGAATTGAACATCAAATTGACTTTGTCCCCAGCGCGACCATTCCAAATCGCCCGGCATACCGAAGCAATCCCGAGGAAACGAAGGAATTGCAAAGGCAAGTTGACGAGCTAATGGACAAGGGGTTCGTGAGAGAAAGCATGAGTCCATGTGCGGTTCCAGTTATTTTAGTACCTAAGAAAGATGGGAAGTGGCGCATGTGCATTGATTGTCGAGCGGTAAATAACATCACGGTAAAGTATCGGCATCCCATTCCTAGGTTAGATGATATGTTAGATGAATTGCATGGATCTTGTGTGTTTTCTAAAATAGATTTAAAGAGTGGTTATCATCAAATTAGAATGCATGAGGGTGACGAATGGAAAACTGCTTTTAAAACAAAATATGGATTATACGAGTGGTTAGTCTTACCCTTTGGTTTAACTAATGCTCCTAGCACATTCATGAGATTAATGAACCATGTTTTGCGATCCTTCATTGGAAAATTTGTAGTTGTCTACTTTGATGATATCTTGATCTACAGTAAAGATTTAGGAGAGCATGCATTGCATATAAAATCTGTCCTAGAAGTGCTTCGGAAAGAAAAATTGTATGCTAATATGGACAAATGCACATTTTGTACGGATCGAGTTGTGTTCCTTGGCTTTGTTGTTAGTGCACAGGGAGTACAGGTTGACGAAGAAAAGGTACGTGCAATCCAAGAATGGCCAACTCCTACGAATGTCAGTCAAGTTCGTAGCTTCCATGGGCTCGCAAGTTTCTATAGACGGTTTGTAAGGAACTTCAGCGAAGTCACAACACCACTCACCGACGTAATCAAAAAGAGTGTAGGATTCAAGTGGGGTGATGCACAGGAAAAAGCGTTTAATTTGATTAAAGAAAAATTAACTAACGCTCCTTTACTTGTATTGCCTAATTTCACTAAGACCTTTGAAATTGAATGTGATGCTTCAGGATTAGGCATTGGAGCTGTGTTAATGCAAGAAGGAAAGCCAGTGGCATATTTCAGTGAAAAATTGAGTGGATCAGCTTTGAACTATCCTACCTATGACAAGGAGTTATATGCTTTGGTTCGATCATTGGAAACTTAGCAACATTACCTGTGGCCTAAGGAATTTGTGATTCACACGGATCATGAATCATTGAAATATTTGAAAGGCCAACACAAGTTGAACAAGAGACATGCACGATGGATGGAGTTCATCGAGACATTTCCATACGTCATTCGCTATAAGCAAGGTAAGGAAAATGTCGTGGCCGATGCTCTTTCGCGAAGGTATGTGTTGTTAAATACTCTTGACACAAAATTACTTGGTTTTGAACAAATCAAAGAATTATATGATAATGACCATGATTTCTGTGAAGAGTTTAAAAATTGTGGAAAGAATGTTGTAGGTAAATACTTCAAGATGGATGGATTCTTGTTTCGTGAGAATCGATTATGTATACCTGCATGTTCTTTGCGTGAGTTATTGGTTCGAGAGTCACATGGAGGTGGTTTGATGGGACATTTTGGTGTTGATAAGACCTTATCTGTGATAAAAGAACATTTCTATTGGCCCCATATGAAACGAGATGTGGAAAGAATTTGTGATAGATGCATTACATGTCGTCAGGCTAAATCTCGTGTTCAACCCCATGGGTTATACACACCATTGCCTATTTCGAGTGAACCTTGGATTGATTTGTCTATGGACTTTGTGTTGGGTTTACCTAGATCTAAGCATGGTCATGATTCTATATTTGTGGTCGTGGATAGATTTTCAAAAATGGCACATTTTATCCCATGCCACAAAGCTGATGATGCATCTCATGTTGCTGATTTATTCTTTAGAGACATTGTACGTTTGCATGGCATGCCCCGAACAATTGTTTCGGATAGAGATGCTAAGTTCTTAAGCTATTTTTGGAAAACTTTGTGGTGTAAACTAGGAACTAAACTGCTGTTTTCAACTACTTGTCATCCACAAACTGACGGCCAAACGGAAGTAGTTAATAGAACTCTATCTGCTTTATTGAGGACTATCATTAAAAAGAATATTAAGCTTTGGGAAGAGTGTCTACCACATGTTGAGTTTGCTTATAATAGGTCTGTTCACTCTGCTACTAAATTCTCACCTTTTGAAATTGTGTATGGCTTTAATCCTTTAACACCCTTGGATTTGTCACCATTACCTGTTTCCGAGTATACTAACATGGATGGCAAAAACAAAGCTGATTTTGTTAAGCAGATACATGAGAAGACAAGACTCAACATTGAGAAGAGGACGGATCAATATGCCAAACAGGCCAACAAGGGTCGGCGTCAAGTAATCTTCGAACCCAGGGATTGGGTATGGCTACACATGCGTAAGGAAAGATTTCCTGCTCAAAGGCGTTCGAAATTACTTCCAAGAGGAGATGGACCATTTCAAGTGCTTGAACGCATTAACAACAATGCTTACAAATTGGACTTACCCGGTGAGTATAATGTTAGTGCAACTTTCAATGTTTCTGATCTAAGCCCGTTTGACGTAGGTGAAGATTTGAGGACAAATCATTTTCAAGAGGAGAGGTATGATGAGGACATCCTTAGCTCACAAGCCCTTGACAAAACACAAGTGGATCCATTGCATATGCCACTTGGACCCATTACGAGAACACGAGCTAAACGCTTCAAAGAAGGACTTAACGGGATGATTCATAAATTATGGACCGAGGTTGGATCAAGCATAGAGGTTATAGAGACGGGTTACAAGCACGCGAAGTTCATAAACACATTGGAAGCAAGCATACCCGAACCGACACAAAAGAATCAGCATTTCCGCACTTTTGGACTAGTTTGACATCAGTTCATATTTTGGCCATAACTTGAGTTTCCAAACTCCAAATGAGGTGATTCAAAAGCCTAAATTTGCCTACACTTCTAGGGCTACAACTTTCATGCTTTGCCCAAGTCCAAATTTGGTGGTTTTCAAATGCAAAAATAGCTTGCAATGTGCTGATAGTTGTCAGATTTGGACTTTTTAGCACATCACATGGACATGTTTTTGGGGTGATAAACTCTTTGGATGGCTGATGCATGTGATGTGATTAGTTGTTAGATCTTGACTTATGGTGATGGGTTAGCACACCATGAGTTCTTATAAATACCAAGTGATGCTAGGCTTGTACAACCAACTTCATCCCAATTTCCAGCATTATCAATATTATTGTGAGTTTGTTTCTCTACTTGTGGTTCTTTGAGAATTCCTAAGTGTTCCTTAGTTCTTCTTTGAGATTCATAATTGACTTATCATACAACCAATCATAGTTGTGTGTGGCGTCTTCTACCGCATCAATCGTCGATTGTACCGAGGTTACCGCTTCAATATAAGCGAGGGGTCGAGGTGTCGTTGGTGTTCACCCTACGCAAATTTCCTAAGCAAACAATTGTACCGAGATTACCGTCTACATATAGGCGAGGGGTTAAGGTGTTGCAAGCTATCCATCCTATCAACTTGTTAGAAACGATCCGGGCGACGACCACCTCACGCAAGTGTGTCGTGGAGTCTATCAATATAGTTTGTAGAAAAAGTGAGAGATACCAATTTAAAATAAAGATCTAATTTATTTTGGTAATTAATTAAATGAATGTATGCTAAAATATCGTTAAATTACAAATTCATTTTACAGAATTTTACAATGTCTAATTCACTATCACTGCGTAGCATATTAGATGCTAATTAACCGGACCGAATTACACGGACTGGTTAAGGAATCTGAGAATAGTTCTCAAGTCTGAAAAGCTATCTTATATCCTTAATATGCCTATCGCTGCAATAGTTGCAGACAATGCCTCTGAGGAAGAGATTGCTACTTTTAGAAAGTGGCAAGATGATGCACAGTTGGCTCAATGCATCATGCTCGCATCCATGAGTAACGAGCTTCAGCGTCAGCATGAAACTATGGATGCTCTTACTGTACTCCTGCACCTTCAAGGAGTTGAATGGTGAGGAAAGTAGGACGGCTAGATATTAGATATCTAAAGAGCTCTTCCAATCTAGAATAATCGATGGCACTACAGTATAGACAAATGTCCTAAAAATGATCAATCTGATTGAACAATTGGGATAACTGGGTTTTGTATTGGATGAAGAGTTGATCCAAGATTTGATTTTGTAATCACTCCCGGACTCTTTCTCACAATTTGTTGTGAATTTTCCACGTGAACAAGCTATATGTCAACCTGCATGAGTTGCTTAAACACGTTGAAAACTGTAAAGAGTCACTTTCCAACCAAGAAAGACCAAGTCTTACTAGTAGATGATTCTTCCAGAAAGCGGAAGAGGGCCAAAGGATCTTCTTAAAAGAAGAACAATTCAAAGAAGGTATAAGAAAAGGCAATAACTAAGGACACTAAGAACAAAACTGATGCAAATAGCAAAGGAGTTTGCTTCCACTGCAATAAGCCTGGATATTGGAAAGGAAACTGTAAGGAGCATCTTGCAGAGGCTAACCAGAAGAAGCTTAGTGAAGCTTCGGTTATAGATATAGGTTTGTTCATCATTGAAATAAATCTTTCTGTAAGTCAAGGTTCTACTTGGGTATTGGATACCGGCTATAGTTCTCACGTATGCAATCCAATACAGAGACTAAGCAGAAGTAGAAAGCTAAACAAAGAGTAAGTAATCTTACGTGCGGAGAATGGAGTAAAGGTTGCTATATTAGCCGTATGAACTTATAGTTTAGCGTTGCCTACGGGCAAGTCTGTTAAGTTAATAAGTTGTTATTATGTTCCAGTTCTCTTAAGAAATATTATTACTTCCGTTGTTGGACAAGGAATGTTCTGGTATTATATTTAAGAACAATTATTGTTCTATTTATAATGATAATGTTTTGTTTGAAACTGAAAGATCATTTGATGGACTTTGTAAACTTGACTTACATGAAAAATAATTTTGCAAATTGAACAAACTAGTAAAAGAAAAAGAAATGATCATTCAAAGAGTTGAATATATGTATTTGATGAAATACAAGTCTGAATCATTTGAAAGGTTCAAAGAATTCAGAAGTGAAACAAATTGACAAAGTATTAAGATTTTTTGATCAGATTGAGGAAGGAATACTTGTGCAATAAGTTTCTAGATCATCTCAAAATGGTATTTTTCTCATAATGGACGTTTCATGATACGCAATAATTGATTGGTGTATCTAAAAAGGAAAATTGTACCATGTAGAACATAGTGCGATCCATAATGATTTTTACCGACATTCCAGTATCTTTCTGGGGTTATGCCCTAGAAACGACTGCATATCTACAAAATAAGGTAACCTCAAAATTCGGCCCCAAGACTCTATAAAAGTTATGGATAGGGAGGATTCCTAGTCTTAAGTATATGTTAAGATAAGGGGTTGTCCAACTTATGTGAAAAGGTTTCAAAAGATAAGTTTGGGACAAAATTTGACAAGTGCAGAGTTGTGGGATATCCTAAAAAAAGTTTAGAGCATTATTACTATAATCATATACGCTGCCTTCTTGGATAAAGATGTTTATCATTGAAGGAGCTAGTGGGAGGGTAATAGATCTTGAAGGAATTCAAGAACCACAAAGTACTACAAGTCAAACTGAGGAACTTGTAGATAGACCTATTGTACCACAACCGAATCGTAAATCTGGAAGAGTACCGAAGATACCTAGGAGGTATGGATTCATCATAGAGGATGATGATGAGGTACACATCATAGAGGATGATGATCTAGTTATATACGATGAGGCTATGAGTAGAAGACACTCAGAGAAATGGCAGATGGCCATGAAATCCGAAATGGACTCCATGTATGAGAACCAAATATAGACTCTGGTTACTCCACCGAAAGGCATAGTGCCTAAAGGGTGTATATGGATCTTTAAGAAAAAGACTAGGGCAAATGGCAAGATGGAGACCTATAAGACCAGACCTGTTTAAAAGGTTTCAAATAAAGTCAAGGAGTTGACTGTGATAAAATTTTATTACCAGGTAATGCTCAAGTCCATTTGGATTTTGCTTGTGATTGCAGCTTATTATGATATCTGGCAAAATGGATGTGGAGGCGTCCTTCCTCAATGAAGACTTGAGGAAAATGTATGTATGATACAGCCAGAGGAATTTGTTTTAAAGATTGAAGCAAATCATGTATGTAAGCTACAATGATCTATTTTGGATTGAAGCAAACTTCTTAAAGATGGAACATTCGTTTTGATGAGACAATCAAAAGAGTTTGATTTTATCAAAAACGGAGAATGAACCTAGTGTGTACAAAAGGGTCAGTGGGAGCACTGTGACATTCCTAGTATTATATGTTGATATATTACTGATAAGGAATGACACACCAATGCTATAATCAGTAAAGATAAAATTGTCTAAACATTCCTCCATGAATAACTTGGGAGGAGCATCCTATAAATTGGGGATATAAATCTATATAAATAGATTTAAAAGGATGTTCGGCTTGACCCAATGAACGTATAATCATTCGACGCTAAAGGCGTTTAGCATGGCAAACTCCAAGAGAGGTCTCATGATGATGAGCCATGGAGTGAATCTCTCTAAAATTATCTCCAATAAAAGAGAGATCACATGAGTTATTATCATGTATGCAATGAATATACAAGGTCTGATGTTGATCAGTCATATTTTGGAGAAGATCATTGTAAGACAGTGATAAACATCTTAAGTACTTAATCGGTATTGAAGATGTGATCACGATTCATAGTAGGTCTGAATTAAAACTAGAGGGCTAAAAAGACTCAAGTTTTTCAGACTGACCAAGATGATAACAAATCCACTTTAGGATAAATTGTTACCTTGATTGGTAGTGCAGTGAATTGGAAGGGTTCCAAAATAGCAAAGAGTTGCTGGTTTAGTGACAAATACAAAGTATATAGCTATAAATGAAGCTGCAAGTTGATTGTTTGGATGAAAAGTTCATTATAGAACTAGGAATAGTTCCTGAGTCTCATCTTGGATTCAAACATGTGTTGCGGCACTTTCATTTGATTAAAGGAATCATTGAAAAAGAAAAAGTCACTATAGAGATAGTGGACTCTCAAGAACAACATTGCATATCCATTTACTGAAGCTTTATCCAAACGGCAGGATGATCGTCACTTAGAGAAGAAGGGTATTAGATACCATGATGATTGGCTTTAGTGCAAGTGGGAGATTGAAAGTAGTATACACACAAGCCAGTCATATTTGATATGATGTAGCATATACTTTGTAATCTTATTCGGTTATTAAAGGCATTTTATATTATCTACATAGTGTTGTTATATTAAATGTGATAAACCCATAGTTTTGAGCAATGCTTTTAGAATCATGATGGTGATCATGCTAATGAGATCTAAATTCTAGATAGCTCACAAACTAAAATCGTTCTTAATCGTTGGATTACTAAAAAGGGGATTAGTGAATCCGGATAGATTAGTACATACGTTGCTTGCTCTTAAGAAGAGGATGATTGATCTCATAATCATTTGTGTGGAGACACTAAAGCAAGTATGTAGGTGCTTATTGGAGAATAAGTTCACTGAACGTGGCTCGCTAAGGAATACCTAATGGAGTTTTACTCGCCTGTCAATAGGAATTCCTCTAGTGATAGTAGTACAAGTGATCCTTGGATTTGAGATCATCATAGTATCTTGTGTATGATGAGTTATACTTTGACATGTCCCTTAAGACCTTTAGGGTATAACAAAGGGTATGATTGGGTATAATAAGTGGTACATAGAGATAGGTGAATGATCAACAAAGAATCTACCACGTCTAGTAAAAGATGTGAATGTCCTATGTGATTCGATAAATGACAACTCAGTAGTCCTTGGCCAAGGCAGAATGAAATTAGAAAAGAGTTTCTAATTTGCATTATTTAGAGTTGTGCATTTGAGAATTGAAATACATATAATTAAATAAAATAAGACTTGACAATAATTCCATGTCTTATATTTAATTGGGACATTATATGGTAGAAGGATTGAATTGCATGGTAACTATGCACTGAAAGGTTCTTTTATGATTAATGTTGAAATCTATATTATCTGGAAAGTCGTTGATCGTTAAGGGGGCTTACCCTTATTGTAGAATAAATATTATTTATTTAAATGAATTAAATAGTTTAATTTATTTATTTAAATAAGATTAGAATTGTTCTAATTGATTTATTCACAACCGGTTTAATATGGAGAACCTAAAGGGTCACACCGCAAAAGAAAAATATTTATTTAAGAAGTAAATGGCATAATTGTAATAATAAGTTAAATGTATTTAATTTAGTCTATGTAGATAGAATAAATTAAATAGCTTAATATTTATTATTTAATATTTTTGAAATATTAAATATAAATTAATAAGAGGAGTCTTATTATTATTATTATTACTATTATTATTATTTAAATCCTAATAGGGATTGTGAATTAATTAATAGAAACTCTCATATGAATTCCTAAGTGGATTAGGAGTTTAATTTAATTAAAGGAGTTTAATTAGAATAAAAACCCTAATCCTAAATAGTTTAGGGAAGGGTTTTCCTACATCTATAAATAAGAGAAGTCTTATCATAGATTAGGGTTACACACTCTTGCATAAGAATTGTGGAGATTACTTACGATTTCTATAGAGATAGAAACTAGAGTTTTGCCAACACCCATCTTCTTGAACAAGTATTATTTCTTGGTGGATCACCTCTAGAGGCCAAACACTTGGGTGGCTAACGTTGATCAAAGGAAGGAATTTAATCGGTGGAATTCAAGGAGAACGCGAATGAATTGAAGGTGAACTTGTACCTGAGGAAGCTAGAATTCTACAAGGGTATAATTCTTATTCTCCACCTCTTTCGTTTAATTAATAATTGTGCATAAAGAAAGATCATGGTGATGGTTTGTATAAAATTTTAAAATCTAATTTTATCGCGCTTCCGCTTTATTTATGTAATTTGATTGCATGTTCGCGTTATACAAACCTAACATCAACTTGTTCATTCTCAGAAATGAACAACTTGGTATGCAGTGCAATAATGGTAGACACCAAAACAACAAAATTTTCAATCAAATTTCAGATTAGAAGTGACATTCCCCCAATCAGTATAGAAAATGAAGCAACCTTCAAATTCTATATGGAAGTGAGTAGAAAATCAGATGAACAAGGCAAGTTTTCACTAATTATAGAGGAAATATACAACAATGGAGGCAATACAATCTTACAGAACTTGAGAAATCTAGAAGAAAATAGGATGCAATCTGTAAAGGCTAATCAGTTCGACACAATGGAATTCAGATGTTATACCACTGGCAACACAAGATTACCAAATTGGAACAAAATATGATAAGCAGCTTGGTATTGAAGCTATTCATCAAGAACAAGACAGATAACAAGACATAGGAAATGCTGAAGAACAATACGATGAAGTCATATCATATCCGAATGAATATGAAGTGAAAGTACATCAAACTTACAAAGACAAAAAAATCCTAGCACAAGCAATAAGGCTACATTCAATCAGGCAAAATCGACAACACAAGGTTCAAAGAACAAGTGGTAGAGACTTTGTGCTAGTATGCATAGAGGATGAAAAGTGCAATTAGAAGTTGAGAGCATCAAAGTTTCAGAAAACCAGTATGTTCAAAGTGAGAGAATTCAATGATATACACACATGTTCATCCGATATACTGTTTGGAGATCACAGACAAACAAATAGTGAGTTGGTTAGTGAATGCATAATGCATAGATTAACAAATCTGAAGAAAATATACACACCAACAGATATTATATAAGATATGATGACAGAGTATAATATGTCTATCACTTACCAAAAAGCATGGAGATCAAAGGAGAAAGCTTTGAAAAAAGTAAGAGGAAATCCACACGATTACTCGTTGATCCCTTCATGGTTGCACATGTTGAAGAAAACAAATCCAGGTAACGATTGGAAACTGTTCTTAGATTTCTAATAAATAATTAGTAACCCAATTTACCTAAACTGGTTACATGTCTATGAAGGTTTAGCTACCAACTGGACTATGAAAAAAAAAAGTATAAAATAATGGTTTTTTATCGGTAGTCAATATCTACATAAAAGGTTACGCTTAAATGGCATTCTGGACACCATCCGCACCATATGGACATATTAAATGCTAATTAATTGGCTAACAGTAACCATACAAATTGTTACCCTAATCTACAAGTGTGAATAACATCTACTCCATATATTTATATTGACATTACTGAAATTTCATATCAGGTTCAATCACAGCCCTGGATTTGGAAACAAATGGATGTCTCAAGTATCTATTCTTTGCAATAGGAGCATCCATTGAAGCATGGCATCAGTGTTTCCCAATCATTGTAATTGATGGCACATTCATACAATCAACCTACGGGGGGACACTCCTCATACCAAGCACCCAGGATGCAAACAGAAACATTGTTCCGATAGCTTTTGCAGTGGTTGACAGTGAAAATAAACTCTCTTGGAGATGGTTTTTCGTCAATTTGAGAAAGGCCTGTGAAGTAAGAGAAGGACAATGCATAGTTTCATATTGACATGAAGCCATTGTACAGGGACTGAACTTTGTGTTCTCCGATGTCATGCATGGTTCATGTACATATCATGTGTTGAAAAATATAAAAAACAGATTCAAAATGAAAGGAGAAGAACTCAAAAAAGCATACAACGGGGCTTACAGAGCTTACACCATTGAAGAATTCAACAGACAGATGACTGTACTTGATGCAATTGATGCTCGAATAAGGACATATTTGGAGGAAGAGGTAAAGTTAGAGAAGTGCACAAGACTCCATGGCACTGTAAGCAGGTGCTCAACCATGACTTCAAATACAGCCGAATCTATCAACAATGCAATCAAAGGAATCAGGGAACTTCCAGTTACAACAATGGTTGAATGCCTCCGTTGTATGGTTCAAAGATGGTATTTCACAAACAAACAAGCAGCTATATCAACATTCACTACCCTTTCCACAACAACTGAGACAACACTTCAATCTAATATTATTGAGTCTAAGAAACTTAAGGTCAGTACTGCACCTTTAAAATTATTACATGCATGTCTACCAGAAGTTGCATTTGCATTTTATGGAAATCTCTCTAGTCATTGGTGGTTACATGTATATGCTGAAAAAGAAACAAACATTTAATATGCATTCAATTATTCCGAATTAAAAAAACAAAATGATTATACATACTAACTACAGCCTTAAATTGTGTGGTAGGTTGAGATATCAAACTTAGTGATTTTTACTGTTTACGATGTCAACAAACAGTTTATTGTGGACATGGAACAAAGGACATGCACATGCTATAAATTTCAGTACCACGAGATGCCTTGTTCATACGTTGCTGCTGTTATCAGCAAAAGGAATTTGAGCTGTTATGATTTTTGCTCAAAAAACTACTCAAAAGCAACTTTGGTAAACACTTATTCAGCTTCCATCCTGCCATTAGATGACAAAGAGAATTGGGATGTGCCAGAAGAAATAAAAAACATATGTGTAAAATCACCAAATACAAGAAGACCAGTGGGAAGACCAAAGATAGGTAGGTACACGCATGGATCTGAAAATAAAATTCAGAACAAATGCAGCAGATGTCAAGAAAAAGGACACAACAGGAAAACATGCAGTAATCCACCAATTTTACGATCAATGAATGTTTGATATAATACATCAGCAAAGAAAAGTGTATGTTTAAAAACAGATGTTTGTTTACTGTGAGTAACCAATAAACAGACATGTGGTAACTTTGTTATTAATGTAAGGTAACCAAGATTGCTGTACACAATATTGAATGCAATTTTTATATTTTTTTTTCTTATAACATTAAGTAAGGGGAAAACGACACGACTACTCTCTGATTCCATCATGATTTTACAGGATAAAGAAAACAAATACATGTAACACTTGGTAATTGGTGTGAATTTTTTTATGAAGCATTTACATTATATATATTTGACTTCCCTATTTTTTATCTATTATCTGAAGGAGTAGCTTATTAGTACTATCAATTTATTAATCTTTTGAATTATGTGTAAAACTTTTCTTTGTGTGTCACTATTTTCTGTGAATATATAGGCAAAGTTATGTGTTTATAGTGTAGTTTTCAAGGAGTAGTTATAATATAGTCTTCTAGTCCCCCTTTTGTTGTGCTACTACTTAGCTACTGCTTTATATATAAATTGGTCAGAAGGTTTGTTGATTTCAAATTTTCTATTATGAAGTGAAATATGTTTAAACTATTGCAGTGATGCCTTAATTTAGTACATTTGTTTCCAAAAAAGAAAAATAAAAAAGAAGATGCTTCACTGTAAAATGTTTAGTGATCACTTTCTTAGTATCTGAATGTGTTAGTTTTTGTTCTTCTAGCATTTTATGCACCAAGTTAGGGTTGTTTTTGTTAAACTAGTAAACATTTACTTTTTCATTAGATCCACTATTGAGTGAAAGAAGTAACTGTTGGGTTACTTATTTATTAGTTTTACATCCTTTGTATTATCATGTGGGGAATATGATTGAAATAATTACAACTTTAGAGTAAATATCATGGTGTTATAAGACTGTAACTAGTATTACTACTTTAATTATGATGCTTCTCTATTGCAGCTAGAATTGGGAAATATATTTGATGTTTCCTTTGGATAAGAATTGTGGTTGATTGCTTTTATTGTTAATTATAATTAGACTTACTTTACGTTCATTCATTCATTAATTGAAGCAGCATATAAACAAATGAGAGTTGTATGAGCAAGATACTTACTCATACAATAGTTGGTAACTAGATTGTGTAAGCAGCAACACCGACATTAATTGTGTGATTCATAAAAGAAATTGAAAGTACACATTTGGTTACCTCTAAATAAAAGAATCCAAAAAACAAAATATGAAAAAACAAATCATGTCAAACCATTGGTAAAAGAATCAAATACGTAATTCCATTAACATAAGAATTCACTAACCAATAACAAATCAGTAACCATAACAAGTGGTTATGAATTTCCAAATAAAAACAAGGGAAAAAAATACAAAGAAAATATATAGACAACCAAACTACTATTCTCGGACAAATCTTCCTGGATATTCTATATCAGAATCGTATCCCTCTAGTTACTTGTTCCTAGCATGCATGAATAAGTTAACACATAATTTTTTCATGTACTGGATGATGGGGAATGGTTTAGGAATTTCATCAAACTTTTGATGAAGAAAATGTTCAGCAAAACAAACCGCGAACATACCGCAATCACTGCAAGAACAAACAAAACAGAAAACAAATCAAACCAAACATCATAATAGGTTGAAAACTATTAGAATGAAAAAATATAAACCTTAACCCTCAATTTGTTCAGGCACCCCTTCTGCAAACTCAAGTTCAATTAAATCCTGCTCTCCCTTCTGAATATACAGTTCACTATTTAAATCAATATCTGACCTATCCTTCCAGAACCCACATTTAGACAAGATAATGGGTAAAATGAAGATGTAATGCTCACAGACATCCATTATATTTGTTCGCATGACTGTCCTTGTTGGTTGCAAAGAATTGTAAACTACTAGACGTCTATGATGTACATCAAAGACCAACAAAAACCAATGCTCTCGAGCTGTCATGTGAATGGGAAACAACACATAATCCACAGCTACCCAAGGTGTGTTCACATCCATCAAATATCCATGAATGTATTCAGCGACATCACCTTCCCCAGAGAGTAGAGTCGTATCTGCATTTTTAGCAACATGCTGACCATATAAAATAGACAACTTCACATGAAACCAACAATCTGTAGTAGTGACCCTGATCTGAATATTGGCAGAGTGTCTAGCCAATTTCCTAAAGTAGTAGAAGGCAATGTTGATATGCTGGACCAAAAAACAAATAAAAATCCATAAGCTATAAACCATATAAATTACATTAACATTTGTCCCTATAATTACAACATATATAGTTTTACAACAACATATAAAGAACACTAATACCCATATAAGCGGTGTAAAAATTACAACAACATATAAATTTTGATTCAATCTAACAAATTTGACTACGAATACATATAATTTCACACAAATCTAGGGCTTGATTCAATCAAACACAGAGAGATACAGTTGTCAATCATGTTGGAAGAAATGGAAATAGGTGTGCTGATTTTTTGGCAAATGCAGGACATTCAGCTCCTTATGATATTTTATGTTTTACGGAACCACCATGTAATCTCTTTAGTTTACCAGACTTTGATTGTAATGACTCTATTTTAATTAATTAATTGGCGGTTTGGGCCTCCATTGCACCAAAAAAAGAAGACAGATACAGTTGTATTAGCTTAACTCACATCTAAAAGATCAAATTACCAGCAGTGAGAATTACAGTAATACATAGATTAATTGGCACAATTAAACTAAGTCTAAAATTCATTGAAATAGAAAATCTTCATACCCCCTTCCTGTCTTTTGGCCACTTGGATCTCCCCAGTTGGTGCAACCTACTTTATCTTGTGGTTTTGGAGTATTGAAGTTTTAGGTAATCAAACAAAACATTTTCATAATAATATAGGGGTTATTATTTTCAAGGAAGCCAGATAAAGCATATATTATCGTCTATTTGTCATCAAAACACAAAAATTGAGGTCTTACGCAGAATTCTCAAGATCGGCGTTCAAATATGAAAACGGGACCATAGAAAAGTAAATCTAGAGGTCAAATTGCGTACATATAGATACATCGCATAAATATATACAACTACACACACACACATATATATATATACCTATGAGAAGACTCCAGGCTCCGGCTAGGAATAAATGAATAATGATATCCGACACAATTACACAAAGAACTGAGGGAATTCATAATAGTCCATACCTAATGCAAGATTCAACCCGCAGTAACGATTGCCTAGATCTTTTATGATGAAGCAATGATTTGAGTTATAGAGTTTAAGTGCTTTGCAGAACAAGGCTTTGTCTACTAATTTCCCATTTATGTAAAACAATCCATGACCAGAGTTACTTGAAAAGCTAACACTGTACGTTCCACAATCATTTGATTGTAACAACACAGAAGCAAATACTGTTGGCAATTGAATCAACCATAACATATTCAACAAAACTAATGCCATCCTGGGCGATACATTGTGTACAAATTCCATCTTTATTACTATAGGATAATGGAAGCATCACTAAATATCACAATTCATGCAGTAAACAAAACTAAATCAGTGCTGTAACGATAAGCACCATCCAAAGTCAGCTTAAATAGTTATATGCCAACAGATGTGTGGTGTGTGCATTTTCAATTGTCTGAAAATTTCCGGGTTTTTCAACATTATGGGACTATTATTCATAATGGATTTTTCAGGTTTTTCAGGTTTTCAAATTATAACTTTCTGATAAAGGTAACCAATACTGTCTAACCTAGTGACCAAAACAAATATATAAGGTAACCATAACAAATTTAATGCAATATCAAATAAGAAAATCACTTTAGAAAAAATAACGAAATGAAATGAAGAGTAACACAACATAGTTTCAAAAATCAAGATACTTACATCATGGTCAAGCCAATGTCCAGGAGTCTTTAAATTGTAGAACCACATTTTAGATGATATTAGGACAGACCCAAAGCTGAATGCAGGTTCATTTTATCATTATGTCCAGAGAATTTTTCAGTCCTTCAATATGAAAGAATATAAGTAAAATAAAACAAATTATTTTATTTAAAAAACTATATTATTGTGTAACGTGAAATAACATACATTTTCCTGTTATTTATACCAATCTTGAACCATTGATCAAACAATGCAACTTCAAATTGGGATGGCATACCTATGCAAATATTGGAAAATGCAGAAACACCACTGCGTATTTTTGAAGGAACCACATCAGAAGCAGATGAAGCAGCAGAACCAAACCTCGTTGTATATGGACTCCTCAAAGCCGCACTCTTCGAAGAAGCACGAATCGGTCTAGCACGAGGTTTGGACGCAATTCTCTCCACTTCAGCACAATAAATTATATCCTGAGTAGTTAAAACCATTTCATCGAGAACCGAACTGTTGTGTGCCTCAATTTTACCCACCTTTATCAATTGAGAAAACAGGTCAAAAATACAATTAAAATTTCAACTACAAATTATGAGTTGACTGAGCAATAACATAAATAATATAATAAAGTACCCAAACCAATCTATAAAGGTAACTGTTTTTCAAAAAAAAAAAAACAAACCTCAGTAGGAGTATAAAGAACAATCTCTTTCCCAAAAGACTGGCTTAAAATATCAAAAGTTGGTTTGTCAGTCTTCTTGCCAATCTGAAAAAAAACCATAGATAAGCGATAAAGCAAAAACATATAACTAATAAAAAATAAAAAAACATGTTTAACCTTATTATAATCTCCACCACTGTGATCGCCACCCATATCACCAACATCCTCGTCAGTTTTTCCGTCAAACAGTTTTGCATCTACATCATCGGCCTCATCAAATTTAACATCATCATCAAACTCATTATCATTATTGGGGCCTTCCGAACCATCATCATCATCACCACCATCATTCCCACCGTCACTAACATCGAGGCGGCCACGTAACTGCTTTCTCAACATCTTTCTAATGTCCCTGCAAATCTCAATACGGAAAACACGTAATTCGTCCTTCAAATCAGCCCCCAACACCTTAATGTCTTTCTTAACTTCAACCAACTTCTTCTCCAAAGGGCTCACCCATGCATCGACAATATTTTTCACTTCAGAAAGTGAAAAACCAAGATCTCCACCCTTTGTGTTTTTATCCTCTTTTATGTACTCAACATTGGACCCACCAGCATGTCCATGTAAAAACTGAAAACCTCCCAAATTCAACCGATCTTTCTCATCAGCGGTAGGAACGAGCATTTGAATCTTCAGCTGAAACAGAGTGTGAACAGTAAATATAACACCTTTAAAATATTGAACAATTAAAAGAAAAAAAAAAGTACACGAAAAATAAAAACTTAATATTAGTAACCAGATGTAACCACAAAGGTAACCAAACATAACATAAATGGTAACCAACATACCTGTGCAGAACCAAAAACTAGATCATTCAACTTGTCAACTGTAGGAGCCTTCCCTAATTCATTCCATCTAAATAATCTAACATCTGATGGATGATCATCAATACATAAACACTGCTCTTTAAGAGTAAGAATTGTTTCAAACAAGAAAACTTGGAAAACATAGGGCATTCCATTCAACTTATAATATCTACAATAATTGTCCTTGTAAAAATTGTATATGACACACCCATTCTTGCCCTTCTTTAACTGTCCCTTCACAACAACGGATAAAGACCTCTTCGTCAGTTCGAAGGCAACTTTTCCCCAAGGATAACTATCAAAGTCGCCATAAGATAGAAAGTTAAGTAATACCTCATCAACATGTTTTTCTAAAACAGTAGCTAGTATGAAATTGAAAACCAGAAATATTATAGACATCCTAACAGCCTCCTCATCATTATCAAATACAGCCGCACGATATATCCTCCCGATACTAGAACGGGTAACAACCTCGTCTCCAAAAAACTTTGCCACTAACGGATTTTCTCTTCCCTTAAATGTAGAAATGTCCTCATCTCCTTGCCAACGCAAACCGGAAATTAAACAAAATTCGGGCAACCCAAATCTTACCCTTTTCTCACCAAGCAAAAACCACATCTCCCCCTTATCCCTTTGATATACTTCTCTAACCAAAGCCTGATGGATTAACTGTGAAAACATTTGCGACACACCAACATTTATAAATTTTCCAAAACAAGTCAACTCTAGCTTTTCTAATTGATTTACAGTCAATTTCTTCATGATGACACTAGACACTTCCATATCAGACCAATAAATGATTTTTGCAGTGAAATTACGTTGGCGCTCATTGTAATATAGATCCCAAAACTGCAAATACATTACATTAACACAAAAAAAACTATCAGCAGTATTTAGGTATATAAGAACTAGTAACCAAAACACATTCAGCAGGTTTCCAAAAATAATTTAAACAACCTAAATAGTGTTCAAAAAGTACATATTAACCAAATCATAATATAACAGTAACCAAAACTGAAATTGTAGGGTATATAACTATTTTAACAAATATTCATTCATTAGTAACCAAATATAACAGCACCATTTCCCAAAACAAATTCACAAGTAGACATAAACAACTAAGGATTCCATATTTTTAAAAATAATTTAAATAGCACACCTTGAGATGCTTTTGCCGAGGGATAATATTCGCGCTAGAAAAGTTTTTTGCAACTTCAGCTTCATTCCCATCTTTGTTTGTTGGTTCTTCAAAATCAGAATCTGAATCCACCATTTCCTTGCGCTCCTTTAAAACCCATCTCCCCGATTTTTTATCCTTGTGAGGGGATTTAGAAAGTCCCTTTCTTCCCCTGCTTACCAGCCTTCAGATTTTTCTTCCCATCCCTACTAGAATCATCCTCCAAAATTCTTTTCCTCTTCCCATCATTTTTCTTATCAACAATCCTCCCAACATTCTTCCTCGTATAAACCATCCTATACAAAACCACAAGAACATTAAAACAAGTTAAAAACTTTTAATCTCATATCCAACAAATACATTGTTTCAGTATATTTACTGTCTGCTTACAAAAACAAGGAATTTATCAGGACAAAAGATTCAACAAAAGTGAAAACATATAAAAAATATCATTCTTAATAGAAAAAATAAAGGTAACTTAACCATTAAGAGAACTCAAGCCCTATAAATTGTTTTTACCTATCAAAGTTTGAAGACAACAATGTTCAGGCCATAAAGCAAGCAAAGTTTGAAGACAACAATGTTCAGGCCATAAAGCAAGCAAATGCTTTATACATAACTAGCAAGTACACGATTTATTCTCATTTTTTTAAAAAAAATTCATATAACTAGCAAATAAATAAACAAGGCATATACATAATTCCAATGATAAGAAACCAATATAACAATACTCGCAAGTTGCAAGCAATGCAATTATTCAAATCAAATATACGTAATACTAATTAGGACAGGGAAAAGAATGAAGAGAAATCATTGTGACATTCAGTTCATTGTCCATTCTTTGTTAACAGGAAAGACGAGAGACTAGTGAGAGGGAATTCTGTTCAATTGGAGAAGAGAATGGTTAAAAAATGGCTTTAGACTCAGGAAATTAGCAACCATTACAAAGTCCCATGAACCTACAGTGCAAGGCAGTTAAGCCCCACCAAATGCCTTGAAGAACAATATTGACTGAACCCAAAATTTTCAAAGCCCCATCCAACAAAAAAGAATTATAGTGACACAATATCAACTGTTCAAATATTTTACACCAGTATGCCCCAAACGGCTACTAGATTGCTATCAGAAAAAGATAATAGTAATTGGAAAATAAACAAACCTGAATCGGCGAACAAACACAACCGAATCAAATGAAGCACCAACAAATATGGAGATGAATTCACCGAAAAAGAACAAAATAACTCTGGTAAAAATCAAAAAAATAAGAAGCAAAAAATAGGTTTCCAAGTTCCCAAATAGCAAAATAAGGGTTTCCAATTGAAGAACTATCAGTATGCCCCAAACGGCTACTATATTGCTATCAGGAAAAGATAATGGTAACAACAAAGAAACAAACCTGAATCGGCGAACGACAGAAATCGACAACGACAACCACGAAAGGAAAATATGGAGCGTCGGCAAACCAAACCGAATCAAAGGAAGCACCCGCAAATACGAAGAAGAATTTCCAAAAAAGAACGAAATAATTCTGGCAAAAATCAAAAAGATAAAAAGCAAAAATAGGTTTCCAAGTTCCAAATAGCAAAATAAGGGTTTCAAAGTGAAGAACCTTCAATCAAAACGTTATAGACACGCACGACAGTTACCAATTCAAAATATGTAACTAGCTAGAAACATGGGCCATATCAGTAACTCGTTAAAACAGTCAACTAAATAAAAGGGATAAGAATGCACTATTTTGTAAATTAAAAATTGGATACGCATTTTTTTTGTAAATATTTTATTTATGTATTTTTTTTGTAATATTTTATTAAAATGTACTAATAAATGTAAATGTTCCAACCAAAAATGCAAACACCATTCCCTGTCCAAACTCCTACGAAGCCCAAAAACTTTTAAAAGTGGCCGCGCCGCTACAAAAATATTGCCCACAAAACATTCAAAAATCGCTTCATGCTCTGCCTGGAGGTTGCAGTCTCTAATCAGTCGACACCCTTTCATACTGAGAAGGAGAGAGAGCGATAAAAAGGTTTAAGTGGGTTTTAAGGTGGGTTAAGGGGTTTCTTAAGGGGTTTAAAAAAAAAAAGGGATTTAAGGGGTTTTTAAGGGGTTCAGGGGAAAGATTACGAGGGGATTTTGTAGAATTGCTTTCGTTTTCAGAGTTTACAAATGATAGCTGGTACTTATTACAGAAGAACAGGTGCGTCTTTGCTTTCGCTCAAATTGATTCCATTTTTGTTAGCCGATACTGTTTCATTTCATAGTACTAGTACTACTACTCGAATCTTGAGGAACCCATTTAATCGGAATCCTAAATTTGTCCCTCCCGTAATAATAACGGATCGGAGAAAATTATAGCAATTATTGTTTGATAAATGCAAATCCGGATTTGATAAGCTCAATGATGCTCTTATTGTATTCGATGGAATGCTCAAAATGCACCCTTTGCCGGCTATTAATCATTTCAATAAACTATTAGCTGCTATTGTTAGAATGAAACATTACTCAACTGTTGTCTCTCTGTTTAAAGAGATGTGTGCTGCACGAATTCCGGTTGATATCTGTTCTATGACAACTGTCATAAGCTGTTATTGTCACTTGAATCGAGTCGATTATGGGTTTGCTGTTTTAGCTGGTGTATTCAAGGGTGGTTATGTGCCGGATGTTTTTACCTACAGTACTCTAATAAGGGCTCTCTTTCGAGATAATAAGGTTTTGGAGGCGGTGGAATTGTTTGAGAAGTTGATTAGGGATAAAGAAATTGACCCTCATAGAGTTATGTATGGGACTGTTATAAATGGGCTTCGCAAATCAGGAAACACGCCCATGGCTATTCAGTTTCTCAGAATGATGGAACAAGGAGGGTATACGCCTGACATTGTAGATTATAGCACGATTATTGATGGTTTATGCAAAGAAAAATTGTTTGTTGATGCTTTGAATCTTTTCTCTGAAATGATTGTAAAGGGAATATCACCGGATGTTGTCAGCTACAGTTCATTAATTCAGGTCCTATGCAATTTTGGTCGATGGGAGGAGGCTGCCGTGTTGTTGAGTGACATGGAAAGTAGAAAAATCTATCCAAATGTGCATTCCTTTACTATATTGGTCCATGCATTTGGCAAGGAAGGGAAGGTAAAAGATGTAGAGAATGTGCTTGAAATAATGATTCAAAGAGGTGAGAATCCGGATGCAGTCACCTACAATGGGCTCCTGTATGGATATTGTTTGCGAGGTGAAATGGATGGAGCAGTGAGAATGTTTAATACAATGATAAATAATGGGTTGGTGCCGAATATGTATTCCTTTACCAAATTGGTTGATGCACTTTGCAAGGAAGGGAATGTAAAGGATGCAGAGCATGTGGTTGAAATAATGATTCAAAGAGGTGAAAACCCTGATGCAGTCACCTACAATGGGCTCATGCATGGATATTGTTTGCGAGGTGAAATGGATGGAGCAGTGGCACTGTTGAAGACCATGGTGAATAGGGGGATTGTGCCAAATAGTGTTAGCTATAACATTTTGATAAATGGATATTGCAAAAAGATGAAGGTGGATGAAGCTATGCATCTCTTTCGAGAAATGTCCCATAGAGGTTTGAAACCCAAAATTGAAACTTACAACACCATTTTACAGGGGCTATTTCAGATAGGTAGATGTGCTCCAGCACGGGAATATTTTAATGAGATGCAAGCTCAGGGTCATACACCAGATCTTTACACATATGGTATCTTATTAGATGGTCTATGCAAGAACCATTATGTTGATGAAGCATTGTCGTTGTTTAAGATGATGGAATTTAATGGTCTGATTCCTGACATATCTATTTACAATATTCTCATTGATGGATTATGCAAAAGTAGAAGTCTTCATAAGATGAGGAATCTTTTTAATAACCTTCCTTCAAAAGGGTTGCAACTAGATGTTAAGACATACACAAAGTTGATTCAAGGACTTTGTCGTGAAGGGCTACTTGAGGAAGCATTGAAGCTGCTTATTGAAATGGAAGCTAATGATCGCTTGCCAGATGGTGTCACTTTCAACACTATTATCCGTGGATGTTTTCTTAATAAGAAGTATTATAAAGCAACTATACTCCTAGAGGAAATGGTTTGCCGAGGCTTCTCCGCAGATGCATCTACTACCTCCATGTTAGAGGATCTACTCTCAGAAAAAAAGCAGGATCCTACTCTCATTGCTTTGATTCAGAAGTTCTTGCCAATTGGTGCCGGTTTAGATGGGTAGATGTGTGACAATACGAGGTCTCTGTTCTCTCTGTTTTTTCTGTACTTGTTTGCATTTGGTCAATTAAATTACATCCTAATTGAATGTAATTAGATTGGTTTGGTTATTTGGTATCTGTTAGTTATTACCTGTAAAGGTGTCACTAAAATTTAGTAATGAAAACGTGAAAACGGAGTGTACTATGTAAGTTGCGGATTCTAGTGTAACAAAATATCTTGTTATCACATTTAGTATGTATGCTTGTGTGTGCACAAATGTTCTGGTTATATTTTTCAAGGAAATCTTCAAAAATTCTCACAATTTGTATACTATTGTATTGAAATTTTGTTAACCTGGTTATCAAAATTTGTTTCTCTAATCTCATAATATCAAAATAAATAAACAAAATTTTACCACTACTTTATGCTTTAAATTTTTTTTGTCCATTTCTTCATGTTCTATTTGATTGTGCCCCTAAAACCAACTTGTTTTTAAAGTTAAATAGTATGCTAGTAGCCAAAATACTCTAGATTAATTTATTAGATATTATTGTAGTATCTTTATAGAGTAATAAGAGAAAACGAAAATTCAGATTCACCTTTAAACTATAAAACAAAAGAGAATAATTTAAATTTATAAGTGGAGATTTATGTTTCTGCTTTTGTAAAGTGACGTGAGAAAAAAAATAAAGCGACATTTTGTAGACGAAGATATGAAATGCTAAAAAGCGATTAAAGGCTCATCAAGTGATAGAAATTATGTTAACGCTAAAAAATCTCCTCGTCTGAAATGGTAGAAGGCTTAAAAGTTTTACTCTTTTGGATCTACGTAATTTTTTTTTTCCAATTTAGTTGCAAACTTTAATAAGTATTGTGCATTGTATCATTTTGTAAAATACGTATCGAATCGTAATTGAATCTTATGATATGGTGTCATTTTTGATTCACTTTGCGATTCGTATCAAATTGTTTCGACATTGTACGTTACATATCGTGGATCGTACGATTTTGATAAATATGGCTGCTATAATAACAAGAACAACAAACAAAAGTAATTAGAGTATCAACACCCTTGAAAATGGTTGACCAGGAGGAGGAAAGATCACTACTAAGAGAAGCTTTTTGAAACAATTGGGAGCTATGAAGCTTGCACTTAACAAGGTTTAGGAAGGCTAGGATCCAGGCAGAGTGATCAGGGTCATAAATTTGTAGCGCTCTTTTCCAGCCAAAGTTTACATACAGAAGTAGCAAACAGTAGCCTGACAATAATGTCTCTTATTTTTTGCCCTTTTAGAATTGGCAACTTTGGGCAGAATAGCAGGCCATCGAGCTGGGACCCTTCTCCAATGACACTCAGAAAACACAATGGATAATACTCTAGAAACGTGTGGACATTCAAAGCATTAAGTGTTCCATGTGTTTCATGCTGTCTTTTACAGAGAGTACATGGGATCAATAACCTTCCCAAAGCATAAGGACATCAGAAGTATGGACTTTCCTAATACTGTGTTTGTGAGTTTGGACTTTGGAGAGAGAAGAAAAGAATTTAAAATTTATGAGAGAAGAGAGTGAGAGAGGAAATTTTATTCTTTCCTTGTGTTTGTGAGTTTTGGAAGGAAATTTTAACTTAAAAGAATATATTATTATTTTATCCTTATGAGATTACATTTGAGAGCTATTATAAAGATAGTTTGGTATTTTAATATGTGATCTAAGTCTTTATTGAATTTCCTTCCAAATCTTCCCAAATTTGGGATGAATTTTTTTAAAAACCTCTCTTCTTTTTCTCCTCAAAAAACTCACAAACAAGGGAATTTTGAACTCTTGCCTAAATTTTTCTCATTCTCATTCTCCTTTTTTTTTTTTTGCTAATTCATTCTCCTTTCTTTTCTCTCCTTTTTTAAACTCACAAACATTGTGTAAGAGTAAACCAGCCCAAGAATAAAGGAGTATCTAGGAACATAAAGTTTATGCTAAATACTTTTACTCCACTCAACTTCAAGTGCATTTTCCTTATGGTAGCCTATATAGAAACTCGGCAGATTTGACCTTAAAGAAATCTAACTGATCCCAAAAGAATAATATCATTAGAATGCTCATTGAAAGGAATAGCTTCCACGAGTTATCAACTATAATAGAGTTGACCTTAGAATGAATACCCAAGCCAGAAAGAGCATAAGGCTAGAAGAGATGGCAAGAGACTCATGACCAAGCTAGGGGTCAACCCAAAGATTGATGCTAGCACCATTACCTATTAGGTGATGAATTTCTTAGCAAGACCTCTTAGCTGTAGTACTTTCCTCCGAATCCAAGAACAGTCCTGAGGAATGGCAATAACCCAGTAAGACTTTTTGCTGTTTCAATGTTGAGAAAGCAGAAGGAATGAAGATGGCAATAAATATTTTACTACCAAATTTTTGTAGGATTCCATGCTTTCTTTTCCTTGATCTCATGGTAGTAAAAATATTTGGTTGGGGGAAATGTGATGGTTTGTTTTGTGATCTTAGTTATCAACTGGCTTGTTGGGGTTCTTCCCCCTATGATGGGTTATTTTCAATAACTAGCTTATCATTAGAAAAAGCAGAAAGAAAATGCAATGGGATAGGGAATAAATTGACTCTGGAAATATGAAGATTGATCATCTGCTTATTCACTATATGGTAGCACAGGGGATATGTAATGCTGTCATCTAGGTGTTTGGATGTGTTGGGTACATGGGTTATCTTAGCATCGATTAGATTAGTTTCCCAACGAATATATATATATATATATATCTATATATATATATATAGTATAGTATAGCTTTCTTGTGTGAGATGGGGTTCTTGGCGGTGCCGGGGCACATAGGTTATCTTAGCATCGATTAGATTAGTTTCCAAATGAATATATATTTGTGTGTGTCTCTGTCTATATATATATATATATATATATATTGTATAGCTTTCTTGTATGAGATGGGGTTCTTGGCGGTGCAGGGGTTCTTGGTGGTGCGGGGGCCTTGGGCTTTAGAGTTTTATGGAAGGCTGCGTCTTTTGGGCCTGCCTGCCTTTTTATACTTCGTGTGTACTGGCATAGAATAGAACACTTTAAAGAATCGTTTGAAGTGGAAGATTTTGAAATAGAATACTTTAAAGAACTTTGAAGGTACTGAAGTCTTGTTGGGTAATATGAAATGTTTGACACTAAGTCGTCTTTTCTTCTGGACATGAAACCTACCCCTGGCTTGGATGTGGCCTTTATTGAATTTCTGGACAGCTTGGTTTTATGCAGCTGAGTTAGTTTTGTGTTTTAGGCAGCTGAATTTTTTTGGGTGGCCTGACTTTTTTCGCTTCATGGTTTTAGGCAGGGGTTGTACTTATATTTTGAGGGCCTGCAAAGTTTGTGACAGTGCAACTTGATTGCACACTGTTTCATTCATTCATTCATTTGTTTTGTAATTTAAATGATAGGGGGACGGAGGAATTCTCTTTATTTATTCAATTTCTTAATTCAGCTTCTTTTTCCAAGTCCTTGGATAGGTGTGTTTGGTGTTTTGATTCTTTGAGAATCTTCTTGTGTCGTTCTTTTTTCACTTATTTATTGGGTTATCGTCCAGTTCATCGTTTTCCTATAGCCTCTTATATTTGGAAAGCAAAGGCTCCCTAAAAAATTAAGGCTTTTATGTGGTCCTTAACTTTGGTCGGCTTAACACTAATGACATGCGTCAGAGGCATAGGCCTTACACATCTTTATCCCCAGACGTGTGTTATGTGTTTGAAGGATAGTGAGTCGCATTCTCATTTATTTCTTCACTTTTCGATGGCTTGACGGTTGTGGTGTTGTTTGTTTAGTGTGATCATTGTTATTTAAGGCGCGAGGCGCACCAAGGCGCAAAAGTCTCCTTGGGGCCTAGGCGTGAGGCGAGGTGCGCGCCTCATCGAAGTGAGGCGCACATATTTAAAAAAATTATATATATATATACACACACACACACACAGAGAGAGAGACATTCAATCATTTATGTATCAAATTTATCAACCAATAAGCAATTTTACAAACTTCTAAGCATGTTCAAAACGTTTCTATAACAAGTTCAAGAATCATACCTATGTAGTATAGTGATTCACTGATATAATCATATCATAATTACATTCTGCATAAATACATAGTTAAATACTTATATATATATTTAAGTAGTAAACACTAAACAACAATATAAATGCATATTTAAAAATTAAAAAAAATACTATAAGTTATATACACATATTTAATTATTTAATAAGTTAGTAAACACCGGAATAGTAGTGTCGTAATGTACTCAAAGTTTCTAAAAACAATCGGGCAGCATAACCCCTTAGTATTTTGCAAAATAACCTTTCTTTGGGCAAGAGAAGAGAATAAAAAAAAGAGAAGAGATAAGGAGGGAGAGACTTACTTGGAGGAGGAGGCTGCAATTGATGGTCTAGATTGATTAGGAAAAAAAAATTACATAACTTCGATGTGGCCCACGCCTTGTGCACCTTGTCGTCTCGCACGCCTCGGGTACGCCTCAATGAAGGAGCCGAGCCTTAGGCGAGGCGAGGCACCCAACATGGGCTGGGATGGGCCTCACGCCTAGGCGTGCGCCTACGTGCGCCTTTAACAACACTGAGTGTGACGGGTGAAAGTTGGATGTCCCTCTTCGGTGGAAGCTCTTTTACTATGCAAATTCAGGAGTTTTGGCCATGCGAGTGATAGGAGGATTCTTTGGAGATGTGCTTGTTTTGCTATATTGTTGGGAATTTGGATTGGGAGGAATACTAGAATTTTTTGGGATCGGACTACAAATATTGAGTTGCTTTGGGATAGATTATCTTTCTTTGCTTCTCTTTGGGCTCATACAATGGGAGCTTTTGGAGGAATTTCTTTGTCCGATCTTCAAAGAGATTGGCAGGCAGTGCTTCATTAATATTAAATTTTTCTCCTCTTGTTTTCTTTAATTTCTTTTGAGAAGACATCTTGTCCTTGTCATGCGTTGTAATTTTCTCTCCTAATCAATAAAATATTCTTCTTTTATAAAAAAATAAAAATAAATTAGTTATTGCTTATTTTGTTTGACATAAATTACAGTCATTATGTTAATATCTATGTTGCTCTTGTGATGTTACTTGAGGGTTATTGTGACCTCATTTATTTTGTTCGTCAATTGTGCAAAATTGGAGGTGTCATTGTCGTTCACTCTTCTCAAGTTTCCTCTTTCTCTGTCATTCCACTTACTTTTATATCTGCTTTTTGTTTGTTTTTCCTTTTTATTTTTTTTGGGTTTGCACTAGGGAAGGGGGAGGGATTACAAGATTTTTTTGAAAGGCCTTAGTATTGGTGTGTGCTTCAGAAGAAGTTCAACCTTATGAAATTTTCTATTATCTTGAAATTTGTTTGTAAAACTTAAATCTTTTGGCATATATTTCTCCTTTTAGTCTAGTTTTCTTTATTTGTATTACATAATATAGTGACACACCGACTCGGTATAGCAACAGATACATATGTGGAGAATTTGTACATAATTTATCCTGAAATGGTTATATATGTCAGCTTGATATTGTGGTATAACCTAACATTTAGCTGCTTGATGAACTTTTCGCATGAGCCAGTTTTGTCTTTTTCTGTAATTAAACTAGAATCATAGTTGTTAGAAAGTATTAATAGAACAAAAGAGGATGAATAGCAATAAACTGCCTTAATATGTATTATAACTTCCATACTCTTTACAAGGGAGAGCAGACCACTATTTATAGCATACAAGGAATTAGAATTGGAAAGCTAGACAACCAAGTGAATCAATGTGACTGTTATGTTGCCCATACTTCCACTAACTGCAGCAGTCCACTAACTGCTGCTTCTTATGCTCCCATGTGCTGTTGATGCTCCACTAAGTACCCATGTGCCCATGTGAGAGAAAACATGTTTTCCAACACTCCCCCTCAAGATGGAGAATGAATGTTTTTCATTCCCATCTTGGATACAAAACTCTGAAATACTGAGCTACTTAATCCCTTAGTAAGTACATCCGCAAGTTGGCCATGTGTAGACACATAAGGGGTACAACTCATCCCACTCTCTAATTTCTCCTTGATGAAGAGTGTCTGTCAATTTCGACGTGCTTCGTGCGATCATGTTGTACCGGGTTATGAGCTATACTAATTATAGACTTATTGTCACAATAAAGTCTCATCGATCCATCCCACTTAATTTTCAAGTCTTCTAAGATGATCTTCAACCAAAGTAGTTCACACACACCTTGAGCCATTGCTCGAAATTCTGCCTCTGCACTAGACCGTGCTACCACATGTTGTTTCTTGCTCCTCCATGTCACGAGGTTCCCGCCAAGGAATGTACAATATCCTGTTGTTGACCTCCTGTCAACTATTGACCCAGCATAATCAGCATCTGTATATGCCTCAAGCACCAAACCTCCATTTCTTTTGAACAGAACACCTTTTCCCGGTGTCCCTTTGAGATATTGTAACACTCTGTGTGCTGCTTGCAGATGAACTTCCTTTGGGCTATGCATGAACTGGCTAATCACACTCACTGCGTATGCTATGTCCGGTCATGTATGAGACAAATAGATGAGTTTTCCTACCAGGCGCTGATACATTTCCTTATTTATTGCAGCGTCTTCCTCTGCCATTCCAAGTTTAAGATTTTGGTCTATTGGAGTACTCGCTGGTTTGCACGCTGTCTTGCCTGTTTCTTTAAGGAGATCCGTAACATACTTCTGTTGGGAGATAAAAATGCCCTGCCTAGAGTGAGCCACCTCGATCCCAAGAAAATATTTAAGCCTTCCTAATGCTTTGATCTCAAACTCCTTAGCCAAACACTGACTTAGAAATTGTTTCTCATTATCATCATTCCCCGTCACTATTATGTCATCAACACACACTAATAGTGTTGTGACTCCCCCTGAATGTGAGTGTTTAATGAACAACGTGTGATCCCCTTGGCTTTGTTTATACCCCATGGCAATCATAACTCTCGCAAATCTGCCAAACCATGCCCGTGGTGATTGCTTAAGTCCATATAAGGCTTTCTTCAATTTACACACAGTATGAACACCCAAGTTATTCCCATAACCCGGTGGGACTTCCATATAAATTTCTTCTTCTAGTTCTCCGTGCAAAAATGCATTCTTGACATCAAATTGCTGTAACTCCCAACCATAATTAGCTGCTAATGACAATAGGATTCTAACAGTGTTCATCTTTGCAACCGGAGCAAAAGTCTCTAGGTAGTCAATCCCATAGGTTTGAGTATATCCCTTGGCTACTAACCTTGCCTTATATCTCTCTATTGACCCATCTGCTCTATATTTCACTGTATAAACCCATTTACACCCTACGGGTTTCTTTCCGACAGGCAATTTCACCAACTCCCACGTTTTATTCTTCTCCAATGCTTTCATTTCTACATTCATGGCTTGTCTCCATTTCTCATTGGTCAAAGCCTCGGATAAGGTGGTAGGGATGGTAATGGTGTTCAAGTTAACAAGTAAGGCTCTATGTGATGGTGAAAAATGTTTAAAGGAAAGAAAGTGTGCAAGAGGATATAAAGGTCGTTTTGTGCACTCTCTAGTTCTTTTCCTAATAGCAATGGGAAGATCTTGGTCATTATTATCTACATGGGATTCAATTTCAGCTTGTAATGAAGAATTAGAAATTGTTACCTCATTCTCAGGCACTGGTTTGGATTCTTGGACTTGCACTAATTCAGGGACAATTGTCTTTTTCCTCGAATACACTTTGCCTTTGTCAAATCTCACATTCTCAAGGGCAGAGTTAGGAGTGTCTGAAATTTCTGTGACAGGTTCAGACACAAGATTTGGCATGGACTCAGGTATTGACTCAGACACATGACTCGGATTACTAGAAACTGGTTTAGGAAGTGACAATAGATCGAGCAAGAAATCCCCGTACTTATCTTCAAGTATTGCATTCTCCCCCTGAAGATAAGGTGAGGTGAAGTAAGGTGTTTGTTCATTGAAAGTAACATCCAGCGAGACATAGAATTTATTCGATGGAGGGTGATAACACTTGTACCCTTTTTGAGTTGAGGAATAACCCACAAATACACATTTTAACGCCCTTGGGTCTAGTTTCCCCCTATTTTGACTATGAATATGGACAAATGATACACACCCAAATATCTTAGGGACAAGATTATTTGTAGTGTGTATGTTTGGATAGAATGTTGAAAGTATGTCCATTGGACTCTTGAATCCCAAGACTCTGGAAGGCAAACGATTTATAAGACGAGTGGCTATAAGAACTGCTTCCCCCCAAAAAGATTTAGGCACATTTTTTTGGAATAAGAAGGCTCGGGTCGACTGAAGGAGATGACCATTTTTCCTTTCCGCGACTCCATTTTGTTGTGGCGTATTGATACAAGATGACTCGTGTACTATTCCTTCCTTTTGAAAATAAGGACTTAGTATTTGATTGAAATAATCCCTGGCATTATCTGACCTAAACCTTTTGATAGTGACCCCAAATTGGTTCTTGATCATGGAACAAAAATTTGGGAGAACAGTACTGACCTCAGATTTATGTTTAAGTAAGAAAAGCCAAGTGACACGAGTACAATCATCAATGAATGACACAAACTATCTTGCCCCAGAAATATTAGGAATAGTAGATGGACCCCAAATATCACTGTGAATGAGGTAAAAGGGAAGAGAGCTTCTTTTATCACTACTTGGAAAAGGTACACGTTTGTGTTTGGCAAGTTCACACACTTCACAATGAAAGTTTTCAACATCTAGACCTTGAAATAAAGACGGAAATAGAATTTTAATGACCCTAAATGACGGATGCCCAAGTCGGCGGTGGTGAAGCCAAACCTTTTCTTCATTAGATGAATGAATTTCTAAAACAAAAGAAGAAGGTAGTTTGCCCTTGGTGATATTTGACTGACTCGATGTTTCTAGGTAATAGAGACCATCCCGTTCTCTAGCATGTCCAATCACCTTCCCCGAATTCTGGTCCTGAAATACACAATAATTATGATGAAAGATCACACTGCAACATAAATTTTGAGTAAGCTTTTGTATGGAGACAAGGTTTGTGGATAATCTGGGGACATGAAGAATATTTTTTAAAGTCAATGATGGACTTATTTTAACATCTCCTACACCTGCTACAGTGGTTAAAGAACCATCAACTGTGGATATTTTCTTACTGCTTGGGCAGGGTAAGTATGTGGAAAAGACATTTAGTGAATAAGTCATATGATCAGTAGCTCCTGAATCCATGATCCAGGAGCCGGCAAAAGGTTTATTCGAGACATTTAATCCAACAGAGGATGGAGACTTACCTGAATACGCCGATGAACAAGTACCTGGAGGTTTGTTAATTAGAGATCTCACCCTTTCGACCTCTTTTTGGTTGAGACTGCTCGACTCCTTTGGTGCTGCTTCATTATGTTGTGTTGTAACTTCTGACATCTTCCTCAAGTCACAAATTACTGACTATCAAGTCAAAATACTAGCAGAATTGCAAAGCTGCTTTGATACCAAGAAGATATTTTGGTTTATGCAAAGCTGCTTTGATTCACAGAATCACTAAGAGAATTGCAAAGTAGCTTTGATACCAAGAAGAGATTTTTGGTTTATGCAAAGCTGCTTTGATTCACAGGTTTTTTTTTTTGTGAACAGTAACTCCGGTAGGAACAGTGATCCGGCAGGAACAATGCTTATCTCCGGCAGGAACAGTGCTTCGGCAGGAACAGTAATTCCGACAGGAACAATAGTTTTTTTTCTTGAAAATCCAAGATCTCCCAAAAATTAAGAAATTAATGGAAAAACCTTAAGCTTTGATACCATGTTAGAAAGTATTAATAGAACAAAAGAGGATGAATAGCAATAAACTGCCTTAATATGTATTATAACTTCCATACTCTTTACAAGGGAGAGCAGGCCACTATTTATAGCATACAAGGAATTAGAATTGGAAAGCTAGACAACCAAGTGAATCAATGTGGCTGTTATGTTGCCCATACTTCCACTAACTGCAGCAGTCCACTAACTGCTGCTTCTTATGCTCCCATGTGCTGTTGATGCTCCACTAAGTACCCATGTGCCCATGTGAGAGAAAACCTCCCATGTGCTGCTGATGCTCTACTAAGTACCCATGTGCCCATGTGAGAGAAAACATGTTTTCCAACAATAGTAATGAATTCCTCATTGAGACACAAAATCATCTTCAAGTGATAATCTGGACATTGTGGAGATATATAGGGATTAGAGAGTCATTAGCAATTCAGCATTCATTGATGCAATAGAGAATCATCTTTGCTTCTTTGGAGTAATTTCAATTAAAATTGTTGCAGTAGTTAGCATCTGTTTGATTTCCATCGCTCGTCTGCCTTCATGCTGACAGGTTAAAGAGGAAGATGATGTTGATATGTAACTGATGCTTTGATTGCGTCTGAAATGAAGGAGACTGAGAGGGGGAGCTTTGATTTGTGAAATAAAGGAGACAAAGAAACAGGTGCCAACAGGTCTTTCTTCCTTTTGATATTGGTAAGGTGCAAAATAAGTCTAGTCAAGTCAAAACAAGCTGAGATTTGGTCATCTATATTATAAAGTGGGAGAGGAAATTGACAGTTTCTTTTGGTGTCAACTCCAAAATGAAGCTCTGAGATTTCTTAATAACTCCAACAACTCATACATTTATCCATACAAACATCTCAATTATTCGCTTAGAATCGTGCAATTGTTGTGGGTAGAATAGTAACCTGGATAAGTCTTTCAATTTCAAACCATTTATGAACACAAGTCCCTTCACTCATGTTTGTAACTTCTTCTCAATGTTCCCTTGCCATTTATGGCCGCAGTTAATTTTTTCTTTCTCAAGATGGGTAAGGTGGCCTACCTTGGTCATTAGTGCGGTTGCTCCCCTTGAGCTATCTCATGGCCTGGAGTGGGCCTTCGTTCGTTGTGGGTCGTGCCTCACCACAGGCGCTGAATGAATAAAATGAGTGGGGATCTTCCAACCCCGTTGCTAATTGATAAGAACTTCATTGCCACTATTTGAAATTGCAACTTCAAATCCATTTGCAAGCAAGAGGTGGGAATAAGGATTAGAGGAGCTCGGACTAACAACTTCTTTAACTACTTGCTTAGTGTACAAAGAGACTATAGAAAGAGTTCCATCAAAACTGCTTGTATTGGGGTCAGAGAAATCAGAACACAACTTACTCTCTCTTCTCCTCCAAGCCTTCATCAACCTCAACGCTATAAAGATTCAACCTCCAAAAATCCCCTTTTCACCACTTATGCTACGCCATTTCCGCCAAATTTGAAATTCAGATAAGGCACACTTAGAAGGGGGGGTTGAATAAGTGTGGACATAGACTATTACCAAAAAAATTTATAACCCACTTTTGAATTCAGCCTACTAAATGGATGAATGCAGTCTACTGAATGAATATGGTCGACTAAATTGAATCTTAATCAAAAAGCAATTTGGTCTACTGTATTGATTAATGCAACCTACTGAATGGATACAGTCAACTGGATTGAACTTTTTGATTAAGAAAATATCTTGGTGATTTTATAAATGAAGAAACAAATATTCAATTTTTCTTACAATTAAGAAAATTTACTAACTTTGGATAATTAAAGTATATCAAGTAATAAAAATTAACACCAAGATTTTTTACGTGGTTCGGCTATTACCCTCTATAATAATAGCCTACTCCACGTCCAATACCAACTAGTATTGGAGACTAACTTTTATTAAAAATAATTCCGTTACAAGACAGATTCTAACAAATTTTGAATTACAAAAAATTCAGTTGAGCACTTTTGCTCCTTGTGCACCAATGCACCCCTTAAGCACCTATGTTTCCTTGAATCTGTATGTAAACAAATCTTAATCCACCTGGATTAAATTTCCTTTAGACAACACTTAGTAAAAAAAAATTAAAATTACAATAATAGAGGTCTAATGATCAAAGCAAATAAGTAATTTAACAATGCAAGGCTCAACTAATGCATGCAATGATCAATTAAATATAGAAGGATATTACCAGTTTATAGCTCACGAAAATATACTGAACAGTATCAGAATGTATAAAGCAGAGCAGTAAATTTTATAGCACCAATATGAAGAATATCTCTTTTTAGTATATGATCGGTACACTGTAGGAGTTGTTATTGTCCATGATCTGATTACTCCATGCAATTTATAGGCTTTAAAAAATATATCCGTTGCATCCTTCTGATTTGTAAACGTTGCAACTAAAACAATCCTTATCATGATTTAACGTTGCAAACAAACAGGCCTTAAAAACCTCCTGTTAGCATTCTTCTCGGAAACAGGATATTTAATCTTTATCATAATATCCGGATATAAACAAAATCCTTCCAACTGATCCGGCTAATTAATACTACCAAGTCAAAGATAATGATCACACATCAATGTCCATCTTATCTCTTTTTCCAAGATTGCCGCCATAGGAAATGTGAGTATTATGATTCCAAGATATTTAATAATGCTAACTGCCACACGTTTCATATACCAATAAAGCATGCCAAAATGTTTATAGTCCATCATGCATAAATCAATGTGAAACATTAATTAATTAATATGCATATATCTCGGTTGTGCATATATAAAATCAATAAACGTGTACCATTGTCATGCATAATTTAGTAACCAAACATTACTTTAGTCAGGCATACCACTCAGCATATAATTTATGACAATTATAGATTAATGCATAAATATTATGTCCTAGAGCCTTGTATTAAAAAATTAAATATTTTCAATGACCTTACATATTTTTCTTAAGACCCAAAACAATCTTCAATCTTCCTTGAATAAACCATCAGTTCTTCTTGAAATAATTTCCTGAAATTCACACCAAGCAATTTAGTAATATTAAACAGATCATCATCAAAACATTAGGTTTAGAATATGACAAAGTCAACATTCTCCCCCTTTTTGATGATGACAACATAAATTCTTAATATTCCACTAATGCTCCCCCTAAATTTATGCATAGCTTTAGTTTCAGGAAATAATAATTTCAGGAAACAAATCCATATGACCTGCATGTGTTAGTAGCATATTCAAATAACATCTCATAATAACATAATCAAATATCATAAGCATATTAAACCAATTGTCTTAACAAACAGGCATTTAAAACCAATCATGCCTGTCATCACAGAAACCATAGTATCAAAGTCTTAAGAAACCAGAAACCACCAAAGTATGTTGTTAAAATTTAAATACTCTCCCCCTTTGTCATCAGGCAAAAAGAGAAAGAGAGAGCAAATTCAATCAATGTCTTCTAGGTGTACTTTTTGTTCAGAGCGGGAGGTGAAATAAGCACGGTGCCGAATGCGGTGAAGACGTTCAGCAAGTGTGAGTTCCTTGGCAAAGCGAGGTGGTCTGGGGATAAAGGTGGAAGGTGGAACCTCCATATCCAGAAAGTCATCCTTGAACTCCGCTGTCCAATTGCACATTGGCCATTATGGAATGGTGGAGTACATGGTTTGAAAATGTAGCTTTCTCCCCACATCATTAAATCTGGTTGCCATGAAATCTGCAAGTTCACCAACTTGATAACTTACAAATTTAACCTCTTGACTTAACTGTCATGTATTTCTATTGAATTTCTTTTGAAGGGCCTCAACCATAGCTATAGTTTGGAGCTCAAAACCTGCCTGAAGATCAATGAACTCATCTTCAACACGATTATATAATTTATTAATTTCAGGTGCATCCATTGGCAATTTTCCTTTTTCAAGAATCTCAACTCGATTCCTAATCTCAGCCAAGTCAACTTTCATGGAGATTTGATTTTGTAAAATCTCAGTTAAAATATTCAAAATATCAGTTCCATGAGTATTTGGCAGAGAGGTGGAAGAAGTATCTGGAGTTGGAGAAATAGGAAGAGGAGTAGGATGAAGACGAACAAATTTTCCGGCAAGAAAAGTGAGATGGGATTGAGTAAGACTGGCAGAATCTATGAAGTCATTGTTTGAAACAGAAATTTCATCATCAAGAAAATTTTTGAAATGTTTAAAAACTTTGGTTAAAAACTTACTGTAAGGAAGACATTTTTTAGATTGACGAATGCAACTGAGCATATGAGACAACATCATTTGAGAGAGATTAAATGATTTTCCCTTGAGAATCATAGCCACAACCACTAAATCCAGGTAGGTAAAATCTGCCCTACCACCAAGTCTAGGAAACAGATTATACCTAACTATTTTATGAAGTACACATGCAGTTGGGCATACATTCACAGTTTTTGGAAGAAATAATTCAGTAAGAGAAAAATCATTCATCACTATATGAAGTTGTTCCATAGGAGGAAAAGGAATGTTTGCAGCACCTTTTAAAGTAAACGGACAGGGTCCAGCAGAGGAAATACCGAGGATACTACCAAAATCAATACAAGTGAAAAATAAGGACTTTCCCTGAACATACGTTGTATAACAATCTCCATTGCACTCAAGATTTGTATAAAACTGCTGAACTAACCGGGGATATGCAATAGTAGGAGGAAACAACATTGAAGATATTTCACAGGAATTGAAAAGGTTTTCTAAAACAGAGTTTGTGAAATAGAATCGATCCAGAGTTTTCTCATAAACGAATTGCTTGGTAGCAATCGATTGTTTGAAACGTGTTTCAAAGCTGTAACCCCTGAAAAAAAATTCGGGTATATCAGAAGAAGATGAGAACGGGTTTACCATGATTGAAGGAGATTCAGGCTGAGAAGTTGTATGACCTTCATGTACTGATTGTTTCGACTCCCTTTATTGAAATGGTTTATCTTCTGACGCTTTTAAGAAAGAAAAGCTTGAATCAGAGTCGTCAGAAAGTACGGTTGCGTCGGACGACACATGCATCGACGATTTCTTGAGCTTCCGTTTGGGTTTCATCTTTGTTCCAGAAACATTCTTTAAAGAAGATCCATCATCCGTCGATTTACCGGAAGACTGTTTGCTTGCTCTGGTTTTCATGTTTCAAAGGGTTTGAGATGAGAAAAGCTAAAGGTTTTGATCTGGTTTAAGAAAGAGAGAGAACTAAAGAGCTGATATCAAGATCTGAAGTTATAAAGAAAGAAAAACGTAGAAATAGAAGTTAAGTAGGTGACTGATTTTGAAAGACGTGTGTCTTTTCAACTTCTATGACTATACGGCTACTTTTCGGTTTCCAAGGATAATTTGAATCTTTACGTAAACTTAGAAGTCGATAATTAATACTCAGTGATTATTAGATACATGTAACCAAAATAATCTAAAGAGATAAGAGATATTAAACAGATATATTTCAACAGATATTATGCAGAGAATATTAACCGAAATATAATAACTATGATGATTATACCATGCACATACCAAGTTCTCTTCTAAGCATACAAAACCTTTCCTCACTCAAAGGTTTAGTAAAAATATCTGCTAAATATTTTTCTGTAGGAATAAAAACTAATTTTACTAATCCTTTTGAAACATTATCTCTTAAAAAATGATGTCTTACCTCTATATGTTTTGTTCGTGAATGCAAGACAGGATTTTTTGAAATATCAATAGCACTAGAATTATCACAATATATAGGCACATTATTGTATATTATATCAAAATCACATAAAGTTTGTCTCATCCATAATATTTGAGAGCAACAACTCCCTGCAGCTAAATATTCTCCCTCAGTTGTTGATAAAGCAACTGAAGTTTGCTTTTTACTATGCCATGAAACAAGACTTTGTCCCAAAAATGTACAAGCACCACTTGTACTTTTTCTATCAACTTGAAATCCTGCATAGTCTGCATCTGAGTAACCCATTAGCTCAAAATAATTACTAATTCGATAAAATAATCCTAAATTTATAGTACCAATTAAATATTTAAAAATTCTTTTAACAACTTGTAAATGAGACTCTTTGGGTTTAGCCTGAAATCGAGCACAAAGACATACACTGTACATTATATCAGGTCTAGATGCAGTCAAATATAATAGAGATCCAATCATACCTCGAAATTTGGTTAACTCTACATCTATACCTGTTTCATCTGATGTAAGTTTTATTGACGTGCTCATTGGTGTAGCCTTTGGGTTGGATCCTTCAAAACCAAACCTTTTGAGAAGCTCTTTTGTGTACTTGGTTTGATGAATATAGATTCCTTCCTTAGTTTGCTTGATTTGAAGTCCCAGAAAGTAATTTAGCTCTCCGATTAAACTCATATCGAATTCCTTATGCATACATTTTGAGAACCACTCACAAAGAAAATCATTAGTAGCACCAAATATTATATCATCTACATATATTTGAACAATAATTATATCATTCTTATCATGCATAATAAATAAAGTGGAATCAATTTTACCTCTAGTAAAACCGCTTGAAAGAAAATACTTACTCAGCCTCTCGTACCAAGCCCTTGGGGCTTGTTTGAGTCCATAGAGGGCTTTCTTTAGTTTGAAAACATGATTTGGATACTTCTCTTGTTCGAATCCAGGAGGCTGTTTGACATAGACTTCTTCATTGATATATCCATTTAGGAACGCACTTTTTACATCCATTTGATAAAGCTTAAATTTCTTGTAACAAGCAAATGCTAACAAAATTCGGATAGATTCTAGTCTTGCAACTGGAGCATAGGTCTCTTCGTAGTCAATCCCTTCTTGTTGATTATATCCTTGAGCCATTAACCTTGCTTTGTTGCGAGTGATTGTCCCATGCTCATCAAGCTTATTCTTAAATACCCATTTTGTTCCGATGATAGAAGTATCTTTAGGAGGAGGCATTAATTCCCAAACTTGACATCGTTCAAATTGTTGAAGTTCTTCTTGCATTGCCATTAGCCAACTTTCATTAAGAATGGCTTCTTTAGCATTCTTTGGCTCAACTTGTGATAAGAATGCAGAGAATGCGCATTGATTTTGTAAACCTCTTCGTGTAGTAATTCCTTTGTTTATATCCCCAATGATATTTTCCGGTGGATGATTCTTGAGATATCTTGCTGTTTTTGGCATCCGGACATTATGTATTTCTTCTTCTGGTTGGGAAAAATCTTCCTCAAACTCTTGTGTTGTTCCTTGTTCTTCTCCTGGTGTATTTTCTAATTCAGCTTGCTGGATTTGTTCATTTGGCTTGCTGAATAGATTTTTCCGGTTTGCTGGATTCACTGTAATCTCCAAATTACCTGCATCCTCTTCTCTTTCTTTTGGAAGATCATTGTTAGTCTCATTAAAAGTTATATGAATAGATTCTTCAACACATAGCTTATATGTATTAAATACACGATACGCCTTACTATTTTGTGAATAACCAATGAAAATACCTTCATAAGATTTAGCATCAAATTTTCCCAAGTTATCACTAGTATTCAATATATAACATCTAGAGCCAAACACTTTAAAATAACTAATATTAGGAATTTTGTTATTCAAGAGTTCATAAGGAGTTTTTAAAATGATAGGACGAATAAGAACTTTATTTAATACATAACAAGAAGTATTAACAGCCTCTGCCCAAAACTTCTTAGGAAGTTTGCTTTCTTGTAAAAGAGTTCTAGCTGTTTTTTGAAGTGTTCTATTCTTTCTTTCCACAACTCCATTTTGCTGAGGTGTTCTTGGAGCTGAAAACTCATGGCTAATACCTTTTTGATCACAAAATATAATAAAGTCTTTTTGAAATTCGGTACCATGATCACTCCGAATTTTCATAAGTTTGAGACTATACTTAGTCTCTAGACTTCTTATCAATTTCTCAAATTCTTTAAATGCTTCATCCTTGGTTCTTAAGAACAACACCCAAGTATATCTAGAAAAATCATCTACTATTACAAATGCATAAAACTTACCATTAATACTAGCATGCCTTTCAGGACCAAATAAATCAAGATGAAGTAGTTGTAAAGGAGAGGAAGTTGATACCATGTTCTTTGCTGTAAACGAAGTTCTTACTTATTTCCCAAATTGGCAAGGAACACATATTCCTCTTTTTTCATACTTTATCTTTGGCAACCCTTTGACAAGATTCTTTGAGAATAATTTCTTGATTAAATCCATGTGAACATGTCCCATCCTCTTATGCCATAGGTTAGCCACGTCTTGCACAGTTGCTAGACATAGTTCTTCATCCTATAGCTCAAAATCAATAGTATATATATTTCCTTCCCTTTGTGCCACTAGAATAGTATTGTTAGTACCATGAGTAATAGTGCATTTTTCTTTTTCAAAAATAACTTGATGACCATTATCCATTAATTGACTAACACTTATAAGATTAAATTCAAGTCCACTAACAAGATGAACATTGTCAATATTAACCTTACCATTACCAATTTTACCTTTCCCAACAATCTCAAAGGTTCGATTATCTCCAAAAGTAACCGTTCCATTTTTATTTTTGGTCTTTAGTTCCACGAACTTCGACTTATCACCAGTCATGTGCCGTGAGCATCCACTATCAAGAATCCATTTTTGAGATGGAACCTTGGCCTTGAAGCAAACCTGTCAAAATTAATTCATCTTTTTGGTACCCATATCTTTTTGGGTCCATATGCATTAGTTGCATATAAATCTCCCTTCTTAATCCATACCTTTTTAACCTTTTGTTTCTTAGAACAATTTATATCCAAATGACCTTTTATACCACAGTTTTTGCATATAGTGAAAGGAGAACAATAATTCAATTTGAAACGAGACTTGAATTTAAGCATTTGTACATTCCCGATTTTACGAGAGGAATTATAACCTATCCCTTGTTTGTCAAAACTAGGTCTCTGCTTTCCCAACATAACAGTTAGGTTTTCTTCACCTTGGACAAATCTGGCAAGAGATAGTTTTAATGAATCTACTTCCTTTTGAAGTTCATCAGAAGAAACAGATTTACATAGAGATTTAACACTAAATGCATCAATACAAACATCTCGCATTTTTAGCTCATTAGTCAATTTCTCAACTTCCTTGTTCAAGTGAGTCACCTTGTTAAAAAGAATTTTGTTGTAATTTTCAAGATAGTCATTTTTTGCAATCAAAACCTTTTCTTCTTTACAAGATGACTCCTTCTCAATTTCTTTCTTTTCATCTATTAAAGAATCAACTTCACACATCAATGTATTTACTAATTCTTTTAAACATGCATTCTTTTCTCTTAATCTCTCATTTTCTTGTTTTAAAGAATTAAACTCATAAATAGATACCTCATTTGATTCACCTTCAATTCCCATGAAGCACACTTGAGCAATTTCATCCTTGGCATCAACCTCGACTTCGGATTCATCTTCATCACTCCAAGTGACAAGAGCTTTGTTTCTTTTATTATCCTTGAAGTTCATTTTTCCTTTATTCTTAAGTTGAAAGCAATCCTTCTTGAAGTGCCATGGTCGTCCACATTCATAACATGTCTCCTCAGTTTGCTTTCCTTTGCCTTTATTTGAGTTGAAGATATTCTTCCGTTTGTTCTTTCTTTGCAATAGTCCTTTGAGTCTTCTTGACATCATGGCTATTTCTTCATCCGAATCATCATCAAACTCTTCTTCATTCCCTGCATTAAGAGCTAAAACCTTTCTTCGAGGGGTTTCATCCTCATCATCATATCTTTTTAACTGATGTTCATATTCCTCAAGTTCACCAAAAAGAGTTAGAGTATCCATAGTAGAAATAGTGGAAGAATCTTGAAGAGTAGTAATCTTAGAAGCAAATCTTTTGGACATTGCCCGAAGTAACTTACGATTAATCTCACTTTGTGGAATGGTTTTGTCAAGTAGCTTCAATGAATTTAGCAGCGCTAGAAACCTTGCTTGTGCCATCTTTATGGTTTCGTCTTTCTCAAGTTTAAACATTTCATAGTCATGCATGAGCATGCTAAGTTTGACTTCTCGCACCTTGGACGTTCCTTCATGGCTTACTATAAGAGTATCCCAAATTTCTTTAGCTGTGTTGCATGAAGATACTTTGTCAATCTCGGACTGTACCATGCCACTTAGTAGAGTGTTCATAGCTCTCGAATCATAGGAAACCATAAAAGTTTCGGTTGAATCCATTTATAGTAGAGTCTTTGGAGTACCGTCATCTTTTCTTGGAATCACTGGTCCATTCTCCACGACCCACCATTCCTAAGGATCCCTTTTTAGGTAAATCCTCATTCGGAATTTCCAGAAGTTGTAATTTTCTGTTCCATACAGCAGTGGTGGTCTATTGGTTGATTGACCTTCTTGATTGTTGTTTCCAAACTGTGCCATGTCAGAATCTTTCCCTACAAGTCACCTTTAAGACCAAGTAAGTAGAGCCAAGCTCTGATACCAAATGAAATTCAGATAAGGCACACTTAGAAGGGGAGTTGAATAAGTGTGGACACAGACTATTACTAAAAAAATTTATAACCCACTTTTGAATTCAGCCTACTAAATGGATGAATGCAGTCTACTGAATGAATATGGTCGACTAAATTGAATCTTAATCAAAAAGCAATTTGGTCTACTGTATTGATTAATGCAGCCTACTGAATGGATACAGTCAACTGAATTGAACTTTTTGATTAAGAAAATATCTTGGTGATTTTATAAATGAAGAAACAAATATTCAATTTTTCTTACAATTAAGAAAATTTACTAACTTTGGATAATTAAAGTATATCAAGTAATAAAAATTAACACCAAGATTTTTTACGTGGTTCGGCTATTACCCTCTATAATAATAGCCTACTCCACGTCCAATACCAACTAGTATTGGAGACTAACTTTTATTAAAAATAATTCCGTTACAAGACAGATTCTAACAAATTTTGAATTACAAAAAATTCACTTGAGCACTTTTGCTCCTTGTGCACCAATGCACCCCTTAAGCACCTATGTTTCCTTGAATCTGTATGTAAACAAATCTTAATCCACCTGGATTAAATTTCCCTTAGACAACACTTAGTAAAAAAAAATTAAAATTACAATAATAGAGGTCTAATGATCAAAGCAAATAAGTAATTTAACAATGCAAGGCTCAACTAATGCATGCAATGATCAATTAAATATAGAAGGATATTACCAGTTTATAGCTCACGAAAATATACTGAACAGTATCAGAATGTATAAAGCAGAGCAGTAAATTTTATAGCACCAATATGAAGAATATCTCTTTTTAGTATATGATCGGTACACTGTAGGAGTTGTTGTTGTCCATGATCTGATTACTCCATGCAATTTATAGGCTTTAAAAAATATATCCGTTGCATCCTTCTGATTTGTAAACGTTGCAACTAAAACAATCCTTATCATGATTTAACGTTGCAAACAAACAGGCCTTAAAAACCTCCTGTTAGCATTCTTCTCGGAAACAGGATATTTAATCTTTATCATAATATCCGGATATAAACAAAATCCTTCCAACTGATCCGGCTAATTAATACTACCAAGTCAAAGATAATGATCACACATCAATGTCCATCTTATCTCTTTTTCCAAGATTGCCGCCATAGGAAATGTGAGTATTATGATTCCAAGATATTTAATAATGCTAACTGCCACACGTTTCATATACCAATAAAGCATGCCAAAATGTTTATAGTCCATCATGCATAAATCAATGTGAAACATTAATTAATTAATATGCATATATCTCGGTTGTGCATATATAAAATCAATAAACGTGTACCATTGTCATGCATAATTTAGTAACCAAACATTACTTTAGTCAGGCATACCACTCAGCATATAATTTATGACAATTATAGATTAATGCACAAATATTATGTCCTAGAGCCTTGTATTGAAAAATTAAATATTTTCAATGACCTTACATATTTTTCTTAAGACCCAAAACAATCTTCAATCTTCCTTGAATAAACCATCAGTTCTTCTTGAAATAATTTCCTGAAATTCACACCAAGCAATTTAGTAATATTAAACAGATCATCATCAAAACATTAGGTTTAGAATATGACAAAGTCAACAAAATTCCTTTAAATTCCATTTACCCAAGAAAATAAATTTTGCTTCCCCTATCTCATGCTCTAATGTTTTGACAAAAACAATAAAAACCTTTTTTATTTTGAAATGCAAGTATGCTCAGTAGTTCGGGAATTTGCGATAGAAGAAAAAGTGGAGAAACCGAACAACAAAAGGTAGCATAAGCACTGGCGGAACCAAGGGGGGGCCAGGGGGGGCATATGCCCCTGGTACCCTGGCAGTCACCTTGTGAGAAGAGGGAGTACTAGACTTTTATCTACACAAGCGAATACTTATAGGGTAAAAATATTTAAAGGAGACTATTTAATTTGTGAGATATTTGGCAGTTCACAAGAGAATCCTTTCCAAATTGATATTTCGGTGAGATGGATTATGAATAATTTCTAAATTAAATACTCCAATAGTCACTAATAATATCATCTCTATATTACTAGGTAAATATCTTTAAAACACACTAGTCACTAATAATATACGTTAATTTTTTTTCTATTTTAACATTTTTATGAAAGTATTTTTTTTATTAAAAATTCTAAATTTAAAAATATTTTATCTCTATGCCAAAAAGATACTCCCTCCGTCCCAAATTAATTGCTCAGTTTTGACTTTTTAAAGTCAAATTGACCATTTTTAAAACTAATCTTTTTACTATTTCTGCTAAAATATAGGTGAAGAAATTATAACCAAAAGAAAGTATATACAATTTATTACTAACCCCAAATTTTATAATTTTAGAAATATATTTATATATGCTTAATTATTAATTCTAAAAATAGTCAATTTGACTTAAAAAAGTCAAAACTGAGCAATTAATTTGGGACGGAGGGAGTATTAAATAAAAAAATGATATATATTATGAATGGTTTTACCACTTGCGACTACTATTGTTGAAAGAATATTCTCTGCGATGAAAATTGTCAAGACTGATTTGCGTAATAAAATGGGAGATGAGTGGATGAATGACAGTCTGATAGTTTATAATGAAAAGGATATTTTATCAACAATTAAAAACGAACAAATTTTGAGACGTTTTCAAACTATGCAGACTCATAGGATACAATTACCTCATCTCAGTCGTACAACTGAAAGAAGCACTCCAAACGTCAATAAATAATTTTTTTTACTGATGTATTTTGACCCCCCTCTAAAAGCGTTCTGGTTCCGCCACTGAGCATAAGAAAACTTTCATGTATTTAGTTATTCTTTTACCTTCTCTATTTAGTGATTTTAAGTATATGTTATGTTTTTTTTTTGGGAGTGAATGTTATGTTTAAGAACAGAATAGTGAGAAGACAGAGGGTTTGCATTAGTCACGATGGTTTAAGGGAGAAAAGGCATGGAGAACTGAAGTCTAATGTAAAGGGTAAAAATTCAAAGCCTTAAAAGAAAAAGAAATGGAAGAAAAAGATGGCTGGGATTACGATAACTAGCTTATGAGGCACACACGTCGCGTATGTAATTTATATAATGTTAGTTATTAATTTTAAAAAGTTAAAATTTTAATATTGAAGGGAAATTTTATAAAGTTAAAATTTTGAGGATAAAATAGTAAGATACTTAAACTTGGAAGTTACAAAAAGATTAGTAAAACTGAAGTTATAAGGATAAAACAAGAATTACTATAAAAGTATAAGGGCATTTTTGGAAGCCAAAAGGCTTTCCGGCTTTATATATTAGCCTATTAAGTTAAGGAGGGTGTGTAGAATGCAAAAATATTGAACTGAATGGAAACCAAAATAGTTGTAATTAATGTTAGTGAGCAGAGACAATAAGGCCAGTGATAAGTTTAATATTGAGTATTGTCAATTTAATTCTTTTTCTTTTGTGGTATGTGTACGACTAATGTTATTAGGTTTATTTTATTTAGATAAGTTTACACTGGTCATGAACTTTATTTTGAGAATTAAATGCCCTTTGAGTTAGATCAACATCACATATTTACTTCTTTGTCGTAGATTTTTATAACTTTTCATTCTACTAACTGGTCAATCCATATTCTTGCCAAGTCCCATCATCATGTTTTGTTAGTTCTAAATCAAGTTGTTCTTTTTTATGATTTTTGAATATAATTTTTTTTTTAACTATTTAGTTACATTTTCATCTATGTTTTTTTCTTTATGTATTTGCATTACAAAAGCAAATCATTTTATTAGTTGCAACTTTCTTTTACTTGCATGTTTTTATTAGTGTTCTAAAATCACTTGACGAGCCTAGGCGGCGAAGGGGCGCCTAATGATTAGGTCCCCTAGGCCGCTCCGGCCTAGGCGTTTTCATAGGCGGGCTAGGCATTTTTTTAGGCAGTCTCATTTATTTATTTTTCTATTATATATACTTGTTATAATATACAAAATTGTTAAGTCCAAAAAGGCATAAAGAGATTTTAAAAGTGGGGTTGAATAGATCTTTTAAAATTTCTTATTGAAATATTACCGATAATTTTAATCACTCAGATTATATTGTAGCGAAGTTAGTTTATTAGAAAACCCCTTAAAGATAATGAAAAAGTTTGGTTAAGAGTTTAGTGAAACGTAGAGTTAAACCATAAAGTAGATAATAAAAGTAATGATAGAATGTAAATGACACAAGAATTTTAAGAGGTTCGGAGCACAAAAATCTCATAGTCCTCTCTTTTACTCGGAGAGTAGGGATGATCTGCTAAGGATAAATGTTACACAAAGTATGAGTTCACAAAGAACTTTTACAACAAGTTCACTATCAAAATTTAAGTCGCAAAGACTTGTAGTTCTAATGACTAAGATTAGAAGGTGTCACTAAGTGTGTAATGAAGTTGTTTGAGGTGCTGCTAAGTTTCTTTAAGAGTTCTATAAACAAATGACTTAGCAACTTGAGTATATATCTCGGATCGTAGAGTGAGCGTTGAATAATTATTCTCTTCTCTTACGCAGCTTAGATAAATATTTCAATAGTCATCTATCGTGTAGTTGTAATCCTTTTATAGCTCGTTTTTGATATCTGTCCGTTGGATTATTATTGTTGCTCAAATCCCTTAGGAACATCTGGCAGCTTCCAATTCATTGACTTGCAACCTTGTCTGCTGTACTATAAGAAGTCACTATCCATTAGTGTACTGGCTAATGCAAAAGGTGACGCGTGTCCAGACGCTGAGCAGATAGTTGTTGCAAAGGCTGTCTTGTTTCTTTTGTCCCTTTGTGTTGACTTCAACGGATATTATCAAACTTGAGATTGGGAGTCCAAGTGAGGTGACCTCTGCCACTACATGTCAGACCCTCTGACTCTAAGATTTGGGCTAAATGAACTCTTTGCTTGGAGTTGTAGTGTTGGCCTCATATCGTTTATCAAGGTTACTAAACGATTTGAACTATACGAACTTTTAGTGGCTTCGTTTAGTGACTAATTTGGTATAGCAACCTTGCTCTACGTTCAAGGGCTAACTAAACGATCTCGGAATCCCTTTGATTGTCTTCGAGGTTTATGATCTTGGATTATACAATCTCAGAGTTCACTTGAAAGTCTTCTATCACAATGGTTTTCAATTAGAGCTAGAACTAAACAATCTCTGACTACAAGTAAGCCAGTCCCTATACATTTGCTCTATGATCAGCCCAAAATTTGGATTTACCTAACACTTTAGATCCCTAATTAAATCCTTTTTACATCAATTTGCATTCTTTACAAGGACCGTACAAAAGTTATCTTTACAAATATACATTAGGTCATCATCAAATCAATTAAGCAAACTTAAGCTATATGTAATCAACATGCGTGTACCAACAAAAACATATAATAATAGATGTAATTTTTTTTTAATTTTACATGAAAAATTACCAAACAAACAATTTTTCAAGACTTAACAAATTCATTTTAAGTATTGTAAAGTTTCAAAAATTTTATTAAATCGATGAGGTAGAGGTCTAATTCCGCCTAGGCACCCAGACAAATCTAGGCAGTAGAGGACTCACCTAGCGCCTAGACGAGAATTTTTAGAACACTGATTTTTATTTGTGTAATGATACCTGTTTATATATATATATATATATATATATATATGTATGTATGTATGTATGTATGTAACATCAGGTACATTTTTTGTATTTTACAAGATTAGTTTCCAAATTATAACATTTTTCCATTCATTCGATTCATCAATTTTTTTCTTCCTATTTTCATCTTATTTACCCATACTTGAGTAAAGAGTTCAATAAGGCACACCTTAAAGCCAAAAGGCGCACCAAGGGGCGCTTTTGTGTGGGTGTCGCGCGCACGGCCCCGGGGGGGGGGGGGGGGGGGGAAAAAAAAAAAAAAGGAAGAAAAGATAAAAAAAATCATATTACCTAAAGCTTTGTGTTTGAAGACATCAATAAGGCGCACCTTAATTTTGCCTTGCGCCTAGACCTAGAGGTGCGGCTTGCTTTAACCAATACAAAGCCTTAGAGATGCGCCTCACCTTGCCTTGGGCATAGGTGTGTGCCTTTTTGCACCTTTAACAATGATGAGCCAATGTAGATTAAAAAGTTTGTAGGATCAAAAACAGTTCTAAAAATCGTTAGGCGGACCTAGGCGATAGAGGGGGCGCTTAGCGTCTAGGCGTTTTTCCTAGGCGACGGAGGGGGCGCTTAGCATCTAGGCATTTTTCTAGGCGGATTAGGCGTTTCCTTAAGCGGTCTCATTTATTTATTTTTCCTACTGTAGATACATGTTATACTATACAAAACATATACTAGATGTAATTTTTTAAAATATTACATGAAACATTCTCAAAAAAGCAATCTTTTAAGGCTTAACAAATTCATTTTAAGTATTTTAGAGCTTCAAAGTAGAGGCCTGATTCTGCCTAGGCGGGGGCTTAGGTGCCCAGCCAAATAGAGGCAGTAGAGGACCACTTAGCGCGTAGACAAGGATTAATCGGACCTAGGCGGGGATTTTTAGAACACTGATAAAAAATGTGAAGCTCCCGATCGTAGGTTTTTTAATAACTAGTGAGGCCAATAATTAATAGAACTTACGAGATTTGGTTGGAATTATATGATTCTTTAACTTCCATAGTTAACATTGTGGAGAATATGGAAGTTAGAGAACTCTAGAGAGAGAAGCTCTCAACCTGGGAGGAGTAGAGTGAGAGTGATGTGAGAAGAAACGGTAAAAGGCATATATAGTCCCCATGTGCCTCCAATTTGTGCTTGCATCATATGCCTATTTCACTTATAACTTATGACTTAAAAATTTCATAGTGTTGGAATGCCATTTTGGAACCAGGACGTTCCTAGTTCCCTAGTCGCCAAGCCAATTCACTTGCCGAATCCCAATATTAGAAGGTCTCTTCGACCCTCTATCAGAAGTCGGAGAGGCACAAAATCAATTCGGCTGAGCATATCGATCCGTTGGTTCTCACATGTCGCGTGCGCGCGTGGGGGGTGGGGGGAGGAGTAGGACTATGCAAAACAAATGGGACAAACGGTTTTTTACCGAAATCAGCTCAGCCGAACCGATCGGTTCGTTTACGGTATTATAAACTGATAAATACCAGTCAATCCGGTTCGGTGACGGTATTGATTTTGGGATTACCGGACTGATACCGGTTTACCGGTTGATCAATTGTACATGTATATGTATACAGATAAATTAGTTATAACACCATCTTTACCCTTCCACATCTAATACTACTGACTAGATGTCTCTCTCTTCCACTCTTCGCCCATCACCATCGCGTTTCCTTCTTTTTTTCTAAACTGCATCACCCTTCCTTTCAACCTTCTTTCCATTCACACATCAAAGTAAGGATTGAGAAAGAAAAATAGAAAGATGATATTTACCGGTAAGTACGCACCCACTGAAATTCACTTCATCTTTTCTCTCTCTCTCTCTCTCTCTCACTTCTCAGATCTGATACTTCTTTCTCTCTCTCTCTCTATATATATTATGACTTTGGTTGGTATTTAGTTGTTGGCTTGCGCAAGATTTGAGTCCCTTATATGTCGTGGGGTTTTTATTTTTGAAGACAAGGAAATAACCATATAGGTTTTGGAATGAACTTTGAAGTTTGGGTTTGTTTAAGATATGTATTGGGTTGTAGACTTGCAAGATGAAAGGATTGAAAGAAAAAAAAAAAAAAAAAAGACAACCAACATTTGGGTTTTAAAATGAAGTTTGAAGTTTGAGTTTCTTTTACATGTGGGCTGTATGGTGAAGGGATTAAAAAAAAAACAGAAATGGTACAATAGTGGTATTTACCAGTACCGCATCGGTACCAAACCGGCCTAATCGGTACTGGTGTCGGTATCCATTTTTAAGTAAAACAGTAATCGGTACGGTATGGTTCAGACCGATGCACACCCCTATGGAGGAGAATAGAAAAACAGAGGAAGAAAAGATAAAATAATCATATTACCTAGAGCTTTGTTTTTGAAGACTTCAATAAGGCGCACCTTAATTTTGCCTTACGCCTAGACCTAGAGGTGTGGCTTGCCTTAACCAATACAAAGCCTTAGAGATGCGCCTCACCTTGCCTTGGGCATAGGAGTGTGCCTTTTTGCACCTTTAACAACGATGAGCCAATGTAGATTAAAAAGTTTGTAGGATCAAAAATGTGATGCTTCCGGTCACGGGTTTTTTAATAATTAGTGAGGCGAGCAATTAATAGAACTTGCAAGATTTGGTCGGAATTACGAGATTCTCTAACTTCCATAGTTAACATTGTGGAGACTATGGAAGTTAGAGAACTCTAGAGAGAGAGTCTCAAGAGAAGCTCTCAACCTGGAAGGAATAGAGTGAGAGAGATGTGAGAAGAAACGGTAACATGTGCCTCCAATCTGTGCATGCCTATTTCACTTATAACTTATGACTTAAAAATTTCATAGTGTTGGAATGCCATTTTGGAACCAGGACGTTCCTAGTTCCCTAGTCGCCAAGCCAATTTACTCGCCAAATCCCAATATCAGAAGGTCTCTTCGACCCTCTGCCAGAAGTCAGAGAGGCACAAAATAAACTGGCTGAGTATATTGATCCGTTGGTTCTCACATGCTGGATCTGAGAATTACTGCGTCAGGTTGGAGAATTGACCGCCGACCATATCCAGTGGGGTGACTGAAACCTATGGTTGTCGGACTATAGCGCTTTCTTTGTCGATGTTGTTCCATTTACTTTCTACTTTCATGTTCTACTTCAGTGTCTTGGAACCGGCTGAAATTTGGAGAAGTATGGAAGATGTGGACCCTAGGGTTCTCACTCTTCCTTACTCGGTCTCCATTTGCTCTGCTTTGGTCATATCAGCTCGTATCTTCTAATCGAATTATAGGATGACGAAGCGATCAAAAATTTGGCTGTGAGAGAGTTAGAGCCGTAGGAGAGCTGAACCCTATGGCGCATATACTTAAGTCTTATTTCCTCTTTTTTGGTGCCTTCAGCATGTTCATTCTGATTGCTCATTTGAATGAATGAAAGGAGGCTAAAGTGCGTTAGTCCAGAGAATAAATTGTTTTCGTTCAACTTGATTCCAAAAGGTTACAAGTACAAGGCCTTTTATAGCCTACAAAAGATCTTTCTAGTTGTCTACTAATAATGACATACACGTACATTCAAATACAAAGTACCATGCACCTAATTAACCAGATACGCTTACCATGTATATGGATGCTAAATTGCTAACCCATTTATGCACCAACTAATATAGACAGTGTCTAGAATTTTCTAACAAGTTTACTTCGTAAACTCCATCTTAAATTTGCAGTATAAACTCATCAAATATATTCAAAAATGATCAAATTTTCAACATACTCTTAAATATGTAGGGTCAACTTTTTCACAAGCTTGTAGCTATCCATATGAAATTTATTGAGAATTATAGACTTCTTGAGAGACAAAAAGAGACAAAAGTGCTTTCATTCATTTGTTTCACCTCAATGTCGCAAGATTCATCTTTGAGAGGCAACATATTACGCAGACATTGTCCTGCAAATATTGTTGCCAACTCTTGGTTCTTGGTTCTTGATACTTGATTACTTCAAAATCTGAGGACAAGTTTTTTTGAAGAAGGGGAGAATGATGCAAAACAAAATATTCGTGAAGATTAGGATTTCTTTATATTTTAGAATTTATGGAGGTTCAATACATTTTGTGTTTTTATTTAGTAATTAGGATATCCAATAGGTTTATTTTTTTTAGGTCCGATTTGTATTTTGGGCTTATTGTTTTCAATTCTATGTTTTTTAGGGTTTTTGTAGTTTAAAATACTCTCTTAGGTAGTTTGGGTTATTATTTTCATAAACACATTGATACATTGATTAATATTGAATTTTGAGAATATTTTCTCTTTTCCTTGTGGATTCAGGGGTTATCCTATGTTTGTGTTGTGTTATTTAAACTAGTCATTACTCCTGGCTGCATCATCAAAAGCAACTTGTTTTGGTGGGATCTCCTTTATTACATATTGTTGGTCCCAAGTTAGGTGGTGGTTCTTTCGTTGGGCTTGGATGTCTCTGATCATTTTGGTCTTATTGCTATTTTGGATTTTATGCAAACTTCAAACTGATACAGAGCCTACTATGATTCAACTTATAATGAGTGAGTTGAGTTTGGGAGGTCTTCTTGATCAGTTTGCATGCTGGCATGGAGGTGGAAACCCTGTTAAGCTGTCATTTTCTGTTCCTATTTGGGCCAGTATTGTGAGAAGACTTATGCTCATCCACCACTGAAGCAAGGTCGTCTTCAAGGTGTTCTTTTGGGATGTAAGCAAAAGAGATTGGATAGTTACTTTTGTGCAGAAAAGAGATATTGCCAAGATTACAAAGTGGATGGAACTTGCAACCATGAGGATGGAATTTTTGCTGTATCTGAGAGCCATTCTGACAGGGACAGGAATCAAACTGATTTGGCATACTATAGGTATAAAGGGAGCTCAGAAAAGCAGTGTGATGGGTTTGGAGTTTCCTCCAAATCTGGATGTTCCAGTTTTGGAGGCTAATCATGTGTGGAAATTACCTATTCCTCCTACAATCCGATTATTTCTCTGGAAAGTTATTGTCAGTGGTTTGCCTCTGAATTCAAAGAGTGCTAAGTTTAAGCCTGGTGCTATGGATTGTTGTGATCTTAGTCACGACTTCACTGAAACTAGAGATCATTTCTTTCATAGTTGTTTTGCTAAAGAATTATGATTTGCTTCCCCTTTGGGTTTTGTGGCGGATCAGTTCTCATCTCAGTCATCTGTTACATTTTCTTATTTCTAATAGTAAGATTGAGGCTGGGAATGATGGTGTTTTTATTTGGGCAGCAGTGCTTTGGGCTATTTGGATTGCTAGAAATGACGGTGTATTTCGGCAATGCATTGTTAATCCCCAACATTATTTGTCCTCTTTGATCACTTGGGCAAAAGATTGGAAAAAAGCTTCGATTAGAATGAGAAGCGGTTCATTTCATTTTCCATTTATTACTAATACTGCTGATTCCCAAGTGTGCAGATTAATCATCAGTCGATCTTGGTGCTGGATTCAGTAATGCAGGGACAAGTCCTTCTCTTCATATTCAAACTGATGGAAGCTGGAGTAAAGCTTAACACATGGCAGCAGTAGGCTTTGTTGGGACTTTGAATGTTGTTCATCTTGTTAGTTGGGGTAGTTTGTGTTTGGGTTTCTCTCCATTACATGCTGAAGCGGTCAGTCTTTTATCAACTTACCTTCGAGTTATTCAATGGTCGGAGAAGAGTTAGCTGCCTTGCAGATTCAAGCATCTTAATTTCTTTATTTTGTAATTCTAGTACTAATATTTCTGATGTGTTCAAAGACATTCTATTAGAGGTACTTGGTTTGAAGCTTGTATTGTCTCTTAGGTTCCTAAGCATTTAGTTCAACAGGCACACCTGTTGGCTAAAGAAATTAAGAGCAGGAATTGTAATATCTTTTGTTAAGGCATGCTTATTATTTCCAAAAAAATTATCACCTTGGTTAAACTTGCCAGCTCTAGGCAAACCTAAATAATAAGGTCAATAATTCTGTCTAAGATGGGCCCTACCCAAATGCATAGGATTTATTTATTTATTCATTTTTTGGTTACATGACTAGCTTATTCTGTGTGTGAGAGATGGGTGGGGAGAGAGAGAGAGAGAATAACTGGAGAAAGTCTTGGCAAGAGGATGTCAAATGGCTCAATAAGAAGAAAATAGTATACACCTTAAATGGTCCATCCTCTAAAGTAAGGTCCATAACCGTTGTACGGACAGCCTAAAAGTGCCCATCACATAACCTATATATGTATGCTAAACTAACTACACATTTGATACAAAGCAAAATCAGTCACCACTTTGATTCCCTCATAAATTTTTCTCAAACAAAGATGAGTGTAGCTTTAGTTGAAGGTCAAACTGTGAAGAAATTTGTTGATGATTCAAACACTTTCGAGAAGTGGGTTAACCAACGATTTGACATGCTCGATTCCGATTCCAATGGATCACTTTCTCGAGATGAGCTTTAGAAGAGATGCAGTAAGCTTTCATCGATGGAGTACGAATTGTAGTCCGAAGAGGAGATTACAAACATATACGACGCTTTTTTTGAGAAATTTGATGCAGATCGGAATGGAATAATTGATCGGAATGAGTTTAGGACATTAATGAAGGAAATAATGCTTGCTAAGGCTCGTGGGCAAGGGGATGGCTTGCTTTATGAGGGCTGTGGAACTCAAATCGGCAAATAAATGAGTGAGAGGGAGAATTTTGAATGAAACTCAATTTTATTTTGGCTTCAATAATATTTAGGGGTTGGAACACATGAAATTAAAATAGTCAATACAATGTACATGTAATATGAAAAAATTAAGAAAGAATTTACTCTGATTTATTTTATTTTACTACTTAAAGTTGTACGACAGTCGCAATTCTATTTCGTGATGCAATTTGTCATGAAAATTATTTCACTTTATACTTTTCCCAACTTTAAGTTGAAGTAATAGGATTACGGATTTCCATTCATACATGTTAAAGGCCCCAATTAGTATGTGGCCCTAAGAATGAAGAAGACAGCCTGCAGCAAAACCAATGTAAAATGACATGAAATATAATTAGTCCATTGAACATTAAATGGGGCAAAAATCTGGTTAAATGATACTTCCTCCGTCCTTTAATATAAATCGTTTTAGAGTTATGCACAAGTATTAAAGAAATAATTGTATAACATTAAATATAATATCAATTGTCCATATTGTCCTTATATTAAAAAAAGAGAGTGTTATTTATTGAACAAAAAATAGTGAGAGAACCAAAATTATATTTAATATTTGGGATAATATTGAAAACTAAACAATGAATGTTTACTTAAAATTCTCAAACGTCATATATTAAGAGAGAAAAATACTTCTCTAAAACGACTTATATTAATAGATGGAGAGAGTACATTTTATATATGAAGAGAAAAAATAGAATAAAATGAATGAAATAATCATTTTTAGTGAAAATGTTCGTTTATTTATTTATTTCAATATGAAGAGGTGAAAATGCGAAAAACCGTGTATTATATAATATCTAATTCTTTATTTCTCTTATCTATATAGTAAAAAAACCTTAGCCCCAATTTTAAATTTGGGGTGAGCTCTTTTTATTTGAAGTCTTAAATCTCTTTTCTTTTGTTCTTTATTACTTGACAATAATTTTTCCCCTTTCTTGTGAAGTGTATTTTTCTTTTTTTGTGAAATTTGTTTTTCTTATGAGACGATTGATTTTTTTTTTAATTTTTTTTTCCTATTTGCGGGATCTTCACTCATGTTTTTTAATTTGGGTGTGGAGTTATCATGACGACTTATTATTATGTTGCTGTTCGTGCTAAAGAACTACTTAAGCGGTTAAAACTTCATACTCTTTTGTTACTTTTGGAATATGACTATTTTTTAAGAATATTTGTGGTGTTCACTAATTGTGCTACGATTAAATGTCTTCATAATTATTTGTTACTACCATGTGCACCCAGTGCAAATACGGGTTCTTATTCTAAAATTATAATATTTCTCATATTTTATCATATATTTTTATAAATATATTAAATTTATTAGATAACATGATCCTCATAAATAAGTAGTTTTTCTCTAAAACTATACTATTTAAATAATAATAAAACTCCTCCTATAATTGAAATATAATCACATTTATATTTTAATAATAGTAACAAATTCAAGTTAGGTAAGACAATTTATGTGAAAAAATTATTTTATTCTCAAACTATATCATTTAAGCAGTAACAAAATCTTATTTAATACTGGTAACAAATTAATATTAGGTTAGATGATCTTATGATTGTTTCCTTATAAACTATATCACTAATTCTTACATTTAACTCAGTTAAACCGAACAAATGGTCCTTGGTAGAATTATAGTATTATTATTCTTGTATTTAATCTTATTTTTATAAATTCTTATTTCATAAATTAATTAATTTTATTTATTTAATAAGTTTATCATATTTCGATTACTATATTATATTCATAGTTATATTTTAATAATAGTAACTATTTAATATTTGGTAAAACAATCCTCATAAGAAAATTATTTCCTTCCAATATCATAAGAAATAATAAAATCCTATTTATAATTGAAAATTTGATTATATTTATATTTTAATAATTTTAATAAATTTAAGTTAGATAAGACGATTTTTATTAGAAAATTATTATTTTTCAAACTATGTTATTTACGTAGTAATAAATCTTGCTTAAGCTCAAATTATATATTAGGTAAGATGATGTTATGATTATTTTGTGACGCCCCCAATTTGAGTCGTCAAATACATATTACAAACAAAAAATTTCTCACCAAAATCAATTATTAAAATGCCGTGAACATACGACAACACACATACTTTAAGTTCTCAATACAATTATTGTCACACTATTTTACGATGTATTGAAAACTACTACAGCTACTAACTCGGACCATCACTTCAATCCCCTGCTCTCCTCGTTAGACCCAACTATACTCTTATTTCCTGAAAGGAATCACGAAACAAAAGGGTGAGCACAAATAGCCCAATAAAGAATATCATGACTAAGATAAATAAGTTATCATTAGCTTTTAATAGTGATAATTCAGAGAATTAAAGATAATATAAGTTTTCAACCATAACTGCAGCTGAATAAGCAATTTATTAGAAGAGTCAAATAGAACATAATGTCTACTATCTTTTACCATCAATATTTGATCCCTGTAACACCAATCAACAGTTCCTCTTTGCACCTAGGCCAAAAAGAACTTTCACAACGTATCCTTGTCACACAGGTTAAAGACACTCAACAATCATATTGTCTTTGCACCTAGGCCAAAGACAGTCAATTGTAACACCAATGGTCATGATCATACCAATCAACAGTTCTTGATCATAATCATGCCAATCAACAGTTCCTCTTTGCACCCAGACCAAAGGAAATTTTTACCATGTGTTTTTGCCACACAGGCTAAAGACACTCAACAATCATACTGTCTTTGCACCCAGGCCAAAGGCATTTACAACAACTTAGTCTTGATAATTATTACAAATAACAATAATATGATGAATGAACATAAATAATCAGAATAAATAAATATAGAATAAACCTTAGTGATTTTCAATTAAATTTATCCAGATTCCAAATTGTCAATACAATATCCAGAAAATCGATTAGAGTTCTTGATAAAATACATAGTTCAAGAAAATGTAAGATTTATAGGTCAAATATAACGATTAAAATTTAATAGGAATATTCAGGTAAAAAGATATTAGATGAAACACAAACTATTAAGGATATTCTAATCATTTCAGGAATTTTTACCATTTAATGATAAGGCTGTAGAAACGAATAATAATTTGTACCATAAATTTAGGAGTATGAAAGAAAATGATATCCCTTACCTTAGCACGTAACTAGATGTTGCTTTCTATGAGGTTGATCAACTTGAATAATTCTTGCACTCTTATGTTATTTTCTCTCTATCTCTCTACCTTACTAATTCTCTCCCTACTCCTCTTGTTATGTTCTCCTATCCTTAGTTGCTCAACCAAGCAACCAATTTAAAACACAACTTCGAAGACATTTAGCACACCATGTTAGAAAGGTTAGCAAAGGTGCGGGTCCCATGGAGGAAGACATTTATCATACCATATTAGAAAAATTGGCATAGGTGTGGGTCCTATGGAGGAAGACATTTAGCACACCATGTTAGAAAAGTTTGGCAAAAGTGTGGGTCCCAGCCAAATTTGAAAGGGAAAGTTTGCAGGATATTGTAATTATTGTGGATCTCATGAAGAAATAAGCCAAACTTACAACAAACTCCTTATATTAAACCCATCTATTTATAGCAAAATTTGAACAAACATTTACCACACATTACTTATCATACTTATCTTTAATCAACACCTTTTATTCATCAATTATTCACAATTATTCATAATTATTATAATAGACTTACAATACTAACAACCAGATCGTTCGTAAGAAAGAGGGGGCCTTTCGTAGAAACGACGCGCAATTAAATAACTTATTTTCTTGACAGAACTTCTAGAAATTGTCAATAATGCTAACTGGTCTAATTATTTTATTTCAATTATTAAGTCAATAATGTAACGGACAATTTAATTGCGTTGTGATTCTGGGGACAGAATCCTTTTAAGGAGGAAAAGATGTAACGAATGCAATTTTTGTGATTGAATAAAAATATTTATTGAATTATATAAATATTTTTATTAATTTATTGAGCTAAATAAATAATTTATTAAGTTTTTGTGAAATGGGTATATGTTAAGTTTAATAATGTTAAATGTTATTTGAATGTGATTTGTTATGTTTATTCTAATTTAACAATTAAATTAGATGATGAAAAGGTTTATTTGAATAAATGATTTATTTGAATAATATAATTCATTTGGTGTTATTGTTATTGGTTAAATAAATTTATTATTTAAGTTAGTAAGGTTTAATTGAATTTATTTAATAATAAGTTCAATTAAATTAGAAGTGTGACATTTAAAACTATATGTTATAATGATTTATTAAAATAAATGAGAAAGTGTTTAATTCAGTTTTACCAAACAAGGCCCTATGACTTTTGTTTGGAAATAATGAGTTATTTTAATTCTGTTTTGCCAAACAAGCCTTAGAGGCTTTTGAATTATATGTAACTGATGAATTTTAATTATAAGTTATTATTTGTTTTTAAAACCATCAGTTTTATTTTAAAACTCCATCAGTTTTATTTTTATTCTTTACGTATCTTTACCAAGCCTAAAAGAAACACAGAAGAGAAAGAAAAGAACAGAGTTGAGAGAGAACTCTGTGAATTTGAGAGTTGAGAGAAAATAGAGAATTAAGAAGAAGAGTTTGGAAATTGAAGGTAGAAATTCTAAAACCCAAGGAGATTAACCAAAGCAATAGAAGGTATAATCCTTTCTAAAAGTTCTTCACTATACTTCTCTGTATATGATTTCTATTTTCGTGTATATAAATTTTTATGCTAAATACATGAATTACTTGTTAATAGTTGTTAGTAAGCATGTATTAGATGATTATATGATGATTGTAAACCAATTAGAAGGTATTTACCCATGAAAGTATGCTTTAAGAATTTAGTTTTTTTTTGGTTTACAGTTGTCGACGCCGGGTTCTCTCGCTTCTCGTATCTTTTTAGTCTTTTCCAATTTTAGCCTTTTGATTTAATGATTTTTTGGAAAAGGTCGGCATTGATGTCGACGGGGTTTTGAAAGATCGTGTTTTATGATGAGCCAATTAACCAGAGTCGCCAGTTGGTATATTTGAAATGGATGTACCAACTCATCCGAATTTTCATGTTTTATAAATCGCTGGCTCATATGTGACTCCGAATTAATTAGTCTGCGAATTGAGATTCGTAGAGTTCGGGGGCTCGCTTAAGTGAGGGGAAGGTGTTAGGCACCCCTCGACTTCCGTGAAACACGGTTACCGCAATCTTGATGCTTCTCCTATCCTTTAATTCATGAAATGTGTATGTGTGTGCGTGCATGTGTGTGTATGTGTGCTTATGTGAATGTTGTGGTGAGTTTGTATGAAAGAATCATTTGGATTTTAGGGAAAATCGTGTTTTACTTTGAGAATGCTTCGGAATGTCTTTTCGGCATACACGAGAAAGCTTTAAGAGAAAAGGTTTGATTTTAATTATCAAAACTATGAGAGTTTCGTTAAGTGTCGTTTTAATAAAACAAGAGTTTTAAACCTTCGTCAAAATAGGAATCGAGATCTATACGTTGCTTTCATAAAATGATGGGCAATTTCTAGGATCTCTTTCACCCTATGCACAAAGATTTAATAAAACGTCAATTATTTATAAAATCATTTCGTGTGTTGTTTTGGAAAACGATTTTTCTTTAGCTTTTTCGTTAAATATGAATCGACATTTCATTAACGTTTCTCAAATTTTAACCTCGTGATTCTAATATCCTACTTTGATTGATTTTATGAAAACCTTATCATTTAGCTTTGAAATCAATTTCGTGTCATAATTCAAATCGAGCGTAAACACGCGTCGGGCTATTCATGGGCATGTAAGCCATCAAAATATCCCCGAACGCCAACAATCACAAATTTCACTATTTCGGGGCCTTAAGCACGATTCTCGCCTTAGCGTCGTTTTAAGGCCCAACGATTACATATTTACAATGAGAACTATGTCATCTCTATCTCTTACATCAAGAGATGTCCATCATCGGATCGGGACCCCGGGGTCGCTTTCCTAGGCTCACAACCAAGTATCCACACACAAACAATCGGATATTACAAGAAAATAAACCAACCCGGATAATCTAACAATACCAAGACATCCTAAAATAACGATTTAAAGGAAATGATACCAAACATAACACCTTAAAACAAACAAAGAAATTAATGAACGAATCTCATCGGGTTATTAGGAAGAGTTTTATTCCGATGGAAACTTCACTCATAATCCCTAATTCATTGTTCAACAAGATACATGAAAGTTACATCTAATTTACCCAATCAATATGACATGAATTGCTAGCATAAATAGAAATTTTCACCTTGCAATTGATCTCAAATGGATATGAACTTGTGTATTTGAATAGGATAAGGAATGTATTTGATATAATCAAAATTAAAAGGATTGAATTCTCTCTTTTTTTCTCTCCTTTCTCTCCTATTTTTGTAGCAAAATCTCACTATTTCCTCTCTATTTCCGTGCTCTTTTGCTGCTGGAATTTCCTTCTTCTTCCCAAAACTGCTGAACCCCCTGTATGCTGCCGAAGCTGGCTTAAATAGGCTGGCCAGAGCCAGCCGCAGATCTATCTGCGGCTGGCCGCAGATGGATCTGCGGCTGGCCAGCTGGCACGCCTCCCATCGCACTCAGCTGCTGAGTGCTGATTTCCCGGTTTTCGTGCTGGCGCACCCACTTGGCCGCAGATCTATCCGCGGCTGGCGGGCTTGACTTTCTCGATTTTCGTGCCACGCCTCGATTTTCGTACCGCAACGTCGATTTTCGCTGACAGGCTCGTATTCCGCAGTCCGGGAACTTCCGGGAGACGTGCCACCTCATTCGGAAATGCCTGCCTCGGACGGCTTTATTGTCACGTAAACTTGGGTTGCCCAAAACATTGCGGCGGTGCCGGGCGCTCGCCCTCGTGCCCGCTCTTTTGCTCCTGCAAGCTGGTCCAATTGACGATTTCGCCCTCCTGTCAAGGTTAGTAGAAGGAAACGCAAAATTTGGGTGTCTACAGCTGCCCCTCTTTATCATGTTTATGAAATGATAAATGAAATGAACAGGATAAAGAATAGACACTCGATGCATGAATGACAGTGTGTAAGAATGACAGTACATACATGATGCCTCACACATATAGCTTATGATGCAACATAAGATGCCATGCATGCAAGACATTCGTAAGAGTGTCAATGTATCAACCCATTGACCGTGTTTGTTAGTCTTTGGGTTCACTCTTTCAATCTATCATCTCGTTCGGGGCCGGGTATCGTCGCCGGTCACCCATCGCGTAACCCCCGGTTATCGTCGCCGGTTGGTTATCTTGTCGGAGCCGGTTATCGTCGCCGGTCATCCTTCTTGTGATCGCCGGTTATCGTTGCCGGTCGATCGTCATGTCGGGGCCGGGTATCGTCGCCGGTCACCCATCTCGTAACCCCCGGTTATCGTCGCCGGTTGGTTATCTGTCGGAGCCGGTTATCGTCGCCGGTCATCCATCTCGTGATCGCCGGTTATCGTCGCCGGTCGATCGTCATGTCGGGGCCGGGTATCGTCGCCGGTCACCCATCTCGTAACCCCCGGTTATCGTCGCCGGTTGGTTATCTGTCGGAGCCGGTTATCGTCGCCGGTCATCCATCTCGTGATCGCCGGTTATCGTCGCCGGTCGATCGTCATGTCGGGGCCGGGTATCGTCGCCGGTCACCCATCTCGTAACCCCCGGTTATCGTCGCCGGTTGGTTATCTGTCGGAGCCGGTTATCGTCGCCGGTCATCCTTCTTGTGATCGCCGGTTATCGTTGCCGGTCGATCGTCATGTCGGGGCCGGGTATCGTCGCCGGTCACCCGTCTCGTAACCCCCGGTTATCGTCGCCGGTTGGTTATCTGTCGGAGCCGGTTATCGTCGCCGGTCATCCATCTCGTGATCGCCGGTTATCGTCGCCGGTCGATCGTCATGTCGGGGCCGGGTATCGTCGCCGGTCACCCATCTCGTAACCTCCGGTTATCGTCGCCGGTCGGTTATCTGTCGGAGCCGGTTATCGTCGCCGGTCATCCATCTCGTGATCGCCGGTTATCGTCGCCGGTCGATCGTCATGTCGGGGCCGAGTATCGTCGCCGGTCACCCATCTCGTAACCTCCGGTTATCGTCGCCGGTCGGTTATCTGTCGGAGCCGGTTATCGTCGCCGGTCATCCATCTCGTGATCGCCGGTTATCGTCGCCGGTCGATCGTCATGTCGGGGCCGGGTATCGTCGCCGGTCACCCATCGCGTAAACTTTTCACTTCAACACGTCAAATGGCTTCAAGGGAGCAAGGCGGGGCCCACCAAGGCCAGCCGCAGATGGATCTGCGGCCAGCCGCAGATACATCTGCGGCCAAGATCGGGCTTATATGCCGCGTCCCGCTTCCAGATCTGTCACTTTCAACTTCCAACTCACACATATTCCTCGCGATTTTTGCTTGTTCGCAAGGGCTTTTTGTCGATTTTTCAACTTTACTGCAAAAACTGTTCCGGTAGGATTGATCTACACGCTACAGGTAACACTTTGACCGGTCACTTTTCAATTTCGTCAATGTTTTGCTATACATTTGACTATTTGCATATTTAAACATAAAATGTATGCTTTACAATGCTATGTAATGTACCATCATATATACATGCTATGTATCAACTATGTGAGTCCTATTTTATGTTCATGAGGCGGTCCCACATATTGTTATTCCTTTTCTGCAATAAAATCATGCATTACATGCTGTAATTACATATATGAATGCAATTTAAATCTGTTTGAGGCTTTGATTGATGGAAAACACGTTTGGCTTATGCCTGGGATGTTCAATTTACAAACGGAACTCTGCCGGTTTTTTTTTTTTTTTTTTTTGTTTTATTGTTTTTTTGTTTTTTTTTATTTTTTTTTTTTTTTTTTTTTTCTTTTTTTTCATAACCATGCATCATGTTGCATTAATCATATGATGAGGCTAGAAATTTAGAAATGTTCATTACATAATTTTAAAAGGAAACTTACCTTCTTTCTCGCCCGTTCTATTCCAGCTATGGATCGTGATGCGCCCAGTAGCTCCTCCGCCTCTCGGACTTCGGGTGTTCGCCGTCGTAGGGCTGCACCTGCCCCTATTCCCCCTCGTACCCGTCAGGCTCGTCGCTTGGCGGAGTCTGTCATCCGTCCTGATCACCCGGACGTTGAGGAGGTTGCTCCTCCGGAGGTCGCGGTAGAGGGACCATCCTCCAGCACACCGGCTCCAGCTCCTCATAGTACCTTGTCTGGCGCATCTGTGCAGATCCCCGATCTATTGGGTCGGGATCTTAGTCGTCATCCCTCGGCATCTCTCGTGGCTAACGAGGTATATTCGGTTCTATTCTGATTTTATTCTCAATTTCTCCATTCTCCTTTTATCCGGACTGACCCATTGGTGATTGCCCCAGGTACCCGAGTTTACTCAGCCGAGGGGCAACTGGTTCAACATCTACTCCCTTTACACGGCTTTGCACAGTGACTACCGGGCGGTGGTGGATTCTTGGGGCTTTCGTCACTTCTTTACCATCATTCCCCGGCAGTGCCCCTGGGGTTACATGAGGGCTTTATCCGAGCGATGGTTCCACCAGACGCAGTCTCTTCACCTCCTCGACTGCGAGGTCGTGTTGACCCCATGGGACTGGAGGTACATTACCGGCATTGAGTTTACCGGGTCCCGCGTCCCCTTGGATCTTGATATCACTCCTGTGGAGGTTCGAGCTTTGCTGGGCTTCGCTGCTGAGGACCGGGTCTTTAAGGCCCGCAGTATCCGATCTGGTGCCTTGGCAGTCGATGCAGTCGGGGGTCTCTATGCGCTGCCTATTCCAGCAGATCAGGGCACCAGGGACATTCTGCTACGACGCCTGTTCCTGACCATCATGAGGGGTTGTTTTCTGGGGAACAACTCCTCCACCATTCATTTCAGCGTCGTAGGAGCGGTCAGAGATGTGGACCGCATCGGTGATTATGACTGGGGGTCATTCACCTTTGCCTACTTCCTCCACGGCATGCGCCTACGCTCGGAGGGACAGACCGATGCCTGGCTCGGCTTCTACCACTTTCTGTTGGTGAGTCCCCTCCTCCTCTCTCTTACTGTATTTCTTTTCCTTTCATCTCTTTTCTGTAGTTGATAGCGACTCATGCCTTGCCTTGTTTCTATTCACAGTTCTGGGCTTACGAGCGGCTGCCATGTCTGAGGCCTATCACTACTTTGGGCCCGGACACTTATCCTCGAGGTCGGCGATGGCATCACAGTACTCTGGAGGAGGTCCCCGTGTCTGGCAGTTTTGCACACTGTCGCATCCAGCTGGAGCTGATCACGGCTGCAGAGGTCGTCTGGATTCCCTACCTCTCCGATCATCTGGCTGTGGGGTTTGCTGACGGGCATCCTTCCGGCCCGGAGTTCGAGCTTTCCACCCGCCGCCTCACTTTGCAGAGTGTTGGAGGCTGGGTGATGTATCTGGGGGAGCGCGCATTCAGATGCGTCACTGGAGAGATTCGCATCCCGCACTCCCTTTCTTTCACTACTTTCTGGCCGCTGGATTCTCAGCCCTCGGAGATCATGCTCGCCGGGGAGGATGGTCGGATGCTTTCCACGGGTCCCACTACGAGTGATGCATTCCGTACATGGTGGGTGCCCCGCACCATCGGTCCTCAGACTCGGGCCACTTTCTTTCTTGGAGATATGGTTCCAGGCTCGGTGACGATGACCGATTGGGCTGCCTGTGTTCGGACCCCTACCCACGCTGAGCAGATCGCCTCATTGACCCGTCAGGTAGATCAGTTGTCGCTGTTTATTCGGGGGTTGGGCCGGGCCCCGGAGGAGGCTTACACCTACGATCCTGACGGTGCAGGTTATGATGCAGGCCCGAGTTCATCTGATGCCACAGCGCATCCCTACATCCCTGATATGAACTTTGGTCCTCCGAGCTCGACGACTCCAGGGGATCAGTTCGAGGATCCTGCTTTCATAGATAATACTGATTTTATTTAGACCAGGATAGGATAGGGCCTTTTGTATCGGCACCTGCTTAGATTTCTTTTTCATTTATGCACTATGTACTGAACTCATTTATTTATTTATGCACAGTTTTCTTTTTCATTTTATGGGATTCACCTGGTTGATTATTAACTGTATGATGCATGCTCTTTTATTTATGGATAGAGAATGACCCCTGTACAGTCTTTTTGATACTATTTTTCACAGATGTCGTCCTCGGATGCCGTGGTTCGTTTGGATTCCATTCCTCCCACAGGGTTGATTGGCAGCCTCTTCCGCTGGTTGGACAGTTTACTGCCGGCAGACAGGATTATCGCAGATGGTCTTTTGGGACATTCTTGGTCCTTACTGACCTTTCAGGTTCCAGCGGGCTTTGTGGATGGTCTTCTGAGCTATTGGGCCCCTGCCCGTCAGGTGTTTAGGTTAGGGACAGTAGAGCTGACCCCCACCCTTGAGGAGTATGCTCGCTTTACCGGCTTGCCGTTGGACGGCCCTTGTGCCAGGGTTACCGTTGGTTCCATGCGCCGTCGATTCTTGACTTTTACCGGTTTGCGGAGGGCTGTCCTATCACCGGTAATCACATCAGACCATATGGTTCCTCTTCAATTCTTGATTGACCGATTTGGCTCACCTGACAGTTTCCGTCTTTTCCTCGGTGATTTTTCCGTGTCCGAGGACCGCTGGGATGCCTTGAGAGTGGACGTTCTGATGGCCTGTGTCATCTCAGTTTTGTATTTGCCTGCAGGATCCGATCATTTGGACATGCGGATTGTTGCGGCCGTTAGGGCCCTTCAGGAGGATTATACCATTCTCCCCATGGTATTGGCGGATACCTACATGTCGGCCACATATTGCCAGTCCTTCCGAGGGAGATTCTTCAGAGGGAGTTCGACCTTGTTGTACATATGGTTCATGAGTCATTTTAGCCCCATCGGTCATTTCCGTCGCCAAGGGTTCTGCTTCAGCCATGACATAACCACGCAGTTTTCGTTTCGTCCCGCGAGTTGTACTGATGTGGCCTCCTGGACAGCATTTCTGTCGGTCATCGAGGATCCCTTTCATCTATTGGTTTATTCGGGCTATTGCTCCTTTAGGAGCTTCTTGACTCATGTGCCCGACCTGGATTTCATTCCCATTGCTGGTTTGAGGGGCGTGACGACTTATCATCCCCTGGCGGTCATGGGGCAGTTTGATCAGACACAGGATTTCCACCTCTTCACGGGTGCGGCCGACTACCGATTCCTTATATCATCCCAGACCGAGAGAGATCTACTGCGGGTATATGATCTTTGGCCTCGTGGGATCCTGGCCGAGTATAATGATAGTTGCCCCATCCAGACATTCGCTTATGTACAATGGTTGCGCGGAGATGCGGATGTGGTTGGTGTGAGTCAGATCGGGACCTTTGATGACTCTGGAGTGACCTGCCCAGATGATGCCATATATCATTCGATCTCAGCCGATTCTCCCCCTAGTCAGGACACTGAACATAGCCGGATCCGTCTGTCCTTGATTGCTATTGAATCTGAGAGGGATGCCGCCATTGCTGAGAGAGATGCTGCTATTCTAGCCAGAGATGTGGCCATAGCTGACAGAGATGCCATTGTTTCTCAGGCTAGGGCAGTCATAGATGCACATTCTGGGACTGTCAACCGAGCTACTGCTTTACTGGATCGTATTGATATGATGGGGCAGCAGATTGCAGGAGATGCTGATGCTTCAGATCTATCCACCACCCTGTCCATCCTGCTTCGGCTAGTTTCAGATTTGTAGATTATTTTATTTCCTGCATAGACTATGTTGGTTTCATCAGTTATTGAAAGAGAAATCTTGTAATAAAACGACTTATATATATAGACATGTATTTAAATTTAGTCATTTTCCCCTTTTGTCGCATCATTGCCATCCATTGGATCATCATTTTATCCAAATGACCATGATTTTGACATTTCGCCTTCTTTCTTTCCTCAAGACTTGATGGAGATTTGACAGATATTGCCGCACACCTTTTGATTTCGTCGGATTGAAATCTCAGATTTTGGATAACTGTTTGGGTTGGATCAGGGTATGTATTCTGGGATGAAACTGGTTAGGCAGTTGGTTTCGGGAAGGTTTTGAGGGTGTAGGAAGGTTTTATCTGGCTATCGAAAGTTGGTTTTGGTCAGGGAAAGGATTATTTTTTAAAGGATCGGACCGCGCCATGATGGCTGCCTACGTACCCCCACAAGTTGGAAGATCAGGTCCTACGTAGTTCGCATGTCAGGGGAAAAAGGAACTGACGATTTAAGCGTAGAACCGCTTCACCGAGTCAGAATTTAGGGGTTGTGGAAATACCTCACCATCCATTTCTTGCAATATGAGGGCCCCTCCGGATAGTACTTTCTTGATCACAAATGGCCCCTCCCAGTTCGGGGCAAACTTCCCCTTGGCCTCGTCTTGACAAGGCATGATTCTTTTCAACACCAAATCGTTTTCCTTGAACTTCCGAAGTCTTATCTTTTTATCGTACGATCGAGAGATCCTCCGTTGATATAGCTGACCATGCCAAATGGCAGCCACCCTCCTTTCATCAATCAGGGCCAATTGGTCATATCGACTTTGCATCCAATCCTCTTCGCTTATCTGAGCGTCGATCACTATTCTGAGGGACGCCATCTCAACCTCGACTGGTAGAACAGCCTCCATTCCATACACCAAAGCGTAAGGGGTTGCCCCTGTAGAAGTGCGCGTTGATGTTCGGTATGCCAGCAAGGTGAGGGGTAACAGATCTGGCCATCCCCGATGATTAGCAGACATTTTTGCCATGATCTTCTTGATGTTCTTATTGGCCGCCTCCACTGCCCCATTCATTTTGGGACGGTAAATGACGGAATTGAGATGCTTAATCTTGAACTGGTCACACAGTCCTTTCATGAGGGCGTTGTTTAAATTCTTGGCATTGTCGGAGACCACAACCTCAGGTTGCCCATATCGGCAAATGACATTATTCCTGATGAAGTTGACTATGACCTCCTGAGTGACTTTGGGGAAAGAGGCTGCTTCTACCCACTTGGTGAAATAATCGATCATGACGAAGATGAATCGGTGCCCGTTGCTTGCTTTGGGCTCTATTGGTCCGATTACATCCATTCCCCACATCGAAAATGGCCACGGGGAGGTCATACAGTGCAGTTCATTGGGAGGCGTATGGATCACATTACCGTGTGCCTGGCATTGGTAACACCGTTTGACATGATCATCGCAATCGGCGTTCAGCGTTAACCAATAATGCCCTGTCCTCAAAATCTTTTTGGCAAGCATCGGTCCACTCATATGGGGTCCACACACTCCACCGTGTATTTCATTCATAATCTTTCGGGCCTGTGTTTCATCTACGCACTGCAACAGTCCCAACCCAGCATCCCTCTTGTAGAGTGAATCGCCACTCAGATAAAACTTCATCGCCATCCTTTGAATTCTCATCCTTTCAGTACGATTTGCCTGATCGGGAAGGGATCTGTCTCTCAGATATTCCCTTATGTCGTGATACCAGGGCTGCCTTGTCAACACCACCTCATTTGATAACACTGCCACATTTTCCTCATATGCCGGGGCATTCTGTACGGTGATCTCAATCTGTGGACTGTCCCTACTCTTGATCACGTGGATTAAGGAAGCCAAAGTCGCCAATGCATCGGCAAAATCATTTCGTCCCCGCGGAATATGGCGGAAGGCGATATCTTCGAACTCTTGCATAAGCTGGGTGACACAACGATGGTATGGAAGTAACCGAAGCTCCTTAGTGTTGTATACCCCGATTGCTTGTCTGATTACCAATTCCGAATCCCCGAACACCGCTAGTCTTTTTACTCCCATGTCACGGGCCAATCGGAGTCCCAAGATACACCCCTCGTATTCAGCGGTGTTGTTCGAATTGCTGAAACGAAGTTTAGTGGCCACGGGGTATTGTTCTCCGGTGATAGAGACTAGGACCGCTCCGGCTCCTGCCCCCTCGGCATTCATGGCACCATCAAAATACAGCTTCCAGAATTGTCCCTCGTCATCACATTTTTCGCGCGATACCCAGAATATATCCTCGCCCGGGAGAGGGGTTTCTAACGGCTCCATCCCTCCTGCCGGGGCTTCTGCCAACTGATCCGCAATTCCCTGCCCTTTCATGGCCTTCTGGGTCACGTACACCATGTCAAACTGTTGTAAAATTAACTGCCATCTTGATAGTCGACAATTCAGCATGGGCCTTTCAAAAATATATTTCAAGGGATCCATTCTTGATATCAGGTACGTTGTATGCCCATGGAGGTAGTGCTGTAATCTCCCTGCAGCCCAGGCCAGAGCACAACAGGTCTTCTCAATGGGAGTGTAATTCTGCTCACATTGGCTAAATCTTTTGCTGAGGTAATAGATGGCCTGCTCTTTACCCGCCTCATTTTTCTGTCCCAACATACATCCCATCGCGATGGCATTTACCGATATATACATAAACAGAGGGATCCCATCCCTCGGGGGTACCAGCACTGGTGCTTCAGTCAACTGCTTTTTAATGGTCTGAAAAGCCTTCTGACATTGCTCATTCCACTCTTGGGGAACCCCTTTTCTTAACAGTTTGAAAATGGGCTCACATGTAGTCGTCAAGTGGGATATAAAACGGCTGATAAAGTTTATCCTTCCGAGGAATCCCCTTATCTCCTTCTCTGTGCGAGGTGCTGGCATATCCACAATGGCCTTAATCTTTGCTGGATCCAACTCAATGCCCCGATCACTAACCAGGAAACCCAAGAGCTTGCCCGACTGTACTCCGAAAGCGCACTTGGCTGGATTGAGTTTCAAATTATACTTTCTGAGCCGATCGAATAGCTTTTTGAGATGGGTTATATGATCAGATTCTACCTTCGATTTCACAATAATGTCGTCCACGTAGACTTCTATCTCCTTGTGCATCATATCGTGGAACAAGGCCATCATGGCTCTCTGATAAGTAGCCCCCGCATTTGTGAGCCCGAAAGCCAGTCGTCTATAGCAGAAAGTGCCCCAGGGGGTGATGAATGCGGTCTTTTCCCGGTCTTCTTCCGCCACCATTATCTGATGATATCCCGCAAAGCAATCCACAAAAGAATACATTTCGTACTGGGCTGTGTTATCTACCAGGATGTGTATGAAAGGCACCGGGAAGTTATCCTTGAGACTGGCCTTGTTCAGATCTCTGTAGTCTACACATACCCTCACCTTTCCTCCAGGCTTAGCCACCGGGACCACATTGGATAACCATTCAGGATAAGTGGATACCATAATGATTCCCGCCCTGAACTGCTTGATGATCTCTTCCTTCACTTTTAAACTCCACTCAGGTTTCAACTTTCTTAGTTTCTGTTTGACAGGCCTGAAACCCTCCTTGATGGGTAACCGGTGCACCACAATGTCGGTGGACAATCCGATCATATCCTCGTGCGACCAGGCAAAGACATCCTCATATTGGCTTAGTAACTCAATTATTTCTGCTTTTTGGCTGGGGGTAAGGTCTGTCCCTATCTTGAGTTCTTTTGGATTGTCAGGGGTTCCGATATCTATAGTGATGGTTTGGTCCAAATTGGGTTTGGGTTTATCTTCGACCCATCCTTTGATCTCATCAGGTGCGTCGTCGTAATCTGTCTCGTCTTGCTCAATGCCCATTAAATCGAAATCCAGCTCAATGTCAAAATCATAATCGTCATTCAAATTTGAAAGACCATTTGTTAGGCAGGGATTACTCAAATGGGTACACCTGACATGAAACAAAATACTTGTCATATATAAATCGATTTTTCACGATGATCGCATTTTCAAATAACAAGAAGAAACGACATAATGATGCAGAAATAAAACAACAACAAAAATAAACTTCTTCATTCCCCATCATCTGGGGTCAATCACCCTGACGTCGAGTTTTACCCCTGTGTGGATATCACGGGTTTCTGGGTCCAATTGTCGATGGTCAGGTCAGCTGGAATGCGCTGGATAAAGGAGGGCCTCACATCGGACACCTCCCCGATGATTACGGATACGTCGCCTGAATCCTTCTCCACATCTTTTCCAGGAATAACCAGCCCTGCCCAATTGATGACAGGCACAACTTGTTGGGCTCCCGGTGGCGCGATAACATTCGTCCCCTCCTTACTGCTTGTTGATTGTCCGGGGATATAACATTTGGTTTCAAACTCCTTTGCGACCTCCTGCAGGAAACTTTCCCTCCGGGCCGACTCATTACGTGTGGGGGTTAACTCTTCATTCCCTGCCCCAATCACAGGTCCGCTGATCCCCTGCTTATTGTCGACTTTGGTCACTGGACTGCCAACTAGTCGAATCGGAGTCGCACCCTGACGGTGTCCCCGCACTGCGCCCACATGGTATCCCAATCCTGCTTTGCCTATCTGCTGTGGTAGGTGGATGGGCTCGGTGATTCCCTGACTGCTTTTCCCTAGTCCCTGTCCAGGTTGGAAGTTCATTTTAATCATTTCCCTTGCCACAAAGGTGAGTTCCGGAGAGACCCTTGGTTTCACAGCTGGAGCTCCCAGGCATCTATAATGGGGAGTGCTAATCTCTAGTGCTTGAAAGCTGGCAGGCGCCGCTGACTCATCCACATTGATTACTGGTAGGCCACTCCTGAGAGGAGAAGGGTCATCACATTCGGCCGAGATTGTTACCAGATTCCCATCGATGATCAACTTGATTTGTTGGTGGAGCGTGGAGGGAACTGCCCCGGCCATGTGTATCCACGGCCTCCCTAACAGCAGGTTGTAGCTTGCCGCAATATCTAGGACTTGGAAGGATATATCAAAAGTACAGGGCCCTATCTCCACTGGCAACTCTATCTCCCCGATGGTGTCTCTCCGGGATCCGTCAAAAGCCCGAACCACCACATGACTGGCCCGCAGGCGCTTGGGACTGATGTTCATTTTCTTCAGCGTATTGAGAGGACATATATTCAATGCCGATCCCCCGTCGATCAGTACCCCATTCATGACATATCCTGAGGAGATTACCGCGATGTGTAGCGGTTTTCGGTGCCCCCTTCCCTCTTCGGGAATGTCCTCATCTGTAAAGGATATTGCATCGGTTTCCAATAAGTGGCCTACCAACCGGCCGAAACCCTCCTCACTAATTTCTTTGGGCACAAATGCCTCCTCCAGAACCCTCATCAGGGCTTTGCAATGCTCACTGGATGACAACACCAAGTCCATGACTGATGTTAGGGTTGATTCCTCATTTAAAATCTGGATCCCCCTCATTTCTGGGTGATCCATCCTTTTCAAAAACTCTATGGCCCTCTCCTCGGAAACCTCTTCATTTTTTCTCTTTTGGCTCTCAAGGACTCGCCCGGGAAGATATAAGGGGTTCCCCTTGGTCGTCACGGAAGCACAACTGGCCGCTTCCTCGGGTATTCCCCCGTAATTCCAGGGTACAGTCTTCAGACTACTGATAGGGAGTTGTGGCCTTGCAGCAAAAATGATGGGCCTCGGAGCTGTCAACTTGATAGGTCCCTCTATGTTATTCGTACTTACCCCTATCAACTTGATGGGCGTTACCCTCGCACTCCCATGGTCATGTATCACATTTATCATCTCCTCAATTTTCTGCACATAGTTCAACCTTGGCGGCCCCCCAGCCTCACTTGCCTCCGTCGCATTAACTCCCCCTCCATCATGTCTTGGCAGGGGATTTGCCTTAACATTCGGGGAATCCGGCTGTTCCACCACAATCTCTCCACTGTCAATCAGGTTTTGGATTCGATGCTTTAACGTCCAGCAATCCTGTGTATCATGGCCAGGGGAACTGGAGTGGTATGCACACCGCTTGCTCGGGTCAAACCTTCTACCCTTTGGGTCACTCGGGGGTGCCAAACCAACAATCTTCTTTTGGGCTACTAATACCGCTAATACTCGTTCAAGCGGCTCCCCGAGCGGGGTGAATACTCGGTTTTGCGATGCCTCATATCTTCTTCGCCCCTCTGCTCTTTGATCTGAGAAATTGGGCTGTCGGGATTGCCCTCCCCTCTGTACCTGTACCGGAAGATGGCTTTCTGCTTTTCTGGATGACCCTTGTAGGATGAGGGAGACATCCTCTTCCTTTTTCTTTTGGACCCTCCGGGAAGTGCTGCCATAGTTTCCGTTCTGTATTTGCTCGGCAGCAGTTTCTAAGGCAGTAAGATCCCGGATTTTACCCGATTTCAACCCCATGTCTACCATCTCTCCATGTTTAATCATTTCCGCAAAAGGTCTTCCAATCCCCGAGATGACCCTCTCATAATACGGTGCCTCCTGAATGTCTACAAAGGTCATTACCATCTCTGATTCGCTCATCGGGGGAGTTACCTGGGCAGCCATGCCCCTCCATCTTTGCGCATATTCCCTAAAGGATTCCCTAGGCTGTTTTTTAACCTTTGTCATTTGGTACCTGTCAAGAGCCATCTGGGCCTGAAAGCTGTATTGGGTTAAGAAAGTATGGGCCAATTCCTCCCAGTTGTGGATTCGGGCGTTGTCGAGGCGGGCATACCATATTCTTGCCTCCCCTGTTAAGCTTTTCTGGAATAGTTGCATTCTCAACCCCTCGTCTTCGGCATAAGCCCCGAGTTCTCCAATGTATATTTTCAAGTGTGTATAGGGGTCTCCCTTTCCATTGTACTTTTCAAACTCGGGAACTTTGAACTTTTCTGGATATCTGGCTCCGGGGAAAACACACAGATCTGAGTAATTAACCCTGCCCAGGGAGCCTATGCCCTTTAGAGATTGGATGGTTTCCTCCATGTATTTCATTTTTCTCCGAAGGTCGTCATGGTCCCCTTCCTCTGGGATAGTAATCACTGTCCTGCCAGGTATGGGAACGGGCTTTGGGATGACTGGCTCATCCTTGAGTCGGGGTTGGTCCTCTTTAAGCAAGTTTGTACCATTTTTAGGAGGATTCTGATCATCCCCCGGTGGTGGAGTATTATGCGATCCCTGGTTTACCGGATCCTGTCTGATTAAGAACTGCTCCTTTAACATTGTGGCCATTTCCATCATCTGTCTTTTAAAATCATCAAACTCCTCCCGAGATATGGAATTATGGTTAGGAAGATCAGCCATTTCAGATGTAGAGACCTGGGCTTTTTTAGACTGCGAACGGGTTTGAGGAGCAATCCTACAGAGACAAATGGTTCGAAGTTTAGTCCTGGGGAACTGAAAACATGGATGCATGCTAAAGCTATAAATTTTTTGTGTTTTGGGGTTCTTTAATCTTTCCCTGCAAAAGAGAAAGTTAGTAGTCCTTTAGTGCCATAACCAATGCTAAACATGTTTTATTATGCTCCCCCAACTATTCCCTGCAATTCACAGCGGTTAGTAATCTCTTTCGACATAGAAAAGGGATGTATGAATATTGAATGAGATCATGACATTTAGACATATAAACGTAAAAAGGCATGAAGAGACTTTTCCTGCGTTGGGTTATTCTGAGGATGACCTATCCTAGGGTTACTCTCACGGGCTTTTCGGCATGAAGGTTCCCAAATCTTCGCAATCTACTCGTTTGAGCCCTTTCGATTGGAGCGGATTTGAGTGGTGCGTTTCCTGAGCCATCTCCGGGGAGCAGCCCCATCGAGTCCAGTAATAAGCAACCGACAGGTTCGCCTCAGGAGGAGGTACTCTCTCAACATACATTCACATTCATCGTCCTCACCGTATGCAAATGATTTCTTTAAGGTAAATCAACTCCATTCAATCATTCATTCATTGGACAACAACACACATTCACACAACAATAAAAAGAAATCAAAATGTCGCATACACATACACATTTATAAATTTTTAAGGGATAGGACAGCATCAAGATTTGAACGCGGCTTAAGCCCTCTAATGTCCCCAGCAGAGTCGCCAGCTGTCGACGCCGGGTTCTCTCGCTTCTCGTATCTTTTTAGTCTTTTCCAATTTTAGCCTTTTGATTTAATGATTTTTTGGAAAAGGTCGGCATTGATGTCGACGGGGTTTTGAAAGATCGTGTTTTATGATGAGCCAATTAACCAGAGTCGCCAGTTGGTATATTTGAAATGGATGTACCAACTCATCCGAATTTTCATGTTTTATAAATCGCTGGCTCATATGTGACTCCGAATTAATTAGTCTGCGAATTGAGATTCGTAGAGTTCGGGGGCTCGCTTAAGTGAGGGGAAGGTGTTAGGCACCCCTCGACTTCCGTGAAACACGGTTACCGCAATCTTGATGCTTCTCCTATCCTTTAATTCATGAAATGTGTATGTGTGTGCGTGCATGTGTGTGTATGTGTGCTTATGTGAATGTTGTGGTGAGTTTGTATGAAAGAATCATTTGGATTTTAGGGAAAATCGTGTTTTACTTTGAGAATGCTTCGGAATGTCTTTTCGGCATACACGAGAAAGCTTTAAGAGAAAAGGTTTGATTTTAATTATCAAAACTATGAGAGTTTCGTTAAGTGTCGTTTTAATAAAACAAGAGTTTTAAACCTTCGTCAAAATAGGAATCGAGATCTATACGTTGCTTTCATAAAATGATGGGCAATTTCTAGGATCTCTTTCACCCTATGCACAAAGATTTAATAAAACGTCAATTATTTATAAAATCATTTCGTGTGTTGTTTTGGAAAACGATTTTTCTTTAGCTTTTTCGTTAAATATGAATCGACATTTCATTAACGTTTCTCAAATTTTAACCTCGTGATTCTAATATCCTACTTTGATTGATTTTATGAAAACCTTATCATTTAGCTTTGAAATCAATTTCGTGTCATAATTCAAATCGAGCGTAAACACGCGTCGGGCTATTCATGGGCATGTAAGCCATCAAAATATCCCCGAACGCCAACAATCACAAATTTCACTATTTCGGGGCCTTAAGCACGATTCTCGCCTTAGCGTCGTTTTAAGGCCCAACGATTACATATTTACAATGAGAACTATGTCATCTCTATCTCTTACATCAAGATATGTCCATCATCGGATCGGGACCCCGGGGTCGCTTTCCTAGGCTCACAACCAAGTATCCACACACAAACAATCGGATATTACAAGAAAATAAACCAACCCGGATAATCTAACAATACCAAGACATCCTAAAATAACGATTTAAAGGAAATGATACCAAACATAACACCTTAAAACAAACAAAGAAATTAATGAACGAATCTCATCGGGTTATTAGGAAGAGTTTTATTCCGATGGAAACTTCACTCATAATCCCTAATTCATTGTTCAACAAGATACATGAAAGTTACATCTAATTTACCCAATCAATATGACATGAATTGCTAGCATAAATAGAAATTTTCACCTTGCAATTGATCTCAAATGGATATGAACTTGTGTATTTGAATAGGATAAGGAATGTATTTGATATAATCAAAATTAAAAGGATTGAATTCTCTCTTTTTTTTTCTCTCCTTTCTCTCCTATTTTTGTAGCAAAATCTCACTATTTCCTCTCTATTTCCGTGCTCTTTTGCTGCTGGAATTTCCTTCTTCTTCCCAAAACTGCTGAACCCCCTGTATGCTGCCGAAGCTGGCTTAAATAGGCTGGCCAGAGCCAGCCGCAGATCTATCTGCGGCTGGCCGCAGATGGATCTGCGGCTGGCCAGCTGGCACGCCTCCCATCGCACTCAGCTGCTGAGTGCTGATTTCCCGGTTTTCGTGCTGGCGCACCCACTTGGCCGCAGATCTATCCGCGGCTGGCGGGCTTGACTTTCTCGATTTTCGTGCCACGCCTCGATTTTCGTACCGCAACGTCGATTTTCGCTGACAGGCTCGTATTCCGCAGTCCGGGAACTTCCGGGAGACGTGCCACCTCATTCGGAAATGCCTGCCTCGGACGGCTTTATTGTCACGTAAACTTGGGTTGCCCAAAACATTGCGGCGGTGCCGGGCGCTCGCCCTCGTGCCCGCTCTTTTGCTCCTGCAAGCTGGTCCAATTGACGATTTCGCCCTCCTGTCAAGGTTAGTAGAAGGAAACGCAAAATTTGGGTGTCTACAACAGTGTTGTATTTTCATATATGGCTTATATGTATAAAAATTAAAGTTTAATTGGTATGTTAATCTGTAAATTAGTGGTTTATTATTGTAACTCACTGAGAAACGAAAACAATGTGATTTGAATGGAGTAAAATGGTTGAATATCGAAGTTGTAGTGCTTGATTATGCTAAGTGTGTTCAACATGGAAAAATTAGCAAGAACTTTGATTTTTGGCTTTGAATGTGATTGTTTATACGAATTGTGTCGTTAAAATTGTTGAATACATGTTGGGTTTGGGTTTTAATAAAGTTGGTAACGTCTGGGATTGTTGATTAAGTCTCTAAGTGTCGTTAATATGAAGTTTGGGAAGAAACAGAGCCTGTTTGCGCTGCATCAACTGAGTCTGCATCGCAGCGCGGCCGCGCTGGTTTCCAGTGCAAAAGAGGCGCGGCCGCGCCGTCTGCAGGTCAGTCCCTGTAAGTGTGCAGCGCGGCCGCGCTGGTTCCAAGAGTAAATGTGGCGCGGTCGCGCCGGTTTCAGGGCAGAACCTGAATTTTTTTTTCACATGCATGGCTTGGGTAATGATATGTTAACCTATTCTATTGTATGTGAAGAATCATAAAGCATAATATAAGACTTGATAGCATATCGTAGTTATTTATATGATGATTATAAGTTATAGGTCATAAAATTTGTAATTCTATACCCGCAAGGATTTGAGATGTTAAACATACGTTATAAACTATGTTATGTGATGGTATAAATGTCTGATTTAAGTTTTGTGGTTAGCTAGAAAGTTCAGATCATAATTGGATAGTAAAGCTGTTAGTCCTAGATGTAATGATCTAATTGATATTGTGATCATAATGATCTGTGTAGGATATACGAAGGGCGTGATTTATAATTGTTTAGCTAACGCGCAAGGCAAGTTGTTCTTCTCTTTAACTTGTAAACTTATTCAAAGCAAGTTTATTTATATTGAGCAAGCTTATTGACCTTAGCTTATTGTAATTCAAGCAAGGTTGTTATCATGTTACGTACTTAAGCTTTATTCCAGTCAATTGTTATTCAATCATTGTTTGTTATTCAAATTTCGAGCATAGTTTCTATTGAACAAACTTTATTGTTAAATCGAATGTTTTAGCGTCTAGCAAACCCTTATTGATTCAGCTAGTCCTTAGTTGACGAACGTTTCAAAGACTTAGAATGTTTTAAACTTATTCCGAGCCAAGTTCCTTTTGGTACGGATTCTGATGATAAACTGAGATGAACAACCATAATATAGGGGATTACTTACGCGACAGCGTTAAAATGTTTGTGCACAATACATTGTACAAAGGGCTGATCCCCCTGAGTACGAGATGGAAGGTCCATAGTCTTTAAGACTGTTAAAGGTTACGGTAGAGATACCAGTTAACCTAGGACATAGTTCGAGGTCTTGTGACCCTCAGATATAATTTCTAAATCTTGAAATCTATTTTCCTTGAATCGAGCATTTTAACGAGCTTTCAGACGTTGATTCCTTATTGATTGAATTCAGAAAATTATTATATCTCAGTTGAACTCTATTTTATTTGAATGTTGCTATTATCATACTTGTGGGCAATTGTTTGCTTACTCTTGCACTAAACATTGCAGCTAAGCCAGAAAAGCAGGACGAGCCGTCCACGAGTAAAGGAAAGGGCAAGTTGCAGAAGTAGCTTAAGACTTGTTGTCTAGTTGATGTCTTATGTAACAAGACTTGTTTCAAATTAAGTTTTATTCTGCATTGATGTATTAAGGTTAAGATAATCTGGGATTTGATTGTTTAAGAGTTTGGTGATGTAACCCAAATTTTGGGAAGATGTTTCATTAAGTTTATTTAAGTGTTCTTATTATGGGTAGTTAGTTTTAAATGTATGAGATAGTGAACACCAAATCAGTGGGAATTAAGTACCCGGATTTGGGGGTGTCACAAATAATATGAAATGTTATGTAGTTGCTACTGTGACAATTATTGAGTTAATAATAAAAAATACTATGCAATTGCTACTGTAACGATTATTGAACCAATAATATGAAATACTGTGCAATACTGTATTTTACTATGGAATACATCGTACTACTATGGAGTACCGCGTGCTACTGTTGAATAGCGCGTGCTACTGTTCTTTTATTACCGAGTATTTCAACAGTTAAAAATGTTAGTATCGTTGATAATTTTTTATTAAAAAGGTTATTTATATCGTTTTCGGTATCTGACAATTATGTCGTTGTGGGGCCCACCAATAATTGGTTGTTTCGGCGTTGTCGTACTTTACCGAATATTCCTCGACAGAACGAATATTCTCTGACAGAATGAATATTTTTTGACAGACTTTTTTATCTTATAATTTACACATATCACCCTCAACTATATCATTTTATCAATTTAACACTTTACTGTTTAGAATAATAATTATAAGAAAAATTAAATTTTATTTATTAAATGTTGGGGTCTTACAACCTCTCCTCCTAAAGAAATTTCGTCCCCGAAATTGACGTACGTACCTGACATTTCGAAGAGGCGAGGATACCTAACTCTCATTTTTGATTCTAACTCCCAGGTCATTTCCTCTATATCATAGTTTCTCTATAGAACTTTGACTTGAGGTATAACCTTTGTGCGTAGAATCTGTTTCTTTTTATCCAAGATCTTGACAGGTATGTCCTCATACGTTAGATCTTCTACTATCATATCTGGTTCTAATTCAATGATGTGGTTCGAGTCCTTCACATATTTACGTAACATGGATATGTGAAAAATGTTATGAACACGGGACATGCTTGGTGGTAAAGCTAGTCTATAGGCCACAGTTCCTACTCGGTCGAGGATTTCAAACGGGCCAATAAATCTAGGGTTGAGCTTTTCTCTCTTTCTGAATCTCATAACTCCCTTCCATAGAGCAACATGTAAAAATACATGGTCTCCGGTATTGAATTCTTCGTTCTTTGGATGAAGATCATCATAACTTTTTTGTCGTCCTTGTGCAGCTTGTATTCGTTGTCAGATTATTTGGATCTTTTCTGTAATCATGTGTACCAATTATAGGCCCAACAATTTTGCTTCTCCTACCTCGTCCCAACATACTAGAGAGTGACACTTTTATCCATACAAAGTCTCGAATGGAGCCATGCATATACTTGCTTGATAACTGTTATTGTAGGAGAATTCAACCAGCGGTAAGTATTTATCCCAACTTTCCTTGAAGTCTAGTACGCAAAGTCTCAATAGATCTTCGAGAGTCTGGATTGTCCTTTCTGACTGTCCATCCGTCTGGGGTGGGTATGCAGAACTAAATTGTAGTTCGGTGCCCATAACTTTTTGTAAGCTGATCCAAAATTGTGAAGTGAATCTGGGATCCTGGTTAGAAACTATGGATATTGGTATGCCATGCAATCTCACAATTTCACTAATGTACATACTGGCAAGACGCTCAAGTGAATATTTTTCCCGTATGAGTAAGAAATGAGCGGACTTTGTCAATCTATCTACAATAACCCAAATTGCATCCAAGCCTAGAGAAACTTTGGGAAGACCTGTTATGAAATCCATAGTAATATGTTCCCACTTCCATTCTGGAACCTCAAGTGTTTGCAATGGAACCTTAGGTACTTGATGCTCTACCTTAACATGTTGACACGATAAACACCTTGAGATAAACTCTGCGATCTCCCTCTTCATATTGCTCTACCAAAACGTAAGTCGAAGATCACGATATAGTTTAGTACTACCAGGGTGGATTGCAAACGGCGTGTTGTGTGCCTCCATCATGATTTTATATTTTAATTCAAGGTCGTTAGGAACACAGAGTCGAGAGTTGACTCGAAGTATTCCTTCCTCATCAATTCTTGCTTCCGAAATAGCACCATCTTGTACCTTTTTCATCATATTCACCAGTTCCGGGTCAGTAGCTTGAGCAGCTTTAATTTTGTCAATTAAAGTCAGTTTTACTCATACATGTGCAATCTTCATGTGGGTCCTTAATGTCTTTATTTCTATCTCCATTTTCTATAAGTCAGACAAAATGCGCCTTTGTGTTGTCAGTATTGCACTTGTACTCGCATATGATCTTCTGCTTAATGCGTTGGCTACTACGTTCGCCTTTTCAGAGTGGTACTGGATGGTGTGGTCGTAGTCCTTTAATAGCTCAAGCTAACGTCGTTGTCACATGTTGAGTTCCTTCTGAGTGAAGAAATATTTAAGGCTTTTATGGTCCGTATAGACCTCCACTTTCTCCCCATACAAATAGTTTCTCTAGATTTTTAATGCGAAAACGACCGCTGCCAACTCTAGATCATGAATAGGGTAATTTTTCTCATATTCCTTGGGTTGTCGAGAGGCATAAGTTATAACTTTTTTGTGTTGTATGAGAACGCAACCAAGGCCTTTGCCTGAAGCATCGTTGTAGATGACAAATCCTCCCGATCCTGATGGTATGGTCAGAACAGGAGCTGAAACAAGTCTCCTCTTGAATTCTTGAAAGCTCTTCTCGCATTCTTCACCCCATTCGAATTTTGTGCTTTTTCGAGTTAGCTGAGTTAATGGAGTGGCAATTCGAGAGAATCCTTCAACGAATCTCCGATAATAACCAGTTAGGCCCAGAAAGTTTCGTACTTCAGTTACTATCTTAGGTTGCTCCCAATTTACTATTGCTTTAATCTTCGTAGGGTCAACCGATATTTCTTGTTTAGAGATCACATGTCCAAGGAACGTTACCTCCTCTAAGCCAGAACTCACATTTCTTCAACTTGGCATACAGCTTGTTCTCACGAAGCTTTTGGAGTATCGATCTCAAATGACGTTCATGATCTTCACGACTCTTGGAGTATATGAGGATGTCATCAATAAAGATAACTACAAAATGATCTAAATATTCCTCGAATATTCGGTTCATCATGTCCATAAAGGCAGCAAGAGCATTAGTTAATCCAAAAGGCATGACTAAGAACTTATAATGGCCGTATCGAGTTCTGAAGGCAGTCTTTGAAACGTCAACAACTTTAAGCTTTAACTGATGGTATCCAGAACGAAGATCAATTTTTAAAACATATTGAACAACTTGCAACTGATCAAACAGGTCATCAATTTGAGGTAACGGGTACCTATTTTTGATGGTGACATGGTTCAACTCTTGATAGTCAATGCACAGTCTCATACTCCCGTCCTTCTTCTTCACGAATAAAATAGGAGCACCCCAAGGCGATGTGCTCGAATGTATGAAACCAATAGCTAACAATTCCTGTAGTTAGACTTTTAACTCTTAAAGTTCAATGGGGGCCATCCGGTATGGGGCTTTGGAAATAGGTTTAGTACTGAGTTAAAGGTTAATACAAAATTCAATTTCATGGTCTGGGGGTAAGCCAGAAAGTTCTTCAAGAAATACGCCAGGGAATTCCTTAACAGTGGGAATATCATTCAAGTCTGACGTGTTTTTGTTTAAATCAATGATATGGGCTAAAAACGCTTGACATCCATTTTTCAATAAGCGGATGGCTTTATGGTTAGAAATGACAGTAATTGATTTCAACAGTTTCGTGGTTCGAACTTGTATAACAGGTTGATTAGGAATATGAAAACTAATGATCTTATGAAAATAATCAATTTTAGCATGATGGATAGTCAACCAATTAATTCCTAAAATCACATTAAATTCATGCATTTCCAAAGAGATAAGATCAACGGCTAATGTGCGGATGCGGATTTATACTAAACAGGATTTATAGACAGTAGATGTAACGAATATTTCTCCTACTAGAGTTTCAACAGCTAAGTCAAAGTTTAATTTTTTAGGAGTCAAGTTCAAATGTTGAGCATATGCAGGTGAAATAAAAGAGTGGGTAGAACCAGTATCTAACAGGGCATAAACTTTGCAAGAGTTTATGAGTAACTTACCGGTTATAACCTCGTTTGGGTTCCACGCCTTTTGGGATGTCACAACAAAAGCTCTCCCTCGAACAATAGGTTTTGCCTTGTTTGCATTAGCCTTGGGTGTCATCATTACAGATGGATTCAATTTTGCTGATGGACAAAATTGAGCAATGTGACATTCTTTCCCACAATTGTAACAGACCTTGGATGACTGAGTACAGTTTGGGCTGATATGCCTCTCCTGTCCACACTTGTAACATTTTACTGATACTCGTTCCCCTCCCTTTAAAACTGATGCTGGTGCCGATGCCGGTATCTTTCCACGATCATTATTGAATCTTGTTCTCTTGAAGTCATTCCCGTTAAACTCGCTCCTTCTACTTTCTGTGCCAGGATTGCCACCGAAGTGGTTTCCATTTTTGGCATGTTGATTTCCTCCTTGATGAATCTCATTGTTCTGATGCTTATTGCCATTATTACGATCATGATTTCTCTCCCTCTGATGATCATTGCCTCTTGGTTGAAATGTCTCTTTTTTCCGTTCCAATAACTGAGCCCTATCCACAATATCTGAATATAGACGAAGTTTAAGAGAAATGAGGTATTAACGAATTTCAGGTTTCAAACCTCGTAAAAACATTCAAATCATTCGTTTCTTATTGTCCACCAAATGGGGTGCAAACCGGGACAATTTAGCAAACTTGGCCTCGTACTGCGTTACAGTCATGTTATTCTGCTCTAGTTTGATGAATTCTACCTCCTTCATGTTGCGAATACTCTCTGGAAAATACTTTTTATTGAACAAAAGTTTTGGAACTCCACCCAAGACATCTCGAGTGCCGAGAGATGAGTATGTTTCACTGATTCCCATCAGTGATCTGCCTCTTCTCGCAGCATAAAGGTGGCGAAGGGAATCTTTTATTCATTTGTGCATTATAGTATATCAAATATTTTTGTCATTTATTTGATCCGTGCTTCTGCCTTGAGTGGGTCTGGCTTTCCAAAAAACTTCCTAACTCCTTGAATTGCTTAGCAGTGACCAGCTACAAGTTACCAGCATTTCCACTTGTACTATGAACAGGAGTTTCTCTTGTCTGGTTCTGCATGAATTGTAAAAACCTCCTAAAAAAGCCATCATTCATCATGTGGTCAGTAGTGTCAATTTTTGGGGTCACATGAGAATTATTACCCTGCTGATTCGCAACATCTTGGTTACTAGTTGACAGGGTTTTAATTGTCTCGCGTACTCCATTGCTTATCTCCTGATTTTCAGATGTCATTCTTCAATACTACCATAAACCAAAGGTTAATTAAAGAAATTGACATGTCACATCTTGTCCCTATATTCAGACCGACTAATTAAATAACAAAATTCAACTTAGGTAGGACACATACTAGTGAAGGATTCTACTCATCTCTCCCCTCCTAGTTCTAATCCCAGATCTCCACCAGAAATTATATCCCTAAGCTTTGATACCAACCGTGACGCCCACAAATTCAGGTCTATACCACCCAATTTGAGTCATCAAATACATATTACAAACACAAATTCTCTCACCAAAATCAATTATTAAAATGCCGTGAACATACGGTAACACACATACTTTAAGTTCTAAGTACAATTATTGTCACACTATTTTACGATGTATTGAGAACTACTACAACTACTAACTCGGACCATCACTCTATTCCCTTACTCTCTCCACTAGACCCAGCTATATTCTTATTTCCTGAAAGGAATCATGAAATACAAGGGTGAGCACAAATAGCCCAATAAAGAATATCATGACTAAGATAAATAAGTTATCATTAGCCTTCAATAGTTAAAATTCAGAGAATTAAAGATAATATAAGGTTAACCATAACTGCAGCGGAATAAGCAATCCATTAGAAGAGTCAACTATAACATAATGTCTACTATCTTTTACCATTAAAATTTGATCCCTGTAACACCAATCAACAGTTTTTCTTTGCAACCAGACCAAAAAGAACTTTCACCACGTATCATTGTCACATAGGTTAAAGACACACAACAATTATATTGTCTTTGCACCCAGGCCAAAGACAGTCAATTGTAACACCAATGGTCATGATCATACCAATCAACAGTTCCTGGTCATAATCATGCCAATCAACATTTCCTTTTTGCACTCAGGCTAAAGGGAACTTTCACTATGAGTCTTTGCCACACAGGCTAAAAATACTCAACAATCATACTGTCTTTGCACCCTGGCCAAAGACATTCATAATAACTTAGTCTTGATAATTATTACAAATAACAATAATATGATGAATGGACATAAATAATCAAAATAAATAAATATAGAATAAACCTTAGCAATTTTCAATTAAATATTTCCAGAGTCCAAATTGTGAACACAATATCCAAAAAATCGATTAGAGTTCTTGATAAAATATAAAGTTTAAGAAAATGTAAGATTTATAGTTCAAATATAACGAATAAAATTTAATAGGAAGATTCAGGTAAAAAGATATTAGATGAAACACAAATTATTAAGGATATTCTAATCATTTCAGGAATTTTCACCATTTAATGATAAGACTGTAGAAATGACTAATAATTTCTTATCATAAATTTAGGAGTATGAAAGAAAATGATAGCCCTTACCTTAACACGTGACTAGATGCTCCTTTCTATGAGGTTGATTAACTTGAACAATTCTTGAACTCTTATGTTATTTTCTCTCTATCTCTTTACCTTACTAATTCTCTCTCTACTCCTCTTGCTATGTTCTACTATCCTTAGTTACTCAACCGAGCAACCAATTTATAGCACAACTTCGGAGACATTTAGCACACCATGTTAGAAAGGTTAGCAAATGTGTGGGTCCTATAGAGGAAGACATTTAGCACACCATATTAGAAAAGTTGGCAAATGTGTGGGTCCCATAGAGGAAGACATTCAGCACACCATGTTAGAAAAGTTTGGCAAAGGTGTGGGTCCTAGCCAAATTTGAAAGGGAATTTTTTTTAAGAGATTGTAATTATTGTGGGTCTCATGGAGAAATAAGCCAAACTTACAACAAACTCTTTATGCTAAACCCCTCTATTTATAGCAAAATTTGAACAAACATTTATTACACATTACTTATCATACTTATCTTTAATCAACACCTTTTATTCACAATTATTCATAATTATTATAATAGACTCACAATACCGACAACCAAATCGTTCCCAAGAAAGAGGGAACCTTCCGTAGAAACGACGCACAATTAAATAACCCATTTCCTTGATAGAACTTCTAGAAATTGCTAATAATGCTAACTGGTCTAATTATTTTATTTCAATTATTAAGTCAATAATATGAAATACTATGCAGTTGCTATTGTGACAATTATTGAGTCAATAATATAAAATACTATGCAATTACTACAGTAACAATTATTGAATCAATAATATGAAATAATGTGCAATACTGTATTTTACTGTGGAATACTGCGTGCTACTGTGGAGTACCGCGTGCTACTGTGGTGTACCGCATGCTACTGTGGAATAACACGTGCTACTATGTTAGTTTCGAGAGGAACAAAAGATATCTAGAAGGGGAGAGGGGGTTGAATAGATTCTTTAAAACTTTTTAACTTGTTTTCAAAAGAATGACTTATCAGTTTGGTTAATTAACAAGTAATTAAGCAAAGCGGAATATATGATTGATAAAATCCCCCTTAAAGATAGAACAACTATAATAGATATGATAAAGCAGTGATATAACAGTTATAGCAGTTATGGCAGTTAAGGAGTGCAAAGAGATAGAGACAAGACTTTAAGTGGTTCGGAGCACACAAGACTCCTACTCCACTGTTCTACTCCTCGAGTAGCAAATCCACTAAGGATATCGTTACAACTGAATCGCAAAGATTCCTTCAAGACCCGCAGTCTTGGAACTCTAGTACACAACGTACTCTTCAAAGCCAGCAGCTTTGGAACTTCTAGTTCACTTTTGAGCTTCGTCAAGTCCAGCAGACTTGGAACACTGTAGACTAAGATTCGCAGCCTTAGAATCACCAGTACACTGAATACTCTTCAAGACTAGTAGTCTTGGAACTGATACCCTTTGTTAAGAGAGTGTGTTGAGCTACTAAATTGCTTTAGGCATTAGTTCAAATGAACTTAGTAACAAAGCAAGATGTTTTCTTTTGGTTTGTAGAATTATATTTTGACAGATCTCAATTTATTTTTGTTCGTGATTCCTTTTAATCTTTAATCTGTTTGCCTCGTATAGATGTCTCTGAAATCTTCCCGTTGGAATGAAACCGTTGCATCTATTGTTTATGTTGAAACTGTATTGCTGATCTTAGGAATAATTTATTCCTTGTTGACTGCAGTAGTGGGGTGAGTTAGCTTCCATTAGCTTGTACCAAGATAGTGGTAGAGATAGTGCCTTTTAATTCTGCATATCATGGCTGTTTGTCCCCCACTGACTTCGATTCTTCTATTAAATCATTTAAGTAATCAACAACTGTCTTGGGTAGGTCATTATACTGATATGGATGTTGGCAATCCATTATGAGCAACTTAGAGTATTCAATTCAGATCTGGGTTATTTGTCTGACGTGCTGACTCTACGATCTTACTAGTCATAGTGTCATTAATGTGATTGTAGAGTTGCTTGTCTAAGCTGCTCTGCAATCTTTTAGATAAGACTTTGATGCTTGCAGACGTTCACTGTGATCTTCATATTTCACTTTGATCACTCCAAGATAGCATCATTACTTTGCCTTATGTTGTTTTTCAGAAGTGCTGATTTAATCTTTGAAAACACTGTTAGAGACAACTCTACGATTCTACTCTTGGTTGTAGACAGCCTTTGGGAATCGTAGAATGACTGGCTATGTTGATTGTACGATCCTGAGAGTTAGCATTGTGATGCCGAGAGAACTCTATGATCTGCCGAGAGAACTCTACGTCCTGCTGAGAGTGCTCTACATTCTGCCGAGAGAACTCTACGATCTGCCGAGAGAGCTCTACGTCCTGGCGAGAGTGCTCTGCGTTCTGCAAAGAGAGAACTCTACGATCTGTCGAGCTTCACTCTACGTTTGCCTGGCAAACTTTACGACGGAACACTTGACTTTGCGAAGTTGGCTGGACTCCAAGTTGGCTGACTGCTCTACGATCCTTCGCTGGATATTTGTGCAGTACTCTACGATCAGTCTATTTCAGCACACAAGATCAACCTAACAGTTTTGATCTTTTCTAATCTAAGTCCTTGTACATCATATCTTTCAAGGACTTTACAATTTTAATTATTTAAACAAATATACATTAAGAACACAACATCAAATTTAAACCTTGTGATTCCTAATAATCTCCCCCTATTTGATGTTGACATAAACCAGTAGTTTTGAATCATATCATCAATTCTAATGCAAATGCTTATAAAAATAAACATGTCTTATAGTACCGTGAGCAACTGTATTTCTAGATAAAATCATGAGTTTTATTGATGATCATATGAATATTACATTATTTGGCAGTTACATCAATAAAGAGAAAGAGAAAATTACAAAAACATTCAAACCTTAGTTCCTTCTTCCTCTTGCTCCTCTCTTAGCCCTTGGAGGATTGGCCCTTTCATATTCAACTCTTCTTCTGTAGCTTTCCCTGCCTTCTTCAGTCATTCATTGGAAATCTTCAATCTGCTCTTGACTGAGGCCAGAAGAGGGCATATGACTTCCTCCTTCACCATAGGGGTGAGTCCCATGCAAGTGTCGATTTACAATGTAGGATCACCTGATGGTATGTGAACTCCTGTTGAAGTTACATCAAGCCGTCTTCAGTAGGATCCGGGGACTTCACTCCTTATGGGAATGACATTTATGGGTTCTTCAATTGGAATTGATGACTCGGACTACCTTGGTTGCCTTGGCCTTAATTGCTCTCTTCCCCTGCTGCTGCTTGATCCTCCCTTTTCTTTGCATTTTATTTTCTCTCCCTTTATGTCAGCATCTAGAGTTTAAACATCTTGAGAGAGTTGCTGCATACCTTGCACTAGTTCTTGCATTTGCGAACGAGACTGAAGAATGTCATTCCTATTTTCTTGGACCATTTCTTCAGTTTGTATTCTCTGGTGATGGACCATAGCCAAGGTTGCATCTGTGCGCTGCATTTACTGAAGGGAGGCTTCCTTGAAATGATGAATCGAGTCTCGAAGCTTAAGGATGCGGTCATTTGTGGCCTTGTTGGATTGCTCAACCACTTACTGTAGTGATACGACTGTGGCTTTGTGTTTGGCAATCTCATTATGATAGAGTTGGTCCCTTTTGTCGATGCTGGCCATTAATTCTTTGATTATCTCCCTTAATCGTTTGGTTAATTCAGTACCAAGGCTACTTGTGTGGTTGTTTGTAGCATCAATCAAGGTATTAAGTCTTGCATGAATTTCAAGTGAACTTGCCTCAAGCTTTTCCTCCATATCTTTAGCCATTCCGACTGTGAGGTCAGTAAATTCATCTGTAGTGAGGATGAGTTTGACATGCTCAAGAATCTGTTTGATCTTAGGGGTGGAGTTACCCTTAGATTCTCCTTGTAGATTAGTGAGATCACTGACAATATCAAAATATTCATTTCTGGAGGAGGAGGGAATATCAGACTGGGTGATTGGAGTTTTAATCGGTTGGGTGTGAGAGGGAGCCTCTAGATTGTAAATCGTATAGTCATCACACTCTACGATCACGGAGTCGATCGTAGGGTGAGATGACTCTACGTTTTGCATTGGGGGGCTGAGCTGGGTGTCAGTCGTAGAGTTTAGGAGCTCTATGTCCGGAGATTGTTGATCATTTGGTCCCTCAGTCACAGAGTATTGAGACCCTGTGACTGGAAGTTGGTTCTTTGGGTTAGGAATGACCTCAATCCATCTGGGCAATTCATCAAATAGATAGAAGATTGAAGATGGAGAGTGATTCAGTTTGAAGGATGAAGGAATGTAATATACCTTTTGCTCATTAACTTGGAATGGACTGTTGGTGAGTAGCTTCTGAGCAAAGGAGCCAATTCTTGGGCAAGCACTAAAATTGCTGTGTAAGTCTTGAAGGCTCAGAACATGTGATCCCAGGAATTTAGGATTAGAGCCTGATAGAAGGACATCCTTGGTAAGTATGAGAACAAGCAGTGATAATTGATGTGTCTTTCCTCATCTATGCCCTCTGCAATAATTTCCAGGCTTTCATCTTCACTTCCATTGCTTTCATCACTTATATCAACAACTTTAACTTTTTCAGCCATTGTCTCTTCCTCTTCTTCATCTTCCTTTTCATCAATGATCTCCATATGCTCTTCGTACTCCTCAACATGAGTTTCAATTTCTTGAGGGATTGATGGATCTTCGTGATGAGCTTCTGATTGCTCCCCCTCAATCTGAGCAGTGACTAGCTCTGGGACATCAGGAGTTCCCCCTCAATATGAGTATATCTTTCCTCAGCAGCTTCTTATTGCTCCCCCTCAGTTGGAGCAACAGTTTGATCAGAGGTTAATAGTCTCATTTCCTCTTCTTAGATCCTTAGCATTGCTTCATTGAGCTCCTTTTGAGCTAAAGTCATCAGCTTTTTCTTCATTTTCTTTGGCTCGAGTTCAGCAACCTTCCCAGCCATTTGTTCGTCATTAATAGCCATAGAGTCAGGCTGATCAGCATCTTCAGCAGCGTCTTCAGCTCTTAACTCTACGATCGTAGAGTGAGGATTCTCAGCGATCGTAGGGAAGCTTTGCTTAGAGCTGCGTTTTCCTTTCTTATGATACACCTTTAGATTTGGTGATGTTTCACCAGAAGCTTTTTTTAGTTTGCTTTCTTTTCTTCTTCTCCGCTTCTGATGAGAGGGAAGGCTTTAGTTGAGCAGCAGAAGATACAAGTCCTTCATTTGATGAACCTTGAGGTTCCTCTTCAGTCTGGGACACTACCTTCTTTTTCCCTTTGCTCTTTTTGGTTAGAGCTGGCACCTCCTGATCCACCTCATCAGTTTCTTCTTCAACCACAGACATATTCTTCATTAAGGGCTTTCTGACTTCACTTTGAATTTTCTCATTGTCTTCTGTCTGAGTTGATCTTAAATTTTCAACTGGATTCCTTTTCCAGTTCATAAATAGCCTTTGGGTGATCCTTTTATTGACATTTATGACTTCTCCTTTATTATCCCCAATTTGATCTCCTACTGCTTACTGAAGAATGATGCTTATAAATCTGCCACAAAACATTTTCCTTGCTCCTTTGATCTTTCCATCATTCGAGACCCAATTTCCAATCCATTCTAGGAGCAGGGCACCATAGTTTATTTGGATCTTCTTCACAATAGCAGTCATGATTCTTAGCTGAAGGTCACTGACAGAATCATGAGCTGAATCCTTGCACAGAATGCATTTACCAACAACATCAGCCAGAAATTCATACTTTTGAGGAAATTCCTTTTTCTTTAATCCCTTCAGCCCTGGGTTGTTTTCATGGTGCATTCGCTTCAGTCTTTCTTTGGTGTTGATGGACTGGAGAGTTGTAAGCCCGTCATTTTTGAATCATAATGCTACGTTGATTTCTGAAGCACTTAGCTGAAGTGAAACCCCTTTGACCTTCATGGATAGGATTTCATCCCCAACAATTCCATTTGAGTAGAATTCCCTCACTAATTTTAAATATACTCGAGTATTGGTGTCTAGGGCGTCGTAGAGTCCTGATCGCTGTAACAAAGAGATGATTCTCTTGTATTTCGTCTCAGCTGTGGCAAAATTTTTGAAGTCGAGGGAGTTGCCTGAGATGACTATAGAGGATGCCATTTGAGAATTTCTTTGATTTTACTGAACAAGAACGAAATTTGCTGAGAGTTTGATTGAAACAGAGAGCTAGGGTTTCAGCGAAGAGGGAGAGAGAGAGGGTTTTCAGATGAAATGAAAAATTTGAAATGAATTTGTAAAACTTCCTTCTTATTTTGTTGAGTGGGTCACATTTCAAGTGTTGAATGAGTACACGTATTTTAGTCCAACGAAAAAGACTATTTTGCCCTTAGCTCCTTCTAAGCTCTACGATTTATCTTTGAGTCTTTTCTACTCTACGATTTCGATCTTACTCGACGATCGTAGAGTGAGTCTCGGCAGCTTGGATTCCCTTGTACTCTACGATTTTCCAATTTCACTCGACGATTTCTGATGTCACTCTACGAACTTTCTTTCTGCAAAGTTAGTAGGTTTCAAAGCATAATATCATGGATGTAAATTTAGCATTCCTAGTTCACTTATCAACATGTTGAACCTTGATTCATCTAGAGGTTTTGTAAAGACATCAGCAAGCTGGTTTTTAGTAGGAATATAATGTAATGATATATTTCCATTTTGCACATGATCTATAATGAAATGATATCTTATATCTATATGCTTGGTTCTTGAGTGCATGACAGGATTATGAGTTATAGCAATTGCACTAGTATTATCACAATGAACAGGGATAGACTTAAACTCAAATCGATAGTCAACTAACTGATTTTTCATCCATAGGATTTCTGCACAGCAACTGCCTGTAACAATGTATTCAGCTTCTGCAGTTGAGGTTGAAACTGAGTTTTGCTTTTTGCTGAACTAGGAGACAAGTCTATTTCCAAGCAATTGACATGTTCCACTTGTGCTCTTTCTATCTATTTTACATCCTGCATAGTCAGCATCTGAATATCCCATTAGATCAAAGGGTGACTCCTTGGGGTACCAAAGTCCCAAATTTGGAGTGCCTTTAAGATACCTGAAAATCCTTTTTACAGCCATTAAATGAGATTCCTTAGAATTAGCTTGAAATCTAGCACAAATACAAGTGGCAAACATGATATCTGGTCTACTAGCAGTTAGGTACAAGAGAGATCCTATCATACCTCTGTATTGAGTTATATCAATACATTTACCTTTCTCATCTTTGTCAAGCTTAGTTGCAGGTGCCATAGGAGTTTTCATGATGGTGGCTGAATCCATGCCATACTTCTTTAATAAGTCTTTAATGTACTTGGCTTGGTTGATGAATATACCTTCATCAGTTTGCTTTACTTGAAGTCCAAGGAAAAAGTTCAATTCTCCCATCATGCTCATTTCAAACTTGCTCTGCATTAGCTTGGCAAACCTTTCACACAACTTTTCATCAGTAGAACCAAATATAATACCATCCACATAGATTTGAACTAGAAGTGATTTATCCTTATGTTTCTTTATGAATAAAGTGGTATCTACTCTACCTCTAGTGAATCCTTTTTCAGTGAGAAAGTTAGTAAATGTTTCATACCATGCTCTAGGTGCTTGTTTTAATCCATACAATGCTTTGTCTAATCTATAAACATAATTAGAAAAGGTTGGATTGACAAAACCTGGAGGTTGTTCCACATAGACTTCTTCTTGAAGTTCTCCATTGAGGAAAGCACTTTTGACATCCATTTGGTAGACTTTGAATTTCATGTGAGCAGCATGAGCAAGGAATATTTTGATAGTTTCCAATCTTACAACAAGAGCAAATGTCTCATCATAGCCAATCCCTTCTTCTTGTGAATAACCTTTGGCTACTAATCTTGCTTTGTTCCTTGTGATGACACCATTTTCATCCATCTTGTTTTTGAAAATCCATTTGGTGCCAATGACTGGATGGTAATTTGGCCTTTCAACTAATTTTCCAGACTTTGCTTCTTTCAAACTGGTTGAGTTCTTCTTGCATGGCTTCTATCCAACTTGAATCTTTCAAAGCTTCTTCTATCTTCTTGGGCTCCATTTGGGAGAGAAAGTTTAGGTAGAAGCATTCATTTTGAGTTGCTGATCTTGTCCTGACTCTAGAATTAGGATCTCTAATGATCAGATCTTCAATGTGATCCTTTGTCCATTTTCTCCTTCTTAGAACATCAGTTCTGGTGCCTTCTTGTCTGAGTTCTTCTAGGTTGATTTCTAGTTCAGGTCGTAGAGTCTCATTGTCTGGCATAGTGAGCTCTATGATTGCTTCTTCTTGCTTTACGATGTTTGCTTCTGGCTCGACGATCGTAGTGTCTAACTCTACGATTTTGGATTCTGCGATCGTAGAGTTCATCTCTGCTGGATCGTTGAGTGAGGTAGCTTTCTTCTTTGATTCTGACTCATCAAATGTGACATGAATAGAGACTTCAACACTTAATGATTCCTTGTTGAATACTCTGTAGGCCTTACTGTACAGAGCATAATCGGGGAAGATCCCTTCATCTGACTTAGGTTGGAATTTGGTCAGACACTTCTTGCCATTGTTGAGAATGTAGCATAGACAACCAAAGGCACAAAAGTAACTGATGTTTGGCTTCCTTCCTTTCCATAATTCGTAGGGAGTCTTCTTGAGGATGGAGTGAATGAGAGACCTGTTCTCAATGTAGCATGCAGTGCTGACTGCTTCTGCCCAAAAATACTCAGGAAGTTGAGCAATTGCCACTAGTGTTCTCCCCGCTTCAATTAGTGTCCTATTCTTCCTCTCAGCTACTCCATTTTGTTGGGGAGTTCTTGGGGCTGAGAAGTTGTGATTGATGCCATTCTCTTCACAGTAAAGTTCTATTTCAGAGAAATCAAACTCTCTTCCATGGTCACTCCTAATAGCCTAGCTCTTCTCCTCTTTCTCATTCATAACAAGTTTGAATAGCTTAATAAGATGAGAGCTGGTTTCATCTTTAGAGCTCAGAAAAAGAATATCCATGTGAATCTGGGATAGTCATCCACTACCACCAGTTAGTATCTCTTTCCTCTAAGGCTTGCACTTGGGATAGGCCCAAAAAGATCCATATGGTTTAATTTAAGGGGCTTATCATTTGTGTTGACTGCCTTGCCTTTGAATGAGCTTTTTATTTGCTTTCCAAACTGACATGCTTTGCAAGGTTTCTCTTTGATGAAGTTGAGCTTTGGCAGTCCTGCTACAAGGTCTTTGGAGGCAAGTCTTGACATACTTTTGAAGTTTAAATGAGATAACCTCCTATGCCATAGCCAATACTGATCTTCAGAAGCTTTGGCAAGAAAACATATTGCTTCATCAGGATTTAACTCAACAAGGTTGACAGTATAGACATTTCCTTTTCTGGTTCCTATCAGCTTTAATGAGTTGGTCTTCAAGTCCCTGACTTGACACTGATTGTTGAGGAAGGTGACTTGATGACCTTTATCACACAGTTGGCTGATGCTGAGAATATTATGCTTTAGTCCTTCAACATATGCCACTTTGCTGAAAGACACAACACCATTTCTAGCCGAACCATATCCTCTTGTCTTTCTAGAATTATTATCTCCAAAGATGACTGCAGGACCATCTTTTTCTTCAAATTTTGATAGGAGAGCCTTATTGCCTGTCATATATCTTGAGCATCCACTATCAAGGTACCATGTTGATTCAGTGGAGCTCTGTACCTACAGAAAGGATCAACTTTCATTTTGGTACCCAAACTTGCTTGGGTCCAGATTCGTTAGTAGCCATGGGGACCCAAATCTGCTTAATTTTAGGTCAGTGTCGTACAAGATAGAAATAGTTGAAATAACATTCTGCAGCTTTATGACCATGTTTATGACAAGTGTAGCATTGAATATAATGCATGCTTGTGTGTGAGTATGGATTCCTTCTTGTCTTAAACATACGTGGATAGTAGTGGCTCACAACTTTTCCTTTTGGCTTAAATTCCTTCTGCTTCCTCACAACTCTATGATTCACAGTTTTCGTAGAGTGGAAGTTAACTCTACGATTCTTGCCAGGTTGATTCGTAGAGTGAGTTTTGCCATACTCTACGATCCTTCGAGGCTTGATTGTAGAAGTTGACTTACTCTTTGATCTCTTAAATCCTAGACTTGTGTGGGATCCAACAACTTGATTTGCAGAGTTTGAATGATTCGGATTGGCTGTCTGTGAGGATTTAACAAATACAATTCCCTTATTGAATTTAGGAGAACTGTTATCATTTGTTTCCATAGGTTTATCCACAGAGGTTTTTGAAGGTGTATTGCAGAAACCTAGACCTGACCTGTTAGCCACTGATCTTTGACTAGAGATCATGGAGTCCATAGACAGAGAAGACTTGTTCCGTGAAGAAATTGTCTTTTCTAGTTCCTGAATCTTAGAAACTAGAGTTAACTCTTTCTGAGTGCTAAGCTCATTTATCTGTCTCAAGTTAGCATTCTCAACCTCAAGACTGGTACAAGAGTCAGCAGTTCGTAGGGCAGTTTCCAATTCTACGATTGCCTTCTCTTTTTCCTCTTGAAGAAGAGAATGATCATTTGATAGAATTCTGAACATTTTCATATATTTATGCAATTCTATCATAAAGTCATGCATTCCTTCTCTAAGATCATCAACAGTTAAATCAGGAGAATAAAAATCAAATACCTCATCCACATTGAACTCTTTCTTGCTTTTTCCTTCTTTGGCCATTAAGTATAGATTGGCTTTTTGCGGTTCTTCATCTTCACCTGATTCAGGACTTGAGTCGTTGTCTGAATCACTCCATTAACTTTCAGCGATGAAGCCTCTTTCTTTCTTCTTGGTCTTATGATGGCCTTTGAATTCTGACTTTTTCTTGTCCTTCTTCAGATCATTTCTTAGAGGTTTGGGGCAGCTTGCAATGAAATGACCTGGTTATTTGCAGTTGTAGCATAAGTCATTAACTTGTTATTTAGAGCTACTGCTGGACTTCCTTTGTCTGCTTTTTCTGCTTATAAACCTTTTGAAGTGTTTGACCAGCATAGCAACTCCTTCATCATTGAGTTCATCATCTTCATCATCATCTGAGTCAGCTTTCTTTGAAGTAGATGCCTTAAGAGCAATTCCTCTTTCTTTCTTCTTTCCTTCTGACAGAGTTTCTGCTCGTTGGGTCAGCTTCAATTCATAAGTAAGAAGATTGCCATATAGCATCTGAACAGTCATTTCATGAAGATTCTTTGACTCTCTTATGGCAGTGGTTTTGGCATCCCATTTGCTTGGCAGTGCTCTCATGAACTTGATGATGAGATCTTTATTTGGATAGATCTTTCCATATGCTCGAAGAGAGTTGAGTAACACGTTGAATCTTTCATATGTGGAAGTGATGTTCTCCCCTGAGATGTGGGTGAACATTTCATACTGCTGAGTGAGCAATGACTGCTTGTTTTCTCTAACTTCTTCAGTCCCTTCATTCATGATCAGCAGTGTATCCCATACTTCCTTTGCTGTTGTGCAATTGACAACGTTTTCAAATAGCTCATCTTCTAGAGCCATGAACAAAATGTTTTTCGGCTCTTTTGTCTAACTGAACTGTTTTCTTCTCTGCATCAGTCCAATCTTTCTTTACTTTGATTGAGACTTTATTTGGTTCTATAGTAGTTGGCGTCAACTTGGTTGGTGCGTAGGTGATTAGTGTGTTTTATATACACAAATTGGGTACTTTTAACCTTACTAATTTGTAAGTCTTTAGCTATTTCGTTTGGTTTTATGTGTTTTCATCTTATTGTTGTGCAATGTAGTTTTTTATTACTTTTATATATATTTGTGTGCTTTTATGTGTTTTTACGTTGTTTTGTAGGTATTGAAATAAAGGCATCTTGGATCGATGCGTTTTTGGCTTGAATCTAGCATTCCCGCTGCTTATTTCTCCATTTGACCCATGATGCAATCCGAATCCTCCAAACTCAAAGAACGAAAGTTGTAAATTTTGATCTTAGCTTTCCAGAACATCTAGAATCATCCAATTTGAAGTTCGTATGAGAAAGTTATGGTCATTTTACCATCGGATTTTGCATGAATTTTACGCAGCAGCTGCTTCCAGGCCATTTTGAGCCTTGCTTCGCCATTATCTCGTTGAGCTCCAGTTATGGAAGTTGTAGAGCTACTTCTTATCTTTCCATAGCCTACTTAATCGCCTTAATCCGAGTTTGGACGAAGAAGTTATGGCCATTTTACCAACAGACGTCGAAACTGATTCGGGCAGCAGAAGTGAGCTCGCCGGGGCGAGAATTTCATGCACTATTTCCCCGCCGGGGCGAGCTCCTCGCCTAGGCGAGCCGCCGGGGCGAGAACCCCCTGGATGCACTTCGGATTTCGCGATTTTTGGCCAATTTTTGATATCTAAGCTAGGGTTTTCACATACCCAACAGATATAACACAAAGGGGGCGGCCAGAACTCGAGACTAACTCATTCTAACACCATCTAACATCAAATCTAGAGAGAGGAAGCTACCAAATACATCAAATTAGAGGGCCAAAGTGCTAAAATCAAGCTATATCAAGCAAGACCATGGAACTAAAAGATGAAGATTGCAAAACCATGGAAGGGGGAAAGTTAGAAATCATCATCCACCAAGCAAACAACATATGAATATCTTCAAATTGGGTTTTATCATCTCTACTTTCCCTTTGATTTTGTATTTCAACATGATGTATAAATTGAATATGATGTTATTTGTAGTTACCAATGAACTAGAACTAATTTTCTAAGATTTCAATGGAACCCAATATGTAGTTTGAATTGAAATGCTCTCTCTTGGATATTGGTTATTCATTTGTGAATTGGGTATCATAATTTATGCTTTATGGATTAATTGCCTAGCTAGTAATTACCTTGGGAAACTTATATGGAATTGAGAGAGGAAGTATAGGTTGAGACCTTGTTATGATATCATGTGAAAATTAGATATTCCTATTGGGTAATTTATGAAATTAAGTGACGCGTGTTTTATTTATTACCCTCATGAATGGATAATTTGAATTGTATTTAGGATAGACATATACCTAAATACCACATGTATCCATTTGAGAATCATGCTTAAATGATTTCTATTGCGAAAGTTGATAATATTGATAGGGTGATTAATGAGATTTTGGTGACACGTGTCTTGTTGATTATTCTTGATATTGGATTCTTGCTAGTGTGTAGAATAGAGATATTTATACACCGCATTGGGAAATACGTATTTGACCATCGAGAGAGGCTTGTATAGAACTTGTAAATTCTCGGATAACAATCCTTGTGATTTAACTAGTTGAAAAGAGAGAGTTAGGATATTCAAGTGAAGTGTTGGGGAAATTGCAATCTTAGACTTGTTAATATTGATTTCATTATCTTAATGCTTTCCATAGTTGTTTAATTATTTGTTATCTTCATTAATACAAAACAACAAAAACAACTATCATTTGTTTGAATAAGATTGAGATGATAAAAGGTTAGTACTTGGAAAACACTAGTAATAATTCCTCGTGGGATCGATACTTTGCTTACTCTTTATTACTTGTTGACCGCGTATACTTGCCGCGTAAATTGTTCATATACAAATCGGACAACAAGTTTTTGGCGCCGTTGCCGGGGGAATTATTTTTCTAGTATTTTTCCAATATTAGTCCATAATCAAATTGATCTTAATTTAAACTTGTATATAAATTTGCTTTTTAGTTTATTTTATCATTTATTTTCTGTTTTAATGCTATCTTCTTTGCAAGGTACACCATGGGATGAATTTGCTTATCAATGGCCATACACGAGTATGACTCAACCAATGGAAACTGGGATTGATGGACTCAATGCACTCTCTGCATTGTCAGCACAATTTGAAACACTATCGAGGAAGTTGGATGCTTTAGTAGTAGAGAGCACCCAAGGTATAACAGTTACTTGTGATTATTGTGCTGACAATCACCCGAGTCATCAATGCACCATCAGTTTTGGGCCGGTACATTACGGTGGTGATTACCTCAATAACTATGCTTATCCCGATTATCACCAAGATTGGGGGTATCACCCGGATTTTACATGGAGCTACAATTATGATGATCAATGTTATGCTCCAAGTCCAGCTTTTGCACCGGAATTCTCATGTCCACCTCCTATTCAAGAAGAGAAGATGTCAAACTTTGAGGAACTTGTGACCAAGATCATGGCTTCGAAGGAGGAGATGTTGAAAAGTCAGGAAATATCAATTCAAAATCTTCAGAATCAGATTGATCAAATGTTCAATGCTTTAAACAACTGTCCTCAAAACAATTGGTGTAATGACATAGATTCTGAGACTAATGGTGAGCCCAAGTCAAATCTGCAACTGGATGAGCCACAAGATGTCGATAATGGGGAGACAAGTGGGGAGCGGAAAAAGGAGGCCGAGGATCCAGCCTTGAGTTCCAACAAAGATGAGCCGATTGTATTAATACCTCAAGTGCCTTCTCCACTAAAGTTCAAGAATCCAGTCAGTTTTGCAAAACCGTGTCCACTTGGTAGTCATTTCTTAGGCGAGGCTCTATGTGACGATGGAGCTAGTATGAATGTGGAAACACGGTGGACCGAGGAAATGAAGATAAAAGAAGAGCCCGTTGTGCTTGACAAGCCCCAATGCCTCAATCTTATCACAGACACAACGGATGATGCACCTAGCTATTTGACATTTGAAATTGAGAGCTTATCTATAGAAAGCAAGCTAGGTGCCTTTAGTTCCATGGCTATCACCAATGAGGAGAAACCCTCAAATATTACATGGCTATTAATGGAGGGTGGGTTCCTCAATTATCGACAGGGGAATTGGATAAAAGCAGGGAGTTAGTCAGGCCGAAGACTTATAAAACAAAGCGCTTCTTGGGAGGCAACCCAATTTTTTGTTTTGCTTTTGATTTTGTTTGATTGCATTATAGGTTGTTTAATTGCATTTTAATTTCTTTAATTGTTTTTAGGTATCGAGTACTAAGCAATTTGGATTGCGCCCCAACTTTGAGCACTTGAAAGATGATATCAATGACGCTTGACACGTCCTCAGGGAAGTTCTTTGTTTTACTTTTTCCTATCTTAGACATTGAGGACAATGTCCGGTTTAAGTTTGGGGGTATTTAGTACTTCGTATTTGTGTGTTTTTAATTTAGTTTTTATGTGATGTAAGATATGTATTTTTGTTCAAAAAAAAAAATTCATTTATTTTTAGGATGTGTCTCTTGAGCATTGTTTTAATTTGATTTGAACTACAATCCACGGTCTATGATAAGAACTTGATTGAATAGTTTCTAACTCATGGAAAATGGATAAATGTTGCTTAGTCTTTGTGCTTAATTGTTATTATTGGTTATTGTGTTGCTTATGCGTCCTTTCACTCTTTTGCACTTACCCATGAGTATTGAGCTAGTTGTATGCTTAGAGAAGGCTTTTATAACCGAATGCTTATGGGAAATATCTATAAACTCTAGAACTCGTTTAAACATCACTCGAAACAAGGTGTCCAAATTTGTTGTGTTTGAATTTTTGGTCATGTGGTGAGTTGAGATGGAGCGTAAAACGCACTCACTCATGGACACATGTTTAGGGGAGATAGAGCGTAAGACGAACTCTCTTATAATTTGATGACAAAAGAAAGAAAGTTTTTTATATCAAATCTTGTGTTGGGTTGAGATGGAGCGTAAAACGCACTCACCCACAAGAGTGGACTTAGGATAAGATGGAGCATAAAATGCACTTACCTAGAGTCCTTTGATTTCATATTTTTGAAAATTGCGATTTGTATACCTTTGTATTGAGTGATGTGTTAAACATGTTGTTTCGGGGTTTATTTTGATTATTTCATAAGGTAATGTGGTTGCATAGCTTCATCCGAGCTTGATTGGTTTAGTGCCATTGGGTACACACACACGGAAGGGACCTAAAGCGAGCTATGACTAGCTAATTGTAAATCTAAACTTGCAACGTTTTGAAAGTATCCTTGAACTTTATTGTGTTTATGCTTTGAGACCATTGGTTAGCTTATTAACTCATTGCTCAAGATAGTTTTTATTTAGAAATGTTAAATTTTTAAAGTTTGTGTGTTTTGCTTGAGGACAAGCAAAGGTTTAAGTTTGGGGGTATTTGATTAGTGTGTTTTATATACACAAATTGGGTACTTTTAACCTTACTAATTTGTAAGTCTTTAGCTATTTCGTTTGGTTTTATGTGTTTTCATCTTATTGTTGTGCAATGTAGTTTTTTATTACTTTTATATATATTTGTGTGCTTTTATGTGTTTTTACGTTGTTTTGTAGGTATTGAAATAAAGGCATCTTGGATCGATGCGTTTTTGGCTTGAATCTAGCATACCCCCGCTGCTTATTTCTCCATTTGACCCCATGATGCATCCGAATCTCTCCAAACTCAAAGAACGAAAGTTGTAAATTTTGATCTTAGCTTTCCAGAACATCTAGAATCATCCAATTTGAAGTTCGTATGAGAAAGTTATGGTCATTTTACCATCGGATTTTGCATGAATTTTACGCAGCAGCTGCTTCCAGGCCATTTTGAGCCTTGCTTCGGCCATTATCTCGTTGAGCTCCAGTTATGGAAGTTGTAGAGCTACTTCTTATCTTTCCATAGCCTACTTAATCGCCTTAATCCGAGTTTGGACGAAGAAGTTATGGCCATTTTACCAACAGACGTCGAAACTGATTCGGGCAGCAGAAGTGAGCTCGCCGGGGCGAGAATTTCATGCACTATTTCCCCGCCGGGGCGAGCTCCTCGCCTAGGCGAGCCGCCGGGGCGAGAACCCCCTGGATGCACTTCGGATTTCGCGATTTTTGGCCAATTTTTGATATCTAAGCTAGGGTTTTCACATACCCAACAGATATAACACAAAGGGGGCGGCCAGAACTCGAGACTAACTCATTCTAACACCATCTAACATCAAATCTAGAGAGAGGAAGCTACCAAATACATCAAATTAGAGGGCCAAAGTGCTAAAATCAAGCTATATCAAGCAAGACCATGGAACTAAAAGATGAAGATTGCAAAACCATGGAAGGGGGAAAGTTAGAAATCATCATCCACCAAGCAAACAACATATGAATATCTTCAAATTGGGTTTTATCATCTCTACTTTCCCTTTGATTTTGTATTTCAACATGATGTATAAATTGAATATGATGTTATTTGTAGTTACCATGAACTAGAACTAATTTTCTAAGATTTCAATGGAACCCAATATGTAGTTTGAATTGAATGCTCTCTCTTGGATATTGGTTATTCATTTGTGAATTGGGTATCATAATTTATGCTTTATGGATTAATTGCCTAGCTAGTAATTACCTTGGGAACTTATATGGAATTGAGAGAGGAAGTATAGGTTGAGACCTTGTTATGATATCATGTGAAAATTAGATATTCCTATGGGTAATTTATGAAATTAAGTGACGCGTGTTTTATTTATTACCCTCATGAATGGATAATTTGATTGTATTTAGGATAGACATATACCTAAATACCACATGTATCCATTTGAGAATCATGCTTAATGATTTCTATTGCGAAAGTTGATAATTAATAGGGTGATTAATGAGATTTGGTGACACGTGTCTTGTTGATTATTCTTGATATTGGATTCTTGCTAGTGTGTAGAATTGAGATATTTACACACCGCATTGGGAAATACGTATTTGACCATCGAGAGAGGCTTGTATATACTTGTAAATTCTCGGATAACAATCCTTGTGATTTAACTAGTTGAAAAGAGAGAGTTAGGATATTCAAGTGAAGTGTTGGGGGAAATTGCAATCTTAGACTTGTTAATATTTGATTTCATTATCTTAATGCTTTCCATAGTTGTTTAATTATTTGTTATCTTCATTAATACAAAACAACAAAAACAACTATCATTTGTTTGAATAAGATTGAGATGATAAAAGGTTAGTACTTGGAAAACACTAGTAATAATTCCTCGTGGGATCGATACTTTACTTACTCTTTATTACTTGTTGACCGCGTATACTTGCGCGTAAATTGTTCATATACAAATCGGACAACAGTAGGGCCCACTGATGATAGCATCAAATAGATCCTCGTCGATGGCATCCATGTATGCCTGTATGCGAACTTTCCAGTTGGCAAATTTGTCTTTGTTGCACATAGGTGGTTTGTTTCCTCCACCTAGTTCAGAGCCATTTCTGGTTTGTGCCATTGATCTACTGAAGCGAGTTAAGCTTTAGATATGAGAACCTGCTTTGATACCAATTGTTAGTTTCTAGAGGCATAAAAGATATCTAGAAAGGGGGGTTGAATAGATTCTTTAAAACTTTTTAACTTGTTTTCAAAAGTATGACTTATCAGTTTGGTTAATTAACAAGTAATTAAGCACACCAGAATATATGATTGATAAAATCTCCCTTAAAGATAGAGCAGCTATAATAGATATGATAAAGTAGTGATATAACAGTTATAGCAGTTATGGCAGTTAAGGAGTGTAAAAAGATAAAGACAAGACTTTAAGTGTTTAGAGCACACAAGACTCCTACTCTACTGTTCTACTCCTCGAGTAGCAAATCCACTAAGGATATCGTTACAACTGAATCGCAAAGATTCCTTCAAGACCCACAGTCTTGGAACTCTAGTACACAACGTACTCTTCAAAGCCAGTAGCTTTGGAACTTCTAGTTCACTTTTGAGCTTCGTCAAGTCCAGCAGACTTGGAACACTGTAGACTAAGACTCGCAGCCTTAGAATCACCAGTACACTGAGTACTCTTCAAGACCAACAGTCTTGAAACTAATTCCTTTTGTTAAGAGAGTGTGTTAAGCTACTAAGTTGCTTTAGGCATTAGTTCAAATGAACTTAGTAACGAAGCAAGATGTTTTCCTTTGGTTTGTAGAATTATATTTTGACAGATCTCAATTTATTTTTGTTCATGCTTCCTTTTTAATCTTTAATCAGTTTGCCTCATATAGATGTCTCTAAAATCTTCCCGTTGGAATGAAACCGTTGCATCTATTGTTTCTGTTAAAACTATGTTGCTGATCTTAGGAATAGTTTATTCCTTGTTGACTGCAGTAGTGGGGTGAGTCAGCTTCTATTAGCTTGTACTAAGATAGTGGTAGAGATAGTGCCTTTTAATTCTGCATATCATGGCTGTTTGTCCCCCACTGACTTTGATTCTTTTATTAAATCATTTAAGTAATCAGCAACTGTCTTGGGTAGGTCATTATACTGATATGGATGTTGGAAATCCATTATGAGCAACTTAGAATATTTAATTCAGATCTGGGTTACTTGTCTGACGTGCTGACTCTACGATCTTGCTAGTCATAGTGTCGTCAGTGTGATTGTAGAGTTGCTTGTTTGAACTGCTCTATAATCTTTTAGATAAGACTTTGATGCTTGCAGACGTTCACTGTGACCTTCATATTTCACGTTGATCACTCCAAGATAGCATCATTGTTTTGCCTTATGTTCTTCTTCAGAAGTGCTGATTTAATCTTTGAAAACACTGTCAGAGACAACTCTACGATTCTGTTCTTGGTTGTAGACAACCTTTGGGAATCGTAGAACGACTGGCTATGTTGACTCTACGATCCTGAGAGTTAGCATTGTGATGCTGAGAGAACTCTACGATCTGCCGAGAGAACTCTATGTCCTGCCGAGAGTGCTCTACGTTCTGCCGAGAGAACTCTACGATCTGCTGAGAGAGCTCTACATCCTGCTGAGAGTGCTCTACGTTCCATAGAGAGAGAACTCTACGATATGTCGAGCTTCACTCTACGTTGTCCTGGCAAACTCTGCGATGGCATACTTGACTCTGCGAAGTTGGCTGGACTCTAAGTTGGCTGACTGCTCTACGATCCTTCGCTGGATGTTTGTGCAGTACTCTACGATCAGTCTATTTCAGCACACAAGATCAACCTAACAGTTTTGATCTTTTCTAATCTAAGTCCTTCTACATCATATCTTTTAAGGACTTTACAATTTTAACTATTTAAACAAATATACATTAAGAACACAACATCAAATTTAAACCTTATGATTCCTAACATACTATTCTTTTATTATCAGGTATTTCAACAATTAAAAGTGTTAGTACCGTTGAAATTTTTTTTATTAAAAAGGATTTTTCTGTCGTTTTCGGTATCCGACAATTATATCACTGTGGGGCCCACTATTGAGCTAAATCTATACTAGCAAAATTACGTGCAAGTATACACAGTCAATCAAGTAATAAAGTGATAAGAAAGTGTCGAACCCACGAGGAACAAATCAATAACTATCTCCAATTACTAATTTTGTATCAATTCGATTTTATCTAAACAATGAATTTGAGTTGAATAAACTATAAATTTAAAAGAAATACTTATAACTTAACAAATACCAAAAATGGAATATAGGATTACAATTTCTCCCAATTAGTCATTCCAATCTCTTTACACTCTCCCTCAAATAATCAATTATAATGAATTATTAACTAGAAATCACAAGTAATTAACTATCCTTTTTTCAAGAACATTTAATATTGAAATCCATCTAAAATCATTTTCTATATTCCTATGCAAACAATAATAGATACATTTACTACGTACAAATTCTCATACAAGTTACATGCGACATATAGATATATTTATATTCTATATGTAAATACGAATTCCACTCCTAAGAGATTCTTTATAACACATGCTACCATATTTTAGATCTAACCCTAGATTATAACATCCAATACGATCTAGGTTATCAGATAATTGCTGGCCAAACAATTATAATTAAAAGCAAATATGGTAAATAATTCATTAATAATCAATCACAAGAGAAGAGAGTAATTCAATCAAAAATTAATCATTGGGTTCCATTGTAATTCCAAATAGACAACACATCATCATCATATTGCTAATCATTGTTCAAGTACAGAAATTAAATAAAAAGAATTAAGAAAAACTCTGTAGTTGTTTGTCCCAATCTTTGATCTTCAATCTCTGTCTCTTCTCTAGATGACGTTCTCCCTCTTTTACTCCACCGATAATGATGATAATAATGATCCAGGTCTCTCTATTTAGCCTCATCAATCTCGAGGACTTCTTCTTTTTTATGTCTCTCCTTACCCTAAGACTTAACAGCTGAAAATGATTATTCCTTGCCACATGCATGCGCTCCACGTGCTCGAAAAAACGCACTAGCGCTGCGACTCACCTTAGCGAGCGCCACGGCTCACATTAGTCAGCGTCACGGCTCATTTCCTTCTGTTTGCTTCCTCTAATTTCTCCTTCTTTGCGCGCCCAATTGAGCTTTCATTCTCTATTAAATCCATTCCTTGATCCAAGTCCTTGCCTGATAATCTTGGCTTTATAGGAAGGCTGACTATACATCACTTGTTATTCTTTATTCATTTTAGATCATGAATTCCATTCCTGCATCAAAATATTAAAGTTACATCAAAATAATCTCAAAATATTTAAGAACCAACAAAATAATTGAGCCAAAGACACACAATTCGTAGATATAAGATCCACTCATCACCCACCAATGATTGGTTGTTTCGGCGTAATCGTACTTTACCGAATATTCCTCGACATATTTTTTTATCTTATAATTTGCACATATCACCCTCAACTATATCATTTTATTAATTTAAAACCTTATTGTTTAGAATAATAATTATAAGAAAAATTAAATTCTATTTATTAAAAGTCGGGGTCTTACATATTTACTAATCCTGCTTTATAAATTTATCAAATTGAATACCAAACAAATTGTCTATTTAATTTTAGTTTCTAAAATTATATTATCTAAGTAATAATAAAATCATACTTATACTTGAAATAAAATTACGCTTACATTTAATAATAGTAACAAATTTACTTATGAAGAAAAAAAATTATTCTCAAACTATATTGTCTAGGTAGTAGTAAAATAAAATTTAATAATAGTAATAAATTATATTAGGTAAGATGATTTTATGATTGTTATTACTATATTTCTTATAAATATATTGTTGAATAGAGTAATTAGTTTTTAACCTTTATTTTTTTTTAATTTAATAATTTAACATATTAGTGGTCAATGTATTATATTTATACCTATATATATTTTGTTAATAGTATAACTTAATCTTTGGTAAGGTGATTTTCGTAAGAAAATAATTTTATTTTAAAATTATATTATCTAAATAATAAATAAATATTACTTATATTTGAAATTGTAATTTTATTTTTATTTTAATAATAGTAACAAATTTAAGTTAGGTAGATGATTTTTGTAAGAATTTTGTTTTATTCTCAATCTATATTATCTAAGTAGTAAGATAATTTTACTTAAACTTGTATTATTGTATATTTTTAATAAAAGTAACAAATTAGTATCAGGTAAGACAATTTTATTTTGATTATTCCTTATAAAACTATATTACTAATTCTTGTTTTCTTATAAAAGTATATCACTAATGCTAGTTTCTGATTTGGATAGATAAATAATAAAAGCTGATCTAACATAGGAAAAGTAAGAGGTCTAACAAAAAAAAAGGATGATGAAAGTAAGTGATCGAACCAAAAAAGGGAGAAGAACCAAATTGCCTATATAATTATAGTATAGATAGTTGATTAGATAAGATGATCTTATAATTATTTTATTGTAAAACTATATTGATTATATATGTTTCTCATGGTCTTATTGTGTAAGACCATGAATTAGTAACATACCCCGTGCAAAGCACGGAGTCTTATTCTTGATTATTATATTTTATATTTATTTTTAATTAATGTTTTTTATATAATATTTTGAATTGAATAAGCAATATTACTTTTGACTTAACTGGCTTATTTGTTTTCTACATGTTAAAATTTTAGAATTTTTTCAAATTTGTATTAATTATTTATTTTTTAATAAAATTTTCGATAAAATTTTCATTTTATTTAAATTTTTATTCTTTAAGTTAATTGCATATTTTTTTTATGATTCAGATCTTTAAATATTTTTTGAGCTATATATGTTCAGATTTCTTATTTTGAAGTAAAAAGATTTTGTACTAATAATTATCCATTAAACATTTTCTTTTACCTTCGATTCTAAATATTTTGAGATCCTTTTTGTACGTGCAACCTGCAAGCAATGCATATACTGCAACGCCCCCAAAATCGGGACTTTCTCTATTCCCAACTTTTTTTTTTTTTTGCTAAATCTCTATTCCCAACTTTGTTCGTTAGATACTATCTTGTACTAGTTTTACATCATAATTAGATGTAAAAATAGTTAAAACGAGAAAAATTGAAAACTTTTCTTTCTGTCTTTCCTTCGTTCCCTGAATCGTAACCTTTATGATTATCTATAACTCAGAATCATATTTATTTAAGGAAATTGATATTTCCACATAAGAAATTGATATTTCCACATACAAAGTGTCGCTGTACATGTATAGCGACGGTGAAAACCGTCGCTATAGGATCTATAGCGACACTTTATATGTGGAAATATCAATTTCTTATGTGGATTTATCAGTTTCCTTATTTAATGATTCCTTTCATCAGAGTAATTATGAGTATTTACTAACTCATTTCCTAATATACAATCTTTCTTATATAGTACTATTACTATAATGCTTTACATGATGAAATAATCACTACGATGCATTCTCATCTCAAACAATCATCTTTTATTTGTCTGATGTCGACGCCGGGTTTTCTCGTCTTTCTTGTCTTTTCCAATTCTTAGCCTCTTGATTTAATGATTTTTGGGAAAAGATCGGCATTAATGTCGACGGGATTTTTGAAAGATCGTTTTTTATGATGAGCCAATTAACCAGAGTCGCCAGTTGGTATATTTGAAATGGATGTACCAACTCATCCGAGTTTTCGTTTTTTTTATAAATCGCTGGCTCATATGTGACTCCGAATGAATTAGTCTGCGAACCGAGATTCATAGAGTTCGGGGGCTTGCTTAAGTGAGGGGAAGGTTTTAGGCACCCCCCGACTTCCGTGAAACACGGTTACCGCAATCTTGATGCTTTCCTATCCTTTAATTCTTGAAATGTGTATGTACGCGCGCGTGTGTGTGTGTGCCTATGTTGTGGTGAGTTTGCATGAAAGAGTCATTTGGATTTTTAGGGAAAGTCGTGCTTTAATTTGAGAATGCTTCGGAATGTCTTTTCGGCATACACAAGAAAGCTTTATGAGAAAGATTTGATTTTAATTGTCAAAACTATGAGATTTTCATTAGGTGTCGTTTTGGCAAAACAAGAGTTTTAAACCTTCGTCAAAATAGGAATCGAGATCTATACGTTGCCTTCGTAACTCACATGATGGGCAATTTCTAGGATCTCTTTAACCCTATGCACAATGGTTTAATAAAACATCATTTATTTCTAAAATCAAATTTTGTGATGTTTGAAAACGATTTTCTTTAGCTTTCTCGTTTACATAGAAATCGACATTCATTAGCACTTCTCAAAATTTTTAGCTACGTGATGCTAACCTCCTAGTTTGCTTGATTTTAAGGAAAAACCTTCCTCGTTTAATCTTTGAAATCATTTTTTCGTGTTCCGAAATCCAATCAAGCATAAACACGCGTCGGGGCTATTCATGGGCATATAAGCCATCCAAATAACCCCAACGCCCACAATCACATACTTCAATATTACGGGGCCTTAAACCCGATTCTCGCCTTGGCGTCGTTTTAAGGCCCGACGATTACATATTTACAATGACGGATACATCCACCCGATTACATACATTCAAAAATGTCCATCATCGGATTTGGACCACGGGGTCGCGTTCCTAGGCTCACATCCGAACTTATTGCACAAACAACCAAATGGATATAACGAAAATAAACAATAACGGGATGCCTAACACTCTAGGATGTCTTACAATGACGATCGAAATACACTATGAATGATACCATACCATAATAGCTAATATTTGCACCAAACGGATATCATCGGGCTATTAGGGGGAATTTCATTCCGATGAGACCCTCACTAATAATCCCTAACCCATGGCTTCACAATAACATATAAGAAAAAAACTACATTTAAGTTAATTCGGATGACCAAAAGATTAACAAAATGATATAACAAAATGCTAAGAACAAAGGGTTTTTCACCTTGCAATTAATCCCCACAATATGTATGAATTCGTGTATTGAGTAGAGTAGAGAATATGGAATATAATCTCACAAGTTTGGTACAATTCCTCACTCTTTTTCTCTCCTAATTACTCTTGTTTTGCTGCTGTTTTTTGTTCCTACCGAGCTGCTGCTGCTGCTGAATGCTTCTCCCCTCCTTTTTTTTCTTCCTGTATGCGAACTGGCCTAATAAAGCACTGCCAAGGGCAGCCGCAGATCTATCTGCGGCTGGCCGCAGATATATCTGCGGCTGGCCCTTGGTTCTCCCCCCAGCCGCGCTCGAGTCCCGTGCGCTTCGAGTCCCGTGCTGCCTCGAGCTCCGTCCTTGGCCGCGAATTGATCTGCGGCTAACTGTGCTGATTTTCTCGTTTTCCGTGCCTCGTCTCGATTTTCGTGTCGTACCGTTGGTTTCCGCTGACGGGTTTGCGCTCGGCAGTCCGGAACCCATCGGGAAACGTGCCACGTCATCCGGGCAAGCACAGTGATCAGTAACTGACTCTCGACATTCGCTTGTTGTCGTGTCGGCTTCAATATCATCCCGTCGTGGTGGTTTTGAGGGTTCGTCTTTATGTCCACCCTTTTATTCTCGTGTGCCGAATCAATTGACGATTTTGCCCTCCTGTCAGGGTTAGTATAGGAAATGCAAAATTCGGGTGTCTACAGCTGCCCCTCTTTATCATGTTTATGAAATGATAAATGAAATGAACAGGATAAAGAATAGACACTCGATGCATGAATGACAGTGCACAAGAATGACAATACATACGTGATTTGCTTGGATCTCAGCCCTTCCCAGGGTTGTTGTTGGTTTGGATCTTAGCCCTTCCCAGGGTTGTGGTTTGTTTGGATCTTAGCCCTTCCCAGGGTGTTAGTTTGGATCTCAGCCCTTCCCAGGGTGTTAGTTTGGATCTCAGCCCTTCCCAGGGTTTTTGTTTTGGTTGGATGCCTTCCCAGGTTTGCTCACCACTCTGTCGCGGTTTGCTTGGATCTCAGCCCTTCCCAGGGTTTGTTGTTTTTTGTCTTTTTTCTTTTGTGGATATCAGCCCTTCCCAGGGTTGCTCACCATCTTGTTGTGGTTCTCGTGGATCTCAGCCCTTCCCAAGGTTTGCTCACCACTCTGTCGCGGTTTGCTTGGATGCCTTCCCAGGTTTGCTCACCACTCTGTCGCGGTTTGCTTGGATCTCAGCCCTTCCCAGGGTTTGTTGTTTTTGTCTCCTCCCTTTTTTTTCTTTTTGTGGATATCAGCCCTTCCCAGGGTTGCTCACCATCTTGTTGTGGTTCGCGTGGATCTCAACCCTTCCCAGGGTTTGCTCACCACTCTGTCGCGGTTTGCTTGGATGCCTTCCCAGGTTTGCTCACCATTCTGTCGCGGTTTGCTTGGATCTCAGCCCTTCCCAGGGTTTGTTGTTTTTTGTCTTTTTTCTTTTTGTGGATATCAGCCCTTCCCAGGGTTGCTCACCATCTTGTTGTGGTTCGCGTGGATCTCAGCCCTTCCCAGGGTTTGCTCACCACTCTGTCGTGGTTTGCTTGGATGCCTTCCCAGGTTTGCTCACCACTCTGTCGCGGTTTGCTTGGATCTCAGCCCTTCCTCAGGGTTTGTTGTTTTTTGTCTTTTTTTCTTTTTGTGGATATCAGCCCTTCCCAGGGTTGCTCACCATCTTGTTGTGGTTCGCGTGGATCTCAGCCCTTCCCAGGGTTTGCTCACCACTCTGTCGCGGTTTGCTTGGATGCCTTCCCAGGTTTGCTCACCACTCTGTCGCGGTTTGCTTGGATCTCAGCCCTTCCCAGGGTTTGTTGTTTTTGTCTTTTTTCTCTTTTTGTGGATACCAGCCCTTCCCAGGGTTGCTCACCATCTTGTTGTGGTTCGCGTGGATCTCAGCCCTTCCCAGGGTTTGCTCACCACTCTGTCGCGGTTTGCTTGGATGCCTTCCCAGGTTTGCTCACCACTCTGTCGCGGTTTGCTTGGATCTCAGCCCTTCCCAGGGTTTGTTGTTTTTGTCTTTTTTTCTTTTTGTGGATACCAGCCCTTCCCAGGGTTGCTCACCATCTTGTTGTGGTTCGCGTGGATCTCAGCCCTTCCCAGGGTTTGTTGTTTTTTGTCTTTTTTCTTTCTGTGGATATCAGCCCTTCCCAGGGTGCTCACCATCTTGTTGTGGTTCGCGTGGATCTCAGCCCTTCCCAGGGTTTGTTGTTTTTTGTCTTTTTTTCTTTTGTGGGTATCAGCCCTTCCCAGGGGTGCTCACCATCTTGTTGTGGTTCGCGTGGATGCCTTCCCAGGTTCACTTCTTGTTTGGATACCAGCCCTTCCCAGGGATCACTGATTGTTTGGATACCAGCCCTTCCCAGGGGTCATTGATTGGATTTGAGTGAATTTTTTTTTTTTTTTTTTTTTTTTTAAATGGGATGTGTGATCGGCTTCATGTCCTGGATCACCCACCAATATCGTGCACGTACCATGCCGCAAAAGCCATCACTCTGATCATTTGTGAGGTTGAAAGCGACGTGCTTGTACTTTCCTGAAGATTTTCATTTTGATCGTACCTGCATGCATGAAAAAGATGTTATGCATGATCTGGAAGATATGTTATGGACAGATGCATGTGCACAACATATGTTTAGATAGAAATGACCCCTGTTCAGTCAAATGATACGATTCGACGGTCGTCGTTGCTTGCCAACATTTGATTGGATCACGCCTCGTCGTGAAGTGTAGTCTTTGGACTTCAACATTGGTTTAGTACTCTGCTTGCTCTTGGTCGTCTTTATTTCATCGAGTTGAGGCAGTCTGTTTCGCTCTCCGTGATGACCGACAGCTATGTTGGGCTCTTTGGCTTTTTGATCATTTCTGACGGCCGATATGCTGTTGTCCAGCATTATATCATCCTTGTATATGCTCATGCACGTGGATCATTTGGATGTCGAGGCAGTGATAGTCAGGATTGGGGAGGGGCCAATGACGAGGAGTTTTGTGCAGCCTCAGCTTCCTTCCATTTCACGATTCTTAACTGCCCCTGCCTTGGTGCGTGTCGCTACCAAGAATTTCTATCGAGAACTCGCGATGTTGATCGTGCTGAGTTATCCACAGCTCTGCAAGATCCTGCATATCAGATGACTAACAAATGCCAAGCTTGCAGGCCCGGGCCGTTAGTGTTAGTTCAACACAAAGATATTATAATCTCGACAAAAGAGTAAATGCAGTTAAAGCACATGAAATTGAATATCTTTTGATCACATAATCTAGCAAGTGGTGAACTGTGACTGTACTAGATTGGAAGTATTATTTTTTATTTTTATTATTATTTTTTTATTCTTCTTTTTTTTTTATTATTATTATATATATATATATTTTTTTCAATCCCTCGTGAGTTGATGATTTTCTATTTGACGAGTTATGAAATCGTAAGAACACCTCCAAGCATTCATGGTCATTGTACGTGAGTAAGGTCGACTTCAAAAGAACTACCTTCCCTCGTCAAAGGTATCCTGTCTTCATTCTCGACAACGTTTTTAGCAGGATTGACGTCATATGACAAATGCACTGTGCGATGCAGCACTCAGTAGGGGTTTCTCTTCTATGACTTCTTGTTTAAGGCCGAGAATTTTTTTTTATCTTTTCTTTTTATTAGCCCACTTCACTTGTCTCGTTTTCTTAGGCTACTCAAAGTTACCCATTTAACGAGTTTTGGACCAATGACTCCCGAACCAGACGATTTTGGGGCATTAGGTGTACAGACACCCCTTCGGGTTTATTTACTCGAGTAACAAAGGCCACGGTTCGAGACAAGCTGGTGGTCTGCCCCATTCATTCTCCGCTTGACCTTGCGCAAGATTCGTTTTCTTAGGCTTGAGTTACCCATGTAGCGAGTGTTGGGCCGGTGACTCCCAAACCAGACGGCTTTAGGGTACCAGATGTAGAGACACCCCTTTAGGCTTAATTACTCGAGTAGCCCATGCCACGATTCGAATCTGCTCGAGCCTCTCCTACTGTAATGCTCGTTTTCTTAGGCTCTGAGTTACCCATGTAACGAGTGTTGGGCCAGCGACTCCCAAACCAGATGGCTTTAGGGCACCAGGTGTAGAGACACCCCTCGGGCTTAATTACTCGAATAACCCATGCCACGATTCGAGACATTAGCTTGATAATCATTTATCGTCTGACTCTTTGATATTGATAATTGTTGACTGTCTGACTACGTGTTAATGGCCATCAACGTCGTCATAGTTTTATACCCCACAACTGAAAGCTTGTGCAAATGCAAAGTGAAGGCTGTCACATGAGGTCGATTCTGCTGCAAACGTTGCTTTGAATTAAGGCTTTGTGCCTGATCAAAAGGTTGAATAGCCTTCTTCGTCTAATCATACTCACGATCGTGCTCCACGGTTTGCTTGTCAGAGTGAGTCCGATTCCGCTGAAGTCAAATAAAATCCCCCCTCACGCGGGTCCTTGTATCCCGGGAAAACTATGCTTGACAAATGCCAGATGATCATACCGTTGAATATTGACATGAGGTAGCATTTGATGATGATGGTGCATGTTGATGGGATTGTTGCATGGGTGAAAATTTTCACGTCATCATTTCCTGGGTAGTTAATAAATGCCCCAGTGTTAAGCTGCCTTTTTTGTGATCTCCCTCGTACTGGTTGCCTCGGTATCTCGCTGGGCTGACAAAAGATCCGGTCCTTTGACCTGTTGAAAGGTTTGGGGGATTTTTTTTTTTTTTTTTATTTTTGATTTTTTTTTTTTTTTCGAATATGCCCCTACTCCGGGTCTTTGTGCTCGTCAGGGTTTCTGATGTTTTGATGGCGAAGGTTTGGTCTAAGTCGGGTTTGGGTTTACCTTCGACCCATCCTTTTGATCTCGCCAGGCGTATTGTCGATATCTGCCTCGTCCTACTCGATCCCCATCAGATCGAAATCTAGCTCTATACCAAAATCGGGATCCTCCTTCAAATTTGGCCTATCGCTTGTCAGGATAGAATGCCTCAAATCGGGGTACTCCGGGGTTTTTCCTTTCCTGGATATCACTTGTTGCACGGTCCAACTGGCCACGGTGAGGTCAAGCAATGGAGCTCATTAGGAGGTGCATGGATCGCATTGGTATGGCTCTGGCATTGATGGCATTTCCTGACATGAGTATCGCAATCAGTTTTCATGGTAAGCCAATAGTGACTCGCTCACATGATTTTCTTTGCCAAAAATGTTCTGCTCATATGGGCTCCGCACATATCGCCATGTACTTCGTTCATTAATTTGTGTGCTTCTTCAGCTTCCAGATATCTCAGCAGTCCCGTAGCTAGGTCCCATTTATGCAAATCGTCTCCGCTTAGAGAGAATTTCACTGCCCAATCTTTGGATTCTCCTTTCTCGGTCAGATCTGCATTTTTCGGGGAGAGGAGCTGTCTCGAAGGAACTCTTTATTGTTTTGACCAAGCCCATTTAGGAGGGGCGTCACTATGGGAGATCCCTCCGATCTGATCCCCGCAGGCCGGACAAGTCTGTACCGCAATTTCCCCCTTAAAGCTCATCTCGTACCATGATGTATGAATCAGGGAAACCAGTGTATTTCATGGCTACCGGCTTCTGCCATTTGGATGGATGGAGTGTGGATTTTACGGCCTCTTAGTTGGGTCTTAGGGGCAGTCTCGCAAAACAAACCAGGGCCGTAGTTTAGTACTGTGCCAGTTACAAGTTGGCAGATGCATGTCAACACTGATGCATGTTTTATCATTATTTCTTTTTTCTTTTTCTTTTTCTTTTTTTTTTTTTTCTTTTTCCCTTTTTTTTGTGTGGTCGAATATGCCCCAACTCCGGGTTCTTTGCGATCGTTATGCCACGCATTCACGGTCCTCTTAATCTTATCCTGCAAAACAAGGTTAGTGTTTGATGACAGGATAATATTTAGAAGTTTTGGAAAACCCTGGTACGTGGCACGGATTGCCCTCCTGCAAAACCATGTCAGTACTCTCCTTATGTGCAGGTGATGCAATCACATGATACAGGACATATTTATTATGATGATGACGGTATGACAGTTGTATGCCATTTACATGACATTTATTTATTTGATTGAATGATAAAAAGGCATGAAGAAGCTTCCCTTTCGTTAGGTTTATCAGAGGCTGACCTACCCTAGGGTTACTCTCGCGGGCTTTTCGGCATGAAGGTCCCCAAATCTTCGCAATCTACTCGTCTGAGTCCTTTCGATTGGAGCGGATTTGGGTGGTGCGTTTCCTGGGCCATCTCCGGGGAGCAGCCCCTTCGAGTCCAGTAATAAGCAACCGACAGGTTCGCCTCAGGAGGAGGTACTCTCTCAACATACATTCACATTCATCGTCCTCACCGTATGCAAATGATTACTTTGAAGTAAAGCAAACCCATTCAATCATTCATTCATTGGACAACAACACACATTCACACAATAATAAAAAGAAGTCAAAATGTCGCACGCACATACACATTTATAAATTTTAAAGGATAGGATAGCATCAAGACTTAAATGCGGCTTAAGCCCTCTAATGTCCCCAGCAGAGTCGCCAGCTGTCGACGCCGGGTTTTCTCGTCTTTCTTGTCTTTTCCAATTCTTAGCCTCTTGATTTAATGATTTTTGGGAAAAGATCGGCATTAATGTCGACGGGATTTTTGAAAGATCGTTTTTTATGATGAGCCAATTAACCAGAGTCGCCAGTTGGTATATTTGAAATGGATGTACCAACTCATCCGAGTTTTCGTTTTTTTTATAAATCGCTGGCTCATATGTGACTCCGAATGAATTAGTCTGTGAACCGAGATTCATAGAGTTCGGGGGCTTGCTTAAGTGAGGGGAAGGTTTTAGGCACCCCCCGACTTCCGTGAAACACGGTTACCGCAATCTTGATGCTTTCCTATCCTTTAATTCTTGAAATGTGTATGTACGCGCGCGTGTGTGTGTGTGCCTATGTTGTGGTGAGTTTGCATGAAAGAGTCATTTGGATTTTTAGGGAAAGTCGTGCTTTAATTTGAGAATGCTTCGGAATGTCTTTTCGGCATACACAAGAAAGCTTTATGAGAAAGATTTGATTTTAATTGTCAAAACTATGAGATTTTCATTAGGTGTCGTTTTGGCAAAACAAGAGTTTTAAACCTTCGTCAAAATAGGAATCGAGATCTATACGTTGCCTTCGTAACTCACATGATGGGCAATTTCTAGGATCTCTTTAACCCTATGCACAATGGTTTAATAAAACATCATTTATTTCTAAAATCAAATTTTGTGATGTTTGAAAACGATTTCTTTAGCTTTCCTCGTTTACATAGAAATCGACATTCATTAGCACTTCTCAAAATTTTTAGCTACGTGATGCTAACCTCTAGTTTGCTTGATTTTTAAGGAAAAAACCTTCCTCGTTTAATCTTTGAAATCATTTTTTCGTGTTCCGAAATCCAATCAAGCATAAACACGCGTCGGGGCTATTCATGGGCATATAAGCCATCCAAATAACCCCAACGCCACAATCACATACTTCAATATTTACGGGGCCTTAAACCCGATTCTCCGCCTTGGCGTCGTTTTAAGGCCCGACGATTACATATTTACAATGACGGATACATCCACCCGATTACATACATTCAAAAATGTCCATCATCGGATTTGGACCACGGGGTCGCGTTCCTAGGCTCACATCCGAACTTATTGCACAAACAACCAAATGGATATAACGAAAATAAACAATAACGGATTGCCTAACACTCTAGGATGTCTTACAATGACGATCGAAATACACTATGAAATGATACCATTACCATAATAGCTAATATTTGCACCAAACGGATATCATCGGGCTATTAGGGGGAATTTCATTCCGATGAGACCTCTCACTAATAATCCCTAACCCATGGCTTCACAATAACATATAAGAAAAAAAAACTACATTTAAGTTAATTCGGATGACCAAAAGATTAACAAAATGATATAACAAAATGCTAAGAACAAAGGGTTTTTCACCTTGCAATTAATCCCCACAATATGTATGAATTCGTGTATTGAGTAGAGTAGAGAATATGGAATATAATCTCACAAGTTTGGTACAATTCCTCACTCTTTTTCTCTCCTAATTACTCTTGTTTTGCTGCTGTTTTTTGTTCCTACGAGCTGCTGCTGCTGCTGCTGAATGCTTCTCCCTCCTTTTTTTTCTTCCTGTATGCGAACTGGCCTAATAAAGCACTGCCAAGGGCAGCCGCAGATCTATCTGCGGCTGGCCGCAGATATATCTGCGGCTGGCCCTTGGTTCTCCCCCCAGCCGCGCTCGAGTCCCGTGCGCTTCGAGTCCCGTGCTGCCTCGAGCTCCGTCCTTGGCCGCGAATTGATCTGCGGCTAACTGTGCTGATTTTCTCGTTTTCCGTGTCTCGTCTCGATTTTCGTGTCGTACCGTTGGTTTCCGCTGACGGGTTTGCGCTCGGCAGTCCGGAACCCGTCGGGAAACGTGCCACGTCATCCGGGCAAGCACAGTGATCAGTAACTGACTCTCGACATTCGCTTGTTGTCGTGTCGGCTTCAATATCATCCCGTCGTGGTGGTTTTGAGGGTTCGTCTTTATGTCCACCCTTTTATTCTCGTGTGCCGAATCAATTGACGATTTTGCCCTCCTGTCAGGGTTAGTATAGGAAATGCAAAATTCGGGTGTCTACATCTGATAATCCAATATTTACAAAACTTTCATTTACACACATGACAAACTGTCAATACAGTGTAGTACAGTCTTTAAGGAAAATAATTTTCCTGCTCATATGCTTCTAATCTTTATCATCTGAACCGCTAGAGGTCATATCGCGATTGTAACCTGTAAAATTTATGTTTTGCAAGATTGAGCTCAACAGCTCAGCATATCCAACAGTTTCCATGCTTCACATAGCACATATAGATTGAATTCCATACTTCAATCAGACATAATCATACTTTGACTTTCATAGTACACAGTGCATGATAGATAATTCAACATACACATGTAGATTTCATTCACATTTCAATAATGATTACATATAGTCATGTCAAGTTCATATAACACATGAACTGAAAGACTTGCCTTGCGCATCGCTTAGTATCGTAGCTTATCTGCTTTACGATGATCCTACATAATTTAAGTGTTCACATATACCAAACATCAGTCATACAGTCCATTCAACTTAGTTCACATTAACTTAATGTACTAGCTTAGTATGCCTTGCCTTTATCTTGTTTATTGGTTTCATTAAGAAACTTCTTATCCAACCCTCGCTTGATATAGTTATTCTATGTTTGGACAGTTAAAATATTACAAGACCCCTAGATTACTGCTTAAGAATCTCATATAGGCTTATTTCTAGGTTCAGTGTATGAACAAACTCATCTTGGAAGCTCTACAGCATGGCGCGGCCGCGCTGCATTTTGGCCTAAGAGTGGCATGGCGGCACTACTCCTGTTAAGGCTCAAGACTGAATTATTTCTAATTCCGTCTAACCCTTTATCTTTCCAAGGTCCTTAATAACCATCATAGCATACAAACACATGACCTTGACAGCTTTAAACCAGTTTAGGTCCTCCAAGTTTTACTTTTTAAAAATTTCTTTTAGTTCTCATTTGAAAACTAATTCAATTCATGTTTTACTAAGTCATTACATGCATAACTAGCTTGGACATCATATTAGACACATAATACTGCATAAGTAACTCATCTACACATGCTTAGAACTTCAAATAATAAATAAAACAAATTTTCATTTCTAGGGACCAGCGCGACCATACTGGTTTTGGCTGGAGAAGTGGCACGGCAGCGCCACTTCGAGACAGACCCAAAACAGGCTATGGTTCAGCAGACTCGGCTCTTCTTACTATTTCTTTACATAACATGACTCAATTGTCTAATTTTAAAGCATCTATACACTTAGAGTTATTCCATAACTCAATTATGCATCATAATTTTTCATAACATAAACTATTTCTCTTAATTTGACAAAGAATTTTCATTGAAACTTTTTGTCAAACATGTAATGGGCATAATTTGATTTCTAAATTTTTAGAGTGGTTTAAATATGAATGAGCCCAAATTTCTTCTTAGAAATCTTCCTTATTCTTCCATATATCACAGACATCCAAACAAAATCAAATCCCAAACTAATTCACATAAGTTTCTACCTATGTGATTACCCAATTTGCTAAAATATAACAAGAGTTAAATAGATTACCTCTTGTATTGAATTCCTTGCTTTTAGTTGAAATTGATTCATTTTCTTGCTGTTTCTTGCCTTCAACTATAATTTCCTTGCCTAATTCTTTCTTGATTACAATATAGGTTAGCAAAGGCTTGGCGAATGACTCTAGTATAGAATATGGAATGGTTGATTGTGAAATCCAGAGCAGAGAATGAAGCCTTGGTTTTATTTTTATAGCTGAATTTTTGTTTGTGCTTGCCCATCACTGTAAAGTCACGACTTATAGGATTGCTGGGTGTTAATGCCTATTTACTTATTAAACTGCCATCTCATGCTCATAATCCCAGCTCCTACTTCTTAATACTTGGAGGTTACTCCTATTATTTTAACAGTATAACATATATACTTTGTACTTATATTATACTATATACCTTACATATATTACATTACATGTATTACTTCCTATAGAAAAATAAAAATTATACATTAAATAATAACTTCATCATATATTAAAATAATCATCATTTTAATTCACCTTAATTAACGTATACAATAATTCTGTATACTTAAATTCAATGTATTAATCCCACCATATTAAAATAACTATATAAATTATTTTAATATGTACTCATTTCATTTTCTTTTAAAACAATTGTTTTCCCGTAATTAAAACGCAAATATATAATAATATCATATGTCCAATTATTTTCTTTTCTTTCTATAAATTGTCTTCAACAATTTATTTAACTATAGTAAATATATTACTATATTCACTACATTAAAAACATGCATACATTACACCAAATAATGTATTATTATTACACAATTTCTTCAATAAAATGGAGGTTATACATTAAATAATATTTAATAACACCAATTTACTATATTAAATATAATAATTTTCTATATCATTAACTTTACCCATCTCATTTCCTTTTATAAATTGTTCCTACAATTTATTTACATATAATAAATATATAATAATAATATATTTATTATTCACAAAAATCACATATTGCATAGCACGTATTCACTTATGCAATACAATATTACATAACATATCGCATAATAAGAATTTTATATATTTAAATTCTTATTTTAATATTACTCAAAAACTCGGATCATCACATTCTTCCCCTCTTATAAGGATTCTGTCCTCGGAATCACAGCACTGAACCTCGCTTATTTGGTTTAGATTTGTTCTCTCCCGATCACGCTAATTCCCTTTTGGCGGCCTTATTATGTGAAAATGAAATATATTATTTTCACATAGCATAATACACAACACATATTAACATGCATCTCCAAATAGCTTTCTACTATCTCATACTTATCCCTCTAATGTTCAAAAGTCCTAAAATTCTCAGACTTTTATCTTTCTTCTTATATGTTTTCACGTGATTATTTCCTATCAATTCCATGATCCGGAAATCTTTACTTCTCATAATTCTATCCCATTCTTAGAATTTCAAGTTATCCTTTTCTTTTTCAAAGATTTTCTTTGTCATATTGTGCGGCCTACTTTCTTCTAAGGAACTTTATCCTTTCTATGCTCAACTGCCAGCATAGAAATCTTTCACAATTGTTCAATAACTGTGAAGCAATATGAATAATTCAAGAATTCAAAAGATTCGCTTAGGAAGAGCTTTTTACATCATGTTAAGGGTCATAAAGACCGTGAACTTTGTTTCTGAAAAGGTTTTAACATAAATTCATCTGTAAACCGTCTGGCTTACAGGCACATAAGTGATCAACTTGTTATGCCTTGTAATGATCCATGTTGTCTTTGCCGTTATTTCGCGCAAACAGAATTTCCTAATTCAGGGTTGTCCTGTGTTGATCAACACTAGCTTGCAGGAATGCCATTTGCGTTCATCATACCGCCTTTGGCGCATAAATTTTTTCCCAATTCAGGGATGTTCATACTCAGTCTAGAGTCCAAACTAAATCAATTTAGTTGGACAGTTCTATCTATTCAACAATAAGCTTTCAAAGACTTAATATGAAAACAATGAAATATTTTAATCTATGTCTAGCCGATTTAAATGGCATTTGACAACTCTTTGAAAGTAGTATGCACACAAGCCAATCATATTTGATATGATGTAGCATATACTTTGTAATCTTATTCATTTATTAATAAAAGAATTGATTTTCTTAAAAGGCATTTTATATTATCTACATAGTGTTGTTTTATTAAATGTGACAAACCCATAGTTTTGAGCAATGCTTTTAGAATCATGATGGTGATCATGCTAATGAGATCTAAATTCTAGATAGCTCACAAACTAAAATTATTCCTAATCGTTGGATTACTAAAAAGGGGATTAGTGAATCCGGATAGATTAGTACATACGTTGCTTGCTCTTAAGAAGAGGATGATTGATCTCATAATCATTTGTGTGGAGACACTAAAGCAAGTATGTAGGTGCTTATTGGAGAATAAGTCACGTGGCTCGCTAAGGAATACCTAATGGAGTTTTACTCGCCTGTCAATAGGAATTCCTCTAGTGATAGTAGTACAAGTGATCCTTGGACTTGAGATCATCATAGTATCTTGTGTATGATGAGTTATACTTTGACATGTCCCTTAAGACCTTTAGGATATATCAAAGGGTATGATTGGGTATAATAAGTTGTACATGGAGATAGGTGAATGATCAACAAAGAATCTACCTCGTCTAGTAAAAGATGTGAATATCCTATGTGATTCGATAAATGATAACTCAGTAGTCCTTGGCCAAGGCAGAATGAAATTAGAAAGGAGTTTCTAATTTGCATTATTTGGAGTTGTGCATTTGGGAATCGAAATACATATAATTAAATAAAATAAGACTTCATATTAAATCCATGTCATATATTTAATTGGGACATTGTATGGTAGAAGGATTGAATTGTACGGTAACTATTCACTGAAAGGTTCTTTTGTGATTAATGTTGAAATCTATATTATCTGGAAAGTCGTTGATCGCTAAGGGGGGCTTACCCTTATTGTAGAATAAATATTATTTATTTAAATAAATTAAATAGTTTAATTTATTTATTTAAATAAAATTAAAATTGTTCTAATTGATTTATTCACAACCGGTTTAATATGGAGAACCTAAAGGGTCACACCACAAAAGAAAAATATTTATTTAATAAGTAAATGACATAATTGTAATAATAAGTTAAGTGTATTTAATTTAATCTATGGAGATGGAATAAATTAAATAACTTAATATTTATTATTTAATATTTTGGAAATATTAAATATAAATTAATAAGAGGAGTCTTATTATTATTATTATTATTACTATTACTATTATTTAATTTCTAATAGGGATTGTGAATTAATTAATAGAAGTACTCTCCCATGAATTCCTAATTGGATTAGGAGCATAATTAATTAAATGAGTTTAATTATAATAAAAACCTAATCCTAAATAGTTTAGGGAAGGGTTATTTCTACATCTATAAATAAGAGGAATCTTATCATAGATTAGGGTTACACACTCTTGCATTAGATTGTGGAGAGTACTTGCAATTTCTATAGAGATAGAAACTAGGGTTTTGCCAATACCCAACTTCTTGAATACCTATTCTTCCTTGGTGGATCACCTCTAGAGGCCAAACACTTGGGTGGCTAACGTTGATCAAAGGAAAGAATCTCATCGGTGGAATTCAAGGAGAACACGAAGGACTAGGAGTTGAACTTGTACCCGAGGAAGCTTTGATCTACGAGGGTATAATTCTTATTCTCTTTCTCTTTCGTTTAATTGATAATTGAACACAAGGATAGATCATGGTGATGGTTTGTATGAAAATTTTAAAATCCGTTTTATCACGCTTCCGCCCTATTTATGTAATTTAATTGCATGTTTGCGTAATATACAAACCTAACAGTGGTATCAGAGACTAATCCTTGTGTTAATTATTGATTTTGATGATTCTATGTATGTATTGATATGCGATACGATCGGATTTTTGGGCTGGAAATTTTTTTCTGAATCTGCGCCGCGCCGCGGCCGCGCCCCTTCTAGTTCATTCTGGAGCGCGGCCGCGCCCTAACCCAGAAAACGTTTCTGGGGTGCAGCGCGGCTGCGCCGCTCCTAGTTCAATTTGGAGCGCGACCGCGCCGGTGTGCAGACTTTGAAAATTTTTGTTTTTCTCAATTAACATAAATGGTTTATTTAATTCATAAAAGTTTAAAATAAAGATGTTTATTTTATCTGGAATGAGATTTCAGATTGCTAAAATTAAAGGAGTTTAATTTGGATTTGGTTTTTGATTAAAATAAAAGAGTTTATTTTGTTTCAAAACTAAATATTAGCAAAACTTTTGCCCATTAATTGATATCAATGCATATATGGAATGGTTTTATTATTCATGAGATGAATGTTATTTATTGATACATATAGAGATATGTATGATAATAAATAGGGATTGATTATGGACTATTGACCAATGTGTGATTGAATTTATTTTAGTGGATGCTTGAATGTATGGGTTTTTATAAATGGGGTCTGCGTACCTCGTCTTCTCTAATTTTTCTTAATGTAAATTCTATCTCCCTCCTATGTACTTCCCCTTGACTGCTGATCAAGGTTTCTATTTATTGTAAATAGTTTTTGTAATAGGACTAATTAGAATTAATTTTGAAGAATTGGAGACAAAGGAGCAAGGAGCGCTAGAAGACCCGTTTGTAATGGAGCCCGGGTTTAAATGTAATAGTTATATTTAAATTTAATTCTTGCATCCTAGGTTTGACCTTTTGGTTCACTTGGTGGTTCTAGTGAACCAAACTAGAATAAAAGTCCATAATCAATACGGGTAGAATATAGTATTCTATATGTGCATGCTTACTATATATATATATTATATATTATCCAACATGCTTCGCATGTAAAATAATATGACGCATATTTTATATATATATATATGTGCATGCGCGCTAAACAAGATGAGACTAATAACAAACCCTCAAGGAAATCATATTAAGTCCTAAGCATTCAAAGATATTTGGAATATCGAACGTCGCCTTCTAGCATGGTAAAATAATAGAGTATTAAATATTTAATATGAGTTTGTTGTGCACACACAAGGCGAGTATTAAATATTTAAGATGTTGTTTTATCACATTTGATGCTTATAAATAGACTGAACGATGTTGTTTTGTTGTGTCATCATAAGGACAGTGTTTTTCTTTCGAATATATGGAAGTGCTAGGATGGACTTAACTTAGATTATTTTGGTTCGGATGTACACACACTTGACCTTTATAATCTAAGAGGCAAAATAAAAGGAGTTACATAGTGATATAATTGACAATAGTTGTCTACCTATTTATTTATATATAGTTTGTTGTGCACACACAAGGCTATATACATTTGAAATGGGATCCTTAATCTCACTAGCAAATCTTTAATTAGAATTGCTGAACTATATGATGAGGGTAATATAGTTTGATGAAAAATAGTGGGAGATACCAATTTAAAATAAAGACCGAATTTATTTTGGTAATTAATTAAATGAATGTATGCTAAAATGTTGTCTATTTCACATGCAGAATTTAAAAATGTCAAACTCACTATCACTGCGTAGCATACTTGATGCTAACAAACTGACCGGACCGAATTACACGGACTGGTTAAGGAATCTGAGAATTGTTCTCACTGCTGAAAAGATTTCTTATATCCTAAATTCGCCAGTCCCTGCAAGTGTTGCAGAAACAGCCTCTGAGGAAGGGATTGCTACTTTTAGAAAGTGGCAAGATGATGCAATCTTGGCTCAATGCATCATGCTCGCATCCATGAGTAACGAGCTTCAGCGTCAGCATGAAACTATGGATGCTCCTACTATATTGCTGCACCTCAAAGAGTTGTATGGTGAGCAAAGTAGGACTGCTAGATATCAAATATCTAAGGAGCTCTTCCGATCTCGTATGACCGAGGGCACTGCTGTTGAGACTCATGTCCTTAAGATGATCAATCTGATTGAATAACTTGGACAACTTGGGTTCGTGATGGATGGGAGTTAAGTCAAGATTTGATCTTGCAGTCACTCTCGGACACCTTCTCACAATTTGTTGTGAATTTTCACATGAATAAGTTGGACGTCAGCTTGCCTGAGTTACTTAACATGCTAAAAACTGCTGAAGGTCACTTCTCATCCAACAAGAACCAAATCTTACTAGTGGATGATTTTTCCAAGAAAAGGAAGAGGCCCAAGGTATCTTCTGAAAAGAAGAAAAACAAGAAGGCTAAGGGCAAGGCGAAGAGAAAGGATAAAAAGAAACCTGATCCAGATAGCAAAGGAATTTGCTACCATTGTAATAAGCCGGGACACTGGAAGAGGAACTGCAAGGAGTATCTTGCGGACCAAAAGAAGCTTGGAGAAGCTTCGACTTCCGATCTAGGTTTGTTTATGATTGAAATTAATTTTTCTGAAAGTCAAAATTCTACTTGAGTATTGGATACCGGCTGTAGTTCTCACATATGTAATAATATGCAGGGACTAAGCAGAAGTAGAAAGCTGAACAAGGATGAGGTCGTTCTACGAGTGGGAAATGGAGCAAAGGTTGCTGCATTAGCTGTAGGGACTTATTGTTTAGCACTACCTTCGGGCAAGTTCATTAGTTTAAATAATTGTTATTATGTTCCGACACTCATTAGAAACATTATTTCAATTTCTGTATTGGATATGGATGGTTTTGATATTATAATAAAGAACAACAGTTGTTCTATTTATAATAAAAATGTTTTATATGGTGTTGGGAACCTACTGAATGGACTTTACATACTTGACTTGCATGAAAATATACTTCAAATTGAACAAACTACGAAAAGAAAAAGAGATGATATTAATTATACCTTTATGTGGCACTGTAGACTCGGTCATATCAGTGAAACAAGATTAACCAAGCTGCATAAAGATGGGCTTTTAGAGCTATCTAATTATGAATCATATCCAACTTGTGAATCTTGTCTCATGGGTAAAATGACTAAATCTCCTTTTACTGGAAAAGGAAAAAGAGTTACAGAGTTGTTAGCGTTGGTACACACAGACGTATGTGGACCTATGACAACGAATGCACGAGGAGGGTATTCTTATTTTATTACTTTCACTGATGATCATTCTAGATTTGGATATGTGTATTTAATGAAATACAAATCTGAATCGTTTGAAAAGTTCAAAGAATTCAGAAGTGAAGGAGAGAAGCAAACTGGTAAAAGTATTAAAATTCTTCGATTAGATCGAGGAGGGGAATACTTGACCAATAAGTTTCTCAATTGTCTCAAAGAAAATGGTATAATCTCACAATGGACTCCACCAGGGATGCCACAGTTGAATGGTGTATCTGAAAGGAGAAATCGAACATTGTTGGACATGGTTCGTTCCATGATGAGTTTTACCGACCTTCCAGTATCCTTTTGGGGTTATGCCCTAAAATCGGCTGCATACCTACTTAACAAGGTACCTACCAAATCCGTCCCAAAGACCCCATATGAGATATGGATAGGGAGGAAACCTAGTCTTAAGCATGTTAAGACTTGTGGTTGTCCAGCTTATGTCAAAAGGTTTGAGCATGATAAGCTGAAGACTAGACCCGACAAGTGTAGATTTGTGGGATATCCTAAAGAAAGTTTAGGATATTATTTCTATCATCCTACTGATCAAAAGGTGTTTGTAGCGAAACATGCTGCTTTCTTGGAAAAGGAGTTTATCCTCGAAGGGGTCAGTGGGAGTAAGATATATCTTGAAGAAGTTCAAGAACCACAAAATACTATGGATCAAAGTCAGGTACCTGACCAAGTAGAAGAACCTTTTGTACCACTACCTATTCATAAATCTGGAAGAGTACCGAAGATACCTGAAAGGTATGGATTCATCATAGAGGATGATGATGAGGTACGCATCATAGATAATGATGATCCATTGACTTACGAAGAGGCTATGAGTAGTGAATACTCAAAGAAATGGCTTGAAGCCATGAAATCCGAGATGGACTTCATGTATGAAAACCAAGTATGGACTTTGGTTTCACCACCTGAGGGCATTAAGCCTATTGGGTGTAAATGGGTCTTTAAGAGAAAGACTGGAGCAGATGGCAAGGTAGAGACCTATAAGGTCCGACTGGTTACAAAAGGTTTCAAACAAAGACAAGGAGTTGACTATGATGAAATATTCTCACCAGTAGCTATGCTCAAGTCCATTCGGATTTTGTTTGCAATTGCAGCTTATTATGACTACGAGATCTGGCAAATGGACGTGAAAACGGCCTTCCTCAATGGAGAGCTTGAGGAGAATGTATATATGATACAGCCAGAGAGTTTTGTTTTAACGGTTGGGACAAACCAAGTCTGTAAGCTACAACGATCCATTTATGGATTGAAGCAAGCTTCTCGAAGATGGAACATCCGTTTTGATGAGATAATCAAAAGGTTTGATTTTATCAAAAATGAGGATGAACCTTGTGTGTACAAGAAGGTTAGTGGGAGCGCTGTTTCATTCCTTCTATTATATGTTGATGATATATTACTGATAGGGAATGATGTTCCTATGCTACAGTCGATCAAAATTTGGTTATCTAAACACTTCTCCATGAAGGACTTGGGCGAGGCATCCTATATTTTGGGGATAAAGATCTATAAAGATAGATCTAAAAGGATGTTGGGCTTGACCCAAGGAAAGTACATTGACTCGATGCTAAAGAAGTTTAGCATGGAAGATTCCAAGAGAGGTCTCATGCCGATGAGCCATGGAATACATCTCTCCAAGAAACAGGCCCCAAAGACACCTGAGGAGAGAGACCGGATGAGTAAGATTCCTTATGCTTCCGCAATAGGATCTATCATGTACGGTATGATATGTACTAGACCAGATGTCGCTCATGCACTTAGTGTAACAAGCAGATATCAGTCGAATCCAGGAGAAGAGCACTGGAAGGCAGTGAAAAACATCCTAAAGTACTTGAGAAGAACTAAGGATGTATTTCTTGTCTACGGTGGGTCTGAATTGAAACTAAAGGGCTATACAGACTCAAGTTTTCAAACGGACCAAGATGACAGTAAATCCGTTTCAGGGTATGTGTTTACCTTAAACAGTGGCGCGGTGAGTTGAAAGAGTTCCAAGCAGCAAACAGTTGCTGATTCAGTGACAGAGGCAGAGTACATAGCTACAAGTGAAGCTGCAAAGGAAGCTGTTTGGATGAAAAAGTTCATAACTGAACTTGGAGTGGTTCCTAGCATTAGAGGAGCCGTACCTTTATTCTGTGACAACAATGGAGCTGTTGCGCAGGCTAAGGAACCCAGGTCTCATCAGAAATCCAAACACGTGTTGCGGCGGTTTCATTTGATTAGAGAGATCATTGAAATAGGAGATGTCACCCTGGAGCGTGTGGACTCTCAAGACAACATTGCAGATCCATTTACTAAAGCTTTAACTCAACAGCAGTTTGATCGTCACTTAGAGAAGATGGGTATTAGATACCATGGCGATTGGCTTTAGTGCAAGTGGGAGATTGAAAGTAGTATGCACACAAGCCAATCATATTTGATATGATGTAGCATATACTTTGTAATCTTATTCATTTATTAATAAAAGAATTGATTTTCTTAAAAGGCATTTTATATTATCTACATAGTGCTGTTTTATTAAATATGATAAACCCATAGTTTTGAGCAATGCTTTTAGAATCATGATGGTGATCATGCCAATGAGATCTAAATTCTAGATAGCTCACAAACTAAATTTGTTCCTAATCGTTGGATTACTAAAAAAGGGGATTAGTGAATCCGGATAGATTAGTACATACGTTGCTTGCTCTTAAGAAGAGGATGATTGATCTCATAATCATTTGTGTGGAGACACTAAAACAAGTATGTAGGTGCTTATTGGAGAATAAGTTCACTGAACGTGGCTCGTTAAGGAATACCTAATGGAGTTTTACTCGTCTGTTAATAGGAATTCCTCTAGTGATAGTAGTACAAGTGATCCTTGGACTTGAGATCATCATATTATCTTGTGTATAATGAGTTATACTTTGACATGTCCTTTAAGACCTTTAGGGTATATCAAATGGTATGATTGGGTATAATAAGTTGTACATGGAGATAGGTGAATGATCAACAAAGAATCTACCTCATCTAGTAAAAGATGTGAATGTCCTATGTGATTCGATAAATGATAACTCAGTAGTCCTTGGCCAAGGCAGAATGAAATTAGAAAGGAGTTTCTAATTTGTATTATTTGGAGTTGTGCATTTGGAAATCGAAATACATATAATTAAATAAAATAAGATTTAACAGTAAATCCATGTCTTATATTTAATTGGGACATTGTATGGTAGAAGGATTAAATTGTACGGTAACTATTCACTGAAAGGTTCTTTTGTGATTAATGTTGAAATCTATATTATCTGGAAAGTCGTTGATCGCTAAGGGGGCTTACCCTTATTTTAGAATAAATATTATTTATTTAAATAAATTAAATAGTTTAATTTATTTATTTAAATAAAATTAAAATTGTTCTAATTTATTTATTCACAACCGGTTTAATATGGAGAACCTAAAGGGTCACACCACAAAAGAAAAATATTTATTTAAGAAGTAAATGACATAATTGTAATAATAAGTTAAGTGTATTTAATTTAATCTATGGAGATAGAATAAATTAAATAACTTAATATTTATTATTTAATATTTTGGAAATATTAAATATAAATTAATAAGAGGAGTCTTATTATTATTATTATTATTACTATTACTATTATTTAATTCCTAATAGGGATTGGGAATTAATCAATAGAAGTACTCTTCCATGAATTCCTAATTGGATTAGGAGCATAATTAATTAAATGAGTTTAATTATAATAAAAACATAATCCTAAATAGTTTAGGGAAGGGTTATTCCTACATCTATAAATAAGAGGAGTCTTATCATAGATTAGGGTTACACACTCTTGCATTAGATTGTGGAGAGTACTTGCATTTTCTATAGAGATAGAAACTAGGGTTTTGCCAATACTCAACTTCTTGAATACCTATTCTTCCTTGGTGGATCACCTCTAGAGGCCAAACACTTGGGTGGCTAACGTTGATCAAAGGAAGGAATCTCATCGGTGGAATTCAAAGAGAACACGAAGGACTAGGGGTTGAACTTGTACCCGAGGAAGCTTTGATCTACGAGGGTATAATTCTTATTCTCTTTCTCTTTCGTTTAATTAATAATTGAACACAAGGATAGATCATGGTGATGGTTTGTATGAAAATTTTAAAATCCGTTTTATCACGCTTCCGCCCTATTTATGTAATTTGATTGCATGTTTGCGTAATATACAAACCTAACCCTCTTTAACTATTAAATTACTGAAAATTATTTTATGAGATCATAGTACCGCACTGTCTCGACAATACGTTGAGGATACCGTTATTTTATGATTTTGTCATACTACATCATACCATAGTGGGCTGACGATCCGTAGATCACATCCAACACTAAGTTAGGCTGCATTGATGACTCTATCATTTGTCATATCTACATCATATTATCGATGCATTGATAACTATATAAAATACCTTTTGATATTTTCAACTTTGTCTAGTCGAAACATTTAGCATAAACATAGGAAACAACTGAACTTTTTAAAACTTTTTGGTTCAACGAGTTGACCCAATAAATTTTTTTAAAAACAATAGTGCAATTATCAGCACGATTTTAATAAATTTCAAAATCTAGCATAACTAGAAGATTTGGAATATCCATTTCTCCACTCATCAGCTTCAACTTTCTCCATAGCTCCACTATACAATCCTATCCATCTCTAATACCATCAATGCTCAATACACACTAAAAATAATTAGCTCTTAATTTATAACACTTTTATACCCTAATATAGTTCGTTAAACTTACCACACTTTATGTGTTAAGAACTTGCCATAAAAATATGAGTTTAAAAACTTGTCCTAGCAATACATATCCAAGAACAAATCAGGGACTGTCCATACGCTTAGGGGTTCAAAAACATACCATATGATTATGAGTCACAAATTTGCTATAAGTATGAGTTTTAAGAACTCACACCTAGTCTTAGTATTTTTTAATTATCAATATACACATGAGAAAATAATCACCTTCTCACCCTATGTATATTGATAGCGCAATACCAACATTTCAATGATTATCAATATGATCACTAAGTGGTCGTTAAACCAAGCACAAAACCCTTGTCCATACAAAGATTACTTAGCTATCACATGAGGTCTCAATTGAAATCTCACCCAATCTTATCTTGCTCTTTGCTTAATATAAACTTTCTTTAATCCGTATTTCATTATCTATAACTCTTTTTGAGTTTTACTCGTACTATCTCATAGTACCTTCTATCTATAGCATTAAGCTAAAATTTTCAATCATTCAATTGATCATCTGTCATTTTATAATCTAATCAGATCACGTCGTGATCTTTTCTTATAATTTGAGTCAGGTGTACCTTGATATTTCTGTAAGATTCTTCTTTGAATCTCCGCGTATTATCTTAACGCATTCTTTATGAATTTTCTAAATTTTAATATCATTTAAACTTCGTTCGAGTTTATGCTTAACATCTTCTTTTCTTTTTCATCTAAGGTTATAGCCTAATGTACTATTGCCTAAGGTTTATAACTCATAGCCCTGATACCAAGTGCAGTGCCCCCAAAATCGGGACTTTCTCTATTCTCGACTTTGTGCGTTAGATACTATCTTGTACTAGCTTTACATCATAATTAGATGTAAAAATAGTTAAAACGAGGAAAATTTAAAACTTTTCTTTCTGTCTTTCCTTCGTTCCCTGAATCCCAACCTTTATGATTATCTATAACTTAGAATCATATTTATTTAATGATTCCTTTTATCAGAGTAATTATGAGTATTTACAAACTCATTTCCTGATATACAATCTTTCTTATATAGTATTATTACTATAATGCTTTACATTATGAAATAATCACTACGATGCATTCTCATATCAAACAATCATCTTTTATTTATCAGATAATCCAATATTTACAAAACTTTCATTTACACACATCACAAACTGTCAATATAGTGTAGTACAGTCTTTAAAGAAAATAATTTTCCTGCTCATATGCTTCTAATCTTTATCATCTGAACTACTAGAGATCACATCGCGATTGTAACTTGCAAAATTTATGTTTTGCAAGATTGAGCTCGACAGCTTAGCAAATCCAATAGTTTTTATGAACGCCCCCAAACCCGGGTCCCTTGAACCTCGGACCTAGTGCGTCATGATACATCATATTTATAACTACTGCAGAAGATATAAACATAATTGTTTATACAATAATCTCTGCTACATATCCCAAGGTCTATAACCTTTATTTTAATACATATTTACTTTTAGATTCACAAAAGGTTTACACAATTAACTTACATCAAATAACTAATTTGGTTATCACACTTTAATCTTGCCATTTACTTTTGTCTCTGTCTTTCCTCGAACATTCGTATTAATCTGAAATTTGTTATCATGATATAGCAAGGGTGAGCAACTACTTTGCTCAGCAAGTTTAAATACAATAAAGATATATCATGATTGAAAGAATGAATAAGCTTTTGAATTTTCAATAATATAATAATTGTGAAAGAGCATGACTCAGAATTTCAATAATTGAATGACTGAATTCAATAATACAGGGTGTCAATAATAACCATGAACAAATTTAACTGAACCTTAAGGTAATGAAGGTGATCGGCCTTTCATACCTGATGAACATATGCAACATACACTAAGTGCGAATCAATAATTTAAGGAGGTGGAATAATTATCAATAATTAAACCACTAGCATGCTTGAAACATAGCAACTCAAGTTTGAGTTAAGAGTAACTTGCTTAATGTAAAAGTTGAGTAAGATGGAACTTGCATTTCAATATGAAAATGAAGTTAAGATACTTGCACAAGGATAGGAAACTTGCTCAATATAAAAGTTGAGTAAGATGAAACTTGTCTGTACCGTCGATTATAGCTACGCAATTTAACTTAATCTCTTATGAAAGACCTATCAGTTATAAGATTGATCTTTCAATTAGCATCACATATATCACCTTATAATATCACTTCTTTATAAATAAGTTATCTAACATTTAACCACATAACTAAATATTAGATAACACCTTAACACCATACTCAGAGTAATTATGAGTATTTACAAACTCATTTCCTGATATACAATCTTTCTTATATAGTATTATTACTATAATGCTTTACATTATGAAATAATCACTACGATGCATTCTCATATCAAACAATCATCTTTTATTTATCAGATAATCCAATATTTACAAAACTTTCATTTACACACATCACAAACTGTCAATACAGTGTAGTACAATCTTTAAAGAAAATAATTTTCCTGCTCATATGCTTCTAATCTTTATCATCTGAACTACTAGAGATCACATCGCGATTGTAACTTGCAAAATTTATGTTTTGCAAGATTGAGCTCGACAGCTTAGCAAATCCAATAGTTTTTATGAACGCCCCCAAACCCGGGTCCCTTGAACCTCGGACCTAGTGCGTCATGATACATCATATTTATAACTACTGCAGAAGATATAAACATAATTGTTTATACAATAATCTCTGCTACATATCCCAAGGTCTATAACCTTTATTTTAATACATATTTACTTTTAGATTCACAAAAGGTTTACACAATTAACTTACATCAAATAACTAATTTGGTTATCACACTAAAATCTTGCCCTTTACTTTTGTCTCTGTCTTTCCTCGAACATTCGTATTAATCTGAAATTTGTTATCATAATATAGCAAGGGTGAGCAACTACTTTGCTCAGCAAGTTTAAATACAATAAAGATATATCATGATTGAAAGAATGAATAAGCTTTTGAATTTTCAATAATATAATAATTGTGAAAGAGCATGACTCAGAATTTCAATAATTGAATGACTGAATTCAATAATACAGGGTGTCAATAATAACCATGAACAAATTTAACTGAACCTTAAGGTAATGAAGGTGATCGGCCTTTCATACCTGATGAACATATGCAACATGCACTAAGTGCGAATCAATAATTTAAGGAGGTGGAATAATTATCAATAATTAAACCACTAGCATGCTTGAAACATAGCAACTCAAGTTTGAGTTAAGAGTAACTTGCTTAATGTAAAAGTTGAGTAAGATGGAACTTGCATTTTGTTGTCGATTTAACAATCAATAATTACGTGCAAGTGTACACGATCAACAAGTAATAAAGTGATAAGAGAGTGTCGAACCCACAGAGAATTATTTAATAATAATTACCAAGTACTAACAAATAATCAAATTAATTTTATTTAAACAACTCGATAAAAGATTTTGAATTTTGAAAATAAAGTACTAAACTAACTAATTACTAACTACTAAGAATTGAATTTCAAATGATTAAAGCTTAAGACTACAATATCCCCAATTATGTCATATGAATCAATGTATCAAATCTATCCAATTATTAAATTCATCCGAGTTGTTAACAGGAATTCCACTTTATTTATAAGCCCTTTTCCAAGTGATCAAATAAATTTATCTAACTCAATTAATTATGCGATATTCCTATGCAAAACAATAGAGTTAAATTTATTAAGAACCAATTCTCATAAGTTACATGCAGCGAAGAGATATCCCTATTCACTTCACAACCCCAATTATTTATCCCATGCAAATAATCAAGAATACATGCTATCATATCAAGATCTAACCCTAGATTTCATCTCCCGAATTCACCTAGAGTATCCCACTAATTGTTGATCAGGCAATTAATTAATTAACACAGATATGATAGACAACTCAATAATGAAATAATAATTGGAATCAAATAAATAATTAATCTATAATCAATAATGGTTCAATTATAGCCTTAATTATAAATTTAGTTCATGCTAGAATTAAAAACCAAATATCCAAAATAAGTCATCACAATTAATTACAAACTGAAAAATATAAGGAGTAAGAAAAACTGTGTCAAAGTCTCCTTCCGCCTTCACGTCTCCAGTCTGAATTCTTTGTGAGCTTCCCTTAAATCCTCGATCTCCAAATTCCAATCTCTGCTTTAATCTCTGAATATAAAAAAAAACTCTTCTTGTTAGAAGCTCCTCTCCTTTTATACTTGAAGTTCCCTTCTCAAAATTAGGTTTAGAGCCTCCAAAAACAATTAGAACTCCTCAATCCTTCATCCAGTTGGAAATAATCTTCATAACTTTCTGCATCCCAAAGCCGCAGCTTTCAAATCCTTCACAAACTGAAATCCCCAGCTTTCAACTTCAGCTTATTTATGAAACTGCCACTCCTTATCCAAAATTGCCCGATTCGCCTAGTCAGCCGCATTTTCTTATAAAATCCAACTTAAACAAATAAAATGTCCTAAAATACTTTAAAACACACAAAATATTAAGTCTAAAAATACCTAATTAGTGGGTAAAATACTCACTCATCAAATACCCCCAAACTTAAATCTTTGCTTGTCCTCAAGCAAACACTAAGAACAACAACTATAACAACTAATTCTAAATAACAACTCACACGACTCGAGCAATGAATCAATACAAATTTGCATAATAGCCTCAAAGATTTCTTCTAATGTTAACTCAAGAAAAATTTCCGAAAACATGCAAAGCCTAAAATTTCAACCTAATCATCAGTTCCATAACTATTCATGATCCTTTAAGTGCGTGTGTGTATCCAAATGTTTAACTACTCGTAACTCACACTAGATCATATAATTAAATACTCATAAAAGATTTTCAAATCAACTCTAAAAACCTACTTTCATAACAATCTCCGCTAATAAAGGCAAAACATAAAATTTAGAGGATCAAAAAGATATTTCATACATTTAAGCACACTTGAACTCTTCCCAAGTACTTTAAAACATAATTTTTCTTTCCTTTTTTTTCTTTTTTAGTGAGTGCGTTTTACGCTCCATCTCACTTCTCATTGAACGAGTGCGTTTTACGCTTCATCCCATTTTCTCTCGCGCGAGTGCGTTTTACGCTCCTTCTTGTGCTTGTGTTTATGGGTGAGTGCGTTTTACGCTCCATCTTAACCCACCACATGATTCATCATTCTAACTCAGGAAGGTTTCACAATTTTTAAAATTTTCAATAACCCATGATTTCCCCCAAACTTATGTTAATGCCTAAATTTCGCTTTGAATGATGCTCAAATAAGATTTTAAAGTTTCAATGATATCTTTCACAAGCATTTAACCAAAAAGAATTTTAAGTTACAACTAGCTAAACAGATGGATATATGCTTTGAAGTTCAAAAAGATCACAAATAGTGTACACCCAACTTATAAGTCAAAATATAAACTAAGAATGCTTCTCAACTTCACAAGAGTTTTAAAAAAAAATTAATCCATTTTTTTCTTATCATTGGCCATAATCAAATTCAAATCAAACCATTGCTCACCTATCCTAAAAATATACTAACTAACATACAACCTTAATAAACTAAAATAAATAACACAAAACAAGACTACTCCCCTAAACTTAAACCAGACATTGTCCTCAATGGCTAAAATAGGAAAAAGTAAAGCAAAGGACTTCCCTGAAAATACAACAATCTTCCTCCTTGTCTGATAAGTCTGAAGAATAGGCTAGGCACATTGGAATGAATAAGGCATTGCACTTTAATTGGACTCGAATAACCTGTAAACACATTAGAAGAAAATTTATTAACTACTATGAAACCTAATAAAATAAATAAAACTAAAAACTAAAAATTAAACTTGGGTTGCCTCCCAAGAAGCGCTTGTTTTATAGTCTCAGCCTGACTTCTTCAATTTTTATCCAATTCCCCTTCGAAAATTGAGGAACCCTCCATCCATTAATAACCATGTAACTTTTGAAGGTTTTGCTGCAGTAGGGGCCATTATTTCAAAGTCACGTAGTTTGCTTTTTGTAGATAGATTCCTAATTATGAATGTCAAATAGCTAGGTGCTTCCTCCGTTGTGTTCGTGATTAGATTGGGACATTGAATCTTATCAAACACCATGGGCTCTTCTTCTATCTTCTCTTTCTCATCCCACCATGGTTCCAGATTCATGCTAACTCTGATGTCAAATAGAGCTTTGCCAATGACATAACTACCAATTGGGCAAGGGATTGCAAAACTACCCGGATCTTTGAGCTTTGGCGAAAAAGGTACATGGGGCACTAACAAAATCGGTACATCAGCGTCGAAACTCACGGCTAGACCTTCTTCAGCTGTATTTTCTTGATCCCCACTATTCTCCTCCATATCAGAATTATCATCAATTAGCACGTCCGGTTGCAGCTTTGGCGCGGGCAATCCATCAGTCTCGAGAACCACGTCACTGGGCCATGCACAATGATAACTATTCTTGAAGGCGTTGATAAGCTGTCCCATCTGGTTCTCAAGATTTCGAATCGACACTGCTTGGTTTTTTATATTTAAATCCACTAAGTTCAACAGCTGATCTTGATCACTCATTCTTTTGTCCGTAGCTGTAATAAACTTCGCCAAGGCCTCCTCTAAACTCAGTTTCCTTTCTTCTTCATGTAGATAGGCTGAATCCTGAAATTCTGGAGTGTATGATTGGCTTGGAGCAAAGATTTGGACTTGATTATTATGGCTCCATGAAAAATTCGGATGATACCCGCAATCTTGATGATAGTTGTTGGGATAGGCATAACTGTTGGGGTAATCGCCGAAATTGCCACCATGCTGCATCGACTTAAAATTGATGGCGCATTGATGACTCGGATGATTTCCAGCACAATAATCACAAATTACCGCCACACTTTGAATACGTTGTACTGCAAAAGCGTCAATCATCCTCGAAAGTGTCTCAATCTGTGCTGACAATTCATCGAATTCATAAATTCCTGCCGCTCTTGGCTGAATCATTCTCGTATAAGGCCATTGATAGTCGTAGTCAGCCATGGTGTACCTAAAAAGAGAGAAATATAGGAAGAGAACTAAAATAAAAACAAAATGATTAAATTAAAACTAATTTGATTAAAGCTAATGATGACAAAAATTATTAAACTAATTTCCCGGCAACGGCGCCAAAAACTTGTTGTCGATTTAACAATCAATAATTACGTGCAAGTGTACACGATCAACAAGTAATAAAGTGATAAGAGAGTGTCGAACCCACAGAGAATTATTTAATAATAATTACCAAGTACTAACAAATAATCAAATTAATTTTATTTAAACAACTCGATAAAAGATTTTGAATTTTGAAAATAAAGTACTAAACTAACTAATTACTAACTACTAAGAATTGAATTTCAAATGATTAAAGCTTAAGACTACAATATCCCCAATTATGTCATATGAATCAATGTATCAAATCTATCCAATTATTAAATTCATCCGAGTTGTTAACAGGAATTCCACTTTATTTATAAGCCCTTTTCCAAGTGATCAAATAAATTTATCTAACTCAATTAATTATGCGATATTCCTATGCAAAACAATAGAGTTAAATTTATTAAGAACCAATTCTCATAAGTTACATGCAGCGAAGAGATATCCCTATTCACTTCACAACCCCAATTATTTATCCCATGCAAATAATCAAGAATACATGCTATCATATCAAGATCTAAGCCTAGATTTCATCTCCCGAATTCACCTAGAGTATCCCACTAATTGTTGATCAGGCAATTAATTAATTAACACAGATATGATAGACAACTCAATAATGAAATAATAATTGGAATCAAATAAATAATTAATCAATAATCAATAATGGTTCAATTATAGCCTTAATTATAAATTTAGTTCATGCTAGAATTAAAAACCAAATATCCAAAATAAGTCATCACAATTAATTACAAACTGAAAAATATAAGGAGTAAGAAAAACTGTGTCAAAGTCTCCTTCCGCCTTCACGTCTCCAGTCTGAATTCTTTGTGAGCTTCCCTTAAATCCTCGATCTCCAAATTCCAATCTCTGCTTTAATCTCTGAATATCAAAAAAAACTCTTCTTGTTAGAAGCTCCTCTCCTTTTATACTTGAAGTTCCCTTCTCAAAATTAGGTTTAGAGCGTCCAAAAACAATTAGAACTCCTCAATCCTTCATCCAGTTGGAAATAATCTTCATAACTTTTTGCATCCCAAAGCCGCAGCTTTCAAATCCTTCACAAACTGAAAGCCCCAGCTTTCAACTTCAGCTTATTTATGAAACTGCCACTCCTTATCCAAAATTGCCCGATTCGCCTAGTCAGCCGCATTTTCTTATAAAATCCAACTTAAACAAATAAAATGTCCTAAAATACTTTAAAACACACAAAATATTAAGTCTAAAAATACCTAATTAGTGGGTAAAATACTCACTCATCAAATACCCCCAAACTTAAATCTTTGCTTGTCCTCAAGCAAACACTAAGAACAACAACTATAACAACTAATTCTAAATAACAACTCACACGACTCGAGCAATGAATCAATACAAATTTGCATAATAGCCTCAAAGATTTCTTCTAATGTTAACTCAAGAAAAATTTCCGAAAACATGCAAAGCCTAAAATTTCAACCTAATCATCAGTTCCATAACTATTCATGATCCTTTAAGTGCGTGTGTGTATCCAAATGTTTAACTACTCGTAACTCACACTAGATCATATAATTAAATACTCATAAAAGATTTTCAAATCAACTCTAAAAACCTACTTTCATATCAATCTCCGCTAATAAAGGCAAAACATAAAATTTAGAGGATCAAAAAGATATTTCATACATTTAAGCACACTTGAACTCTTCCCAAGTACTTTAAAACATAATTTTTCTTTCCTTTTTTTTCTTTTTTAGTGAGTGCGTTTTACGCTCCATCTCACTTCTCATTGAACGAGTGCGTTTTACGCTTCATCCCATTTTCTCTCGCGCGAGTGCGTTTTACGCTCCTTCTTGTGCTTGTGTTTATGGGTGAGTGCGTTTTACGCTCCATCTTAACCCACCACATGATTCATCATTCTAACTCAGGAAGGTTTCACAATTTTTAAAATTTTCAATAACCCATGATTTCCCCCAAACTTATGTTAATGCCTAAATTTCGCTTTGAATGATGCTCAAATAAGATTTTAAAGTTTCAATGATATCTTTCACAAGCATTTAACCAAAAAGAATTTTAAGTCACAACTAGCTAAACAGATGGATATATGCTTTGAAGTTCAAAAAGATCACAAATAGTGTACACCCAACTTATAAGTCAAAATATAAACTAAGAATGCTTCTCAACTTCACAAGAGTTAAAAAAAAAATTAATCCATTTTTTTCTTATCATTGGCCATAATCAAATTCAAATCAAACCATTGCTCACCTATCCTAAAAATATACTAACTAACATACAACCTTAATAAACTAAAATAAATAACACAAAACAAGACTACTCCCCTAAACTTAAACCAGACATTGTCCTCAATGGCTAAAATAGGAAAAAGTAAAGCAAAGGACTTCCCTGAAAATACAACAATCTTCCTCCTTGTCTGATAAGTCTGAAGAATAGGCTAGGCACATTGGAATGAATAAGGCATTGCACTTTAATTGGACTCGAATAACCTGTAAACACATTAGAAGAAAATTTATTAACTACTATGAAACCTAATAAAATAAATAAAACTAAAAACTAAAAATTAAACTTGGGTTGCCTCCCAAGAAGCGCTTGTTTTATAGTCTCAGCCTGACTTCTTCAATTTTTATCCAATTCCCCTTCGAAAATTGAGGAACCCTCCATCCATTAATAACCATGTAACTTTTGAAGGTTTTGCTGCAGTAGGGGCCATTATTTCAAAGTCACGTAGTTTGCTTTTTGTAGATAGATTCCTAATTATGAATGTCAAATAGCTAGGTGCTTCCTCCGTTGTGTTCGTGATTAGATTGGGACATTGAATCTTATCAAACACCATGGGCTCTTCTTCTATCTTCTCTTTCTCATCCCACCATGGTTCCAGATTCATGCTAACTCTGATGTCAAATAGAGCTTTGCCAATGACATGACTACCAATTGGGCAGGGGATTGCAAAACTACCCGGATCTTTGAGCTTTGGCGAAAAAGGTACATGGGGCACTAACAAAATCGGTACATCAGCGTCGAAACTCACGGCTAGACCTTCTTCAGCTGTATTTTCTTGATCCCCACTATTCTCCTCCATATCAGAATTATCATCAATTAGCACGTCCGGTTGCAGCTTTGGCGCGGGCAATCCATCAGTCTCGAGAACCACGTCACTGGGCCATGCACAATGATAACTATTCTTGAAGGCGTTGATAAGCTGTCCCATCTGGTTCTCAAGATTTCGAATCGACACTGCTTGGTTTTTTATATTTAAATCCACTAAGTTCAACAGCTGATCTTGATCACTCATTCTTTTGTCCGTAGCTGTAATAAACTTCGCCAAGGCCTCCTCTAAACTCAGTTTCCTTTCTTCTTCATGTAGATAGGCTGAATCCTGAAATTCTGGAGTGTATGATTGGCTTGGAGCAAAGATTTGGACTTGATTATTATGGCTCCATGAAAAATTCGGATGATACCCGCAATCTTGATGATAGTTGTTGGGATAGGCATAACTGTTGGGGTAATCGCCGAAATTGCCACCATGCTGCATCGACTTAAAATTGATGGCGCATTGATGACTCGGATGATTTCCAGCACAATAATCACAAATTACCGCCACACTTTGAATACGTTGTACTGCAAAAAGCGTCAATCATCCTCGAAAGTGTCTCAATCTGTGCTGACAATTCATCGAATTCATAAATTCCTGCCGCTCTTGGCTGAATCATTCTCGTATAAGGCCATTGATAGTCGTAGTCAGCCATGGTGTACCTAAAAAGAGAGAAATATAGGAAGAGAACTAAAATAAAAACAAAATGATTAAATTAAAACTAATTTGATTAAAGCTAATGATGACAAAAATTATTAAACTAATTCCCCGGCAACGGCGCCAAAAACTTGTTGTCGATTTAACAATCAATAATTACGTGCAAGTGTACACGATCAACAAGTAATAAAGTGATAAGAGAGTGTCGAACCCACAGAGAATTATTTAATAATAATTACCAAGTACTAACAAATAATCAAATTAATTTTATTTAAACAACTCGATAAAAGATTTTGAATTTTGAAAATAAAGTACTAAACTAACTAATTACTAACTACTAAGAATTGAATTTCAAATGATTAAAGCTTAAGACTACAATATCCCCAATTATGTCATATGAATCAATGTATCAAATCTATCCAATTATTAAATTCATCCGAGTTGTTAACAGGAATTCCACTTTATTTATAAGCCCTTTTCCAAGTGATCAAATAAATTTATCTAACTCAATTAATTATGCGATATTCCTATGCAAAACAATAGAGTTAAATTTATTAAGAACCAATTCTCATAAGTTACATGCAGCGAAGAGATATCCCTATTCACTTCACAACCCCAATTATTTATCCCATGCAAATAATCAAGAATACATGTTATCATATCAAGATCTAAGCCTAGATTTCATCTCCCGAATTCACCTAGAGTATCCCACTAATTGTTGATCAGGCAATTAATTAATTAACACAGATATGATAGACAACTCAATAATGAAATAATAATTGGAATCAAATAAATAATTAATCTATAATCAATAATGGTTCAATTATAGCCTTAATTATAAATTTAGTTCATGCTAGAATTAAAAACCAAATATCCAAAATAAGTCATCACAATTAATTACAAACTGAAAAATATAAGGAGTAAGAAAAACTGTGTCAAAGTCTCCTTCCGCCTTCACGTCTCCAGTCTGAATTCTTTGTGAGCTTCCCTTAAATCCTCGATCTCCAAATTCCAATCTCTGCTTTAATCTCTGAATATCAAAAAAAACTCTTCTTGTTAGAAGCTCCTCTCCTTTTATACTTGAAGTTCCCTTCTCAAAATTAGGTTTAGAGCGTCCAAAAACAATTAGAACTCCTCAATCCTTCATCCAGTTGGAAATAATCTTCATAACTTTCTGCATCCCAAAGCCGCAGCTTTCAAATCCTTCACAAACTGAAATCCCCAGCTTTCAACTTCAGCTTATTTATGAAACTGCCACTCCTTATCCAAAATTGCCCGATTCGCCTAGTCAGCCGCATTTTCTTATAAAATCCAACTTAAACAAATAAAATGTCCTAAAATACTTTAAAACACACAAAATATTAAGTCTAAAAATACCTAATTAGTGGGTAAAATACTCACTCATCAAATACCCCCAAACTTAAATCTTTGCTTGTCCTCAAGCAAACACTAAGAACAACAACTATAACAACTAATTCTAAATAACAACTCACACGACTCGAGCAATGAATCAATACAAATTTGCATAATAGCCTCAAAGATTTCTTCTAATGTTAACTCAAGAAAAATTTCCGAAAACATGCAAAGCCTAAAATTTCAACCTAATCATCAGTTCCATAACTATTCATGATCCTTTAAGTGCGTGTGTGTATCCAAATGTTTAACTACTCGTAACTCACACTAGATCATATAATTAAATACTCATAAAAGATTTTCAAATCAACTCTAAAAACCTACTTTCATATCAATCTCCGCTAATAAAGGCAAAACATAAAATTTAGAGGATCAAAAAGATATTTCATACATTTAAGCACACTTGAACTCTTCCCAAGTACTTTAAAACATAATTTTTCTTTCCTTTTTTTTCTTTTTTAGTGAGTGCGTTTTACGCTCCATCTCACTTCTCATTGAACGAGTGCGTTTTACGCTTCATCCCATTTTCTCTCGCGCGAGTGCGTTTTACGCTCCTTCTTGTGCTTGTGTTTATGGGTGAGTGCGTTTTACGCTCCATCTTAACCCACCACATGATTCATCATTCTAACTCAGGAAGGTTTCACAATTTTTAAAATTTTCAATAACCCATGATTTCCCCCAAACTTATGTTAATGCCTAAATTTCGCTTTGAATGATGCTCAAATAAGATTTTAAAGTTTCAATGATATCTTTCACAAGCATTTAACCAAAAAGAATTTTAAGTCACAACTAGCTAAACAGATGGATATATGCTTTGAAGTTCAAAAAGATCACAAATAGTGTAAACCCAACTTATAAGTCAAAATATAAACTAAGCATGCTTCTCAACTTCACAAGAGTTAAAAAAAATAAAATTTAATCCATTTTTTCTTATCATTGGCCATAATCAAATTCAAATCAAACCATTGCTCACCTATCCTAAAAATATACTAACTAACATGCAACCTTAATAAACTAAAATAAATAACACAAAACAAGACTACTCCCCTAAACTTAAACCAGACATTGTCCTCAATGGCTAAAATAGGAAAAAGTAAAGCAAAGGACTTCCCTGAAAATACAACAATCTTCCTCCTTGTCTGATAAGTCTGAAGAATAGGCTAGGCACATTGGAATGAATAAGGCATTGCACTTTAATTGGACTCGAATAACCTGTAAACACATTAGAAGAAAATTTATTAACTACTATGAAACCTAATAAAATAAATAAAACTAAAAACTAAAAATTAAACTTGGGTTGCCTCCCAAGAAGCGCTTGTTTTATAGTCTCAGCCTGACTGCTTCAATTTTTATCCAATTCCCCTTCGAAAATTGAGGAACCCTCCATCCATTAATAACCATGTAACTTTTGAAGGTTTTGCTGCAGTAGGGGCCATTGTTTCAAAGTCACGTAGTTTGCTTTTTGTAGATAGATTCCTAATTATGAATGTCAAATAGCTAGGTGCTTCCTCCGTTGTGTTCGTGATTAGATTGGGACATTGAATCTTATCAAACACCATGGGCTCTTCTTCTATCTTCTCTTTCTCATCCCACCATGGTTCCAGATTCATGCTAACTCTGATGTCAAATAGAGCTTTGCCAATGACATGACTAACAATTGGGCAGGGGATTGCAAAACTACCCGGATCTTTGAGCTTTGGCGGAAAAGGTACATGGGGCACTAACAAAATCGGTACATCAGCGTCGAAACTCACGGCTAGACCTTCTTCAGCTGTATTTTCTTGATCCCCACTATTCTCCTCCATATCAGAATTATCATCAATTAGCACGTCCGGTTGCAGCTTTGGCGCGGGCAATCCATCAGTCTCGAGAACCACGTCACTGGGCCATGCACAATGATAACTATTCTTGAAGGCGTTGATAAGCTGTCCCATCTGGTTCTCAAGATTTCGAATCGACACTGCTTGGTTTTTTATATTTAAATCCACTAAGTTCAACAGCTGATCTTGATCACTCATTCTTTTGTCCGTAGCTGTAATAAACTTCACCAAGGCCTCCTCTAAACTCAGTTTCCTTTCTTCTTCATGTAGATAGGCTGAATCCTAAAATTCTGGAGTGTATGATTGGCTTGGAGCAAAGATTTGGACTTGATTATTATGGCTCCATGAAAAATTCGGATGATACCCGCAATCTTGATGATAGTTGTTGGGATAGGCATAACTGTTGGGGTAATCGCCGAAATTGCCACCATGCTGCATCGACTTAAAATTGATGGCGCATTGATGACTCGGATGATTTCCAGCACAATAATCACAAATTACCGCCACACTTTGAATACGTTGTACTGCAATAGCGTCAATCATCCTCGAAAGTGTCTCAATCTGTGCTGACAATTCATCGAATTCATAAATTCCTGCCGCTCTTGGCTGAATCATTCTCGTATAAGGCCATTGATAGTCGTAGTCAGCCATGGTGTACCTAAAAAGAGAGAAATATAGGAAGAGAACTAAAATAAAAACAAAATGATTAAATTAAAACTAATTTGATTAAAGCTAATGATGACAAAAAATTATTAAACTAATTCCCCGGCAACGGCGCCAAAAACTTGTTGTCGATTTAACAATCAATAATTACGTGCAAGTGTACACGATCAACAAGTAATAAAGTGATAAGAGAGTGTCGAACCCACAGAGAATTATTTAATAATAATTACCAAGTACTAACAAATAATCAAATTAATTTTATTTAAACAACTCGATAAAAGATTTTGAATTTTGAAAATAAAGTACTAAACTAACTAATTACTAACTACTAAGAATTGAATTTCAAATGATTAAAGCTTAAGACTACAATATCCCCAATTATGTCATATGAATCAATGTATCAAATCTATCCAATTATTAAATTCATCCGAGTTGTTAACAGGAATTCCACTTTATTTATAAGCCCTTTTCCAAGTGATCAAATAAATTTATCTAACTCAATTAATTATGCGATATTCCTATGCAAAACAATAGAGTTAAATTTATTAAGAACCAATTCTCATAAGTTACATGCAGCGAAGAGATATCCCTATTCACTTCACAACCCCAATTATTTATCTCATGCAAATAATCAAGAATACATGCTATCATATCAAGATCTAAGCCTAGATTTCATCTCCCGAATTCACCTAGAGTATCCCACTAATTGTTGATCAGGCAATTAATTAATTAACACAGATATGATAGACAACTCAATAATGAAATAATAATTGGAATCAAATAAATAATTAATCTATAATCAATAATGGTTCAATTATAGCCTTAATTATAAATTTAGTTCATGCTAGAATTAAAAACCAAATATCCAAAATAAGTCATCACAATTAATTACAAACTGAAAAATATAAGGAGTAAGAAAAACTGTGTCAAAGTCTCCTTCCGCCTTCACGTCTCCAGTCTGAATTCTTTGTGAGCTTCCCTTAAATCCTCGATCTCCAAATTCCAATCTCTGCTTTAATCTCTGAATATAAAAAAAAACTCTTCTTGTTAGAAGCTCCTCTCCTTTTATACTTGAAGTTCCCTTCTCAAAATTAGGTTTAGAGCCTCCAAAAACAATTAGAACTCCTCAATCCTTCATCCAGTTGGAAATAATCTTCATAACTTTCTGTATCCCAAAGCCCCAGCTTTCAAATCCTTCACAAACTGAAAGCCCCAGCTTTCAACTTCAGCTTATTTACGAAACTGCCACTCCTTATCCAAAATTGCCCGATTCGCCTAGTCAGCCGCATTTTCTTATAAAATCCAACTTAAACAAATAAAATGTCCTAAAATACTTTAAAACACACAAAATATTAAGTCTAAAAATACCTAATTAGTGGGTAAAATACTCACTCATCACATTTCAATATGAAAATGAAGTTAAGATACTTGCACAAGGATAGGAAACTTGCTCAATATAAAAGTTGAGTAAGATGAAACTTGCATGAACCGTCGATTATAGCTACGCAATTTAACTTAATCTCTTATGAAAGACCTATCAGTTATAAGATTGATCTTTCAATTAGCATCACATATATCACCTTATAATATCACTTCTTAATAAATAAGTTATCTAACATTTAACCACATAACTAAATATTAGATAACACCTTAGCACCATACACATTCATAATTCTAAAGCTGGTACACATCGAGTCTTTAACAGTGTTCAATATAGTATGATGAGTGGTTTTCCACAAACAACCAACAAACTAGTTTCCGTCTCGTCTACGCTGTTTTCACAGTGAGTTAGATCGGTTGCTAGTTCGTATATATCTCCGCTCCCTGAAGGAATCGTTTAGCCCAGCTACTATACATCAACTATTAAAGGACACGATTGTACTACCACTTTATCGTAAATCTTATGACTTAACACTAAGTTTTTCATTTTATAAGTTTTTTTTTATAATCCATTAAGCTGGAATACCTAAACCAGCAAGTTGGATTATCTAATCATACTAATCCAGTAACCTGGATTCAAACTAGCATAAAATCTAGCACCCTGGATTCAAACTATCCTACAATTCAGCAAGCTAGATTCACTAATTCAGCAAACCGGATTCATTAATTCAGCAAACTATATTCACCAATTCAGCAAGCCAGATTCCTTAATTCAGTAAGCCGAATACCACAATCCAGCAAGCTGGATTCAAACTGTAATCCCTTTTTAACATATCAAATTTCGAATTCATCAAACCAAATAATACTACAGCACATAGAATGTTAATACAACAAACCGAATGCTAAAACATTAAACCAAATATGAATACAACAAACCGGATTGGAAGCTGCATTCTTAAAATGACTTAACCTCTTTTAATAATCTATTTTTATTTTCTTCAAATCTTGCCACACATATGTACATATATTTCATACTCACAAATACTTTCCTTATGAAAGTTTTCAATTTCCTTTAACATTTTTCAAACGTCCGTTTTAACTTTCAAAACTAAGAAAAATAATCACTATCTTGCACAACTTCGATGACTCCAAATTTTTGATAGCATCTTATACATATTAACAAGTACTCCCAGTTAAAATTTCGTGGTCATCGAATTTATAGAACTCCAATTTTAGCCGTTTGCATCGAAAAACTCTATGTTTTTATTTTAGCCATAGATTCTTCGTTACAAGTCGGAATGCGACGATTTTTGGCCAGGAGCTACATAACTTCCTATATTTTCAGTGGTAAAAAGCCCTGAATTTATTGCACCTTCCAAGGGGTCCAAACAGTGCACATAAAGTAGAGGTCAGCGGGTTTGGTCCTTTTTCCCGATTTGAGGTCCTTCGCCATAAAATCCATAACTTTCATTCTACATGGCCAAAAATTCTCAAATTATTACAGAACTTATATAACATCCCCTATTATCACTCCAAAGTTTTCTAGAATTTTTAGAGCAAAGAAAAATGATGAAACTGCCCCTGGATGGGACTACCCTGCAGCAGCCCCTTTCCTCTTTTGAAAAACCTGGACTGTTTTGGTAAAAACAGTACCTACGAATTTTATACTCATTATTTTTGAGTTTTGCCACTTGGGTTTAACACTTAACTCATATATCTAACACCACTCTTTGACAGATCGCAAAAAGAGTTTATAGATTTCAAATAGTACTCAAATAAAGTGAGAGAAAGTTTGGGTTTTCTAACCCTTTTTAAAACAAACTAAGTTTTCTTTTCTTTCTTTTTTTTTTCTTTTCAACAAATCAACACCCAAATAGGTAAAATCTAAGCATGAAACCATATATAACACATATAGATCAAGGGTTTTAGACCACAAGATCATGAACTTTATATCAACAAAATCAAACCAAAACAAAATGAAATAACTAGATTAAGGTAAAAATTTATACCTTAGTTTTATTTTCTTTTCCTTCTTCCCAAAATAGGATATACACTAAAAATACATAAGCTTCAAAATCCCTTCATCTCCTCCTCGTCTTATTGAAGCTACCCCCTTCTCTCTCTCTTGGACTTAATTATTTTGCTCTCTATTTTCTCTCTCCAAGTTAGGAAAAAAAATGAGTAAATGACTAAGTTTTGTTTTACAAAACTAGTTTACTTGTAACACCTATAGATATATAAGTTATATCTATATTTTATATCATAATAGCAAGTACACTTCTTACACATTATTAGGCAACTTGGTGATGTGTTATAATTACTACTTTGTACTTCTTTTTCCATCCATTACAAGCAATCCTTTAAAAACCAACACATCACCCCTTTTGGAAACCATGTGGCCGGCAGCCTCCTTGATCTTTTGCTCTACTTTTTGGCCTTCTTTTATTGCTTTATTAAATTAATTAAGTTGATCAAAATATTTACCAAGTGGGCTAGCAATTGAGCTTCCTTTAACATCACTTTGGGCTCATTTTTAATTAGTTTGGGCCACTAGTTTCTCCAATATTAATAATCCATGCTTGGTTACTAATTTAATAAGTGTTGGGCTAATTTAATTAGTCCACACATTAATTATTCAAGTCCATAATCAATTAAATGAGTGAGCTTGGTTAGTAAATTAATTAGACTAGTCCACTAGCATTTTCTTACTAATTGGACTATTAAGATAAATTATCCATATTAATTATTGTACAAAGTTTATTCACTCACTATATTCACTTTAATTGAATATTTAATCATCTTATTATCTTATCAATTGTTTGATATAAAAATTCTTAGGTTAGTCCACTAAATTAAATAATTATTAGTGGGACCTTCACTAACTAACAATGATTTGGGTCATGTAATAAATTAGGTCCAACACATTTAATATTATTCTACCATAATTATTTAATTAGGGTTTTTAGTCCCCTCCTTTATAATTTTAATCCTTACTCATGTACATTTAATTTTGAATCGGTGTCACTTTCTTCCTCTTCGGTTTCCACATCTCCATTATCACGTAATATCATTGTCCGTTGATTCGGACATTGACTTGCAATATGACCTTTACCTTGACATTCAAAACAAACAATATCCCGATTACGACTAAAAGAAGGTTGCTCATTTTTACCTTGCCTTCCCCGATTAGTCACATCCGGTCTAGGCTCCACTTTCGGCTTGTTCACAACTGGCTTCTCCTCTTGCTTCACCACATTAGATTTCCATGATGAACCCGGATTAGGCATCGACCGTTGGCCACCTCTCCTCTTGAGTTGTTTCTCAATCTTGATGGCCATGTGCACCATCTCTTCCAACTCTAGAGAATGTTGTCGTTCGACCAAATCTGATATCTCCCAATTCAAATCTGTCGAAAACCTAGCCATCGTCGCTTCTTTATCCTCAACTAAATCAGCTCTGGCTATCAGCATCTCCATCTCCTTGTAGTAGTCCTCTACACTTCGAACACATTGCCTCAAGCTTTGTAAATTGTGAACTAACTCTCGGTGGTAGTAATCTGGCACAAATCTTTTCTTCATGATAGTCTTCAACTCCACCCATGTGTCAATTGGACGTTGTCCACACCTTATTCTGCTATTTGTCAGTTGATCCCACCATGTAACTGCATAACCTGAGAATTCCGTAGCGGCAAGTTTGACTTTCTTACGATCTGAATAATTATGACAGTCAAAAATCCTCTCCATCTTCTTCTCCCATTCCAGGTATGCCTCAGGATCACTCCTACCTTGGAAAGCTGGAATTGACATTTTGATGTTATCCAAGTTATCATCCACCCGATTCCTTTGGTCGGCTCTATCATCTCTGTGTCTCCTATTCCTGGCCTCAAATCTCCTTCCAATATCTGGATCAAATTCCTCTTCGTAGGAATCCTCCTCATTATTCCTATTCTCATTTTTCTGCACCTTCTCCTTCTTTTGAGAACCCATCATCACTTGCGACTGCTCCCTTTGAATACTCTCGATCCTCTCAAATCTTTCATCAAAGAGATCCAACTTCCGAATTACTTGTTGTAGTAAAACATCCAGGTCCACACTTGACCCCTCCCTTTGTCCTTTTGTTGAAGATCCCTCTCCAAACAAACCTTTATCCTTCATTCCAGACATTTATCCTGCAAAACCAAGGTTAGTAGCAATAATATTTTCCTCACCACTCCCTTACGTGTTTCACTCGATAAGTGTTCTGCTCGTGTATCACTCAATAGGCTTTTTCCCTCGAATGATCTCACAACTAAGCCTTTTACCTCTAATTATTCTCTCTAATAGGTTCTTTTCGAATTTACCTAGCAAAATCCCCGGTTTTACTAATCAATTCAAAATAACTTAACACAAACAACTATAGTAGGTATGAATAGAAATACCAACAATCTCGATTACGGAATTGAAGATGAAATCTGCGAACAATTTAAAATATCTGAAATAAAATTTTTATACTTTTTTTTTATATCCACAAATTCAACGAAACGATAAAGATAGATACTTAGCTAGAAAACGCAGCTCTGATACCAAATGATGGACTTCACGGCACGCTTGCGTGAGGTGATCGTCGCCCGGATCGTTTATAGCAAGTTATGAACGTGGAACTCGTTCGAATCCTTAATCCCTCGCCTGGATATAGACGATAAACCTTGGAATAGTCGATCAAGCAATTTGAATGTATGAAGAATGATACACCAACAACACTTTGACCCTCGTTTAATTCAAACGATAATCTCCGTACGATTGTATGATGCGGTAGAATAACGCCACACACAACTATGGTTTGTTGTATGATAAGTTAAATATGAATCTCAAAAGAAAAACTAAGAATTTAGCTTAGAAATTCTTCAAAGAACCAAAAGTAGAGAATAGCTCTCAAATAAATAAACTCTGAATAATAATGAATTGTTGTGTTTTTGAATTACAATCAAATGTCTATTTATACTAACTATGAAATCCTAGAATCCATAAAGGAAATAGCAACTGATTTGGAATCAAAATCCTATCTTAAAATATCCTAATTACAATAGAATTATGAAAATATGCTGAAATTAAGGAAAGAAATCTAATTCAAACGCAACTTGGAATCTGTGTTCAGTGCCTAGCGCCTTAGGCGCTGGGTTTGCTTCTTGATAGAGCGCCTTAGGCGCTGCGTTGCAGTGTTGCTCCATTTGGCAAGCGCTCTAGGCGCTGGAAAAACAAAAGAATGAGCGCTTTAGGCGTTGAGTTGCAAAATAGCCCACATTTGGCGAGCGCTCTAGGCGCTGGAATCACAAGGCATTGAGCGCCTTAGGCGCTTGACCCAGACTTGGTTGAATTTTTGCCTCCTTTGCTTCTTTGCTTGGGTCCCTCACTTGTAGTACATTCACCAATTTAAGTCCCAACTCCAACGCCTTTGAACTCGCATCCTTATCATTCCAAGCTTCTCGAATAAACCCATTAAGTCCTTCTCTGAAGCGTTTTACTCGTGCTCTCGTCACTGGTCCAACTGGAACTTGCACCAGATCCGCTCCATAACTCCCGCCCTTGTCCAAGCTAAGCATGTCCTCATCAGATTCTAAGTAATAAATTATAATATTAATTAGGAATTATTTAACTTAGATTAAAACCCTAATTGAAAGATTTAAAACCTAATTCATGAATTAAGAAACCCTAACCCTAATTAGGAAACCTTAAACCCTAATTATGAAACCCTAATTCTAATTATGTTATCTAAATGCTAATTTATGAAATGTAAAACCTTAATTATGATATATAACCTTAATTAAGGTATTACTAAACATAATTAAACATCCTAAACATGATTAACAAAAATATCGGTTTAATTAGTAAGTAAATAAATCAAAAATAAAATTTAAACCAATAGAAATTGAGCTGGGAGTGTGCAAGCTTGTGCTCAACACACTCCAGCACAAGTAGGTGGTTAGGATCAGATTAGAGTAGCACAAGTATCAAGGCTAGATATTTGTGGAGGCCAAATTTGGAAAAGAAACCCTAAAAACCCTAATTTACAAATCCTATAAATAGAACATCATGCTGGTCAGTTAAGCCACGAATTTTACAAAGCCTAAACACTTACAATCATACCATAACAAGCCTCTACAAGTATAAGATCAGAATCAAAAGCCTGAGATCAAAAATCTAAGAAAAAGGTGCAAAACCCTAATTTTTATGCTAGATCTTCAAGCCTGTAATAATTTTATGTTTTAGATGTTTAGGATTATGTGTAAACATGTTATTTAATGATCTGGGTTGGTTAAACAAGGATCCATAACATTTAAATGGTCAAAATTGATGAAAAACATGAACTAACTTTGGCAGCCCAGAATGGTCTGACAGGCTACTTTGTCAGACCTTTTGATTGGCTTAAATTGGTCGTTTGATCTGTTTTAAAGTTTGCATATGTAGTATGTCATGTTAACTATAATATCCAATTGGTAGAATAGTAAAACAATGTCTAGGATGGAAGATATTAATGGTCAAATCCCGTTGACCGCTCACGGATGGCTGATTCTGGGCAACCCAGAAAATTCTAAGTAAATATGGCAGCCGTCTGACAAGATTTGACCGGCTTTAATCTTGCTTATATGATGTTTGTAAATATTATTTCTTGGCTTAAACATGTTCTATGCCATGTATACTACAGCCTTGAATCATTAAACCACATAACAAATAACGACCATGAAAGTTATTAACGGTCAAACATGGTTGACCGACCATGACCAAAGAGTTTCTGGGTTACCCAGAAACTCAAGAACAGCATGAACATGCTAGTTTGACCATGATTTATCTACCATCATATGATGTTGTATGAGCTAAGTCAATACATGTCGTTATACTCTGCCATGTAGGCTACAATAAGAAACAAAGATCCAACCCAAATCATTAACCAACTAGAACTAATTTGAGGTCAAAAGTCCCAATTAGACCATGACCGGCTGTTCTTCAATGAAGAACACCTTTAGCGACACTCTCCGCCCCAAACCCAGAACACTAAGTTTATATGCAGTCCGTCGCTAAAGGCCTTTTGCCACGGTTTTTAATAAAAATTAATAAAAATAATTAAATAAATTATATAAAATTATAAATAAATATTAAAAATTCATATTAATTAATAATAAATATTAAAAAATTCATTTTTAATTATATTTAATATTTTTCTATATTCTGATAAATATTTTTATATAATTATTTAATTTAATTAAATATTAAATTATTTAATAAATATTTTAAATAAATGATTTAAAAATGATATTAATGTATTTAAAATATTTTAAATGATAATTAATTCATTTAAAAATATTACCAACTTTCCAAAATTATTTTAAATAATAAATAAATTATTTAAAATAAAAGATTAAATATTTAATAATATTATAAATGATAATTAAATCATTTAAATATTAAACTCAGTTTTAAAAATTATTATAAATAATAATTACCTCATTTAAATGATAAAATAAATTCTAAAAATATTATTAATGATAAAATAAATTATTTAAATAATATTCTGTCTATCTACAAATATTATGAATGATAAATAAATCATTTAAATAATATTTTAAGTATCTAAAATTATTCTAAATGATAAATAAATCATTTGAATATCATATTAAATGTTTTAAAAATATTTTAAATGATAATTAAATCATTTAAATATTAAATTAAGCTTTAGAAATTATTATAAGTAATAATTAAATTATTATAATGATAAAATAAGTTATAAAAATATTATTAATGATAAAATAAATCATTTAAATAATATTCTATCTTTCTAAAAATATTATAAATGATAAATAAATCGTTTAAATAATATTTTAGGTGTCTAAAAATATTCTAAATGACAAATAAATTATTTAAATAACATATTAATGTTTTAAAAATTATTCTAAGTGATAATTAAATCATTTAAAAATATTCCTAAGCTTGTAAAATTATTTAAAAATATTTCTAAGCTTATAAAAATTATATTAAGCTTCTAAAAATGTTATAAATGATAATTAAATTATCTAGACTAATATTTAAGCTTCCAAATGAAGTTTTATTGATAAACCTATGTGTTTAGCTATCTAATGACGCGACCGAGATACCGAATCGACGTCGAACCTTCGTGAAACTTGTCTAGTTTAATTAGATAAGTATTATTATAGATTCTAATGTGTATTATTGATATGAATAGACATAAATAGACTACCCAACGTTGATAAACAGCGTAAACTTAACGTGCTACGCACAGGCAAGTGTCTCAACCTTACTCAACTTATATTATGCAAGTATTATACATCTTGCTATCAATTATTGTGAAGTTATTGTTTCTTGTTCAGCATAACTTAAGAAATGAATCATTATTCATATATTGTTTATTCAAGCATAAATTGTTGTGTCAAACCAAATTGTTTGGTAAGACATCTTATACTGAGAAAATGGAAATGCCTTCATAGGAAGGCCAATAAATGTCGATTATATATTGACCACAAATGGTAGGATGATATGCATACTCCTAGGATATTGGTGAGGCTGATCACCTACTAAATATCCAAAACTCAAATGGTTTTAAGTCATTAAAGACTGATAAAACTAAATGAAATATATGGTTCATGTACAAAACCCTCAGTATACATCATTGACATCTTTTAAAACAAACACATGGTGTTTACATATTCAAATGAACTTGCTGAGCATTTGTAGCTCATTCTTGCGCATATCTTCTTTGCAGCTTTAAATGATAATCACAGCACCTCTGGTACAGATAAAGGAAAAGGACATGTTTATTAGTTTTAATTACTGTTTTAAATAATTTAAGTCTTTTATAAGGCTTTGTTGTAATAACTTAGTATTGAGAACGATGTAACTGAACTTAATGATATGTAATATATTATCATCCTTTATTACATCGAATGCGTTATACTTTGATCTTTACTTTATTTAGCATAGTTGTACTAAGTAAATACATTATCTATACGAACTATACATCTGAATGAGGGTATTGAATGATATTGAGAGTTCTATAAGCTCTGGGGTTACACGTAATGAGCGCCGGTAAGGTGCCATCTTTACCAGAATGCGCCCTTCAGTTCTAGGGACAATCTTATCATTGATACTGTGAATGTCAGATAGATAGGGAATATCGATATGAAAGAGATATCCACAAGATATGAATATATACATCCAAGTGAGGGTATCCAAACACAGATAACATTCTGACGAGAACTATTATCTGTTATGGGATACTGTGAACCTTGGATAGATAGAAGTTATATATTATGGAATATTTATAGTTAAATAGTATCACGTGAGCACCAAATCTGCTACAGGAGGTGTAGAGAATTTGGGGGCGTCACAATAATAACTTATACCTTATTATTAACTAATCGTCTATCGAATCACTAAAACACCTTGCTTTAATGACTGATCTCCTGACCTCTCTTCATAACCTCCTTAGAGCATTTTTCACCACAGTCTCTCAACCATATCTGTTATTCTTAACACATAGATTCTATTAACATATTTAATCATTCCTCCACTCCCAATTTAGGTTTTAAACTTTAACCTTTATTTAATCATTCAAGACCTTATTTAAAAGTCTTATAAATATCCGGGATATCACATTCACCCCTCCTTCTAAGAATTTCGTCCTCAAAATTATAGCACACTAATCTTTACTCATTCTTATTCACCAAAATAGGTTTTCATTTTAACCTTTATCTAATCGCATTCGATTACCTTCTCAATTAATGAGTACCCTACTCTTTCCTCTTATGAGGACCTCTTCTATCATCATATACTTTCATGACTTCTTTCTAAGAGGTTCATACCTTCTAAACATTAAGGAGTCTTCACAATTGTTCAATGATTGTGAAGCAGTATGAATAAATAGGAAATAGAATTTTCCTTTAAAACTTTTCATATCATGTTGAGGGATCATAAAGACCATGAACTTTTCTTTTTGCAGGTACTTTAGGTGATCAGCCTATCGTACCACTACGTCGTGCACAACGTATTAACCTCCATAACGACTATATGCGTTAATAGGTTGAACCATGTTAACCAACTAATACATCCCTTTTGTTCACCTCAGACTTAACACAAGATTCCGCACCAGAACAATTTGGCTTGGTAAATTTCAATTATCTTTCAAATTTCATCATTTCTTATAAAAAGGTGTCTAGCCAAAACAAATAGCATCAACTCTTCTTTAATCAGCTCAAAATACTAAAAATTATTTTATGACGTCATGATACCGCACTGTCTTGACAGTACATTAAGGATTCCGTCATTTTGTGACTTTGTCATACTACAACATACCATAGTGGGTTGACGATCCTATGATCACATCCGACACTAGGTTATACTATATTGATGACTTCATCGTTTATCATTTCTACACCATGTTCAATGGTGCATATGATTATATAAAATACATTTCGATATTTTCAAATCATTTTTGTCTAGCCGAACAATTAGCATAAACATACATAAAAATATATTTTTTTAACAGTTCAATCATTTAACAAATCTTTTCAAAGGCACATAAGTGTGAATACAAGCACGATTTGGAGATCTAGCATAGCTAGAAGATTTGAAATACTTACAGTCCTCAATCATCTCCAATTTCTTTCATTTCTTCTATATCTAATTATTCATTCTTCATTCTATTAATATTTGACAAACATAGAGAGTTCTTAAATCTCACTTTATGACCTTTCTTCGAATCTAAACCACAATAATGTTCGTCAGACTTACCATACATTATGAGTTCAGGAACTTACCATAATAATAAGTTTAAAAAACTGGTCCTGGTAATATGTAGTTCAAGAACTAATCAGGAACTGTCCATACGCCTAGGGGCTCAAAAACTTACCATACAATTATGAGTCATGAACTTACCATAAGCATGAGTTTCAAAACTCGCACCTATTCTTAACATTCTCTATTATCAGATATACATACGAGAGAAGAATCACCTTCTCGCCATACATATAACCAATAGCGCGAACTAACATTTCAACGATTATCAATGTAGTAACTAAGTGGTCACAAATCTCCTGCCCATACAAAGGTTTGTTTAACTCAGCTACTATGAAATACAAAAATTCCTAATTTTCACTTTACTCAATACGAATTTTCTAAATTCGTATTTTATTATTTATAACTCTTCTTGAGTTTACCTTATACTTTTTCATAGTACCATTTCTTTATAGCATCAGGCTATAACTTTCCAATCGTTCAATAGATTATCTGTTATTCCATGATTTAAACCGATCACGTTGTGATCTTCTTTTACAATCATTTCACAATACGATTTTCCTTACCTTATGATCGTTTCGTCTTACGATCTTCTTATTCTTCTTTAATCATGTTATATTATGATTTTATTTACGCTTTTCATCCCATAGACGTTGTCTATTTATCATCACTTTTTATCTCTATTACTAGAGTCAGGTAACTCCTGATCCTCGCTTTTCTATAGCTCTTCGAGATTCCTCTTTGAATCTTCTTGTTTATATTTCAATTCTTCCCTTTATGAATTTTCTAAATCCATTTCAACTTCTTTGGGAAGTTTAAAAAAATTCGTTTCATATTACTTAGACTTTTATTCAAGTTTACTTCTCGTCATTTTCACCTGCATTCCTTGAGTCAGGTACTTTGTGACCTTTTTTCTCTTTATTACTCTCATATCTCTTTAATATCCTCTTTCGGATAATCCTCTATATTTTCTTTTAAATCTTACACATATCTTTATCTTTTTCTTTACTTAATTATGAATTTTCTAAATTCATCTCTTATCATTTAAACTCTATCTGAGTTTATTTCTTACCATCTTCATCATCCTCTCTACAGTTATAGCCTAAAGTACTCTTACCTAAGGTTTATAACCTATCATCTCTGATACCAAAATGTAACGCTCCCAAATCCGGGTCCCTTTAACCTCAGGTCTGGTGCGTCACGGTACAACCTTTATCTCAATATCTACAAGCTTTATTCATGAAATGATGAATATAACCTCGCTTTGATACCAAATAATACATTAATACCTTCTGTTCCAGAATTTGCAACCTTTATAATCTGTTATTACATTTATAGATCCTCATGATCTGATCTATATATCTTGAATTATAAACAATATTCTTCACTTTAATACACTGATTGTAATTATTTATGATAACACAACCAGATTTAAATATCGTTCTATATATAGTTCATTGACTACGCACTTACATAATATCATATTATCGTTCATCTATTATAGTTATACACATGCAAACATCCTCAATCATTAGTTCTTCTTTTCCCTTTGTCTATCCCGAATCCTTCGGTTCGCACTGGTGTAGCTGAAAACAATTATTTATAGCAAGGGTGAGCAAATATGTTGCCCAACAAGTTTAACAGTTATCACATAGCACATAATTCACATTTAAACATACTTTACTCCCTTCATACTTTGCACTTCTACATGATTCATGCTTTGCATTTAAATATGCATCGTGTTTATCATGCATCTCAAATCATAAATATTGTGAGTTCCTATAACTCAACCAGTTCCAATTATCAAACTAATTCAATATAATTGTATCACCATATAGCACATAGTGCACAACTCAATTCTTTCGCAAGTTCACATAACGCATAAAATAAAGCTTTCACATAACATTTAACAAGTTCAAACACATACAACAAGTTCTGAAAAACTTGCATGTACCGACGTTCATCATCTACATCATTCACATATACAATTCCTTCCTTCAATCGATAACCTACATCATCCATAAGGATTTATAGGATTAACTTATTACTTAATCGTCACCTCGTAACTTAATCCGATAATTTTCCCTTCAACTTGCACCAACGTAAACGTTCCCTCATATCATTTTTATAACATTATCATAAAAATATATTATTAACCTTTATTTAGACTCATACGTCGCATATGAACATATTTCAGTCAGTAAAAATCATTTCGGTAACTCCCGACTTTACGTTTTTCAATAGTTTTTAATCCGTTGGAAGCCTAATTCCCCCATTAAACTTCTTTAATCATTTTATTATTTTTTTTTCTTTTCTGGCCACACATATATACATATATTCCATACAAAAATATAATTATTTTGGAATTTTTCCTTTTTATTAAGTATTTTTCAAAAAGCCATTTTGAGTTCGTAACTTGTCAAAATTAACTATATCGTGCTAAACTTAAAAAATTCCCAACTCTTGCCAAAATCTTATACATGTTAACATGAAGTTCCAATTTAAATTTTGTGGTCATAGGAGTTGTAGAACTCAAGTTATGACTGTTTTTGTGTTTAAACCCCTAAAATTGAAATGGTCATAACTCACTCGTCCGAAGTAGGAATACGTTCATCTTCGGACCAGAGCTATGTTATATCATATAGTTCCATGTCACAAAAGGTCTGAATTTATTTTAAAGTCTAAGTGGCCCAAACAGGGCACAGAAAAATCCATACAACGGGTTTAGATAATTTTTCAGCTTTGGACTGTTTTGGCAAAATTTGTCCCCACAAAAATGTACAACATCTTTTCTGGAAATTCCAGTTGCAAGTTTTAGGGGACTTCCATATCTAACTCTAGGACTTGGCCAAACTTAAAATTTCGAAGTGAGCTAGGAGTTATACTTGTTCAAATTTCAAGTTCCGTTTTCCCGAAAAACAGTTTTTCCGTCGATTAAGATTTCTAGGAAAACTTTCTTGTTTTAATGATTTTTCCTACATAAAACATATACCAAGTATATATGATCCATCATAATCATCCTTATACCATAGGATCCGTCATGATCCTCCATATCAACAAGTCTCCCATAACAATCTTACTAAAACATAATCTAAGCTTAGAAATTAAAGCTAGGGTTTTTAAAGTTTTATACCTTCTTGAATGGTTTCCTTCTTCTTCTTGCTAGATGAGTTGTTTGATCTTCTTGACAAGGCTTGCTAGCCTCCTCCTCTTCCTCCTTCCTCCCCAAAACCGTGGCCTCTCCCTCTTTTTCTCAAGCTCTCAAGCTTTCTTTCTCTCTAACTTTCTTGGTGGAAAAATGAAGAACTCTTCCAAATGAATTAAGGCTTCTCTATTTATAGAAAGTCAAGACCAAGGGCAAAATAGTCTTTAACCATTACTAGGAAAGGGCAAGATGGTCTTTAAGACATCCCAAGGAAATGTTTTAGAAATTTCCTTCATGGACACAATGGTCATAAGCAATTTTCTTTAAGGACAAAATTGTCATCTCACTATAATTAGGAAATTTCCTAGAAATTTCCTCCAAGGACACCATGGTCATTAACAAATTTTTCTTGGGGTAAAATGGTCATTTCCCCATTACTAGGAAACTTCCTAGCAATTTCTTTCCTAGGACTCATTGGTTATTAAAAAAATTTCATTAAGGCAACCTAGTCTTTTCACCATTTCGAGGAAATTTCCTAGTAATCTCACCCATCATTTCTAGTGGGGTCCACTATACCCGGGTCCCACCTCGTTATTCTTCCACCAACTAACTCAACCATCATCCATTAAGTTAACCATGGTTAGTTGAGACCCGGTTTTTATCTACGTGACCCGTCTTTAACTATTTGACTCGAAAAATCAAATTTTCATGTTTATAGTCGTTTCCTACTAAAATCGACATTCCCAACATCATGGGAATATCTATTTCTTCAAATTTATCTTCGAATTTCAAGTTTGACTTTTCTCCGTAAAAGTCAACATCGGCATATTTTGTGTTTAAAGTCTATTCTGACTAGTTTTGACGTTCCGGACTCAACCGAGCAGTTCCCATTTCAAAATTCTATTCCAAAATTCAAATTTGAGTTTTGAACTATATAGTTCCCTTATTGTCATTTCCACGACTATTCTCTTTTAAATCGCATACTCGCACATATTCATCAACACGCGTATATATATACAATATACACCACATCCTCTATTTATGAAAATTTCCAAAGAAAATTCCTGTTATTAACAAATCCTTACGTGATCCTTTTAGTCATTACATTTTTCTCTCTTCTTAATGATTCCTTCTCCGGAATCACTATTACCGTAACGTTCATATGCGGTTTACTATTAACTCTTACATAATATTTTTCATCTAATAACTTTATCGAATTACCTTAACATAGGCATTACCTTACTACCTCTTTCACTTATCTTTCCCTATCTAGTTAATGGACGAAAATCTATTCTTAACCCAAGTCTCATCTGACTTGTTTCGGCTCATGACTACCTGCTTATTCTTAGGTATTAACATCTTCATCAACATATCTCATAAACTCGTACGTAAACTTTATCTTTTAATACTCTTTCGTTTTCATCATAATACATTATATCCTTATATAATCATAATCTTTCATATCTTCGTCTCTTCAGCTATTATCTCTTATAATTATCTCTTACCTCCTTTGCCATTCATAATATGTTTATCCTTTGCGTTTAATTCTCTTTATTCCCATTCAACCATAATAACGTATACCTTATTATCAACTAATCGTCTATCGAATCACTAAAACACCTTACTTTAATGACCGATCTCCTAACCTCTCTTCATAACCTCCTTAGAGTATTTTTCACCGCAGTCTCTCAACCATATCTGTTATTCTTAACACATAGATTCTATTAACATATTTAATCATTCCTCTACTCCCAATCTAGGTTTTAAACTTTAACCTTTATTTAATCATTCAAGACCTTATTTAAAAGTCTTATAAATATCCGGGATATCACAACCACGCATAATGATCTAACTATTCTAACTGTATGACTCACACAGTCTTCCTTAACTGTTTATTCAACCATCTGTTTAACTCATAGTTTTCATTAATGACATGTGTAAACCCATTCTAAGTTCTTCTTTTAACCAGGCTATGACAGTGTTAGGTTCGTGTTTTAATGGTAATGATTGATATCAAGTTTGTTCTTACACTCTGGACTCATCTTTATCACTTCGGTTAGTCAAGCATGTTCTGAATAGGCATGTATTCGTTTCAGTAAGGCTTAGTGTCATGCCACTCTGCAGGACACTCTATGATTTCCAAACCCACTCTACGATTTGGTGGAATCATTTTATGATTTGGTTTATTCACCCTACGACTTGATATTGCTACCCTACTATCCTGTAGAAGTACTCTACTATCACATAGGAATACTCTACAAAGGGTCTGTGAAGTCACTCTACAATCAGTAGAGTCACTCTACGATCAGTGGAGTAACTCTACGATCCATAGGATCACTCTACGGTTAATAAGTAAGACTCCACGATTGTGCAATCTTGGCACTCTACGATTTAATGGGGTGACTCTGAAATCATGTCATGTCACTATACGAACACATAGAAGTGTTTCTCTGGCATGTAGAATTTCTCTAGAACTTGGTGTGAGTGCTTTATGATCTATAAAAGTCACTCGATGATCGTACCTAGCATCCCACAATCTGACTTTGCGATTGTAGAAGTTACTCTACGATGTGGTGAGTGAAACTCTATGGTCAGCGAATGGACTTTACGATCGGAGTGAAGTTACTCTATGATCGTAGGGTTCACTCTACGATTCCACCCTCCGACTTGGTCAATTTACTCTACGATGACTGGTTCACTTTACGGTTAGTACGTGAGCTCTACGATCGGAGTGAACTCACTCTACGATCGTAGAGTTCACTCTACGATTTCTGAGGCTAAGGCATACGTTAAGGTTTTTAATTTTAAAGGAAAATCTTTAGATGACTGATCTAAGGTCATACTCATTTCATTTGAGCAGACTTAGAAACTTGGTTTGGGTCTGCCTTGGAATACTAGATTCCTGGTTTAAGGGGTTTAAAACTTACAAAGGGTTCCACAATAGTTTATGAAGGTTTAAAATCTGATATAGAGACCACTTTGGTCGGTCACTCTACGTTTATGAGACCTGGTCACACTTACACTTTTCTGGACTCAAAATACTCGACTTAACTCGTTGGTTAGGTTATTATTTTACAGATGGTTCAGACTGTTTTGGTATGGAGGTCACCATTCATGATAAGGTCAACATCATTCCATTGTTTTACTAGGATCAGTCCATTGGTTTGATAGCCAACGTTTATGGTCTGCATAACTGTGAATACAAAGCACTGTGCTTCGGTAACACTTTTATTCTGGCTTTAAGGCTTTCACAGCCTAAGGTTTCTAAGTGGTTCTTTTCATTCCATGTTGAGTTACTATACACTTTGACACATCTCATCACAAGTCTTCTACTGGTCGTGATTTTAACATACTCTTCCCGTATTTAACATGCATTATAACATAATAACTGACTTTGGATTAAAAGTCTCAGGGTTAAGGGATTATACCTTCTTGAAGCCTAGAACTCAGTAGTTGTTCACTTCCTTCTCCCCTCCTAGACTCCTCTGGTTTACCAACTGCAGTGTTCCTCTTGAACTCTCTCTTTTGTCTCTCAAACTCTCCATCTCTCTTATATTAGCACTCAGCAGATGAAACAGCTCTGAGACATGGATTGGGAGCTTCTATTTATAGGGGAACTTTTCTACGTATTTTATCCACATACATGTACACGTACGGGTACTTAGTCCAGCACAAACTGGTTTTATCCAGCCCTAGTTAGCTTTGTCCAGTGGTTAAGGAAAGATTAGGTAAAAAGCTTCCACCTAACCACCTTTTGGTCACGCTACAGGTTATCATTCTTACTTGCCTGAGATTAAGCAATATAGGGAATAGGCCACTGGCCTAACTCAGCTGGGTGTACTCTCAGTACAATATTATTATATATTATTATTCTTATTATTCTTATTTTGGGAAATTGGACATTTAATCTGGGTCAGCTGATTGGGTTACCACTGAGCTCAGTACTTTAATACTGATTGGGCTTGTCTACATTCTATACTAATCTACGACATTGGACTAGTGTACACTGTGTGGGGCTCTAATAACCTTTATGCAACAGCAATCAATGGGGCTAACTGGATTATTCTATGGGACTCAATATTAAGCAATTACTCAAGTCAGACCATTACTTTATATCATCAGATTATTAAATCTTCCCACATCTCACAATTAAACTAGTCAATCCCAATCAACATTTAATCTTTAATAATTCACTATACATGGTTAGCTCAATATTACCAACTTGATACAAAAATGTCACAACCATTCTTCATGGTTCATTTAAACACTTGATAGTGGACAAGGCCCATTCCTTCAAGCTTTAGTTAATTCACAACTTAAGCTTATCACACATTATAATTTCACTTTAATCTCTTCGCATAATTCGTACATGAAGAAATTTCATTAACAATCTTTATAACCACATATCACACATAAATACACATAATCATTATCAAATAATTCCCATTTCATTAATAATAATCTTTTGAAAATCTCGGATATTACACTTTATCTTGCCAAGGTCCTTAATAACCATCATAGCATACAAACACATGACCTTGATAGCTTTAAACTAGTTTAGTTCCTCCAAGTTTTACTTTTCAAAAATTTCTTTTAGTTTCTCATTTGAAAACTAATTCAATTCATGCTTTACTAAGTCATTACATGCATAGCTGGCTTGGACATCATATTAGACACATAATACTGCATAAGTAACTCATCTACACATGCCTAGAAGTTCAAATAATAAATAAAAAAAAATTTCATTTCAAGGGACCAGCGCGGCCGCACTGGTTTTGGCTAGGGAAGTGGCGCGGTCGTGCCACTTCAAGATAGACCAAAAACAGGCTATGTTTCAGCAGTCTCTGCTCTTCATACTATTTCTTTGCACAACATGACTCAATTGTCTAATTTTAAAGCATCTATACACTTAGAGTTATTCCATAACTTAATTATGCATCATAATTTTCCATAACATAAACTATTTCTCTTAATTTGACAAAGAATTTTCATTGAAACCTTTTGTCAAATATGTAATGGGCATAATTTGATTTCCGAATTTTCAGACTGGTTTAAACATGAATGAGCCCAGATTTATTCTTAGAAATCTTTCTTATTCTTCCGTATATCACAGACATCCAAACAAAATCAAATCCCCAACTAATTAACATCAGTTTCTACCTATGTGATTACCCAATTTGCTAAAATATAACAAGAGTTAAATAGATTACCTCTTGTATTGAATTCCTTGCTTTTAGTTGAAATTAATTCCTTTTCTTGTTGTTTCTTGCGTTCAACTATAGTTTCCTTGCCTAATTCTTTCTTGATTAAAATATAAGAGAGCAGAGGCTTGGCTAATGACTCTAGTATAGAATATGGAATGGTTGATTGTGAAATTCAGAGCTGAGAATGAAGCCTGGGTTTTATTTTTATAGCTGAATTTATGTTTTTACTTGCCCATCACTGTAAAGCCTTGCCCTTCACGACTTATAGGATTGTTGGGTGTTAATGCATATTTGCTTATTAAATTGTCATCTCATGCTCATAATCCCAGCTCTTACTTCTTAATACTTGGAGGTTACTCCTATTATTTTAACAGTACGACATATATACTTTGTACTCATATTATACTATATACATTACATATATTACATTACATGTATTACTTCCCATAGAAAAATGAAAATTATACATTAAATAATAACTTCATCATATATTAAAATAATCATCATTTTAATTCACCTTAATTAATGTATACAATAATTTTGTATACTTAAATTCAATGTATTAATCCCACCATATTAAAATAATTATATAAATTATTTTAATATGTACTCATTTCATTTTCCTTTAAAACAATTGTTTTCCCGTAATTAAAAAGCAAATTATTAATAATATCATATGTCCAATTATTTTCTTTCCTTTCTATAAATTGTCTTCAACAATTTATTAACTGCAGTAAATATATTAATATATTCACTACATTAAAAACATGCATACATTACACCAAATAATGTATTATTATTACATAATTTCTTCAATAAAATGGAGGTTATACATTAAATAATATTTAATGTCACCAATTTACTATATTAAAATAATTTAATATTATAAATTATTTTAATTTACTTATTTTAATTGATATAATAATGTTCTATATCATTAACTTTACCCATCTCATTTCCTTTTATAAATTGTTCCTACAATTTATTTACATATAATAAATATATAATAATAATATATGTATTATTCACAAAAATCACATATTGCATAACACGTATTCACTTATGCAATACAATATCACATAGCATATCGCATAATAAGAATTTTATATATTTTAATTCTTATTTTAATATTACTCAAAAACTCGGATCGTCACATATACTATAATAAAATATTTTATTTAGCAATAAAACTCAATTATATACTATATAAATACCACATTTATTTTTAACAATAAATTGAGCAACGGTGGTGATGAACTCATTAAATAGCATAACATACTAAGTTAGTAGTGAAAGGGCGGTCCAATAGATTATTGAGACATATAACATACCATGTGGACAGAAAAATTGATGATTATCGGGGTGTTTTATTACTAATAAAATCGATTCCATAATAATATATATGTATATGTAGATAGGTTAGTTTTTGGCCTAATGTAGGAAAAGTAAATTTTGACTTAAAGTAAGAAAAGTAATACTGTAAGAAAAAAATAATTTTACAAAAAAAAAGGAGGATAGAAAAAATAATACAAAAAAGGACGAACTAAATTGTCTGTTTAATTCAAGTATAGGTATGTAATACTTCTAACATCTACACCGCGTACAAAGCACATGGTCTTATTATAAAGTTATAATATTGTAAATATTGTATTAATTTTTTTTATAAATATGTTATTGGATTTATTAGGTAACGTGGTTCTAATAAGAAATACTTTCCTTCTAAAATTATATTATTTTACTTATAATAAGATTTTACTTATATTTGAATATAATTACACTCATATTTAACTAAGAGTAACAAATTCACACTACAAGAAAACAGTCTAATTTCAACGAAATATTCCGTCGGAAATAAGCTTATTCCGTCGGGGTTAACATAATGTCGACGGAATATTTCGTCGACAATCCGTCGACAATTCGGTCATAACAAAGTCCCTTAGTCCGTCGGCAATTTCGTTGGGGATAACGATGTTCGATGAACTTAATGTCGACGGATGTTCCGTCGGAACTAGCATATGCTCGACGGAAGTCCATCGGAATAATTTCGTCAAAATTGAAGAGGACACGTGTCCTTCTCTGGTAGCTTGGGTCAGACTAAATATCGACGGAATTTCCGTCGGGAATAAGGTTAATTCCGTCGGAATTAATATTTTTTTAAAAATAAGCATAAACCTTATTGCCGATGGAAATTTTCGTCGGTTTTGCCTTATTCCGTTGAAATTAGTAATTGTTTTTTAATATTTTTTTGTTTTTATAATTTTTAGGTTTTTAAACCCATTTTTTGTACCTGTAACCTGTTTTATCCCAACAACACATACAGTAATAAGATTTCATACAAGATAACTATAAAAACCTATTTTATTTCATCAAACACGTACATACACTAAGCCAACAACTGTCAATATGAACTAACTCATCAACAATAACAAAAATACGCTAATGTTCTATAAATTATACAATATGATGTTCAAAACTCGTACAGACTCAACTAAAATAAATATGTACAAATGATCTATAATTTTTAATGACTAAAAATCTATACAAATCGATACAAATCTATAAATCTATTAAATCTATACAAATGAACTATAAACTAGTAGGAGAAAAACATCAGCGACGTCGTCCCCTTGGTCGCCATGGCCATCGCCACCATACTATGCATCATCACCAACCCGATCGCCATCGCCACCTTGTTGATAAGATTAAAAATATAAATCATTAGTCCGTACATATGTGAGAATTAAAGAGACAGCTAAATGAAAATGAAATAACATGCAGAATACCTGAGTAGCTGGGGACTCGCCTAAAGTCTCCACTAGTAGGGTAACCGCCATCCGGAGCACCTCGCCACTTAACGCGGCGAACTGCTCCTCCGGTAATCCCGTACTCTCGAGGGTAGCCCCTGCTGTAATATCCTGAGCTAGCTGGTGAAGGCGAGCACGGCTAGACAACTGCTGACAACGGAAAATCGAATCCGTACGGAACGTATCAGCAACCTGCTATCACCCTCTAGAATAGCTCGTCGTCCAAGCCAGCGCCCATATGAGATGGTCCAATGGGTGCTCCCGGACGCTAGCACTGGCTAGAGCCTGAAAAAATAATTACACACGTAACGTAGTTCATATTAAGTTATATTAGTTTTATAAATTAATATATAACGAGAAACATAAGAAATATATCTTCTTACCTCCAGGTAAGGTATACGTGGGTATCCTCGGTAGGCCCAACATGCGATACATGCTGGTACTGCTAGTAGGGGGATCCTGAGACGCGACCTATAGTCTCATCTCCTCATCCCGAGATAACTCAATCTCGGGCAGAGGAGTGGTGGAATCTAGCGGCTCAGGATCCCCCCTAGCAGCCCGTAACTCAGCTACACGGGAATCCCAAAGTGCCTGAAATCGGTCCTGAAATTTATTTTGTATACGTGAGTTAATTATTTCATTTTATTAAGTACCTAATATTAAAAATAACTAAAAATTAATATTACTCTTACCCGTATAGCTACTGCTGCGAGAGACATAGGAGAGCCCTTAGGGGTGTGGGCCCTATCCCAAAACTCGATCATGGTAGGACGTCGGCCCAAGTTCTCCCGCATGACCTGATGATAAAGACGCTCAAACCTTTATGAAGTATGCTAATGACAAATGACTAAGTAAACAACAAAATACTTACCGACTTCACCTCCTCAAAGGACTGTGAACCAGTCGTGTGTACGACTTGGAGTTGGCTACGATTTTGCTTTGCCTGCTACGACTTCTTCTTGAACTCCTCATCATCCCAGTGCCGACACATAGCCTCCCAAGCTAGATCGGAGACTATACGGGGCGGATGATCTCTGATCATAGTCTCGGGCTGCTGAACAACTGCCCGGGCAGCCCGCTGCCTCATCTCATAAAGCCAGCCGGCGTAGTTCTTACGTACATGTGTTATAGTTACACTGTCGCCGGCTGCTAGGGTGATGCCCTCCTCATATCTAAAATAACGCTATAAAAAATGTATTGACATATTAGAAAGCATTTGAACAATGTAAATACCTATGATATTGTTAACTTTAAGTTATGCAATTCGACTTACGTGAAACTCGCGCAGCATAGTGTCCATATATGAGGCATCATACTGCGCGTACTGGCTAAATTGCATACAGCCAGTAGGCAGGTGTGTCAGGCAGATGGTGTGAAGTGTCGCCTTAGCGACGGAGTCCAAAATACTATAATACGCATCGAAATAGAACAATGTTGTCTTTTAATCATACAATCATATAAAGGTATTTAATTACAATTGACATATTATTAAAGTTGACACTTACTGATCACTGTCAACATCCAACCAGACGATGTGTGGTTTTGCTGGCGGACGACCAAATAAACCGAGGTTAGTACCTCGCTCACGTCGGCGAACACTATCTGTTATAAGTGAAAGTGATGACATTATGTAAATATACTTTTTTAATATATGTTATAAACAATTAATTAAATAAAAAGAAAAAATAATTTATTTCGGAAACTTACTAGCTGATGATGATGACCCGCCCTAGGTACCGTCGCCAGATCTTGAACGGCCACCACCACGGCGACCTCCCCCGCTATGTCTAGCCATATATAAGTGCACTACTGAAATAACCAACATTAAGTAATTAATTTGCAGTTAATTTAATGAAACTTTATAACCATTATTGTTGGTCAATTATTTTAGAAATAACAATAAGTTTAGACTAAGTACATCATCAAACCCGTCAAAATCAAAATCAACTTCATCGTCGGATTCTGCCTCTTCTAAATTCGTATCAGTTTCGCCGTCGCCTTTTTCGTGTGCAACGATATAGTCATTGACAACCACGTCTTCCTCATCGTCGGGTATGTCAACGATGTCAATAGCCACCACATCATTATCATCATAAGTTACCATTACGTCCCTGGGATTGCTAACTTGTTCTTGCAACAAGTCATCAGTTCCAGACAGATTAGTACCATCAAAAGCCCGAGTCTTCGTTGTGACAACTGTATACCAGGGGCTTCTAGAACTTACAACATTCGGGGCATAGTACACTTGAGTCGCTTGGCTGGCTAATACGAATACATCATCAGATTGTAGTTTTGACTTTATATCTACCGTGACGATTCTATTACAATCAACTTGAACACCCTTACCAGTATCAAACCAGCGACACCTAAATGTAACAACCTTTTTACCCCCTGGGATAATTGAGCACAACCACTTCCTCTAATCGTCCATAGTAGTTGGACTCGGAATCATTGTAACAGGTTCCCAACATGACAACGCCAGAATTGACTGATGTCATTTCATTCAAGTCATCAACCTTAAATTTGTACCCATTGACGATGCAGCCAGAAAATGGACTAATTAATTTGTACGGGCTTGAAATAACATCTCTAAAATGCTCATAAATATTATTGTACTCAACCCTTCTCTTAAACCACTGTTAAAACTTAGCAGTAGTGAATGATTCCAACTGTGCTGCAGTAAGTCTCGGGTTAGAAGCATTCGCTTCCTCTTCGAATTCACTAAAATAATAATAACATAATTTAATTATTGATTACGTGACAATAATATTTATAGGATGACATATCATAATACATACTTGATGTATGCCGATAGTTCGGGCATATTAAGAAGCACGTAGGTGGATACAATCTTCAAATCTCTGTCGCTTAAGTAAGTCATCCTCTCATGGCCAAATGGTTTAGCCAGATAGGTGAATACAGCTAACTCATCATCAGCATGAGATTGGGGACCAACGACCTCATATCTACTTAAACGATTGTGCTTAGTTGAGACTACATCATCAAAGTACAAAGAGCAGAAGATGACAAGGTCTTCCTCCGTATAGCGTTCAGCAATTGAACCCTCTACACGAGCTTTGTTTTTCACTTTTTGCTTTAATCGACGCATGTACCTGAGATTGAACGGAAATAAAACTTATAGTACGAGTTACAAATATCATCACAGTTTAAGTATATAGATGATATTATCTCTCAAAAGGATACATCCACCGATATTGCACCGGTCCTCCAAGTTTTATTTCATATGGTAGATGAATAGGCAAATGCTCCATCGAGTCAAAGAACCCTAGAGGTAAGATCATTTCGAGCTTGCACATTGTCAGCACTATATTCTTCTCCATCTGCTCCACATCACTGTACCTTATTACCGTTGAGCAAAGATCCCGAAAGAAATTTGATAGTTTGGTCAAGGCATCAACAAATTTCCTAGGTAAGATCTCACGAAATGCAATTGGTATCAACTTCTGCATAAACACATGACAGTCGTGACTTTTTAACCCAGTTATTTTCAGCTGCTCAACCTTAGTACAACGAGAAATGTTAGAAGTATATCCATCCGGGAGCTGCAATGCACTTACCCACTTGCAAACGTCTTCAACCTATTATTTGGTAAGACAAAATGAACCTTTTGGTTTTGAGTTGTTAGGTCGTAGCCACAATTCCCACCTGATGTTCATTGCCTCCAAATCTTTATGTCCTTTATCAGTGTCTTTTGTTTTACCACTCGCATCTAACACGGTGTAAAACAAGTTCTCGAATACATTCTTTTCTGTATGCATTACATCTATACAATGACGGACTGATAATATGACCCAGTATGGCAACTCAAACCACATGGGCGAGTGTGTCCAATTATGAGTTATCTCGTACCCTATTGCTCTCAACTTACCATGCTCCTTCCCTGGCGGTGGAAATGTTAGATCATTTAGCCAGACGATATCTCGCTGCCCGACAAACGTCCAACAACCCCTTTTTTCTGTGTTTCTATTAAACTGTGCAGACATCTTTCTGTAACTATGGTTAGCTGGCAAGAATCTTCGAGCAGTTCCAAAGAAACTAGTTTTTTGTCCATGACGTAGTTGTGTGCCTTGAATATCCCCCATACAGACTGGACATGACAGATTCCCGTGAGTCGATCAACCACTGATCATCCCAAGTGTCAGAAAGTCGGTGATAGTCCATAACAAAGTTGTCTTCATCACAAAAAATTTCATCTCCAATTTATTATAAGTCTGAACACCCGTCTCTCACAACATCTTAAGTTCATCGACTAACGGTCTTAGGTACACGTTTATGTCTTCTGTAGGACTCTTATCCCCCGGTCTGAGTAAAGTCTTGAATAGATACGGATCCCTCATGCACATTGACGGTGGAAGATTGTAAGCTACCATGATAACTGGCCAAACAGAGTAGGGCTGACTAAAATTATTAAATGGGCAAAAGCCATCTGTAGCCATGCTAAGCCTGACATTCCTAACTTCCTCAGCAAATTCAGGAAAAATTTTATCAAACTTCTTCCATTCATCTCCATCTGCAGGGTGAGTCGGCTGACCAGGCACGACGTCCCTTGTTCTATGCCAAGTCATATGTTGAGTCATGTGGGACGACATGAATAGCCGTTGAAGCCTCGGCGCAAGAGGAAAGTACCGTAAGATCTTCTTGGGCACATGTTTCTCTTTCTCCCCACGTTTTGTCACCTTGTACCGAGGCAAGTTGCATATATCACACCGTCCCTTGTCTCTATCTGCCACATAGTATAACATGCAATCCTGCTCACTATCATCGATCTTCTGATACCCTATATTCAACCCCTTGACCATCTTCTTCACTTCATAATAATTTGCGAGCAAAGTATGATCCTTGGGTAAAAAGTCACTGATAAGAGCAAGCAAATCATTAAAACCTCTCGTATTGTAGTCATGCTCATTCTTGAAGTGTAAGAGTTTCGTCACTGTAGATAGCATGGTGTGCTTATCATTTTCAGGATACAACTTGACCCCCGATTCAGATAATAACTTGTAAAAGGCAAAAGTTGTATCATTTGGCTCTTCATGAACATTACTTGACGAAGACATCCTTTCAGCCCAGTCAATATTGGTAGGGCCATACGCATCGACCAACATCTCCACGACATCATAATTATCGCCGTCTGAATCCCTATGAACTGATTAGTCTACATTGTCGGTCAGTTCCCTCAACTTAGCTGATTCCCCGTAATGAATCCATACAGAATACCCATCCACAAAGCCACGTGAAAATAAGTCGAATTTAATCTCGTCAACTTTCTTTCAAATCAGATTTTTACACTTAACATACGGACATCTTATCTTTCCGTTCGGATCATCAGCTTGTTCTAATGCTTTTTTCAAAAAATTACCCACCCCTTCACGGTAAGCATCAACTAATCCCCTCCCATCAATCGGTATCCTACGGTACATCCAACTCCAGTCGGCTAAGATCTTTAACTGACAAAAAAAACATTCAGAACAGGGATATATATTCATGTATGTGGTCCATGCATGAATTATATTTTTCTAATATCTCTACTCTACAGGGGTTAGGCTTCTATCCCGTTTCTGGATGCGTCTCCTCATTAGTGCCAACACGTTAAGCATGTTTCTTTCTGTTTCAAGAAAAGTTCGGCAGCACCTCCCCATGGTCTCCGAGTACACGAAATAGACTAAGATAACTTAATCTAAGTATGCACTCGAAGAACATGTAGAGATAACAGCCGAAAAATCCTCAAAATAAAAAAAACGTATTCAACCCATTGTCACCGACCTAAGTGAGAGACATAACATCCAGTAACAATCCTAAACTAGCGACTATTCGACATTCACTCCTAATGAGCGAATGTCAAACGGGTTTCTAAGCTCCAAAATATACTACATGTTATATTATATATATGCAATTTTATTGTAATTGTGAAAAACTAAGCAAATGCTACTTAGTTTATTTTTCCAATAATAAACTAAGTAATGCTACTCAGTTTATGATAACTATTATTTGAATATGAGGACTATTATTCGACATTCATACATAATCGTCAAACGGGTATAGTACTACAAAGTATAGTATGCATATATAAACACTTATTCATTTTATTTTAATTGTGAAAAACTAAGCAAATGCTACTTAGTTTATTTCAATTATTTTATGTTAATTTAGTTAGCTATAATTTAATTTATTTTATTTTACTTTATTTTATTTTATATATTTTATGTTATTTTATTTTATTTTATTTTTCTATGTTATTTTATTTTTTTTAATTTAACTTTTTAAAATTTATTTTATTTTTTGATTTTGTTTTATTTAATTTTGTATTATATTATATTAAATGATTTTTAAAATTTATTTTATTTTTTTCAATTAAAATTAGTTTATTCTAATTTATTATTATTTTTAATTTACTTTAGTTTAATTTTATTATATTTTATTTTATTTTGTATTATATTATATTATTTAATTAATTTTATTGTATTTTATTATTAGATATAATTTAATTTATTTCATTTAGTTTTATTTTCTTTTCTTTACTTTATTTTGTATTACATTATATTATATTATCTAATTTATTTTATTTTATTTAATTAATTTGTTTTATTTTAATGAAATTATTTTCTTTTATTTTATTTTATTTCATTTTTTCTTAATTATCTTATGTCATCTTATGTTATTTAATTTTATTATTTTATATTTTATTATCTTATATATTATATTATGTAAATTTAGTTGATGTTATTATATTATTATATTATTTTATTTTATTTAGTATTGATAAAACTAAGTAAATAATGCTACTTGATTTATTTTAATATTGGGAAAGTAATTAAATAATATATAATTATTATTATTATTTTATTCAAATTTATTATTATTTTTAATTTTATTTAATTTTATTTTATTTTGTATTATATTATATTATATAATTTATTAAATTTAATTTATGTTATTATAATTTATTTTTATTTTATTTAATTTATTAAATTTAATTCCTATTATTCTAATTTATTATTATTTTATTTTATTTTATTTTGTATTATATTATATTATTTATTTTATTTTATTGTATTTTATTATTAGATATAATTTAATTTATTTCATTTAGTTTTATTTTCTTTTCTTTAATTTATTTTGTATTACATTATATTATATTATCTATTTTATTTTATTTAATTAATTTGTTTTATTTTAATTAAATTATTTTATTTTATTTTATTTCACTTTTTCTTAATTATCTTATGTTATCTTATGTTATTTAATTTTATTATTTTATATTATATTATCTTATATATTATATTATGTAAATTTAGTTGATGTTATTATATTAATATATTATTTTATTTTATTTAGTATTGATAAAACTAAGTAAATAATACTGCTTGGTTTATTTTAATATTGGGAAAGTAACTAAATAATACATAATTATACTTGCAGGGCCAACAGATTTTGCAATTGAATAATTCTGACAGAAATTCCGTCGGGAATTCTGTTAGAAATAATAAATATAACACAAAAAAATATCAGGCCTATATTGGCAAGAACACATTCAGAGCAATTTCAGCATATTAATCCCAATTTCAGCAAAATTTAATCCCAACAACATAACATAATGTGCACAACTATAATTCAGAGCATAATTTAATGGAATCCAATTTCAGTAAGAATAACAAGAAGCCCAAAATTTGTCCCAATTTCAGCAACATCAACAAGTCACAAATTTTAGCAACATCAGCAAGAATATATTCAGTAGTAATCTCATATTCACAAATTATTCAAATTTTATCAATGATAATTTATCCAAATTTCACTAATCTCATATTAAAACCCATATTAATCCTTTCAACAAATTAACCCATAAATTTCAGTTATCTCATAAAATCTCAGAATCATTTTCATACGAGTCAACTGATCTTTACAACAAATTAAACCTAAAAACATAAATTAATTCTATTAACCTTCAAAAATAGCAGTTTTAAAGGAGGAGGAGGAGCGGCACGACACGACACGGAGGAGCAGCGACACAATGGTGGTGGACTGATGTTAGTACGATGGTGGTGGTGGTGGTGGACTATATTGGAGTGAGAGGGAGGCGAGCTCGGTGGTGGTGGAGTGATGAAAGAGATGAGAGATATGAGAGAGTCAGAGAGAAAAGCGACTGAGAGATAGAGAGAGATTGAGAAAATTAGCAGCGGCGGTGACTGGAGGAAGAGAAGAGTTTTTAGGTTTTATTTTCTTTCCGACGGAATATCCGTCGAAAATACTTCTGTCGACATTAGTTTATTCTCGACGGACAATCCGTCGAACATACAAGCTATTCCGTCGAACATAATGTTGACGCTGGCGGGAACATTGGCGCCAAGCGATGCCTTTTATCTCCGACGGAAATACGTCGAGGTTATGATAATTTCGACGGACTTATGCCCGACGAAATATTCGGTCGAAATTAAGTTATTTTCGACTGAATATATTCCGTCGGAATTAAAGACTTTTCTTATAGTGTCAAGTTAATTTGGTAAGATGATCTATTTGAAATTTTTTTTTTCTTCTCAAACTATATTTTTATTCTCAGAAAGGCACAAAGAGATCTAGAAGGGGGGTTGAATAGATTCTTTAAATTTTCTTTTTAAAGAGATGTTATCAAATTTGGTTAAGCAAGTTAACTGATTGATTAAAAGCACAACGGAATTATACTATTAAAAACCTTTTAAAGATTATCAGAAAACACACAATTCTAAAATTAGTAAGCAAATAATAAGTCACAGTTATAAAAAAGTAGAGTGACAGAATATGAAAAAAGTAAAGAACACAAGAGATTTTTAAGAGGTTTAGAGCACAAAAGTCTCTTAGTCCTCTCTTTTACTCTGCTAGTAGAGATATTCCACTGAGGAGGGTAATCACCAAGATTACAGTTTACTAAGAATTTTTACACAACTGATTCACAAATAATCCTTCAAGTCACACAGACTTGAGTTACAAGAGATCACTAATGTAAGACCCCGACTTTTATGAAATAAAATTGAAAATTTTCTTATAATTATTTTAAACAGTAAAATAAAAGTTGAGCCAAAACATGTAAGCTTTAAAGAGATCAGTCTTTCTTAGTCATTCAATTGAGTTCCACGAAATTTTTTATCCTTTTTCATGGTAATTATTAAATTAGTTTACATGGGATCCATTTCACTTTTAATAGGCAGGCAGTGGATTTCATTTGATTTGAAGAGAGATTTGGAATTAACATGATCCTATATTGTAATTAAGAATTTTCATACAGTAAGTTTATTTAAATTGACAATCAAAAAGTAAATTTGATTTAATTGAATTTTACGAACCCGGGCGTAGTCACTTTAATTGTTATAATATGAATTCAAGTAATCAGTACATGTGTATTGATTTGGTTAATGCAATCACGTGAAGATGTCATGCAATTTGGCTTAATAAACTACATGAATACATGTTGACTAACAAAACTAAAGTAACCAAAATAAACAAGCATCTTTCTGGCCCATTCATGAAATTGTCAGCTTGTAGTTGTATTAATTCGTAAATTTATTTATTAAGTTAATATATATATATATATATATATATATATATATTTGTATGTCTAGCATATATAATTTTGAGAATCTATTGCTCTTTTACAGTTTAGTTTATGTGTTTTTGTTTGCCAAATTATATGTCGTAATTAATATCATAAATGAATTTACATGTGTATATATTATTTGTTTGGTGGATTATTATTATATATTTATGTTGTATTTTGTCATTGCTTGAGGTGGTGGCTTAGTGGTGGGAAACCGGATATAAATTTTCATTAACATATGTTCGAGTCTTGGTAAACTCCTCTATGCTCAAGGGATTAAATGCATTTTTGGTCACTGTACTTTATTTTTTGGTCACTGTACTTTATGTCAACTTACAAATCGATAACTGAACTTTTTTTTCTTACAGTCAACTCACTGAACAGTTATTTACTTACAACCCGTTAGAAAATCCGTTAAGTCCTTTGACTTTAAACGAAAATTGACACCTAGGATGCTGAGTTGTAAAAAAAAAGCTGATATGACAATGATAATCCGACGTGGCGGTGATTATGTGGATCTGGAGGAAAATTTTATGAAGAAAATGAAAAAAATATTTTAAAGTATAATATAAATTTAAAAAGTTAGCCAAAAAAACAAGAAAATAAATAAAAAATGAATTTAATTATTTTTGCAATTAATATCAAATGAATTTTTATTTATAATTAAGCCATTTATAAAACATAAAAACTAAAAATATGCTAATTAAATTTAAGGGGAATATGCAATAAATTTAGGGGGAAATGAAAGAAAATTATAATAAAATCAAAAAATTTAGCAAAAAATATATGGAAGAAATTAAAAAATAAAAAGAGTTATTTAGTTATTTTTGTAATTAATAGCAAATGATTTTTTATATAATTAATAACAAATATAATTAAGAAAATTATAAAAATTATAAAATTAAAAATATTTTAAAATTAAAAATCTTTTCAAAATAAATTTTTATTTACATAAATGTTTATATATGTCAAGCAAAGAATTATTAATTAAGCCATTTTTCTATCTCTTTCTCTCTCTAACCTAGCACCATCATCACTATTCATCATCTTCCTCATCCAATTTAGTGCAGAAACCCAAATACTAAAAACACTAGCAATCGACAACCAAGAAGGGATAGTCAGCCTATAAATCACTAGAATACCTAACAAACAAAATCGAAATAGAAAAAGTTCTCTTGAAATTGAAAAAATCGTTGCCCAATATGAGGTACTCTTCGTAATCAAAAAGGGGCAAAATTTAAGGTTCTTCGTAATCTTCATCTTGATAAAAATCATGAACAATCTCATCTTCAAGATTTTTGGGGTTAATCTTGAGCTTTATCTTGAGCTTCCCATCTAATAAAATCGGATTAAGTTGTTGTTGTTGATTTTGAGACTGATCTTCTTGTTCATCCTCCCTTGTTGAGTTTGTAGCTTGAAGAGGAGAGAGAAAGATGGGATCTGCTCAACGTAGATCTAGTAGATCAATTGATTTTTGGGATTAAATGAATCAATTGATTATTGTAAATGATTTAAAGAATAATTAGTAGATCTAGGCTTTTGGAGGTGAATGATGGGTTTGAATTTTTTTTTTTAGATATGAATGAAGAAGAAGATGAACTAGGTTGTTGGAGTAAGAATTGATTTTTTATGTTTTAATATGTTACACTTATTTAATTTGCTTAATAGTTTAATTATTTTAATTTTAATTTTAAATTTTAATTTATAATGTGTTTTATACTTTAATTTAAGAATAGCCACATCAGAAGTGAGCACCATGTCACCACTGTCACATCATTACTCTGTTAGTCAATTAACGGTATAGACCATTTTTCAATTTTTTGTAAGAAAAGTACAGTACAGTGAGTTGACTGTAAGAAAAAAAAGTTCAGTTATCCGTTTGTAAGTTGATCTAAAGTACAGTGACCAAAAACGTATTTAATCCTATGCTCAAGTGGTCTCACGCCCTGGATTTATTTGGGGGTAAGCTAAGTTGTGCCGATGAAAACACCACTGAGGCCTCCAAAATTTTTTGGTTATCATACACTTATTTTTCCCTAGCATGCATGTAATTACTCTAATTTTAATAAGTAGAATTTAATTTTCTTATAGTTTTTTATTATAAACAGTAAGGTATTAAATTGATAAAATGATAAGTTAAGGGTGATATGTGCAAATTATCAGATAAATTATTCTGTCGGGAAATATTCGTTCTGTCGGGGAATATTCGTTTTGTCAAAAAGTACGACTAATTGTTGGTGAGCCCCACAACGACTAATTGTTGGATACTGAAAACGACAGAAATAACTTTTGTCAATGGTATTATCACTTGTAACTGTTGAAATACCCGGTAATAAAAGAACAGTAAAACACGGTATTCCACAGTAGCACACGTTATTTCACAATAGCACACGGTATTACACAATATCTCGTATTATTGATTCAATAATTGTCACAATAGCAATTGCGTAGTATTTCATATTAATGCTCAATAATTGTTACAGTAACATCTGCACAGTGTTTCATATTATTAAATCAATAATTGTTATGGCACAGTAACTCATATTATTTGATATGATATAATTAGACCAGTTGCCAATATTGTGAGCCTATAATATTAATTGTGAATAATTATTGACAGATTAACAAGGTGTGAATAAATGATGAATGATATAGATTAAAGAATTTAGGGATATCATATTATAATTACATGTGATGACTAAGATTAGTAAAAGGTTCATTGCGTGTAACAGTTGTAGTATGGAAACAAATACTTCCATTAGAACTTGGAATTTTGTAACCATTGACTATTAATATATTAATAGGATGTTTATTATGAAAATTTGGCCAGTAACTTGCATTAAGGCTTGTTATGTGTTCTAAGAATGAAAAAGAATGTATATTATATGCAAATGTTATCAGCCTTGGTCACCTTTTTATAAATTTGTGCAACTTGGCAAAAAAATTTTTAATATTTATGCACATGTTTTATTTTAAAACGCCAACTTTTTGATAATTATGCAACCGCTTGTCAAACTTGGCGCGACAAGTTTTTCATCTGACGAAGTTTGTCAAACGAGGTGTGCTAACCATTCTCCTATAATTAGGTTGCTCAGTTGAACAACTAGGAACACACTAAAAAAAGATAGCAAGAGAAGTAGAAAGAGTATTAATAAATATCAATTAGAGTGTTACATTTGTATTCCATGTCATTCCAAGTTATGAAATCTTTTGTTGCGTTTTTCTTTGAATTCCCAAGTAGAAGTTTCTTATATTCTGTAGTACTTTAGAAAAATCATAAAAAAATCATCCTTTGTCAGAATTAAGTGAATCTAAAGCCTATTTTCTTTAGTTTCTCGTCCTCTACATCTTTGAAGAAGGAAGCAAAGTCATCTGATGTCATCTTCATGTATTAAAATACTGAAAAACGTAACCTGTCTTAATTTTCGTCACTAGTTTCAACCCAAATTTAGAAAGTCCATAACTCAGTCATATTTACTCCGAATGGAGTGATTCTCGAGTCTATTTCGTATATCTTTTCGAGAATTACATTTTCGTAAAAACATAAAGAGATTTTGAAAACTCTAGAAAACCCGAAAGAGATTTTGTTTAATTTTCCTTCTTTTGTCATTATTCAAACACTTTAACAGTTTGATTTTGAATGAAAACTTATGAGATTAGCATTTAAAACTTACAAAAGAACTTTGGATGAAAACAGAAACCTTATAACATTAATAACATAAGGAGAAAAAAAAATAATTTAGTAAACATTAAAAATGGATTAAAAAAAGAAAGAAAAACTAATTAATTTAGTGGTTGATTATTTTGATATATACATACATTAATAAATTAAAAACGTATTATAATTTAATTCGGAAAGAAATGAGCATCTCCCTAAAGTCCAAAAAAATAAAAAAAATAAATTATGAAATGCACATTTAAAAAAAACATAACTAAATCTTTAAAATAAATAAAATTAACAATTGTCAAATCTCGTACTTGGCACGAGATCTCAGGTGCAGTGTTAGAGCCTACAAGCATTTTACATTGCGTTAAACACGGAGGGATAGACTTGTGTTAGTTAAGGTCTTTTATCCTAACCTAATTTAGTAGAATTTGGGCTTATCTTAATTGGGCCCCGACCTTGATTCGCGGAAACCCTAGGACGATTGTTGACATAACACAAGCCTATAAATATATAGTGACCTATGGTATATATTTTTTACACACTTTCATATTTTTAAACACTTCATATTTAGTTTTTAACTTTACTATCAAAGGAGGATCCAAAGGAAAACCTTATGTGTGTATTCATTATTCTCAAGTCTTTCAGAGCACCCAACATTCGATAGTGAAAGTATCGAATATCAGCATCATCAAAATCCCAAAAGCTACGTTTGCAACTTAAATAAATTGCATTTGAAATCAATTTCTTATTGATGAACAATATTCTTAAGTGTATTTAAATTTTCAAACGCTTTATAAACTGATAACCGAACAAGAACGATATCAATAATTACAAAGTCCAACATAAAAAAAGGAACAATGGAGCTAAAATCTCACTGACCACATTCAACTTAAGCATTCATAAAAAATATAGAGAACCTAGTAGTTTTATGGGCCAATAATAAATCATATGCAAAACATCATATGATTTATCATTTTTGTTGGTTAATGGACCCGAATCGAAGCGCCCATGGAGCGGACGACCCGGTTGGTATCCACATGGTTCATTGTCTAGATACAATGACCATGTGTATAATCCTCTCCATTTATAACTTGGGAGTTACATATATATATATATATTAATCTTTGTTTAATATATGTAAGTTACACTCTCCATGTTGGATATAAAAGGAGAGGGCTACTAATCATTTGGATACCATACACAACACAAAGCAAATTAGCAAAAGTTCTATAAGCCATTAGAAGTCATTTATAAAGCTAGAAAATTTGTAGTTACTCGAACTGTGGAAAATATATTTGGTGCTCGTGATAACGTAGTCCAAATTATCGCTGAGAGTATTATTTGTTGAGCTCGTGATTCTAGTCGTTCGTTGTTATGGGCATACACTTCAAGAGGTAACTAGAAAATTAATAATTTGCTAGTTCATATTTGTTGCGTGTATGCTCTATTTTATTACATTGGTATCAGAGCTTCTTGTACTAGAATTCGTGCTATACATGTTTATGATGCCATGCATGTGTTTTTTATATTTTTGCTACAAGAAAGAAAGCTTAAATAACATGTTAATGGTAGAACATGTTAGAGATATTATTAGAGCATGAAATATCAGTATGTTCTAGCTTATATGATGGTTATATATCCTGCAAAATTTCGTGCGAATTAGTTTTGTATTTTGGGAGAAATTTCAAACCCTAATTAGTTATAAAAGTTTTTTAAAATTCAAAAATATTTTCCTCGATCTTCGTACCAAAATTTTGATCATATGATTATGTAGAGTTTTTCGATACGAATTGGTGGATATATTATTTATATTTTTTTGTCTTAAAATGAGTTAGTTATGGCCATTTTTTTAAAAAGGGTATCAAACTGTAATTTTGCATCTAAAAACCCTAGGTGGAGGTTGAAGATGATGACGTGGCAGACTCCTGAGTGGCTCAGTGTCCTGACACGTGTTAGTTGACCAAGCCACATCAGCGACACGTGGCCCAATCACGTGGTGCCACGTGGCACAATCAACAGTCAAAGTTGACACGTCAACTGCCACGTGGCCCAATCATGTAGTGTCACGTGTCGGTCAACTAGGACCGGTCAGGTTCTACCACGTGGCCCAATCCCTGGCTGCCACATCAGCAGAAGCGCCACGTCAGCAGCAGAGTTGGTGCTGTCATGTCATGTGCGCGTCTGGCAGCGCAGCCTACGCGCAGTAGTGGCGCGTGCAGCCCACGCGTCGCCTTCCCGATTTTTTCTGGAGGTGAAATTTTTACAATAATTTTTATTTTTTATTTCTGGATTTTTGGTATATTAAAATTAATTTTTGGATATACTTGGTATTTTCAGAAATTAAAATTATAGTTACAAATTGCTTAAAAAATTGTTTTAAAAAAATTGGGTAGTTGGTTTTCTGTCCAAATTTTTTTATAGATAGTAGAATGCTATTTTTTCATTTATCCACCAAGGGTGTTGAAAAATGATTATATTTAGTGGCCTAAACTATTTTTCTTATCAAATTATGCATGTACAATTTATTATTATAAATTGTTTATTATTCAGAAAATTCCAAAAAAAATTTAGAATGTTAATAACCTGTTATTATGCTGTATAAAAATTTTTGGCAGCTATATTATGTGTTTTACATGGTGTTGCATATTATTTGGAATAATATGAGTAATTATAAAAGTACAATTTATTTTTTATAAATTGTGTATTATTTAGAAAATTTCAGAAAATTTTCAGAATGTTATTTATGAATAAATAATCTGTTCAAAATTTTCTGGTAGCAATATAAGGTGTTTGGCATATTATTGTATATTATGTGGTATAATATCATGTTTTATTTAATCCCTTTAAATATTTAGAATATTTAATATGCAATAGATTTTATCTATTTTTTAGTATGCGTATTAAGGATTATTTAGAATGCCATGAACACTTATATGTGCTTGAACTTAGTAGGAGGAATTAAAGAATTTTTAGTTTGATTCTTAAATTCTATGCATATCTTTGCGCTAAATAAACAGTAATTAAATAATTAAATATACACGCAAACTGTGACTCCCAAACTTAGCAAAGTTTCCTTTTTGTGTTTATACTTAATTATTTTAATAAGTTTATGTTATGCGACAATGATAAGTTAATAATGTGGTGAACTCTTAAAATTTCCTAAATAAGGTTCCCTCGATTTTTTTTAGATGGCTAGGTTGCACCTCTTGATAATCAAATTCGACAATTATAGGAAGATAGCTGAACACACCATTAGACAACATCTTCAGGTTATGGCAAATATGATTGAGGAGTTAGGAGATGTTAGCAACCATTTGTCAGATGAACAGCAGGTTTGGGCAGTGATATGCTCACTTCCTGACAATTGTGAGCATCTTAGGGTTAACATAGCTGAAAATGAGAATATCAAAACTTTAGAAGATATTTGTCATCACCTTGAGCGCTTAAAGGCTCAGAATATAGAGAATGCCAATGCTAGTGTATCTCAAAATACAGAATGCACTCAGCAGAAAGAGGTACTTACTTGTCTATCTCAAGCTATGTGTCTAGTTACTCCTAGTACTTTTGTGGCTCAATCTCTCCATATGTGGATTGTAGATTCCGGAGCAACAGACCACATAGCTAGAGATCGTGATGGGTTCGTAGAGTACCGTCGCATTCCGGCTGACAGAAAAGTATACATGGGGAATGACTTTAGTGTAGACATGCTTGGAATTGGCACTTACAAACTAGAGATGCGACGATGCTCTGCATTAATTCTATATGATGTACTTTATACGCTGGATGTCCGGCAGAATTTATTTTTTGTTCTTGCTAGTTTAAGACATGGTTTTTCTGTGGTTTTTGAGAAATAACAAGTTATTATTTCTCATGGGACAAATGTTTGTGGATTTGGTTTTATTAATAATGGTTTAATGGTTTTGGATATCATTAATTCTAGTTGTAATAATGATTCATATTCTTATCTTAATTCTATTGAGAGTGAACATAGTAGTTCAATTAAATGGCATACTAGATTAGGCCATATTGGACAAGACAGGATGACCAGGTTATCTCGAGAAAGTCTTTTAGGCCACTCGCTAAGGTCAACTTGCCTACTTGTGAACACTGTTTAGCAAGTAATTCTACTAGAAAGCCATTTGGTAAAGCTATAAGGGCAGATACACCATTGCAGCTTATATATTCATTCGGATATATGCGGCCCAATGAATGTGAAGGATAGACGTGGTCATTCTTATTTCCTTACTATGATAGATGATTTCACGCGCTTCGGACACACGTTCTTAATCTCTCATAAGTTAGAAGCACTTGATTGCTTTAGACGTTATTTGATTGAGGTTGAGAATCAATTGGAGAAAAGTGTTAAAGCACTCCGAACAGACCGAGGTCGCGAATATCTATCCGATCAGTTTAAGGAACTATGTGAGGAAAAAGGAATCAGCAGGCAACTGACAATTCTTGGTGCTCCGCAACAAAATGGTATGACGGAAAGAAGAAATAGGACACTACTTGATAGGGTAAGATCTATGATGGCACAAGATAATTTGCCTATCTCTTTTTGTGAGATGCATTGTTAACTGCGACACATATACTTAATCAAGTACCTTCAAAATCAATACCGTCCACCCCATATGAATTGTGGACCGGAAGAAAGCCTGACTTAGGCAATTTGCGGCCATGGGGTTCGATAGCTTATGTTCACAACACTTCTCATAAATATGGGAAGTTGGGCCCAAGGGGTAAAAAGTGTATCTTCATAAGGTACTCTAAACACTCTAAAGGTTATGTGTTCATTGGTGAGCAACCTGGTGGGACTATATCTGAAATTGAGTCACGAGATGCAGAATTTCTAGAAATGGATTTTCTGAACAGAGGTGATGTTAGCAAGGATAAAGACTTTTATGAGACGGAGGAAGAAAATGGCTCACCTAATCAGATGGTTGAGACTAAGGAATCCAATCCTTTGGCTCCTATAGAAAGTGGGAGTGAAATACGTTCAAGTACTCTTCCGTCAAATGAAGAGTCACCTGTTCTTCAATTACGAAGAAGTCAAAGAGGCAATATTCCACGTCGTCACTTTGAGATTGAGGAAAATGCTTTTATGGCTGATACGCAAGATCACGATGAACTTTGATTTTATCAAGAAGCTATATCATCTGCATCAAGTGAGACGTGGAAAATTGTAATGGATGAGGAAATGGAGTCTGTGAGGACTAATCAAGTCTGGGACTTGGTTGATCTTCCAACTGGGTGAAAAGCTGTTGGCAACAAATGGGTTCTCAAAGTTAAACGCAAGTCGGATGGTTCCATTGAAAAATATAAAGCTTGCCTTGTTGCCTTGTAGCCAAAGGTTACACTCAGTAAGAAGGGATTGATTATGAGGAAACTTTCTCACCTGTTGTAAGATTTATTTCGATCCGTCTCTTATTAGCTATAGTTGCATATTTGGATCTAGAACTATACCAAATGGATGTAAAGATGGCGTTTCTCAATGGAGAACTTGTCGAAGAGATATACATGGAACAACCAGAAGGTTATATTGAAAAAGGCTTTGAATGCAAAGTTTGCAAGCTCAAACGTTCCATTTATGGCTTAAAACAAGCATCTAGACAATGGTATCTTCGGTTTCATCAAGTAGTCATTGAATATGGGTTTACGATGATCAAAGAGGACCATTGTGTATATCTCAAAAGGTCTAATGGAAAGTTTCTTATCCTTTCGATGTATGTTGATGACATTCTACTTACTGGGAATGATAGTTGTCACTAAAAGGTGGTTATCCTCTAACTTTGTAATTAAGGACATGGGTGAAGCAACATATGTTCTTGGAGTAAAGATCTTTAGAGATCGATCAAGAAAGCTTCTTGGTTTGTCCCAAGAGACTTACCTTAAGAAGGTTCTTGAATTATTCCAGATGAACAGTTGTAAACCTATAGACACTCCTGTTGCAAAAGGTGATGCTATTGGCCCTGAACATTGTCCTACCTCTCCAGAATAAATTGAGTAGATGTCCCATGTTCTATACGCTACAACTATTGGAAAGTTAATGTATGCAGTTCAGTGCACACGACCAGACATAACATTTGTAGTTCATATTCTTGGTCGATATCAGTTAAACCCTGAAATTGCTCATTGGAGAACAATTAAAAGGATTCTGTGATACTTGAAAGGCACATTAGATTACATGTTATGTTATGGAGGATCTGATCTTCAATTAGTTGGATACTCCGATGCTAGTTATGGAGGCGATCGTGGGAATCAGAGATCTACCTCAGGATATACATTCTTGCTAAATGGAGGTGTCATTACCTGACTAAGCAAGAAACAAACTTATGTGACTTTATCCACAATAGAGTCAGAGTTTGTAGCATGTACATCAGCCGTCCAAGAAGCCTTATGACTAAGGAGGTTCTTTAAGGATCTTGATCCTATACCTCATGTTTTGGATCCTGTGACAGTTTTCTGTGATAGCACAACGGGACTTGATTTTATCAAGGATCCCAAGTATCATGGTAGGACAAAACATATTGATTTGAGGACATGCTTTATTCGAGAGAATGTAGCAAATAATGAAGTGGTACTAAAGTACTTACCCACCGATCAGAGGATTGTTGATCCCCTACCGAAGTCGATTCCTAGAGATGCATTTTAGAGACATGTTCATTCTTTAGGACTTCGTAGGGTTTAATGTACTTATGACATTTCAATGTATCACTTATTGTTTGGCTTATATTATAGATTCATATCATTGGATATTGTATTGGAATTATTTATCATTTAATGCAAAAGACTTTCTATTTCCCACATTGTCTTTATTGGCATATGATAAATTGAGTTCACACAGTTATTAACAATAACTACACATTATATATGTATTTTAGAATTATAAGTCTAACAGGTTGATTGGCTCTCTCACACGAGCAATCACCTTTGGTGCTTTAGATAGCGAGCAATTGATTTTAAGATAACAATCAATTGGCGCTAAAAAGCGAGAAAAGATGAGATATTTCATTTAATTTTGCTTTAGATAGCGAGCTATTGACGTTTCGGATAGCGGTTAATTGACGCTTAGTAGTGAGAAAAATGATATGCTAATATATCGCCTTGGTTAGAACCAAGATGAGGTTAAGTATGTTTGGCCGAATATGGTAAGTCCCACTATCCATATTAACCTGGTAAATAACCAGATGCGAAATATCAGAGTTGGCGCTTAAAGAAGCGAGCAATTCAAGAATTCGAGTTAGGCACTCGAGGAGTGACTGAACTAAGATCCGCACGACATGACTGTAAGACATATGCTCACAATAGTGAAATTATCTGCCGTAACATGTTATATGGACTCAAAATTTCAAAATGGCGCTTCGAAAAGCAAGCAATTTGAAAGTTTGAAGTTAGACACTCGGGGAGTGACTAGACTGAAGTCCACACAACAAAACTATTTAATTAGTATGTTATGAAAATGTAACATGAGTTTAGCGACAAAATAAAGGAAGTGAGAAAATGAATCCCTACTTTCTCACTGTGTGTTGCCCTTTTAAAGGATAAGGTATTCTTTAATCCTTTTATTAAGTACTCTTTGTGATCTTTGACTATGTTACAAAGAGATGAATTAATATTGCTACTTTGGTTTCATTTCCTAAAGTCTGGACTATGAGACTATATGGGGTGATTCTGGGAAAGTAGTTGATTCAGATTTGAGTAACATTAGGGCAAAGGGAAGATAACTTAATTTCACCATGCTCTGCACTTATTATCGATAACTATAACGTTTTTGGAAACGATATAGTAATAAATGAGATGCAAAACAAAAATAGGCCTAAAGGGGTTAAGCACAACACTTTGAGGGATCAGAGATACTTAACCAGGTGAAAATTGAAGTTAATCTAGGGTACTCTGAGTTTGAGAGGTTGTAGCCTCAATGCAAACCTTAACCAGTTTAGCTTGATGGCTCTCACATTGCATATATGTTAAAAGGGTTGATATTTCTATTTTGGCCCTAACGGGTTTAATTTAGAGCTCCTGCATTGCAGGTAAACTCAGCGGTCGCACGATTCGGTTAAACAAATTTTTTTCGACTTACACATTTGGACTTTATTGGCTTATGTGATAACAACGTCGTCCTCACCATGGGCGAATGGGAGATGTTGGTTAATGGACCCGAATCGGAGCGCCCATGGAGCAAACGACCCAGTTGGTATCCACATGGTTCATTGTCTAGATACAATGAACATGTGTATAATCCTCTCCATTTATAACTATATATATATTAACTATGTAGTTATATATATATATATATATATATATATTAATCCTTGTTTAATATATGTAAGTTACACTCTCCATATTGGATATAAAAGGAGAGGGTTGCTGATCATTTGGATACAATACACAACACAAAGCAAATTAGCAAAAGTTCTATAAGTCATTAGAAGTCACTTGTAAAACTAGAAAATTTGTAGCTACTCGAACTGTGGAAAATATATTTGGTGCTTGTGATAACGTAGTTCAAATTATCGCTGAGAGTATTGTTCGTTGAGCTTGTGATTCTAGTCGTTCGTTGTTGTGAGCATACGCTTCAAGAGGTAACTAGAAAATTAATAATTTTCCGGTTCATATCCGCTGCATGTATGCTCTATTTTATTACGATTTCAATTAGATGATTCCAATTTTTCTATGGTCAAAAAAGACGGTGGCTAGCATAGCAGACTAATGGGGTAAAATGATAGTTATGGAAGAGGAAACCGAATATGCAAAGAGAATTGATGAAGCAAGATTAATTGCTGATCGGAACTAACAGATTGGAGGACATTGAGGATCAGATTCGATTAAAGTTTGATTTGTAGGAATATTGTAATAAAATTAAGGAAATGAAGGAGGATGTCAATGGTTTGAGTAGTGTTGGTAGGCGGTGCAGGGCGGAGGAGAGTGATAGGTCGCCGGAAAATATGGTGGGATGGAGGGGATGGTAAGTACAAGCTAGCTTTAATGGGTCGGTACACGTGGCGACAAGTGATAGGCCGTCAGATGGTGCACTATTGAAAAATGGAACCCAAACTCTTGGAAATTAATTAATCCAATAAATTCAAATATATAGTAGAGTAAATTTGGATGGGGGCCAAATCTGTAGTACCAAGGACAATGAAGATTCTCATGAAGGTGGGAAGTTAAATAATAATTACACTCCTGTTACCGAGAGAATGCAGCATGTTTCTCAAAAACAGAAGGGTAGGTATTGCAACTGCACAGAATGTGAGGTATTCAAGAATAATCTCAAATAAGGAAAGGAAGTCGTTAATGAAACAGATAGAGAAGAGGAGGGAAGTATTAAATCGGTTGAAGCTCATGAAGTTGAGTTCTATAGTGAAGTAAAAAGCAAGAGAAGAAAAGGAGCAATAATTCAAGAGCTACAAAAAAGGAGGATAAAAAAAGTACATACTGACAAGAAACATGATTTAGGGCCTGTTATTGAAGAGAATTCAGAAGTTGAAAGAGCTGTCAGGTTTTCTCAACAATAGGGTTTAATTTTGAACAAATTAAGAAGATAATGAACTCGCATTAAGAGAAAGCTTTAAGGAGTTTATCCAGGAAATTGATTCAGTAACAAAGAAGAAAACAGTGTGTGAACAAGAAGTTGAAGAAGAGGTAGAAGAAAGGGTACGTATATGACCAAAGCAGTGAAGAACAATTGTAATGAGTTGAACGTAAAGAATAAATGCAAAATGATTAGAAATGCAGCGAATGCAGAAAAGATGAAATTTGTGAATTCACAAGAGATTACGTCTTCATTTCTAGAGGCATGCATGAAGAACGGAAGTCATGAGTAAATCTATTTAATCTCTCAGCAAATCACTTTAGTTCAGTGAAAATGAAAGAGGGGCAGAGACATTGTACAAGTCTGGTTTCTGAGATGTATCATATGTTAACGGACGTACTAGTTAAAAAAGAGATGCAATAAAAATCAAGATGTAGTCAAGAAGAAGTGTTTTTGGGTAGGCAAATCTCGGAGCAGGTTCAGTAGCCTTTTCTTGAATGGTATTGTCTTTTTACTTTGCTGCTATAGGTAGTTTTCAGTGATGTTGGTTCATAAGCTAGCTCATTGATGCTATCTTGGAGTTTCATGTCAGTTTGATGTACTTATAAATCCAGGATTTTGTAGTTTTGGGCTTTGTCATGAGATGTGCAGTTTTCTATTACAGCTTTTTGCGGTGTTGTGCAACAGAAAATCATCAGAAACAGATGGTATAGAAGTTATTTTCAAACTTTATGCTAAATGTTTTTGGAAGGTTGTAATACCCATGCCTTTGCAATACCCATGCCTTTGCTTAAGTCCCACATTGCCCAACCATTAAAACTTCTCCCCTCCCTTTCCCTATAAATATATAGCTAACCTTTGGTTTTAACTATTAACACTAAGGTTTGTCTTATTTTGAGAAAAACCTTTTTGTGTGAGATCCTTTTTGGTGAGGACCTCCTTAGTTAAAATTTTCAGTATTGAGGGCGTAGGCAGACTGCGAACTTCATAATTTCGGGTATGTTCTTTTTCTTTCTTTCTTGTGTATTAATTTTATTTAATTTTCTGTATTATTATTTTATAATTTTAATTAGTATATTTTAGTTAGTTTGTTAGTTAATATTTTGGTATTATTTTGGATAAATATTAAGTATCTCAATTATAAGAAAATGTTCTCTTTAATTTATTAATTTAATTAATAATATGGAGGGTTCAATATATGCATAAAAACTATTAATACTAATATTATAGTATTTAATAAAATGTATTATTTTTGTGAATAGATTATATTGAGCGAGTTTAACCAATTGCATCTGTAATTGTGGGTATTGCATTACGTACTCCAAGTACGGATTCCGTACTCCTTCAGCAATACTCTTGAGAAATTTAATTAATTCGTTTTTTTCTGCGTTTCGAATTCCGTTATTATTTCACATAATTGTTTCTTGTGAAATTCATTTAATAGTTTCATTTTGGAATTGATACACATGACTCGTATTTGTACTCTTTGAGTTGGATTATCATGTCTAATATTTATTTTGATATTTGTAGAGCGGTACATGTTACCTTCTTTTTGAGACATTATGATTATGATTTGATCTGGTTCAACATGTACATATAGAATCCTTTTGTTGGTATTATGTCACATGTGTTGTGACATCATATTTCTGTTAGAATATACTTTAGGGTATACTTGAGCTATAACCACCTGTGGGGGTACCACAGGCATGTCGTTTTGGCACGAGAGACATGACACTTTCCGTGGCAGTGTGATTAGTCCACGGCGTCTCTGATTTGTGCTCCGATAGGAGTTGGCCATTGGTGATTTGTTGTGAGAGGCGTATGGGTCGGCCCTAGTTTTCTGTTCTGTTCTGTGGATTGGTGATGTTGTGCCAAACACCCTTTCCGATTTTGCATGCATTTGGATCTGCAGTCCAATGTGTGATTTGTCTATGTGACATTATTTGACTTGTCTGTGTGGCAAGCTATACTTTTGAGCTCAGTATGAAATAACACCTTGTCATTCTTCTTCAGACTATTAAGTTATTGTGATACAACTTAGTTCAGTTTAGTTGATTTTGTTATTCAGTTCAGTTCATAATTCTGTTCTCTATATCCGTACTGGGCATTTGGCTCATGCTGTGTTTTTCTTCCAGCAGGTACTCAAGGGGATCATGGGCAAGTGTGATGAGAGCTTCTCACCTATATGGTTTAGATATTTTGGTTGCGTTTTGATGTTTGGATCTTTGTTTAGAGATGTATTGAACCTTTATTAAGAATTAGGTTGTATTAAACAGTATGTATTTTGAGCCGGTTGGGCAGTTATTAATATCTCGTTAGACTAATCTTTTGCGGTTTATAACTTTGGTATTAATTTATATTTCTGTTGTGCTTTGCACGTGACCTCCATTCCTATTTTTCTGAATGGGGTGTTACAGAGTTGGTATCAGAGCTAGGTTCTTTCTTGTAGAAAACCTATTTAGGTTTGACCTGTGAGTTATGGGTAGATCTTGGGTTAGGTTTTTGTTCCATTTGATATTTCGTTCAGCTATTATGTTAATCATATTCAAATTATTTTGCTTCAGTCCGTTGTTTTCTTTATTAGATGGCTCGTAGATTCGCTAGAGTTGCTGGTAGACGAGGAAATAGTAGGGGAAGAGGTGTGCGTCAAGCCAAGTTACATTCTGATATGCGGCATGATGTGCAATCGAATAATCAAGATGATGCTCAAATGGCAGCTTTGGTAAATCAGACGATTAATCAGGCTTTGCCGCAATTGGTGGCACAAGTCGTTCAGGCAATGCAACAACCGACGCCAGAAATTCCTAATCAGGGGAACCTCGGGAATGGTGGTTCGCAGACAAATGAAGAAGGAATGAATACTGTTGGGATTAATCCATCTGTTGTTCCGATGTATTTGTGGTTAGAGAGATTTCAAAAACAAAAACCACATTCATTCACTTCAGCTCCAACTCCAATTGATGCAGAGAATTGGGTTGCCCATTTAGAAAAGATATTTGATGTGCTAGGATGTTCGAATAACCAAAAAGTGGTGCTAGCTACTTATAAATTAGAGGGGGATGCGCAAAGGTGGTGGAAAGCAATGAAAGTAACAAAGGGTGATGGATTTGTGGAGGCACTTACATGGGCAGAGTTTTGTGATATCTTTTATCAACAATATTTCTCAGCTGCTGATAAAGAGGCTTATGGTAGAAAATATTTGTCTATACGGCAGAAGGAGGATGAGTCTGTTACAGATTTTATGACAAGGTTCACTAGGTTGGCAAGTTTTGCAGGAACCTCAGCAAGGACTGCAGCAGAACAAGCTGAGAAATTTAAGTGGAGAATTCATTATAAGTATCGCCAACATCTCATTAACATTAAATTCGAAGACGTGTCAGTAGTGGCTAATGCAGCCAAGAATATTGAGATGGAGCGACAAGACTTTCGAGCTTCTAAACCGGAGGGAAGTCGGAAGAGGGATAGAGATGACCAGCAGAGTCAAGTTTCGGGTCAGCAGGGGAAAAATCAAAATGGTCAGTGGAACAAGAACCGAGGTGGTCAACAGGGATAGTGGCGTGGCCAGAATCAGAACACAAGTTATCAACAATTGCCTCAGCAAGGTCATAATCGTCAGCAATGGCAGAATCGTCAACAAGGGCAAAATCAAGGTCGTTACCCAGGACCAGCAGGCGGGGGTAACCCTAATCTTATTCCAATAACTCCTTGTGCTACTTGTGGGGCTAACCATCCAGGGAGACCTTGTCATAGAGTTACTGGTGCATGCTTTTTGTGCGGTCAGTTAGGTCATCTTGCCAAAGATTGTACTCGACCACGTGGTAATGATGGAATTGGTGATAATGGTGGCAATGTTGGTTAGCGCCGCGGTGGACGGGTCTTTGCCTTGACACATAATCAGGCAGCAGGTACGCCAGGTACTGTTTCTGGCACTCTTATAGTTGGCAATCGTGAAGCTTCCATTTTATTTGATACTGGCTCTACCCATTCGATTGTTGCAAATTCTTTTGTTCGACACCTTGGTGTGTCGTCTCAGTCTTTAAATTCTGTTATGTCTATTACTACCCCGATGGGAAATTCTATTGCTATCTCTGATTTGTATCGAGATTGTCCTATTAGTTTTGGAGATAAGATTCGTAGGGTAGATCTTTTGCCGATGGGTATGCACGATTTTGATGTGATTCTTGGAATGGACTGGTTAGATAAACATCAGGCCACTATTGATTGTCAATCGAAGAGAATTATCTTTGGGGATTTGAAGTCCCCAGATTTTGTGTATCAAGGTTCACGACCGGGTAAGGTGGTGAAATTAATTTCAGCTCTAAAAGCTGGAAAATTGGTGGCTAGGGGTTGTGAGGGATATTTAGCATTTGTGAATGACACCTCTATGAGAGAGTCTCGTATTGAGGATGTTCCAATTGTTCGTGAGTTTTTTGATGTGTTTCCTGAGGAATTGTCAGGGTTGCCACCGCAACGGGAAGTTGAGTTTACCATTGAGCTTGTTCCTGGTGCACAGCCTATCTCTAAGGCACCGTATAGGATGGCACCATTGGAATTGCAAGAGTTGAAGGAGCAATTGCAAGAATTATTAGATCGTGGTGTAATTCGACCAAGTGTGTCACCGTGGGGAGCTCCGGTTTTATTTGTAAAGAAGAAGGATGGGTCTATGAGGTTGTGTATAGACTATAGAGAGTTAAACAAGATTACCATCAGGAATCGGTACCCTTTACCGAGGATTGATGATTTATTTGACCAACTTCAAGGTGCGAAATATTTTTCAAAGATAGACTTGAGATCGGGTTATCATCAGTTAAGAGTGAGAGATGAGGATGTCTCTAAGACAGCTTTTCGTACTCGCTATGGACATTACGAGTTTCTGGTGATGCCATTTGGGTTGACTAATGCTCCAGCGGTGTTTTATGGATTTGATGAATCGGGTGTTTAAGGAGTATTTAGACAAATTTGTCATTGTCTTTATTGATGATATTTTGATTTACTCTAAGTCTAAGGAGGAGCATGAGGAACATCTTTGCATAGTTTTGAGAATTTTACGAAAAGAGAAATTATATGCTAAATTCTCCAAATGCGAGTTTTGGTTGGAGCAGGTTATATTTTTGGGTCACATTGTGTCTGTTGAAGGCATTAAAGTGGATCCTGCGAAGGTTGAAGCTATCACTAAATGGCCAAGACCTACTACGGTGACGGAGGTTAGGAGATTTTTGGGTTTGGCAGGGTATTATAGGCAATTTGTAGAAGGGTTCTCTTTACTTGCTTTGCCATTGACTCAATTGATGAAAAAGGGCACGAAGTTTGTGTGGAACGAGGATCGCGAGAAGAGCTTTGAGGAGTTGAAGAAACGGCTTGTGACAGCTCCAATACTTACATTGCCATCAGGGACAGGAGGTTACCAAATTTATAGTGATGCTTCTAAGAAGGGTTTGGGGTGTGTTTTGATGCAACACGGTAAGGTGATTGCTTATGCTTCTAGACAACTTAAACCTTATGAGGTGAACTACCCCACTCATGATTTGGAGTTGGCAGCAGTAATCTTTGCTTTGAAAATTTGGAGGCACTATTTGTATGGCGAGACTTGTGATATCTTCACCGATCACAAAAGTCTTAAGTACATCTTCACTCAGAAGGAGCTCAATATGAGGCAAAGGCGTTGGTTGGAGCTTCTCAAAGATTATGACGCTAGAATTCAATATCACCCTGGGAAGGCGAATGTAGTTGCAGATGCGCTTAGCCGAAAGAGTTCAGGGAGTGTAGCAGCCCTTATTACACAATCACAACTTATTTCAGATATGGAACGGTTGGAGTTGGAATTGTATGTACAAGGTGCAGATGGACTTTTAGCAGGTATGAGAGTGGAGCCCTCTCTTATCTCGAGGGTTAAAGAAGCTCAAAAAGAAGATGGCGAGTTATGGGCTATATCGCAAAATTTGGAGGGGGAAAGCAGCCTGAGTTTCGTATTGATGACCATAGTGTGATTTGGTTGGGTAATCGGTTGTGTGTGCCGTCAGATCCAACTATTCGGGAGGCAGTATTGGCTGAGGCTCATAGTTCACCATTTTCTATTCATCCGGGTTCTACGAAGATGTATAGGGATTTAAAGAAGAATTTTTGGTGGAATGGGATGAAACGAGACGTGGCTGAATATGTGGGAAGGTGCCTTACTTGTCAGCAAGTGAAAATTGAGCATCAACGTGCTAGTGGATTACTGCAACAATTAGATATTCCTGTTTGGAAGTGGGATGATATTACAATGGATTTTGTGACTGGGTTGCCAAAAACGTTCAAGAAGAATGATGCTATTTGGGTTGTAGTAGATCGATTGACCAAATTAACTCACTTCTTAGCTATCCAAGAGGGTTATTCTGTAGACAAGTTGGCACAAATCTTTCAACAAGAGATTGTTAGACTTCATGGAACTCCAGTGTCAATTGTTTCCGATCGAGACCCACGGTTCACTTCACGGTTCTGGAAAGGGTTTCAGCGAGCTTGGGGCACTCGACTAAAATACAGTACTTCTTTCCATCCACAAACTGATGGGCAATCTGAGAGGACTATCCAGACTTTAGAGGATATGTTAAGGTCTTGCGCATTAGAATGGTCGGGTAATTGGGATGATTACTTGAGCCTTGTTGAGTTTGCTTATAACAATAGTTGGCATGCAAGTATTGATATGGCTCCGTTTGAGGCATTGTATGGTAGGAAGTGTCGAACACCAACTTGTTGGGATGAAGTTGGAGAGAAGGCCATAGAAGGGCCTGAGTTAGTTCAAATCACTACGGAGAAAGTAGTTGTGGCTAAGGAGAAATTGAGGCTTGCTCGATCTCGGCAAAAGAGTTATGCTGATAAGCACAGAAGGACTTTAGAGTTCAAACTTGGTGAACATGTATTTTTGAAGGTTTCTCCTTGGAAGGGTATTCGACGATTTGGTTTGAAAGGTAAACTCAGCCCGCGTTATATTGGGCCATTTGAGATTCTAGAAAGGGTCGGCGAAGTTGCATATCGGTTAGCTCTGCCTCCACAATTAGCTCATGTGCATAATGTGTTCCATGTGTCGGTGCTGAGAAGTTATCATTATCATCCGTTGCATGTGGTACAATATCCGTTCGATAAGATTCGGAAGGATCTTACTTGTGAGGAACAAGCCGAGAAAATTTTAGATCGTCAAGAGCGGATTATGAGGAGGAAAACAATTTCGTTTGTTAAAGTTTTGTGGAAAAATCATTCGGAACGAGAGGCAACTTGGGAAATGGAGGAGTCTATCCGGGCGGAGTATCCGCATCTTTTTGATAAATAGACACGTTCCTTTTCTTTTGATTCCGGAGACGGAATCTTTTTAAGGGGGAAGTAATGTAATACCCATGCCTTTGCTTATGTCCCACATTGCCCAACCATTAAAACTTCTCCCCTCCCTTTCCCTATAAATATATAGCTAACCTTTGGTTTTAACTATTAACACTAAGGTTTGTCTTATTTTGAGAAAAACCTTTTTGTGTGAGGTCCTTTTTGGTGAGGGCCTCCTTAGTTAAAATTTTCAGTATTGAGGGCGTAGGCAGACTACGAACTTCATAATTTCGGGTATGTTCTTTTTCTTTCTTTCTTGTGTATTAATTTTATTTAATTTTCTGTATTATTATTTTATAATTTTAATTAGTATATTTTAGTTAGTTTGTTAGTTAATATTTTGGTATTATTTTAGATAAATATTAAGTATCTCAATTATAAGAAAATGTTCTCTTTAATTTATTAATTTAATTAATAATATGGAGGGTTCAATATATGCATAAAAACTATTAATACTAATATTATAGTATTTAATAAAATGTATTATTTTTGTGAATAGATTATATTGAGCGAGTTTAACCAATTGCATCTGTAATTGTGGGTATTGCATTACGTACTCCAAGTACGGATTCCGTACTCCTTCAGCAATACTCTTGAGAAATTTAATTAATTCGTTTTTTTCTGCGTTTCGAATTCCGTTATTATTTCACATAATTGTTTCTTGTGAAATTCATTTAATAGTTTCATTTTGGAATTGATACACATGACTCGTATTTGTACTCTTTGAGTTGGATTATCATGTCTAATATTTATTTTGATATTTGTAGAGCGGTACATGTTACCTTCTTTTTGAGACATTATGATTATGATTTGATCTGGTTCAACATGTACATATAGAATCCTTTTGTTGGTATTATGTCACATGTGTTGTGACATCATATTTCTGTTAGAATATACTTTAGGGTATACTTGAGCTATAACCACCTGTGGGGGTACCACAGGCATGTCGTTTTGGCACGAGAGACATGACACTTTCCGTGGCAGTGTGATTAGTCCACGGCGTCTCTGATTTGTGCTCCGATAGGAGTTGGCCATTGGTGATTTGTTGTGAGAGGCGTATGGGTCGGCCCTAGTTTTCTGTTCTGTTCTGTGGATTGGTGATGTTGTGCCAAACACCCTTTCCGATTTTGCATGCATTTGGATCTGCAGTCCAATGTGTGATTTGTCTATGTGACATTATTTGACTTGTCTGTGTGGCAAGCTATACTTTTGAGCTCAGTATGAAATAACACCTTGTCATTCTTCTTCAGACTATTAAGTTATTGTGATACAACTTAGTTCAGTTTAGTTGATTTTGTTATTCAGTTCAGTTCATAATTCTGTTCTCTATATCCGTACTGGGCATTTGGCTCATGCTGTGTTTTTCTTCCAGCAGGTACTCAAGGGGATCATGGGCAAGTGTGATGAGAGCTTCTCACCTAGATGGTTTAGATATTTTGGTTGCGTTTTGATGTTTGGATCTTTGTTTAGAGATGTATTGAACCTTTATTAAGAATTAGGTTGTATTAAACAGTATGTATTTTGAGCCGGTTGGGCAGTTATTAATATCTCGTTAGACTAATCTTTTGCGGTTTATAATTTTGGTATTAATTTATATTTCTGTTGTGCTTTGCACGTGACCTCCATTCCTATTTTTCGGAATGGGGTGTTACAAAGGTGGTGGTGAGTAGAGCATACTATATTAGGAGATGTGGAGCAAAGTCTATGCAGCATAGTAATGGATTTTGTTATGATCTTGCAGTTGTATGTAGTGATGGTGTTACAATTTTATTTTCTATAGCGCAGGATTTTGTGTTTATTATATAAGTAATGTGAGTCGGTGAGTTATGTTGTGATGTCAGCAAAATTAGTATGCTTTTTCTAGATTTCAGGGGTCAAATATCGTTGTATTCAGTAAGTTTCAGATTTTGGATGTACTGGTGTATCCCTTTATCCCTTTATCTATGATTTTGGATATCGGGATAATTTTTAGCAATAAAAATTTTAGCCTTTTGCTAAAAACATATGCAAGACATCATATATTCAGTTGTAAGTATTATAATTTCGTATTAAATTATGATAGTTCTTTAAACGTCTCTCTCACATGAATTTTGATTATCTATATATATATATATATATATATATATATATATAACACAAAATTATCTCTCAATCTCAAAATTTAGGAATGATCCTTTAACCATAAAATTTAGGAATAGAAACTTAATGTTTAAGAAAAGAAACTGTTTTTCACTTTTTATTTGATTTCAAAATCTTTTCGTCTACATTTTTATTATCGTAATTATCTATTTATCACTATCTCCTATTTTTATACATTTTTTTTAAAATTTAGTTAGTGTTATTTAAAATTTATATTTTTGATAACAATAATATTTAATTATATAATAATTTTTTATTATTAAATTATATAAGTATAACATATGAGTTTACATAAGATTTTACTATTACATAAATAGACGAATATATTTATATATAAATAAATAAATCATTAATTTAATTAAAGATGAATACTGTCATTTATATAATATAAATATAAATAGATGAACTATCATTGTAGATTTTTAAATTTAGTTAATTTTTTTATTAATAATTAATTTTTAGTTAAATAATTTATTCTAGAAGGAACTAATTTTTTTAAATAAAAATTATCGTACACAATATTAATCTATTATTATTATTATTATTATATTAGTATAATATATCACAAAAAATTATAAACAACATAATAATTTTATAACAAAACTCGTACTTCGCATGAAGTCATGAGTTAGTTTATATGTGAAAACCAACCCCGAAATAAAATAGGCACAAAAAACAAGAAGAAATAAACTAGATCAACCTACAAAAACGAAATGATCAAATACAATATTCTCTCCGTTCAACTTTACTTATCCTAATTTGAAAGTACACGCTTATTAAGAAAAATTTCTGATCGTTAAATTACTCATCTTAATTACTTTATTATTATATTTTTATTTTATTTAACCTCCCAACTCTTTCTTGAAACAATAAAATAGAATAGAGAGAAAAAATGAGTGTGATTGTGATTCTAATGTCAAAGTTAATGGTATTATTTTTTTTAATGTATGTCATGTTGTTTTCAATGATTTTTTTTTGAAAATTAAATGAAGGTATTATTGAAAAAGTAATGTTAAAAATAAAATTAAAAAAAAGAGGACAAATAAAAAAAAATAAAATCAGTAAAATTAGACGGGGAAAGTATTTTATAACAAAGTTCGTACTTAGTAATTGAATTATGAGTTAATTTATCATATAAAGCGAAAGCGAAAACAAAAACTCTATGTGAATATAAAAATTAGACATGAGTCTATTTGAATTTTATTTATTTATATTTTGACCCTCAATAATAAATAAAAATACAAATAAATGAAATTCAAATACACGCTTATCTAATTTTTATGTCCGCCTTAAAAACTCGAGCGAAAAAGTACACACCCTTGATTACCGGGAGGTCCAGGACCGTTGGTCCCTTGTTGGCATAAAAGAAATGCTTAGTCACCAACAAAAGTCAAAAAAATTTGAAAAAATAACATTAGCTGAAAGCTAGACTTCCGTATTTCGCCGATTAGCCGCGTTGAGCTCTCAAATCCCAACCCTACAAAATTGATCAGTGGCGCCCACGTAAGTTATGACCGTCCAGATTATTAGGCTGTTCACTAATATAAATGAAAATTTGCGCGCGTCTAAGATTACACTAAGTAATATTTTACCTTTTTATTTATTTATAATATTCTCATTATTACAATTTTCTTTAGGAAATTCAAAATTCGACTAACCATTATGTTCATGGAATTATAAATGTCCGATGGAAATAGAAAAACCGCGAGAACGAGATTTCAAGCCTCTGCCTCTCCATTTTGCTCTTTAATGTGAAGGTAATGATTTGAACCACGAGAATTTAGTTTCATAGAATTTTTGAAATTTCACATTGATTAATGTTTCTCATTAGGCTTGTTATATTTTCTATTCCCTTTGCTGAAGATTTACACTTAATGCGCTTCCTCTGGATCGAGATCTCAACAGCAGACTGTGTTAAATTTGAATTTGCCGTTTGAATTAGTGCATATGGTTGAATTCGTGTAATTTGGCTGAATTCAAGATAAAAGCCTGGCTTTATTTGTTTGTTGATCACAACCCTTGAAAAAGATATGGGTTTAAATTTTTTGTTTAAAAATCAACTGAAGAAGACGTATTAGAGACATTTGTTAGATTATACTAGTACATTTCTGAAATTGGGTCAATGTGTTTTATTAGAATTGCTAGCTAAATTTGATTTGTTTATTTTCTTCCCAGAAATAGAGAATTTTGCATAAACCAGCTCTTTATATCACCTTATGACCACAATTCTTATAAGTTTCAGAACTGTAGTAGACTTCTGGGTAAAGGAGTTTTTGGTGAATTCTGTTAGCTAAATATTTACCTTATTCCAGAGGAGGGGCTTGAATATCCTTCGGAAATGGGGGTTATATCAAGGCAGGTTTTACCCATCTGTGGCAACATTTGTTGTTTCTGTCCTTCACTTAGGGCAAGGTCGAGACAGCCTGTAAAGCGGTACAAGAAGCTTCTAGCTGACATCTTCACACGGTCTCAGGTGAACTTTTAGGATTAGTGTTGACAATTTGCTTGGAAATTTATGCCTTCTGTTGGAGTGTGATTAAATTTTATTGCTGTCAGCAGAAAAACGGGTAATTAGGATTATTACTCTGAATTGAATGCTTTGCCAAAGAGCGTTGATTTGCGACATATACAATTTTTTGATGTTCGCTATTAATCTGTTTTGTTTAGTTTAGTTAGATAAAACATATATCAACTTGGTTTTCAAATTATATTCCATATGTACTGTTTTCCAAATTAAATTCCTACTTATAAGATTCTGATATTGTGTTCCTGTAGTTGTTTGCATAAGGGTTTGACTAGGAGTAATAGTCTAATGGATAGTGCTTGTGATCAAGCCCTAGAACATACTGATAAATACTTGTAGGATTCCTTTTTTTTTTTGTTCCTGTTATTGTTGGTTTAATTTGTTTAGTTAGAAATAGTTGCATTTATCAGTTTGGGAAAATTGTTATGTAACACCCCAGTCCCACATCGAAAGATAAGGGAAAAGTTTGTCTGTATATAAGGAATTGAGTTACTATCAATAGTACCTTCAAGTCATGACCTTTTTGGTGAGCCTGTGGTGGGCTAAGATGACCCAAGAAGATGTTGTTGGGCCAGTAATTTAAGGCCTTGTTTGGATGGATTTGATTCGATTCGGACTTGGGATTTGACCCGAGATTTGTTCCGGACTCGGGATTTGACCCGGGTTGTTACATATGGTATCAGAGACGACTCTCGAAAGCTCGGGTCGGGTCATCCGATCGAGTTGCCGGAGGTGGGGACACGAAGCCAGCCGGTATTATCCCACAATGACTAGAGAGGCAAAGATCTGTGGACCGTGTGTGTGATCGGTTCTGACGGGGACGTCAGAAATTTAAGTGGGGGAGTTTGTAACACCCCAGTCCCACATCGAAAGATAAGGGAAAAGTTTGTCTGTATATAAGGAATTGAGTTACTATCAATAGTACCTTCAAGTCATGACCTTTTTGGTGAGCCTGTGGTGGGCTAAGATGACCCAAGAAGATACTATTGGGCCAGTAATTTAAGGCTTTGTTTGGATGGATTTGATTCGATTCGGACTTGGGATTTGACCCGAGATTTGTTCCGGACTCGGGATTTGACCCGGGTTGTTACATGTTATTTGTGGTCATGATCGTATTTCTAACTTCTTCCTGATAGCTTCTGATTTGTTATCAATATGATGCTAGGATGGTGGCCCGAATGATCGAATAATTGGGAAGCTTTGTGAATATGCTTCGAAAAATCCGTTACGAATACCTAAGGTAAGGTTTATCTTCCTGTTCATTTTTGACTTTGGTAATCTGTAAACATGTTGTGTATTAATTCTACAGCTGTGGCCACCACCAATGTTGCCTCAAGTAATTTCAAGTATCCTGAGTTTGATTTTTTGGATATGTAAGCATGCGGAGTTTACTAGTTTGTGATGTTCTGTTTATGCTGAACTTCCAAAATTAAGGTATCTCTAAATATGATGCTTATAGTATCTTATGATGTAGAAAACCAGTTTCTTTGAAATGGTATTGGTCTATGCTAGCGCTACTTACCTCTCTTGAGATATGAAATTTTAGTTTTGTTAAAGTTGAGTTGAACTAAATTCTTGCTCCAATCTGTTTTGTTGAAATTGCTTTAATTTTGAAAATGGTAAGATATTTTGATGTCTTGGCTCATAAGTTACAAAATCCCATTGGCAATTTTAAGAGGCATTCACCGTGGTTCTCCTGTTGTCAATGTTTTTCTTATACAGATTACTGAGTACCTAGAGCAAAGATTTTACAAGGAACTGCGGAATGAGCACTTAGGATCTGTAAAAGTTGTGTTACACATTCATAAGAAATTGCTATCTACATGTAAGGAGCAGATGTAAGTTCAAACATGCCAGATTAATAGATCAAATTGGATTCATGTCCTTGTTGAGCACTTTTCCTCTTTTTGTTTCCTTTTTCTTTTGAATATTTGTTTTGTCTTTACTTTTCACAAGAACCAAAGAGAGAAAAATAGAAGACGAATAGCTGCTGCACTGAGGCCACCCAAGTTATAATTGTTTTTTTTTTTCCTATTGTGGTAGGAACCTAGAAGCTACCCACAAATTGATAATATAATATGTCAGAGCAAGTATCCAAGTACTGGATACATGTCCTGTTTTTCTACTCTTCTACAAGTAATTTCGGTTTAAGTTGTCACACGTGTTATATGCAGTACTCTGCTTATAGTTTTGGATAACATACAAAATAGCTCCCAGAGCTGTTCTTGTACCCATAACCTGCTTTAGCATAACTATATCAGATCAAGAAATTCAAAATTCAATTTGATTATCCTTCGTATACTATTTTTCCCCTTTTCCATTTACCATTGATGCACAAACATAATTAAATATAATTACATTTACGAAAAAGTGATGAGCTTGTGAGACTTGATCTAGATATCTATGACATGCAAAGTTACCATGTCATGCCCTTCACTAGAACTACTTGATAAAGTTGACTTAGTCAAATTCATGGATTATCAAGTGAAAAAATAAATAAGTAAAGCAGTACACTAAAAAGTTTCAATGAAGAACAGGAGAGCAGACTAGAAAGAGGGACGAAGAAGAGTTCTCACCCTAGCAGGGATCCGCTATATTCGCAGGCCATGCCAACATAAGCTAAAAATCACACAACTTTATTGTCAAATAACTTTATTACATTAAACTTGTAGGGGTTACAATATTTATATTAGGACTCGGGTAGGAAGCACAACTTGTGGACGAAGCACAATTTGCGGATGAATCACAACTTGGGGACGGAGACAAGTTGAGAATGAAGCACAACTTGGTTACCAAGTAGACTTAATAATACTATGACTTCCCTTCGTACAAGGTCCAAAGATATAACTTAAGATACCAAACTTAAAATTCTATTCTAGCAGCCTACTTTAGTCCAAAAAGCATGAGTACCAAAATACCCTTGACAACTCATAATCCTTGATAATTCTATATTATAGCAATTGATGCCAAAACCTAAATCTCATTAAGAAAGTACTCAGGCATAATCCATGAAGAAAGCTAATATTCTTTTCCAAGCGTTCCATGTCATTTAGTTGTTTACAAACTCATTCTCGAATTCCATTATCGTTATAAACAAATTATCAGTATGACTCGTGAAATTTAAATAGTTGTTGATTAACATGAAAGTTATAATCTTAATTTTTGAATTGGAAAACATAATTTATTCTTATTTGTAATTGGTGAATTATATTCAAGTATTAGTAAATATTTTTTAGTTGTATGGATTGGCTGGATGGCATGTGCTCCACTTTAACAAGGGGAAATCACATGATTAAACCTTTCAACTCCAAAAGGTACTCACACATTCTTTTGTTGGGGCTTAACCTGTGCACAATTCTCGTGGCTTTGGGTTTTGCTTTCAGATCCTTTAAGAGGCCTGGACCTTCACACCAAGTAATTTCTTTTGGTATTTTTTTCTGGTAAGGGCTATTTGTCTTGATAAGCGAGTTTTGATCCTAGACTCTTCTGACAGTTCTTTTGTTCTTGTAAGAGATATTCTCTTTCAGTACTCATTTTCTCACACTCTAGTTTTGTTTGCTTTGACTTTGAAGGAAAAGATTCCACTCAAACTCTAGGCACTTAATTAGTCTCTTTTTATTGAAGTTGAATACTAATGATATTCATTAGGTGCGTAGACTTTACAAGACTATCTCTAGACATTTGTAAGCAAAATGATGAGACACACTCTAATTTGTTTCTTCATTGTCCTGTTGCCTGGGGGTTTGTGTAAGTCTATAATAACAGTGTTGGTTGGTGGAGAATTTATTGCTTACTCAGTTCAGAGGCTTTGGAGGGAGGAAAGATGTGAAGATACTTTAGAGATGTGCTATCTATTCTGCATTTTGTTAATCTGGACCAGCACAATGCTCGAGTATTTAGAGAGATCTATTTATCTTTCGTTTTGGTGCGAGATAGGATTTTTTTCGTACTTATTTATGGACCTCTGTCATGGGTGTCTTTAGGGTTTTTTGTGTGGCTCATATTTGTAGAGATTGGAGAGCTGCCCTCTTTTGAGTATTTTCATTTTATTTCCACTTGTTAGAGGGTGGGTGGACTCCTTCTGCCCACTATGCTTGTATTCTTTCTTTTCATCTAAGAAAACTTACTCTTTTGTATAAAATATATACTGACGTGTCTTATACCATAGGGATGCCAAATGGAATGCTGATTTTCATTACAGTTGTCTTTGTTAATTTAAGAAAAAGAGATACTTTCTTTAGTTTTTTTGTATTGTTCTTATCTCTTTTCTTTTTTTCCTGCTTTCACATTATTCCCTGTGAAGTCTTAAATACTCGCAAAATTAACCGGAGTCTGTTGATATTGGCAGGCCACTTTTTGCTAATAGTTTGTTGGGAATTGTTCGGACTCTATTAGAACAAACACGGGCAGATGAAATGCAAATTTTAGGTTGCAGTATCCTTGTTGACTTTATAAACAGTCAGGTACATGCTACCATAATAGTTGTGAGAGTGATTAACATATATACATTATTCTATACATGTGGTTCATACACAAACGTGAGAGAACTTGTATAATGGTCACTGTGAAAGGTTTCTGGTTTGATCAAACCTTGCAGATTTCACAGGCATACTTTTTAAGGACATTGAGGAGAAAAATACTGATAGAAAATAATTATTTGCTAATACAAGGATTTTTCATGGTTGCGTGTCCACCATGAAAAAAATAGTTGCAAGTATAAACAGTAGATCAACTGTAAAAAAAGTTGCAAAGTATAAACAGTTGATCAACTGTACATATTCATTTTTTTTGATAAAGTGAATTTGGCTTCTAATAAAAGCAGGTGGATAGCACATATATGTTCAGTTTAGAGGGCCTCATCCCAAAACTTTGTCAGTTGGCTCAAGAAGTTGGAGATGATGATAGAACATTACATTTACGGTCAGCAGGACTTCAAGCTTTAGCTTTCATGGTACACTATGATTTCTTTGTCCTTTTTCCATAATATGATGATTTGCCAATAAAATTGCACAAGTTTGTTTATACATGTGTACACACATCTACTTTTGTTAATTTTTTTGGTTTATAGTTATGATTTATTTCATTTGAGATATCTTTTCATGTCTTCTGTTATATTACAAGGTATTGTAATTAAGGTGAACAAATGTACATATAAACATGTGCCCCGATGAACCTTTGTTGTCTTACCAAAAATGACTGCATTGTTGTGATAAAAATGATATGTTACCATGTAGTATAAGACTCAACAGCAATTTGATTCATTGTATATTTCAAGTACATTCTTTTTTTTTGCTAAATAAAAGTAGATTCTATTCAAAAGTTAAGAACATTATTTTAGCGTAGAAAGTACATTTTCCCTATTGTTTCTATAATGTGTGTTCCATTTCTAATGTAAACCCTTTGTGTTACTTTTCTTATACATCCGCACAGTTTCGATGGTTCAACCGACCATGATATGCCCTCTAGTGGCAAATGGCAATATATGTCGAACTTGAGCACCTCTGTCTCCTCCTTTGTTACTTATTGTTAATTTCTGATTTAGCAGTGCTGTGTTTATCCCCCATTTGTTCCTTCCAACCTTTTCTCACGTTGAAGGCTTAGAATGAATTTTTGAAAAAGCCAGATCCCCAAAAAACACTGGATTTTTAAAGTTACTAACACTCTTTCTTTCCAGCCTTTCCCAAAAAGACTTGATTGCAATTAGTTGTCATGTGGTAGTGACAATGTTTATGAGTGCTGTATGAGTCTGTTAATCATTGTAAGAGTCCAAAGTTAATAATATAGTCAACCCACTTGTCTGTGTCTGCATCAATTAATTTCCCCCCAATAATTGGTGTCAAGTAATTGTCATGCGGCATTTAAGCGTTCTGTATGTTGACCATTGTAGGAGTCCAATGTTATAATATAGTCCATAGTCCATCCACTTGTTCGTGTCTAATTTCCTGTGGTGTGGATGATGTTTTGATCTACACTCTTTGGGTGGAATTAGTATTGGCTTAAGTAATATTTTATGAGTGCTGGAATCAAATGTGGTTTATGCTTCAATTGGTTTTCAGTTAAATTACTCATTTCAAGTTCCACTATTTCAGTGCTAATCACGATCTAGTTTTTTTTTTCCCGACAAAATTCCGATGTAGTTGGTATAATGTAGTTTGTGTTGTAAATGTTGTCTAACTAGTATATCTCTTAATCAGCCTATAAAATATAGGAAAACTTCAATTTTTAATAATATATATATATATATATATTTATTTTGTTTCAGAATAAGACATCGAAGTTTCTTTTAGATTCAATAATTAAAGATTTAGGGTTTTGATAGCATGGTTTCTATTAATTTATTATTTCAAATTCTTATATATCATTAGCTTGAGAAGAATATTGTCCAAAATCCAAATAAGGTGTTGAGTCTCTTTTTCTTTTTATGTACAATATACTCCCTCTGTCCTATTCTGAACGTCACACATGAAATTGCAACAAACTTTTAAAGAACTGGCAATTTAGTAATTAATTGGTTAAGATTATTAGATTTTCATGTTTTGCCTATGAGATTTGGTGGGTCACCTTTATCTTCTAAACTATTTGAAAAGTAAACAGTTGCGCATTTTCTTTTGTTTTTTAACTTTTATAGAAGGTTATAATGGTAATTTGCATCATATTATAGCATATTATAAACTAAAGTGTAACTTTGACATTTAACTTAGGACATCCCAAAGTTTGTCATTTAAAGTGGGACTCGGGGAGCATTTCTTATGTAGTATTGATGTTGTGAGATGAGTTCAGTGGCGTCGTATATTCAAATTTTGCACTTGTTTGTTTACCCAGCCAAAACATTCAATTTGATACTGAAGGTAAAATCTGTCGACACATGCAAATACATATATAAATATATATAGGAGTGGTTCTCTTATAGGGGAATCAGAAGTTGAGTTTTATTTCTAATTTTAAGTGATGAACTGATATTTTCTTACCCGGTGACCAGAGAAATAGAAAAGAAAAAGGATGATAGAAAGAAAGAATAGGAATTTAAAGGGGGGGGGGAATAAAAATAAAAATAGAAGAAAAAGAACAACTGAGATAATCTTAGATTTTGACATATTCTATTAAATCTTTGTTTGATGTTGGTTATCCTTTGACTTTTTACTTTTGATATTCATATTACCTTTTGGTTGTCCCTTAACTGTTTGAGAGATTTCATTTGTTCATTGTTTTCACCTGGGTAATGTGAACTCCATTAGTTGGTTAACAAATATCTTTATCTTATTATCTATTCTTATTTCCCTATCGTGTGTCTGTAGGTGCAATTTATGGGGGAGCACTCTCATATCTCAATGGACTTTGACAAAGTAGGTTTCCTTTCCTTTTCTAAGATTCTTGTAAACATTATATACATAAAAAACATCAAACTATCTCGATGCAGATTTCAAAATTGATGAGTTGGGAAAGTATGCTAGTATTTGTAACTAGATCATGAGAGGTACTAACAAATTGGTAACTGTTGGAATTTGGTGTCAATTGAACCATGCTTGTATTCTGAAATAGATTATATCAGTGACTTTCGAGAATTACATGGATCTCCCAATGAACCCAGAAAACGCCAGGCGAGATGGACAGAATACTCAATCACAGAAACAGTGGGATCATGGAGTGCTCAAAGGGGAGAATAACGGCTCACAGTTCCTCAATATTAACAAGAAGGTTTCATCCCTCATTAGTACTAAACTAGACTTGGCACCCACTATGTAAGGTCCTTTGTTCTATAACTATTAAAATTTATTTGCATCTTTAGCTATAAAACATACTTAACATCCCCTGTTCCTGTTTAATAGGGAGACATCCAAAAGCCCGTCTTACTGGTCTATGGTTTGCTTGCATAATATAGCCCAATTGGCAAAGGAAGCAACAACAGTGCGCCGTGTACTTGAACCTCTTTTTCATAATTTTGATACCGAGAATCACTGGTCCCCAGATAAAGGGCTTGCATGTTCTATGTTGATAGATTTGCAGTCACTGCTGGAGGAATCAGGTTAAGCTGAACCTGATTTTTTTTTTCTTTTCAAGTGAATATTTCAACAAATACTTTTTTTACTGGATTTAATTGCTAAATAATAGCTTATTTTTGGTTAGGCGGAAACTCCCATCTGTTATTGTCAATCTTGGTGAAGCACTTAGAGCATAAGAATGTTGTCAAACAGCCCAATATACAGATAGATATTGTTAATATTGCGACACAGCTTGTACAGAATGTTAAGCAGCAGGCCTCAGTTGCAATCATAAGTGTACTAATGGATTTAATGAAGCACTTACGCAAATGCATACAAAATTCAGTTGAAGCATCGAGTCCTGGAGATGGTTCAAATAAATGGAATTCCGATCTTCAGTCCGCGTTGGAAAATTACATCTTGCATCTCTCAAATAAGGTTTGTAATAACACTTTAAATTTGGAATATGGTGCAAGATTTATTTTTTAAGTTCCTTTGAAAAAATATCGAACTTAAACTTAAGCCAGAGGATCAGTTTTTGGATGCTATGCAGAGCTTGGTATCAAGAAAGGGGCACATGAGGGGTTCAAAGGGAGCACAATTGACAATTGTGTAATTTTGATTAGCGTTTGTTTGAGTCTATATCTAAAACTTAAAAGTTAAAAACTATTAATCTAGTGGTCAAATGTATTACAGTTTAATTCGGGTTTAGGGATACTTTGAACTTTACTTGCTGGGCCGAACCTCACATATTGTCTAGTCATAAATGGGTCATTACGATACCTGGGTCTTAGTTTAGAATAGACTTGGTAGTGAAAGAGTCAACATATTCCATCACTTATTGTCTAGTCATAAATGGGTCATTACCTGGGTCTTAGTTTAGAATAGACTTGGTAGTGAAAGAGTCAACACTCAACATATTCCATCACTTATTGTTTAGTCATAAATGGGTCATTACGATACCTGGGTCTTAGTTTAGAATAGACTTGGTAGTGAAAGAGTCAACATATTCCAGTTCTTAATTCTAGTCGAAGTAATATAGTATACATAGAGTTACTCCAGCGTCCTATAATACCTCTATAATCTTTCTATTTAATAGAAGGTTGAATTATATGAATAGAAGATTAACCTTCTGGGCATCTGCCTGAACCTTGCAAGGGTGAACATTCTTCTTGGTTTTCTTCTTCTGCTGCTTCATCTTCTCTCATATTGCCCATAGGCTTTAATATAACTGTTGAACCTAACTTGACCCAAAATCTTAAGCTAATAGGTCTTAGGCCAACCTTGTATATTAATCCTTCAGTTTCACACTCGAACACCCGATGTGGGATTGAGCTAACTCACATGTTACCTTAACATAGTCAATGTAGAGTTTCTGGGATTGAATAGGGAAGCAAGAGGAGAGAATTTCAGACCACACAGGTTGCAGAATGGCCTGCTCTAATAAGTAATAACAATAGTCATGATCTCGGTCTCCAATCTAGTTAATTAACAGAATTGAAGAGGTGAAGATGAAGAATATGAGAGAAAAAGAAGATCCGAGGATAGAGGGAAGTCAGAGAAATAGAGAGAGAAGGAAGAAACAAAAATAATGACCGAAGGAAGTTCAATTACAATTTGCATAATCTTCTCAGTTCGTAAGGTTTCCTTATATAACCAACTACTTAACAAAAAGATAACTGCTATCCTTTACTGATAGGGATCGATCCGTGAGACGTCGTCGTCGTGGATGATTCGCTATTTAGTTATTTATTTATTTATCAGTTGTCTATTTATTTAGTTTATTGGACTTCTTATTTATTGGTTTATTTCAGTATTGTGTTATTTATTTAGAGACCCAATTGTTATTGAGCTTAGGGTTATTAGAGTTTATTTTCTTATAAATATGCTTGTAAGTCATGTCAGACTATTTACACTTTTATTAAAATTATTCAGATTATTGGTTGCAATCAATATTTTTCCTCCTTAATGCGGTTGGGAAACCCTAGGGGCAGTGGTTCTCCTGCGGTTGAATCACCCTAGTTCTTTTAATTCTCTGTGTTAATTTTGCATTTTCCAATTAATTATCTGTTCAACAATTTCCGTCCTACATCATATTGGTATCAAAGCTTAAGGCTTCTCCTTTGGGAGATCTTGAGTTTCAAAAAAAAAAAAAGTTACTGTTCATCGGAGTATTGTTTGTCGCACGGAGTTACTGTTCATCGTGATTAACTGTCGTGAGTGCACAAGAGATAGGGAAGACTTCTGTAAACCCAAAAAAAAAAAAAAAACTGCTGCTTATTCGTTGTTTTGGAAACAGGGAGGTAACCATAACTTTCTTAATTTAAATTATCTTGCAAATTACCTTTTAGTACCCCAAACTTTTGCTCTCCGTTTAAATATTGCCCCACAGTTTATTAGTTTACATTTTTCAACCCTATTTCTGCATAAAGAGCCTTAAACTTTTAACCTTAGCACTTTTCGCCCTAGTCTCATACTTTCTGATCAGTTAGGTCCATTAAAAAAAAGAAGGTAAAAGTAGATATTTCATTTTGAATATTCGGATTTTCAATATTTAATCACTTGCATTCCCTTCGTTTATTAGTTCTAAAATTTTTGAAAGCTTGTTTTGGATTTGTTCTTTTAAAATTGCATATTATTCCATCTAGTTGCATATTATTCGGTTATTATCAATAGCTTTTTAGATTGCGATTGCATAGGCTTAGACTTGTAATTTTAATTTGCTTCAATTAAATTTCTGTATTGTCTCAGTTTTGCACTTGCATTTGCATCATGACTACACGTACCTAAGCTGCTTTAGAAGAAATTCAGGACCAATTAATGGTCGTAGTTGCACAACTGGGTCAAATGAATGATAGGATCACACACATTGAACAAAGACAACCTGTAGTGGAACCTCAGGGGAATAATGGGAATGGGCATATCGAAAACCCACATGTTACGCACCATGAACATCTTAAGCATGATCTTTATGATGATGACTATTAGAAAATCAAGGTAGATGCGCCCCAGTTTGACGGTATATTTGATCACAATGCATTCCTTGATTGGTTGTCTATTATGGAGAAGTATTTTGATTGTTATGAGATGTTTGAGGATAGAAAGGTGCGATTCGACAAAAATAAAATTGGTGAAATTGGCCAGTTTATTATGGTTAGGGGTTGAAAGAGACTTAGAGCGTCTAGGTGAACCACCTATCAGGCATTGGGGGGAGATGAAAACTTGCCTAAAGTAATATTATTTACCCGTAAGACATACTGATAGGTTAATGGAGCAGTATGATAACTTTCGTCAGGGTAATAATATGTCTGTTGCTAATTAAATCTGCAGATTTAGGGAGTTGACTCAAAGATGTAGGATCAGTGAGAGTGATAGATTGACCATTATGAAGTTCAAGAATGGGTTACGACCTGAACTTTAATCACACATCCTGACCAGTGATATCACTACCCTAGATGACCTTTTCCAGTTAGCTCTAAATAATGAGTATAGGTTACAGGGTATCGCTAGGAGAGTCTTCTCTTACTTAGATCAGCCCAGTGGCCGAAATTTCTCGCAGAGTAGACCTTTCTCCACTTCTCAGACTTCTTTTGGGGCTAGTAACACCGTAGCTGGGCCATCTCATGACAAAGGGAAAGGTGTAGCTGCACCCAACTCTCAGTCTACTACCCAGGAGAGGTGCTTTACGTGCCGGGTTAGGGCACAAGTCTTTTGAGTGCCCCAATCGCAATCGATAGCGGGTAACAATAGTGAAGGAAACTTCAAAAGAGGAGGGGGATATTGTCGGGGATGAAGTCGAGGGTGAGTATGACTCGCAGGATGAGGAGGCTGATGAGCACCTAGAGGAGATAGGTAATCAGGTATGCGTGCGTTCACAAGTCATAGGAGAGAGGATGATTGGAGGAGAACCACCATATTTCATACCTACAACAAAGTAGGTGATGTCTCTTCTAAGTTGATCATCGATGGGGGTAGTTGCTTAAATGTGGTTCAGTGTTCTAAAAGTCGCTAGTCGGTCCCAGGTCGGTTGGTTACCGACTAACGACTAGGGGATTAGTCGGGGATTAATCGGCTAGGGGCTTAAATGAAAGAAAATGAAAGTATAGGGGCTGACATGAAAGAAAATGAAACTACAGGGGCTGATATATAACATTTTAGGGGCTATTTTGAAATTTAAGAAAACTTTTAGGACTAAACTAAAAATTTATAAAGACTATGGGGTACCTAACTGTAATTATCCATAAAATATTAAATCAGATTAATAGATCTGATAGAACAAATCGCACAGATCGCGTGTTCTCTTCATCTCTTCATGTCGGAACTCTGATAGAACGCGACTCTCCACCTGTTCATCTTCTTCTTCATCTCTTCATCTCTGATAGAACAGATCGCGACTCTTCATCTCTTCATGGTCGGAACTCGGAAGGAACAAATCGCGACTCTAGAGATGAAGAAGAAGAAAGAAGAAAGAAACGAACCTGAAGAAGTCGATCGGCGCAGCTCTAGAGAAGAAGAAGGCTCTGTCGACTCGCCGACTTTCGCCGACTTTCTCCGACCAGGCGCCGACTAAGTCGGCCGGCGACTACTTGAAGGGACTAGGCCCTGGTCGCCTCGGCTGCCTTTCGACCCCGACCTAGTCGCCGACTAGTCGGCCGACTAGGCCGACTTTTAGAACACTGATGTGGTTGCTGAGTTGACCTTACCACGGATGAAGCTGAAGGCAGAACCACATCCCCAGCCGTATAGTGTCGCCTGGGTCAACAAGACATCCATTCCTGTGTCAAAGAAATGTCTAGTGCCGATCCATCTTCAGGGCTATAAGGAGAGTATGTGGTGTGATGTCTTTCCTATGGATGTTGCACATATTCTACTAGGGTGACCTTGCCTATATGATTGTGATGTCTCATTATGGGAGGACGAACACGTGTTTACACACAAGGGGCAGAAAATATCATTAGCACCTGTGAGACCTCGAGTGTCGTCCAAGAGTCAACCAAAGGAGACTAGATTACCTACCCAACAAACCAAATCACTCTATATTCTTAATAGAAAGGAGTTTGAGCGTAGTGTGTTGGAGGAGAAGGTTGTGCATGCGGTGGTAGCTAGAGAGGTGAGAGATGTTCCTGAGGAGAGTACTAGAGAGATTCCTAGTGAAGTTAGGCAAATTCTACATGAGTTTGTCGATGTTATGCCTAGTGAGTTGCCCGATGGGTTACCACCTCTTAGGGACATCCAGCATGCCATTGACCTTGTTTCGGGGTCTTCTTTACCTAACCTACCACATTATAGGATGCATTCCACAGAGCATGACGACAGATAGGCGAGTTGTTGAGGAAGGGTTTTGTTAGAGAGAGTTTTAGCCCTCGTGCCGTTCCAGCCTTATTCACCCCTAATGCTGATGGGAGTTTGAGGATGTGTTGTGATAGCCGAGCCATAAATAAGATCACCGTCAAGTGTAGGTTTCCCATACCTAGTCTTGATGACATGCTAGATATGATGATTGGGGCTCGTGTTTTCACCAAAATAGACCTACGAAGTGGATACCACCAAATCCGCATCCGAGAGGGAGATGAGTGGAAAACTGTCTTTAAGACAGGGGACAGACTTTATGAGTGGTTAGTCTTACCTTTTGGCTTAACCAATACACCCAGCACATTTATGAGATTTATGAATCAGGTGCTACGTCCTTTCATAGGTAAGCTTGTAGTGGTCTATTTTGATGACATCCTCATTTATAGTAAAACCCGAGAGGAGCACTTACTTCACTTGTGAGAGATTCTAGCCGTTCTTCTACGTGAGGAACTTTATGTTAATTTAAAGAAGTGTTCTTTTGTTCAGAAGTTAGTTATTTTCCTCGGGTTTGTGATCTCTAGAGAGGGGGTTTCTACCGACCCCTAGAAAGTAAAGGCCATTAATGAATGGCCTGAACCTTCTAATATTCACAAAGCTCGAAGCTACCATGGGCTAGCTATGTTTTATAGGAGGTTTATTAGAGGATTTAGTACCATTATGACTCCCATCACTGATAGTTTGAAAAAGGGAGAGTTCGTTTAAATCAGCTACCAAAGCCTTTGTGGAAATCAGGAATAGGTTGACACAGGCACCTGTCCTCGTGCTACCAGACTTTAGTAAAGTGTTTAAGGTAGCATGTGATGCTTCAGGTGTAAGGATAGGGGGAGTGCTTAGTCAGGAGGGTCATCCGATAGCGTTCTTCAGTGAAAAATTGAATAAAGCCCGGTAAAAGTACTCTACCTATGATAGAGAGTTTTATGCTGTAGTCCAAACACTTAGGTATTAGTGACATTATCTGTTGCATAGGGAGTTTGTTCTTTACTCTGATTATCAGGCACTCCAGTACCTTAGCTCCCAAAAGCAGCTAAGTCATCGACATGCTAGGTGGTTAGAGTTTATCCAGGAGTATTCTTTGGTCCTTAAGCATTGCAAAGGGACAGAGAATGTGGTTGCCGATGCGTTGAGTAGGGTGTCTATCCTTGTTAACTCTTTAAGAGGGAAGGTTGTGGGATTTGAGCGCATTATCCAGGAGTACCTTGTCGAGACTGTAGTGATATTTCTGCTGCCCAACAGGATCTTAGTTCCCCATTGATAGACTCCACGGCACGCTTGTGACCTTGCGTGAGGTGGTCGTCGCCCGAATCGTTTCTAGCAAAGTTGTAGGGTGAATTGCTCGCAATACCTTAACCCCTCGCCTATATGTAGATGGTAATCTTGGTACAATTGCTCGCATTCGGAAATCTGCGTTGAATGGACACCAACGACACCTTGACCCCTCGCATATATGTAAGCGGTAATCTTGGTACAATCGACGATTGATGCGGTAGAAGACGCCACACACAACTATGTATTGTTGTATGATAAGTCAAAGTTGAATCTCAAAGAAAAACTAAGAAAATAACTTAGGAATTCTTCAAAGAACCAAAAGATGGGGAAATTCTCACAAAGTAATTTTAATTGATAAATCTGAAGTGTTTTTGGAATTACAACCAAAACAACTATTTATACTAATAACAAGGAAACCCTAATTCCTATAAGGAATTGACCTACTAAATAGAAACCAAATTGAAATCAAATCCTAACTAACAAGCTTCCTAATTACAATAGAATTGAAAAGATATGAAAATCCTAAAAATCTGGTCAAAAATGCGTCCTCGGAATCCGTGTCAGGGCACTAGCGTCGAGGTGCTGGTTTTAAGCTTGAATGGAGCGCCGGGGCGCTGGACGTCAATAGCTTCCCTGGAGCTCAACGCCGGGGCGCTGGTCAGTAAAATTTGACCCTTCATCCTTTCCTTCGAATCTGAAGCCTGAATTTGACACGTTGCTTGCACCAAACATTTGCACCAAATTAACAAGCCTTGACCCATCTTCCTTAGCACAAACCTTTGATCCATTCTCCATCCAAACCTCTTGAATTAAGCCGCTTAGCCCTTCCTTAAAACGTTTAACTCGAGCCCTCGTCACGGGTCCAACTGGAACTTGCACCGGATTCGCTCCACAGCTTCCATTCTTGTCCAAGCTAGGCATGTCCTCATCATTCCTCTCCTCTTGAAAAAGATTTGTCCTCAAATCATCACCTACATCAAACGGACTAAGGTCAGAAACGTTAAATGTTGCACTAACGTTATACTCACCCGGTAAATCCAGCTTGTATGCATTATCATTAATGCGCTCGAGAACTTGAAATGGACCATCTCCTCTCGGAAGCAATTTTAATCGTCTTTGGGCTGGAAACCTTTCCTTTCGCATATGAAGCCAAGCCCAATCTCCCGACTCAAAGAATACTTGACGTCGACCATTGTTGGCCTGTTTTGCATATTGCTCCGTCCTCTTTCAATGTTGAGTCTCGCCTTCTCATGTATCTGCTTAACAAATTCAGCCTTTTTCTTTCCATCTATGTTAGTATACTCAGAAACAGGTAATGGTGATAAATCTAACGGTGTCAAAGGATTAAAACCATATACAATCTCAAATGGCGAAAAATGAGTAGCAGAATGAATAGATCTATTATATGCAAACTCAACATGCGGTAAACACTCCTCCCAATGCTTAATATTCTTTTTAATGATTGCCCTTAACAAAGCAGACAAAGTTCTATTAACCACCTCGGTTTGACCATCGGTTTGTGGATGATAAGTAGTAGAAAATAACAGCTTAGTACCCAATTTACACCACAAAGTCTTCCAAAAATAACTTAAGAACTTAGTGTCTCGATCAGAAACAATTGTCTTAGGCATTCCATGCAAACGAACAATTTCTTTAAAAAAACAAATCAGCTATATGGGATGCATCATCAGTTTTGTGACATGGAATAAAATATGCCATTTTCGAAAACCTATCCACGACCACAAATATCGAATCATGACCACGCTTAGACCTAGGCAAACCCAACACAAAATCCATAGACATTCAATCCAAGGTTCATTAGAAATAAGCAATGGTGTATACAAACGATGGGGTTGAACACGAGATTTAGCTTGACGACAAATAATGCATCTATCACAAATTCTTTCTACATCTCGTTTCATATGCGGCCAATAAAAATGTTCTTTTAAAAAAGATAAAGTCTTCAACACCAAAATGACCCATTAAACCACTCCCATGCGATTCTTTAACTAACAACTCACGTAAAGAACATGCAGGTATACACAATTTATTTTCACGAAATAGAAATCCATAAACTTTGAAGTATTTACCTACAACATTCTTTTCACAAGTTTTAAACTCTTCACAGAAATCATGGTCATCAACATAATTCTTTGATTCGTTCAAAACCAAGCAATTTCGTATCAAGAGTATTTAACAACACATACCTCCGCGAAAGAACATCTGCAATGACGTTCTCCTTACATTGCTTGTATCTAATGACATATGGGAATGTCTTGATAAATTCCATCCATTGTGCACGTCTCTTATTCAATTTATGCTGACCTTTCAAGTACTTCAATGATTCATGATCTGTGTGAATCACGAACTCTTTAGGCCATAGGTAGTGCTGCCAAGTCTCTAACGCTCGCACCAATGCGTACATCTCCTTGTCATAAGTAGGATAGTTTAAAGCTGCCCCACTTAATTTTTCGCTGAAGTACGCCACCGGCTTTCCTTCTTGCATCAAAACAGCTCCAATTCCTAAGCCTAAAGCATTACACTCAATTTCAAAGGTTTTAGTAAAATTAGGTAAGACAAGTAAAGGAGCGTTAGTCAATTTATTTTTAATCAAATTAAACGTCTTTTCCTGTTCATCACCCCATTTAAAACCTACACTCTTCTTGATCACTTCCGTTAGTGGTGCTGTGATGTTGCTGAAGTTCCTCACGAAACGTCAGTAAAAACTAGCCAGTCCATGAAAACTACGCACTTGACTTACATTTGTTGGACTTGGCCATTCCCGGATTGCACGTATTTTCTCCTCATCTACTTGGACTTCCTGTGAACTCACAACAAAGCCAAGAAACACAATTCTATCCGTGCAAAATGTACACTTTTCCATGTTAGGAAACAACTTTTCTTTTCTAAGAACATCTAAAACAGATTTTAAATGCAATGCACGTTCTCCCAAGTTTTTGCTATAAATCAAAATATTATCAAAATATACCACAACAAATCTCCCAATGAATGGACGCAAAACATGATTCATTAGACGCATGAAAGTACTAGGTGCATTAGTTAAACCAAAGGGTAACATTAACCACTCATACAACCCATCTTTTGTTTTAAATGCAGTTTTCCACTTATCGCCCTCTTGCATTCTTATTTGATGATAACCATTTTTTAAATCAATTTTTGAAAATATACATGACCCATGCAACTCATCTAACATGTCATCTAAACGAGGAATGGGATGTCGATATTTTACCGTAATGTTATTTACTGCTCGACAGTCAATACACATCCGACATTTCCAATCCTTCTTTGGCACCACTGGAACTGCACACGGACTCATGCTCTCTCTCACTAACCTTTTCTCAATCAGTTTGCCAACTTGTTTTTGCAACTCCTTCGTCTCCTCTAGATTGCTCCAATAAGCTAGACGGTTTGGAATGGTAGCACCGGGTACGAAGTCAATTTGATGTTCAATTCCTCGAATCGGTGCTAATCCTTGTGGAAGCTCCTCGGGAAACACATCTGCGTAATCCTGCAAAAGAGATGAAACAACACTAGGCAACAAAGAATCGTTAGCGTTGGTATTCAAAAGCGCCTCCTTATACCGAAGTATAATCATTGGCTGTTTAGAATCCAAAGCTCGCCTCACGTCACTCTTTTTGCATATATATTTGTTTTTCTCTCATCATCTCTTTTTTCTCTCTCTTTCTTTTTCTTTCTTATTTTTCCCCTCTTGATTTTTCTTTTCTTCACTCTCTTTTTGTTGAACATCTTTTTGCAAATGAATTTGATCCTCATGCACCTGTTGTGGTGACATAGGACATAAAGTAACTTTCCTTTTATTGTGTACAAAAGAATATTCATTAGTAAATCCATCATGCTTCACCCTCCCATCGAACTGCCATGGCCTACCAAGCAACAAGTGTCCCGCCTGTATAGGAACCACATCGCACAATACCTCATCAACATATCGACCAATAGAAAACGGAACTAATGCCTGTTTGGTCACTTTTATATCTGAACTGTCATTGAGCCATTGCAAACGATACGATTGTGGATGCTTGGTTATAGACAATCCCAATTTCTCCACCATGGTAGTACTCGCCACGTTAGTACAACTATCTCCATCTATCATGACACAACAAATCTTTCCATTCACAAGACATCGAGTATGAAATAGATTCTCCCGTTCACTACTTTCTTCTTTCACCTGCGTATTAAGGGCTCTCCTTGTGACTAAAACCTCACCATGTATAGCCATCTCCCTATCATCTACATCCTCTAATGGTGGCATAGAGTCGGTATCACTATCTTCTCCTTCGGTTTCCACCTCTCCATTGTCAAGCAAACACAGTTCTTTGATTTGGACACTAACTTGAAATATGTTCCCTGCCTTGACATTTAAAACATACAATATCTCGATTTCGACTAAAAGAAGGTTGCTCATTTTTACCTTGCATTCCCTGATTAGTCATTCCTTGTTTTAGCTCCATTTTCGGTTTGATCACAGCTGGCTTTTCCTCTCGCTTTACAACATTAGGTTTCCATGATGAGCCTGCAGTAGAATTTGTTCGTTGGCCACCTCTCCTCTTAAGTTGCTTCTCAATCTTGATAGTCATGTGCACCATATCCTCCAACTCCATATAATGTTGTCATTCGACCAAATCTGATATCTCCCAATTCAAACCTGCTGAAAATCTAGCCATTGTCGCTTTTCTATCCTCGACTAAACTAGCCCTGGCTATTAGCATTTCCATCTCCTTGAAGTAGTCATCTACGCTTCGATTACCTTGTTTCAGACTTTGCAAACTGTGAACTAACTCCCGGTGGTAGTAGTCCGGCACAAACCTCTTCTTCATTATAGCCTTCATCTCCACCCACGTGTCAATCGGACGTTGCTCGCACCTTCTCCTGCTGGTTGTCAACTGATCCCACCAGGTAACTGCATAACCTAAAAATTCTGTAGCAGCAAGTTTGACTTTCTTAAGTTCCGAGTAATGATGACCGTCAAAAATTCACTCCATCTTCGTCTCCCATTCTAAGTATGCCTCAGGATCACTCCTACCTTGGAAATGCTATCCAAGTTATCATCTTCTCTATTCCGACCTCCTCTTTCCCTAACACCTCTTTGCCTTCGATGGATGAAGTCGGACTCGCGATCCTCCTCTTCACTAAACCCACCATCATCGTAAGTTTCCTCCCTTCTAGCTTCATTTTGTTGCTTTCTCCCCTTTTTATGCGATCCATGAAGATTTTGAGATGATTCTCCTCGGATCTCACTTAACTGATCAAATCGCTCATTCATCATCTCCCATTTCCTGTTCCATTCCTTATTCATGGCTTCCAACATAAACTTCATATCAAACGTCGAGGAAGGTTCTTCAAAAGTTCCTTTATCCTTTGAGCTAGACATGCTTTTCTGCAAAACAAGAGTTAGTAGAAAACAAATTTCCTCACCGCTCCCTTACTCAATAGGCTTTTACCCTCAAATATTCTCACAACTCTTGCCTTTTACCACTCACAATTCTCTCTTATAGGTTCTTTTTGAATTCACTAAATAATACCACAGTTTTCAAATCAATTCAAAAATAACTTATCACGAAACAATTATAGAGTGTGTAACTTTCGGAATACCACAATTATTACAGATTAATCGCCTTGTACTCCTCTTTAACGCCTCTAAATATAGGATTAGCAAAACTTGGAATAAAACTGAAAATAATTTCATACTCTTTTTTTTTACACAACAATTCAAACACGAAAATAAAGATAAGTAACTCGCTAGAAGACTTAGCTCTGATACCAAATGATAAACTCCACGACACGCTTGCGTGAGGTGGTCGTCGCCCAGATCATTTCTAGCAAAGTTGTAGGGTGAATTGCTCGCAACACCTTAACCCCTCGCCTATATGTAGACGGTAATCTTGGTACAATTGCTCGCGTTCGGAAATCTGCGTTGAATGGACACCAACGACACCTTGACCACTCGCGTATATGTAAGCGGTAATCTTAGTACAATTGACGATTGATTCGGTAGAAGACGCCACACACAACTATGTATTGTTGTATGATAAGTCAAAGTTGAATATCAAAGAAAAACTAAGAAAATAACTTAGGAATTCTTCAAATAACCAAAAGATGGGGAAATTCTCACAAAGTAATTTTAATTGATAAATCTGAAGTGTTTTTAGAATTACAACCAAAACAACTATTTATACTAATAACAAGGAAACCCTAATTCCTATAAGGAATTGAACTACTAAATAGAAACCAAATTGAAATCAAATCCTAACTAACAAGCTTCCTAATTACAATAGAATTGAAAAGATATGAAAATCCTAAAAATCTGGTCAAAAACGCGTCCTCGGAATCCGTGTCAGGGCACTAGCGCCGGGGCGCTGGTTTTAAGCTTGAATGGAGCGTCGGGGCACTGGACAGTAAAATTTGACCCTTCATCCTTTCCTTCGAATCTGAAGCCTGAATTTGACACGTTTCTTGCACCAAACATTTGTACCAAATTAACAAGCCTTGAATCATCTTCCTTAGCACAAATCTTTGATCCATTCTCCATCCAAACCTCTTGAATTAAGCCGCTTAGCCCTTCCTTGAAACGTTTAGCTCAAGCCCTCGTCACGGGTCCAACTGGAACTTACACCGGATCCGCTCCACAGCTTCCATCCTTGTCCAAGCTAGGCATGTCCTCATCACCCACCCTCTAGTGATTTTCGTATCCATGATGGGTATCTTTTTAAGGGCACCCGCTTGTGTATTCCTAGTACATCGATGCGTTAGTATTTGTTGTGGGGGTTACACGCGGGAGGTTTAGCTGGACACTTTGGTCGAGCTAAGACCATTGCCATTGTTGAGGATAGATTCTTTTGGCCTAGCCTTAAGAGGGATGTAGTTCGTGTTGTTTCTGAGTGCCGAACATGTCAGACTGCTAAGGGTAGGAAGCAGAACACGGGTTTGTACACTCCACTTTCGGTTCCCTATGCACCTTGGGAGGATCTTAGCATGGATTTTGTCTTGGGGTTACTTAGCACCCAGAGAGGTCATGATTCAATTTTTGTTGTAGTGGACCGTTTCACTAAGATGACACATTTTATTCCTTGCAGCAAAACTGATAATGCCTCACATATTGCCATGATTTTCTTTAGTGAGGTAGTGAGATTGCGTGGGTTATCGGGTAAAATGCAAATGTGACCACTGAACTTTAGGTGTTTTTGGGTATTGAGCCATTTTCTTTTGGTCAACGCAAATTGAGCCCTTTTCTGTCAAAAAATTTGGATATTGAGCCATCAGGTGCCACATGTGCGTTGACTTGCTTACGTGGCACACGCGGCACCGCTTACGTGTACTTTTTTCAAAACTAATTCCCAAAAACATGTTGCTCTTCAGAATTGAGCCCAAGACCTCAAGTTTAAAATTTTGGCCATGAAACCACCCGAGCACCGCAAGCCTAGCTACTAAATTACCCAAAGAATAAATTATATACTAAATCAATTCATCTCCCCCAGAATATAATTTCATTTTAAGAAATAAAATAAAACAAATATATATTAAAATAATTAAAACACACACTAACACACTAAGAACACACATACAAATTCAAACACACACACTAACACACCAAGAACACACACATTAACACACCAATACGCAGTAATTAACCAAATAAAACATAAAATTAAATATTCCTTGTTCACTTGAATTATAATAATTTAACTTAAGAATTGAAACTAATCAATCTAAAAAAATTCATGAACCCAAACAGATTAATATTCCTTGTTCACTTCTCAACAGATTCTTCCCCACCAAAACCCAAACACCTCCGACCCGGCTCACCTCCGATAACATCCTGTTTCTCCTTGTAGAAGCTTCTAACGCCGTCAGTGGCCGTTGTTGACAGCGCATGGCCAGCCTCGATTTGACCGTGATTGTTGTTTGATCGGCAATCAAAGGTGCCTTCCGATGATTTGCAGATCTGTTTTGTCGTGATTGTGTGGGATGTTTTGGCTGTTTGCAGGGGGTTCTTTGCCGGAGTTCATGTTTTAGGTTCTTGACCTTGTGGTCGGAAATCATGGTTACCGGCTAATTGCAGATTTGTTTAATTATGGATCTGTTCCCTACTGATTTCATGTGTATTCATTGAGTTATTATCTCCATTAAATCAATTTTGGGCAATTTTATATGATCTGATTGCCTTTGTTCTAATGGCCTTATCTGAATTGGTGTCCTTGCCGTGGATTGTTCCAACACAATAAATCGAAGGAGTAATGACGCCGGCAAGCAAATCGGGATCCACATGAGCAGATCTTCATCTCTTTCTTTTTTTTCCTTTCGCGAGCAGATGTTGTTTTGGTATGAATAGAAAATGGTTTTTGGTGATTTGGGGGTTAGGATTTTGGTATTGTTTGGATGTTTGAAATTAAAAAATATTATTGGGACTATGATTTTGGCTCTTTTTTTTATAGAGGGAGGGTAATGTTTGATTTTTTTAAAAGGTGTTTTGTATTTTTTGAGTTAGTCTTTTTTTCTTTTAATTTAATTGATGTTTTGTATTTTTAATGATGGTGTATGCTATTTTATTTTTATTTTTTATGTATTTATTTATTCTAAATATATGCCTTAGATGCCTTAGATGAAATTTTACTTATTTTGCAAAAATATTAATTATTTTCCAAATTTTAATTTTAATTTTTCTAAAAATAATATTTATTTTCAAACATTAGTTATTATTAGTTTGACAATTATAAATATGAGTTTTCAATTATTAATGTGGCTCACTTATGAGTTATTATTATATTAGTTGATTAATTAGTTGTTATTTTAATTATTTTAATATTTACTTGTTTAATCTTATTACTTAATTAAAATGAAACTACTAATTATATAATTTATTCTTTAGGTAATTTAGTAGCTAGGCTTGTGGTGTTCGGGTGGTCTCATGGCCAAAATTTTAAACTTGAGGTCTTAGGTTCAATTCTAAGGAACAACATGTTTTTGGGAATTAGTTTTGAAAAAAGTACACGTAAGCGGTGCCACGTGTGCCACGTAGGCAAGTCAACGCACATGTGGCACCTGATGGCTCAATATCCAAATTTTTTGACAGAAAAGGGCTTGATTTGTGTTGACCAAAAGAAAGGGGCTCAATACCCAAAAACACCTAAAGTTCAGTGGTCACATTTGCATTTTACCCGTGGGTTACCATCGACTATAGTTTTCGATAGAGATGTTAAATTTATGAGTTATTTTTGGAAAACTCTCTGGAAGAAACTTAACACCACGCTTAAGTTTTCTACTGCTTATCATCCCCAGACTGATGGTCAGACTGAGGTTGTTAATAGGAGTCTAGGTGATGTGATACGTTGTCTTGTGGGTGATCATGTGGCTACATGGGATGAGGTTTTACCTATGGCTGAGTTTGCATATAACAACTCAGTTAATCGTTCGACTGGAGTGAGTCCTTTTCAGGCTTACATTGGTTATCAGCCTAGGAAACCTGTTGATTTAGCTCCTCTTCCTACTGCATATAGGGCTGATGAGTCTGCAGAGTCTTTTGCGCATCACATTCATGATTTGCATGCTGAGATAAGACAGAAAATTAATTTGAGCAATGAAAATTATAAGTCTGCTGCAGATGTTCATCGCAGGTATCAAGAGTTTAATGAGAATGATCGAGTGATGTTGCGACACCATACTGAGAGATTACCTCCTGGCACATGCAAGACAGTGCATGCCAAGAGAATGGGTTCATTTCGAGTTCAAAAGAAGGTTAGCGCTAATGCATACGAGTTGAATCTTCCGAGTGATATGGGTATTGGTCATGTATTCAATGTAGAAGACCTTACTCCTTATCATAGGCTTTCTGATGATTCCGCCCCCTCTTCCACTTCTCCTACTTCATCACCCACTTCGCTTACACTTGCTAATCCTAATGAGCCTATACTTGTTCCTCCTTTACCTGTTCCACCTGCATCTCCTATTGTTCCTACACAGTGGATAGAAGAGGTTATTGAGGATGTTTTTAATGAGCGAGTTGTGTCGACCAGGCAGGGTGGTTATCGTCAGTTTTTGGTAAAGTGGCACAACAGGCCTCCGAATGATTGTACATGGATTGGTGTTGAGGAGTTCCGTCGGCTTGATCTAGGCCTTTTGGAGAGATATGAGGCTTTTACTTCGTCAGAGGCTTTGTTTTCGCAGTCGGGGAGAGTTGATAGGGATCGATCCGTGAAACATCGTCGTCGTGGATGATTCAATATTTAGTTATTTATTTATCAGTTGTCTATTCATTTAGTTTGTTGGACTTCTTATTTATTGGTTTATTTTAGTATTAGGTTATTTATTTAGAGGCCCAATTGTTATTGGGCTTAGGGTTATTAGTGTTTATTTTCTTATAAATATGCTTGTAAGTCATGTCAGACTCTTTACACTTTGATATTAAAATTATTCTGATTATTGGTTGCGATCAATATTTTTCCTCCTTATTGCAGTTGGGAAACCCTAGGGGTAGTGGTTCTCCCGCGGTTGAATCACCCTAGTTCTTTTAATTCTCTTCGTTGATTTTGCCTTTTCCAATTAATTATCTGTTCAACAATTTTCGTCCTACATCATTTACATTTGTTTAATTTATTTATTTTTAGCAATCATGGGTATCTGTACCTCTTAGAGCATTCAACTATTCCCATGGATACACATCCCCCACAAGAGCCATGCACCGGGAAAATTCAAGCATGAGCAACAACCTGATAAATACTATCGTTATTAACTAGACATTGACCTATCTACAGGCCATTTCTAGAAAAGCTAGAAATTCCTGAAAATACCTTTTAATATGATAGAACATAATTGTACCAGGAACTTATTAATCTAGGAGTACGCATGGAATCAAACATGATTTGTTCCGGAACTTGATTAAACAAAGTTTGAAACCATGCCCCAGGCAAATTTTCTAAATCGGTACGCTGCTTATTTGAATTTGTAGAACATTTTCAATGAATTTATTGATGTTGTCTTCATCTGCGTTCTTCATTCTTTGTCTGCTATAGTTAATGGCCATCATCAAACCTTGAATCACTCTAACCGGCTCCTTTTCTTCTTCACTAGAGATCTCAAATATTTGTGGATATACGTAGAGATGAACAACTAGAGAATCAATTCTATTCTAATAGAATATTAAAGGCATGATGATGTTCCTAATTGTTCATTACTGTGTACAATATTCGTGAATATATAGTATCAAAATTTATATCTAATTGGCAGGTTGGAGATGTGGGACCAGTTCTTGATATGCTGGCTGTGGTGTTAGAGAATATTCCAGCAATTGGCGTTTTAGCTAGGACAACAGTTTATGCTGTTTATCGGACTGCACAAATTATCTCTTCCATTCCTAACATATCATATTACAAAAAGGTTAGTGCAGTTCCTTTGTTGAGCAATATATTAAGTGATTAGTTAATCTAACCTTTGGTGCTGACATTTTCTGCTTCAGGCCTTTCCTGATGCCCTTTTTCACCACTTGCTCTTAGCGATGGCTCATCCGGATCATGAAACACGAGTTGGGGCACAAAATGTTTTTTCGGCAGTGCTTATACCATCTCTCAGTTTTCCTTCGTCAGGCCATCTTGGAACACCTTCACGAGCTCTCTCAGGTCTTCCACCTGTGGTTTTACAGAATATAAAGAGTGGAAGTTTCTCCATTCAGGATGCAAACAAAGACGACCTTGAACACACAGATGGAGTTTCGATGGTGGGAGAAAGTGAAGTCAGTCAGCCTATGAATCCACATAGAAAAGGCCAATCTTTTGTTCACTCAAATAGCTTCAAACGTGATTTGATTGACGGAAAAGTGATATGCTTGAGCATTTATATCTGAAATTATTTATTTTAGTTTTTGTAAAAAAATAATAAACATATATTTTAGTAACTCTTTTTTAAAAAAAAAAATAAAAATTTCAGGAGCTGAATTCCCTTCGTTTGAGTAGTCACCAATTGAGTCTTCTGCTCTCATCAATCTGGATTCAGGCAACATCCATGGATAATACTCCCCAAAATTTTGAGGCAATGGGACATACATATAATCTTGCATTGTTGTTTACCCTGTCTAAGGTGAGTTCCCTGTGCTGTATACACTTTTGGTATATTACTTCCATCCTTGCTTGTATAATTAATTGCCTGGTACACACAAATCGTTGCTTAGACTGTATATTGTTCACGCAGTGAATACCCCTTCTCTCTGTATTTAACCTAAAAAAGACAAAGTTTCAAGTTTTTTGTTTTTTTGCTACCTTTTGAACGGAAATTTAACATTCTTGCCTTAGGCAAGAGGCAAGAATGGATCCCAAGACCTCATGCACCCAAACCTTATAAGTAGTTGTTTTACCATTGAGCCATGAGGGCTTGGTTTTTCAAGTATTTGTTATATGTTTATATTTGTTTGTAATAGTTGCCTGTCTATTAATTTATACTATTCTACAAGTCCATAGACTAGGTTGGCAAAGATAAATCACTTATGGTTATGATCAGTCTGTTGTAAATTCACCCAACATACTAAAGGTGGTTTGAGTTGATTAATTCATTGATTAGTAGTAAGCTTACAGTTCAAATTGCAGAGTGGCTCTCAACTTGCTCACATGAATTTGTCTTTTGAATGTTGGAAGTCCGTTCATCACAAATTCTTTCCTCAATGGTACCAACTCGAATAGCAATAAATCGAATATATATTAAAACTTCAATGTCAAAAATTTCTTTCCGTACAAATTTCAGTAATTTGAACACAAAAAAAAAAATTATTTTACTAAAGTTGTACTAGGTTTTTGTTGAGTTACCAACTGCTCTAAATGATTAAGCTGCTAGTGAGAGAGCGTCCAGAGTTGCTGTAGAAAGGAATACTCCGAGTTTGGGTTTATAATTCCTTGATTTATTTCATCTCAATTACATTGGTTTATATACACAAGTATATTTATGGTAATCTCTAATATACATGTTGTGAGACAATAAGAGTGTAATAGAACAAGTAAGGGGGAAGAATAGGAAGTAATCTGATTTTCATATATTATGACTTCCATAGCTTTTACAAGAGAGAGCAGTCCTATTTATAGCATACAAGAGAGGAAAAATACAAGGAAAGTTGTTAGCCTAATTCTAGGAGTAAATCAAGGAAACATATTAGTCAACATTTTTAGGAGGAATAAAAGGAAACATGTTTTCCCTGATAAAAGGAAACATGTTTTCCAACACTCCCCCTCAAGCTGGTGAATGAATGTTTTTCATTCCCAGCTTGGATACAAAACTCTGAAATACTGAGCTACTTAACCCCTTTGCAAGTACATCCGCTAGTTGGCCATGTGTAGACACATAAGGGGTACAAATCAGCCCACTCTCCAGTTTCTCCTTGATGAAGTGTCTGTCAATTTCGATGTGCTTCGTGCGATCATGTTGTACCGGGTTGTGAGCTATACTAATTGCAGACTTATTGTCACAATAAAGTCTCATTGGTCCATCCCACTTGATTTTCAAATCTTCTAAGATGATCTTCAACCAAAGTAGTTCACACACACCTTGAGCCATTGCTCGAAATTCTGCCTCTGCACTAGACCGTGCTACCACATGTTGTTTCTTGCTCCTCCATGTCACGAGGTTACCGCCAAGAAATGTACAATATCCTGTTGTTGACCTTCTTTCAACTATTGACCTAGCATAATCAGCATCCGTATATGCCTCAAGCACCAAACCTCCGTTTCTTTTGAACAGAACACCCTTTCCCGGTGTCCCTTTGAGATATTGTAACACTCGGTACGCTGCTTGCAGATGAACTTCCTTTGGGCTATGCATGAACTGGCTAATCACACTCACTGTGTATGCTATGTCCAGTCGTGTATGAGACAGATAGATGAGTTTTCCTACCAGGTGTTGATACATTTCCTTATTTATTGCAGTGTCTTCCTCTGCCATTCCAAGTCTAAGATTTTGGTCTATTGGAGTATTTGCTGGTTTGCACGATGTCTTGCTTGTTTCTTTAAGGAGATCCGTAATATACTTCTGTTGGAAGATAAAAATGCCCTGCCTAGAGTGAGCCACCTCGATCCCAAGAAAATATTTAAGCCTTCCTAATGCTTTGATCTCAAACTCCTTAGCCAAACACTGACTTAGAAATTGTTTCTCATTATCATCATTCCCCGTCACTATTATGTCATCAACATACACTAATAGTGTTGTGACTCCCCCTGAAGGTGAGTGTTTAATGAACAATGTGTGTTCCCCTTGGCTTTGTTTATACCCCATGGCAATCATAACTCTCGCAAATCTACCAAACCATGCCCGTGGTGATTGCTTAAGTCCATACAAGGCTTTCTTCAATTTACACACAGTATGAACAACCAAGTTATTCCCATAACCCGGTGGGACCTCCATATAAATTTCTTCTTCTAGTTCTCCGTGCAAAAATGCATTCTTGACATCAAATTGTTGTAACTCCCAACCATAATTAGCTGCTAATGACAGTAGGATTCTAACAGTGTTCATCTTTGTAACCGGAGCAAAAGTCTCTAGGTAGTGAATCCCCTAGGTTTGAGTATATCCCTTGGCTACCAACCTTGCCTTATATCTCTCTATTGACCCATCTGCTCTATATTTCACTGTATAAACCCATTTACACCGTACGGGTTTCTTTCCAACAGACAATTTCACCAACTCCCACGTTTTATTCTTCTCCAATGCTTCCATTTCTACATTCATGGCTTGTCTCCATTTCTCATTGGTCAAAGCCTCGGATAAGGTGGTAGGGATGGTAATGGTGTTCAAGTTAACAAGGAAGGCTCTATGTGATGGTGAAAAATGTTTAAAGGAAAGAAAGTGTGCAAAAGGATATAAAGGTCATTTTGTGCACTCTCTAGTTCCTTTCCTAATAGCAATGGGAAGATCCTGGTCATTATTATCTACATGGGATTCAGTTTTAGCTTGTAATGAAGAATTAGAAATTATTACCTCATTCTCAGGATCTAGGTTGGATTCTTGGACTTGCACTGATTCAGAGACAATTGTCTTTTTCCTCGAATACACCTTGCCTTTGGCAAATCTCACATTCTCAAGGGCAGAGTTAGGAGTGTCTAAAATTTCCGCGACGGGTTCAGACACAAGATTTGGCATGGACTTAGGTATTGACTCAGACACATTACTCGGATTACTAGAAACTGGTTTAGGAAATGACAACAGATCGAGCAAGAAATCCCCGTCCTTATCTTCAAGTATTGAATTCTCCCCCTGAAGATAATGTGAGGTGAAGTAAGGTGTTTGTTCATTGAAAGTAACATCCACCGAGACATAGAATTTCTTCGATGGAGGGTGATAACACTTGTACCCTTTTTGAGTTGAGGAATAACCTACAAATACGCATTTTAACGCCCTTAGGTCTAGTTTCCCCTTATTTTTACTATAAATATGGACAAATGATACACACCCAAATATCTTAGGGACAAGATTATTTGTAGTGTGTATGTTTGGATAGAATGTTGAGAGTATGTCCATTGGACTCTTGAATCCCAAGACTCTGGAAGGCAAACGATTTATAAGACGAGTGGTTGTAAGAACTGCTTCCCCCAAAAAGATTTAGGCACATTTTTTTGGAATAAGAAGGCTCGGGTCGACTGAAGGAGATGACCATTTTTCCTTTCTGCGACTCCATTTTGTTGTGGCGTATTGACACAGGATGACTCGTGTACTATTCCTTCCTTTTGAAAATAAGGACTTAGTACTTGATTGAAATAATCCCTGGCATTATCTGACCTAAACCTTTTGATAGTGACCCCAAATTGGTTCTTGATTATGGAACAAAAATTTGGGAGAACAGTACTGACCTCAGATTTATGTTTAAGTAAGAAAAGCCAAGTGACACGAGTACAATCATTAATGAATGACACAAACCATCTTGCCCCAGAAACATTAGGAATAGTAGATGGACCCCAAATATCACTGTGAATTAGGTAAAAGGGAAGAGAGCTTCTTTTATCACTACTTGGAAAAGATACACGTTTGTGTTTGGCAAGTTCACACACTTCACAATGAAAGTTTTCAACATCTAGACCTTGAAATAAAGACGAAAACAGAATTTTAATGACCCTAAATGACAGATGCCCAAGTCGGCGATGGTGAAGCCAAACCTTTTCTTCATTAGATGAATGAATTTCTGAAACAAAAGAAGAAGGTAGTTTGCCCTTGGTGATATTTGACTGGCTCAATGTTTCTAGGTAATAGAGACCATCCCGTTCTCTAGCATGTCCAATCATCTTCCCCGAATTCTGGTCATGGAATACACAATAATTATGATGAAAGATCACACTGCAACATAAATCTTGAGTAAGCTTTTGTATGGAGACAAGGTTTGTGGATAATCTGGGAACATGAAGAACATTTTTTAAAGTCAATGATGGGCCTATTTTAACATCTCCTACATCTGCTACAGTGGTCAAAGAACCATCAGTTGTGGATATTTTTCTATTGCTTGGGCAGAGTAAGTATGTGGAAAAGACATTTGGTGAATAGGTCATATGATTAGTAGCTCCTGAATCCATGATCCAGGAGCCGGCAAAAGGTGTATTCGAGACATTTAATCCAACAGAGGATGGAGACTTACCTGAATACGCCGATGAACAAGTACCTGAAGGTTTGTCAAGGTTGGCAATTAGAGATTTCACCCTCTCGATCTCTTTTTGGTTGAGACTGCTCGACTCCTTTGGTGTAACTTCTGACATCGTCCTCAAGTCACAAATTACTGACTATCAAGTCAAAATACTAACAGAATTTCAAAGCTGCTTTGATACCAAGAAGATAATTTGGTTTATGCAAAGCTGCTTTGATTCACAGTTTTTTTTTTAACAGTAACTCCGGCAGGAACAGTACCTAAAGCTCTGATACCATGTTGTGAGACAATAAGAGTGTAATAGATCAAGTAAGGTGGAAGAATAGGAAGTAATCTGATTTTCATATATTATGACTTCCATAGCTTTTACAAGAGAGAGCAGTCCTATTTATAGCATACAAGAGAGAGGAAAAATACAAGGAAACTTGTTAGCCTAATTCTAGGAGTAAAACAAGGAAACATATTAGTCAACATTTTTAGGAGGAATAAAAGGAAACATGTTTTCCCTTATAAAAGGAAACATGTTTTCCAACAATACACACTAATTATGGGATATGACTAACTATAATTATAGAAACCATATCATATCTTCTAACGCTCCCCCTCAAGTTCGTGTATAGATGTCTCGCATACCCAACTTGAAACACAATGGATGAAACATCTTACTACTAAGACCCTTAGTCAAAATATCAGAAGTTGGTGCTCTGTTTTGACAAAAGGTAAGTAAATAAGACCACTAGTTAACTTTTCTTTAATGAAGTGTCTATTAATCTTAATGTGCTTCGTTCTATCGTGTTGTACTGGGTCGTTTGCAATACTAATGGCTGCCTTATTATCACAAAATAACTGCATAGGCCTTTTAGTTGTAATACCCAAATCTTCTAGCAAGGTTCGAAGCCACATTAGTTCACATATACTCAAGGCTATAGCTCGATATTCGGCTTCAGCATTGGATCTTGCCACCACAGATTGTTTCTTACTGCGCCAAGTAACGAGATTGTCTCCAACAAATGAACAGTAACCCGAAGTAGAACGACGATCCTCTATAGAGCCAGCCCAATCTGAGTCGGAAAATGCTTCAACTCTCATATGACCATGTGGTGCGAACAATAAACCTTTCTCGGGAGCAAACTTGAGATACCTCAGAATTCTGTAGACAGTTTCCATATGACAATGTCGAGGATCATGCATATACTGACTCACTATTCCCACAGCATAAGATATATCAGGTCTAGTATGAGAAAGGTATATCAATCGCACCACCAAACGTTGATATCTTTCTCTATCAACCGTAGGTCCTGTGCCACCTACTAGATGATGATTAACTTCAATAGGAGAATCAGCAGGCTTACATCCCAACATGCCAGTTTCTGTTAGAAGATCAAGTACATATTTTCTTTGAGATAGAAAAATCCCATTGGAAGATCTTACAACTTCAATACCAAGGAAATATTTTAAAGGACCAAGATCTTTGATCTCAAATTCTTTGGTCAGTCTTGCTTTGAGATTAACTATCTCTTCTCTATTATCCCCTGTCACCACAATGTCATCAACATAAACAATAAGAATGGTAGTCTTACCTTTTATCTGTTTGACAAATAGAGTATGATCTGTTCGACTCTGCTTGTACCCAAATCTTATCATTGCTTTGTGGAATCTACCAAACCAGGCTCTGAGAGATTGCTTCAAACCATATAAAGCTTTTCGCAGTTTACAAACCTTACCCTTAGTGGCAGATGAAGCAAAACCAGGGGGTATTTCCATGTATACTTCCTCCTCCAAGTCACCATGAAGAAACGCATTTTTTACATCCAATTGCTGAAGATCCCAGCCGAAGTTTGCTGCACATGAGATTATGGTACGAACAGAGTTCATCTTTGCCACAAGAGCAAATGTCTCCTGGTAATCAATCTCATAGGTTTGAGTATACCCTTTTGCAACTAGTCTGACTTTGAGTCTCTCAACTGTCCCATCTGGCTTCTGTTTGACTGTATATACCCATTTGCAATCAACTGGTTTTTTCCCATAAGGAAGAGTAACTAGTTCCCATGTATCATTCTTTTTCAGGGCATTCATCTCCTCTATCATAGCCTGTTTCCAGCTCTCATCACTAACTGCTTCTTTCCACCCCTGAGGAACAGATATTGTAGACAAGGAAGAAACAAAGGAATGGTAGGATGCAGATAATTTATTATAGGCTAAGAAATTAGAGGTAGGATATTGAGTACAAGATCTAACCCATTTTCTAAGAGCAATAGGAAGGACAGTATTATCAGAAGAATAAGTAGAATGAGGATTCTCACCATTAGCATTATCTGGACTAGGTTCTGAGCAGGGTTGGTGTAATGGTGCAGAAATGGTGACCTTATTCTTGCCTCTCGAACATAGGTCCTTAACTCAGGCTCATCCTGTCTAGCATATGACTCTTGTAACTCCCCCTGTGCAAATTTATCAGAGACAACAACAGGAGCAGGAGAAAAGTTTATAGGATAAGATGGTATAGTACTACTTGTAATACCAGCCTTAGGAGGAAGCTTCTCTTCATCAATAACATCCTCTCCCTGAGGAGAATATAAAGGTTCTAATTCCCAAAAAGTGACATCCCAAGTGACAAATACTTTGTGGGAAGGAGGATGATAACATCTATAACCTTTTTGGGTTGGAGAATACCCAATATAAACACACCGAAGAGCCATGGGATCTAATTTTCCCCGAGTTGGAGATTTATCATGAACATAGCACACACAGCTAAAAACTCAAGGCGAAGGAGAAGGACTTGTCTTATGTAGGATAAAAGAGATGGAGCTTTTGTTCCCAAGAATTCTAGAAGGAAGCCGGTTTATAAGAAATGCAGCAGTTAGAACAGCATCTCCCCATAGAAATTTAGGTGTGTTCATAGTGAACATAAGAGTGCAGGCTACCTCTAGTAAATGTCGATTTTTCCTTTTGTTCTGTAGTTTTGACACAGGTGGTTTGAAGAATGATGCCATGCTGAGAGAGATAAGATGCGAAAGCAGTATTATTACTATATTCACTACCATTATCACTATGAAGAATTTTGACTTTAGCTTCAAATTGGGTTTGAATCATTTTATGAAATTCCTGAAAACAATCAAACACCTCATTTTTGAAACAAAGAAGACAAATCCAAGTGACACGAGAATGACAATCAATAAAACTAACAAACCATCTATGACCGGAACGAGAAACAACCCGAAAGGGTCCCCACACATCAGTATGTATAATAGCAAAAGATTTAGAATGTCGACTGTTAATAGCAGAATAAATAGAACGTTTGTGTTTACCCAATTCACACAGTTCACACAAAAACTGAGTTTTATTACATTGCTTAACTAAAGATGGAAATAAAGACTCTAATACTAAAAAGGAGGGATGTCCCAAATGTCGATGTCATTGATGGAGAGAAGTCAGGCGGCTGGAGTCATAAGTAGATTGAAGCGCCTGAGTAGAGAACATGTTAGACGAGGAACATCTAAATAATATAGGCCACCAGCTGCACTACCACTGCCAATCTTCTGCCCCGTCACCAAGTCCTAAAAAACACAATGAGTTGGGAAAAAAGTCACCGAACAGTGTAAGGATTCAGAAAGACGTTGGATAGATAATAAATTTGCAGTAAATGTAGGAATATGAAGAACTGATGATAGTGTTAATGAAGGAGTACAAACTACTGAACCACTTCCAAAGATAGAAGAAAGGGAACCATCAGCTACTCAAACCTTGTCTTTTTCAGAGCAAGGCGTGTATGAAGTAAAGAGGTTGGAGGACCCGGTCATATGCTCAGAAGCACCCGTGTTTATGATCCAACTAGGGCAAGTTGATGAAACATGAAAAGCACAAGAATGTATACCTGACTGAGCATAATGAGAAGAAGTAGATTTGGAACAGAATTTTCGAAAAGCTGAGATTTCCTCAGGAGTGAGTGCAGTGGTAGTTTCTGAAGTACTGGATGCATCAACAGGAAGTGGTGTAGTAGACACATAGGCCTGGGGTCCACGACCACTACCAGACCGACCTCCACGCCCTTTAGGACGCCTATGAAGCTTAAAGCAGCAATCCCTGGTATGATTCTTTCTCCCACAGTAGTCACATTCGCGGGACTCCTTCTTAACAGGAGACTGAATGGAGAAGCCAGGCTTAGGAGACGAAGCAACCATGGCTGATCGGTCAACAAGATTTAAATTTAGAACCATCACCCGACGTCTACTTTCCTCTTGCTGGACTCTAGCATGAGCCTCTCGCAGTGATGGAAAAGGTGTCTGACTAATCAACTGGGCTCAAACTTGATCATATTCTATGTTCAAACCAGCCAAGAAATCCACAACTCGATCTTCACTAACAAACTTTTGATAAGCTGCTGCATCTTTCGTACATTTGGCTGAAAAAACTCGGTAATGATCAAGCTCCTGCCAAAGAGCATTAATCTCTGCAAAATACTGTGACACTGTCTTCTCCCCTTTACCCAGCTCACGGATTCGTTTACAAATGTCATATGCCTTAGACGTATCACCAGAAATAGAGAAAGCTTGAGAGATAGCCTCCCAAAGCTCATAGGCAGTGTCTAAGAACATGTAACTACTCTGTATACTAGGTTCCATCAAATTAAAAATCCATGTCTTCACCATGGAATTATCAGATTTCCATTCTTCTTGGGCCATACCTGGTTTTTCAGGCATAGTAGTTGTTCCATTGATGAAGTGTTGCATACGATTAGCCTCAATTGACATACGACACGCTTTAAACCATGCCAAATAGTTGGTTCCATCCAATTTAAAGGGGCTGAGAACCAATGCTGAATTAAGGGTATGGTTTCTAACGGCTTGTTGTCCCATACTACTGTTATGAACCCCACTACTAGCACTTTTTTGTTCCGCCATATAATAGGTAGATACAATATATACCAAGGAGAATAAACTTTCCAAAGGATATCAACTAATTGTACTACACTTTAGAACCAGAATTTATGCCAAAGAAGCGGTGGGAATCTCAGTACTAATAATAGAGTGATGAACAGTGCCGATGAACAGTGTTTTTTTGGAAAAATAAGTACCAAGCTCTGATACCATGTAGAAAGGAATACTCCGAGTTTGGGTTTATAATTCCTTGATTTATTTCATCTCAATTACATTGGTTTATATACACAAGTATATTTATGGTAATCTCTAATATACACACTAATTATGGGATATGACTAACTATAATTATGGAAACCATATCATATCTTCTAACAGTTACCAAACTGCACTAAATGATTAAGCTGTCAGAGAGAGCGTCCAACAATGAATATCATACATATAAACTCCCCCTCACCCCCAATTGCACACGGAGAGACAAATCAAAGTGCACAAACCAAACAGACGTCATTTCCACTATCATTTTAAGGGGTTACAAATTGCTAGCCGAATGACTTAACCCAATATCATACATATAAACTCCCCCTCACGTGCCCCCATTTGCACACGGAGAGACAAATCAAAGTGCACAAACCAAACAGACGTCATTTCCACTATCATTTTAAGGGGTTACAAATTGCTAGCCGAATGACTTAACCCCAAACCTTGCATAGCCAAAGCTTTGTTACCATGTTAAGTCACCAACTTCTCTAAAAGCTTAAGTTGTTTGAGAGAGGGCCCAACAACGTATTTCATGCCTTAGCAGTTTCTAACAAGCTTCTTATCCCAAGAAAACATTTTATGTCATCAAAGAGATTTTGAATTCTGTGAGGAGCAGAATTATTTCTATATTTTCTGGGATTTTCTCTCAGATACATAGGTTTGTTTATTTGGAACTCAAGTTGGTATGCCACAGTGGCAGGTTGGCAGCAATATGCTGAAAAAACAAATATTTCTTAATATTGCAATTGGCTTCACATATGTTGGTAAACATCATTTGTTAGGAGATGTCAACTTCCCATTATATTTCTGTTTCCTTGGATAAGAGGTTCTTTTTCCTTTTTTTCCCCCTCATATATATATATAAATTCTTCATATGATCAATATTCTTATGTTTTGTCAAAGCCTGCATTTGATAATGATCGTAGTAGTTGTTGCCTGTTTTTTGATAAAGAATTTTTTTTTTAACTTTTGTTGCTTGTTAACTAGAATTTGCTTCAACTTCTGGTTTAATAATCTGCATCTAGTGAATAAGGTTACTGTTTTCTTCACTTTTTAATGACTGATCTTGATTTTTGCTCAAGACAGAATTCCAGTCATGTGGCTCTAGCCCGGTGTTTTCAGTTAGCATTTTCCCTTAGGAGCATCTCACTGGATCAAGAAGGTAAACTGGATTTATCAAGCACCTTATTTTTTTTTTGTTCTAATTTTGAAAGACTAAATTTAACTATTGATGAGTAACTAGCTGCAATTCACGTGTGTGCTTGCACATGATTGCTACAACTTACAATCGTTGTTTGAAAGATATTATAGGACCAATATTTTGGTTTTATTCAAATCAGAGTATCAAGGTTTGCTATTAACATGCCTAGAAAGACTGTTAGAGAATTCTAGAGGGACCTAGAATTGATTTGATTGGCATAATCTTAGGATTGATTTGATTGGCATAATTAGTGGTGTTGGGATTATATTAGATGCATGACCAGTGGTAATCATTGGATATTACTAATTGATTTCCTTTCCATGTTTAGCTTTTAGTCTTAGCACATATAAGGTTCTCCATTGTACACTTTATGGAATGGAATAAATATTGTCTTTTAGCTTTCACATGGCATCAGAACAGGGTCACCAACACCAACACTCCTCCCAAATTGAGCACTCCTCCTCGCCCCTAACTTCTACACATGCTTTGCATTTTGTTCAGCCTCTGCCACGGCCACCTCTGGCGATGAAACCACAGATTTTCCAGCCCTTTGATCTAAGTTCTTCACAGAACGATTAACATTTGAACTATCAACTCCTAGAAGTTTACCATCAGGCGCTCAAATCTTTTTTCGACACATCATAAGCTTTCTGCTCATGCGGTTTCGAAAAGGTCAAATCTTTCCCCTGTTTCTCTTTGTTGACATTGTTTAGGAACTTTTTCTTAAGCCTGTGGACTGTATCTTGCAAATGGCTCTTTGCTAACCTCAACATGCAACGTTTTCTTTATCAAAACATGAAATGCATTCATGTCATTAAGCAAATCTATTCCCTTTTTGGCCACATAATCACTTAACCCTTCAGGTTCACAATCTCATCATCTTCATTTCACAATGTTTGAAACAATGGCTTCTTCCGATCATTCGCATCCTTTTTGCTCCATTTTCTTCTTCCGAAAGGGCTAATTTCTTGTTTCCCCGCTTAGAGTCCTTTGGTTCGCTCTCCACAGGCCTTTTGACTCCTGCCCCAGACTTCACCGGGAAACTGGGTAAGCTGGGTTTGGATCTGATTTTCTTTGTAAATGACTTGTTTGGGTCTTCCATGGGCTTGGAAGCAGTAGGCTTGATAGTCAGGTTGGGTTTGCGGGATTTCTCGAGGGCAGAGACAGACTCTGATTCTGATTCAGATCCAGAATCTTCATCATCGTCGGCTGGTGCAGCTGAATTCTTCGTGACAGGTAACACCGGCCTTGACCCCTCTCAAGCATCCTTCTTCCACGTGCTGAATATTCCAACTAAGATTAACAAGGATACTGTGGAAATTATCACCCCAATTGAGCTTATCAAAAAGGGTGACAAAGTGGGTTCATCTAAGGCTGCTCTGCTTGCAAAACTTGGGATCAGACCCTTCTCTTATGCTCTTATTGTCCTATCTGTTTATGACAATGGATCAGTTTTCAGCCCAGAGGTGCTTGACCTGACGGAATATGATCTCATCGGGAAGTTTGCTGTGGGATTTTCCATGGTCACTTCCCTATCATTGGCCCTTTCATACCCAACACTGGCAGCTGCACCCCACATGTTCATCAATGCCTGCAAAAATGTTTTGGCTATTGCTCTTGAAACCGAGTACTCCTTTCCACAGGCTGATAAAGCTAAAGAGTACCTTGTGGATCCAAGCAAGTTTGCAGCTGTCGTGGCGCCAGCTGCAACTACTGATTCTGGTGCAGCTCCAGCTGCTGCTGCTGTGGAAGAGAAAAAGGAAGAGCTTGCTGGTGAATCTGATAATGACCTGGGTTTCAGCCTGTTTGGTTTCTGTTTGTTATGAACTTTGTGTTTGAACTTCTTAGTTTCTGTGGTGTTTTCTTGGACAAACGGAGAATTGAGATTGTTGTTCTGAGTTGTTGGTTTGTAGTTTTGATTTTTGATGTTGTTAGTTACATATTCGGATCCCAAAAAATGTAATGAGAAGAGTTGGCCCAAATAACTATATACTAGACATATTTTCTCAAGGTATTCGATGTGCGACAAGCTATATACTCGAACACTTCTCTTCGCATGTAACCCGGTATTTGTATTGCGGGTTACACGTGTACATGATTGAATATAGAATCCCACAAAAGACAAGCCCAAAGAAGAATGTCACTATGGCCTTTGAAGAGCTAGTTAAACCACGAACAACTTTTTGGCCTAATTGAGAAGTGAGAAGTGGATACTAGTTAGTAAATGGGTGACTCTGACCCTTAAGAAGTGGACTGCAAGTTGAAGTTAGTAAATGGGTGACTCTGACTCTTAAGAGAAGTGGACTGCAAGTTGGGTAAGAATGAAAGACAAGAAGAGTGTGTTTTGATAGTCCAAAGATAGACCCGCTCTGATACCATGTTAGAATTTATGAAATGGGCCAAAATTTAGTATATAAAGACATCAAGCTCTCTAACTCAAAACCAATTGTTAATAAAAAGAGTTGACCCAAGTCATTATATCTTAGACATATTTTCTCAAGGTATTTGATGTGGGACAAAATATATATTCTAATACTTTATCTTTTTAGTTCCAAATATAAGAATCTATTGTAATAAGCTAAAAGAATCTTGACCGAGATCTTGACTTAATAAAATATCTAACTAGTCTTTTTTCAAAGGATAAATCCTCTACATCTAAGTTTACTATGTGACCCTAATCCTTATAGAGATTAAATTTTATGTTCAATAGTTATGATTCTTTCTATTTGTAAGTTATTTAATCATGTTAAGCTTGTGACTTTTAATGTGCTGCAAGTTAGACATCTCTTGTATAAATAATGCAAAATTTGCCACCATATCACACCAACCTTATATATTTGATAGGACCAAAGGACATTTATCTCACAATATGGAGTTATAATATGATTTTTCTAATTCGCATCATATGGCAGTTCATAGTAACGCACCTTGAAATGTTATTATTTTTATTTTTGGGTTGCTACCATTCATAAGTTTGTACTAACATAATTTTATTATCATAAATTTTAATAAGAATAACATCAGGATCACAGTTGATTAGAAGCTATTTTATGAAATAAGCAAGGACTCAAAGAAATACCTACAAGTATTAGGAAAAAGAAAACTATTCTTTTTGTATTGACGGATAGTAAACTGAAAGATAAATTTGGAAAGACAGAGATCGGAGGAGGAAAAAGAACATAAAAACTTGTATAGCCATTTAGTTGAAGAACCAACTTTGTTAAATTCCAAATTCAAATTTCAAAATCCTAAATAATGAAAATGGCATTATTTTGAGCCCTTAATTAAAGAAGAATTAAATCACATAAAATAGGACTATTTAATTAATAAGTATATAATTACTGGAACTTAATTTAGAATAGAACTATAGAAGGAGAACAGGTATAAGAGTTGTTATTCTAGTGCAGACAATATGTTGTTAGAAACCTACATTTGTCGTGCTCAATCCTAGGGTAGCATCATTATTTACCACTGATGTCTAGACCTGTGATGATAAAAATCAAAAGAAGGTCTGGACAAAAGTGCTGCTATTATGCTAAATGTTGATTCTGGAACACAAAACAGCTCAAAAACTAAAACAGCTAGTTTGCTTTTGTCGTTTTTATTTACTTAAAAATTATAAATCTCAAAACAACGCAACTTTAGTCAACTGGAAGTTTATGATCAACACTTCATTGAACTTTAGTATATTAACTGGTTCATTTCTTCAACGTAATAATTTTCTTTACTGAATATTGAAGGAGGTATGCAGCCCTCTCGCAGAAGGTCTCTCTTTACTTTGGCATCATACATGCTTATACTTTCAGCAAGGGCGGGAAAACTTCCTGAGCTAATCCCTATCGTTAAATCATCTTTGACAGATGAAATAGTAAGTCACTACACCTTATACTTCAGATAGGTTGGTTATACCTTAGATCAATTTCTATACAGTATTGCAATAGAATAATTGTTCTGTTCTTTAATTATTTTTTATGTGAATTAGTGGTTATGTCATAGGAAATATTCCACTTGACAGGATGATCCTTTTCTTGAGTTGGTTGAAGATATCAGGCTCCAAGCTGTATGTGTACAACCTGGTCATGAAAAGAATGGATATGGATCTCTAGAAGATGAAGTTGCTGCTCTGAAGTCCCTCTCTGCAGTGGAATTAGGAGATCAGGAGTTGAAAGCAACCGTTATAACCTACTTTATGACTACATGTACACATTTATCCGAGGTAATAAACAAAGTCTGCTCCTTAAATTTCTTTATCTAAAATAGATAATCAAGTTCCAGTTTAGGCGAAAGACCCATGGTCAAGGAAGTCAAAGCAAAAAAATTTCAAAGAGACATTAGAATGGTGTCAGCAGACTCAGCACCCCATGTGATTCTTGTCCTCTGATCGTTAATCACATTGGAGTGAGTAGTGTTCTTCCAATGTTAATCATTTGGTGAACAAGGAAATTCTTCAATCAACAAAATGATAGGTGTCAGGTCCCATAGTTTGTGCTGGAGTAGAATGCTGTATGGCAACATATTATCCGGATTAGTATTGGGACACTTTTATTTATTTATTTATTTTTTACTATTATTATTATTATTATTTTATTTTCACTTTTGATATTACAAAATGAGAAGCAGATATTTAAGTTTAGGCCTGGTTGCCAGTGCATGTGCTTAAAGATTTTAGTGGAAAGTAAGATCCCTTATGTAGAGTTTCAAAACTCTCAAAAGTCTTGTGGGAGAGACTGTACTCTAAACTGGCTTAATATCACAATTAATATTCACAACAACCAGGTGGCTATTTATGGTTCATCATCATTAGGTCTGGTTTCATGTCCGAACTAACAGTAATGGAACTATGTCCAACTATTTCAGGTGTACCAACCACAGTACAGCCAGTGTCTAGGTCAAAGATCCTGCCAGCAGACTGCTTGAATTTGCTGGTTGCAGTGGGACTAAACTTATTCTATTTATCAAATTCTTAATCAGAGTTTTATAACTCAAAAAAACCAATATAGTGATTCATGACCAAATATCTTAGTGCTTCTAATACATCCTTATCCTGTCAAAGTTTCGTAAAGACTAAAGATAGAGATAACATGTGTCAGTGGACACTGGACACACTTAGTGATACACATTACCTATGCCATCACTTCGTTTCTAGATAGGATGATCTCTTTTCACCAACTTTAGGATTAGCTGACAACCAAGTTAAAAGTTGGTATAATCTGCAGGTATATTGGTATGTAAAAGCTGGAGACTATTGAATCATCAACACTAAGATAAGAAATATACATCAGTGGATGCACTATATTGGTTTGTAGGTCATATGTTGCCACTTAATTCACTTACTTGAGTATAAATTTTTTGACGTAATAGAACATTCATGATCATATACTTTCCCCGCCCTATTTTATATGAGCTACTTTCCGTTTTCGGATGTCCTAAAATATTTGGCATTTTTACAGAAGCATTGAATTAGAATAGGTGTGGACTATATTAACCTCTTACAAACTAGAGAACAAAAGTTGCGGAATCTATCATGTATTACATAAATAGATAAAATCCTACAGAAGTGTGCTTTCTTCTTAGTTGTATGGGGTAGGAAATTTCTTATTTATTTATTTTCTTGCTTGAAGGATAGGTTATTTTTCTTGCATTCATATTGGCTTCTGCTATGATGGCATTAAGGATACCTCTTCGGACTGATTGGAACAGAGATTGGAGGGCAGCTCATTTTTTGTGTGCTCTTCTAGCTCAGTGAACCTGTTCTAATATATCATCTCCTTTTTTAATTAAATTTCCTTCTTTTTTTATCAATATTTTTTTACACTAGGGAGGGTTATGGTACAAGTTAATCAAACTTACTTTTTCTTGAAGTATGTCCCAACATATAAAGTGGGACAGAGGGACAACAAGGAATTCAGTGCGTTGATCTCGCAACTCTAATATGCACTCACCCACCAATTAAACATGGTCATTGGACTTATCGTTTATATATCATTATTGAAGTAGTTAAGTTTAATACACTGACAGCGTATATACGAGCGGTGTTAGGATTATGGCACATCATTAATGAAGTAGGTATGTTTAACCAAGTTACCTTTGTTTTAATGATGTGTCATAATCTTAACACCGCTTGTGTATACACTGTCAGTTTATCAAATTTTTACTCATATATATCAGTTAGGTGGAACTGTTATCTTTCAGCTGCAGAGCTTCCTCTGCAAAATTGCCTTCCAAGTACTGACAATTGGTCATATTCTGCAATTAGTTGAAACTACTTAAGAGTTTACATACATTATCAGATCCTATAATTGTAGGTTTATATATCCCCCCCACTCCCCCCCCCCCCCCCCCCCCCGCAACAACCCCCAAAACAGTTTCTCAGTTTTTTAAGTACTTTAAAATTTTCACATATTACTAGATCTAACAGTAATTGTAATAAATTCTCTCTTTATATATATTCTCCCAGGAAGAATTGTCAAGCATAAAGAAGCAACTTTTACAAGGATTTTCACCAGATGATGCCTATCCATTGGGGGGTCCATTATTTATGGAGACGTCACGCCCATGTTCTCCACTTGCGCAAATGGAGTTTCAAGCATTTGATGAGGTCATTCATGCAAGTTAATAGTTCCATTTTCATTATTCTTTACTCCATCATAGATTACTCATTAGCAACCATAATTGGTTTCTACCAGGTCATGCCTGCTGCGTTAATGGATGAAGCATCATTTCCCGATCTAAATGGTAGCCAATCAGGTCACGAAACATTTACCCCCATCAGTTCAGTTGACATTTTAAGTGTTAATCAGCTCTTAGAATCGGTAAGTTGACCTCTTTTTCCATATTCTTGTAATCTGATCTGAATTATTTTATTGATGAATAATAATGTGAAGGTTTGTATGTTCCATTACTCTAGTGACGGAGCATAAATATTAGTATGTTCCTCGAGTGCTGGATGCAAAAAGGTCAAAGCAATAACTGGTTTATCTGAGTTGTTCTTAGTAGCCAGATTACATATTTACAAAAGAGAACATGACAAACAACAAAGCCAGTGGCCAAAATAAAAATAACTTAAGGACCTAGAAAGTAGTCAGGAGTTTTTATAAATAGCTAGCACATGGGCAGTAGTATTCCCATGGTGCATTTTAGCATTTTTGTTTAGGTTAGTAGCTCTATAAACTGGAGGAATATATGATGTGAAAAACATCAAGATGAATGCTATGAATTGAAGAACTGGCTTGGCTATTTGCTCTCTATTTCTATCTTCATCTATTTTCTTTTTTGTGCTATCATCTCACGCCATTCTGTTCTGATTGGTGAATTTAACTATCTAAACGTTGATTTATCAACTCATTGTCCGTGTTATTTTATTTCACGACATGAAATATTGTTATTAGTTTTCAATTCCTTGGCCTGACATGGTACGTATCACCAACAGGTTCTGGAAACAGCTCGTCATGTTGTGAGCTCCCCGATTTCCTCGACACCCATACCCTATGATGAAGTGACGAATCAGTGTGAGGCCCTTGTAACAGGTAAACAGCAGAAGATGTCAGCCCTTCAGAGTCTTAAATTGCAGCAGGAAGCCAAAGAAATATCTTTTCCGAATGATACTGAAAAGAAGAGTCCCTTCCTGGAGAACGGGGTGAGAGTTCTTTTTCCACAAAGATAAAAGAATGGAAGTCTCTTTTTAGTTTCTTTTATTTTCTTCAATGATGTCCATAATATATTGTTTTAGTTGCCCTTTGAAGTTTTATCTTCACTGAAGTTGTCAAGGGTTTGGAGAGTAATACCAAGGCTAAATGCCCATAGGTTTGAATACATTGGTCACCTCCCCTGTGGTTTCTCGAAAAATGGTTGCCTGTTTTGACCTATTTTACATCGGGATCCCTAGAAGGATCCATAGAAGTGTCCAACAGGGAACTCACCTATTTTTAGAATATTTATATTGTTTCTAACTATTATGAATTTTCCATCACCCACACCCATGTTGTGTGTTACAGGTTCTGACATCACAATTGAATTATGTCATAACCTGTTGTTTCCCAGAGGCACTTAGAGATCTAGAAGGGGGGTTGAATAGATCATTTTTAAAATTTGACTTATTAAGGATATTATCAAATAATTAGTTAATCAGATTGATTATGCACAACGGAATAAACTTTTTGAAAACCCCCTTAAAGATTTAAAAGAAATCTCAGTTCCAAATTCAGTTATGGTTTAAGTCACAAACAATATAATATATGACAGAATATAAAAGCTGGAAAGGAAATGACATAAGCGAGATTTTAAGTGGTTCGGAGACTGAATAACTCCTAGTCCACTCTTCTACTTCACAGAGTAGGAAATTCACTAAGGATATAGATCACTAAGATCTTTACAACTGAACTACTAAGGTTCCTTCGAGTCACTTAGTCTCGAAAAGGTCACACTGACTAGGACACTTAGTCATTTGAATCACTAAGATTCCTTCGAGTCACTTAGTCTCAGAATACAGGTCACTAAGACCAAAGAATCACAATTGGAATGATTGTTGAGAGGTGATGATAAGTTGGCAATATGCTTCACTTCACTGGTACTTAGCAACTTGAATTAGATGTTCAAAATCGTAGAGTGTGTTCTTTTAAATTTGGCAGAGCTTAGGCTTTTTTATCAGAGCTTGTACATCTTGAATTTAAATCCTTGTTGCCTTTATTAGTCTGCCTGAAAATCTTCCCGTTGCTAGGTTCCCGTTGGCGCATTTAATGCTTCAGATATTCTGAGATCCTTGATGTTGACGTTTTAAGACGTGTCAGCTACTTTTTAGCTTGCCGTCACATCAACCTGCATTCTCACCTAACACCACTGAGATGTCGCTTTCAGCAAACTAGCTGGTAGACACATTTTCTGTTCTTCGATTTCTACCGAGGATGTTTGGAGGATGCATCGGAACCTTCAATCAACAACGCTCCCATGTCAGTCTCTTGTCAGACCTGACTTTTCTCTACGAAGATGAAGGATCGTAGAATTTGCTCTACGTCCTGATCTTTACGAAGAATGCTTTATGAAAGGGAGTGGTACTCGATCAGCTCTACGAAGATTTACGTTACAATCCATGAGTTGTCTTTACGATCTTGTCTTCATTGGACGATCCTTGAGACACTTTGCGTTTTGACTTTTACTCAGTGATTGCCTGGAGTACTCTACGTTCAGTCTTCACTCAACGAGTTTTGCTTGACTTTGCGATTCTCGGTTCACTTTACGAATTGATCATTGTTTTATGATTTGAAGTGAACTTTGTGAATGGTGCAAATGCTCTGCGATTCATCTGATGCACTGCGAACATGAGTTGACTATGCGATATATCATCTTCACATTACGAACTGACAGAGTAACTCAACGAACAATTTGAACCTATCGACTATACATCAGATCAACTCAAATAGATCAACCTAACATGTTTGATCTTTCTATTGTAAGTCCTTGTACATCAACTCATCATTAAGGACTTTACAAAACTTACTGAATACAATTATACATTAATTTCACATTCATCATCAAATTATTAAATCAATCATGCAGACTCTAACATAACCCCATGGGTAGTTTTAGATATTTAATTGAAAGGATTAAAATGAAACTAGAGAAGCTTCCCCAATCATTTCATTTTATGTGCATCCAAATTTGGTCATTTAAGGTTTGTTTGGTTACTTTGCAACTTTTGCAGCAATAGCATTTGCAGTTTTTACAGCGGTAGCGTTTGGTGCTTTTGGACTTCTAAACGCACCAAACGTACCACACCATTTTCCGTGTGATTTGAGCCCCAGACGCCATGTTTATGAATTAAATAAGTTGAGTTTAAGATAAACTATTTTAGTCAAACAAGATTTAGAGTGCGTCTGAACTTCAAACTTACAAACACCCTCTAATCAAACAAGCACTTAATTAAGTGTTGAATATCAAATTTTCCACACTAAAAGAATGTGATGCCTGCGGTACTTAGAAGCACAACATGACACTTTTGATTTCTTTATATTTGTATTGTATTGGAGAAATACTTGATGAATTGTTGTTTTGTCCCTTGTTTCAGACCACGGAGCTTTTGGATTTGGATACTAGATTGACTAATATGGAGCAACCGGATCACAAACGCAAATTTGGACAACAACAATCTATCAAGTTACCTCCTTCAAGCCCCTATGACAAATTCTTGAAGGCAGCTGGATGCTAAATAGGTTACAGGCATACCGTATACATACATGTATGTAACTTTGACAGGTTGTTCTGTTCTCTTGCACTCAACAACCCCACCTCCAAAAGGAAAAAGCAAAAGAAAAAAGAAGAAAAAAAAAGAAGCTAGTTGATATTGTATTGATAAACCTTTCATGATAACGTGTAAACTGAAAAATGGACATGAAATGAAAGATAGTATAGTCGGGAATTTATTGTTTTCACTTACATATTTGGAGAGAGACAGTTACTTGATAAAACTCTTGTCAACATTTCTTTTATTGAAATTATATATGCAACATAGTCCCATAACATCCCCAAAATCCCAATGTTCTTGATGACATTTACCTTCCCCAAAACAAAACCAAAAAAAAAATTGAAAAAAAAACATTTTGGTAGAATCCTCTATTTCGTCTTGGTTGAGCTTGCGATCACTAACTGACGCTTTGATGTTAAGTGTTAACAGTTGTTTTATCAACAAAAATGATAAAAGAAAAGAAATAAAAAAAAAAGGGGGGCCAGAACATTCTTTATGAGTTATTTTATTTAATAAGATTTTGTACATGAATAACTTGTGTCATTTCACCTATAAATGTGTGTATATATATATATATAGAGAGAGAGAGAGAAAGAGAGGATTTAGGGGGGAGGTGAAGTCCAGAGAGAGAGGAATACTCCGCACCACCACTCTATTTCTAAGTTTTGGACGGAAAATAAAAGAATAGAAAACTTAAATTAGAATAAAAAAAAAGAATAGAAAACTAAGTTTTTTTTGTGTTGTTTCTGAGTTTTTTATAGAAAAGAATAAAAAATTTAAAAATTTTCTTTTCTTGTGTTTTTGAGTTCCAATGAAAAGAAAAGAAAAATATCACTTTTACAAATTTACCCTTCTATTAATTATAACTATTGAACCATGAATAAAAATATGCAAGATAAATTTAATTAAAGAAAAAATTCCATAATCTAATACAAATATCCAAATAAATGTTAAGCAAAAACTACTTCTATAAAGTCATTGTCATTCCATACCCAAAAGTCATCAAACATAATCTGTATTATTAATACTAACGGAGATTATTCATCAATTTTTTTTTAATCTAATTATAATAAATTAAGTTAAAAAAAAACAACAGGATTCGATTTTTTTTTATCGTTCCTGTTCTGATTGGGGATTGAAAGCTTGTAGGGTTGTCAGATATATATATATATATATATATATATATATATATATATATATATATATATATATATATATATATATATATACTCTTCAATCCTTCTTTCTTATTCAGTGATTAGAATCATTCTCAGAGCCGTTATATAATTGGGTGAAGTTGATATCATTCACCAATACTTCTCCATTCGTCTTCAAGCAAAGGTAAGCCTTAAAAATCTCTCTTTATATATACACGAGTATATGTATATATACATATTCATGCATTAGTGTTTAGATGTTAAAAAACTAACAATCCACCACTTCTAGAGAACATGCGAAGGATTTTTTTTTGAATTGAAGTTAAGAAGTCTCTTTCTCTTTATCAGCTTAAGGTTAGTAGATAAAAACAAATTGGGGGCATGAATTATAATTTAAAATTTATTATATTGAAAGTTGAGGATAATATGAAAATTATAAAACTATTACTTATTCTGATTTCTTTTCCGTCCAAATCAGACCAATTTTGAACGGAAAACTTTGGCAAGAAAAGTGGTTGAGTTTTCTATACATTTTTTTTGTTTATTAAAAAATTCAGAAACATAAGATTAGAAAGAAAACTTAAATTATCAACATTTCTTTAATTGAAATTATATATGCAACATAGTCCCATAACATCCCCAGAATCCCAATGTTCTTTATGACATTGACCTTCCCAAAACAAAACCAAAAAAAAATTGGAAAAAAAAAAATATTTTGGTAGAATCCTCTATTTCGTCTTGGCTAAGCTTGTGATCACTAACTGAGGCTTTGATGTTAAGTGTTAACAGTTGTCTTATCAACAAAAATGATAAAAGAAAAGAAATAAAAAAAAAGGGGCCAGAATATTCTTTATGAGTTATTTTATTTAATAAGATTTTGTACATGAATAACCTGTGTCATTTCACCTATAAACGTGTGTATATATATAGAGAGAGAGAAAGAGAGGATTTAGGGGGGGAGGTGAAGTCCAGAGAGAGAGAGAGAAATACTCTGCACCAACACTCTCTTTCTGAGTTTTGGATGGAAAAGAAAAGAATAGAAAACTTAAATTAGAACAAAAAAGAAAAGAATAGAAAACTTGAAGTTTTCTTTTGTGTTGTTTCTGAGTTTTTAATAGAAAAGAATAGAAAATTTAAAAAAATTCTTTTCTTGTGTTTTTGAGTTCCAATGAAAAGAAAAGAAAAATATTACTTTTACAAATTTACCCTTCTATTAATTATAACCATTGAACTATGAATAAAAATATGCAAGATAAATTTAATCAAAGAAAATTCCATAATCTAATACAAATATCCAAATAAATGTTAAACAAAAACTACTTCTACAAAGTCATTGTCATTCCATACCCAAAAGTCATCAAACATAATCTGTATTATTAATACTAACGGAGATTATTCATCAATTTTTTTTAATCTAATTATAATAAATTTAAGTTAAAAAACAACAGGATTTGATTTTTTTTTTATCGTTCATGTTCCGATTGGGGATTGAAAGCTTGTAGGGTTGTCAAATATATATATATATATATATATATATATATATATATATATATATATATATATATACACACACACACACACTCTTCAATCCTTCCTTCTTTCTTATTCAGTGATTAGAGTCATTCTTAGAGCCGTCATATAATTGGGTGAAGTTGATATCATTCACCAGTACTTCGCCATTCGTCTTCAAGTATAGGTAAGCCTTAAACATCTCTTTTTATATATACACGAGTATATGAATATATACATATTCATGCATTAGTGTTTAGATGTTAAAAAGTTAACAACCCATCACTTCCAGAGAACATGCGAATGATTTTTTTTTAATTGAAGTTAAGAAGTCTCTTTCTTTATCAGCTTAGGGATAGTAGATAAAAACAAATTGAGGACATGAATTGTAATTTAAATTTATTATATTGAAAGTTGAGGATAATATGGAAATTATAAAAATATTACTTTTTTCAATTTCTTTTCCGTCCAAATCAGACCAATTTTGAACGGAAAACTTTGGCAGGAAAAGTGGTCGAGTTTTCTATACATTTTTTTTTGTTTATTAAAAAATTCAGAAATATAAGAATTAGAAAGAAAACTTAAATTGTCAACATTTCATTTATTGAAATTATATATGCAACATAGTCCCATAACATCCCCAGAATCCCAATGTTCTTTATGACATTTACCTTCCCAAAACAAAACAAAAAAAAATTGAAAAAAAAAACATTTTGGTAGAATCTTCTATTTCGTCTTGGCTGAGCTTGCGATCACTAACTGACGCTTTGATGTTAAGTGTTAACAGTTGTCTTATCAACAAAAATGATTAAAGAAAAGAAATAAAAAAAGGGCTAGAACATTCTTTATGAGCTATTTTATTTAATAAGATTTCGTACATAAATAAGCTGTCTCATTTCACCTATAAATGTGTGTGTATATATATAGAGAGAGAGGATTTAGGGAGGGAGGTGAAGTCCAGAGAGAGAGAGAGAGAGAGAGAGAGGGGGGGATGCTCCGCACCAAAGGTGCTCAACCTAACAATTTTCACAAATAAAACTTCGAATATCTTGTGATAATGAAAGGAATTAACATTAACAAGTAAATGTCCAAAAAAAACTGTAACTACTACATGCTCGATTCCATATAAAAAGTTCTATTTATTATAAAAATAGTCTTTTATTAGTAGAAATAATATAAATTGACAAAATATTCTCATAGTTATTATAATTTTATTATTATATCATCTCAACTTAACTACATCTTTAACATTTGTAAATTTTATATATAAGATAACACTTTTTGTATAATTGAGGGGATAATATATAACTATGGCAAGTCGTACTTTATTTATAGTCGATTATGTAACTTTCATCTTCCCATAATGTAGTAAAATTAGTATCTATTAATATAACAATATTGAGCCATTAACAATATAGTGGTAAAATGTCAAAAGTATCATTAATAATTTTTTTTAAAAATAATAAGACACAGAAGTGTGTGTGCAAAACACATACTCCCTTTTCTCATAACTTCCTCGATTCCAAATTATAAGATCAATATTAACTTTTTAAAAATTAATTTGATAGATTTTCAAATTCAAAATTGAGATAATTCATTAGAAATTCTGAAACAATAAATCTTACAATAAGTAATACTTTTTAGATATAATAGTCATCATTGTACTGACCAAGATTATGTCAATTTTGTATTTGAAAATATCTTAAATTTACTTTAATAGTCAATAAGGATCTTATATTTTTAAACAAATGAAGTGTGTGTTTGTGTGTGTGTGTGTATATATATATATATATATATATACTAATAAATTTTCATAATAAATTTGCCCTCCCTCACTCAATTTCCTGACTATGCCCCTAGTTCTCATGTTGAAAGCAATACATACCTGAACACTTACATAAAATTTAAAAATCAAGTGTAATGCTAAAATGTACAATAATAAATTCCCTTTGAGCCTGGCACTCAATATGCGAACAGATTGTTCCGAGACTTGTTATATTCAGCAGTTTGTTAAATACTTAAATATGAATATCCACACCATCGTACTAGCAAGCTAACATAATCCTCAGATATACAATTGGGTGGGGGGTTGGGGGGGGGGGGGGGAGAAGAAAAATAAGGGGGGGAAAAGGTATGCTAGAGAATTGAGCACTGGAATAAGATAACAAACTAACAGTTCAAAATAACATCAAAGATTAAAGTTCAGAGTGTAATCTATTGTTTGATCTGTACTTTTCAACGGGAACAATACCGATAAGAAGTTTATAAGAGATTGGATGAATACACTATCATCTCTTCATCTGAAAGAAATGTGAAGATTAGGGAAAGACATAATTGTAAGATCATATTACTTCTACGCAATACCTTTTAAGTTTAGCAATAATCTTTGCTGCAGCTGACTCTCTTGCCTCATGAGGAGAGGACTTTAAGTCACTCTGTTCTGACACGTCAAAATCCATCCCTTTAACATTTATGCTAGCCAGAAATCCTTCTGTAAAAGATATTAACAAAATTAGTTAATTCACTACTTTGTTGTGATACATGAGAATACTTCACAATCTTTGTAGAAAAATTCTAAAGGATATAATCTAAGGTAGAAGAGAGTGCTGAGATTGTGGTAACAACAAGATAGAGCACAAATTTATTGACCCGAGTGTTGGACACAAATTTCTTTTAAAGTCATCCATTCAGCTAGTACATCAATTGAAAATTCTCAAAACTAGGGAATTTAAATGAAATGAATAAGAGAAAAGAATCTTGTGTCAGAATATATTATTGCCACATGTGCGATTCAACTTTTCCCCAACAAGTGATGCTCTCTCTGTTTTGTTCTAATTTTTTTAAAAAAAAAAGAAAAAAAAAAGGAAATAAACTTTGAAACTTGAAAGTATCCACTTTGCAAAGTTTTTATTGGCCACAAATAGTTGAAGTATTCCAATTTCATGCTGTTCTTGGAAAATGGTACCTCCTCCACATTGCACCAGAAAAAAACATTACATGAGCAATGCAATAAGAGAAAGCAATAATGTGTCAGTTTATTGTTGATTGACTATATCTATGTGCAAATCCAGTGCCACATCCAAAGACACACACAAAGGTAAAATAATAGTAAAAGTATTTCTCTCTCCTCTTTCTAAAACACTTTCTCCCTCCTCTCTTTACTATTTTACCTTTGTGTCTTTGAATGTGGCACTGGATGTGCACATAGATATATTCTTGTTGATTAGGCAGGCAAAAATGAAGAGTTGTGCTGTATCACCATCCACTTCCTATCTTTATCTATTTATCTTTTCTGAGACAACTGTGGGAGGGCAACCCTACAGTGTGTAGCCATGTTAAATCAAGTAATATACGATATGCATTTGGTTCAATAATGTAATATGCCAGATCGAGTGCTTGGGTAGCACAGGGACGTGATACATGATCAAGGTTTTGGACACTTCAGTGACCATGTTAAATATAGTACTCCCTCTGTTCCAAAATATAAGATCAAATTTGACTCTTTAAAGTTAACTTGAGATATTTTAAAATTCAAAATTGAAGTGATTCACTGAAATTTTGAGAACAACAAATCTTGTAATTTCTATTTAGATAGTCTACGATTTTCATAATTGTATTGTCTAAAAAAATTAATTCATATTAATTTTGAATTGAAAATATCTCAAATTTACTTCAAAAAGTCAATATTGATCTTATATTTTGGAACGGGGGAGTACAAAAATGTCCCCCTTTCAGACTAAAGCTTTATCACATAGTGCATAAGAAAGTACCAAAAATAAGAGCCATATTGCACATTCAACTATGAACTTTAGAAATCTTACCATTTGATGGAGACAAAGAATATGTTGGTAAGATCCAGTTGTTCATACAACATATAGCATCCAATTCCTAATGCAAGAAAATACTTCTTTTAATTAGGAAGTATAAACACATAGCATAACAAATAATGCCATATTGGACAGTATATCCAGTCTCAAAGATAGATTCAATTTTTTTCAAAAAAAAAAATACAGTACGGGCAATCATTCAGTCACCATCTTATTTATACAGAATAAGAAACAAAAGCACTAGAATGCCACCAGTTAGACACTTGTAACAATATGTGACACTATGGCACTGTGTTTATTTAAGCATGACAGTCGCTCAAGCAACTTAACAAGTAATTAAAGAGTTTAAATCATAATTACTTGATGCATTGAATGGTTATACATAAAACCTAAAAAAACTCCGTTGGCAATATAGTCAAGGCAAACCTCCCACTTCTCAAATTTTATTCCAAAAGACCAAATTCATTTACTAGTTTTAAAGGAAAACATCAGCATCTTTTAAGGGACATGATATTCATTCAATAAACCTCCAAGCTTGTATATTTCCTTAAATCTTATCAACTTCTAGTTAATATACATTACGGAAGTATCCAACCAAAGACTAATTAACAATAGGTGGAGTAGCCTCCAGGGTTTACATTAAAATGTAAGGATTACTTGTCCAGTGTGACATTATATCCATATTGTTTAAATATAGGAAGGAAAAAAAAAACTTTTGTACCTGATGTCATCTTTTTATTTCTTCTTTTCTTTTTTGGGCCAATTTGCACCTTATGTCATCTTAATAATTCCTTAATCGAAGATAGCATAAAATGTAGATCCTAAAACTTGCCTGACAAGGAGTTTGCACAGTGAGGATGGCATCTGACAATCTCTTCCTCTTCATACACAGAGCTGCTTGTTCTTCAAAACGTTGACAAGCCTTGTCTTGAGGTTCACTTTTTCCTTCTAGGCAAACATCATTACACCCATCAATCATGGCTTGTACTTTGAGTGCCAAATCATCTTCACTACCTGCCAGCAGCAGAAGAATTGAAAATAAAACTTCACAGTACCCGGTTATTAAATTACTGCTTCTATAAAGAGGTCAAGAATCACAATACAAACCATTCTGTACATATATGCTGACTCAAATACAGTGTACATTATATAAATGGAAACCAACAACTCCCTCCCCCCGGCGTGCGCGCAATACATCTGCTTCTATCCTTTGACACATCTCCAAGTAAAACTAATTTTTGTTTTGATAATTTTTATACAAAACGATAGCTTTTTGGTCTCTTGAATTCTCAATTTACCAATAGCTTAGCTAAAAGCTACTAAACAATGAGCCAAGAATATATATCACAGTTCAACACTCCCCCTTACATGCAATTTCCATTTTCATGTGGAGAGACATATCAAGGTGCATAAAAATGTACAAAACATAGTGTGCATTGTTCTTCAACCATGAGGGAACCAAATGCAAACAAGGACTTGAATCAAAAGATCTTGCAAATGCAGAGCTCTGATAACATGTTAATGGTTAAGTTGATTGCCCTAATGCTGCGTTTGGATTGAAGGAATGGAATGGAGAGTAGAATGATTCATTCCATTCCAGCTGGAATGAGTCATTCCTAATTTATAAATTTGGGAGAAATGAGAATGGTTCATCCCATTCTAATGGAGCAACCAAACACAATTTTTTTCATTCCATAGGAATGATTTATTCCATTCCCACTCTCATTCCTCCAATCCAAACGCAGCATAAAAGCTTGAGCTATTAGTCAACGGCCAATACTGTCCATCGTACTCTAACAAGTCCCATCTTGTTTACCCCAAAATCTGAATCATTTGGCTACTATGATCTGATATTCAGTTACTACAGTGACTCTTATGCTATGCTGAGGATTTCAGATCTCATTTGGGTCCTCAAGCTCAGGCCTGCAGGCATGGGTGGTTGATCATTATCACCAGTTCCTATCCATTTACTTATAGGTGCTCATATCAAACTGTTGGTTTTGATGTGGTTGATGGCAATTTCATGTCCTGTGGATTTATATTGTGGTTGGTAGTTGTTATAGTAGTTGATTGTCATATTTGATGCTACTTTGATCCCAACTGCAGATTGATCAATTAGTATTTTTCTTCTAAAGGCATATCTTTCATATACTCTATAAATTTATCGTATTAGCTGTCAAAGAAAATGAAACTAGTAAATGCCCAAGTATCATGGACAGACACTTCATAAAGCCATAATTCCCCTTTAAGATGATAACACCTCTACTTTTAACCAGAACACATAATACCTAAACAATTGAACGACTAAGATACTTTTATATAGAAGAACAAAGCCCACAACAAAAGTAGCAAGGTAACAGGTTCTCATGCCTCAACTTAGAAAGTAGTGACTCCAAGGTATCTGAAAGCAATGAGAGCATATGGCTTGAGACTTATCACTTTAATCCAACAAATGCACTAGAAAAGATGATCACAATAACCTTCTTAATCGACACATTTTCAAGCCACGTGACTTTCAATATTATTCAATATATAAGCTTGTACTGCGAGACAGGGTGGCTAGAAAAGATCATACCATTTAAAATTTTCTGGATATGTTTATCACACAAAGCGAGCTCATCTTCCACACTGCGTTGCTTAAGAGACTACAAACAAACGCAAAGAGCAGACAACATATCAAATTCAGAACCAGTATAGTAGAAGAACAAAATGACACAAGGAACAAGCTGAAGAAGGTAGAGCCACTGCCCCCGAGGCACAAGTTATAGGAGAAGAGTTAATACCAATTTCTCTCTTTTTTGGAGAAGAACTTTCAGGGCAGTCTGTGACAATGCATTCTCTTTTGAAGCCCGTATAACCATTAGCTTTTCAGTATATTTGGAGCTTAATTGATGAGGGACAAAAGAACTATCCCCCAAGGCCTTAAAATCTCCACCAGATAAACTAGTTATGCACTTCTTATTTTGTATGTTTAGTTCAGCTTGGTTATCTGTTATGTGAAACTCCATCGGCGAGTCAATCATCTCCGCCTGCCAAGTGCCAACCATTAAAGCTATTGCATGATAGACAAAAAATAAATTGATGTAGTATACAGACACTCAAAATCCTTTACAGTGAAGTAAGCCTCATACAAGGTGCTACTGTTCTTAATATGCTAATCACGTAAAATATCAATATTTATCCAATAATTACCAAACAATCCCTAAAAATTTGAGTGTAGAAAAACATACCCAATAAAAGGCCTCCATTAAAATTTATTGGTGTACAGCAATACAACTGAAGAATGTATCCTAGCAATTATTATAAAACCCCAAGCCAACAAAGTGACAGAAAATTTTCCAAGGAAATAATTTAAGAATTTTATGATTTGTAACAGAGAACCCTCTGATCAATATGATCAACATGCAGGCACAGAGAGTTTACGTGCAGCAGATCTTGATACGAAATTTGAAGGTCAAGAAAACATTCTAATGCGGGAGAGGAAAGAGGAAGATGGAGAAACTATGAAAACTCAGAACAACACAAGAAAAGGAGAATGGGTAAAGGAGCACTGCTCAACTTACATATTTTCATACAATCAAAATAACAAGTCTGTCATCTCCAGCACAACACCAACCTTTTTATAGGCTGAGTACATGAACAACAATAACTAGATTTCAAGTTTCAAGACCCCTAAAGCAATTCAAAAAATAACCAAAGTAATGATGCTAATATGGGAAGTTGTGCAGTCTCCAAACTTGCCCAATGTTCCTGGACGAATTTGGACTGTTCCACTGATAATTTTCATCCAAATTAGGCACCATTGGAAAGGTCTATGAGTCTAGATATTAATGCCTCAGGGCGCCATTTATACTTTTGAAGAGAAGGTTACGGCAATTTCACAGTGGTTCCTGCTGACTAGAGTTTCATGGAACTAGACCAAATTTCTTTTTACCTCATTATTGCACTGCATCACTCTCATAATTAAGCCCCTTTCAACTTCAGAAAACGACAAATAGATTTGAACTTAATTTAGCTCCACAAAGTGTAATTTCTTAGACATTCATAAGACTCAATTACAATGGTAAATAGTTAAGATATACAGGAACAGCAATTTCATTAAAGGAAAAATCTAAACTTGCTCGGTTAAATTCCCCTCTTTGAATAAATTTAGAATAATAAGTGGCAGGCATTTGTTTCTATAAATAACAAGTACTTGTTTAAGTTATCAAAATATCAGGATTCAGGACCATGGACTTCCACAGCGAAGTTAAAAAAAGTTAGATTCAAAATGCAATGGTCATAACATCTAGGGAATATATCTTACTGTCAACTTGACACCACTTGTTGCAGCATCTTTATCAATGTCCATAGAAGCCGTCTTTTTCTTTTTGTGATTGTTGATTTGGACTGCATTAGAGGTATCCTTGATTTTGTCTTCATTCTGGGTGCAAACCAACGAAGAGTTACCCACATCTATTGTGCCTGGCCCATTGCCAGAATTGGAGAAGCAAGCCATCTGGCATCCATTATTATTTTTCTCCTTTGGATATTCACTACTACCACCAATATTTTCATTAGATATACTTCTTGTTGAGGCATCTTTATCACCGTCCAAAGAATTTTCCGTCTTCTTTAAGTGATTGTGGACTGTAACTGCATTGAAGGTATCCACTTTGACTGGCCTGCAAGAATTGGATAAGCAAGTAATCCGGCACCCATTATTATCTTTCTGCCTTGGAGATTCACTATTTCCAGTAAATGCTTCATTCCCTATAGCATCTGTTACACCAAAATCTTCATTAGATATATTTCCGTCTTCATTAACTTCATCCATCTGTTGGTCCTCTGCCTTATATGAACTGTCGATATCTACATTTTCGATTTTCACCCCTAAACTCTTTGATGTCAATTCCCTGCCATGCAGGCTGAGGTGTCAAATAATATTGTGAAGTAGTAACAGCATATCGCAGAAACAATATGGTATAAATATTAAATACTCTTCAATACCACAAAGTAGTAGGCTAGTACACAGAGGGGACCAAAATAAATTTCTGAAATTGAACATAAAGTTTGATATTTTACATTTATATATTGTTATTTATCATGAAAATTTTCAAATATCAGAATGCTAATCATTAGATATACATAAATATAATTTATATTATATTGAGTAACCCTTATAAGTATATAATATTATCATCATAATTAAAATATAATAATTACTCTACTAAAATGAATAAAATATTTTGAAAGAATAAATGTCGCCAAATAAAGAAACTCAAAAAGAATATGGAAAAATAAAGGAGTAAAATTTCAGCCAAGGCTTTGAACATTTGATATTTATAATATAGGTAAACATTTGAGAGTATAATACTAATTATAGAAGTCATTCTTAATAACATCAATGGTCTCTACGGCTCAAAACGAGCTGAATAGAGGGCAGCTCGGATTCCACTCAAAAGGTTAAACTCTTACTCAAATTCAAATTGTATTTGAAAAATCTGGCTTGGATTTGATCCAACATGGCTCGAATATTCATTACCCAGATTCGATTCGACTCGGATCAAATTATATTCAAACTACTTGCAAGTTTCGAATTCTAGCTCAAATTTAAGCCTTCACATGACACCTAGTAGGACTGTTCATAAACCGACCATGACCGACCAACCCGACCAATCTAGCAAAAACCGAAGGCTTCTCGACGGTTTTATTCTTTAATTGGGTTAGCTCGGACTAAAATTTAAGCAGCCCGATAATACTCACTACGGTATGAGGAGAAAAGTTATAGGTCCAGACCTAGCAAGCATTATATAATTAAGTATAACTATATGTATATACAATATATATAACAAACCTAAATTAAACCTAGCCTCCTAAGTTATACCTCAGCCACCCCTTTCTCACTCTCAATCTAACGCCTCTCTCTTCCTTCAATCTCTACAATTTCCATGATCTTTCACCATTGATCCCCAACAATTTTAAGTCGAGATTACACGTAGTTGTCTCTCACTCCCTCTTTCATTGTTCTAACACGCACTTTTTGGTAAGATTTTCAGTTATTCACTTATTTGAGTGTTCTTTTATGATGTTTTTCTTTTATGGTTTCTTCTTCTTTTACGGATTTTTTGGTATCTTAATTCATGATTTATTGTTTTTCCTTTCCAGATTTATGGTATCTCCGTTCTATTTCTCTAAACACCAAAAAAGTTATCATATAATCCAAATTGATTTCTTCTTAAGTTCTTCTCCAGGTTTGTTTATAATTTTATTTATTTTTTTCCATTCTTGATTTCTTTTTTGAATTCGGAGAGCTTTATTGTGAATTGATGCTACTTGTTGGGTAGGTTATATGTATGCTTGTATCTTGAGAATATAAATGGTTTTGTTGTTCTGTTGTGTTTTTGTCTTAGATAAATTTCTTTCTTAAAGTTGTTTTTTACTACGTTATTAGGGTATTTACATTGATCAACCCAACCTGAATCAAATCGTTGTTGAATGGTTTGGTTTCGTTTAGGTTGGAGAGGTTTATTGGTTTGGGTTGATTTCATGTTCTCCTTAACCGTTGTCATTGGTTTGGGTTATAAAATCTCTTATTACAAGCTACCCAAACCAACCAATGAACAGGCCTATAACCTAGCTTTATAATACATATTAGTATCAAATCAAACTTATTATTTGACTTAGAAAATGAGAAGATAAATTTATAATTACACTCTACAAGTATAGAGTTACAACTACAGTTGAAATTATAATTTTTAAAAGATAATAATCAATTATTCTAATTTTATTTAACTATGTATATATTATAGAGCATCAATTTGAATATGTATCAATTGGGTATCCCTGATTGAAAATTCGAGTAGTTTAAACCCTAAACGAGTTGAGCATAACTTTGCTCAAATTCTAGTCGTATTTTTATTTCAAATTCTTTTCTATACTCAGATTTGCTCGTATTTTTTCGAGTCGAGCCCAAACTATTTGGTTCGCTCTTTAAGCCCTATTCTCAGCTCAGTTGTTTACTAGGAGGTGACCTACTGTTGGCAACTTGACATTTTTTGTTGACACTTATTTTCTAAAAGATGACTTTGCTCATACCGCATATCAACCTGCAAATAACTGCAAATTAAGTGGGTCATTGATGGTTTATCTATCATGACATGACCCACTAAGTAATTGTGTGGTTTGTGTTGGTCTGTTAGATAACTTTGCATGTGATGGGCAGGTTCGTGAGCTTGGATCACGAATTGGAATGGAATAAGAGATATAAGGCTAAAAATTCTTACAAAAAATGACAATATAGAAACCTTGGGGAAAAAGAAATCATTTTGAAAAACATAAGAAATATATTGGAAGAAGAAAGAAAAGATCCAAAATGCCCTTCATAAAAAGTGTAGATGCTTTATTTGTAATAAAAAGGTCATTATAAACTACAAAGCAAGATTTAGAGATTTTGTTTACAGAAGAAATTTTTTATATAGTAGAAAGCGAGGATGAATCAGAAGGTGAATATGTTTCTGTGTTTAACGAAATATAAAAGGAAAACCTTAACAATAACTTAAATCTCGAAGACGTAATGCGTGAATAAATGTCCATCACTGAAGGAAATAGATGGAGTCAAATAAATAACAAGTACATAAAGAAACCATATATAAATATCAAAATTTAAAGTGATTTCGGCCAGAGTTTTTAAACAATTTAGCTGAAACGCAAACACTTAATTGAGATAAGAAGAAACTGCTGAAAACTTTTTAACAAAGAAAATAAAAAAATATATATAGAAAAATAAATAACCAGTGGTGCGATATATACACATTTGATTAATACAATAACAATATAAGCTTTATTTAGATACGATCATACGCACATCTTAGCCTTGGTAATAGATTCAAGATTTGAAATCCTATTATAATAGGAATTCAATCTATAGGGTAAATAGAATGTTTAGTTTAAACTTAAGAAACCTAATTTTTATACAAATGGACCAAATATAGAAAAATGGTTTGTTTAAAAAAAAATGGATTGTACTGCAAAGTGACAAATATCTTTGGGAGGGAGTTTGAGGAGGTTTGGGTGTCCCCCTTACTCCTTGTAGAGTTTGATTCAGGTAAGATTTTGGGGTTTTGGGAAGCATAAGGATGGCTAAGATCATTTGGAGGTGGTGTTGTTTTGCCATTTTATCTCTTTCCCTTGTTTGGGATAAGGTTTCATTTCTAGCATTGTAGTGGGGATATGAGAGTTTTCATAGGAATTACTATATCAAATGATCGTCTAGATTGGAGGGCACTAATTCAATAACTTTTCTTTATTTTTCTTGTATTTCATTTTGGAGGATTCCTTTTCTCCTTCCTCTCTTTCTAGTAAAATTCTTATTTATCTAAAAAATAGTTTATTTTACAGATTCTTATAAAAGGAATTGATATGTTGCCAAGTTCACAAAACTTGTCGATATAATATAAATCTATCCACGTGCTAACTAATCTCCCTACTATTTCAATATAGGTCCATGGAAAAAAAAAATTGGAGGTATAATTCTGGTAAGTTAAGCCAAACGAAGACGAACATATTGAAAAGGAATGTTAGCTATAAAGTTAGCAATTAAAAGATTTCACATTTATTTGGCCCTTAAGATTTTATCGTTAGAATTGATAATCAAATAATAGGAGATATTTTAGTCAACTCAACTCAACTACGCCTTTTATCCCAAAACGACTTTTTAGTTAACAGGAAGGAAAATAAATACAGACAGAATAAGACACAAGTGGTATACATAAATCTCTTTTTATACTTTCAAAGTTGAATATAATAAAGGAACTAATACTATCCTGCAGATTTCCATAGAATATTTCCATAGCATATTTATATTGAAAAATTAACCCATTGATAGAATATTTTTTGCAGTAAGTTGAAAAATTGGGCAGGTGTAGCTAAAAACTCTAAAGGGCAATCCTGTCACTCTGTCAGTTGGAAGTATGGAAATTTAATCTTCAAAACAGGTAGGTTAATCCTAAAATACCAAATAAGTTGCAATCCTGTCCTAAATAAAAGTGAAGCCGAAAACAGTTTTCAAAACCCGTTTCTAGAACTAATTTCAACTAATACTTGTCAGTTGGTGAAAGTGTTAAAAAGCTGCAGTTTTAAAGATGCAAATATGGGCCTTCTGGAATAGCCTCTTGTTTAACTTACCAGAATTATAAAACATTCATTTACTTGACTGGCTTTTGTTTTTAACTCTACAAGGACCTAACAAATAATAAATTGAAAAACAGGAGTCAATTCTTCTTTTGCTCCACATCAATAATGTAGCAGGAGGAATATAGGAGAGGGGGATACCAAGAATTATTTGGGAGAAAGTTGTATTAAGAGACATGCAGGAGAGGAATATAACTGACAACATGGCCTTAATAAGAGCGAGTGGAGGAGGGTAATCGCATATCACATATTGAATAGGTTGAAACACCTTTTGATATTCTATTATTATCATTACCATTATCATTATTATAATTTTTTTACTTTTTTCTTATTTTTATTTAGTATTATTATTCTATATATTTTTTTTAAAAAAAAATTATCTTTTCCTTTCTCTCAGTCCCTCTCTTTTTCTTTTTCCCTGTGTTTTCTTTTAAACATTTTATCTATACTATATGTAGGTAAGCTTTTTTATATAGGTTGGTGTGTTTTATTTTAATTTTAAACTTGCACTTTATTCTTATTACCTCTCCCATTATATAACAGATATATGGAGTTCATTTTAAGTTTATCCCAACTAGCTTGGGATAAAAGGCTTTGTTGAGTTGAGACAAGATGTAGATAAGTCAATATTCTAGTCCTGCTTTTATGGTAGGAAACCATAGTGAGACTAAACAAGGAAAAACTAGAATAGTTATCAATCAGAAAAGATTAAAGAACAATTTAAAAGATAAATGGCTATATATTCCAAGAAAAAATGTTGTGAATCAAGCTAGAGGAGCTAAAATCTTTAAAAAAAAATATATTGTCAAGTCAAGATTTCGGCAAACACAATTGAAAGGAGAGTCAAATCAACTAACATCTGTAGTACACTAAGAGGACATATGAATGGACAGTAATGTCCTCCAGACTAAACATAGCCCACAAGCAATCAAAAGAAGGATTGATGGAATATTTAAAGATCTTTGATCTCTCTGTGTAGTACTTAAAATGTGCCAACTGTTTATTCCCTAAACAAGGAGATAAACTAATTTGAAAGGGATGCCTCTAACTTAAGTTGGGGTTGTATCTTAAATGCAATACCTGCACAAGAATCTAACAAGTAAGAGCGAGAAAAATATCCTATATCAAAAAGATTGCAGAAAGAGAATTAATTTGTGGATATAATTCTGGTAGTTAAGCCAAACGAACCAAACATATTGAAAAGGAATGTAACTATAAAGTAAGCAATTAAAAGATTTCACATTTATCTTACCCTTAAGATTTTATTGTTAGAATTGATAATCAGACAATAAGAGATATTTTAATCAAGTCAAGTCAACTATGCCTTTTATCCCAAAATGACGTTTTAGTCAGTAGAAGGAAAAAAAATACAAGACGGAATAAGACTGAAGTGGGGTAATACTAAAATCTCTTTTTATACTTTCAAAGTTGAACATATCAAAGGAACTAACAATATCCTGCAGATTTCCTTAGCAGATATATATTGAAAAGCTAACCCATTGATACAACATTCTTGCAGTAAAGTTGAAAAATTGGGCAGGTGTAGCTAAAATCTCTAAAGGGCAATCCTGTCAGTTGCAGTATGGAACTCCAATCTTTGAAACAGGTAGGTGAATGCTAAAATACCAAAAACGATGCAATCCTGTCCTAAATAAAAGTGAAGCGGAAGACAGGGAACTTTCATCTAAGAGATCAAAACCTGTTTCTAGAACTAATTTCAACTAATACTTGTCAGTTGGTGAAAATGTTAAAAAGTTGTAGTTTTATGGATTCAAATCTGGGCCTTCTGGAATGGATGATTCCTCTACATAATTGTCTAACAGCCTTCATATGATATCTTACAATGACAAAAATGACGATATGTTTTTGTTTGTCAACGGCAAGATGCCTCAAATCCTGCTTTCTAGATTTGGTAAATGCTCCGCTTTTATAATGCCTTCATGTCAAACGAAGAAAATAAAATAAATAAAACATTGACTCAATTTTATAATTATTTGAATTACTTGCATGCATTAGTCAAGAAAAGAAACATAATAATCTAAATACAGATGAAAGAATGCTTGAACAGATAGTAATATCTTATGAATTTGTCAAAGCTTCACCAGAACCTGTGCAGATGAATTTGTTGAACTTCAAAGTATCAAGCATAGCAGAAAAATAACACACGAGAAAGAAAACAAAAAGAAAGAATAAACCGATCAATACAAGAGAAAGAAAACAAAACAGAAAGAACACACCAAACAACATTGCTGTACCTAGAAATCCAGTTTGACAAGATCCCAGCATAAGGAAGAACATGAAAATACTCGACGACCGGGGTCACCCTCCAACCGCAGGAACTCTTTTGGACCAGAGGGCCTTGCAAGCTACTCAAATAGGATTATCATCATGCTTGGTCAGAAAGACACAGTTCATAAAGCTTTCCATCATTATAATAACTATTGTCACTACTCAGTATTACTAATATAAGTTAGGACTACTTGTTTCTTGGCAAAAAAAAACAATTAGCCTAACTTAATCAAAAAGAATGAAAAAATAAAAATCAGTTCAACATCCCAAAAGTAATGTCAATCAGAAAGATCCTTGGTCATCGGACAATGAATAACTCAACTTGAACAGTCAAATTCAAGCAAGCATGAATTATTAAAAGTAGTAGGACACAGAATAAAGTCATAAACCCGTCAAAACCGGCCATATAACATTCAATAGTACATTAGAGTAAAGCCAAAAATATAGTTGGTAATAGTAGTTTCAAAGGAGAGTATAGAGGAAAGACAGCAATCGGTATAATAAGAAAACCCTTTCGGTATTAGTACCCAAGGAAACTAGCAAAGAGAACGCTAGACCTGTATGCCAGTCTGACCTTTAAAAAAAGTGGTTAAATGGAGAAGTCAAGACCCCAAGACTAAATTCAGTATTGACTTTAAATCCAGTTACGTCAACACCTGAACTGAAAGTTGAAAAAGATTCAGCGTAGAAAAAACTAATATGACATTCACAAGTGTAAAGGTACTTAGCAGCTACCTGCAGGCATGGGCAGACCCACCCTTGGGCAAGGGTGGGTAAGTAACCACCCTTAATTTTGGATTTATTTTTAGTAAATAAGAGCTAGTTTGTAATAAATTAAAAGTTGACCACCATTAAGCCAAAATTTTTGAAAGTATATGATTAAAAAAGTAAAATAAGGACAAATTTAAACCAACATTATTATTAAATAGCTATATTTATGATATTATGAATTGTGCTATTTTGATTTCAATTGGCTAATAGTTTATATCAATATCACTTGGTTGATAGAGAATTTGAGATAATTGAGAACTTTTGTCTAATTGTTTATTTCACTTGGTTGATGAACGACTTTTATTAATTCTTTATAATTGCTCATCTGATTTAGGATTTTTGTTTGATTGTGTTCTTAGTGGACTTAGATTTGACTTGTTGAGTATAAAACAAGTTCAATATATGAGACCCTCAATAATGTTTTTGTAGTGACTTTTATGAAATTTTAAATAGTGGAAATTTATGTTTTGTAATATTGATATGTATTGTCATTTAATTTTTTTAAATTATTTTAGAATAATTATTTAAATATGAAAACAACGGCCACCCTTGGCAAAATTTCTGCATCCTCCACTGGCTGCAGGCGTGGCGATACGAGTCGCATTACTTTTAGGATAATATAGTTTAGCTCATCATGCACACTTGTTGTTCACCTGTGTGTGCATTTTCATTAAAATTTTGAAATGGGTTTAAGATAAGAGGACTGACTTATCTGCGGAGTCCAATTTAGACCTTTACCACTACTAAACCAGAAAAATTGCAATTATCAAAAGAATGAAATTTTTTAGAACTAACCTTCCAATAAGATCTTTGACAAGAACTTGAAGATCCTCACTAATCAATTGAGAGGATTGCACTATGAAAAAGCGAGCAGTTGTCTTTTCCTTGCTTAACGAATATACAATATGGCTCTCCAAAATCATAAGATCAGTATGATTGATGCCTGTTTCACATGTTAAACGACGTATTGAAGAATCAAGATACTCCTTCCAAAGTCTATAAACAATACGAAAATATTTGTAAAAGAAGCTCTTAATAGTTCACTACAGAGACGCAATATACAGAGCAGATACGAAACAAGCATGAATTTGCTCAGATGACAGGAAACAACCTTGTTTTAAAAATCAACTGAGTAATTTGAAAAGAGCCTAACTTTATACTATAATATTGTCACACATAGAAATAACCCGAAAAAGCAAATTAATTCTAATGGGAATTGATAAAGAAAGGGAATTCCTAATTCTCAAACCTGGATTTAGTGAGCCACTGAATTCTGAATGTTGTTGTAATGCAAAATAGAAAAGACTAATTAAAGGAAGTTGTTAGAATGTAGAATATAGAATATTCTGTAAATCTGTTAGAATATTATTAGAATCTAGCTATTTAGGGAAGGTAATATTTAGACTAGATTACAGCTCTAATTAGAGCCTTAATTATAGTTTGATTGTAATAGAATGTAATATATATACAATGAAATTATGAGAACGATTTGACCTCTCATATTTACCAATTTCTTTGTTTTCTCAAAGCCCTAAATATGGGTTTCAACTTGGTATCAGAGCTTGGTTCATCGATACTGTAGCAAATTACTGTTCATTAGCACTGTTCATCAGTACTATTCATCGGTTCACGATAAGTTCCTGCGTGCTCGCCTCTCTCTCCTCTTCTCATCTACAATACCCGTGTGTTATTTGGTGATCCTAGTGATCTCACTCCTGAGGAAATATTAGCTTTTCGGACACTCTTGTCCACTCCTAGCTCCGCTCATCATGTCCAGTCAGGTATATTTTCTCATGCACTTAATGCTTCTTCTGCATGTTCCTCTTGGATTATTGATTTAGGTGCTACAGAACACATGACTGGTTCATCTCACCAAGTCTCTAAATTGCTAGGTCACTTTTTTTCCTTCTCATTATATCTTACAGGACTTGGTGACGGGGTAGAGGATTGGCAGTGATAGTGCAGGTAGTGGCCTCTACTATCTAGATGTTCCTCAGACTAGTTTACCTTTGGTTGAGAAAGGGACTTCCACTCAGGCTCTTCAATCTATCTATGACTCCAGTCTAGCCTCCCTTCATCAGTGGCATTGTCGTTTGGGACATCTTTCATTTAGTACTTTAGAATCCTTGTTTCCTCATTTAACTAAGCAGTGTAATAAAAATCGTTTTTTTTTGTGAGCCTGGTGAATTAGCTAAACACAAATACTCAGTTTATCCTGCCATTCACAATCATCCATTTTGAACCATTTGTTGTTATTCATTCTGATGTTTGGGGACCTTCTCGAGTTATTTCTCATACTGCTCATCGTTGGTTTGTTACATTTATTGATTATTATTCTCGTATAACTTGGCTTTACCTTCTTTGTTCCAAAAATAAAGTTTTTCATGTTTTCGAGAATTTCATAAAATGATACAAACACAATTTGATGCTAAGGTCAAAATTTTACATAGTGACAATGGTCGTGAATATATCGATGGTGCTTTTGGTTCCTATCTAACTAACCATGGCATATTATTCTTCATACTTCTTGTGTTAAAACTCCAGAACAAAAAGGCGTTGCCGAGAGAAAAAACTGTCACTTACTAGAAGTTGTCCACACACTCATGTTCACCATGAAAACACCCAAATCTTTCTGAGGTGATGTTGTTCTTACTACTACATTTCTCATCAATCCGCTTCCTTCTAGAGTTCTCGGTAATCAGAGCCCAATCTCACTTCTCAAACATTTTCCTAGCCCTTCACTTTCTCCACGGGTTTTTGGTTGTGTGTGCTTTGTCCGTGATAAAAATCCTACTCGGGGTAAACTTGATCCCAAATCTCTTCATTGTGTCTTCATTGGGTACTCTCCTACACAAAAAGGGTATAAATGTTTTCACGCACCAACTTGAGGGGGCGTGTTAGAATGTAGAATATTTTATAAATCTGTTAGAATATTATTAGAATCTAGCTATCTAGGGAATGTAGTATTTAGCCTTGATTACAGCTCTAATTAGAGCCTTAATTGTAGTTTGATTGTAACAGAATGTAATATATATACAATGAAATGATGAGAAAGATTTGACCTCTCATATTCACCAATTTCTTTGTTTTCTCACAGCCCTAAGTATGGGTTTCAACTGAAGTCGTACACTATTTTCATAGTTCAGGATTAAATCAAGATTTTGAAAATCCTATATTTCACCATTTTTCCTTCTTGTTGGTGTCCGGTGGACTGCCATGGGGCATTGTATGCAAAGAAAGAACATAGCTTGAACAAAATTACATAAACATGACTTTGAGGCCAAAAAATTGAAATTTTCACACCACTATTGTCCAAATTTAAATCATTTACTAGTCTGATTGAAAGAAAAGCATACCTGTGATTTCTTCAACAGCTGAAATTGCAAGCAGCTGAAGAGCAGCTTCATTAGCATGCAATTCATCCCTATGAAGCATTCTACTGGCTTTTCTCCTATAGCTTGTGGATTTTTGGTTCATGGAACTACCTGAATTGATATTGGAGGCATCAACATCTTTTTCAATGACTGACCAAATTCCGCTGGTGATGGAACCAAATAACAGCAAGCAGTTCTCCTTCCTAGAGTCGACTAATAGAACTGTGACTTTCGATATTGGCCATCCGTCCATGCTTGGAACATCTTTAGTCGCATCCAGAGCAGAAGATATATCACATGCATCCATAATTGCTTTCTCTGTTAGTGACAGCTGACTTTCGAGGTCATCCACCTCGGTATAATCAGATCGATGCATGAGCTTCATATGTGCCATCAGAGTTGGTTTCAAAATTACAGCTAACTTGCAACATGACTCGAAACCTAGTAACTCTAAAGCTGGATGATGTTTCCTATGATAGTAGTTATAGAGTAACACAACAGCATGCATCTGCAGCGGATCAGCATTGAAAAGAAAACAGACATCAAAAGCGTGGACAGTATGATTATATTTATTGGTTTCACACCTACAATTACGTATGCATGAACCCAAGCCTTTAAAAGCATGCTTGTGTAATAAAACCTCCTAGACATGAAATGACAAAACAAGTAATTCACCAAACAGATCATATATCTTGATTTCTCTAAGACAGTGAACAGCCCAATACAAACCAACAGGTTAGATGTATGGTCTGAAGAGTTTTCTTTACCTACAGCTTTTCCTTGACTTTTTAATCTTTCTAACCATCAACATTCTCAAACAAGCATTTACTTGAGGATCATATATTGCTTCCCTAATTGATACCCGACCCTTGAATGTTTTCCTTTGGAAGGCAACAACTCCCTCGAAGATCAGGGATTTATTTTTTGTCTTTGGATCGTACTAAAAAATGAAGCAAGCACATGCCACTGAAGCCTTGTCTCTTAATATCTCTCCAATGTGCCTGCAGAGTGGCGAAATGCATCCCAACTTATTGATATAATACACAGTGGCATAGCATCTCTTATGTCATTTGTTAGGGTTTTCTTTTAACGACACTTTATTGTCCTTCGAATTTGAAGACTTTGCTCCTAATTTAATTTCCTCGTTTTGAGAATTCTAAAGATTTTTGATAGGATTAAACTGAAGCATTTGCCTAGAATTAAATTACGATTATTAGTCGCAGACATTTTCAGAGTATGAGTTCCTTTACACAAAAGGCAAAAGAGCCAATATAAACATATGCCAACAAAGGATCCAAAAGGGCAAGGACCAAAACAAAATTTAGTGCCAACACTAGAATACTAAACAAGAAAAAGATAAAGTCATATTGGTGAAGCATTATCCTTGCCGGTGAGCGCTTCGCGCTGGATCTCACATTAGTAATCTATATCAGTGAACAAAACCCATTTAAGAAATTAATAGTCACCTCAAAATTTATGCTGAAATCTACAACATTTTACTTAAAGTAAAAACTCAACTTATCCAAAAAACATGAAAATAAGATTTTAACATAAGCCATGAAATACAGAAAAGACTTTTTTGGAACTCAAAAATAATGAGGTAAAGGGAAGGGGGAAAAATGAAAATTAAAATAAGAAAGAAAAAGAAAAAAGTCTACACACAACTGCAATCAAGATATAGTTTTAAGAAATCAGATAATAAAATTATTCTATGATTACAATTTGAGAAATTCCTCCTGTCACAAAAAGATAAATAAATAAATAAATAAAATACTAAACCTTCTAATTTCCCTGATTGAGCCGATTTTAGGTAATGCGTTCTCATTTCAAATTCTGTGCGGCGTTTTCTTTATGTCATACTCACATTTACACCCTTCTAACCGGATACATGTAATTCAAACTGAAAAGGAAGTTAAAAGAAAAATGAGAAAAGGGCACACAAAAAATACCTGCTTTGCAACATCCTGCTGCTGAGAAATTGAAGGAATTTGCTTCCCAGAGGATTTCAAGGGTAAAAGAGGAGCAACCAAATGCTGTAACAATACCTGATATACATCTTCAGCGGGACCGATCAGTGCGACCTCCTCCAACGATGCTGATGATGATGCTGATGAATTCATCATCTTCCGAACCTTTTACACAAACAATCGATCAAATGTACATACAAAAAACACGTGAAACTGGAGAATTTCAGTTTTTAGGGTTTTTTTCGCCTAGGGTTTATCTTATGACTGACACTGTGATTAGTGTGAGAGGGATAGAAACATTAATTGCCGTTGATCGATCAAGTGATTATTGTGCTTGCCAGCTTAGGAGTTGTTTTGGCTATTAGCCGAAAATGGAGGAAATGGCGCGAATCTTTACTTCAGTCTTTTATTATGGTTTCAAAAGGCTGGCAAATGGAAAATTATTCAATTTTAGTGTGATAGCCTGACCCTCTTGTCTCTTCTGTATTTCTATATACGTGATCACACTCGTCATGTGTTGTGTAACCCCTTTTGTGTTCACCCGTTGCTTGATGGGCTCGACCCCTCCCAAATTAAATACCCGGTTTTGATGTTTTAAAGTTAAATTTATTATTTTTAAAATGTTTAAATATAAATTATTATCTTAAATTATTACTCTCTTTCTTTCCACTTCAGTGATTGACCTTTCAATTTTTTCAATAAGATCATTAAACTATCAATTTTTTTCATTTTCGTTCAATTGAACCTGTCACATCATAAATTGATGACGTGACTCGCTAACTAGGCCAATTAAAGCTTATGTCTAAAAGAAAATTATATTTTTAATGATATAAAAAGGTAAAAAGTACATAATCTACATAATTGATATAAAATAGAAAATTTTACACAATTAGCAAAAATTAGTTAAACAAATGACATAAAAATTAAAATTAATTATACAGTTAACTTAAATAAATTACACAAATAATATAATTAAAAGAGGTGGACAGAACAGTGTTTCAATAAGCAACAATTAATTATATTAAAAAGTTTTATATCTATCTAACAAAATACAAATGGTTTTGAATTTTTCGTCCATCCTAATAAATCATTTGGACCGTCCAAAGTTTGGGATAAATCTAGTCCTTCATTATATCCTCTAGCAATATATCTCTTCCTTCACCTCCTCCGACCTTCATCTCCTCCTCACTTCCTCTCTCCGGAGGCGACACCCCTCTGTCATCTCTCCTCTTCGACGACCTCTCTCTAGAGACGCGCTTCTCTAAATCATTAGGGCAGTTGCGGCATAGTGCCGAAGGCACGGGTGCTAGCTAGTACCAGATATAGGACAAACAGAACAAAGAAAATAAAAGGACTGAAAACCAGAGCAAAATCAAAGAAGAAAAAAATGACGAAAAAAATAGTGTTGATCGGTTGCAATTACAAAGGAACCAAGGCGTAGCTAAAAGGCTGCATCAACGACGTCCGGCGGATGCACCAATGCATGATCGAGCGTTACAGATTCTCCGTCCGACGAAGATATTAACGTCCTAATCGACACTGACGATTCCTATACTCAGCCAAACGGCCGAAATGTTAGTCCTACTCTTTCCGATCTGGTCCGATCCGGCTGTCCTGGAGATATCCTGTTTGTTCATTACAACGGCCACGACACCCGACTTCCGGCGGAGACTGGCGAGGATGATGATACCGACTATGATGAGTGCATTGTTCCTACCGAAGCGGTGGATGGCAGAGATTTGGTGAAATAAAGATTTAAAGTGGTATGAGCAATAGTTGGTGGATCTGCTTGCTTGATGGTGAGATGTTGAAGGTGATGAATGATGATGGAGGTTTTTGATCTATGGATGATTCTGGAAGTGGCGAGGAATTATTTGTGCAATTTATTTAAGTTAACTGTATAATTCATTTTAATTTTTATGTCATTTGTTTAACTAATTTTTGCTAATTGTGTAAAATTTTTTATTTTATGTTAATTATGTAAATCATGTATTTTTTTACCTTTTTATATCATTAAAAATATATTTTTCTTTTACACATAAGCTTTAATTGGCCTAGTCGGCGAGTCACGTCATCAATTTATGACGTGGCAGGTTCAATTGAATCGAAGTGAAAAAAATTGATAGTTTAATGACCTGATTGAAAAAATTAAAAGGTCAATCACCGAAGTGGAAAGAGGGTAATAGTTTAAGGTGGTAATTTATATTTAAGCCTTTTTAAAATTAATTTTTATATCATTTTTGTCAAAATATAGGTGAAGCGATTATAATCAAAAGAAAGTACTACTAACTCCAATTTTTATAATTTAAAAAATATAATGTTTAATTATTAATTTTAAAAAATAATCAATTTAATATAAAAAAGTCAAAATTGAGTATTTAATTTAGGACGGATGTAGTAGTTGATAGTGATTTTTTAAAATTTTATATGAACATTATAAAAAAAATAATCTTATAAAAAATAACAAATTCATTTCTAGAATTGTACATATTCAAAACCTTTATTAACTCGGTTCTTGCAGGTGCCTAATAAATTGATGTAATAGAAAATTGTCTAACGCCTAGGTGGGACTTAGATAGGTCTGTACATAAATTTTTAAAACACTAGTTTCACTTACGAAACTATAATCAACTAGTTAAAAATATATATTGTGTGGCTGATTACCTATCTTTTGACCTGGAAGGGAAATCTATCCCTAGATGGTTTTTAAAAACTCCTACAATGTGTTTATGGAGTTAGTTGTGTTTGTGTTTGAGATGACAATGGGGCGGGACAAGGGCGAGGATTACACATTTCACGGGAATTAAAAACTTAATAATCATCCCACGGAAAATTTATATCACCGCGAGGATTAATATTTTGTGAATTTTTTAAATAAAAAAAATTAATTTTAGTTATATTAATAATAATATGTACATGAAAATTAATCATATTTAAGCGCATACATGATAAAATTAAGAATAAATAAATAATAATAATAATATATATACACACACACAAGGACATATATTTTAATTATGTAATATATATATATATAACAATATAAATATTAATTTAATTAGTACATAACTATTCAGGGGCGGGTATGGGGTGGGGGAAATAACTACCATCCTCTCTCCATCCCCATAAATAACATTCGATGATTTCTCATTCCGACCCCATCCTCGGTCAGAGCCAAAATCACCGTCCCCATTCACGGTGGGGCTTAGGATCACCGTGGGGACGAGACAAATTGTTTTCCCTAGTCTGTGTTGTCTTTTATTATTTGTATTACTTTGTGTGTTGTTGCGATTAAGACTCTATCTATGTATTCGGAACCAAACAAATTATAATGACCCTATATAACTTCACATTTTAGATCATTACTAATACACTAAATATAAAGGAAAAGAGAACAAATGGCATCAGAGCTAGGTTGATTGGATCCAAGGTAGAGAGGAATTAGTCGCATTGGTGTGACAAATAAAGAGAGTGTAGATTGAAGGAGCTGAATTTGAGATTTTGAACTTATGGAGGATAACCGTTGTAGTCGCTAGATGATGAAGAAGACAAAGATGTTATGGATAGTGTGGGTGACAAAGATAATACAGATATTACAGATGTTGCAGATGACGTTAATGATGCGGATAGTACTGATGTTACGAATGGTGCGGATGACGCGAATATGCGTATAGTGTGGATTTTACGGATGATATGAATGATGCAAATTATTCGGGTGATACAGACGTGCGAATGATGTTGGCGACTATGACAACGGTGACAGTAACAAAGATAAAGTTGAAGTATTTGGGGATTCAAGTCGAGAGAGGAATTGTTAGGTTACTCTTCGAATCCTATTCAGAAAAGAATTGCTATTACGAAAAGGAATATATCCTATTTTTAATAAGATATTTATTATATGCTAGAGTTTTATTATGAGAAGGAATCTTATTTTTGGTAGAGTATTATTTTAGAAGTGTCCTGTTAGGGCATGATTTTGTGGGCCTGGACAGTTCGGTGGGACCCATGCCATGTGGCAATATACTTGAATAGGAGATTTGGCGTTATGGAGGTTGGACAGTCCAAATTGACTTTGACTTCCCATTCATAAGGTGATTGAATCCTATATAAATATGGTATCTGCATTTATAAGTAGTCTTATTCCTACTCGAGGATGGGCATAGTACATCAAGGTGGTGTGGGTAAACTATCAATATACGACCATAATTCAGATTTCAAGTACACATTATTTTACGCACTAAAGCAATCAAATACCTCTATTGTTGACGTTTCTAGCCTGTACTTATTTTCACACCGGAACTATCTCCCGGCGGCCTCCGACCGTCAAGCTTCTCAGTGTGATTGTTTGTTCCTTGTGTAGGTTTTCGTTCGTTGTCTGGTGATTCGGCGAGCGGTCAAATCTTGGCGTTAACATCAGGGCTAGAAGGAGGGAAATTTTAATGCTACTTTGCAATCACCAGTTCGTTTTAAATTGTTCGAATGGCGAGTAAAGGAAAGGCAGTTTCTGACCAGGAGAGATCTATTTCAATCCGACAGTACATGTCCGAAGATCAGTTGAGGATAGGCTGGGGCCCAATAACCACATTGCGGACCTAGTGAAGGCTCAGTCGGCTCCGGCTCGACGACAATTATTCTCTACAAGCCAAAATACACCCGACCCTTACAGCCGCAAGGCGGACAATCAGTCCCAAACACACACTATCCAGGAGCGGGGTCGGGAGAGGGATGGACAGGACAAGCGAGAGTTGATTCGGATGCGGAAGATCTAATAAGTAAAGGATGATTTGGAGGCTCTACGACTTCAACAGGAAGAATTGGATGCTCAACTAGTCGAACTCGAAGGAAAGGGAGGGATCTCCCCGAGTAGGCACAAACGTCGGGAGTCAACACCACAGAGCCGATCCCGATCCCACTGGTTGAGAGGCTTTTCAAAAGGGAGGAGTAAACGCAGGTCGCGCTCCTCGAACCATGATGAGGGACGAGTACGATCTGAAAGGCACCAACGGGTGGCTTCCCCGAAATATGTTAGGGATCGACGCAGAGAATCCCCTCGAAGGAGATACCTGATCCCATTTTGAAAAAACTGGCGGAGTTAGAATAGAAGATCTCGGCAGCAACCCAGGCGAACGAGTAGTTGATTAATCTGAAATCACCCTTTACACCTGAGATTGATCGAGTTCGGGTTGACTAGACCAAGAAGATGCATACCTATGGAGACTTACGATGACACTGACGACCCTTACGATCATACGCACACATATGACTGTTTCATGCACTACTATAATCACTCTGATGCCGCCCGGTGCCAGATATTTGTCACCACTCTGAAGAAGGGTACTCGATTGTGGATGACATCACTGTCGCCCAACTCCATCAGGTCTTGGCAGGAGTTGTACGACAACTTCCTTCATCTAAATCAAACAGTAATTAAACGAGAGTCTGAGTCAGTACGTGAAGAAGTTTAGGGAGGCGGTTGACACTATAACAGACCTCAACGTCCCTTAGGTCCTCGGGTTCTTCACCACGGGGTTAGACACGAAGAAGTCATGAAAGTTGTTAAAAGGACATTATATTCAATCCCCCAAAAGAATTATCTAAAACATATGATAGGACAGAGAATTTTATTGCAATTGACGAAGCTATGGGAAGTCTTAAGCCCTAGATACATATAACAAATAGGCCTAGGGATCGGGATAGGAGTTATAATCCCAAGCCTGAGATGTAACCTAGGAAGGAGACCCGCAATGGCTCAGCGGGAAACGGTCGACCTCTATTCCTGAATCAAAATGTTAATAGAGTCTACACACCCCTCAACACTGATCGAGCTAGGATATTGGAGGAGATAAGGGATAAACCAGTTTTTGAACCGTGTCCGGTCAGCAATCACTCGATGAGAGGGGATTAGAGCCAGTTTTGTAATTACTATTAGAATGCAGGACACTTTACCGAGGCATGCCGACAGTTGAAGAACTTTACGGAGAAGAATGTTCAGAACGGTGAGCTAGTCCATTATGTTGCTGGTCGGGAAAGTTCGAGAAGGAGACAAGAGGATGCTAGTCAAGAGCGTCGTAGGGATCGATAACCCGATCAGGATTTACCCGCCTGTCGGGTAGTCGATGTCATTACAAGGGGATCGGTGGGACGTGTGACGGGGAAAAAGTGTCGAAGTTCGTTAGACTCAATCCTGACGGCATCTGAACAGCCAGCACGAAGGGATCAGCCTTACCACGACACGATTATTTCATTTTTTAATAAGGACTACCCACTCGAGTTAGTGAAACCGCATGAAGGAGCCTTGATGATTACTACTCAGGTTGGGTCAGTGGACATGAGGAGAATAATGATCGACAACGGGTCCTCAGTGGATATCCTCTATAGCCATGCATATCATAGGTTAGATCTGGAGGGTCGGAAGATGGAGGTTGGGTAGGAGGCTTCTCCTCTTTATGGATTTAATAACGACCCGGTTAATGTGTTGGGGACAATCGAGATGTCAATCATTTTTCAGCATAGCTCCCTAACAGGTGCAGATAGATGTAAAGTTTTTTGTAGTCCAGGTGGATTCAGCTTACAATGCTATATTAAGTCGGACGACATTAGCAGCTTTATAGGGGGTGACATCCATACCCCACTTTAAAATCAAGTTCCCAACATCGAACGGGGTCGACGAAGTCAAGGGAGATCTGGATATTGCCAGACGATGCTACCGTAATATTATGATCTCATCAGGAGTCGGGGTTAGTAAAAAGAGGCAGACAATTATGACTGAGGTGGAACCATTCACTGAAGGTAGTATCGAACTTTTGCTTTATCTTCTGAAGAGATGAAGGACGTAAACCTGATCCCAGGGAATTCAGAGAAGATTTTAAGATTGGATCGGGGCTGAAGGAACCTTTTTGAACGAGGTTGGTGGAACTGCTATGGGTGTATGCTGACATCTTTGCCTGGGTACCTAGCGACATGCCTGGTATCGACGAGTCAGTAGCTGTGTATAAGCTCTATGTAGATCCTACTCGGAAACCTATTCGGCAGAAGAGAAGAATCTTTGCCCCGGAGCGACAAAAAATTATTGATGATGAGGTGGCCAAGCTATTAGCAACCAATTTTATTTTTGAGATTGACTATCTAGAGTGGTTGGCCAACGTGGTGTTGGTTAGGAAGCAAAATGGGAAGTGAAGGATATGCATCGACTTTACGGATTTGAATAAGGCCTGCCCCAAAGACTTCTATCCATTGCCATACATAGATCAACTTATTTGATAGACTTCATGGCACGCTTGCGTGAGGTGGTCGTTGCCCGGATCGTTTCTAGTAAGCAAATTTGGTGGAACTCTTTCGAGACCTTAACCCAACGTCTATAATGAGATGAGAACCTTGGTACAATTGATCAAGTAATGAGATATGAGAAGGATGAACACCAACAACACCTAAACCCCTCGCTTATATATAAGCGGTAATCTCGGTACAATTAAATGATGCGGTAGAATAACGCCACACACAACTATGGTTTGTTGTATGATAAGTTAGACTCGAATCTCTAAGAAAAACTAAGAAAACTACTTAGAAATCCTTTAAAGAACCAAAAGTAGAGAATAGCTCTCAAGTATGAATAAACTCAGAATATTATTGTTGATCAATCCATTACAACAACCATGTAACCTAATTATACTAGTAGAAATAAACCCTAATTATAAAAGGAATTGAAATACTAGTAAATAACTAATTAGAAAGTAATTTCCATCTAACAAACATCCTAGTCAACTTAGAATTATGATAGATATGATAAATCCCTAAAAATAAGGAAAGAAATCTGATAAAATCTTTAAAAACACGTTCCTCGGATTTCGTGTCGCGTGACTGGCGCGCGGCTCGCTTGAAAATGCAAAGGAACAACGCGAGTCGCGCTAGCTATGCAGAACTTGAATTATGCTTGGCGCGGGGCGCGCTAGCTTCTGTATGATCGGCGCGGGGCGCGCTGCATCAAGATCAAAACTGGCGCGGCGTGCGCCGGGCTGGAATTTTTGGCTTTCTTGGCTAGTTCCCGATTCGTGGCTTGGAATATACATTTGTAACATATTCACGAGCTTAGACTCCAACTCCAAAGCCTTCATCCTGGAATCTTCATCCTTCCAAGCTTCTTGAATCAATCCGTTAATCCCCTCCTTGAAGCGTTTAGCCCGAGCTCTCATCACAGGTCCAATTGGAATATAAACTGGATCATCACCATGGTTGTCATTCCTTCCCAGGCTAAAGATGTCCTCATCATACCTCTCCTCTTGAGAAGGATTTGTCCTCAAATCATCACCTACATTAAACGAACTTAGATCAGTAACGTTAAATGTGGCACTAATATTATACTCACCAGGCAAATCCAATTTGTAAGCATTGTCATTGATGTGTTTAAGCACTTGGAATGGACCATCTCCCCTCGAAAGCAATTTCGATCGTCTTTGAGCCAAAAACCTTTCCTTCCTCATATGAAGCCAAACCCACTCTCCCGATTCAAAGATCACTTGACGTCGACTCTTGTTGGCTTGTTTAACATATTGCTCCGTCCTCCTCTCAATGTTAAGCCTTGCCTTTTCATGTATCTGCTTAACAAATTTAGCCTTTTTCTTTCCATCCATGTTAGTCAATTCAAAAATAGGTAATGGCAATAAATCCAACGGTGTCAAAGAATTAAAACCATAAACAATTTCAAATGGTGAAAATTGTGTAGCAGAATGAACAGACCGATTATATGCAAACTCAATATGTGGTAGACACTTTTCCCAAACTTTAATATTCTTTTTGATAATAGCCCTTAACAATGCAGATAAAGTTCTATTAACTACTTCTGTTTGACCATCAATTTGTGGGTGACAAGTAGTGAAAAATAACAATTTAGTACCTAACTTACACCACAAGGTCTTCCAAAAATAACTCAAGAACTTAGTATCTTTATCAGAAACAATTGTTCTAGACATACCATGCAATCTAATAATTTCCCTAAAGAATAAATCAGCTACACGAGAAGCATCATCAATTTTGTGGCATGGAATAAAATGTGTTATTTTTGAAAACCTATCCACGACCACAAATATCGAATCATGACCACATTTAGACCTAGGTAAACCCAACACAAAATCCATAGATATATCAACCCAAGGTTCATTAGGTATAGGCAATGGTATATACAATCCATGAGGTTGAACACGAGACTTAGACTGTTTACACGTAATGCACTCATCACAAATTCTTTCCACATCTCATTTCATATGAGGCCAATAAAAATGTTCTTTCAAAATAGATAAAGTCTTTTCAACACCAAAATGACCTATTAAACCTCCCCCATGTGACTCCCTAATCAACAACTCTCGTAAAGAACATGCAGGTATACGTAGCTTATTTTCCCAAAACAGAAAACCATCAATTTTAAAGTATTTACCTACTGCATTCTTTTCACAAGATTTAAACTCTTCACAAAAATCAAGGTCATCAACATATAACTCTTTAATTCGTTCAAAACTAAGCAATTTTGTATTGAGAGCATTTAATAACACGTACCTTCTCGAAAGAGCATCAGCAACAACATTCTCCTTACCTTGCTTGTAACGAATGACGTACGGAAATGTCTCAATGAACTCCATCCACCTTGCGTGTCTTTTGTTCAACTTATGTTGTCCCTTCAAATATGTCAGCGATTCATGATCCGTGTGAATCACGAACTCTTTAGGCCAAAGGTAGTGTTGCCACGTCTCCAACGCTCGAACCGATGTATACAACTCCTTATCATACGCCAGATAGTTCAAAGCGGCTCCACTCAATTTCTCGCTGAAGTATGCTACTGGCTTCCCTTCTTGCATCAACACCGCTCCAATCCCTAAACCTGAAGCATCACACTCAATTTCGAAAGTTTTAGCAAAGTTAAGCAAAACAAGCAAAGGCGCATTAGTCAATTTATCTTTAATTAAATTAAATGCTTTTTCCTGTTCATTACCCCACTTAAAGCCCACACTTTTCTTGATAACCTCAGTTAATGGCGCAGTGATTTCGCTGAAGTTCCTTACAAACCGCCGGTAGAAACTTGCGAGTCCATGAAAGCTATGAACTTGACTTGCATTCGTAGGACCCGACCAATCTCGGATAACACATATTTTCTCCTCATCAACCTGTACTCCCTGTGAACTAACAATAAATCCGAGAAAGACAATTTTATCTGAACAAAATATGCATTTATCCATGTTAGCATACAATTTTTCTTTTCGAAGAACATCTAAAACAGATTTCAAATGTAATGCATGCTCTCCCAAGCTCTTACTATAGATCAATATATCATCAAAATAAACCACAACAAATTTCCCTATGAATGGCCGCAAAACATGATTCATTAATCGCATGAAAGTACTAAGTGAATTAGTTAAACCAAAAGGAACCACTCATATAAACCATATTTTGTTTTAAATGCAGTCTTCCATTCATCCCCTTCACTCATTCTAATTTGATGATATCCACTCTTCAAGTCAATTTTTGAAAACACAACAGACCTATGCAATTCATCTAATATATCATCTAAATGCGGAATGGGATGTTGATACTTTACCGTAATATTGTTTACCGCTCGACAGTCGAAACACATACGCCACTTCCCATCCTTCTTAGGCACTAAGATCACTGGAAATGCACATGGACTCATGCTTTCTCTCACGAACCCCTTCTCCATCAATTCTCCAACTTGTCTCTGCAACTCCTTTGTCTCCTTGGAATTGCTCCGATAAGCTAGACGATTTGGAATGGACGGACCGGGCACAAAATCAATCTGATGTTCAATTCTCCGAATCGGTGGTAGTCCTTGTGGAAGCTCCTCGGGAAATACATCCTTATATTCCTGCAAAATAAAAGAAACAACTCTAGGCAACAACGAAACATTAGCGTTAGAATTCAAAAGTGCCTCCTTATACCGAAGTATAATCATTGGCTTTTTGGCATCCAAAGTGATAGGTCTCCAAATCTGATAGCTTTATTTTGATGATAATACATTAAGTTAAAAAGGTCAAATAAAGTAAAATCCTCTCCATAGGAGTATAATATAATATTATTTTCTTCTATACATCTATATTAACTAAAATATTTTTCATCCTCAATTGAATTTAATTTATGACCTTGATAAACTAATATCAAGTGTTAATAAAATTAATTCATATAGTAACATTTCCTAAGGCAAGGAGATTCCTATTTTTTTTTTCTAAAATGATTTTTCTAAAATCTTTTATGGGCAAAAAGAAAAATTATTTATATATATATATATATATGTCGTGTCTGCATGTATGTGCTGTGCTTAAATGGACTCAACTAAAGTACATATGTGTGTGCTGTGTCGTGGAATTGTGTGTGGGCATGTGCATGTTTGCAAAAAGAAAGTAAAGGTTTAAAAACCTTTACCTGTTAACCACTGACATGCAATGACTCAAAAGTTGTAAACATTTTCTTTAGGCTTGCCCAATCCGTGTGATTCAGATTTGATCTGAACCATTTATTTTTTATCAAACGAATCCGGACCATTAAATTCAAAATCAGAATTTCAAATTACCTTTTTGCCCTAACTTCTAAAAATCTATAAATAGGAAGTTTTTCTTCATTTCCAATTTGCCAATTTATAAAGAAAAAAAAAGTTCTCACTCTCCTTTCCTATATTCTCTCTATAGAAGCTTTCATTATTTCTTCTAACAAAGTTCTAGTATTCTGAAGAAGAAAAGATTGGTCAAAGTATTTGAGATAAGTTATTAAGTTGTCTTACTTGTTCTATCTCATACTTGTTTATATATAGATATTCAAATATAAATTATTATACATATTTATATATATATATATTTATATTTCATCTATTCTTATCAATTAAAAGATCAATTGTAGATACTGATATTTGAGGGTATTCCTTAAACAAGAATATCATTCAAACGATGTTTGAAGTTCTAAGTGATCGTTTATTGATATTACTTATTTATATAAATATTGTAAAGTAGATCAACAATTAAATACTGAAACAATTCGAAAATCTATCCGACCGGTATTTAATATCGAGTGATCTATCTAAAATATTTATATAAGTATCAATAGTGAAAACTTAAATTCGTTCAGTTTTAGATACCGATATTTAAAAATATTTCTTTTAACAAAGAATATTATTCAAACGGTGTTTGAAGTTCTAAGTGGCCTTATTTAATATTCACATAATAGATAAAATATATTATCATATATATTTTGAGTAAAACGAGTTTATTTGATATATCAAGTATTGTTAATCGATTAAACTATTTTTACTTGATAAATTGTAATCACAAGTATTTTGTACACAAACTTATTTTCTCATAAAAATACTTGTTACAATTATAAAGATTATTTAAACTTTTATCAGAAACTCAAAGTTATATTTGCTTAATCACAGAAACACATTCTTTATTTTATAAAGAAAAAGAAAATCTTTATAGAGTTGCATTAATCTGTATATCTGCTTACTTAGAAGCTTTTTCAAACAAAAAGGTATTAAGCTTTTATCCTTAAATTGTTTATCTATTTAAGAAGCATCAAATATAAAAGTTATTTGAACTTTTGTATCTCTGTATTAAAATTTATCTGCTTACTTTAGAAGCAAATTAAAACCAAACTTTTGTAAAAAGGAAAAAGGATAAAGTTAGTTTATTTTATGTACCTGTGAGAAAGACGAGTAATTCTTTGACCAAGACCAGAGTCTTAGAGAGATCAGCTGAGAGTTGGGTCTCTAGTGAACTTGTGAGGAAAAGAAGAGGTTGTTGTTTCAAGACCAGATCATAGAATAGAACTGAACTTAAAGAAAAAATACAACTAAGCTTGAGGAATGAGCTGGGAGCTTGCCGTCTAAAATAGTTAGTTGTGGATAGTTGTAAGTTTGTCTTTAAAACTTTGTAAAAGTTTCTCCGCCTATTGAAGGAGTGTTTATTACTGGGAGTAATAGGATCTTAAGTCCTGGAGAGGAGCTTGAGACTGGACGTAGCAACATACCCAAGCTGTATGTTGTGAACCAGATAAATCTCTTTGCATTGTGTGATTGAATTTATACTATCGTGTTTATTAATTTCAAACAAAGCTAATTAATCTACTAAAAATTCAAAAAGGCTTAAGATAATTTTTTATACAGTGATAATCTATTTAACCCCCCTTCTAGATTATTATTGGACTTTCAATTGGTATCAGAGCGGTGCTTTTTAACTTGTTTGTTAGCAGCATCCCTACCAGCTATTGCAGTCATCATCAGTGCACGAGCTGTAAGGTTTGTATATAGCGCGAACATGCAATCAAATTACATAAATAGTGCGGAAGTGCAATAAAACGGATTTTAAAATTTTTCATACAAACCATCACTATAATCGTCCATGTGCTCAATTATCAATTAAACGAAAGAGATAAAGTATGAGAATCATACCCTTGTAGAACCATGCTTCCACAGGTACGAGTTCACCTCCAAATCCTTCGCGTTCTTCTCGAATTCCACCGATTAAATTCTTTCATTTGATCAACGTTAGCTACCCAAGTGTTTGGCCTCTAGAGGTGATCCACCAAGGAATAATAGTTGTTCAAGAAGATGGGTGTTGGCAAAACCCTAGTTTCTATCTCTATAAAAATTGTAAGTACTCTCTCTCCAATTCTTATGGAAGAGTGTGTAATTGTCTAACCCTAAATCATGATAAGACTCCTCTTATTTATAGATATAGGGAACCCTCCTAAACTATTTAGGATTAAGATTTTTCTTCTAATTAAATTCCTTTAATTAATTATGCTCCTAATCCAATTAGGAATGCATGAGAGAGTACTTCTATTAATTAATTCCCAATCCCTATTAGGAATTAAATAATAGTAATGGTAATAATAATAATAAGACTCCTCTTATTAATTTATATTTAATATTTTTAAAATATAAAATAATAAATATTAAGCTATTTAATTTATTCTATCTCTATAGATTAAATTAAATACACTTAACGTATTATTACAATTATGCCATTTACTTCTTAAACAAATATTTTCCTTTTTGCGGTGTGACCCTTTAGGTTCTCCATATTAAACCGGTTGTGAATAAATCAATTAGAACAATTCTACTTTTATTTAAATAAATAAATTAAACTATTTAATTCATTTAAATAAATAATATTTATTCTACAATAAGGGTAAGCCCCCTTAGCGATCAACGCCTTTCCAGATAATATAGATTTCAACATTAATCACAAAAGAACCTTTCAGTGAATAGTTACCGTACAATTCAATCCTTCTACCATACAATTTCCCAATTAAATATAAGAAATGGAATTACTGTCAAGTCTTATTTTATTTAAGTATATGTATTTCGATTCTCCAATGAACAACTCTGATAATGCAAATTAGAAACTCCTTTCTAATTTCATTCTGCTTTGGCCAAAGACTTCTGAGTCGTCATTTATCGAATCAGATAGGACATTCTCTCCTTTTACTAGAAGTGGTAGATTTTTTGTTGATCATTCACCTATCTCCATGTATAACTTATTATACCCAATCATACCTTTTGATATACCCTAAAGGTCTTAAGGGACATGTCAAAGTATAACTCATCATACACAAGATACTATGATGATCTCAAGTCCAAGGATCACTTGTACTACTATCACTAGAGGAATTCCTATTGACAGGCGAGTAAAACTCCATTAGGTATTCCTTAGCGAGCCACGTTCAGTGAACTTATTATCTAATAAACACCTACATACTTGCTTTAGTGTCTCTACAGAAATGATTATGAGATCAATCATCCTCTTTATAAGAGCAAGCAACGTATGTACTAATCTATCCGGATTCACTAATCCCCTTTTTAGTAATCCATCGATTAGGAACAATTTTAGTTTGTGAGCTATCTTGAATTTAGATCTCATTAGCATGATCACTATCATGATTCTAAAAGCATTGCTCAAAACTATGGGTTTATTACATTTAATATAACAGCACCATGTAGATAAAGTAAAATGCCTTTAACAAACGAATAAGATTACAAAGTATATGCTACATCATATCAAATATGATTGGCTTGTGTGCATACTAATTTCAATCTCCCACTTGCACTAAAGTCAATCGCCATGGTATCTAATACCCTTCTTCTCTAAGTGACGATCATCCTGTTGTTGGATAAAGCTTCAGTAGATGGATATGCAATGTTGTTCTCGAGAGTCCACTATCTCTATAGTTACTTTTCCTCTTTCAATGATTCCTCTAATCAAATGAAAGTGCCGCAACATTTGTTTGAATCCAAGATAAGACTTAGGAACTATTCCTTATTCTGTAATGAACTTTTCATCCAAACAATCAAACTTGCAGCTTCATTTATAGCTATATACTTTGTCTTTGTCACTAAACCAGCAACTTTTTGCTGTTTGGAACTTTTCCAATTCACTGCACCACCTTTCAAGGTAACGATTTACCTTAAAGTGGATTTGTTATCGTCTTGGTCAGTCTGAAAAACTTGAGTCAGTTTAGCCCTCTAGTTTTAATTCAGACCTACCATGAATCATGATCACATCTTCTTTAACTAGTCCGTGTCTCATCGTCATGAGACCTCTCTTGGAGTTTGCCATGCTAAACGCCTTTAGCATCAAATGAATATACGTTCCTTGGGTCAAGCCGAACATCTTTTTAAATTTATCTATATAGATTTATATCCCCAATATATAGGATGCTCCTCCCAAGTCATTTATGGAGGAATGTTTAGACAATTTTATCTTTACTGATTGTAGCATTGGTGTGTTATTCCTTATCAGTAGTATATCAACATATAATACTAGGAATGTCACAGTGCTCCCACTGACCCTTTTGTACATACTAGGTTCATTCTCGTTTTTGATAAAATTAAACTCTTTTGATTGTCTCATCAAAACGAATGTTCCATCTTTGAGAAGCTTGCTTCAATTCATCAATGGATCATTGTAGCTTAAAACACGATTTGCTTCAACCTTTGAAACAAATTTCTCTGGCTGTATCATACATATATTCTCCTCAAGTCTTCATTGAGGAAAGGCGTCGCCACATCCATTTTGCCAGATTTCGTAATAAGCTGCAATCACAAGCAAAATCCAAATGAACTTGAGCATTACTCGGTAATAAGGTTTTATCACAGTCAACTCCTTGACTTGAAAAACCTTTTAAACATGTCTGGTCTTATAGGTCTCCACCTTGCTATTTGCCACAGTCTTTCTCTTAAAGACCCATATTCACACTCTAGGCACTATGCCCTTTTGTGGAGTAACCAGATTCTATACTTGGTTCTCATACATGGAGTCCATTTCGGATTTCATGGCCATCTGCCATTTCTCTAAGTGTATTCTACTCATAGCCTCATCGTATATAACTAGATCATCATCCTCTATGATGCGTACCTCATCATCATCCTCTATGATGAATGCATACCCCCAGATATCTTCGGTACTCTTCCAGATTTACGGTTCGGTTGTGGTACAATAGGTCTATCTACAGGCTCCTCGGTTCGACTTAAAGTGCTTTGTGGATCTTGAATCTATTACCCTCCCATTAGCTCCTTCAATGATAAACACCTTTATCTAAGAAGGCAGCGTGTAGGATTATAGTAATAATACCCTAAACTTTCTTTAGGATATCCAACAAATCTGCACTTGTCAGATTTTGTCCCAAACTTATCTTTGAAACCTTTTTCATATAAGCTGGACAACCCCTTATCTTAACATACTTAAGAATATGAATCCTCCCTATCCATAACCTTTATGGAGTCTTAGGCTCGGATTTTGAGGTTACCTTATTTTGTAGATATGGAGCCGTTTCTAGGGCATAACCCCAGATGGATACTAGAATGTCGGTAAAAATCATCATGGACTGCACCATGTCTAACAAGGTACAATTTCTCCTTTTAGATACACCAATCAATTATTGCGTATCAGGAGGTGTCCATTATGAGAAAATACCATTTTGAGATGATCTAGAAACCTATTGCACAAGTATTCCTTCTTCGATCTGATCAAAGAATCTTAATACTTTGTCAATATGTTTCACTTCTAAATTCTTTGAACATTTCAAATGATTCAGACTTGTATTTTATCAAATACACACATTCAACTCTTTGAATGACCATCTCCTTTTCTTTTATTAGTTTATTCAATTTGCAAAATGTTTTTCATGTAAGTTAAGTATACAAAGTCTATTAAGTAATCTTCCAGTTTCAAACAAAATATTATCATTATAAATAGAACAACAATTGTTCTTAAATATAATACCAGAACCTTCCTTGTCCAACAACGAAAGTTCTAATGTTTCTAATGAGAACTGGAACATAATAACACCTTATTAACTTAATAGGCTTGCCCGTAGGCAATGCTAAACTATAAGTTCCTATGGTTAATGCAGCAACCTTTGCTCCATTCCCACACATAAGATTACTTACTCTTTGTTTAACTTTCTACTTCTGCTTAGTCTCTGCATTGGATTGCATACGTGAGAACTACAACCAGTATCCAATACCTAAGTAGAACCTTGACTTACAGAAAGATTTATTTTTAATCATGAACAAACTTGTATCTGTAACCGAAGCTTCACTAAGCTTCTTCTGGTTAGCCTCTATAAAATTCTCCTTACAGTTTCCTTTCTAGTATCCAGGCTTATTGCAGTGGAAGCAAACTCCTTTGCTATCTGCATCAGTCTTGTTCTTATGGTCCTTTGTTTTTGCCTTTCCATATTTACCTTCTTTGAATTGTTCTTCTTTTAAGAAGATCCTTTGGCCCTCTTCCGCTTCCTGGAAGAATCATTTACCAGTAAGACTTGGTCTTTCTTGGTTAGAAAGTGACTCTTTACAGTTTTCAACATGTTTAAGCAACTCAGGCAGGCTGACATATAGCTTGTTCATGTGGAAATTCACAACAATTTGTGAGAAAGAGTCCGGAAGTGATTGCAAGATCAAATCTTAGATCAACTTTCCATCCATTAAACCCTGTTGTCCTAATTGTTCAATCTGATTGATCATTTTAGGACATATGTCTGTACTGTAGTGCCATCGGTCATTCTAGATCAGAAAAGCTCCTTAGATATCTGATATCTAATAGTCCTACTTTCCTCACCATTCAACTCCTTGAAGGTGTCGGAGTATAATAGGAGCATCCATAGTTTCATGCTGACGCTGAAACTCGTTACTCATGGATGCGAGTATGATGCATTGAGCCAACTGTGCATCATCTTGCCACTTATTAAAGGTAGCAATTTCTTCCTCTGAGGCATTGTCTGCAACCATTGCAGGGATATGCATATTAAGGACATAAGATAGCTTTTCAGCCTTGAGAACTATTCTCAAATTCTTTAACTAGTCCGTGTAATTCGGTCCGGTTAATTAGCATCTAATATGCTTCGCAGTGATAGTGAATTAGACATTGTAAAATTCTGTTAAATGAATTTGTAATTTAACAACATTTTAGCATACATTCATTTAATTAATTACCAAAACAAATTAGGTCTTTATTTTAAATTGATATCTCTCATTTTTTCATCAAACTATATTACTCTCAATATATATAGTTCGGCAAATCTAATTAAAGGTTTGCTAGTGAGAATAAGGATCCCATTTCAAATGTATATAGCTTTGTGTGACACAACAAACGATATATAAAAAAATAGGTAGACAACTATTGTCAATTACATCACTATGTAACTCCGTGTATTTTGCCTCTTAGATTATTTTGATCAAGTGTGACACATCCGAATCAAAATTATCCAAGTTAAGTCCAACCTAGCACTTCCATATATTCGAAAGAAAAACACTGTCCTTGTGTGACACAGCAAAACAACATCGTTCAGTCTATTTATAAGCATCAAATGTGATAAAGCAACATCTTAAATATTTAATACTTGCCTTGTGTGACACAACAAACTCATATTAAATATTTAATACTCTATCGTTTTACCATGCTAGAAGGCGACGTTCGATATTCCAAATATCTTTGAACGCTTAGGACTTAATATAATTCCTTAAGGGGTTTGTTATTATTTGTCTCATCTTGTTTAGCGCGCATGCATATATATATATATATATATATATATAATACGCGTCATATTATTTAACATGCGAAGCATGTTGTATAATATATAATATATACATTGTAAGCATGCACATATAGAATACTATATTCTACCCGGACTGATTATGGACTTTTATTCTAGTTTGGTTCACTAGAGCCACCAAGTGAACCAAAAGGTCAAACCTAGGGTGCAAGAACAAAATTTAAATATAACTATTACATTTAAACCCGGGCTCCATTACAAACGGGTCTTCAAGCGCTCCTTACTCCTTTGTCTCCAATTCTTCAAGTAATTCTAACTAAACCTATTACATAAACTATTTACAATAAATAGAAACCTTGATCAGCAGTCAAGGGGAGGTACATAGGAGGAAGATAGAATTTACATCAAGAAAAACTAGAGAAGACGAGGTATGCAGACCCCATTTATAAAAAACCCATTCATTTAAGCATCCATTAAATAAATCCAATCACACATTGGTCAGTAGTCCATAATCAATCCCTATTTATTATCATACATATCTCCATATGTATCAATAAATAACATTCATCTCATGAATAATAAAATCATTCTATATATGCATTGATATCATTTAATGGACAATTAAAAGTTTACAAAAATCCAATTTTGAAACAAAATAAACTCCTTTATTTTATTCAAAATTTAAATCATAATAAACTTATTTATTTTATTTTATCCAATTTTGAATAAACATAAACTCTTTTATTTTTAATCAAATTCCAAATCAAAATAAACTCTTTTATTTCAATTAACATGGAATCCAATTTCAAGTTCAAAACAAACTCTTTTATTTTAACTTAAAATTGTTGGAAAATAAAATATGTTGAATCCTATTCCTTATCAAAATAATCATCTTTATTTTTAAGGAAACATGGAATCCTATTCCATATGTGAATAAACTCCTTTATTCTAGGAAACATGGAATCTTATTCCAAAATAGAATAAACTCCTTTATTCTAGTTAACGTGGAATCTTATTCCAAGTTAAAATCAAACTTTTAATTTTAATCATATTCCAATTCAAAATAAACCTTTTATCTTAATTAAAAATAAATAAAATCAAAATAAAAAAATTTCAAATTTTGCAAACCGGCGCGACTGCGCTCCAAATTGAACTAGGAGCGGCGCGGCCGCGCTGCACCCCCAGAAACAATTTCTGGGTTCGGGCGCGGCCGCGTTGCGTAGCAGAGTTCAATTTTTTTTTCTTTGCCCACAAAATCGATCTAATCGCATACCCATACATACATGGAATCATAATAATCGATAATTAGCACAAGGTCTAACTCTGATACCATTGTAAGGTTTGTATATAGCGCGAACATGCAATCAAATTACATAAATAGTGCGGAAGCGCAATAAAACGGATTTTAAATTTTTTCATACAAACCATCACCATGATCGTCCATGTGCTCAATTATCAATTAAACGAAAGAGATAAAGTATGAGAATCATACCCTTGTAGAACCATGCTTCCATAGGTACGAGTTCACCTCCAAATCCTTCGCGTTCTTCTCGAATTCCACCGATTAAATTCCTTCCTTTGATCAACGTTAGCCACCCAAGTGTTTGGCCTCTAGAGGTGATCCACCAAGGAATAATAGTTGTTCAAGAAGATGGGTGTTGACAAAACCCTAGTTTCTATCTCTATAGAAATTGCAAGTACTCTCTCTCTCTAATTCTTATGGAAGAGTGTGTAACTGTCTAACCCTAAATCATGATAAGACTCCTCTTATTTATAGATATAGGGAACCCTCCTAAACTATTTAGGATTAGGGTTTCTCTTCTAATTAAATTCCTTTAATTAATTATGCTCCTAATCCAATTAGGAATGCATGAAAGAGTACTTCTATTAATTAATTCCCAATCCCTATTAGGAATTAAATAATAGCAATGGTAATAATAATAATAAGACTCCTCTTATTAATTTATATTTAATATTTTCAAAATATTAAATAACAAATATTAAGCTATTTAATTTATTCTATCTCCATAGATTAAATTAAATACACTTAACTTATTATTACAATTATGCCATTTACTTCTTAAACAAATATTTTTCTTTTTGCGGTGTGACCTTTTATGTTCTCCATATTAAACCGGTTGTGAATAAATCAATTAGAACAATTCTAATTTTATTTAAATAAATAAATTAAACTATTTAATTTATTTAAATAAATAATATTTATTCTACAATAAGGGTAAGCCCCCTTAGCGATCAACGACTTTCCAGATAATATAGATTTCAACATTAATCACAAAAGAACCTTTCAGTGAATAGTTACCGTACAATTCAATCCTTCTACCATACAATGTCCCAATTAAATATAAGACATGGAATTACTGTCAAGTCTTATTTTATTTAATTATATGTATTTCGATTCTCCAATGAACAACTCTGATAATGCAAATTAGAAACTCCTTTCTAATTTCATTCTGCTTTGGCCAAAGACTTCTGAGTCGTCATTTATCGAATCACATAGGACATTCTCTCCTTTTATTAGAAGTGGTAGATTCTTTGTTGATCATTCACCTATCTCCATGTATAACTTATTATACCCAATCATACCCTTTGATATACCCTAAAGGTCTTAAGGGACATGTCAAAGTATAACTCATCATACACAAGATACTATGATGATCTCAAGTCCAAGGATCACTTGTACTACTATCACTAGAGGAATTCCTATTGACAGGCGAGTAAAACTCCATTAGGTATTCCTTAGCGAGCCACGTTCAGTGAACTTATTATCTAATAAACACCTACATACTTGCTTTAGTGTCTCCACAGAAATGATTATGAGATCAATCATCCTCTTTATAAGAGCAAGCAACGTATGTACTAATCTATCCGGATTCACTAATCCCCTTTTTAGTAATCCATCAATTAGGAACAATTTTAGTTTGTGAGCTATCTTGAATTTAGATCTCATTAGCATGATCACTATCATGATTCTAAAAGCATTGCTCAAAACTATGGGTTTATCACATTTAATATAACAGCACCATATAGATAAAGTAACATGCCTTTAACAAACGAATAAGATTACAAAGTATATGCTACATCATATCAAATATGATTGGCTTGTGTGCATACTACTTTTACGAGCCTGGTCTCGCTCAAATGTAAGGCCACGAATGTGACTTTCCAAAGCTGCCCTAGGTGTATCTATGACCCTAAAGGAAAGGGCTGCATCTCCAGCCAAGGCCATCGTCAAATCAGTAAACAACTCATCCTCGGAAGGCTCGACATGAACATCCTCCATAGGCTCCTCCCCAGATGAACTATCATCAATATCAGCAATATGCGACGACAAATCAGCCTTTAACCAAGCCAAATACTCAGATATCTGACCCGAATAACTGTCATAAAACTTTGCCGTCACACGATGAGCCCATAATCCATATACTCTGGCTAAATCCGCCTCGGTGGATGACAAAATAGAAAATCGATACTCATCAGCGCCGTTAAAAGAATAAAGATCCTACATTTGATCAAACTAACGCATCACCGCCAACGGATGGTAATTAGTAACACCCCTCAGTCCAGCTAGGGAATGAAATCGAAGTCAGCCACATGGGTGATGGCACTGAAAGGCGTGCAATATCCGAAGTACATCAATATCGAGAATAGCTCCTCAATAAACTCAAGGAAAGTCATCCAAGATGTCGGATCCATGCAACAGGAGGGGCAGAAGGAATAGCTCACGGCGATACAATGACTAAAGCAGAAACTATGTCGGCGATAGCTGCCAATCGGCCTTAGATGGGTCATAAACTAGACATTCAACAAAACCAAACCACCACGAAACTCTCTGTCCCCAAAAGTACGACAATAGGTAGCGGATATGAAGGTCTTGGCCAAGATCAATGACAAAATAGTCTGATCCTCTCGAAGGGCCCTCACTACCATCACAACCCCGATATCCATATGGTCTCTATAGATCGGCATATACAGAAACGAGACAATGCATATCATCAGAATGTTTGCTTGTACAGACCTCTATCTCTCCTCGGATATAGCAAAGTCCTCCCTATAGGTTGCAAAGCCCTTCGAAGAACCAAATATGTCAATCAGAAAGTCTAACGACATCACATGACCGACGGTGATCTCAGATAACACTACTACTCGCCTCAAACCAGTAGCAGTCATAAATTGACGCCGCATGTGACCTACCTGAACCCGTACGCAAGGGCCCACCGGGGGTAAATCGGTAAAACGGGCATACTCCTCAAGAGTCGGTGTAAGCTCCAAGGATCTGAATCGAAATATGTGGCGATCTGGAATCCAGTGGGATATCATAGCATCAACAAATCCCTCCGGCATCTAGAATAACAGAAACAACATCGAATGCCTCAAAAGCCTACCAACTGTTGACCGATCCTCAACAGGCAAATCATCGAACCAATGCCTCAACCTAGAGGGTACACTACCAGTGGAGTGATGATCCAAGCGAGTAACCAAAGAGGAAGCCATCTGTAAAATCAGTATCAAAAGACCACAGGGGTCAATTTTATGCATTTCATATAATAAGCATACATCAAGATAAATGAAATGAATGATCATGCATAATAACATCTGTAACCCATACACATGAAACTGTGAATTATACATAAAATATCTACATCATTTCCTTTATATAGTACATGAAAACGAGCAAATAAAATGTATAGGGAAAAGGGGTACAAACGCCCAATAACTAATACAAATCTGCTAAATGAAAGTAGTATCATCATCAAACAGACCAACTTGGGCTAGATCATCCTGGATCGGTGCATCTGGGTCAAAGTTCAAATCAGGGCAGTAAAAAGACGGGACCCCTCCCTCTGGAATATCAGTAGCACCGGGGCCGGACGATGAACCAGTGCCTAAGCTAGCAGGATCGCATGTGCAAGCCTCTGCTGGATCCCTGCCCATCTGACGAATGAAAAAGCTTAACTGATCCACCTGGTGAGTCAAGCTAGCAATCTGGGATTAATGTGTAAGCTCGCGAATATAGGTCATCCAGTCATACATCACTACTAATCCAGGCACAAGATCCCCTAGGAAATGGGTAGCTCGGGTTTGGGCACCAATGGTCTGAGGCCTCCACCAGATAGCGAAATCCTCCGAGCCATTGGGACCATCCAATAGTAGAAATCCATCCGTGTTGACCAGGGGAATCTCTGTAATTTGGGCATCAACAGGCCATGATCTCCGGGGAGGAGGATGAAAAGGGATACAGATCTCCCCTGAAACACACTGGAATGCCCGCTCCCCAAGATAAAGCTCCCAACCTCCAAAGGTCAATAGGGGAACACGACGGGTGGACAATACAAACTCTGGTCCAGTCGGGAAGCCACCTTCAAAACCCACGGCCAGATGCTCGGAGGTGTACGGGACCCAAATCATGTCAGTGGCAGCAAACAGCTCAAGCTGGAGTCGGCAATGGGTAAAACTGTCAGAAACAGGGACCTCCTCTATGGTAGTGTGATGCCATCGGTGACCCCAGGGATATATATCCAAACCCAAGGTAGTGACTGGGCGAAGGCACATAAATCTCTCATAAGCCCAAAACTGAAAAAGAACGACAACAACTACGTCAATCAATAATGATAAAAGCAGAAAGAATTATGAAAATCAAAAAGGAAGGGAGGCTTACCAAGAGAAAAGGGAAGAAGCCCAGCTAAGCATCAGTCTGTCCCTCCAAGCAGAGGCGCATACCCTGGAGGAAGTAGGCAAAAGTAAACGACCCCCAATTATACTCCCCGATACGATCTACATCTCGAATGGCGCCCACTATGCTGAAATGAATGGTGGAGGTGTTGTTCGCCAGGAAACAATCCCTCATGATGATCAAGAAGAGACGACGGAGAAGCCGATCGCGCAGGATGGGATCCTAGGGAATGGCTCAAATAGAGCTCCTCTGATGGAATCAATCGCCAGGGCTCTAGAGTGGATGTTACGGGCTTTAAAAACACTGTCACGAGGAGAAAATCCCACCAATGTACGAAAAACAGTGGGAGAGATAGTAGGTTCCAAGGGGACCCGACGCCCAGAAAACTCTATACCAGTAATGTACCGCCAATCCCAAGGCGTCATCATCACCTCGCAATCGAGTAGATGAAGAGACTGAGTGTGATGAAACCATCTCTTTGACAAGGCGCGAACGTAACCCCAGGGACAACGTCAGGGTGCTATAGTGAAGAAATGCTCAAAACCCCAGGAATATACGCTAGCTTTGTACTGATCATGAAGGGTCTCATAAAGGGAGTAGACACTAAACCAATTACCCCGAGGTTGTGTCTCCTCCGGGACCTGCAACACCAAAATGTCAAGACAACTACGACGAGAAACCAAACAGACTCAAGGACTTCGTAAATATACCTCATTGGCGTACAAGTACGCTAACGGATGATGACTCAGATCGAATCCCAAAAGATTTGGAACGGCCATACGAGCACCAAGAAGTGAGTGACCATGCACAGGCGGCACAACCTCGTCAGCACCTGGAAGATCCTCCGCAGCAGCAGCATCGTCAGCTCAATCTGCGGCAATCGGGCGAATACAGGCCTCCGCCAGACGTCGAGGCTATCTAGAAACACGAGGAGAGGGAGCGGTAAACGCCCTGTGACGAAAAACTCCCGAGGATGCCCGATGGGATGAAGAGCTACTCGGATCCATAACTAAACAAAGATAGACTTCTCAACATAAGGTACACCTTATCTAGCTTCATATTAAATGTGTTTGAATATAGCATCATGCATGTTCTGCATAAGCATCGGGGAAGAATCCTACGTTTCGAATATCTAGCTGCCTAGCTCAGTCATCTAGCTCCTAGAAAATTTTGGCAGAACCTCCCCTAAAATATAGACTAACCACCAGCACGAGCGTGCGTGCACGACCGTCTTATAGGTCCCCAAGGCACAACACAAGAAATAGATATGGCATACGCCTTCCCACAGTTCAAAATTTCAATTTCAATCAAACGAGGGCGAATAATAGTGACAAAAATATTTTAAAAATTGGAAACTCGCATTAGGAACCGACTCTCACACTAAAACATACAATTTTATCCAGAATGTGCGACAAAAAACGATCTCATGTTACTAAAATTCTTACATCCACGGGTTCAGAATATTCAAATACATGCATACGTCGAATCGGAATGTTTTTATCAAATCATTAAAGCATATTTTTATGATACATTGCATTTTAATTAACTAGCATCCGTAATATAGCAAAACGAAATTGAAAACACGCGAAAGCTATATGAATACATTACCTGTGAGTAAATGAACGAATGTACGGAGTCAGAAATAGCAGAACCAGATCCACGGGGCAGAATGTGCAGAAATACGCGTGGAAAAGAAAGAGAATTTGAAAAGGAGAAGCAAAAGAACACAAGAAGAATGAAAGAAACTGGTCGCGCGACTGGGTTTTACTCGCTGCGGCCAGCCGCAGGTACACCTGCGGCCAATCCTAGTAGATCCCGCCCCTCTAATTTTGATGCACACAAGGTTAAAACGCGTTCTTTTCGGTCCAAATAGGCATAGTCACGAATAAAAATAACCTTTCAAAGAAAAATCATTTTGGGCGATAACGCTCACGAGAATTGAAATCTGGTGTCAAGGGATCTTAAGGTATCCATCGACGAAGAAATATCAGGGTCAAGACCTGATAACTAAACCCGTTGGGGACGAGACTCAATAAACAAAGAAATATCAGGGACGAGACCTAGTGATTAAACCCGTTGGGGATGAGACTCGACGAAGAAATATCAGGGACAAGACCTGGTAACTAAATCCATTGGGGACGAGACTCAACAAACAAAGAAATATCAGGGACGAGCCCTAGTGATTAAACTCGTTGGGGACGAGACTCAACAAACAAAGAAATATTAGGGGCGAGACCTGGTAACTATACCTGTTGGGGACGAGACTCAACAAAGAAACATCAAGGACAAGACTTGGTAACTAAACCAGTTGGGGACGAGACTCAATAAAGAAACGTCAGGGACGAGACCTGGTGAATAAACCCGTTGGGGACGAGATTCGACGAAGAAATATCAAGGACAAGACCTGGTAACTAAATCGTTGGAGACAAGACTCAACAGACAAAGAGACATCAGGGACGAGACTTGGTGATTATGCCCGTTGAGGACAAAACTCAACAAAGAAATTCGGGGGTGAGGCCCGGTGAGGTCAATGCAATGACAATTCCCCCCAACAAAGCAACGTAATAGTAAAGTTTAAAACTTTTCGCACCGCGACATTATTTGTTAATCGACTTGCATCCTTTTATATGATTATCTTGCATTATCAATATATCTTATCATGGATGGGGTGTCTATATCTTTGTCACGCTCATTTCATTGCATTGCATAAACATGACAAAGAGGGGCATTTGTAGACACCCGAATTTTTGCATGTGTCTTCTAACCCTGACAGGAGGGCCAAAAAGTCATTTCAGCCGGGGGCAGGGCACCCGAGTAGAAGATTTCAGGACTCAAGCCAGAATACATAAAGCTATCTCAACGATCGTCGAGTGACAAACTGCGCTCACTGTGACGGTTGATCGGTCGATATCTTGGGAAGATCTATTTCTGCTTACTACTTTATCTTCCCAGATCCGGAATTGGCCAACCCTTATGTCAATGCGTAGCTCTCGGAAGGAGTTTTTCGGAATGGTATAGCACGTCTCCTAACCCTTCCCGGATCAAAAGTTACGGATATTCCAGCAAACAAGACGAAGAACTGACAGCATGACACGAAGACCGAGGCATGTGGGCCCCACCTGGGCCAGCCATAGGTGTACCTGCGACTGCCCAGGGAAGCCTATAAATGTCGAATTTCGGTAAATTTTCAAAAAAAAAGAGGAATCTTAGAGAGAGAAAGTGAGGTAGCTTAGAGAGAGAAGCTCGAGATTTTGGCTTACACTTGCTAGATTTCTCTAATTTTGCACTAGATTAGCTAGATCTATATATTTTTAAGAGCAAGCAGGTGTCAAATCTTGTTCCCCAAGGTGAAAGATTCAATCTTTCTTGTTAATTCAATGTAGATCTGTTAGATCTCTTGTATTTTGTCCATTGTTGTGCTCAAAGTTTGCTCATTTTTCGATTATCATAACTTTTATCAACTCTCTTTTAGATTTAGATCACTTTTATCGGTAGTTTTGTTGGGTCATCGTTAAAGTTGGAATCTTTTCACTAGATCCACCATAGATCTAGCTTGAATCTAGCTCATAAATGGTTTCAAAGTTTAAAGCTTTAACCTTTTTGCTAGATCTGGCTTAGATCTATTGTGGATCTAGTCATTTACAATGTTTTAAGTTGATTTTATAAATATTCCGCAAAGCCCTAGATCCATATCTAGTGGGGAGGAGGTCCTAACTAATCGTTATAGGGATTCTAACAATTGAATCACCTGATAGCGGTTTTAGGATACATTTTTTATATATGCTTTCATTTTAATCCCGATTGTGGCATTATACGGATTCGAGGCATCTTAGATCTATAAATTTTCATAGATTTTAAGTCCCTTTCTATAGATCTTGTCAATACACATAGTCCCTCGAAATGTTGGCCTCGATATTGCAATCTAAAAGATAGGGTTACGGGAACCCGCTTTTAGATCTCTTTTTGCTTACGTTTCAATATATTATGATGTAAGCCTAGGATTATTGAAGTTGAGATCCTCGAATCGGATCTTGACCTAATTCCCACGATAGACATTATTTCGATTATAAAGTTATTATCCGATCATTGTAAATGTAAATTTGTGCCTTAAAACGGTATCGAGGATTCCATCCCATGAAAACCGGATTTAAGACCCCGTGATAGTGAAAATTGCGATTGTAGGCGTTCGGGACTATTGAGATGGCTTTCATGCCCACGGATCGCCCCGACCCTATTTTGATGCTTAATTCTCCGTTTATCACTACAAGCGATTTTTAAACAAAACGACAAAGATCGTTTAAAATTAAATCACGTTGGGTAGTAAGACGACAATAGAATAAAATTGATAATTACAAAGAATCATGATCCCCATTGGGCGATGGGTTTGAAAAATCGTGTTTTTCAAAACGTCACCTTAAAAAGGTTTTTTTTTGTTCATCAAAATCAAAGCTAAAATAAACCTTTTTCATCGAAACAAAATCCATTGCGTATAGGCTTAAAGAGACTTTAAGTTACTTTCAAAATAAATGCACTTCTCACGTTTTCGATCAAAAGCTAGATAGCGATTTCCTTCAAAATCACACACACATACATACACAGTTCACACTTAGGAAAACATCAAGATGTGGTAACCGTGTTTTCACGGAAGTTGGGGGGTGCCTAACACTTTCCCCTCGCTTAAGCAAACTCCCGAACTCTGTGAATCTCGGTTTCGAGACCAATTTTACGGAGTCACATATTGGGCCATATTGCGAAAAATCTAAAAATCCGAATGAGTTGGTACATCTATTTGAATATTTACCAACTGACGGTTCTGTCTAATTGGCTCATCGATTAAAATTAATCTTTCAAAACCCTGTCGACATTTGTGTCAGATTTTTCCTAAAACTTGCCTTTCAAACGAAATAATAAATCAAAATCTTAAAAATGATAGGAACAATGAAAATTTAGAAAAAATTAAAAAAAAATTCTCATCGTGGACAATGCATAATAGTAGATCACAAACACGTTAAATATTCATCTACCGTGGTACAATAATATCTTGAAAAGTAATATTCATCTACAATGTGAGAGATTGAAAGTAGTATGCACACAAGCCAATCATATTTGATATGATGTAGCATATACTTTGTAATCTTATTCGGTTATTAAAGGCATTTTACATTATCTACATGGTATTGGATTGAATTGTACGGTAACTATTCACTGAAAAGTTCTTTTGTGATTAATGTTGAAATCTATATTATCTGGAAAGTCGTTGATCGTTAAGGGGGCTTACCCTTATTGTAGAATAAATATTATTTATTTAAATAAATTAAATAGTTTAATTTATTTATTTAAATAAGATTAGAATTGTTCTAATTGATTTATTCACAACTGGTTTAATATGGAGAACCTAAAGAGTCACACCGCAAAAGAAAAATATTTATTTAAGAAGTAAATGACATAATTGTAATAATAAGTTAAGTGTATTTAATTTATTTAATTTAATCTATGGAGATAGAATAAATTAAATAGCTTAATATTTATTATTTAATATTTTAGAAATATTAAATATAAATTAATAAGAGGAGTCTTATTATTATTATTATTATTATTATTATTACTATTACTATTATTTAATTTCTAATAGGAATTGAGAATTAATTAATAGAAGTATTCTCTCATGAATTCCTAATTAGATTAGGAGTTTAATTTAATTAAAGGAGTTTAATTATAATAGAAACCCTAATCCTAAATAGTTTAGGGAAGGGTTTTTCTACATCTATAAATAAGAGAAGTCTTATCATAGATTAGGGTTATACACTCTTGCATAAGAATTGTGGAGAGTACTTACAATTTCTATAGAGATAGAAACTAGGGTTTTGCCAACACCTATCTTTTTGAACAAGTATTATTCCTTGGTGGATCACCTCTAGAGGCCAAACACTTGGGTGGCTAACGTTGATCAAAGGAAGGAATTTAATCGGTGGAATTCAAAGAGAACGCGAAGAAATTGGAGGTGAACTTGTACCTGAGGAAGCTAGAATTTTACAAGGGTATAATTCTTATTCTCCATCTTTTTTGTTTAATTAATAATTGTGCATAAAGAAAGATCATGGTGATGGTTTGTATAAAATTTTAAAATCTGATTTTATCGCGCTTCCGCTTTATTTATGTAATTTGATTGCATGTTCGCATTATACAAACCTAACAGTACACATCTCATTTTTTTTTAATACTCACGAACATCAAAAGAAAGGTAATATCAATGAACAATATGTGCAATAACTTGAAAAAATTATTCACCAAGTCATTACCAAATACCAAGTGCAATTTTTGAAAAGTTACGATATAAAAATGAAATGCAGACTCAAAATTTATTGCATCAAAATATCAACCAATAATAGATCCATTTAATTTAGAGAGAGAGACTATACTATTTCATTCGTCAAAATTTTTATCCCATTAAATTTTTTGTGACAAAATTTTAGTTTGACAGTCAAATTAAATATCCACGCAATCAAATGAGAGGGTTGTGAAACTAGTGTGATTACCTCACCAAAAGTCGATCCTTATAAGAATTGTTTTCAGGTGGTTACATTTCTATTTTCTACCTATGGAATGTTACAAAAAAAAAAAAAATGATGCTCAAAGTTTACCGCATGCCTCCTTCACTCCTTTTTTTTCACACAAATGCTTACCAAAGCTGATGGGTGTAATCAGGCTCTGTGATAATTGAAACAACTAGGAGAATATATCACACAATAATTCCTATTTCTAAATATATATGTAGTCCAAAATTCCCAAATGTGGAGAGCTTTCTTCAAGCTGATAAAACCTACTAAAAAGTCCTACAGCGGCTATCACTGCTGTTGCCCTCTCTGTTTATTTCGGAGTTTCAGGACCATTACCAGCTTAAACAATAAAAGCCACCCATTTGGAAATTTTGATCACAATAACAGTTCTATACACCATTTGAGCCATACATTACAGGAATGCACATACACCGAGGATTTACGAGCTGGGTTTTCAGTCCACACCCATATTATGAAGTTTTATTTTCTTGGGTTTATATCCCTGTGGAACAAGCTTCTTAATCTGTATTGCAAATGTGGGCAGTTTCATGTTGCGTGCCAGTTGTTTGATATAATGCCTGAGAGAAATGTTGTTTCATTTAATACCATGATTTTGACTTGTATTCGAAGTGGGTATGGGCTTAAAGGTGTCTCTCTTTATTGTGAGATGATTAAGGCAAAAAATTATAAGCCCAATCATATAACTTTAGCTGGGTTGATTGGGGCTAGTGATGGTTGTTTAGGAGGTATGCAATTGAGAGAAGCATTGCATGCTCAAGCAATTCAATATGGGTTTAGTTCAAATGAATTTGTAGGGAGCTCTTTGATTGATGTATATGCCAAGGGAAATAGGTTAGAAGATGCAATTAAAGCGTTTAGTGAGATTTCTGAACTAGATTTGGTCTCATGGAATATTATGATTGACGGGTGTGTGCAAAACAATAGTAAAGAGCATGCCTTTGGGATATTCTGTCAGATGTTACAAGAGAATGTGGCGTATGACGGGTTTACCTTGACAAGCATTGTAAAGACTTGTTCAGAAGCTGGGGATTTAGACTGTGGGATGTTGGTCCATGGTTGTGCTTTGAAGGTTGGATTGGCCAGCGAAATCCCAATAAGCAATGCCCTTATTACTATGTACTCGAAATGTGAAAAAGGAATGTCATCTGCCTTGAAAATTTTTAACAGAGTTTTAGAACCTAATATCATATCTTGGACCGCAGTGATTGCTGGATTCATGCAAAATGGGCTGAACAATGAAGCGATTGGGTTATACCGCAACATGCTCAGGCTAGACATAAAAGAGAACGATTTCACCTTTGCTAGCATTCTTCCAGCATACAGTAATTTGGCAAACCTTGAGGAAGGCAGGCAAATTCATGCTAGGATTATCAAATCATGGTTTGGGTTTGACCTTTCTGTGAATAATGCTCTTATAGATTTGTACTCCAAGTGTGGTAGTTTAGATGAGGCTAACTTGGTTTTCAGGACAATGGGGAATCGTGATAAGATCTCTTTCACAACAATGATTACAGGTCTTGGACAGCATGGTATGGGGAAAAAAGCTATTGAGGTTCTTGAAGAAATGGTAACTGAAGGAATAATCCCGGATGACATTACATTTCTCGGGTGCCTCTATGCATGTAGCCATGGGGGTCATGTGAATGATGGGATATATGTATTTAAGGCTATGATTGATGTTTATAATGTCAAGCCAAGAAGAAAACATCTTTCTTGTGTTGTTGACATGTTGGGTCGTGCTGGTAGATTAAAAGAGGCTGAGTTATTCATCGAGGAAATGCGGATTGGATCAGATGTTTTTACATGGGAATCACTGCTTGGTGCTTGTAAACTACATGGAGAAATATCACTTGGAGAGAAGTCTGCGAAAAGAATAATTGAACTACATCCAGAGAGACATAGTCCTTATGTGTTGTTGGGCAATATATATGCTGAAAAGGAACTTTGGGAAGACAAGGGAGTCGTGAGGGAAAACTTGATTATGAACGGGTTGAGAAAGGACACCGGATGCAGCCAAGTATCATAGCAGAGGTTGTAAAGGTTTATTTGTTGAAACGAGTGGGTTTTGGTCAGTGTTCTGATGTATACCTTGTCCTCGTTATCCCCCTTTTTCTTTCACTAATTTTCTTATCTTTCCTATTCTTTTCCGCACTTTCTTGCGGGTTATCAGATATCATCTACCTAAGAAAAAGAAAATGTATTATCTAATTTTCAGTAAAGTATGAGTGAGATTTTTCTGGTGAAGGACATGAAAGTTTTCAGCTCGGTGATCTTGGAAAACAACATCAACAATGTTCTCAACTTCAAGTGTTATCCATGTTCAATCATATCAAGTATCTGAGCTAGTTCTGGAAAATAAGTGACTGAAAATTAACAATAGGTGAAGTACAAGCATAAAGATCTACGCAAATGAATGAGGATGTATCAAATCACTAGAAAAGCATAGAGACCTACACAGATGGCTACTCTGTTCTGGCAGATTGACAGTGGGAGAAGTATGTACATCCCAGAAGATGCTGATCTTCCTATAACCAGAAGAAAGGTCTGGCTCATGGAACTCATTCTTGTTAATACGCATTGTTCCCTTTCCCATTTTCTTTTTGTTTAGTAAATAGGTTTGGTATTTAATACAAATAAGAGGTCTCATTTTGTTTGTTTCCATGTTTGAAATATTTCTTTGTTCACTGAGGAAAGAAAAAATGATCTACAAGAGGATTGTTCTGTTTCTCTTCTCTTCAGCTATATAAAGAAATGTTCTTGGAAAACTTTACTTTCCCCACTTCAAGATAAAAAGGTTCTCATGATTTAAAAACTCAGGTTACTAACAACATCAAGGATGGTCATGTTTCTAGAATTCCACTTCAGTTTTGAAGTGATGAACTACCATGATTGTATGTTTTGGGAAACCTAAACGATCTAATTTATGTGATTTTTATTTCAAAAACGTCTTTATAAACGAGCTAATTTAGATGTTTATGTCAAAAATGTCTTTATAAACTTGTGTAGTACGATAGAGCTCCTCTCCAAAGTTGTTTATCATTTGTTCCCAACTCCTATAAATGAAGGAAGTTGAAAATTTGTAATTATTTAGATGTTAAAGTTTATCTATTTACTTTTGGATATTGTTTTATGAACTGTAGGAGCTGTGGTGATATCCTCAGTCATCAAAGCATGACATCTCCCCATATATATTTGCACACAAAATCAAGGAGTTTATGTCCAGCCCATCCCTCTCAACATCCTGGTTACTAGGTAACGATCTTCTCTTCGAGGACTGGTAAACCATGCAGATGCTGTGCCACTATGCTGCAGCTTTGGCAGCCTGGTTAGTTGGTTATGTTGTTGTCTTTGTTTTTTAGACCTAATGTGTGTTACGTAATTGCTGTCGAGTAATAGTTACACACAAACGCACTAAGATAATTACTACTCACGCACACACCTGTGTAAATTATTGAGAAAAGAGGCACACGAATTTACGTGGAAAATCCAAATTGGAAAAACTACATGGAGAAATCTCAGAAGCCCACTTTGAGAACTATATGGAGTATAATTCTTCCTCACTGTCCTCTAACCGAGAGATTACTCTTTCTAACTCTTTATATAAATATGTGGGATATTCCAACTAATCTTGCTTTCTGCATGTTATATGTGAGATATTCCAACTAATCTTGCTTTCTGCATGCTATATGTTCTCACTTGGTGTCTTGATAGTAGGGATTCATAGAACAATGCATTCAATTGCTTACCATGAATCACAGATCAATTTTTAGAAATCATTGAAATCAATACCAATATATAACAAGTCACGAGGTGATAAACTAATTTGATCGGTCATCTCAAGGGTAATTTGATCATTAACTTATAATTTTCAAGTTACAAATTACATAATGAAAATAATACATGTTCAAATACAATGAATATTGTTAGAAGATATGATATGGTTTCCATAATTATAGTTAGTCATATCCCATAATTAGTGTGTATACATAACTGTAATTAGAGATTTCCATAAATATACTTGTGTATATAAACTAATGTAATTGAGATGAAATAAATAAAGGAATTATAAACCCAAACTCGGAGTATTCCTTTCTACATGGTATCAAAGCTTGGTCCTTATTTTTCAAAACAAAAAAAAAACACTGTTCATCTGCACTGTTCATCGCTCTGTTATTAGTATTGAGATTCCCACCGCTTCTTTGGCATAAATTTTGGTTCTAAAGTGTAGTACAATTAGTTGATATCCTTTGGAAAGTTTATTCTCTTTGGTATATATTGTATCTACCTATTATATGGCGAAACAAAATAGTGCTAGTAGTGGGGTTCATAACAGTAGTATGGGACAACAAGCCATTAGAAGCCATACCCTTAATTCAGCATTGGTTTTCAGCCCCTTCAAACTGGATGGAACCAACTATTTGGCATGGTCTCAAGCGTGCCGTATGTCAATTGAGGCTAATCGTATGCACACTTCATCAATGGAACAACTACTATGCCTGAAAAATCAGGTATGACCCAAGAAGAATGGAAATCTGATAATTCCATGGTAAAGACATGGATTTTTAATTCGATGGAAACTAGTATGCGGAGTAGTTACATGTTCTTAGACACTGCCTATGAACTTTGGGAGGCTATCTCTCAAACTTTCTCTATTTCTGGTGATATGTCTAAGGCATATAACATTCGTAAACGAATCCGTGAGCTGGGTCAAGGGGAGAAGACTGTGGCACAGTATTTTGCGGAGATTAATGCTATTTGGCAGGAGCTTGATCATTACCAAGTTTTTTCAGCCAAATGTACGGAAGATGCAGTAGCTTATCAAAAGTTTGTTAGTGAAGATCGAGTTGTGAATTTCTTGGCTGGTTTGAACATAGAGTATGATCAAGTTCGAGCACAGTTGATTGGTCAGACACCTTTTCCATCACTGCGCGAGACTCATGCTAGAGTCCAGCAAGAGGAAAGTAGACGTCGGGTGATGATTCTAAATTTAAATCTTGTTGACCGATCAACCATGGTTGCATCGTCTCCTAAGCCTGACTTCTCCATTCAGTCTCCTATTGAGAAGGAGTCCCGCGAATGTGATTACTGTAGGGGAAAGAATCATACTAGGGATCGTTGCTTTAAGCTTCATGGGCGTCCTAAAGGGCGTGGAGGTTGGTCTGGTAGTGGTCGTGAACGTGGATCCCAGGCCTATGTGTCTACTACATCACTTCCTATTGATCCATCCAGTACTTCAGAAACTACCGCTGCACTCACTCTTGAGGAAATCTCCGCTTTTCAAAATTTTTATTCCAAATCTACTTCTCATTATGCCTAGTCAGGTATACATTCTTGTTCTTTTCATGTTTCATCAACTTGCCCTAGTTGGATCATAGACACATGTGCTTCTGAGCGTATGACCGGGTCCTCCAATCTCTTTACTTCATACACGCCTTGCTCTGGAAAAGACAAAGTTCGAGTAGCTGGTGGTTCCCTTTCTTCTATCTTTGAGAGTGGTTCAGTAGTTTGTATTCTTTCATTAACACTATCATCAGTTCTTCATATTCATACATTTACTACAAATTTATTATCTGTCTAACGTCTTTCTGAATCCTTACACTATTCGGTGACTTTTTTCCCAACTCATTGTGTTTTTCAGAACTTGGTGACGGGGCAAAAGATTGGCAGTGGTAGTGCAGTTGGTGGCCTATATTATTTAGATGTTCCCTCGTCTAACATGTTCTCTACTCAGGCGCTTCAATCTACTTATGACTCCAGCTACCTAACTTCTCTCCATTAATGACATCGACGTTTGGGACATCCCTCTTTTTCAGTATTATAGTTTTTATTTCCATCTTTAGTTAAGTAATGTAATAAAACTCAGTTTTTGTGTGAACCGTGTGAATTGGGTAAACACAAACGTTCTATTTATTCTGCTATTAACAGTCGACATTCTGAATCTTTTGTTGTTATACATACTGATGTGTGGGGATCCTCTCGGGTTGTTTCCCGTTCCGGTCATAGATGGTTTGTTAGTTTTATTGATTGTCATTCTCGTGTCACTTGGATTTATCTTCTTCGTTCCAAAAATGAGGTGTTTGATTGTTTTCAGGAATTTCATAAAATGATTCAAACCCAATTTGAAGCTAAAGTCAAAATTCTCCATAGTGATAATGGTCGTGAATAAAGTAATTATACTGCTTTTGCATCTTATCTCTCTCAGCATGACATCATCCTTCAAACCTCATGTGTCAAAACTCTAGAACAAAATGGAGTGGCGGAAAGGAAAAATCGACATTTACTAGAGGTAGCCCGCACTCTTATGTTCACTATGAACACACCTAAATTTCTATGGGGAGATGTTGTTCTAACTGCTGCATTTCTTATAAACCGACTTCCATCTAGAATTCTTGGGAACAAAAGCCTTATCTCTTTTATCCAACACACGACGAGTCCTTCTCCTTCGCCTCGAGTTTTTGGTTGTGTGTATTATGTTCATGATAAATCTCCAACTCGGGAAAAATTAGATCCCAAGGCTCTTCAGTGTGTTTTCATTGGGTATTCTCCAACCCAAAAAGGTTATAAATGTTATCATCCTCCTTCCCACAAAATATTTGTCACTCAGGATGTCACTTTTTGGGAATTAGAACCGGTTTATTCTCCTTCACCTTCTCCTCAGGGGAGGATGTTATTGATGAGGAGAAGCTTCCTCCTGAGGCTGGTATTACAAGTATTATTATACCATCTTATCCTATAAACTTTTCTCCTGTTCCTGTTGTTGTCTCTGATAAATCTGCACAGGGGGAGTTACATGAGTCATATATTAGACATGATGAGCCTGAGTTAATGACCTATGTTCAAAGAGGCAAGAATAAGGTCACCATCTCTGCACCACTACACCAACCATGCTCAGAACCTAGTCCAGATAATGCTAATGGTGAGAATCCTCATTCTACTTGTTCTTCTGATAATACTGACCTTCCTATTGCTCTTAGGAAAGGGGTTAGATATTGTACTCAACATCCTATCTCTAATTTCTTAGCCTATAATAAATTATCTGCATCCTACCATTCCTTTGTTTCTTCCTTGTCTGCAATATCTGTTCCTCAGGGGTGGAAAGAAGCAGTTAGTGATGAGAGCTAGAAACAGGCTATGATAGAGGAGATGAATGCCCTGAAAAAGAATGATACATGGGAACTAGTTACTCTTCCTTATGAAAAAAAACCAGTTGGTTGCAAATGGGTATATACAGTCAAACAGAAGCCAGATGGGACAGTTGAGAGACTCAAAGCCAGACTAGTTGCAAAAGGGTATACTCAAACCCATGGGATTGATTACTAGGAGACATTTGCTCTTGTGGTAAAGATGAACTCTGTTCGTACCATAATCTCAGCAAACTTCGGCTGGGATCTTCAACAATTGGATGTAAAAAATGCGTCATGTTGACTTGGAGGAGGAAGTATACATGGAAATACCCCCTGGTTTTGCTTCATCTGCTACCAAGGGTAAGGTTTGTAAACTGCGAAAAGCTTTATATGGTTTGAAGCAATCTCCCAGAGCCTAGTTTGGTAGATTCTACAAAGCAATGATAAGATTTGGGTACAAGCAGAGTCAAGCAGATCATACTCTATTTGTCAAACAGATAAAATGTAAGACTATCATTCTTATTGTTTATGTTGATGACATTGTGGTGACAGGGGATAATAGAGAAGAGATAGTTAATCTCAAAGCAAGACTGGCCAAAGAGTTTGAGATCAAAGATCTTGGTCCTTTAAAATATTTCCTTGGTATTGAAGTTGCAAGATCTTCCAATGAGATTTTTCTATCTCAAAGGAAATATGTACTTGATCTTCTAACAGAAACTGACATGTTGGGATGTAAGCTTGCTGATTTTCCTATTGAAGTTAATCATCATCTAGTAGGTGACATAGGACGTACGGTTGATAGAGAAAGATATTAACGTTTGGTGGGACGATTGATATACCTTTCTCATACTAAACATGATATATCTTATGCTGTGGGAATAGTGAGTCAGTATATACATGATCCTCGACATTGTCATATGGAAACTGTCTACAGAATTATGAGGTATCTCAAGTCTGCTCCCGGGAAAGGTTTATTGTTCGCACCACATGGTCATATGAGAGTTGAAGCATTTTCCGACTCAGATTGGGCTCGCTCTATAGAGAATCGTCGTTCTACTTCGGGTTACTGTTCATTTGTTGGAGGCAATCTCGTTACTTGGCGCAGTAAGAAACAATCCGTAGTGACAAGATCCAGTGCTGAAGTCGAATATCGAGCTATAGTCTTGGGTATATGTGAACTAATGTGGCTTCGAACCTTACTAGAAGATTTGGGTATTACAACTAAAAGGCCTATGCAGTTATTTTGTGATAATAAGGCAGCCATTAATATTACAAACGACCCAGTACAACACGATAGAACGAAGCACATTGAGATTAACGGACACTTCATTAAAGAAAAGTTAACTAGTGGTCTTATTTGTTTACCTTTTGTTAAAACAGAGCACCAGCTTGCTGATATTTTGACTAAGTGTCTTAGTAGTAAGATGTTTCATCCATTGTGTTTCAAGTTGGATATGCGAGACATCTATACACCAACTTGATGGGGAGTGTTAGAAGATATGATATGGTTTCCATAATTATAATTAGTCATATCCCATAATTAGTGTGTATACATAGCTGTAATTAGAGATTACCATAAATATACTTGTGTATATAAACCAATGTAATTGAGATGAAATAAATAAAGGAATTATAAACCCAAACTCGGAGTATTCCTTTCTACAAATATAATTATAATTAGTTCTATTGAATATGATGTAATTAATAATATATAGACAGGGGAAATAAAGAGAGGGAGCAAGGGGAGCTACACCTTTACAGGGAAGGATTAAGACATGACTTCCTTCCAATTTATACCTTATATATAAAAAAGCACGACCAACAATCATACCTCATAACCATTCAAGTTAACTCGTTAATTAGAATGAGTTAACTCGGGTGGTCATGAGTTAACTCGAACTATCAATATTACATTTAATACGATAACTAGTGATTGCAATTAATTGTAAACCTTATATATAAAAGCACGACTAACAATCATACATCATGACCATCCGAGTTAACTCATCAATTAGAATAAGTTAACTCGGATGGTCATGAGTTAACTTGGGTGGTCATGAGTTAACTCGAACGGTCAATAGTACATTTAATACGGTAACTAATAATTGCAATTAGTTTTCTTTAAATTATGGAAGAAGAATATGAAAAGTTTCTTGTTGAAATACTAAAAGTTATATGCTGATTGAAATTATCTTCAACATTATATATATATTATGTCAATAAAAAATAATAAATATGTCAATAAAAAATTATCAAATATTTATAAAAATAATGCTATAAATTAGCCCGCCCCTCGCATGGGCATCAAGCTAGTATCAAATTAGTTGGACATGCATAATTTCTCATCAAGGTGCACGGTGGTAGGGTCTACGCATATATAATTGAGTTACCGACACACACACACACACATATATATATATATACAAAATAATCTAAAATAAGAACTTACAATTGAATTACTTTGATTGGTCATTAAATTAGTAGATAATTGTAAAAAATAATGAATCTAAATTGATACGAATTCCAATCGTCAAAAAAAGAGAAAAAAAGATGATCACAACACGCGGAAGAATATATAGAAAGATAATCCGTGACTCGCACGGGTTCTAAGCTGTGTCATGAAATTCGCTGAGCAAAACAGCCGCAATGCTTGAATTATTTACTATCATGTGAGCTGGTTTCTACAAAACCAATTTTTTTACAGTTTAAGGATATAACCGTGTTCTACCTTTTTTTTCTTCTTTCCAATGTCTTGGAATTTATTCATTATCAATAATAGGATCCAACAAAGAAACAATACAAAGTAGGAACTTCATCATGTCAATAATAAGAAAAATTAAACCCAGAAACATTAGCTAACTTGGCTAAACCACGAGCAACTCTATGTATTACTTCCTCGTCTAATATGAGAGAAACGAACAGACCAAAACGTTGACCCAACTTGCTTACAATCACCCACGATCGATTCCACCTCCGAACGAGACTGAATATTGGACAACAGTAATGCAATAATTCGTTCACGGTCAGTCTCAACAATAACAAAATTAAAACACATTGCCATAACATAAATCACCCCTTTAAGAATATCAATAACTTCGGCACACTCCACCTTCAAATTTTCCCGAATTTTATCAACTCCAGCGCCTAAGACATCATCTCTAATCACAAAACCCACATCAATATAAACATTATGCCGAACAGCAGCGTCACTTAATTTAACGAAACCAACAGGAGGCCTTCTCCAAATACTAGTAATAGAGGACTGCAACTATCCATTACCTGTCTAAATAATGACTGCTTAGCTCCTTCTGTTACACAAAAAAAGTTTTAATTTAAAATTGCAATTTGAATTAAAATTGAAAAGTTGGTTTCATATTTTTAAAACGAATTGAATATAAATTAATATGTAAAATCAAAAGTGACATAATTATAATTTAAAAAAAAAATATTGAATGAGCAATTACGTCGAAAGAATAAAACAAGTAACATATTCATTCTGTTGCATAAAAAGTGTTTCATCTGAAAAGTTTAAGGATATAATTATGTTCTAATTTAATCCTAAATAATAATTGTATACCATATGTTACATAAAAAGAGTTTCGATCGGAAATTTTATAACTTTTCTACAATGTTATCTATGCTTGCAATTTCAAAAGTGGTTATTTGATAATGAATTGACGATAACATTGTACCCTTTTATTTTAATATTCAAATAATTAAGGTTGCTTTTGAATTTAAAAATATTGTAATTTGAATTAAAATTGCAAAGTTTGTCTCATATTTTGGAAACGAATTGAATATAAATTATTATGTAAAATCAAAAGTGATATAATTATAATTAAACAAAAATTAAATGAGTAAATACATCAAAAAATAAAACAAGTGACATATTCATTCTGTTTCGTAAAAGGATTTTTATTTGAAAATTTTACAAATTGTAAAAATATAATTTTGTTTTAGTTTAACCCTAAATAATGATTGTTTAGTTCCGCCCATTACACAAAAAGTGTTTCAATTAAAAATTGTAATTTGAGATAAAATTGCAAATTTGGTCTCATATTTTAGTGAAATAAATTTTTATTTCTATTTTATGTAGCTATTTTTTTATACAAAAAATAATACTCCATCCCTTATGTTGTTTCTCAAGGGCACAATAGAGATCTAGAAGGGGTTAAATAGATTCTTTAAAACTTTTTATTTATTTAAAGATCAATTATCAGATAATTAATTTGTTCAATTAATCGAGCACAATAGAATATTAGTTTAAAATCCCCTTAAAGATTTAATGAAATCTCAGTTCTAACTTTAGTACTTGTGAAGATTAGACACTCTACGATATAACAGTTAAATGACAGAATATAAAGACGTAAAGTAAATGACACAAGATATTTAAGTGGTTCGGAGTACAAATAACTCCTAGTCCACTCTTCTACTTCAACAAGTAGGAATTCAACAAGTAGGAAATCCACTAAGGATAGGGTCACTAAGACTAGATCACTAAGATCTATTACAACTGAATCACTTAGATTCCTTCGAGTCACTTAGTCTCGACAATGTCACTTAGACATCTTCAAGTCACTTAGACTTGGATGAAAGTCAGTAAGATAATCGAATCACAATTGAAAGATAATTGTTTAGGTGCTGCTAAGCGTTGCAATGTGGCTTCACTTTGTTCGATACTTAGTGTGACACCCCCAAATTTTTTGGGGTCCAAACCACCCCTCCAAGCTTGGGTCGTCAGAACTGCAACCTACAAACACATAAGCTTTGATACCAACTGTGACGTCCCCAGATCCAGGGTCAAACCGCGTTGCCCAAACCTGGGTCGCCAGAATACATACCACTACAAACACAAATTCTCCTTCTTACAACGATAGTATTCACACCCAAATTCAATAATACTCTACATATAAGTACAGTTAACAACTATTTTAGGAATCAAAATATTTAGAAAATGATTGAGAAAACCTTCGTACATTGGAGGCCATGCCTCTAAGTTATAATAAATATCATAAGACTTGAGAATTAGCCTTAATTGACCCATTAGACCTCAAAGGAACTCGAGAAGATTTCTGTCCTCCTCATTCTTATGGTATCATTTTTGACGCCATACTATTTTGTAACTTGACTCGGACAACCACTAACTCGGACCACTATAGTTACTAACTCGGACCATCACACCATTCTCATGTTCTCTCTGCTAGACCCAACTATACTCTTATTACCTGAAAGGAATTGTGAAACAAAAGGGTGAGCTAACTAGCCCAGTAAAGAGTATCATGACTATGATAATGAAGAATAAATTATCTTTAGCCTTCAACAGTGGTAAATCATAGATTTAAAGATAATATAAGTTTTCAACGATAACTGCAACGGAACAAACAATCCATTAGAAGAGTCAAGTAGACCATAATATCTACTATTTTCTCCAATTTAAAAGTTCACCATCAATATTTTATCCCTGTAACACCAATCAATAGTTCTTGTTCATAATCATGCAAATCAATAGTTCCTGTTAATAATCATGTAAATCAACAGTCCATCATTGCCACAAAGGCTAAATAGAACTTTCACCCCTTGTCACAAAGGCTAAACAGAACTTTCACCACTTGTCATTGCCACATAGACTATATGTACCCAAAATCATACCGTTTATGCACTACAAGCCAAAAATAGTAAATTATAACACAAATGGTTATAATCATACAAATTCACAATTCATAGTCATAATCATGCCAATTCACAGTTCATAGTTATAATCATGTCGATCAATTCATCTTTGCACCAAAGCCAAAGACAGTCAATTGTAACATCAATTTTTTATCTCTGTAACACCAATGGTCATGATCATACCTCACTACAGCTTTTGGTCATAATCATACCCGTCAGCAGTTTCTTGCCACAAAGGCTAAACACACCCAACAATTATAATGTCTTTGCACCTAGGCCAAAGAAAATTTTTACCACAATGATTATAATAATGATATAATGAATGGACAAAATAATCAGAATAATAAGATAAAGAATAAACATTAGAGATTTTCAATTTAATTTATCCATAGTCTAAATTGTCAACACAATATTCAGAAAATTGATTAGAGTTCTTAATAGAATATAAGGTTCAAGAAATGTACGATTCACAGTTCACATATAACGATCAAAAATCTAATAGGAAGATTAAAGTCAAAAGAGAATAGATCAAGCATAAACTATTAAAGATATTCTAACCATTTCCAGAATCTTCACCATTTAATGGTAAGACTGTAGAAACGAATAATAATCTCTTACCATAATATGGAGTATGAAAGAAAATGATAACTCTCTACGGATATAGAAGAAATGATAAACTTTTACGAGTACAAAAGAAATGATATCCTTTTTCGAGTATGAAAGAAATGACACCCCTTATGAGTATGAAAGAAATGATATTCCATACGAGTATGAAAGAAAATAATATCACTTACGAGTATCAAAGAATGATAATCCTTTACGAGTATGAAGTAAAATAATATTGTGGCGCCCCCAAATCCGGGTACTTGAAACTCGTACTTGGTGCATCACGATACTATTTCTTTGAGCTGTTTAATAAATTACAAACTTAATATTTATATCAGAGTTGTCTATTCCCCAGGTATGTCAACCTTTAATTACATTCTTTACAGGTTACATAATATATAAGATCACAATACAAAAGACTAATTATTACAGATAACACCATACAACTTATTCCTTCAGCTTTCCTTTTCCATTGTCTTTGTCAGAGCCTTCTGGTCGATCACACTTAGCTGAAAACATTTAAGTCAAAGTAAGAATGAGCATTCAATTGCTCAGCAAGTAATAATAATTAATAAACATTAGCTGAAAGAAGTAAATATTTTCTTTGAGGACTACTTCTACCACGAATCAATAGTGGTGAAGTCATTTAAAACCATTCTTCACAACGGATCAAATCATTTTAAGATTTTTGAAACAACTGAGCGACTTTTGAATACTGAGTGGTCAAAAGACCAAGAACTGTTATTTTTCATTTTTGAAAAGGTTTGAACAGAAATTCATCTGTAAACCGTCTGGTCTTACGGACACGGAGGACGATCAGTCCCGTTGTGCCCTGTATTGATCAACACTATATAATACATCACCGCCATTGGCGCATAAAATTTTCATCACCGCTTTTAGCGCATAAAATTTCCCATTTAGGGTTGTTCATACTCAGTCTAGAGTCCTAACTAAAACAATTTAGTTGAACGACTTTATCATAACCAATAACATTCGACAAATACTTTTCAAATCGTGTTTAGCTGGGACAAATAGCTTAGACAACCTTTAAACTAGGTATACATACTGAAATTTAATAGTATGTATCGGAACTTATCAACGGATTTCGAATTCAAGGGTAATTGATAATGTACAATAGTTTATACAAGTGGGGACACTTGCATAACCAAACTTAGAATACAAATTTTCAATATGAGTCATAGTAATTCAATAATGAGATACTTTTAATAATGAACGAATCGAAGTAAATTCGAATTTATAATAATTATAACAATTTGTACAAGTGAGGACACTTGCACAAAGAACAGAACAATTTTGATTATAAATACATCACATGAGAAAATATCGAGATATTGGAAATCAATAGATAGCTTGAATAATGTTTAAGAATACTTGCTTAACATATGGATCCATTGCATAAAGTAAATGCAAGGGTTACGATAATTGCATAAACGAATAACAAAGATCATTATGGATATGAATAATTAACAATAATTATTCACGAGCATGCTTTGAAATTGATAACTCATGTTGAGTTAGGAACTAGTAATAAATGTAAGGAGTTTAGCAATACTCAGGAATTTTCACAATATATTTCTGTTTGCACGAAATAAAATAGTGCATAAGGTTTAGATACTTGTATAGTAAAGAAAGAGTTCAGATACTTGCACAACAAACGATTGAGTTAAGGAACTTGCACAATGTAAGAAGTTGTGTAAGTTAGAAACTTGCACAATAAAAGATTGAGTTAAGGAACTTGCTTACACAGATCCAATTCATAAAGTAAATGAAAAGGATGGGATACTTGCATACATACACCTATTGCATAAAATAAATGCGTAGGTTCGGATACTTGCACAATAACGATTGAGTTAAGATACTTGCACAACATACGGATCCAGATCATAATGTAAATGAAAAGGATAGAATAGTTGATCAATAATAGATTGAGTTAAAAGCTTGTATAAATGGAATCCATCTCATAAAGTAAATAAAAAGGATAGGACACTTGCCTTGGTCGTTGACTATTGCTACGCAATTTAATATGACTTCTTTTGAAAGACCTATCATTTATAAGATCGATCTCTCAATCAGCAAATCATATTATACTTTATAATATCACATATTTATAAGTAAATTATCTAACATTCAACCACATAATCAAATATTAGATAACACATTAACACCATACGCATTCAATTCTAAAGTTAGCACACATCGAGTTTTTAACAGTGTTCAATATAGTATGCTGAGTAGTTTCCCACAAACAACCAACAAACTAGTTTCTGTCTCGTCTACACTGTTTTCACAGTGAGTTAGATCGGTTGCTAGTTCGTATATACTTCCGCTCCCTGAAGGAATTGTTTAGCCCAAATACTATACATCGACTATTAAAGAGTACGATTGTACCACTACTTTATGAATTAACACTAAGTCTTTTCATTATATAAGTCTTTTTTTATGATTCTGTAGGTTAAATATTCAATCCAATAAACTGAATTCCAAATTCAGCAAACTAGATGGCAATCCAGCAAACTGGATTCCAAGCTAGCAAACTGGATTTCAACCTGGATTATAATCCAGCACACTGGATTCCAACTATTCAATTTAATCAACTATTTTTGCAATCCAGCAACCTGGATTCAAACTATCTTATAATATAGCAAACTAGATTCATTTTATTCAATTCAGCAAACTATATTCATCAATTCAACAAACTATATTCACCAATTCAGCAAACTGTTTTCATTAATTCAACAAACTGTTTTCATCAATTCAGCAAACTGTTTTCATCAATTCAGCAAACCGTATTGGAAGCTGCATTCTTAAAATGACTTATCCTCTTTAAAAATCGATTTTTATTTTCTTCAAATCTTGCCACACATATGTACATACATTCCATACACAAAAATACTTTCCTTATGAAAGTTTTCAATTTCCTTTAATATTTTTCAAACGTCCGTTTTAACTTTCAAAACTAAGAAAAATGATCACTATCTTGCACAACTCGGATGACTCCAAATTTTTGATAGGATCTTATACATATTAACACGAGGTTCTAGTTAAAATTTCGTGGCCATCGGAGTTATAGAACTCCAATTTTAGCCATTTTCGTTGAAAAACTCTACGTTTTTATTTTAGCCGTAGATTCTTCGTTACAAAGTCAGAATGCGGCGATTTTTGGCCAGGAGCTACATAACTTCCTATATTTTCAGTGGTAAAAAGCTCTGAATTTATTGCACCTTCCAAGGGGTCCAGACAGTGCACATAAAGTAAAGGACAGCGGGTTTGGTCCGTTTTCTCGATTTAAGGTCCTTCGCCATAAAATCCATAACTTTCATTCTATAAGGCCAAAAATTCTCAAATTTTTACACGACTCATATAAATTATCATATTATCACTCCAGAGTTTTCTGGAATTTTAGAGCACAAACTGTGGACGAAACTGCCCCTGGATGTGAATAGTCAGCAGGGTTTATCACCCTTTTTGTCCACTGCCTGGGCTGTTTTGACTAAAACAGTCCATGCGAATTTTATACCAACTATTTTTGAGTTCTACCACTTGAGTTTTGTAATTAACTTATATATCTAGCGCCACTTTTTGACAGATCGTAAAAAGAGTTTGTGGATCTCAAGTTATATACTTACAAAGTGATGAAAAGTTAGGGTTTTCTAACTTTTTAGAAACTAGTTTTGATTTTCTTTCTTTTGATCCAACTTTTGGCATTCAAAAGGGTTAGATCTAAACATAAAACACTTATTAACATATAAATCTAAGGTTTTAGACCTCAAGATCATAAACTTCATATCACACAAATCACACCAAAACAAATGAAAATAAACTAGATTAAAGTTAGAAAAGTTATACCTTTTTATGTGCTATCCTTCTCCTTCCTTCTAGGCTTAATTATGGAACTTTAAGCTTGCTAAAATTTCTTCTCACCACTAGCCGTAGCCACCCCCTCTCCCTTACTCTCTCAAGATATTTTGGAAAGAATAAGAGAAAGAAGTAGCTTTTAATTTTTTTTCCCTCTCTCTCTCTCCAAACTAGGAAAAAGAAAATGAACAATGCTATCGTTGGTTTATTAAATCTAATACTTACAATATCTATAGATATAAGAATTATATCTATATATTTTATCATCATTTGTAAGCATACATATTTGACAACTTGGGTGATGGGTCATCATTACTTTTTGTACTTTATTATCCATGCTTGCAAGTTAGCTTTTAATTAAATAACACCTCACCCCCTTTTTGGTACATAGGTGGCCGGCTATCCTCCTTCCATTTTGTCCCATTTTCGTAGTCTTATTTGATTACTTTCATGACTTAATTAAGTTGGTTAGGATATTTTTCAAGTGGGTCACTAATTGGGCTTTAATAAAATTCCTTTTTGGGCTCACTTTAACTAGTTTGGGCCACTAGTTTCTAAATATTTTTAATCCATACTAGGCTACTAATAAAATAAGTGTTGGGCTAATTTAATTAGTCCACACATTAATTATTCAAGTCCACAATTAAATAAATTAGTGGCTTGATTACTAAATTAATTAGGCTAGTCCATTAGTTTCCTTACTAATTGGACTATTAAAATAAGTTATGCATATAACACATAATCCTCATTAATTAATACCCATATTAATTAATGTACAAAATTTATTAACTTACTATATTCACTTTAATTAAATATTTAATTAACTAACTATCTTATTAATTGTTTAATATTAATATTCTTAGGTTAGTCCACTAATTTAAATACTATTAGTGGGACATGCTTTGAGTAACAATTAGTCACATGCATTATTCACATAAGTCATAACATATTTATCATTATTGATAAATAATTATCATACACATTGAATCATATTGTTCATACATGCATTCAAGTATAATCAATACTTATATTTAGTATTCAATTTCCTTAAGAAAATGAATTCTTATTATTCATGATACACACATACATCCATTTAAATACAATTATAACCTTAATTGTATTAATCATTAAAATCCATAATCATAGATCAAATTAGGTTTTGATCCGTACTATCACTTTACCACATTTACCTTACTTAGTCAATTTAAAATAAATTGACTAATCTTACAAATTCATATAATAAAGAAATCATCATAGTAATAATAATAATATTAATAATTATTTCTTAAAATATACATTTATCCTTTAAACAATATAGTAATCATATTTTTGTAAATAATCATATATTTTTACTATATAAATTAACTTATTAACAGAATATAATTTATAATTATCAACTATTTCTTTAATAAGAAATTTACTTGAAACTATATATGAAATAAATATATATGTTCACATATCACATATTCACATTCCTTTCCTTGCACACGTTCCCATACTTACTTTAATATATAATAAAAATAATTTTTATTATAAAAAAAAAATTCATACGTAAAATTTCTTATTTTAATATATCGAAAATCTTGAGTTATTACAAATATCCTTTTACGAGTATGGAAGAATGATAACCCTTTACGAGTACAAAAGAAATGATATCATTTTTCGAGTATGAAAGAAATAATACCCCTTACGAGTATGAAAGAAATGATATTACATATCAGTATGAAAGAAATGATATTACATACGAGTATGAAAGAAAATAATATCACTTACGAGTATCAAAGAATGATAACCCCTTACCTTGATATTGTGAAACACAAAATTAATAGCCGAACAAATCCTTCCTTATTCGTCTTTGTAGCAGTAAAGAATCTGACTTTCGGATCTTATAGAGTTTTTAAAATCTCTTTATGTTTTCACAAAAACATAGCTCTAAAAAAGATACACGAAATAGTCTCAAGAATCACTCCATTCGGAGTTAATATGACTGAGCTATGAACTTTATAAATTTAGGTTAAAACTAGTGACGAAAATCTGGACAGATTGTGATTTTTAGCATTTTAGGGCATGAAGATGACATCAGATGACTTTTCTTCCTTCTACAAAGTTGTAGAGGACGAAAAACTAATGAAAATAGGCTTTTGAATCACTTTTGCTATACGTAATGATGTTTTGCAATGATTTGTACAATGACCTTTGTAAAATTGTGGTGGGCCCCACAAAAAATGGTGGGACCCACCATAATTTTACAAAGGTCATTGTATGGATCATTGTACACATCATTACATATAGCAAAGCTCCTTTTGAATCACTCAATTCCGATAAAGGATGAATTTACTATGATTTTTTAAAGAGTTATTGTAAAAACAAAATCCACTCGAAAATTCAAAGAAGAATGCAACAAAAGATTTCAAAATTAGGAATGACTTGGACTATAAGTGTAGCACTCCACTAATATTTGCTAACACTTGAGGTAGCCTAGCATACCTAGAGAAAAACTTGCAATAAGAGACTTTTAGAGAGAGGAAGAAAATGTTAGTAAAGAAGATATGAATTTCCTTATGCTAAGCCTTCCTATTTATAGTCAAAATCCACCACATTTAATAAATATATTATTACTCTATTATCAATATCTTTAAAAATAATGATTACCCATTTTCATCCATTATCATTATTTTTAAAAGTAATGATTACTCATTTTCACCCACTATCAATACTTAATCAAAAAGATTAATCTATTATCATTATTAATAAAAAGATTAATCCATTATCATTAAAAATTAAAAAGATTAATCCATTATCATTATTCTACCATTTATAAAAAAAATTATCTACCACAAATTAATTACCTTTAATCTACCACATAGTAGTTACCTCACATGTTCACATTTTTCACATTTCAAGATTACATTTTACTATTCACAATTATAGTGACAATAGTATGAAATGTTGTGACAATTATTGTGACAACCCAAAATCCATGTATTTGCTAGTGGACTAGTGCTCACTATCCAACACTAAATTTTTTTTAGTATAAATATTATAGACTCATAATATCGACAACCAGATCGTTTTCAGGAAAGAGGGGGCCTTCCGTATAAATGACGTACAATTAAATAACCCCTTTCCTTGACAGAACTTCTAGATATTGCCAATAATGCTAATATCATATCAAATAATATGAGTTACTATGTCGTGATAATTATTAATAAAATATTGTGCAGATGCTACTGTAACAATTATTGAGTTAACATACTATGCAATTGTTACTGTAATAATTATTGAATCAATAATTATGAAATACTGAGCAATACCGTGTGACACTGTGGAATGTCGTGTGCCCCTGCAGAATACCGCGTGCTACTGTACTTTTATCTCCGGGTATTTAAACAGTTAAAAGTGATAGTACCGTTGATAAATTTTATTAAAAAGTTATTTCTGTCATTTTCGGTATCCGACAATTTCATCATTGTGGGGACCACCAATGATTGGTTGTTCAGGCATCATCGTACTTTACCGAATATAATATTCCCCGAAAGAACGAATATTACCGGACAGAAGGAATATTCCCCGACATACTTTTTATAATATAATACAATTTGCACATCTCATCCGTAACTTTATCATTTTATAAATTTAACACCTTACTGTTTAGAATAATAATTATAAGAAAATTAAAGTCTCTTTATTAAAATTCGAGGTCTTACAATCTCCTCTCCTTATGAAATTTTGTCCCTGAAATTTACGAATGTACCTGGCATTCCGAAAAGATATATAAGAATACTTAGCTTTCATTTCAGATTCTATCTCCCAGGTTATTTTCTCTGTATCATAATTTCTCCATTTTTCATCTCCTAGTTTTTAGATACCATTCTTAAATGCGGTCACAAAACAAAAAGTTAGTTAAAGAAATTGACATCTCACATCTTGTCCCTATAACTAAACCGACAAATTAAATAAGAAATTTAGCTTAGGTAGGACACACTAGCGAAGGATTCTACTCGTCTCTCCCTTCCTAGTTCTAATCCCCGATCTCCGGGAATCATATCCCTAAGCTTTGATACCAACTGTGACGCTCCCAAATTTTTCGGGGTCCAAACCACCCTTCCAAACTTGGGTCGTCAAAACTACAACCTACAAACACATAAGCTTTGATACCAACTGTGACGCCCCCAGATACGGGGTCAAACCGTGCCGCCCAAACCTAGGTCGCCAGAATACACACCACTACAAACACAAATTCTCCTTCTTACAACAACAGTATTCACACCCAAATTCAATAATACTCTATATATAAGTACAATTAATAACTATTTTAGGAATCAAAATCTTTAGAAAATGATCGAGAAAACCTTCGTACATTAGAGGCCATGCCTATAAGTTATAATAAATATCATAGGACTTGAGAATTAGGCTTGGTTGACCCATTAGACCTCAAAGGAACTCGAGAATATTTTAGTCCTCCTCATTCTAATGGTATCATTTTTGACGCCACACTATTTTATGACAGTTCTGATATACTCTTCAGATTTGACTGATCGTAAATTTTGGTAAGGAACGTAGAGCTTGACTTCGGTTACTCAACGTTCTGAACTCTACGAAGTTATTCTACGAAATGGAGAAGTGCTCTACGATCTGCTCTACGAATGACTTTCTACGATGCTGGAGCAGACTCTGCGAACTTCTCTTTTACACTGCAATCTCAGCTTTGGCATTACGATTCAGGAGGTAGCTCTACGAATTAATTGAAGACTCTACGATTCCGACTCCGAGAAAAACTCTGCAGCTCTAAGATCATCCTACTGATGCTCTACGAACACATAAAATCCTCTGCTCACAACATTTACACTACGAACAGGCAGAGTAACTCTACGATCATTTAACAATACTATACGATCAATTTGATCATATCAATTATATATAAAATCAACTCAAAGGATCAACCTAACAAGTTTGATCGTTCTATACTAAGTCCTTATACAATTATATCTAAGATAAGGACTTTACAAAAATTACTGAACAATTATACATTATAATCACATCATCAAATTAACACAATAAATCCTAACAATCTCCCCCTATTTGATGATGACAAAACCAGTAGATTTAGAATAATCATTAATTTTAAGATGCAAAGAACATAAATAGTAAACATGCCTTAATATACAGTAAGAAACTGTATCTCTACATCGAAAGAATGAATTTTATTGATTTATCAAAATTCTGTACAAAGTAAGAAAATTTAATAGATACATTTTAAAAAGGAAAAAAAATATACCTCTCTATTCTTACTATCTTCTCCCTCTCTTATCCTTTTCCATGGACAACCATCTCTTCTCAGATTCCACTCTATGATTGTAGGCACTGCACTCGACGATCCAGGATGCCTAGAAGAATGACCACGATCTATGGGAAGGGCTGTTTGAGGAGTACTAGAGCCTGATAGAGGTTGAATTGATGTTTGAGGTGCTCTTTTGGTGCTCTCCTTGGAGCTTGCCTCCTCTTATCCCTTATATTCTTCCCCTGTTTGTCATCATTAACCTAAGAGAGGTGCTTAACTGTTTCAACTAGCTCTTTGGAGTTGAGAGGAAGATATGGCAATGTTATCTCTAATCTTTCTTTGACGAGCAACAACTTGATCACTCTGCTGATGTACCAGAGCCATAACATTGTCAGTTCGATCTGTCATTGTATTCTTGAATTCAGAGAGGGCTGAACTAAGCCTCGAAGACTTTGTCTGATAGCAATTTAATGGAATTCTCATTTTGCTGTTAATGCCAGAACAACCTTCTTATGATCATCAATAGATTTCAGGAAGACCAGATCTCTTTGGCGAAGATTGTTAGACATGTCTTTGAATAACGACTTCATCTATTTATTGAAGTCCTTGCCCATCTCTATAGGTACATTTACAGCAGCTTCAATAACCTTATTCATCTTTTGATAGAGGTCAATTGAGTTGCTCTCAAGATCTTGATTTATGTCCTGAGTGACAAGAGCCAGTACACCCGACAGTTTTTCACTAGTTGGAAGTACAGAGACTCGCTCCAAAATTTGATTCAAGATGGCTTCAGAATCACCCTTATCAGTCCGAGGGAGATTAGTTATTGCCAGAGGGAGATTAAAAAATTCATTTTTCATGAAGATGAGGGTATGTCAATACGAGTGAGAGGTTGTGTTTGTTGTTTAATGGTTAGTATATGAGCTATAGGTTGTACATGTTGTATAGGAGATAAAGGATTTAGAGGTGAATTTACAGGAGTTAAAAGAAAGTTGGAAACATTTATAGATGATGGAGAATTAAAGTGTGGTTGTGTAGGAATGTGTGTATGGGAACTAATATTTTCATTATTGATTGTAGGGTTTAGGACTCTACGATCGGAGAGTTAGTTGTATTTGAGTCATCTATCGTGTTGGGACTCTACGAATGGTGAGTTGGCCTTATTTACATCATCCGTAGAGTGTTGGGACTCTATGAATTGAGAGAGTAGTGAATTTACATGGTTAGTAGAGTGTTGACTTTACGACTGGAAAATTAGCTATATTTTTATCGTCCATAAAGTGTTAAGACTCTACGAACGGAGAGTGAATTGAAGATTCATTAAAAACAAATGGGAGTATGAGGTTGCTCAGAAAACATAGATGATGACTCTACGAACTCGCCATCACATGAAAAGAATGAATAATAAGATGAATGAGTATTAAATAAAGAAAACGGAAAGCGAATTACATTCTTGTTTGTACCTGAAGAAGATTCGCCATATGAAATTATTTTTCTGGCATATCTCAAGATTCAGGGGAAGTTCTGAGACATCAGTTTCACATTTGGATACAGCTTGAACGTCCATGAGATGAACCTCAAGTCGTTGTAAAGTAATGCTCGAAACAGGGGCATCATTAAAGGAAGAAGAACAGTTGTTCACTTTGTTCATTGTAAACAACAGTATCACTATTTGTAGAGTTCCTCCTCTGCTCCTGATGGGTCTCACCAAGGAACTCCACTTCTGGTTGCTCCTGATGAGTCTCACCAATGATCTCTACGTCTAGTTCTTCTGCTTCTGTTTCTTGAGGCAATATTAGGGGCTGAAAGTAAGACTTTTGGATGCTCCCCCTCAACTTGTGCATTAAAGTGCTCAGAAGCATGTGAACTTTGCTCAACCAAGATATTAGCAATGACTGACTAAATGATCCTTGTTTGGACCACTGAATCATTTGGTGAGTTTGGATTGGCCACTGGTGACCCCTCCTTCGAACCAGCTTCTTTCTTTTTTAGAAGGTTAGATGACCTTTTTTCCTTCTTCTCCACCATGAGGATAAACTTCCTTTTCTTCTTCTTTGGCTTAGGTGTTGAATCCTTCACAGCCATTTCTTCAGTTTCATCTTGAGGCTCCGACAGATTAGCCATCCTAGCCAATTTATCTTCACCAACTGTAGGCTCGGGCTCATCAGCCGTCTTAGCCATCAAATTTTCGCTAATAATTGGCTCAGGCTCATCAGCCGTCCTAGCCATCATAATAATAGCAGCAATAGCTTCACTTCCTGACTCTACGATATGAGAACTAGAGCGCTCTACGATCAGAGATAAGATGGTCTTCTTAGAACGCTTGCTCTTGGTTCATTTCCTTTTGCTTTTGGAGAGAGCAATGGATTCTTCAGCATTCTCCACTTTCTTCTACTTGTCTGCTGTGGAGACCTCAATCTCATGAACTGTTGGGGCAGCAGAACCCTGGGAAATAACCTTCTTCTTCCCTTTATTCTTCCGCACAAGCCCAATGACTTCTTCATTTTCTTCTGACCCTTCCTCAATCATTGTTATCTTCCTCTTTAATGAGGGTTTCTCCACCTCACTACGAGTTTTCTCACTGTCCTCAGATTGTCTTGATCGTAGGATCTCAACAGGACACTTCTTCCAATTGTCAAATAACTTGGGGGGTCATCTTCTTATTTACATGGAGGGCTTCTCCCTCATTATCCCTTATTTCTTCCCTCAACAGTTTCTTCAAAATGATACTGATAAACCTCCCATAAAACATTTTGGGGGCTTGCTTCCTTGTTGTCTTTTTCTTCCCAGCTTCGACTATCCACTTTCCTATCCACCCCAGCAAAATGGCTCCGAAATTCATCTTCAACTTCATCTTGATGGCCGTCATGACTCTCAGCTGAAGATCGCTGATAAAGTCATGGGCAGAATCCTTGTAGAGGATACATTTCCCCACTATGTTAGTGAGGAATTCGTAGTTCTGAGGGGAGTTCTTCTTCATCCCTCGAAGCTCTGGGTTTTTCTTGTACCCCATTTGAGTTAGCCCAACCTCTACATCGATGAGGTTGAGAGTGGTGATACCATCAAGTATGAAGCCCAGAACAAGGTTTACTTCTTTGGCCTTTAGCCGAAGAGCCTTTCCCTTAACCTTGGTGGTTAGAACAACATCTTCAAATTCTCTATTCTGGTAGAATTCTCTGACTAAACTTGAGTATACTCTTGTGCTGGTGTTCGAGGCTTCATATAACCCAGCCTTCTTCAACAATACTAGAACTTTTCTGAACTGCTTCTCTGAATCTCCAAAGTTCTCAAAGCACAATTGATTTCTAGATATAACTTGGGTTGGTATCTTCAACGATTGATTTTGACTAAAACAGAAACAAAAGTATCTGAGATTTTGAAAACTTCTGAAAACTAGGGCTTAAATGCTTGAAAACTTAAAAGCTCAGATTGCAAATGAGAAGTGTAAAAGACAGAAGCAAATTTGAAATGATTTATTGAATACTTCCCTTTCAATTCGGCTGAGTGGAATACGTGTTGAGATTTGATTGAACGCACATCGCTTCATTTTTGCAGTTTTTACAGCTGTAGAATAGTAACTTTTAGCTTTCACTTGCTTTGTTTGAGCGTGTACATCACTTTCCATAAAATAACTGCCTTTGCTATGCATAGAGTAAGATTGAAAGACTTTTCATCCTACGATTATCATCAACTCTACGAACCACTTTACAATGGTTCTTCACTCAACGATTCACTAAATGATCTTCATTCATTCTACGATGGTTCTTCACTCAATGAACCCTTTTGAAAAACCATTCTACGATATGCTCTTCATTTTACAATCTTCACCTGCATAGTTAGAAACTTCTAAAACACATAGAACTATGGTGTAAATTCAACATTTCTAACTCATTAATTAACTTATTAAATCTAGATTCATCTAATGGTTTAGTAAACACATCAGCCAGTTGATTTTTAGTTGGAACAAAATGTAATACAATATTTCTATTTTGCACATGATCTCTAATAAAATGGTATCTGATTTCTATGTGATTTGTCCTAGAATGCATGACATGATTATGAGTTATAGATATAACACTAGTATTATCACAAAATATAGGAAAAAACTTTAGTTCAAACCCATAGTCAGCCAACTGTTTCTTCATCCACAAATTTTGAGCACGGCAGCTTCCAGCATCAATGTACTCAACTTTTGCAGTTGAAGTTGATACTGAATTTTGCTTCTTGCAGAACCATGAGACAAGCCTATTCCCTAGCAGTTGATATGTACCACTAGTGTTCTTTCTGTCAATCTTGTATCCTGCAAAATCTGCATCTGAATACCCTATTAGATCAAAGGGAGACTCCTTGGGATACCATAATCCCAAATATGGAGTACCTTTTAGATACCTAAAAATCCTTTTAACAACAACTAAATGAGATTCTTTAGGATTAGCTTGAAATCTAGCACAAATACAAGTAGAAAACATGATATCTGGCCTACTAGCTGTTAAGTATAAGAGAGATCTTATCATACCTCTATATTGAGTTATATCAATACTTTTACTAGTTTCATCATTATCAAGCTTGGTTGTAGAGGCCATAAGAGTCTTCATAGGAGTGGTTGATTCCATGCCATACTTTTTAAGTAGATCTTTCATGTACTTGGCTTGGTTTATGAAGATTCCTTCATTAGTTTGCTTTACTTGCAGTCCAAGAAAGAAGTTCAACTCACCTATCATGCTCATCTCAAATTTACTCTGCATTAGCTTGACAAATCTCTCTCATACTTTCTTGTCAGTAGAACCAAAAATAATATCATCTACATAGATTTGTACTAATAGAATCTTATCTTTGTGCTTTCTTAGAAATAGTATAGTGTCTACTCTACCTCTAGTGAATCCATTTTTAATTAGAAAAGTAGTTATTGTTTCATACCATGCCCTATGTGCTTGTTTCAAACCGTAGAGTGCTTTATCTAATCTATAGACATAATTTAAATGAGTTTGATTGATAAAACCCGGAGGTTGTTCAACATAGACTTCTTCTTGAAGTTCTCCATTCAGAAAACACTCTTGACATCAATTTGGAAGACTTTGAATTTCATGAAGGCTGCATAGGTTAGAAACATTTTGATGACTTCTAATCTGGCAACAAGAGCAAATGTCTCATCATAATCGATCCCTTCTTCCTGAGAATAACATTTGGCCACCAGCCTAACTTTGTTTCTAGTGATCAAACCATCTTCATCCATCTTATTTCTGAATACCCATTTTTTGCCAACAACTGGATGATCTTTAGGTCTAGGAACTAGCCTCTATACTCTACTTCTCTCAAACTGGTTCAGCTCCTCTTGCATAGCTTCAATCCATCTTGACTCTTCCATAGCTTCTTCGATCTTTTTAGGCTCTTTCTGAGAGAGGAAGCTTAGGTAGAAGCACTCATTTTGAGAGGCTGACATTGTCCTAACCCTAGCATTTGGATCTCCAATGATCAGGTCTTGAGTGTGATCTCTTGCCCACTCAATTTCTCGCTAAAATACGCCACTGGTTTTCCTTCTTGCAACACAGCTCCAATTTCCAAACTTGAAGCATTACACTCAATTTCAAAGGTTTTAGTAAAATTAGGCAAAACAAGTAAAGGAACATTAGTCAATTTATCTTTAATCAATTGAAACACCTTCTCTTGCTCATCACTCTAATTCAATCCCACACTTTTCTTGATAAATTCCGTTAATGATGCTGTGATGTCGCTGAAGTTCCTCATAAAACGTCAATAAAAACTAGGGAGTCCATGAAAACTGCGAACTTGACTTACATTCGTAGGACTCAGCCATTCCCAAATAGCACATAATTTCTCCTCGTCAACCTGTACTCCCTGTGAACTAACAACAAATCCAAGGAACACAATTCTATCCTTACAAAACGTGTACTTATCCATGTTAACAAATAACTTTTCTTTACGAAGTACATCTAAAACAGATTTTAAATGCAATGCATGTTCACCCAAGTTTTTGCTATAGATCAAAATATCATCAAAGTAAACAGCAACAAATTTCTTAATGAATGGACACAAAACATGATTCATTAATCGCATGAAAGTACTAGGTGTATTAGTTAAACCAAAAGATAACGCTAACCACTCATATAAATCATATTTTCTTTTAAACGCAGTTTTCCATTCATCTCCCTCATGCATCCTAATTTGATGATATCCACTTTTCAAATCAATTTTAGAAAAAACACCAAACACCCATGCAATTAATTTAACATGTCATCTAAGCGAGGAATAGGATGTCGATACTTTATCGTAATATTATTTACCGTTCGACAATCGATGCACATGCGCCATGTCCCATCCTTCTTAGGAACCAAAATCACTGGAATTACACATGGACTCATGCTTTCCCTCACGAACCCTTTCTCCATTAACTCACCAACTTGTTTTTGCAACTCCTTTGTTTCCTCGGGATTGCTCCGATAAGCTGAACGGTTTGGAATGGTAGCACCGGGTACGATATCAATTTGATGCTCAATTTCCCAAATAGGTGGTAAACCTTGTGGAAGTTCCCCGGGAAATACATCCACATAATCCTATAAGAGAGATGCAACAACACTAGGCAACAAAGAATTATTAGCGTTAGTATTTAAAAATGTCTCCTTATACTGAAGTATAATCATCGGCTATTTAGCAACTAAAACTCGCCTTACATCATTCGTTTTTGCATAAATGTTTGTTTTTCTCTATTTTTCTCTCTTTCTTTTTCTCTCTTATTTCCCCCCTCATTTGTTTTCTTTTCTTCACTATCTTTCTTTTGTACATGATCTTTTTGCAAATGTAATTGATCTTCATGCACTTGTGTCGGTGACATAGGACACAAAGTGACTTTCCGTTGATTGTGAACAAAAGAATATTCATTCGTAAAGCCATCATGCTTCACACGCCTATCAAACTGCTATAGCCTACCAAGTAACAAATGGCCTGCCTGCATAGGAACCACATCGCACAATATCTGATCAACATACCGACCAATAGTAAATGGAACCAATACCTGTTTGGTCACTTTTATATCTTTGTTGTCATTGAGCCATTGTAAACGATACGACTGAGAATTTTTGGTTGTGGACAGCCCTAATTTTTCCACCATGGTAGTACTAGCCACATTAGTACAACTCCCTCCGTCAATCACGACACAACAAATCTTTCCATGGACAAGACATCTAGTATGAAAAAGATTCTCCCGTTGTTCACTACTTTCCTCCTTCACATGCGCACTAAGTGCTCTCCTTGTAACCAAAACTTCACTATGAATAGCAACCTCCCTCTTATCTACCTCCTCTAATGGCAGTATAGAATCGGTGTCATTATCTTCCCCCTCAGTCTCCACTTCTCCATTGTCAAGCAACAACATAGTCCGTTGATTTAGACATTGATTTGAAATATGCCCCCTGCCTTGACATTTAAAGCATCTAATATCACGATTACGACTAAAAGAAGGTTGTTCAGTTTTACCCTGCATCCCACAGTTAGTCGTTTCTTGTTTGAGCTCCACTTTGGGTTTGTTCACGGCTGGCTTCTCCTTTCGCTTCCCAACATTAGGTTTCCATGATGAACCCGAGTAAGACATCGACCGCTGGCCACCTTTCCTCTGAAGCTATTTCTCAATTTTGATAGCCATATGTACCATGTCTTCCAACTCAACATAATGTTGTTGCTCCACCAAATTCGTAATTTCCCAATTTAAACCCGTTGAAAACCTAGCCATTGTCACCTCACGATCCTCGACTATGTTGGCTCTTGTTATCAACATCTCCATCTCCTTGAAGTAATCCTCCATACTCCGACTACCTTGCTTAAGATTTTGTAAATTCTGGAAAAGGTCTCGGTGGTAGTGGCTTGGCACAAACCGCTTCTTCATGACAGTTTTCATCTCCTCCCAAGTCTCAATTAGATGCTCACCATACCTCCTCTGGTTAATCATCAACTGATCCCACCAAGTAACTGTAACGCCCCCAAATTCGGGTACCTCCAAACCCATATTTAGTGCTACACGGTACTACCCATCTACAAACATCCATCTATACAAACTTAACATCATGAATGTAACTATTAATTATTAAAGACATAATCTTACAATCCCCAGGCTTTAAAACCTTTAAAATGTTCATACATGTTAATATACCAAATATTATTGCAATAACATTCCACACAACTATTACAATATCCTTCCTTCTTCTACTCGTTTATCTTTCCCTTCCCTTTATCCTTACCAGAACCCTCTATACATTCCGGCTTCGCTGAAAATATTTAATTCCACGCAAGGGTGAGCATCTAATTACCCAACAAGTAATAACAGTTCATAATATCGACATAAACAGGAATCAAATATTTCCTGAAGTACACTTCAATAACTGAACAATAGTTGTGAAGACATTGAATCAATTCTGAATAACATAACTGTTCGTTTATATTTTTGAAACGACATATTGACTATTTGTGGTGAGCGGTCGAACAAGAACTTTCTTTTTCATACTTTTGAAAAGGTCTAACAGTTGTTCAACTGTAAACCGTCATGACTTACGGGCACGTTGGGTGATCAGCCCTTTTTACCTTGCGTAGATCAACACTATATACTAAAACGACATTTGCGTTTACTTAGGCACTTGAAGCCTTGCTGGATTTAACCAACTAAAAACTTTCCCAATATAAGGGTTGTTTATTCTCAGACTTGAGTCTAAACCAACACAATTTGGTTGAACAACTCTACTTAATCTCAATAATATTTCAAAGATTTATTTTCAATCAATAAAACGTTTTAACATGCATCTAGCCGAATCAATATGGCATAGACTATCTTCTTAAATAGTTTATATATATTAGAACTTTAAGGTATGTATTATAGCAAAGCTTGAACAACTTATGCAAATAATAAATGATTTGCATACGTTTGAATTCCCCAATAATATACGCATATTACGTAATCATAACATACACACAAGATATTCATAAGAGAATTATCAAATGAATATAACACTTGGACATACAAACATAGTACAAGGTTAGAACACTTGCCTTGGACGTTCTTTAAATTTGAGGTTAATTGTCCTTCAAACTTCCTACACAATTAAGTCATGTTGACAAACCAATTAGTTATGCACGTACTTTAATTAACGACTTTCGTTATTTCTACTTTACGTTTAATATGTTTCTTTCTATTTGAAACATAACCGTAACCCGTGTCTTTTTAAGACTTGGTACCATACCATAATAAATACATAACATGCCTTTAACATATCTATGTGATTGCCCCATTCAACAACCCAAAAAATTTTATTTCCGGGTTTTAACCTAACTCGGCGTTACGGCGCCAGCCAATCCGAGCACTTCCTGCAAGTGCAGCGCTGCGGCGCCAACCCAATTCCCAGATTTTTCAAAGTCTTTCAGCTTGCCAATCTCGTGCCTACTTCATGACTTCATAACTCGCTCATCCCTTAACAGAATGAGTCTGTTCTCCAGCCATATACTAGCTCGTAACATTATCTTTAACTTCCCACAGACAGAATAATTTTTCCCTCTTTCTAACATGCCTAAAAATTGGCTCAAAAGTCCCCCGTGAACTAATTTTTCGTTAAATGACGTTTTCAACGTCGGCTTTTCAAATTGGTGTAACTTGCTCATCCGAAGCCAAATTAAGCTCGTTCTTGAGCCTATGGCTCACGGTTTTCATAAACTGTAAAAGACCCATATAATCAGACATTTTTGGGCATATTAACTATCCATTAACTTGGCCTGAAAGTGGTACCAAGCTAGGGTTTTCGACGTTTAACGTCTTTTACGAAAAATTTCGCCATAACTTCGTTATGACATATTTTTCCTCCATTCCACTTGGAACATTTACATCATTCTTTCAAGATTCCACCAATAAAACACAACCAACAATACAGAGGTCCAATATTAAGTCCTCTAGACAAGTATCTTCCCATCCTTACGCAAAGGCTTGCGATTTTAAGTTTAGTTTTCACTTTTCATGCATTTTAACAAGTGATTTAACATATTAAACCACACACCACCTTATTTCTTTGAGATCTTTCATGATCTCCCTTATAATCAATAACCACCAACACAGCAGTTCATTGACAAGCTATAAAACTTATAAAAGAAAAAGATGAAGAAGATAGGTTTTGGATTCTTACCTTCTTGGTTGTTCTTGCATCTCCTTCTTCCTAGCTTATGCTTGAATGATGATCAAAGCTAGCTATTGTGATGCCCCCAAATCCGAGATCTCTTTACCCAAAGATTCGGTGCTCACGGTACTATACATTCATCATCTATTCTACTCACTCATATCAACATAAGGACATAAATGTAATTACTACATATTACACAACGTCTTACTCTACAAATCCTAGGTTCTAAGACCTTGACATAAGTACATAACATCTTAAGATAATTAATACAATCCAGAATGATCACACATTCCTAGCATAAACTATTACAAAAGCGGATATGATATATTATCCTTTACTCGGTAACTTTTCCCTTGCCCTTGTCCTTGCGGGAACTCTCTGCCTGTTCTGCCTTAGCTGAAAACATGTAATTTAAAGCAAGAATGAGCATTCAATTACTCAGCAAGTATAACATGTAATTAACAATAACATCAGGAATCATGCTTCCAGTTCTACAACTGAACAATAGTTGAGAACACATTTTAAATAAAGAGGAACAATGATAAGGTATTCCTTTACATTACTAACATTTCTAAACAACATACTAAGTGGTCAAATGACCTTGAACTTTCTTCTTTCATCAAATGGTTTAATAGTTTTATAACTATCAACTGAACATTTTTCCTCTAGGCACTTTAGGGGATCAACCTATCATACCCTATGTTGTACAACATCTACTTAACATCTAAGCATTTGTTTATCACCCATTTAGGGTCAATCGGTATCACCGACCAAAAATAATTCCCCAATAGTAGGGTTGTTCTTCTCAGCTTTACCTTTGGAAATCCAAGTCAAACAACTTGATTGGATAGCTACAATAATTATCAACAAAGCAATTCAATATAAGTTTAGCCGAAACAATTGGCTTAGACAACCATCTCAACAGTTCATGGAATATAGAACTTTAAAGCTTCAATAACATGCATTATAGCATAACTGGATATCTTGAATAAAAGTAAGAATACTTGCACAATAATAATTTGTGAAAGCTTAGAATTTATATTGCATCGGAAACTCGTACAATATATAAGAGTTGTACGGTTTAAGAAACTTGCTCAAATATAAATTGAGTTAAGTTAGAAAACTTGCATTCAATATATAGAAAGAATGAAGTTAGGGAACTTGCATATTCATAATAACTCGCACGATATATAAAAGTTGTACGGGTTAGGAAACTTGCCTCAAGCGTCTGCTACAAAATTATAATACACGCTCTTTAATATCCTACACATTTAAGTGCACATAGACATAACAATTAGCCACACAATCGACGCATACTAATTGTTTATCTAATTCATCGTTGATTAATGCTAAGCATCATTATAAATCATAATATTCATGTTTTAGAACTTAGAACAACATCTTTTAGCATTGGATACCCCACCAACTGCTCAGCAACTACTGGTATATCTAGGAATGTCTCTTCCTCCTGGGTCCCACTAGTCCCTTCCCTGTCAGCCATCCTACAACACAGACAGAGATAACAAATATCAGTATCATAATAAAATATGTTCATTGATAGAATGAAATGATATTTTATCATGTACAACTCGGCTTGGCATATTTCCACAATCCACCCCCAAACAAGACCATTACCTGAATCTCCTTAAGTCATATCCTAGCGTACTCACTACGAGTTTAATGCTAAGGTTATAACCTAGGTTTCGCGATCCTAAAGTTTATAACCTATAGCTCTGATACCAACCTGTGACGCCCCCAAATTCGGGTCTCCAAATACCCGGATCCGGTCATCACGATCTAATACAAACATTCACCTCTAACAACATATGGTAACTAAAATGCGGAATATAATAAACATACGTTGTTCATTACAAAGGTGTTACTAGTCCCAGAATACAATAACCTTAAATACTTACACAAATCCATACCCTAAATAAATGTCAGGGTTTAAATTACTTTAACAGTAATTAACTACACATAAATTTAAAATCTGCTACATGAAGTCTATCACTTCATCTTTTCTTTCCCTTTGTTCTTCCCTGACGTCTCGGGTTTAGCTGCAATGAAGTCATGATATAGCAAGGATGAGCAACGAGTTTGCTCAGCAAGTTTAAAGTACAACAATAAGGATATATCATGATGAAAGGGATATAGGAAGAGATTTCAACAATAGAATTATCAGAAGCAATAACAATAAATGCTTTTAGAACAATTGATAGTCAAGTAGACTTTGAACTATAACTTCCAAAGGAGTCAATAACTAGTTGACCCTCTGGTTACTGGCTACAGAATAAGTACTTGAGGGGATCAGCCTCGCGTACGCTATGTGTATGCATAACATTTAACTCTGTTGTTTGTACCTTATATACGGTACCTGGGGTACTTCCCTATAATAAAAGGGGTGTTCATTCAGTCTAAGAATCCTCACCATTGATTGGTTCGGATAGCTTTTATAAATTCTCACATACGTGCCTGACCGAGACAAGGGTTCAGACTTAATCATGAATAGTTCATAAATTTCAGAACTTTAAATAGATATACGAATTCAAATGCACGAGTGCGAATGTCAATGAATACATAGACATGGAATAATTTTAAAAATAATTAGACCACTTAAGGCATGCTTGGAGATAAGATTCCAGCTTAAAGAATAACTTGCAATAATATATACCTTTTTGCACGAATTAAAAATAATGCATAAGGTTTAGAAACTTGCTCAATGTAAAAGTTGAGTAAGATAGAACTTGCATTCAATATACTGAAAGAATGAAGTTAGGGAACTTGCCTGTTCGCTCAGCTACAGATAAAATTTAGCTTTAACTAATTGATCTTGAGTGACCTATCATTGGATAAAGTCGATTTATCAATTAATATGACATAGTTGTATATTGGCACACCTTACTATACCATTTATTTGGCAGATAAACAATTTACCAATTACATTTAATTACTATCTAATCATTAGCTAAACAGAAATTAATCAATGACCTTTAATTGTCTCTAAGTATAGGTTAATAATCTCTATTTATTATTTATAATATAAATAATAAATTTATTATGGTTTAATAGCAACCAAATAACCATTGATCACTTATTAGTTTTACTTGCGCTTAATTACTATTCAACTTTAAGGATAATTAAGTAATTATCACCCCTCAGTCTTTATTTAAATAATTAATGCATTAACTCTACCCATACTTAATTAATAATAATTAAGTAACCAGTATCTTTATTTATAATAATACTCATACTTTATTATTATTATTTAACGTTAATTAAATAATAATTAAATACTCATTATCTTTATTTATTATTTCTTGATAAATAATAAATAATTATTATATTAACCTTATTCATACTTAATTATTATTTAATATTAATTAAATAATGATTAAATATTTATTATCTTTATTTATTATTTGTTGATAAATAATTATTTTATTACTTTATTCATACTTAATTATTATTAAATAATAATTAAATATTTATTATCTTTATTTATTATTTAATGGTTAATAATAAATAACTATTTTATGAGTGCATCATTAGTTCAAATAATAATCAACAATTAAACCAATAATAGTCATCTGATTATTAGATAATAGTTATATAACAAACCATTAAACTTCATTTGTTACTCATTTCATTTGGAATTATTATTAAAAATTTCCATAATAACTTAATTATTACATAATAGTATTAAATTATAATAATCACCTTCTTCTCTTTAAGTATCATTATCAATTAAATTTAAAATGATTTGATCGCCCATTAGTATCACTAACTCATTGTAATAATGCATAGCATATTATAATATTACTATTTCATAAAAAAAATATTTTAAACATTTAAACAACACTTTGGTTACTAGAAAATACACCGCTAGCTTCATCAACATTTATGCCTGACTTAATCATTTGATAGTATTAATGAAAATAATAATGAAAGTACTTCAACTGTTAAGTCATACTATTAATCCATTAGAAAGCCTCAAGCATCCCATGTGTTTTGCTAGACACTGTCAAAGCCACAAAATCACACAGATACACAATTCCTGCCAATCTTGGTTCAAGCCAATTTAAGCAATAGTTTACATAGTAAGGAATTAACAGTACTGGTTCCCAATTCAGTAATTACCCCTAACAGTATGATATCAAAAGAAAATCAAAGTTTGATTTAGGTATTATGTCGAACATCTGCTAGACATCCTAACTAAACTGAAGCTGATTCAATACAGCCCAAACAGGAACAACATAATACTAGATTTCCCAAACCAAAACCAAACAATAAAAACCCAGAACAATGTATAGTATACCAACACCATCGACTGCTTCCATCAACAACAGAGAATATACTTCTCAATACCATTAATATCACCATACCAGATTTCTAAGTCCAATTAACCAACACAACATGATAGCAGACTTGTAAACCCAATAAGAACCAAAAACCATTAATCCAATACAGAGAAATAATTAAATCCAGTATATAGAAACAAATATCCCAATACAGAGGAACAAAAATGTCTCCAATGTAGTGGAGGATTTCAACTTAATACAAAGAACAATATACCCAGCACAGAAGGAAAAATAAAAATTAAAATCACTCAGTCACTCACTGTTATACCTTGCCAACGATCAAACCGCCGTTCTTCTTCTTCTTCCACAGTACAAAACCCAGCTGGACATTCCCGACTAATTCCCCTGGTTCCCTCTCCTTGCTGCGACCTTATATATATATGTATATATTTTTCTTTCTAATCTGTATTTACAAAACAAAGGAAAATCGGCAGCTTTGGGCTTAGGGTTTGAGGCTCAATTTATAGAGAGGATTTTCCCCAAATTATTTGGGCAATACCCTAACGATTTGGTCAATGACCGACGGTAGGAGAGGAGTAAACGGACGGTGGTCTCATCAATCCTCGAGCCGCGTAGTCCAGGTGGTCGAATCGCCGATTTTCTGGAACCCTTGGTCCGAACATTGAACACTCGGTCGTCCTCTTCAGCCCTTGAATTGCCCGCTGGTTGCTCACGCCATCATCGGCGCACGCCTGGCGATACTCCCTCCTGTCAGTCGCGCTTGTCCCGTCCGATTGGATCGAAGGTTGGGTTGTGTTTGGCTAGGTCTTGGTTGGAGGAGTTGGGGTTGCTTGGTCTGTAAATCCCCAACTGATTTCACCGGCTCTAATATTCCCCAACCCCAAACGAATCAGTCGACCCGTTTTCATGACCCAACCCGGCTGGAAACAAAAGGGTTTAACCCGACCGAAGGAGAGTTGGGCTCAGCCCAATTGATTTAATGCTTAGGATTTATTCGTTCCACTTGGTTTGGTCCAAAGGAAAAACAAGGAAATTGGATCGGCCCCATTTGAATTAATTTGACCAGCCCACTCGCTTGACCCAATCAGGAAATAAATAAAAGCAATGGGCCAATCTAAATAAAAGAAAAGTGACCCAATTTAAATTAACAACTTTATATTAAATTGAATAACTAATTCAATTAATTATTTATTTAAATATTTATTTCACCAATAATTCCTCATTCGAATTATTTAATCCGATAATAGTAAAATGAATTCATTTATTAATCCTTCTCAAATTTCTTGCAAATCAAGTCTTAGGGTTAACTTACTAACTTATTCAAACTATTAGTGAGTTCCTTTAAGGCAAGGAAAATTATTGAACCATATATAATTAAATAATAATTCTTACATGGATCCAATTAAATTCGTAAAATTATATAAAATGAATTTTATTTATTAAAATAAATTCGATACAATGTTTAAAAATTCCTGGACATTACAACCCCGATGAAAAGTAAGGCAAACGAATCAGAAAAGGTGAAGGATTCAGGGTCGGAGGCAAAGTCAAAAGAACTCAAGCCGGATAGTGTAGTGCCTCCTGTACCATTCCCTCAAAGATTGCAGAAATCTAAGTTAGATAAGCAATTTTCTAGATTCTTAGATGTTTTCAAGAAACTGCACATTAACATACCATTTGCAGAAGCCCTGGAATAAATGCCCAGTTATGCAAAATTAATGAAGGAGGTTTTGGCAAAGAAGAGAAAATTGGGTGAATTTGAGACTGTGGCATTAACCGAGGAATGCAGTGCAATTTTGCAGAACAAATTGCCACCCAAACTAAAGGATCCAGGAAGCTTCAATATTCCATGTGTAATTAGTAACGAGTTCTCTGGAAGGGCATTGTGTGACTTAGGAGCTAGCATCAATTTAATGTCATTATCAGTTTACACTCAGCTTGGGCTAAAGGCACCAAAACCGACAAACATTAGCTTGCAGTTGGCAGACAGGTTAGTGACATATCTGAGGGATATTGTGGAAGATATTTTGGTTAAGGTTGATAAATTCATCTTCCCAGCTGACTTCATCATCTTGGATTATGAAGAGGATAAAGAAATCCCCATCATATTAGGTCGTCCATTCTTAGCAACAACAGGGAGAACGTTGATAGATGTACAAAAAGGTGAATTGACAATGAGAGTTCAAGATCAAGAAGTCACCTCCAACGTGTTTAAATCAATGAAATTCCCCAAGGAAGGCGAGGAATGCCTACGGATAGACCTGCTAGACGAAATCGTGAATGAACGAACCAATGCAAGTTATTGTGAAGATCCATTAGAAGCTGCCCTGATTGGGATAGACACTTTTGATAATTTGGATGAGTGGGATTATGTCAAGGTTTTAGACGCGTTACCTATTTCTCAAAAATTCAGCAGGCAATTTGATACACTTGACCGACCAAAAGAAGGAGAAAAGAGGTCCAAACCGTCAGTGAAAGAACCACCTATGCTTGAACTCAAACCTCTTCCATCTCACCTAAGGTATGCTTACTTGGGAGACTCTGACACGCTACCAGTAATAGTTTCTGCTCATTTGAATGAATCTCAAGAAGAAAAACTATTAAGGATTTTACGTGAGTATAAAACAGTAATTGGATGGACATTAGCAGACATCAAGGGAATCAGTCCGTCGTTTTGCATGCACAAAATTCTGCTTGAAGAAGGAGCAAAACCGGTTATTGAGCAACAAAGAAGATTGAATCTGATCATGAAGGACGTAATGAAGAAGGAAATCATTAAATGGTTAGATGCTGGTATTATCTATCCGATTTCAGACAGCTTTTGGGTAAGTCATGTACAGTGTGTGCCTAAAAAGGGGGGAATGACAATGGTTGAGAATGAAAACAATGAACTCATTCCTATAAGAACAGTTACAGGTTGGCGAGTATGTATGGATTACCGCAAGTTGAACAAAGCGACGCGTAAGGATCACTTTCCACTGCTATTTATTGATCAGATGTTGGATAGGTTGTCTGGTCATCAGTTCTACTGCCTTCTTGACGGATACTCAGGATATAACCAAATAGTAATAGCTCTGGAGGACCAAGAGAAAACGACTTTTACATGCCCTTATGGAACGTTTGCATTCTGGAGAATGTCTTTCGGGTTATGTAATGCACTAGCTACATTTCAGCGATGCATGATGGCTATCTTCTCGGATATGGTTGAGCAGAATTTGGAGGTATTAATGGATGATTTTTCTATATTCGGTGATAGTTTTGAATTGTGTCTTAGCAATCTCATCTTAGTTTTGAAGCGCTGTGTGGAGACAAATCTGGTGCTTAACTGGGAAAAATGCCACTTTATGGTGCAAGAAGGAATTATTCTGGGGCACAAAGTGTCTGAAGCAGGCTTAGAGGTGGATAGAGCAAAGATCGAAACCATTAAAAAGCTACCTCCCCCGTCATCTGTGAAAGGCATTAGAAGTTTTCTCGGACATACAGGATTCTACCGTCGATTCATCAAGGACTTCTCAAAAATTTCAAAACCATTGTGTGCACTCCTTGAGAAAGATGTTCCCTTCAAGATGGATCAATCTTGCATCGAAGCCTTTGAAGTGCTGAAAAAGAAGTTAGTCACAACCCCGATCATAGTTGCTCCCGATTGGACTTTACCTTTTGAATTGATGTGTGACGCAAGTGATTATGCAGTGGGAGCTGTGTTGGGTCAGCGAAGGGATAAGATTTTTCACACCATTTATTACTCAAGTAAGACACTCACTGATGCACAATTGAATTACACCACTACAGAAAAAGAGTTACTTGTAGTAGTATTTGCTTTTGATAAATTTCGAGCATATTTGATTAGAACCAAGGTGATAGTCTACACTGATCATTCAGCCATCAAATACTTGATTGCAAAGAAGGACGCCAAACCAAGGTTGATTCGATGGGTCCTCCTATTGCAAGAATTTGACTTAGAAATTCGAGATAGGAAAGGTGCGGAGAATCAGGTGGCTGGTCATCTTTCGAGGCTAGAGTATGCCGACATCCATAAAAAGGATGATGTGGTAATTAATGAGTCATTTTCGGATGAGCAGCTATTTCATATCAACACCGAAGTCCTTTGGTATGCTGATTACGTGAACTACCTAGTCAATAACGTACTTCCGCAAGATTTCAATTCTCAACAAAGAAAGAAATTTCTCCATGATATCATGCAGTACCTCTAGGATGAACCATTTCTTTTCAAAACTTGTGTGGATCAAATGATAAGACGTTGTGTGCCACACGAAGAAATGGAGAGCATATTGACTCGATGCCATTCGTCAGAGTATGGAGGACATTATGGGGGAGAAAGAACTGTAGCAAAAGTGCTATAATCAGGGTTTTTTTGGCCTTCGTTGTTCAAAGATGCTCACATTTTTGTTCTAAAGTGCGATAGATGTCAAAGGGTTGGCAACATTTCGAAACAACATGAAATGCCTCTCAACACTATCCTTGAAGTTGAACTCTTCGACGTATGGGGTATTGACTTTATGGGGCCATTTCCGTCGTCATTCAACAATCAATACATACTTTTGGCTGTGGATTATGTATCAAAATGGGTTGAAGCAACTGCATTACCCACAAATGATGCCAAAGTGGTTCTACGGTTCTTGCAGAAAAATATCTTTACTCGATTCGGTACACCAAGAGCCATAATTAGTGACGAAGGTACCCATTTTTGCAATAAGAAGTTCACTAAGTTGTTAGCTAAATATGGAGTCAAACATAGGATTGCTACGACTTATCATCCCCAAACGAATGGTCAAGCGGAGGTGTCGAATCGTGAAGTTAAGCAAATTCTGGAGAAAGTGGTGAACCCATCTCGTAAGGATTGGGCAATGAAATTAGACGATGCTTTATGGGCGTATCGCACGGCCTATAAGAATCCCATTGGAATGTCACCATATCGCATGGTTTACAGAAAAGCGTGTCATTTACCGGTCGAACTTGAACACAATGCATATTGGGCAATTCAGAAATTGAACTTTGATCTCCAAGCATCTGGCGAGAAAAGATTGCTTCAATTGAATGAGATGGAGGAATTTCGTCACCAAGACTGTGAAAACGCTAAGCTGTATAAAGAAAAAGTCAAGAGGTGGCATGACAAACGGATAGTTGTTCGGAAATTCGAACCGGGACATGCAGTATTATTGTTTAACTCCAGATTGCGGTTATTTCCTGGGAAGTTGAAGTCTAGGTGGTCAGGTCCTTTCATTGTCACTGCTGTAGCTCTCCACGGGGCAATTGATGTCGAAGAACCAAACTCAAAGCGCACATTCAAGGTCAATGGTCAGTGACTCAAACATTATTGGGGAGGCGATGTGGATCGACTAGCATCAGTGATTTATCTCTCTTCCCTCGATCAAACTGATGCTTAATACCGCAGAGAAAGTCGGGCTGACGACTATAAACCAAGCGCTCGATGGGAGGCAACCCAATCATGTTACTTTATTGCTTTAATAGATTTAGTGTAGTTAGTAATTTTGTTTTAGTTAGTAGTAGTAGTTCAAATTATTCATCTTTTGAAATAACTCTTCAAATCTTTCGTTGTTAGACTCATTTATGTTGTTATTCTATGGAATAGGGGGGAATTAGAAGAAGAGACATGCTATTGGGATGGTACCAATTGAAGAAAGAGGGAACAAAGCAAAAATCTCAGAAAAGAGGTTTCTCGCCCCGGCGAGAAAAATACACTAGGGATTCTCGCCCCGGCGAGAACCTCTCTGCCAAAACTCGCTCCAGCGTGGAAATTTCTCGTCCCAGCCCATTCTTCTCTGTCCATTCTCGCCCCGGCGAGATTATAAGGTATAAAATTCTCGCCCCGGCGAGAATCGTAGAAATCAAATTTTAAAAACCGATCCCAATTCAGTTTCTTTCAATCCTAAACCCATGCAACTTCCTCTGACTCCTATTTCTACCTCTCATATACCGTACAAACTTTCTCGTCTCTAATTTCTCTTCTAAATTCATCCCTCATCCTACCCACACTTGGATTCCATCTCAAACACATTAAACTCCTCTCCCAAAAGGAAACCCTAACACGGCTCTAAGTCCATCTCTCGTTCAAAAGAGGAGTACTCTGTTTTCTATTCATAATCTACATACACTATATCTTTGCATGAACGAGTCATAGGGTTTGCACCTAATTGAAAAAGCAAGTCAACCAGTTCACCCGCTCAACATACACAAAATCTGTTCCATTGTCCCGTGCCTCTGTCAGGTATCCTACATTGGGTAGTTTTATTGCTTCGTTTGAGACAAGTTCATCTGAAATTGGTATTGGGCAATTTGTATCCATGTTTTACTCTTGAGTTCTGATTTCCGTTGAATTTTGGTTGGACTGTCTGGGTTTCAATTTATTTTAGTGTCTTCACTTGTGCCAATTCTAGTTGGAAATTAGTAGAGTTTGAGTTTAGGGGAAGTTTTGTTCCTAATTTTGCATAGCAGAGTTGTGGGGTGTTAGTCTTATTGTTTCAGGATCTACGATTGTTAAGTGGTCAGTAATGGCTCCTAAAAGGCATCGGGGTGAGGGTTCTTCTTTAACACCATCCAGGCAATTTGATAGAAGGAAATTCGTCAGTGCTGAGGCAGCTGACAGATATGATTCGTATACATCGGGTAAAGCTCTAACTCCCGAGCGCGGTCTCACACCTGACGAAGTGGTAGATGGTGAGATGATGTTACAGATAGTGGAGAGGGGATGGGAGACATTCACTGCCCATCCAGAACCTGCATGTATATCCATTGTCAAAGAATTCTATGCCAATGCAGAAGACGCGGCTTCATGCGAGGTTACAATCTGGGGTAAGAAGGTTTCATTCCGAGCCCAGATGATCAATGAATATTATAATTTGAGGCCGGATGTACGCTGTAGATACACTCAATTTCTTGCGGAGGGACCGAATTTGGAGAAGGTGGGTACTGATTTGTGTAAATCAGGGACGACTTGGATATCCAGAGGGCCACGTGCAGCAATTTCGTTCCATAGCAAGGATTTGAGTCGTTATGGTAAGGTTTGGTATGCCTTCCTCTCCGTTAAGCTGATGCCATCACAGCATGTGAGTGATGTACCCAAGGAGAAAGCTTTGTTGTTATATGTCATTGTGACGGGAATTGAGATTAATGTGGGGGAGGTGATTGAGGCATCGATTCGCCGAACATTACGGAGCTTACATAGTTGATGAGTGTATTTTATACACACAATTTGGGTACTTTTGGCCTTGATAATTTGCAAGTCTTTAGGTATTTTATGTGGTTTTTATGTATTTTTATCTTATTTCTACATAAATTAGTTTTTAGTTATTTGTACATGTTTTATGTTGCTTTGATGCATTTTCATTATGTTTGTAGGAATTGAAATAAAGACCACTCGGATCGTTGTTTGTATTGACTCAATGTCCGTGCCTGGACGCCTGTGTCCGAATGGTAGTATGATGGAAATTTGTGCTTGGCGACGCTCGGTGCTTAATTTGACAACATTTGGTAGTTGGGCGTGCACGGCGTCGGAAAGCGTGCACGGCGTGCGGCGTCGGCCAAGCTACGAGGGCAAGCCCGTGCTTAGATATTCGTGCCCGAATGATAACACGGTGAAAATTTATGTTTGGCGATGCTCGGGGCTTAATTTGATGACATTTGGAAGTTGGGCGAGCACGGCGTTGGAAGGCGTGCACGGCGTGCGGCGTCGACCAAGCCGCGGGCACGGCGTGCGGCAGACGGGGCGCCAGCGTGCGGCCCAGGCACTGGGCGCGGGCGCGCGCGCTGGCGTGCGGGCGCGCGGCGCGGGCGTGCGGCAGCCAGCGTGGGCGTGCGGCGTTGGGCGTGCGGCCCAAGCGCTGGGCGCGGGCGTGCGGGCGCGCCATCGCCGTGCTGAGTAATAATCAGGCTCAAAACCAAGCTTCGAGGAAACCATATCCACTAGGTTTTAAGAATCTAGCAACTCACCAGGTAGAAAAGCAACCAAGCTTAGAAGAGGCTTTAGCAAAATTTATTATAGCTACGAAAAGGAGAATGAATGACCAGGATCGGCTGCTGAATCAAGTGGATTTGAATGTGAAGAGCCAAGTAGTGTCGATTAGAAATTTAGAGAATCAAATGGGCCAGTTAACTCATGCCCTAAACAACCGTCCTTAAGGAGCGTTGCCTAGTGACACGTAGGTCAATCCAAAGAGGGAAGGAATGGAACATTGCAAGGCGGTCACATTACGGAGTGGAAATGAGTTGCATGAAACTGTTGTTACTGGAAACTCTAAACAGACATCATTGGAAGATAGCTAGATTGAAAAGAATGCAGGCAAGGTAATGAAAGTAGTATGCACACAAGCCAATCATATTTGATATGATGTAGCATATACTTTGTAATCATATTCATTTATTAATAAAAGTATCAAAGGCATTTTATATTATCTACATGGTGTTATTATATTAAATGTGATAAACCCATAATTTTGAGCAATGCTTTTAGAATCATGGTAATGAGATCTAAATTCTAGATAGCTCATAAACTAAAATCGTTCCTAATCATTGGATTACTAAAAAAGGGGATTACTGAATCCGGATAGATTAGTACATACGTTGCTTGCTCTTAGGAAGAGGATGATTGATCTCATAATCATTTGTGTGGAGACACTAAAGCAAGTATGTAGGTGCTTATTGGAGAATAAGTTCACTGAACGTGGCTCGCTAAGGAATACCTAATGGAGTTTTACTCGCCTGTCAATATGAATTCCTCTAGTGATAGTAGTAGGAGTGATCCTTGAACTTGAGATCATCATAGTATCTTATGTATGATGAGTTATACTTTGACATGTCCCTTAAGACCTTTAGGGTATATCAAAGGGTAGGATTGGGTATAATAAGTTGTACATAGAGATAGTGAATGATCAACAAAGAATCTACCACATCTAGTAAAAGATGTGAATGTCCTATGTGATTCGATAAATGACAACTCAGTAGTCCTTGGCCAAGGCAGAATGAAATTAGAAAGGAGTTTCTAATTTGCATTATTTTGAGTTGTGCATTTAGGAATCGAAATACATATAATTAAATAAAATAAGACTTGACAGTAAATCCATGTCTTATATTTAATTGGGACATTGTATGGTAGAAGGATTGAATTGTACGGTAACTATGCACTGAAAGGTTCTTTTGTGATTAATGTTGAAATCTATATTATCTAGAAAGTCGTTGATCGCTAAGAGGGCTTACCCTTATTGTAGAATAAATATTATTTATTTAAATGAATTAAATAGTTTAATTTATTTATTTAAATATAATTATAATTGTTCTAATTGATTTATTCACAACCGGTTTAATATGGAGAACCTAAAGGGTCACACCGTAAAAGGAAAAATATTTGTTTAAGAAGTAAACGACATAATTGTAATAATAAGTTAAGTGTATTTAATTTTATCTATAGAGATAGAATAAATTAAATAGCTTAATATTTATTATTTAATATTTTGGAAATATTAAATATAAATTAATAGGAGGAGTCTTATTATTATTATTATTATTATTATTATTATTATTATTATTATTATTACTATTACTATTACTATTACTATTATTTAATTCCTAATAGGGATTGAGAATTAATTAATAGAAGTACTCTCTCATGGATTCCTAATTAGATTAGTAGATTGATTTAATTAAAGGAGTTTAATTAAAATTGAAACCCTAATCCTAAATAGTTTATGAAAGGGTTTTCCTACATCTATAAATAAGAGAAGTCTTATCATAGATTAGGGTTACACACTCTTGCATTAGATTATGGAGAGTACTTACAATTTTTATAGAGATAGAAACTAGGGTTTTGCCAACACCCATCTTCTTGAACAACTATTCTTCCTTGGTGGATCAGCTCTAGAGGCCAAACACTTGGGTGGCTAACGTTGATCAAGCGAAGGAATTTAGTCGGTAGAATTCAAGGAAAACGCGAAGGAATTGGAGGTGAACTTGTACTTGAGGAAACTTTGATTCACGAGGGTATAATTCTTTATCTTATCTCTTTCGTTAATTGATAATTGAACACAAGGAAAGATCATGGTGATGGTTTGTATGAAAAATTTTAAAATCCGTTTTATCACGCTTCCGCCCTATTTATGTAATTTGATTGCATGTTTGCGTTATATACAAACCCAACAGGTAAACAATGAGGAAACATCAATAACATGTGAGGATTCAGTTGTACAGAAAGATAGAGGCAAGCAAAGTTCTAGTGTGCCTCCCATTCCATTTCTACAACGATTTCAAAAGTCAAGGTTGGACAAACAGTTTGCAAAGTTTCTAGAAGTGTTCAAGAAACTGCACATTAACATACCATTTGCAGAAACCCCGAAGTAGATGCCCAGTTATGCAAAATTCATGAAGGAGGTTTTGTCAAAGAAGAGAAAATTGGGTGATTTCGAGATGGTGGCATTAACCGAGGAATGCAGTGCAATTTTGCAGAACAAATTGCCACCCAAATTAAAGGATCCAGGAAGCTTCAATATTCCATGTGTAATTGGTAACCAGTTCTCTGGAAGGGCATTGTGCGACTTAGGAGCTAGCATCAATTTAATGTCGTTATCAGTTTACACTCAGCTTGGGCTAAAGGCACCAAAACCGACAAACATCAGCTTGCAGTTGGCAGACAGGTCAGTAACATATCCGAGGGGTATTGTGGAAGATATCTTGGTTAAGATTGATAAATTCATCTTCCCGGCTGACTTCGTCATTTTGGATTACGAAGAGGATAAAGAAATCCCCATCATATTAGGTCGTCCATTCTTAGCAACAGGGAGAACGTTGATAGATGTACAAAAAGGTGAATTGACAATGAGAGTTCAAGATCAGGAAGTCACCTTCAATGTGTTTAAATCGATGAAATTCCCTAAGGAAGGCGAGGAATGCTTACGGATAGACCTGCTGGATGAAATCGTGCATGAGCGAACCAGTGCAAGTTATTGTGAAGATCCATTAGAAGCTACCCTGGTTGGAATAAACACTTTTGATGATTGTGATGAGTGGGATTATGCCAAGGTTTTAGACTCATTACCTATTCCTCAAAAATTCAGCAGGCAATTTGATGTACTTGACCGGCCAAACGAAGGAGAAAAGAGGTCCAAACCGTCAGTGGAAGAGCCACCTGTGCTTGAGCTTAAACCTCTTCCATCACATTTACGGTATGCTTATTTGGGAGACTCGGATACACTACCAGTAATAGTTTCTGCGCATTTGAATGAATCTCAAGAAGAAAAACTATTAAGGGTTTTGCGTGAGTATAAAACAGCAATTGGGTGGACAATAGCAGACATCAAGGGAATCAGTCCGTCGTTTTGCATGCATAAAATTCTGCTTGAAGAAGGAGCAAAACCGGTTATTGAGCAACAAAGAAGATTGAATCCGATCATGAAGGACGTAGTGAAGAAGGAAATCATCAAGTGGTTAGATGCCGGTATTATCTATCCGATTTCAGACAGTTTGTGGGTAAGTCCTGTACAGTGTGTGCCCAAAAAGGGGGGAATGACAGTGATTGAGAACGAGAATAATGAACTCATTCCTACAAGGACAGCTACAGGGTGGCGAGTGTGTATGGATTATCGCAAGTTGAACAAGGCTACTCGTAAGGATCACTTCCCACTGCCAATTATTGACCAGATGTTGGATAGGTTGTCCGGTCATCAGTTTTATTGCCTTTTTGACGGTTATTCAGGATATAACCAGATAGCCATAGCTCCGGAGGACCAGGAGAAAACGACTTTCACATGCCCTTATGGAACGTTCGCATTCCAGAGAATGTCTTTCGGGTTATGTAATGCACCAGCTACATTCCAGCGATGCATGATGGCTATCTTCTCGGATATGGTTGAGCAAAATTTGGAGGTATTTATGGATGACTTTTCAGTATTCGGTGACAGTTTTGATTTGTGCCTTAGCAATCTCATCTTAGTGCTGAAGCGTTGTGTGGAGATGATGAGCGGGATTCATACCTGCGATTCGGGTTCCTAATCACTTAAGAAATTGCTTGATTATAGTATCTTCTAGTGTAAAGTTATGTTTTTCCTGCTATCTTATGCTTTATTGCTTTTCAGGTGGGAGGTGGGTTCTTTTGATGCTAAAAGGGGAAAATGACCCCTGGATGGCTAAAGACACGAGGCCCGCGCCGCAGCACCAAGGCCAAGCCTAGGAGTCACGCTGCAGCCAGCGGCCTTTGGCCAAATACACGGAGCTCGCGCTGCAGCGACACCATTCCTTCACGGTTTGGCGCTGCAGCGAGCCTTCCTTGGCGAGGACACGGAGCTCACGCCGCAGCGCCAATGCAAGGCGCAAGGCCCACGCCGCAGCGTGAGTCCCGGTTCCCAGCCACCTGGCTTTCCTGTGACGACCTAACTGGTGCTACATAAGGAAAGTTATCTGACTACTTTGAATATACTTAGCAACTTAGGGAGAAAAGGAGGCAGCTACACAGAGAGGCAACTGAAGCAAGAATACTTCCGAGCAGGAGTTTTTCTCTTCAAATTCTGTCATCCATTCGTGTAATTTTAATTATGTTGAACAGCATGACTGTAGTAATTAGTTCTGTAGTTATGAACTAATTACATTTCTAGGATTGCAATGTAACCTAATGATTAGCTTAATATGAATTTCTCTCATATTTATATAATGAATCATGTTCTGAATGGATTATTGTATTTCATGCTTACTTATCAATTTCTTGAGATAGGAATTGATTTAGGTATTAACTGATATTGGAAAATTGATGTTATACCTTCCCTTAAGTACAACAACACGTGTTATGACCATTGCCCAACGGAATGAGTGCACAATTTGCATGATAGAATAGGAATATGTCTATTTGCCCTGTGTAACCATTGAGATTGATATTAATGACCCTTAGTCTAGTTATTTTCACCATAGGAATATTGTGATTTATCTAGCTAAGGGATATGCATTTGACCATCGGAAGAGGCTTATGTATGCCTTGTGTTCTCGGTTAACCATTCTTGTGATTTGTTAGTTAAATGGAGAGTTAGGAATTTTAGGCGAGGCATTAGGGGAGTTGTAATCCTAGCTTGACATCTTTGATACAACTCGCCTTTTTATTTAACCATTTCTGCCTAATTGATTAATACACACAACTCTTATTCACTTGTTTAAATAGGACCGTTGAGATACATTTTAATACTTGAACTACTACCTAGTACTTTGTCCTCGTGGGTTCGACACTCGACTTTTTCTATACTACTTGTTAGACCGCGTATACTTGTGCGAGTTTATAGGTTGTGAAAACCACCAACAGGAGACAAATCTAGTTCTTAACTGGGAAAAATGCCACTTTATGGTGCAAGAAGGTATTATTCTGGGGCATAAAGTGTCCGAAGCAGGTTTAGAGGTGGATAGAGCGAAGATCGAAACTATTGAAAAGTTACCTCCACCGACATCTGTGAAAGGTGTTAGAAGTTTTCTCGGACATGCAGGATTTTACCGTCGTTTCATCAAAGATTTTTCAAAAATTTTAAAACCATTGTGTTCACTCCTTGAGAAAGATGTTCCCTTTAAGATGGATCAAGCTTGCATCGAAGCCTTTGAAGTGCTGAAAAAGAAGTTAATCACATCCCCGGTTATAGTTGCTCCTGATTGGACTTTACCTTTTGAGTTGATGTGTGACGCAAGTGATTATGCAGTGGGAGCTGTGTTAGGTCAGCGAAGGGACAAGATTTTTCACACCATCTACTACTCAAGTAAGACACTCACCGAGGCTCAATTGAATTACACTACTACAGAGAAAGAGTTGCTTGCAGTAGTATTTGCATTTGACAAGTTTTGAGCATATCTGATTGGAACAAAGGTGATAGTCTACACTGATCATTCAGCTATCAAGTACTTGATTGCTAAGAAGGATGCCAAACCTAGGTTGATTCGATGGGTCCTCTTGTTGCAAGAATTTGACTTGGAGATTCGAGATAGGAAAGGTACGGAGAATCAAGTGGCTGATCATCTTTCAAGGTTAGAGAATGCCGACATGCAGAAAAAGAATGATGTGGTAATCAATGAGTCGTTTCTAGATGAACAGTTGTTTGGTATCAACACCGAAGTCCCTTGGTATGCTGATTATGTGAACTTCCTAGTCAGTAATGTTCTCCCGCAAGATTTCACTTCTCAGCAAAGAAAGAAATTTCTCCATGATGTCAAGCAGTACTTCTGGGATGAGCTATTCCTCTTCAAAACTTGTGCGGATCAGATGATTCGACGTTGTGTGCCACAGGAAGAAATGGAGAGTATTTTGACTCATTGTCATTCGTTAGATTATGGAGGCCATTATGGAGGAGAAAGAACTGCAGCAAAGGTGCTACAGTCGGGATTTTTCTGGCCTTCGTTGTTCAAGGACGCCCATCTTTTTGTGCTTAAGTGCGATAGATGTCAAAGGGTTGGAAATATTTCGAAGCGGCACGAAATGCCCCTCAACATTATTCTTGAAGTTGAACTATTTGATGTGTGGGGTATTGACTTTATGGGGCCGTTTACGTCATCATTCAATAATCAGTACATACTTTTGGCGGTAGATTACGTGTCAAAATGGGTCGAAGCACTTGCATTACCCACCAATGATGCCAAAGTGGTTCTACGGTTCCTGCACAAGAATATTTTTACTAGATTCGGTACACCCAGAGCCATAATTAGTGACGAAGGTACTCATTTTTGTAACAAGCAATTCACTAAGTTGTTAGCTAAGTACGGAGTCAAACACCGGATTGCTACGGCTTATCACCCCCAAACGAATGGTCAAGCAGAGGTGTCGAATCGCGAAATTAAGCAAATTCTGGAGAAAGTGGTAAACCCGACTCGTAAGGACTGGGCGTTGAAATTAGACGATGCTTTATGGGCATATCGTACTGCTTATAAGAATCCAATTGGAATGTCGCCGTATCGAATGGTCTATGGAAAAGCCTGTCATTTACCGGTCGAACTTGAGCACCAGGCCTATTGGGCGATTCAGAAATTGAACTTTGATCTCCAAGCAGCTGGGGAGAAACAGTTGCTTCAATTGAAGGAGATGGAGGAGTTTCGTTATCATGCCTATGAGAATGCTAAGCTATACAAAGAGAAAGTCAAAAGGTGGCATGACAAACGGATATTGGATCGGAAGTTCGAGCCGGGACAAGCTGTGCTATTATTCAACTCTAGACTGCATTTATTTCCTGGAAAGCTGAAGTCTAGATGGTCAGGCCCTTTCATTATCACTGCTGTAGGTTCTCACGGGGTAATTGAAGTCGAAGAACCGGATTCAAAGCGCACATTCAAAGTCAACGGTCAGCGACTAAAACATTATTGGGGAGGCAATGTGGATCGACAAGTATCAGTGATTCATCTCTCTGCTCCCAATCAAGATGAAGCCTAATACCGCTGAGAAAGTCGGGCTGACGACTATAAACCAAGCGCTTGATGGGAGGCAACCCAATCATGATATTTTATTGCTTTCATAGATTTAGTATAGTTATTAGTTTGTTTTTGTTGATAGGAGTAGTTTAAGTTATTTTTGTTTGAATTATTCTTCAATCTTCTGTGATTGGGTCTCATTTATGCTGTTATTCACTGGAACAGGGATGAAGTCTATGGGAATGCTTTAGAAGGAGGAAACATGTTCATTGGGATGGTACAAGAGAAGACAAGAGGATTCAGCAGGAAAAGCGAAAATTTTTTTAAGTCTGAGGATTCTCGCCCCGACGAGAAAATTGTACTGAGGTTTCTCGCCCCGGCGAGAACCTCTCTGTTAAACCGCGCCCCAGCCTGGATTTTTCTTGCCCCAGCCCCAACTTCTCTGTTCATTCTCGCCCCGGCGAGGTTCACAAGCCTATCTTTCTCGCCCCGGCGAGAATCGCGGTTTCAGTTTTTAAATTCTGATTCTAATTTGAGTTTTACAATTCCCACTCCCATGCAACTTCTCCAAAACACTATTTCTACCTCTCTAATACCGACCCAGCCCAAATCTATCTAATTTCTCTTCTAATTTCCTTCCAATTTCTTTTCATATTTGGATTCCTACACAAACCCTAAATCATTCTACTTTAAAAACAAACCCCAGCCTCTTTCTAATCCATCTCTCATTCAATAGAAGGAATACTCTGTGGTTTTCAAGATTTCTATTTGCTTTATCATTGCATGCAAGTATTCTAGGGTTTGCTCCTCAGATCTATTCCATTGGACTGTGCTTCTATCACTTCGGAGTTAGAAAAGTTGGAGTTTGGGGGGAGTTGTTATTGCGTAGCAGATTGTAGTGTTTGGGTTGTTTGTCAAGAGATCAATCATGGCTCCAAAGAGGCATCGTGGTGAGGGATCATCATCTACTCCATCCAGGCACTTTGATCGAAGAAAGTTTGTCAGTGCAGAGGCGGCTAATAGGTATGAATCGTATACATCGGGTAAAGCTCTAACTCCCGAGCGCGGTCTCACGCCTGATGAGGTGGTTGATGGTGAGATGATGCATCAGATAGTAGAGAGGGGATGGGAGACATTCACTGCCCATCCGAAACCTGCATGTATAGCCATTGTCAAAGAATTTTATGCTAATGCAGAGGACGCGGCTCCATGTGAGGTTACAATACGGGGCAAGACAGCGTCATTCAGTGCCCAAACGGTCAATGAGTATTACAACTTGAGGCCTGATACACGTTGCCGATACACTTGATTCCTTAGAAAGGGCCCAATTTGGAGAAGGTGGTTACTGATTTGTGTAAACAGGGGACGACTTAGATATCCAGAGGGCCACGTGCAACAGTTTCGTTCCATAGCAAGGACTTGAGTCGTTATGGGAAGGTCTGGTATGCTTTCCTCTCTGCGAAACTTATGCCATCCCAACATGTGAGTGATGTACCCAAGGAGAAAGCTTTATTGTTATATGATATTGTGACGGGGATTGAGATCAATGTGGGTCAGCTGATTGAGGCGTCGATTCGCCGCACTTTACGGACTTTGCATAGTCAGGGTGGTTTACCACACCCTTCGTTGATATGTGGATTGTGTCTTCGTGCGGGAGTTCGTTGGGGAGCTGAGGAAGCTTTGCAGCAGCCATTGCTGGTTTTGGACCACCGTCTGATTGCACGCTATAAGGAATGGGAATGTGGTGAGTCACATCCTCATGGTATGGGTTACATAGTTCATTCTCCTCCTGCTGAAGAAGCACATGAGTCTGATGATGATGAGGGAGTGGGTCTTCCGGAGGGTCCTTCTACTTCTACCGGCACAGGAAAATCCAAATTCAGCCTTCAATTTCGCGAGTTGCAGCATCTTATTGATTCTCATCATAAGACTATATTGAGGCAGAACCAGCGGTTGGCGGATCGACAGGAGCATATGTTTGCTTATCAGCAAAGTTGTACACAAGCAATATCAAACATGTATTCTAATATGCAACCGTTGATGGATTATCTTCACTTTCCCGAGGCCCAGCCATTGCCAATTTTTCCACCACCTTCCCCAGATGACGATGATGAGTTCGAGCCTACTGCTTGAACTGTTAGGGGAGTCCTCTGTTCTTAACTTTCTTTATTTTTTTTTACACAATGAGGACATTGTTTCGTTTGAGTTTGGGGGGGTGTAATTGCATATTTGCATGTTTAGTTGCATAACATCTTTAGTTTTAGTTGCATGAGTTTTAGTTTAGCCTAGTTTTTACTCGTGATTATTTATTTGAAAAAAAAAATCCAACAATCCAAAAATTTAGTAGCATAGGATCATATGATATTGCATTTAGAGGTGTTCAAGCAATGCATTAATGGAAGTCATTTAGGGATGGCCAATGATGAAATTTGATTATTTCTACTATAGTTTAATGGGATGGATACTTATTGCTAAATCTGGAGTTTAACTGTTTTAGTTGTGGTTATTTGAGACCCTTGGTTTTTACTTGTTCACGAATATGTATTGAAGTAATTAGGAGTTGATTCTTCTTTGGTGTATTACGTCCTCATATGTAGATATAGACTGTTATCACTTGTTGGATCTGAAAAAAAGATATGAAAAAAAATGAAAAAAAACAAAGTTGTTGAATAAATACTGCTTCGATGTCTGTCTAAGTGCAAGAAAATGAGGAATTAATGAATATAGACAGATAAGAGCAGGTCTTGACTAAGTTTGTTTTTGTGGCCGGTGTCATTTGAATGAGTATGCCCTTAGGAGATGTCTTTACACTCAGTGCCCTAAAATCATCTGGTTTAGGAGTCGTTGGTTGAAAGTTCGCTACATGGGTGGCACTGAATAGCCTAATAAAGATGAACATTGCACTAGTCGAGATATATGACGAGATGGAGCGTAAAACGCACTCGTTTAAAAAAAAGAGAAAAACTGAGAAAACAAGTGAATAGCAAGTTGAGCTTAAAAGCAAAATCTGTGAAATTTGTCTCTTTTTGAGCATTGTGATACTTAGATTTGAATTCATATCCTAATTGGTTTGATACATGTTATATACTTGTGGAAGGGTTGAGCGTGATTCATAGCTGCTAATGGTTGGCTCTTGGATAGTGTGAAGTTAAAATTTTGTTGAATTGATAGTTACTGATTTCTGAGGCCGGATTTTTATGATGTCTATTGATTAATTGCTTGAGTATGGTGAAGCATGCATTTGCATTCATGTAGTAGCTAGTTTAGTTGTGGTTTTGCTTTGTTTTGTGTTTTGCTTGAGGACAAACAAAGTTTTGAGTTTGGGGGTATTTGATGAGTAGGTTTTAACCTACGAGTTGATATGTTTATTGGCTTACTCTTTACTTGTTTTTAAGTGTTTTTGGTAGCTTTTTATTTGTTCGTATTACTTTTGTAGGTCATGGTTGGCTGCGGGATCAAAAGAAGCAAAAATGGCTGGGTGCAGGGCATTCTCGCTGGGGCGAGAACTTATGCCTTGTACTTCTCGCCGGGGCGGAATCTCGCCGGGGCGAGGATCTTAAAGAGAAACTTCTCGCCAGGGCGAGGAAGCGGCAGAAAGCAATCCTGATTTTGCTAGAATGCTGTTACTTTGGAAAGGTGGAAGTGATCTAGGACTCTTGCTATTAATCTGATTGAGGGACTAAAAGAGGATATAAATAGAAGATCAAGACTTGGATTAAAATATACACAGACTTATTCAGAGATTGAACTTTTAGAGCTGAGCAAGGAGATTGGAGAACAAGTCAAGCATCGTGAGGAATTCAGATTAGAGAGCTAGAGATTATATTGAGTTTTCTTTTGATCTTTATTCTCTGATTTGCAATTAATTATGATGACTTATTTTGGTATTCTAGTTTTTATTGCCAGTATGAACTAAATTCTTAGTTAAGGCTACGATTGAACCAGTTATATTTATGAACTAACTATTTATTGGATTCTAGTTATTCAATTGACGGGAGTTGTCTATTTTATTTTATGCTTATTGATTAATTGTTGGCCGACAATTAGCGGATTACTTTAGATGAATTCGGGAGATGCAATCTAGGGTTAGAACTGGATAAGATAGCATGTATTTTTAATTATTTGCATGTGATGAATAATTAGATTGGTGAAGTGAATAGGGATATCTCTTTGCTGCATGTAACAATTGGAAATTGGAACTCACTGAATTTAATCCTTTAACTTTGCATAGGAATATCGTAGAGTAATGGGATTAGATAGATTTATTTGATCACTTGGAAAAGGGCTTATAAATACAATTGAATTTCTGTTAAGAACTCCATTGAAGTGAATAATTGGAAGACATAGATAGATTGGTTTATGATAAATAACTGGGGATATTGTAGTCTTAATCATAATAAATCTGAATTTCAACCTTTATGATAGTTGTGGGTGTTAGTATTTAAATTAATTAGTTTCAATCAATACTCAATTTGCGAATGTTTAATAGAATAGGAATAATTTCGATTGACAGTTGGAAATATTAAGCATAATAATCTCTGTGGGTTCGACACTCTTTCTTATCACTTTATTACTTGTTGATCATGTATACTTGCACGTAATTGTTGATTGTGAAATCGGACAACAGCCATAGCGTTTATATGTTGTCACGAGACGTAATCTCTAATAAAATTCAAAAACGAAAAACGCGATTTTTCGGCTTTGTCGAACGAATTTTGAAAATCAACCGAGAATAATACGAGTATAATACGAAAGATTATACGAGTAAAATATGAGAATATAAAACCATATTGAGGCAGAATCAACGGTTGGCGGATCGACAGGAACATATGTTCGCTTACCAGCAGAGTTGTACGCAGGCGATCGCAAACATGTATTCTAATATACAACTGTTGATGGATTATGTTTATTTTCCAGAGGCGTAGCCATTGCCAGTTTTTCCACCACCAACCCTAGATGATGATGACGAGTTTGGGCCTACTGCTTGATCTCTCAGGGAAGTCCTTTGTTCTTTACTTTCTTTATTTTTCGCACAATGAGGACATTGTATCGTTTGAGTTTGGGGGGTTAATGTAGAATTTTCTCATCTAGTTGCATTGTAGCTTTATTTGTATTAGTTTCATTTTTGATTGCATTATAAAAAAAAAATTAAAAAAAACCAAAAATTTAGTACCGTAAGATCATATAGTATTGCATTTAGTAGGGGTATTCAAGCAATACATTAATGGAAGTCATTTAGGGATGGCCGATGATGAAATTTGATCAATTCTAATTCAGTTTAATGGGATGGATGGTGAGTGCTAAATCTGGGGTTTGACTGTTTTTAATTGTGTTTACTTGAGACCCTTGGTTGTTAATTGCTCAAGAATATGTATTGAAGTAATTAGGAGTTGGTTCTTCTTTGGTGTATTACATGCTCGCATGAAGATATAAACTGTTATCACTTGTTGGATCGGAAAAAAAAAGTTATTGAATAAATACTGCTTCGATGTCTGTCTAAATGCAAGAAAAAGAATAATTAACAAATATAGACAGATAAGAGCAGGTCTTGACTAGTTTATCTTTGTGGTTGGTGTCATTTGAATGAGTATGCCCTTAGGATGTGTCTTTACACTCAGCGCCCTAAAATCGTCTGGTTTGGGAGTCGTTGGTTGAAAGTTCGTTACACGGGTGACATTGAATAGCCTAATAAAGATGAACATTGCACTAGTCATGATGCTATGACGAGATGGAGCGTAAAACGCACTCGTTTAAAAAGAAAACAGAACGTAAAATGTGAAGACAAGTGATTAGCAGTTTGAGCTTAATAGTAACATCTGTGAACTTATCTTTATCTGAGCATTGTGATACTAAGAGTTGAATTTATATTCTGATTGGTTTGATATATTTTGCACACACTTATGGAAGGGTTGAGAGTAAGTCATAACTGATAATAGTTGGCTTGTTGATGGTGCATGAGGTTGAAGTTCTGTTGAATTGGTAGTTACTGATTTCTGAGGCCGAATTTTTATGATGTATGTTGATTATTTGCTTGAGTATGGACAGTCATGCATATGCATTCATGTAGGTTGTTAGTTTAGATCTTATTATGGTTTGATTTGTGTTTTTGCTTGAGGACAAGCAAAGTTTCGAGTTTGGGGGTATTTGATGGGTAGGTTTTAACCTACGCGTTTGATACATCTTTGGCTTAATTCTTTACAGTCTTTAAGTGTTTTTAGTATCTTTTATTTGTGTTTATATTGCTTTTGTAGGTTAAGGCTGGCTGCAGGTTAGAAGAAGAAACAAATAGCTGGGTGCAGGGCAACCTCGCCGGGGCGAGAATTCATGGGCTATTTTTCTCGCCGGGGCGAGGACTTTTGTGAAGAATTTCTCGCCGGGGCGAGAATGCGGCTGATGGAAATTAAAAGACTTTTTAGCAATCAGTTATCTTGGAAAGGTTGAAGCTAACAAGGATTCTATCTACCACTCTGATAAAGAGGCTTATGAGGATATAAATAGGAGATAACACATTGGATAAAAGGGACGACACACGGAGATTGAATTTTCAAAGTTGAGCAATGAGCTTGAAGATCAAGTCGAGCATCGTGAGGAATTCAGATTGGAGGACTAGAGATTACATTGAGTTTTCTTTTAATCTTTTATCTCTAATTTGTAATTAATTATGATGACTTATTTTGGAATTCTAGTTTTCATTGTCAGTATGAACTAAACTTTTTAATTAAGGCTACAATTGAACCAGTTATATTTATGAATTTTAACTTTCTATTTGATTTCAGTTATTCAATCAATTTGAGTTGTCTATTTTATTCTATGCTTATTGATTAATTGTTTGGCCGACAATTAGCGTAATATTCTAGATGAATTCGGGAGATGCAATCTAGGGTTAGAACTGGATAAGATAGCTTGTATTCTTAATTATTTGCATGTGTTGAATGATTAGGATTGTGAAGTGAATAGGGATATCTCTTTGCTGCATGTAACAATTGAAAATTGAAGCTTAATGAATTTAATCCTTTAGTTTTGCATAGGAATATCGCAGAGTTAATTGGATTAGATAGATTTATTTGATCACTTGGAAAAGGGCTTATAAATACAATTGAATTTCTGTTAACAACTCCATTGAAGTGAATAATTGGAATGTGTAGATAGATTGGTTTATGATATATAATTGGGAATATTGTAGTCTTAATCTCTTTAAATCTGAATTTCAACCTTTTTGAAAGTTGCTAGTGTTAGTATAATTTAATTAGTTTAAATCAATATTCAAAATTGCGATTGTTTAATAGAATAGTCATAATCTAAATTGACAGTTGGAGATATAAAATATAGTAATTCTTGTGGGTTCGACACTCTATCTTATCACTTTATTACTTGTTTACCGTGTATACTTGCACGTAATTGTTGATTGTGAAATCGGGCAACAATCTTCCATACTAAACTTCTTTAGCATCGAGTCAATGTACTTTCCTTGGGACAAGCCAAGCATCCTTTTAGATCTATCTCTATAGTTCTTTATCCCCAAAATATAGATGCTTCACCCAAGTTCTTCATGGAGAAGTGTTTAGATAACCATATTTTGATCGACTGTAGCATAGGAACATTATTCCCTATCAGTAATATATCGTCAACATATAATACTAGGAATGAAATAGCGCTCCCACTAACCTTCTTGTACACACAAGGTTTGTCCTCATTCTTGATAAAATCAAACTATTTGATTGTCTCATCAAAACGGATGTTCCACCTTCGAGAAGCTTGCTTCAATCCATAAATAGATCGTTGTAGCTTACAGGCTTGATTTATTCCAACAGTTAAAACAAAGCCCTCTGGTTGTATCATATATACATCTTCCTCAAGTTTCCCATTGAGGAAGGCCGTTTTCACGTCCACTTGCCAGATTTCATAGTCATAATAAGCTACAATGGCAAGCAAAATCCGAATGCACTTGAGCATAGCTACTGGTGAGAAGGTTTCATCATAGTCAACACCTTGTCTTTGTTTGAAACCTTTTGCAACCAGTCGGGCCTTATAGGTCTCTACCTTGCCGTTCTCTCTAATCTTTCTTTTAAAGACCCATTTGCATCCAATAGGCTTAATGCTCTTATGTGGTGAAACCAAAGTCCATACTTGGTTTTCATATCTGGAGTCCATTTCGGATTTCATGGCTTTTAGCCATTTCTCTGAGTTTTTACTACTCATAGCTTATTCGTAAGTGAATGGATCATCATCATCTATGATGTGTACCTCATCATCATCCTCTATGATGAATCCATACCTTTCGGGTATCTTCGGTACTCTTCCAGATTTACAAATAGGTTGTGGTACAGTGGGTTCTTCCACTTGGTTAGGTACTTAACTTTAATCCATAGTATTTTGTGGTTCTTGAACTTCTTCAAGATATATCTTACTCCATTAACCCCTTCAAGGATAAACTCCTTTTCCAAGAAGGCAACATGTTTCACAACGAACACCTTTTGATCAGTAGGATGATAAAAATAATACCATGATGTTTCTTTAGGGTATCCCACGAATCTACACTTGTTGGATCTAGTCTGTAGCTTATCATTCTCAAACTTTTTGACATAAGTTGGACAACCTCAAGTCTTAACATGCTTAAGATTTAGTTTTCTCCTTGTCCATAACTCATATGGAGTCTTTGGGATGAATTTGGTAGGTACCTTATTAAGTAGGCATGCAGCCGATTCTTGGGCATAATCCCAGAAGGATACTGGAAGGTCGGTAAAACTCATCATGGAACGAGCCATGTCCAACAATATTCAATTTCTCCTTTCAGATACACCATTCAATTGTGGCGTCCCTGGTGGAGTCCATTGTGAGATTATACCATTTTCTTTCAGACAATTGAGAAACTCACTGCTTAAGTATTCTCCTCCTCAATCCGATCGAAGAATCTTAATACTCTTGTCAGTTTGCTTCTCTACTTCACTTCTGAATTCTTTGAACTTTTCAAATGATTCAGATTTGTATTTCATCAAATACACATATCCAAATCTTGAATGATCATCAGTGAAAGTAATAAAATAAGAATATCCTCCTTATGCAGTCGTTGTCATAGGTCCATATACGTCTGTATGTACCAACGCTAGCAACTCTGTAACTCTTTCTCCTTTTTCACTAAAAGAAGATTTGGTCATCTTACCCATGAGACAAGATTCACAAGTTGGATATGATTTGTAATCAGATAGCTCTAAAAGATCATCTTTATGCAACTTAGTTAATCTTGTTTCATTAATATGATCGAGTCTACAGTGCCACATAAAAGTATAATTAACAGCATCTTTTTTTTAGTTTGTTCTATTTGAAGTATATTTTCATGCAAGTCAAGTATATAAAGTCCATTCAGTAAATTGCCAACACCATATAGAACATTTTTATTATAAATAGAACAACTATTGTTCTTTATTATAATATCAAAACCATCCATATCCAATACAGAAATAGAAATAATATTTCTTATAAGTGTTGGAACATAATAACAATTATTTAAACTAATGGACTTGCCCATAGGCAGTGCTAAACAATAAGTTCCTACAGCTAATGCAACAACTTTTGCTTTATTTCTCACTCGTAGGACGATTTCATCCTTGTTCAGCTTTCATAGTGTGACATATGTGAGAACCACAACCGGTATCCAATACCCAAGTAGAATTTTGACTTTCAGAAAAATTAATTTTAATCATGAACAAACCTTGATCGGAAGTCGAAGCTTCTCCAAGCTTCTTCTGCTTTTGTTCCGCAAGATACTTCTCGCAGTTCCTCTTCCAGTGACCCGGCTTATTCCAATGGAAGCATATCCCTTTGCTATCTGGATCAACTTTCTTATTATCCTTTACCTTCGCCTTGCCCTTAGCCTTCTTCTTTTTCTTCCTTTCAGAAGATACCTTGGGCCTCTTCCTTTTCTTGGAAGAATCATCCACCAATAAGACTTGGTCCTCCTTGGATAGGAAGTGACTTTCATCAGTTTTCAGTGTGGCGCCCCCAAATCCGGGTACTTGAAACCCGTACTTGGTGCATCACGATACCATTTCTTTGAGCTGTTTAATAAATTACAAACTTAATATTTATATCAGAGTTGTCTATTTCCCAGGTATGACAACCTTTAATTACATTCTTTACATATTACATAATATATATGATCACAATACAAAAGACTAATCATTACAGATAACACCTTGAAACCTAATCCTTGAGCTTTCCTTTGCCCTTGTCTTTGCCAGAGCCTTCTGATCGATCACACTTAGCTGAAAACATTTAAGTCAAAGAAAGAATGAGCATTCAATTGCTCAGCAAGTAATAACAATTAATAATAATGCGCTGAAAGAAGTAAATATTTTCTTTGAGGACTACTTCTACCACGAATCAATAGTGGTGACGTCATTTAAAACCATTCTTAACAACGGATCAAATCATTTTAAGATTTTTGAAACAACTGAGCGACTTTTGAATACTTAGTGGTCAAAAGACCATGAACTGTTATTTTTCATTTTTCAAAAGGTTTGAACAGAAATTCATCTGTAAACCGTCTGGTCTTATGGACACGGAGGATGATCAGTCCCGTTGTGTCATGTATTGATCAACACTATATAATACATCACCGCCATTAGCGCATAAATTTTTTATCACCGCTTTTAGCGCATAAAATTTCCCATTTAGGGTTGTTCATACTCAGCCTAGAGTCCTAACTAAAACAATTTAGTTGGATGACTTTATCATAACCAATAACATTCGACAAATACTTTTCAAACCATGTCTAGCTGGGACAAATAGCTTAGACAATCTTTAAACTAGGTATACATATCGAAATTTAATAGTATGTATCAGAACTTATCAACGAATTTCGAATTCAAGGGTAATTGATAATGTACAATAGTTCATACAAGTGGGGACACTTGCATAACCAAACTTAGAATACAAATTTTCAATATGAGTCATAACAATTCAGTAATGAGATACTTTTAATAATGAATGAATCGAAGTAAATTCGAATTTATAATAATTATAACAATTTGTACAAGTGAGGACACTTGCACAAAGAACAAAATAATTTTGATTATAAATACATCACATGAATCAATATCGAGATATTTGAAATCAATAGATAGCTTGAATAAAGTTTAAGAATACTTGTATAACATATGGATCCATTGCATAAAGTAAATGCAAGGGTTACGATAATTGCATAAACAAATAACAAAGATCATTATGGATATGAATAATTAACAATAATTATTCACGAGCATGCTTTGAAATTGGTAACTCATGTTGAGTTAGGAACTAGCAATAAATGTAAGAAGTTTAGGGTTAGGAACTTGCTTACACAGATCCAATTCATAAAGTAAATGAAAAGGATGGGATACTTGCCTAAAGAACAGAACAATTTTGTATATATAAGAATCATAACGATATTTAGGAACTTGCACAATGTACGAAGTTGTGCAAGTTAGAAACTTGCACAATAGAAGATTGAGTTAAGATACTTGCACAATATACGAATCCAGTTCATAATGTAAATGAAAAGGACGGGATAATTGCTCAATAATAGATTGAGTAAGATGGAACTTGCTTAGCAGAATAACAGTAAGATTTGAATACTGGTATAACATGAACCATGTATAACATATACCTGTTTGCACAAAATAAAAGTAGTGCATAGGGTTTAGATACTTGCCTTAGTCGTTGACTACTGCTACGCAATTTAATATGACTTCTTTTGAAAGACCTATCAGTTATAAGATCGATCTCTCAATTAGTCAATCATATTATACCTTATAATATCACTTATTTATAAGTAAATTATCTAACATTCAACCACATAATCAAATATTAGATAACACATTAACACCATACGCATTCAATTCTAAAGTTAGTACGCATCGAGTCTTTAACAGTGTTCAATATAGTATGCTGAGTGGTTTCCCACAAACAACCAACAAACTAGTTTCCATCTCGTCTACACTGTTTTCACAGTGAGTTAGATCGGTTGCCAGTTCGTATATACCTCCGCTCCCTGAAAGAATTGTTTAGCCCAGATACTATACATCGACTATTAAAGAGTACGACCGTACCACTACTTTATGAATTAACACTAAGTCTTTCATTATATAAGTCTTTCTTTATGGTCCCGTAGGTTAAATACCCAATCCAACAAACTGGATTCCAAATCCAGCAAACTAGATGGCAATCCAGCAAACTGGATTCCAACCTGGATTACAATCCAGCACACTGGATTCAAACTATTAAATTTAGTCAACTATTTTTGTAATCCAGCAACCTGGATTCAAACTATCTTATAATCCAGCAACCTAGATTCACTAACTTTCAATACAGTGAACTAGATTCACTAATTCAGCAAACTATTTTCCAATCCAGTAACCTGGATTCGAACTATTCTACAATACAGCAAACTAGATTCACATTATTCAATTCAGCAAATTGGATTATACTATTCAGCAAACTGGATTCACTAATTCAGCTAGCTGGATTCAAACTGTTTTCCATGTTATTAAATAATTCATTTAATCGATTTAAAATACCATAAACATTATATCACCTTACAAATTACCGAAACCCATATCAAAAATCTGTATGAACCATATTTAAGGTTCTCAAGTCATAAAATCCCATTTTCCAAATTTTTAACTTCACATAATTAATTAAATCCATTTATACATAACTTCATCATTTACACGAAAAATAGCAAAACAACTTCAAAATCATTTCTTTTCTGGAAATAGATTATATATAGTCCCCTTATAAAAATATATTTTTCCCGGAATTTTTAAAATCCATTTACTATATTTAAATAGTCCAAAATAGCCAAATTTTGCTACATTTTTCATAAATTGAAATTACATCCAAAACTCCTGAAATTTTCAGGATATGTTTCTGCTATATACATATACTCTCAGTAATAATTTCATAATATTTGGAATTAACCACAAAGAGTTATTCAAGAATACTGTTAAAAATAGTCCTTCACGATAAAATGCATAACATTCATGATACATGGTCAAAAATCTTCAAATTTTTACAGGACTCTCATAACTTCCCATATTATCACCCCACATTTTTTTAGAATTTTTAGAGCACAAGACATTGACGAAATTGCCCCTGGATGTGAATAGTCAGCGGGCTCATTCTAGTTTTGAGAAAAATATGGACTGTTTGTACCAAAACAGTCCATACGAATTTTGTACCAACTATTTTTGAGTTCTATCACTTGGATTTTGTAATTAACTTATATATCTAGCACCACTTTTTGACGGATCATAAAAAGAGTTTGTGGATCTCAAGTTATACACTTACAAAGTGACGAAAAGCTAGGGTTTTCTAACTCTTTAGAAAATAGTTTTACTTTTCTTTCTTTTGATCCAACTTTTGGCATTCAAAAAGGTTAAATCTAAATATAAAACACCTATTAACATATAGATCTAAGATTTTAGACCTCAAGATCATAAACTTCATATCACACAAATCACACCAAAACAAAAGAAAATAAACTAGATTAAAGTTAGAAAAATTATACCTTTGCTTGATTTTCTTTTTCCTTCTTCCTAGACTTTGTTTATGGAGTTAGAGCGCACCAAAAATTTCCTCCCTTTTTTTCCTCCATGGCTGCCGCCCCTCTCCCCTTTCTCTCTCTTTAGTTTCTTTCTTTAGCAAAAATGGAAAGTGAGAGATGAGAGAGAAATAAGATGGGTTTGGTTTTGCTTTATTAAATCTAATTACTTAGATATTCTATAGATACATGGAGTATATCTATACATTTAGCCATCATTAGGAAGTATTCATCTTACACAAGTTTTGACAACTTGTTGATGTGTCATCATTACTTTTTGTCCTTCTTTTTCCATCCTAGCAAGCAAGCTATAAAAAAAAAACAACACATCACCTATATGTTTACACCATGCCAGCTGACCTCTTCATTCTTGTCCCATATTTTTAGTCCTTTATTGATTGCTTTAATATAATAATTAAGTTGGCAAAAATATCTGTGACGCCCCCAAATTCTGACGTTACTTTCTCGAATTTGGTTCATCATGTTCTAACACAATAATGACATAAAACTAATGCAGCGGAAAATATAGAATAAATTACATTGATTTAATATAATTATTCTCGTCCCAAAGTCTCGCAACCGATACCACAATACTATCCAAAAGTATTAATTTAAACTGAAACATAATACTAATACAGAATCCATGCCTAAGCTTATTACATAACCAAATTTAGAAAACTTAAGCAACATAGTAATTAATATCCTTCCTAAGGAGGAACAAACCTACTCCGTAGTTTTGCCCTTTCCCTTATCCTTGCTTGAAGGTTCACCTCGCTCTGCCTTAACTGAAAGGTTTAAAGGAAGCAAGAATGAGCAACAAATTTGCCCAGCAAGTATATATAATGAGGGTGAACAATATAAAGTTCAAATTTCAAGAGTATGACAGTAAAGGATAATTCAAGGATAATAAGGAAAATCAATTGTTATACATAAGAGTCGCTATGCACTGAAGAATATCAATAGGATTCTTGCATCTAATCATTTCAAGTCCAAGAATATGAACACTGAGTAGTCGCTAAAGGACTAAGAACTCTTGCTAGAATTAACAGTTTTTTTATACTGAAAATCCAATAAAAACAAGTACACAGGTGATCAGCCTATAGTACCCCAGATTATGCATAACTGTCATATGCTTATAAGTGCGCACGTCGGTCCCCCGACAATACATAATTTCCCCTTTTTATGAGGGTTGTTCATCTTAGTAGATAAGAGTCCTCACCAAGACAATTGGTTTGGAATAGCTTTCTAACACATGTATAATAGTCTAACCGAAAACAATGGTTTAGACAACTTTTATAATCATATTCAATGATTTAATGAATACCAATACTCGTAATGAGGTTTAAGGGATATTAATCTTAAACCAATCTTTAGAATATGAATGACAATTTATAAAGCATAAGAGTCATTGTCACATACTTGTACGATACATGAATATACAAGTTTGCATGCTTGCTCAATAAAGAGAAAAGGGTTCGAATACTTACACAATATACCACATCCTGCTCGAATGTAAATTGAGTAGGGTTAAAGGAAAACTCGCAATTTGTAAGAGGTTCAAGATAAGAAACTTGATCAATATAAGTTTGAGTAAGGTTAGGGAACTTGCCTTTAGTGCAGTCTACGAATTTAGAGCTTAATGACACGTTGTAATCCTATTGTATAATAGTTATATATAAGAATCCCATTAGTCATACAATTTTATACATCAAATAATACTACATCATACTTGGATACCAAAAACATTACTACAACTTCTGCTCTATACTTTAGAATAACAATGCAAGCAATCCACAAGACTCAGATTACAAAAAGAATCACTTGACCACTCTGCAGGAGGGCGTAGCTGCGCCCTGGTTAAGCTTAGGGACGGCGTAGCTGCGTTGTCCCCTGGCCAGACCAGGCTTGAGCTTTTGCCTTCCTGGTTTTAGTCCACTACCTAGCATACCAATACATTAACAATTACTATGTACACATGTTAAAGAGGTTTGCATGCTCACATGATCATTTCAAGTTTATATTACTACTCTATAATTTCTTAGTCTAGAACTTTTGGTAAAATAATGTCGAACAAGTTTAAGAATCCATGTGACTTACCATACCAAGTACTTATTCATATACAAAGGTTATAACATCTGAATACGCATGCTCATGTGTTCATATCATCTATACTTAGTTAACATAGTCCACAACTTGGAAATTTTACCTAAATTCATGCTTGAACGATGCAATGCTATAACATACTAGAGGAACACATATACACATCATGCTTGAGAAATATTAGAGTACTAACATGCATGTCCAACATCTCTTAATGAAATTATCATTATAATCATACATGTTTGCTTTAAAATGTCCAAGGTTGCCTTTAAAAGTCGTTTTAAACTAAGTTGTGATCGTCTAGCACACGTGAAGCATCTTGGAACCTTATGTCATGCATAATCAGACTATATACACATGTTTGTATGATCAGAACTTAAACATTGTAAGTTTCGGTAAGGTCTAGTTTTAAAACTATAAGTTTCCTTTAGAAAAACGCATACAAGGTGAAGCTAGGATACTCATGCTATGCAAGGCTAATCATAAATAGATTTTAAACTTACTTATATACTTAATAAAGTCAAACTAACATGTTGGGAACTTGCAGAAATCAGCATAAACAAGTAGGTGTGTCTGGCACTCGGCGCAGCTGCACCGTTTTGTACTACAGGGAGCGCGCAGCTGTGCCCTTCCCTAGATGACTCAGAAACGCCTCTCCTTCAGCAGAGTTCAAACCCAAACACGAATTTCTTTACTTAAGCATGCTAATAATCAGCCACATTGCTATTATACATACATATAAACCTAACAAACATCATGCTAACAACTCCCAAGCAAATTCTCAGTAATTCATGCATTCCCACTAATTTAGTAAACTCAATTTAATAAAATGGCTTAACAGTGTGTTACCTCTGTTGAAGCTTGGAACAAAATTCCTACCAATCTCAGATTGTTCTTCACTATCACACACTCACTCTCTATATCTCACTGATGCAATTCTCTAGCAACTTGATTTGTGAAGAATTAACTCCAATTTATAGAAAACCATTTAACTGGGCATTGCAATTATCCAAATCAGGAAACCAACGTGAAGAAGAAGAATTTGCTGGGTAATTGTGGTTTGGTGTAACAGTTGCAAATACTGTGAGGACCACTCCCCATTCATCATTTGCAATCTACTGATGGCTTGCAAGGAAGTAGGCTTATAGCCTTTTTGTAGAACACGGAAATGAAGGTTTGGGCAAGAAGGTGACTCTTATTGTGGGACAAGAGTAATACTCAAACATTACAAAAGAGGCTTATTAGCATACTTGATTTAAAAAAAATGTAACTTAGGCCATATAGTGTGCTAGTCACATGGTATCAAATAAAATTACATGTACACATATCATATAATCCATGCACATTAATTAAAGTAAAGTCTCATTAATCGCTAACACCCAAATATTCAATATACATTATTATTCCATAGTGTATTTATTACAATAATATTTAAGTATGGAAGTAATTATCATGTAACAAATATGAATTACCTCACATAATTCTCATGTATTTTAATTGGGTATTATTAACTCATACTTTCGATAAAACTTAATTATTAATATGTCCACATACATGTTAAAATAAATATTTGATAATAAATATTTATTTACTAAATTCATTTCCTTTCATATAGTTAAAATGCACATTTAATAGATCCACCATATCCTATGAAGCCACATAAATTCCCTTATACTATTTAATAAATTATAACATTCAACCCACTTTTACTTTAAGGTTTTATTCAGTACATATTCATACATTAATGTTACACATCAAGATGTCACATAGGTTGTTCATGCAAATTTAAATGTCCCACATCTACTGAATGAACACCGAAACTTTATTACAAATCATATATATTTCATCACACGGTTACACCTCAGATAGCATGGCATATAACACTTAAATAATTTAATAGAGATTATTAGTCATACAATAATTAATTAACATTAATAAATTCTCTTCTTAATAAATCATTTCTTTAATAAATAAAACAAGAAGTCACTTTATCACACCACTACCAAAATGGTAGATCACGTATACTCATATTCGAATAAATATTCAACTTAAATAGAAAAGTCAATATTAATATTATTCAAAATTCTCGGGTATTACAATATCTCCTAAGTGGGCTAACAAATGGGGCTTTGTTTTAAATCACTTTGGGCTTATTTTTAACTAGTTTATGCCACTAGTTTCTACATATTTTTATTTCATGTTTGGTTACTAATTTAATAAGTGTTGGGCTAATTTAATTAGTCCACACATTAATTATCCAAGTCCACAATTAAATAAATGAGTGAGCTTGGTTAATAAATTAATTAGGCTAGTCCATTAGTATTTTCCTTTCTAATTGGACCATTAAAATTAACCATTCATATATCACATAGTTCTCATCAATTAATACACATATTAATTAATGTACAAAATTTATTTACTTCCTATATTCACTTTAATCGAATATTTAATTAACTAACTATCTTATCAATTGTTTAATATGAATATTCTTAGGTTAGTCCACTAATTTAAATAACTATTAGTGGGCCCTATTTTAACTAACAATTAATCACACACATTTTTCACATAAATCATAATGTATTTATCATCATTGATAAATAATTATCATACACATTGAACCACATGTTGTACATACATGCATTCAAGTATAATCAATACTTATATTTAATATTCAAATTTCTTTAAGAAAATAAATTCTTATTATCCATATACACATACATTCCTTTTAAATACAATTATAACCATAATTGTATTAATCATTAAAATTCATAATCATAGATCAAATTAGGTTTTGATCATTCCTTTATCTTTGTCGCATTTACCATACTTAGTCAATTTAAAATAAATTGACTAGTCTTACAAATTCATATCATAAAGAAATAATCATAGTAATAATAATAATATTAATAATCATTTCTTAAAATATACATTTATTATTTAAATAATATAATAATCACATTTTTATAAATAATCATATATCTTTAGTATAAAAATTAACTTATTAATAGAATATAATTTATAATTATCGACTATTTCTTTAATAAGAAATTTACTTGAAACCATATATGAAATAAATATATATGTTCACATATCACATATTCACACTCCTTTCCTTGCACACATTCCCATACTTGCTGTAATATATAATAAAAATAATTTTATTATAAAAAAAAAAATTCATACGCAAAATTTCTTATTTTAATATATCAAAAATCTTGGGTTATTACATTCAGCATGTTAAGTAACTCAGGCAAGTTGGGAGTGACTGCAAGATCAAATCTTGAGTTAACTCCCCATTCATTACGAACCCTAACTGTCCAAGACGTTCAATCAAATTGACATGAGTCTCAACGATAGTGCCCTCGGTCATTCGAGATCGAAAGAGCTCCTTAGATATTTGATATCTAGCAGTCCTACTTTTCTCACCATACAACTCTTTGAGGTAAAGGAGTATAGTAGGAGCATCCATAGTTTCATGCTGACGCTGAAGCTCGTTACTTATGGATGCGAGTATGATGCATTGAGCCACAATTGCATCATCTTGCCACTTTCTAAAAGTAGCAATCTCTTCATCAAAGGCTGTTTTTGCAACAGTTGCAGGGATTGACGAATTTAGGACATAAGAAATCTTTTCAGCAGTGAAAAAAATTCTCAGATTTCTTAACCAGTCCGTGTAATTCGGTCCGGTCAGTTTGTTAGCATCAAGTATGTTGTGCAGTGATATTAGTGATTTTGACATTTTTTAAATTCTGCATGTGAAATAGACAACATTTTAGCATACATTCATTTTATTAATTATCAAAATAAATTAGGTCTTTATTTAAATTGGTATATCCCGCTATTTTCATCAAACTATATTACCCTCAAAATTTAGTTAGACAAATCTAATTAAAGATTTGCTAGTGAGAATAAGGATCCCATTTCAAATGTATATAGCCTTGTGGTGACACAATAAACTATATATAAATAAATAGGTAGACAACTATTGTCAATTACATCATTAAGACTTCCGATGTGAAAGTTGGTAATGGAAGGGAGGATTAATTAGATTTGGTGACACGTGTCTATTAATCATTCCTGAAATTAGTCTCTTGATAGTGCATAGGATAGACATATACCTATGCACCGCTTAGGAAGATTCGTGATTGACCATCGACAGAGGCTCTTATGTAGTTTTGATTTCTCGGTTGTCAATTCGTATGCTATAATTGATTGAAAAGAGAGAGTTAGGAGATTCAAATGACGTGTTGGGGGAAATTGTAATCTTAGACCTTTCTATCTTGATATTTTACCGCATTTTATTCATTACTTAACTTGTGAACTCAACCAATCAACAAACAATCAAACCTTCATCGTTTAAATTAGATCAAATTGATATACGATTGGTACTTGGTTATTATTTGTCACAATTCCCTGTGGGTTCGACTCTTATCTTATCATATATTACTTGTGGGCCGTGTATACTTGCACGTGTGTGTTATCGATTGTGAAATCGACCAACAAGTTTTTGGCGCCGTTGCCGGGGAATTGTTCTAATAATTTTACCAATATCAATTTTATTCGACTTGGTCTCTTTTTAGACTTGTATATAATTTTCATTTTGTTTTGTAGGTATTCTTGATTTGTATGCCACGCTCACGTGGTCTTGAGCTAATTTCTTACGATCCCGAGATCGAGCGAAATATTCGAAGACTACGAAGAGACCAAGTTCGGGGTATACCTAATCAAAATACCATGGCTGAGGAGGAGCCTAAATCCTTGAGGGAGTATGCCATGCCTCTTGTCACAGATTTGCACTCAAGCATTTCTAGGCCAACCATTGAGGCCACTCACTTCGAAATTAAGCCTGGAACCATCCAAATGGTTCAAAACTGTTTGCAGTTTGGTGGGTTGCCCAATGACGACCCAAATGCTCATTTGGTGAGTTTTCTGGAAATTTGTGACACATTCAAGTACACTCAAGTGACTGATGATGCAATTAGACTCCGATTATTTCCTTTCACACTCCGTGACAAGGCAAAGAGTTGGTTGCATTCGCTTCCCTCGGGCTCAATTACCAAGTGGGATGACTTAGCCCAGAAATTTTTGGCAAAGTTCTTCCCACCCGCGAAAACTGCAAGATTGAGGAATGACATCACTTCGTTTGTTCAATATGATTCCGAGTCCTTGTATGAAGCTTGGGAAAGGTTCAAGGATCTAATTAGGAGATGTCCACACCATGGTTTTCCTCAATGGTTGCAAGTTGAGATTTTTTATAATGGGTTGACCAACGCCACTCGATCAAGTGTCGACGCAGCTACAGGTGGTAGTTTAATGGGGAAGAATTTTGCGGAAGCCTAAAAACTATTGGAAACCATGGCGGCTAATATTTATCAATGGCCTTCGGAGAGGAAAATGCCACAAAAGGCAGCAGGAAAATTTGAGGTGGATCCTCTCACTTCAATAACCGCATAGCTAGCCGCACTCACAAAGGAAGTGAAAAATTTAGGAACGCAATCTGTGCATAGCATTTCTGAAACTTGTGAGCTGTGTGTTGGAAATCATCCTACCGAGCAATGTGCCATCAATGCAGAATACGTTCAGTTCGTTGGTAATTATAATAGACAGCAAAACAACCCTCACTCAAATCACTACAATCCTGGATGGAAAAATCACCCCAATTTCTCATGGAGCAACAACAATAATACCCAACCCCAATATTCAGCTCCTAGGCATCAATATCCCCCAGGATTTCAAAATCAAACTCAATCACACCATCTACCCCAATCACACCAACAAGCCTCAAACCCACCTTTGCCACAACAGGAGAAAAAGCCTAGTGGGGACGAATTATTGGCTCAATTGGTTGCACAGCATAGCGCTTCGATACGGAATATAGAGCTTCAGCTTGGGCAGATAGCTAGTGCCATGAATATCTGTCCCCCTGGTGCCTTACCTAGTGACACTGAAGTTAATCCGAAAAGAGATGGTAAAGAGCATTGCAAAGCTGTGACTTTGAGAAATGGGAAGGAGATACCGGAAGTTGTGAATGAGGTTCCAGCTGAAGCAGTGGTTGAGGATGTGAATGGGGAGAAAGAGGAAGAAAAGAGAAAAGAAATAGAAAAGAAGGAAAAGGAGTCAGTGCCAAAACCAGTGGGGAGCAAGCAAGGCCCTATGTATCCACCATGCCCGTTTCCACAACGTCAGCAGAAGATAAAGTTGGATAAGAAATTCTCTAAGTTCTTGGAAGTTTTCAAGAAATTGCACATAAATATACCATTCGCTGAGGCATTGGAACAAATGCCTAGTTATGTGAAGTTCATGAAAGAAATCTTGTCAAGAAAGAGAAGGCTTGAGGAGTTTGAAACGGTGGCGCTAACCGAAGAATGTAGTGCTGTGTTACAAAGGAAGTTACCACCAAAGTTGAAAGATCCGGGGAGTTTCACAATTCCTTGTACAATTGGTAACCAATTCTTTGGCAAGGCCCTATGTGATTTGGGGGCAAGCATCAATTTAATGCCACTCTCAATTTATCAACAGCTGGGATTAAGTGAGGCAAAACCTACAAATGTTACATTGCAACTTGCGGATATGTCTCTCACATACCCTAGAGGCATAGTAGAAGATGTGCTTGTCAAGGTGGATAAGTTTATTTTTCCAGCAGATTTCATTGTCCTTGATTTTGAAGAAGACAGGGAGATACCTATCATCCTTGGGCGACCATTCTTAGCCACAGGCAGAACTTTGATTGATGTGCAAAAAGGAGAGCTAACTATGCGTGTCCAAGACCCAAGAGGTAACTTTTAACGTTTTTAAAGCAATGAAATTTCCTAATGTGCAGGATGAATGCTTCAGAATAGACTTGATTGATGAAGCGGTGGAAGAGGTGTTCACAGCAAACTATGAAGTTGACCCTTTTGAAGAATTGCTGGGAGAATCACTTGAGAGTGAACCTCTTTTTCCTAACGAGATGGTAAATGTGCTGAATGTTCCCCCACGTTTTATCAAGTTTAAGCAACAATTTGAACCGTTAGATAGACCAAGCAGCTCTAGTACCATTGCAAAATCCTCATGGGAGGAGCCACCTACTTTGGAGCTCAAACCATTGCCAATCCACTTGAGGTATGCGTATTTGGGTAATGCTAGTACTTTGCCTGTTATTGTGTCTGCTTCACTTGATGATGTGCAGGAAAACAAATTGCTAAGAGTGCTACGGGAGTACAAAACAGTCCTAGGTTGGTCCATTACCGACATCAAGGGAATTAGCCCTGCTTTTTGTATGCACAAGATCATATTGGAAGATGAGGCCAAACCTGTGGTTGAGCATCAACGTAGGTTGAACCCCGTCATAAAGGAGGTGGTCAAGAAGGAAATTATCAAACTGCTCGATGCCGGCATCATCTATCCCATTTCAGACAGTCCATGGGTTAGTCCAGTGCAATGTGTTCCAAAGAAGGGAGGCATGACAGTGGTGTCGAATGAAAATAACGAGTTGATCCCAAGTAGAACTGTCACCGGATGGAGAGTGTGCATGGACTACAGAAGATTGAACAAGACTACATGCAAGGACCATTTTCCGCTCCCATTCATTGATCAAATGCTAGACAGGTTGGCTGGACATGAATTCTATTGTCTCTTAGATGGATATTCGGGCTACAACCAAATTGCCATTGCCCCCGAAGATCAAGAGAAAACGACATTCACTTGCCCATATGGAACATTTGCCTTCAGAAGAATGTCGTTTGGGCTATGCAATGCACCCGCCACCTTCCAAAGATGCATGATGGCTATATTCTCCGATATGGTTGAGCAAGGATTGGAGGTTTTCATGGACGATTTTTTGGTTTTTGGAGATTCATTCGACTTATGCCTTGAAAACCTTGTGAAAGTGCTGAAACGATGTGTTGAAACAAATTTGGTACTAAATTGGGAGAAATGCCACTTCATGGTGCAAGAAGGCATTATTTTGGGACATAGAGTATCTTCAAAGGGGTTGGAGGTTGATAAGGCCAAGATTGAGACCATTGAGAAACTTCATCCACCAACCAACGTCAAGGGAATCCGTAGCTTCCTTGGCCATGCTGGATTTTATAGGCGGTTTATTAAGGATTTCTCAAAAATTGCAAAACCGCTGTGTAGTCTCCTTGAGAAAGACACTCCATTTGTCTTCGATCATGCATGTTTAGAGGCTTTTGAGTTACTAAGGAAGAAGCTTGTTAGTGCCCCTATTATCATGGCCCCGGATTGGAATCTTCCGTTTGAATTGATGTGCGGCGCTAGCGACTTTGCAATTGGTGCTGTATTGGGCCATCGCAAGGACAAGGTCTTTCATGTGATTTATTATGCTAGCAAGACACTAACTGGAGCACAACTTAATTATACAACAACGGAGAAGGAATTGCTTGCTATCGTGTATGCCTTTGACAAATTTCGTGCCTATCTCATTGGCACCAAGGTCATTGTGTACACGGACCATTCAGCCATAAAGTACTTAATAGCAAAGAAAGACGCAAAGCCACGCTTGATTCGATGGGTTTTATTGCTTCAAGAGTTCGATCTTGAGATTAGAGATAAGAAGGGAACCGAGAATCAAGTGGCGGATCACTTGTCTAGGCTGGAAAATACAGACCGTGAGGTGGGAGACGATGTCATGATTAATGAATTTTTTCCCGATGAGCAGCTTTTCGCCATCACACATGAGGTGCCATGGTATGCTGACTATGTTAATTATGTGGTGAGCCGTGTCCTACCGCCCGAGCTGAGCTATCAACAAAAAAGGAAGTTCCTGCACGATGTAAAGCATTATTTTTGGGACGAACCCTTTCTATTTAAGCAATGTGCTGACCAATTGATCCGAAAGTGCATACCTCAATCTGAGATGGAAAGTATTTTGCAACAATGTTATGCCTCAGCTTTTGGGGGACACTATGGTGGAGAGAGAACAGCGGCGAAGGTGCTTCAGTCGGGTTTCTATTGGCCAACGCTATTCAAGGACGCCCATGTGTTTGTACTGAAATGCGATCGATGTCAAAGAGTAGGGAACATTTCCAGGCGTCATGAGATGCCACTAACCACAATCCTGGAGGTTGAGATATTTGACGTTTGGGGTATTGACTTTATGGGTCTGTTTCCTTCTTCGTTCAACAATTTGTACATCCTTGTGGCTGTAGATTACGTGTCAAAATGGGTTGAAGCAGCAGCGACACCCACCAATGATGCCAAGGTTGTGCTAAAGTTCCTTCGAAAAAATGTTTTCACAAGATTCGGAACTCCGCGTGCAATAATTAGTGATGAAGGGTCGCACTTTTGTAACAAGAACTTTAATGCCCTTCTTGCTAAATATGGGGTAACCCATAAAATTGCCACGGCCTATCATCCTCAAACAAGTGGTCAGGTGGAGGTTTCTAATAGAGAAGTGAAAAGGATTTTAGAGAAGGTGGTGAATCCGAATAGAAAGGACTGGTCATTGAAGCTTGATGACGCCTTATGGGCGTATAGGACGGCATACAAAACTCCTATCGGGATGTCACCATATCAGCTTGTGTATGGGAAAGCATGTCATTTACCGGTGGAACTTGAACATAGTGCTTATTGGGCCATCCGGAAGCTAAACTTTGATTTGAATGCTGCGGGAGAGAAACGCCTCTTACAACTCAATGAGATGGACGAGTTCCGTCTCCAGTCCTATGAGAATGCAAAGCTCTATAAGGAGAGAGTCAAGAGGTGGCACGACAAGAAGATAATCGATCGAAAGTTTGAGGTTGGACAACCCATCCTACTTTACAACTCTCGGTTGAAGCTATTTCCCGGTAAACTCAAATCACGATGGTCAGGGCCATTCTATATCAACCATGTTTTCCCGCATGGTGCAATTGAACTGCGGGATGAGAAGACAAACCAATTATTTAAGGTGAACGGACAAAGGATTAAACACTATTGGGGTGGCGACATTGAACGATAAAAGACCTCAATTAGTCTCGTCGATCCGAAATGATTGGGAAAGAGTCACGCTGAAGACTCTAAATCAAGCGCTAGATGGGAGGCAACCCATTGTTTAGTTTTAATTCATGAATATGAAAAAAACAAAAATCAATTAAAAATGTGAAGGATGATTTTTAGTATTAATTGTTTCTAATTTTGTTAATGTTATTGCTACATGTAGGTATTTGTATCCAATTTTGGCAATTGAGCGATGCGTGTCAGCGAAACGCCGACAGCACGCCAGCGACAGCACACCAGCGTGCGGGCGCACCAGGCGCCGCGCGGGCGCGCGCGCATCAGGCGCAACACTCGGCAGGAACGGGGCGCAGCAGGCGCGGGCACAGGGAGGCGCATGCGGGCGCGCGCTAGGCGGTCGAGCAGGCAGGCGCACAGCTGCCGGCAGCCAGGTGCACACCAGGCGCACGCGCTGAGCGGCAACCAGGCGCGCGGGGGCGCACAGCAGGCCGTGCGGCCGCACCTGGGCTGCTGGGCTTGGTTCCTTATATCACCACCTTAGCTCATTTTTTTCATCTCATTCTTATATCTCTCTCCTCCTACTCTCTAGCTAACTTGCATACAACTTACCCAAACTTAATTTTGTGCCCCATTGCATCATATTGGTACCCAATTGCGGTAACCCATCATCATTTTCACCTTCCATCTTGTATTTGAACAACAAATTGAATGTTTTTGAAGGATTTCTTTGGTTTTTCATAAGTTCTCCAAGATAAGGTAATAAGGGCTATAATTTTCCAATTTTTCTTGCTTGGGTGCTGTGTTTTGGTGATTTTGATTAGCAGGTACATTGCTAGCTCCCATTGCAAGGCTTTGTGGAGGGTTTGGCCTTGTCCCCATTGCACTTACACTTGTGATTTTAAGGAGTGCACACCAACTGTTAGACAAATTGCCTGAGAGGGAATTCTTGGCTATTTTGAGTGTTTTGCCTGCATCTCTGATCTAGATGGCTACCAAACGACATAGGGGTGAACCATCCCCTTCCACGGCATCCAAGGCATATGATAAGAAAAAGTTTGTCAGTGTGGAGGCCTCCGAGCGATACCACACCACCATGATCACAAAATCCTTGATTCCTGAGAGGGGTATTCTTCCTGACGCAACAAATAATTGGGGGTTGGCAGAAATAATTAAGGAAAGAGGATGGGAAACTTTAGCCGCTCAGCCCGAGCCTGCGTGTATTCCTCTTGTCAGGGAATTCTACGTTAATGCATTGGAAGCTGAAAATTATGTGGTAACGGTTAGGGGCAAGAAAGTTTCATTTGGAAAAAGGAGCATTGAAGAATACTATAACCTACCTAAAAGCCACGGTGAGGATGACCTTACTAAATATGGGGCCGACAAGCCCGACTGGGATGCAGTCATTACAACATTATGCAAACCCGGTGCTCGTTGGGCTACGACAAGGGGAGAGCCATTGCATTTTCGCCAAGGCTACTTAAGCAAATATGGGAAAGCATGGTTATATTTCATCAATGCAAAGTTATGGCCGACCACACACGCAACTCAAGTAATTCCAATGCGGGCTCTTATCCTGTTTTGTTTGGCGACTGGGCGGAGCATTAGCGTGGGTCGATTGATTCGAAACTCAATTTTGCAATTTGTTAATGGGAAGTCTTCAGGCGGGTTGCCACACCCATCCCTGATCTGTGGGTTATGCAAGCAGGCCAAAGTTAAGGTGCATGCCCACGAGTTACTTCAGCACCCACTGACACCCATTGATAGTCTAGCTATTGGCCTCTATAAGGTCTGGAAGGGGGCGGCACCGGAACCACATGGGGCTGGGTACTTATTGCATCCTCGCGAGCCCGAGGCAAGTGTCGGAACCCCACCACCAAGCACTGAGCACACCGAGGCATCTAGCTCTTCTATGGACCTACTTATTGCTGAGATGCGGGAGCTTCGTCATGAAAATCAGGCGATAAGGGCTGAAATGCAACAGAATGAGCAGGCGAGACTATGGGAAGCACAGGAGAGGGAGCGTGAGCATAGGCGCATGTCCCGCCGCCTTGATCACTCCATTCAGCAAGTCAACTCCTTATGCATTTACACTTCCGATTTTTGTAACGCGGTCGCACAGGTGATCAACAACAGCGGAGTCAATACCGGCCCCAATGCAGTCCAATTTCCCATGACACCTATGTTCTCGGAGTATGGCTTTGATTCGGATGATGATGCAAATGGGGGGAGTCATGCAAATGGCAATAATGACGATGACACTGCTTGAGTTCCCCGGTGATGTTCTCTATTTCAATTCTGTCTATTTTAAACATCGAAGACTATGTTTACTTTAAGTTTGGGGGTGTGTGTTAGTTTAATTTAGTCATTTTATTTTGTCCAAGTTGTGTGTGTTTCAAGAATGGCCAATGATTTTCTGCTGGTTAAAGTGTTTCTTTCTAAATTAAGGCTCGAGCAGGCTTAGTTACTTCTTAACATTCTGACTAACTCCCCTATTCTTGGTTACGTTAACTCCTCACGTTTTCAGCATGCCTGTTAGTTAGTTAGTATTGAGAAATCTCATTTACTTTTATGCTTGGGCGATTATACTTGAAATGTACTGAACTCATGTCTGTAACATGTTTTGTCATTTTAGGCTTTCATATAAGTTTGGGGGGAATATATTTACGTAAAAAAAAACAAAAAAAAAAAAACAAAAAAATAAAAAAAAATTATATATATATATATATTTTTTTATAATAACTGACCAAGTTTAATTACGTGGCCTTTGCTACTCGAGTTAATAGACCATTTGGGGTGTTTTACACCTAATGCCCTAAAGCCATCTGGTTTGGGAGTCATTGATCAAACACTCGTTACATGGGTAGCTCTGAATAGCCTAATGTGATTAGACATTACACGGTCATGCGATTAGTAAGGTGAGATGGAGCGTAAAACGCACTCACCGATGTGATTACTCATTACTGCATCAATGAATTTGGACCCCCCTTTCTTATGTGGTCGTCTTGTTTGATTTTCTCAAGGTAACGATGAGTTTGTAGATTTATAGTATAATCCCTCAGAAGTTGAGTTCATGCGTTAGCTCTTTCCTAACTTGCATAAACAGATATCATGCACTCACACACACACTGCAGAGATCTTGAGTAGCCGTGTGCTTAGAAATTTTGTTAAATTGTAACTTGACATTCTGCTTGGGTCCCTTTTTGGCCTTTTTCCTTTGGGGACAATTCTTGGAGTCGCTCTTCTCTAAGTCAGTTGTTGTTTGTGTTTATTTTAATAAATTAGTATATCTCTGTTTACTTGAGGACAACCAAAGATTTAAGTTTGGGGGTATTTGATGAGTGTGTCTTATACACACAAGTTGGGTACTTTTGGCCTTGATAATTTGCAAGTCTTTAGGTATTTCGTATGGTTTTTATGTATTTGTATCTTATTTCTACATAAATTGGTTTATAGTTATTTTTATATGTTTTATGTTGCTTTGATGCATTTTTATTATGTTTGTAGGAATTGAAATGATGACCGCTCGGATCGTCGTTTGGATTGACTCGTCGTCCGTGCCTGGACGTCTGTGCCCGAATGGCAGTATGATGGAAATTTGTGCTTGGCGACGCTCGGTGCTTAATTTGACAACATTTGGTAGTTGGGCGTGCGCGGTGTCGGATTGCGTGCACGGCGTTCGGTGTCGACCAAGCCACGAAGGCGGGCCCGTGCTTGGATTTCCATGCCCGATGGTTGTTACGGTGAAAATTAATGTTTGATGAGGCCCGAGGTTTAATTTGATGAGAATTGGAAGTTGAGCGTGCACGGCGTCGAACCGCGTGCACGGCGTCGGGCGGCGTGCCGCACGGCGTTGGCACTGGGCGCTGACACTCGGCAGGCACCAGCGTGCGGGCGCGCGGCGCTGGCTTGCGGGCACGCGCTGACACTCGGCAGCATGGGCGGGCAGACTCGGCAGCCAACAGGCGCATGGCTCGGCAGGCAGGCGCACGGGCGCGGGCGCACGCATGGGCGTGCGGGCGCACGGGCGCGGCACTCGGCAGGCGGGGCGGCATGCAGGTGCATGGGCGCGGGTGCACGCCTGGGCATGCGGGCGCACGGCGCGGCGCTCGGCAGCCAGCGTGCGGCAGGCCAGCGTGCGGTGCGGCGCTCGGCAGCCGTCGTGCTGAGTGCGATCTGACACACCTTCAGTGCGATCTGAGTTGCATTTTGTCCGATTGTGGCTAGGGTTTCTTGATGAAGACTATATATAATCTCTTCTAAGCTACATATCAGACATCTAGAGAGAGGGAGGCTACAAAATACATCAACCAACAGTGCTCAAGGCTGCAAATTAAGCTGAATCAAGCCAAAAGCCAAGGAACTCAGTCAAGAAGAATTGCAAGGCTAAGGAGGAGAGCTAGAAACCTACAGCAACCAAAGGAACATCAGCTGAATAGCTTCAAAAGTGGTTTCATTTCTAGATTTCCATCTCCTTTGTAATTCGAATTTGACAATATATCAATTGAAAATGATGTTTATTGTAGCTATCATGAACTAACCTTCTATTCTAAGATTGCAATGGAACCCAACACTTAATGTGAATCGAATTCTCTCTCTATTGATTTTAGTTATGCATTTGTGAATTGATTGTCATAACCTTTGCTTCTAGATTAATTGCTTGGCCCGTAATTACCGTGGGAACCTATATGAACTTGACGAACGGATTATAGGTTAAGACCTAGTTATGATAACATGCGAAAGTATAGATTATTGTGGGTTATTAATTGGATTAAGTGACGTGTGTCTTATTAATTATCTGCAATAATAGGCAACTTGATAGTAGTTGGGATAGAAATATACCTAATTACCGCATGCAACCAATTGAGAATCTAGTCTTAATGACTTCCGATGTGAAAGTTGGTAATGGAAGGGAGGATTAATTAGATTTGGTGACACGTGTCTATTAATCATTCCTGAAATTAGTCTCTTGATAGTATATAGGATAGACATATACCTATGCACCGCTTAGGAAGATTCGTTATTGACTATCGACAGAGGCTCTTATGTAGTTTTGATTTCTCGGTTGTCAATTTGTATGCTATAATTGATTGAAAAGAGAGAGTTAGGAGATTCAAATGACGTGTTGGGGGAAATTGTAATCTTAGACCTTTCTATCTTGATATTTTACCGCATTTTATTCATTACTTAACTTGTGAACTCAACCAATCAACAAACAATCAAACCTTCATCGTTTAAATTAGATCAAATTGATATACGATTGGTACTTGGTTATTATTTGTCACAATTCCCTGTGGGTTCGACTCTTATCTTATCATATATTACTTGTGGGCCGTGTATACTTGCACGTGTGTGTTATCGATTGCGAAATCGACCAACAAATATATATATATATATATACACACACATATAGTAAACATGCACATATAGAATACTATATTTTACCCGGATTGATTATGGACTTTTATTTTAGTTTGGTTCACTAGAGCCACCAAGTGAACCAAAAGGTCAAACCTAGGGTGCAAGAACTGAATTTAAATATAACTATTACATTTAAACCCGAGCTTCATTACAAACGGGTCTTCAAGCACTCCTTGCTCCTTTGTCTCTAATTCTTTAAAATAATCCTAACTAATCCTATTACATAAACTATTTATAATAAATAGAAACCTTGATCAACAGTCAATGAGAAGTACATAGGAGGAAGATAGGATTTACATCAACAAAAACTAGAGAAGACGAGGTACGCAGACCCATTTATAAAACTCATTCATTCATACATTCTAATAGAATAAAATCCAATCATCCATTGGTCAATAGCCCATAATCAATCCCATTTATTATCATACATATCACCATATACATCAATAAATAACAGTCATCTCATGAATAATAAAAATATTCTATACATGCATCGATATTTTTAATGGACAAAAGTTTGCTAAAATTTAGTTTTTGAAACAAAATAAACTCTTTTATTTTAATCAAAAACCAAATCAAAATTAAACTCCTTTAATTTTAGCAACATAGAATCCTATTACAGACAAAATAAACATCTTTATTTTAAACTTACTCCAAATGAATAAACCATTTACTTTAATTGAAGATAAATTAAAAAATTTCAAAACTGCAGACTAGCGCGGCCGCACCCAGAATGAACTGGGAACCGACGCGGCTGTGCTGCACCTTAGAAAACAATTCTCAAGTTCGGGCGCGGCCGCGCTACAATTACACTTGGTAACGGCGCGGTCGCGCTGCAACCCCATAAACGAATTTCTGAGTTAGGGCGTGGTCGCGCTTTAAAATGAACTGGAAGCAGCACGACCACACTACATCACAGGTTTTGAAAACTCATATGTTGCCCAGAAAATTGATCGAATCACATACCGATACATGCATGGAATCATCAAAATTGATAATTAGCATAAGGTTAGGCTCTGATCCCACTATTAGGTTTGTATATAACGCGAGCATGAAATTAAATTACACAAATATAGCGGAAGCGCGATAAAATCGAATTTTAAATTTTTATACAAACCATTACTATGATCTTTCTTTGTACTCAATTATCAATTATACGAAAGAGTTAAAGAATCAGAATCATACCCTCGTAGAACCGTGCTTCCTCAGGTACGAGTTCAACTCCAAATCCTTCGCGTTCTCCTTGAATTCACCAGTTAGGTTCCTTCCTTTGATGAACGTTAGCCACCCAAGTGTTTGGTCTCTAGAGGTGATCCACCGAGGAATAATATGTATTCAAGAAGATGGGTGTTGGCAAAACCCTAGTTTTCTATCTCTATAGAATTTGTAAGTACTCTCCCAAATCTAATGAAAGTGTGTGTAACTATAATCCATAATAAGACTCCTCTTATTTATAGATATGGGAAACCCTCCTAAACTATTTAGTAATAGGGTTTTATTTTAATTAAACTCTTTTAATTAATTAAACTCCTAATCCAATTAGGAATTTATGAGAGTACTTTTATTAATTAATTCCCAAACCCATTTAGAAATTAAATAATAATAATAGTAATAATAATAATAAGACTCCTATTATTAATTTATATTTAATATTTCTAAAATATTAAATAATAAATATTAAGCTATTTAATTTATTCTATCACCATAGATTAAATTAAATATACTTAACTTATTTTTACGATTATGCCATTTACTTCTTAAATAAGTATTTTTCGCTTTGTAGTGTGACCCTTTAGGTTCTCCATATTAAACCGGTTGTGAATAAATCAATTAGAACAATTCTAATCTTATTTAAATAAATAAATTAAACTATTTTATTCATTTAAATAAATAATATTTATTCTACAATAAGGGTAAGCCCACTTAGCGATCAACGACTTTCCAGATAATATAGATTTTAACATTAATCACAAAAGAACCTTTCAATGAATAGTTATCGTACAATTCAATCTTTCAACCATATAATGTCCTAATTAAAAATAAGACATGGAATTATTGTCAAGTCTTATTTTATTTAATTATATGTATTTCGATTCTCAAATGCACAACTTTAAATAATGTAAATTAGAAACTCCTTTCTAATTTCATTCTGCCTTGGCCAAGGACTACTGAGTTGTCATTTATCGAATCACATAGGACATCCACTCCTTTTACTAGAAGCGGTAGATTCTTTGTTGACCAATCATTATCTCCATGTACAACTTATTATACCCAAGCACATTCTTTAATATACCCTAAGGCCATATTTGTTTGCAAGGATTATAATCCCGAGATTATAATCCATGAGATTATAATCCATGGCAAGACTATTAATCCTAGGATTAAATAGTCCAAGTCACATGTTTATTTTTTATGGAATAATTCATGGGATAACTTAAAATAATCCCATGTTATGTTTATTTTTTGCAGGATTAATTAAATAATTGGATAAGAAAATATCGTTTAGACTATTATACCCTTACCAATAATAACATATTTGTTCAATAGCACTATTAAATATATTAGTTTCAATAGTAGATTAGAGAATGGGTAGAAAAAAAAATATTTTATGCATTATGATTTATGAAAATTAAAAATTAGAAATATTTTTTTAATATCACTGTTAAATATTTTATTAATAGCACTGTTAAAATATTTTATTTTTAATTTACAATAGCATTGTTTAACAACACTATTGTAAAATATATTCTTATTAATATATTCTTTTTAATATATTCTTGTTAAATAGAGATACTAACGTTGTAAAGAATCTTAACTTGAGGCCTCTTACTGAGTCAAAAAATCCATGATGTGAGTTAGAAATGCAGTATATGTTTTTAAAACTATACGAAGCACTGTTAAATATATTTTTAATATATTCTTGTTAAACTATTCTTGTTAAATATTTTTTTAATAGCACTGTTAAATATTTTATTTTTAATTTACAATAGTACTGTTTAATAGCACTGTTAAATATATTTTTTTAATAGCACTGTTTACACACATGCATATATATATATATATATATATATATATGAAAATTATTTTATTTATTTATTTTGGTGCTGAAAAAATAATAAAATATAAGATGATTAAAATATATTTTAATAAAATATAAGATGATTAATAGATGATTCTTTTGTGAAAAGGTTTCCCGATCTGACAATGAAATTATGCAGCGTGACTTACATTAGATCGATTTTTGAATGCATGGAAGATGGAGACATAAGCATATCGCCTTATGACACAGCATGGGTTGCTTGCATAGAAGATGAAATATAAAAGCTTTGAGGTTAATTTTTTCTAAAAAATTTTAGTCCTAAATGGTGGGGATTATAATACCTGGTTGAATATGGTATTAAATAGTCCCCCATATTAAGTCATTTTATAATCCATGGACTAATAGTCCTAAGTCCAAATTTAAAAACAAACAAGACACTTGGGATTAATAATCCTATCCCAAGTGTAATCCTTGCAAACAAACATAGCCTAAGGGTCTTAAGGAACATGTCAAAGTATAACTCATCATACACAAGATACTATGATGATCTCAAGTCCAAGGATCACTTGTACTACTATCACTAGAGGAATTCCTATTGACAAGCAAGTAAAACTCCATTAGATAATCCTTTTGCGAGTCACGTTCAGTGAATTTATTCTCTAATAAGCACCTACATACTTGTTTAAGTGTCTCCATACAAATGATTATGAGATCAATCACCCTCTTCCTAAGAGCAAGTAAAGTATGTACCAATCTATCCGGATTCATTAATCCTTTTTTTAGTAATCCAACGATTAGGAACGATTTTACTTTTAGGCTTTCTAAGAATTTAGATCTCAGTAGCATGATCATCATCATGATTCCAAAAGTATTGCTCAAAACTATGGGTTTATCACATATAAAATAACAGCACCATATTGATAAAGTAAAATGCCTTTAATAAATTAATTCTTTTATTAATAAATAAATAAGATTACAAAGTATATGTTACCTCATACCAAATATGATTGGCTTGTGTGCATACTACTTTCATCTACAACGTAGGCTAAATATCCCACACAACATTTCCTTAGCAATTTTTTTGCTTGTATCATCGTTAGACAACGAGACTGTCTTTGCGATTTACTACCGTAAAATACTACCTTAGACTGTTTTGCAAGCTTAAGGTTTACTAACTTCTTCTGACAATCTATCATTGCCCCGTGGTTAAACAACCAATCCATTCACAGAATTACATCAAATTCTCCCAGTTGAATCGAATTAAATCTACCATCAACTCATGTTCTCTTATCTTAACGCAACAATTCCTATAGATATGCTCTACATGGATTATTTCTTTATTCACAACTTCTATATTCATATGAGTGCCTAGATTTTCTAGAGGTAAACTTAAATGTTTAGCAAATTCATACGATATGAAAGAACATATCGCACCCGAATGAAACAACACATAAGTATTAATATCATTGACCGAGATGATACTTAAAACTACATCTTTAGATGCTATCGCATCTTGGACTGTTATGTTGAAAGTTCTGGCAGTCGGTCTATTCGGTAGAGCTGGACCAGTTATTGTCAGCTTCCCACTGCTATTCCCTTTGTTGTCGCTTCCCCCGTCGGCTCCCTTCTTCGGGCAATTCTTCGCCATATGATCTACTAATCCACACACAAAGCACCCACTATTCTTATTCGAGTTGAGGCAGTTAGGAGAGATGTGTCCCTCTTGGCCACACTTGTAGCATACAACATTTCCCTTCAAACACACCCCTATGTGATTCTTCCCGCAGTTCTTACAGGCTTCGACCTTTTTCTTCGGGTCTCCCTACTTATTTTCGGTATTCCCAAGGGTGGGTTTCAAACCCTGCTCGAACCTTTTAGCCTTCTTCTCCTCTGTGTCCACCTGGTGTGGAGCAAATCGAGCCAGTTCGTTGAACTTGACTGCATACTGGGGACAAACATGTCCCCTTGCTTCAGTTCTAAAAACTGAATCTCCTTCCGGCTCTGCATGCTTGTAGGAAAATAATTCTCAAAAAATATTTCTTTGAATCTTTCCCAGGCAATCACTCCCTCACCAGCCCTATTCTAGTTTGCCTACCACTAGAAATTGGCTTCATCTTTCATCATGTAAGTCGCAAAAGAAGTCTTTTGCTCCCCACCTACCCTGGCAATACTAAACGCCTTCTCTATTTCTTTTATCTAAGATTGAGCCTCTATAGGCTCAGTGGTCCCCCCCCTAAAGTCAGGCGGTCCCACGCTTTTAAAATCCTTAAAGCTAGCCAAAGGCACAACTGGCGGGTTAACATTAGCTTTAGTGGGGTTCCTAGTTTGGAAAGCCCTTATTAGTAAATCTACAAATTGTTACATCTACAAATTGTTACATCGGATTCTCCTGACCCTTATCCTCATTCTTATTACGCAATTCTTCTTCTTGCGTTCTCTATCTTCTTCTTGGTGGCATTTTATGTTTAATAAAATTTATTATTATTAAATCATTACTCATTTTTAAACATCTTTATTTAATGCTAAAATTTTCAATCATTATAAAGCACAATTAATAATATCTTTATATTAATATGCTTCTGTTTACATATTTCTTCTTCTTACTTACTTCTTCTTCATAACTATCTGTTATTTACATTCTATAGCACTTGCTGTTATTTACTTTTACATCCCTCTATTACTTACAAAAAGATGAGATTAATTACATGATCTAATCCTTAACTCATACTACAGTTAGGATTTACAAAAGATATCCCGCTAATAATACCAAAAGTTGGGATCCACATTACACACATATGCAAACGTATATTTACATATAACTACACATTAATACTATACTATGCTAGACCCTTAGCAATGGCGTCCACTGTAATAACCGAGATTAGCATGTAGCTTGATGTATATTAATTAAATGGATTTTTATGTGAAATATATTTTTGTGATTTAATAAATATGTATATATATGTGTTATATATTTATATTTATTTTTATGTGATGAGATGTGTAGTAATAGTTGGTTTAGACTAATTTAATTTTTTTGAACTTACTAAGGAAGCTAATGTTTCAAGTTAAGTGGTTAAAATTCGAATTTGAGTTCGAAATAGAATTCGGAGAAACGGACTGCGGATTTGAATCCGGAACGTCCAAATTAATCGGGATAGACCCTAAACACATTTTGTGTCGGGGTTGACTTTTTGGTCAAAAGTCAACTGGTTGACTTTTTCGATAAAAAGTCAAACACGAATTTCGGAGATGAATTTGATGAAAAAGACATTCCCATGACGATGAGAACGTCGATTTTACTAGAAATTGATTGTCTTCACGAAAAAAGTTAATTTTTAGATGTCAAAATGGTAAAATAGGCCATTAATTAGATTAATGGGCATTAAATGAGAATAATCAGCCAAAGTGGGACCCATAGGACAGCTGATCATTAATTCTAATTGGGAGAAATCAGCAAACAAGCTAACAAGGAAGGAATACCAACGGATTAAGGAGAAAAGAAAAGGAAAATCAATTTAAAACTCTTCAAATTTCATAATCCTTTCACCTTCTTCTTGCAAACTCTAATGATGAAGAATATGGAGAGTTGGGGGAAGATCAAAGGGTTGCTAACAAATTCTATACATACTCCATTCCTAAACTCATGGCCAATCTTTGCAAAACTTTAACTACCGTATGAAAAATTGAGTGAGTGAGAGCTAAAGGAAATTCGGGAGAAGAGGAGGAATTGCTACAAGTTGCTAGAAGAATTAGCAAGTAAAAACAAAGGGATTAACAAGCCTAAATCAGAAGAAGAAATCATCCAAAGAGGTAAGTTATGAAAATTTTTGTGTTCATATGAAACTAATAAGCAAAATGCATGAAAATTGATGAGAATGATTTGTTTGTAGACTTGTGTTGCCATATAGTTGTTAGTTGTTGATGTTAGCATATTAAGAACAAAAGTTCTGGATTAAACATGCTTCAAATTCACAGAAAATCAAAGAATTATGTCATGCATGCTCTATGTTTGATAAAATGACTCTAAGAACCTAAATCAATCAAAAAGTGGAAATTTGTTGAAGTTTGATGTAGTGTTATGTGTAAACATGTTAGAGTAGATGATCTGGACATTATGAATAATTTTATTGCATGCTAGAATCGAAATCGCGGATTTTTTTCAATTTGGGTGTAACTAGTAATCTGTGACTTTTCGGATTTTTCAGACTATTGGAAATGTACCTTCGGTAATCCGAATGATGTATGTATTAATTTTCTAAAATACTAGGTAGCATGATGTTTAACCTGACCAAGTTTGAATGTAATCCGAATTGAAATGAGCAAGATATGATTTTTAGAAACTAGCATGAAAATAAGAAAAGTCTGCAAATCTGGAAAATTCCCAGAATTTTCTAAGTCTCAAGAACAGTTTGCGCACGCTTATTGAGACAACTAATTCGATCTTTTACTATGTTAGTTTGGTGTATGTAATAATTTTGTAAAATACTATGTAGTATGATGTATATGCTGACCAAGTTTCAAAGGAAACGGGTTTACATTGAGCAAGATATGAATTTTGGGAACTAGCATGAAAATAACCAAAATCTGGAAAACTCAGAAATTTTTCTAACTTTGGAAACAGTCTGTGCACTCTTATCTAGGCATTCGGTTTGTGGTCTTATTTTCTTAATTTTATGAATGTTATATTTTTGTAAAATACCTTGCCATATAAAGTTTAATGTGTCCAAATATCATTGTCATCCGATCTGTAGGTTAGTAGATATAAATTCATGAAATAGGCTGCTTGAAAAGAAAAAATCTGGAAAACCCAGAAATTTTTCATAGTTTGGAAGCAGTTCGAGCACGCTTATCTAGGCATATGGTTTGTGGTCTTATTGTGTTAATTTCATGAATGTTATATTTTTGTAAAATACTATGCTGTATGAAGTTTATTGTTTCCAAATATCATGGTCATCCGATCTGTAGATTAGTGGGAATAAAATCGCAAAAGTGGCTGCAAGAAACGAAAATTTAAATGTTGGGTCAAATTTTTTTTTTTCCCTCGGATTCTGAAATTGTACAATTTTACTTATGTGATGCAACTTAATATGTGTTCAATTTAATATGGTATTAAAGTTTAATGGAATGTGGTTTAGTTATAAACTTTAATTGAAATAAAAGTGTCGAAGCGTAGAACAAATAATATAGTTAATCTTTAACTGATCTATGAGTACCCGGTTGCTTAACATGACTTAAATATATAGGCTATTTGAAGAATCAAATAGGTAGCATTAATTGTAGCAGCTTATCAGGAAAGTTTCCTAACTTCATTCATTTTATTGCATTGAATGTAAGTTTCCTAACTTGTGCAATTTATTATTGTGTACAAATTTCTTATAATTGTAAAGTATAGCTTATACAAACTTATTTATTGAGAAAGTTTCTATTGATGATAATTCAATTATTATTCTAATTACTTATGATTTAAAGTTCTTAATTATTCATGAACTGCTTTTAAAGATGAGCCTTGGCCATTTGCTTCGGCTAGACACTATTGATGTGAAACAATATATTATTGAATTGTTCAAACTTGTTGTAGCTATTTTTTTTAAAACCAACCAATCCAAATTGTTTTGATGCGGTCTCAAACGAAAACTAAGATGAAAAACCCGAATAACGGGAAAACAGATGTCGGGCATATAGTCCCAATTTACGTCATGCGTCAAAACTTGATGTGTTGTGCACAATATAGGGTACGATAGGTTGATCCCCTAGAGTACTTGCAGAGAATGTTTTTCAGTCTTAGTGATTGACAAATGTTCTGATGGTTTTCTATGAAATAAAAACATTGTTCCAGGTATTTATTACCGCTTAGTATATTGCTGAAAAATTAAATCTCTTTATTCTTATCATTCGAGCTTGCTTCACAATTATTACTTCAATTGTTGAAGATTGCAGAGACAGATGATCTTATTCTTGATGTCGGTTCTTAAACCGTTTATTTATTTACTTGCTGAGCAATTTGTGGCCACTCTTGCTTAAATTAAACATTTCAGTTAAACATGAGAAAACAGAAGGATCGGGCAAAGACAAAGGCAAAAGAAAGATGCATGAATAAGATGTGTTATGTAGTAGATTTAACATTTGGATTGATGTTGTGACACCCCCAAATCCAGGTACTTAATTCCCACTGATTTGGTGTTCACTATAACATTCATTCATAACTAACTACCCAATAAAATGACAATTGAATAAACTTAATGAAACATCTTCCCAAAATTGGGTTACATCACCAAACTCTTAAACAATCAAATCCCAGGTTATCTTAACCTTAATACATCAATGCGGAATAAAACATAATTTTAAACAAGTCGTGTTACATAAGACATCAAATAGACAACAAGTCTTAAGCTACTTCTGCAACTTGCCCTTTCCTTTACTCGTGGACGGCTCGTCCTGCTTTTCTGGCTTAGCTGCAATGATTAATGCAAGAGTGAGCAAACAATTGCTCACAAGTACGATAACAATAATATTTAAATGAAATGGATTTCAACTGAGGAATAATAGTTTTCTGAATCTTAGTCGATAAATGATCAAAGTCTAAAAGCTCGTTAGAATGTTTGATTCAAGGAAAAATAGATTTCAAGATTTAGAAATTATATCTGAGGGTCACAAGACCTCGAACTATGTCCTAGGTTAACAAGTATTTCTACTGTAACCTTTAACAGTCATATAGACTATGGACCATCATCTCGTACTCAGGGGGATCAACCCTTTGTACAATGTATTGTGCACAAACATTTTAACGTTGTCGCGTAAGTAATCCCCTATATTAGGGTTGTTCATCTCAGTTTATCGTCTGAATCCGTACCAAAAGGAACTTGGCTTGGAACAAGTATAGAAAATATTCTAAGTCTTTGAAATCGCTCATCAACTAAGGACTAGCTGAATCAATAAGGGTTTGTTAGTCTAATTCATCAAATAAGTTTGCTCAATAGAAACTATACTCGAAATTTGAATAACAAACAATGATTGGAATAAAGCTTAAGTACGTAACATGATAGTAACCTTGCTTGAATATCGATAAGCTAAGGTCAATAAGCTTGCTCAATATAAATAAACTTGCTTTGAATAAATTAACAAGTTAAAAGGGAAGAACATCTTGCTATAAATAATTTTCAAGTTTAAGGGAGCAAAACTTGTCTCAAGCATAGATTACAAATTTAAGTAATTCACGATCCTTAAACAACCTATACATTTAATTATAAAATGGTAACATAATTAGTCACAAAATTAAAAGCATTTTAGGCTTGCTCTTTATCTCATTTTATTATAACATCTCATTTAGCATACCATAGTCAACAAGTACTAGCTTAACAATCATCTTGGCAATTCATTGGTCACTTAATGCTAATACAGGCTTTAAACATGCATAAAGCAACTTAGCAAAACCACAAAACAATTTACTAATTTTTAATAATATATATATTTTTTATTACTGTTCCACCGTCGGGGCGGTGGATTTCTTAACAAATTTGTCGCCGGGGTGAAGCTGCCGCCGGGGCGAGGAACACAGAGTATTTCTACCGCCGGGGCGGTAGACTCTGTTGTCGTCTTCCCAGTTCGCGAAACAGTGAAAATTTAGGCCAAATTTGGCCAAATTTTTTCGAATTCTACCATCCAATACACCAATTAAATATACCCAGACATCATATATAATACAAAACATTTACCCAAAATGTTTACTAAACATTTTAATCATTCTAACACATAAACAACCAATTTAACCCAAGAATTTCACTGTTAAACAATTTATTCAAGTTTTGGCCATTTTCATGAAATTAAGCTCTGTAACTTCATCTCTCAACTAATTAAAACCATTCTTCTTGCATTATTCTTGTTTTTCATCACATAATCATAAAAAAATTATCAATTAACCAATTAATAACCAAATTAAACATCAATTTTATATATATATACCATACATGAAATAAAACTCTGTGAAAACCAAAACTCAATTCTAAACATACATTCATAAATTAATACCTTCAATTTAACTTATAATTAACTTATAATCATCATATAATCATCATATAATCATCTAAAACATATTTTCTTCCTATTACACCAAGAAATTCATATATTAAGCTAATAAATTTTATATAGAGAACTAAAATAATGAAATACAGGAAAGAACTTAAAAAGGATTATACCTTCAATTGTTTAGAAAATTGATTAGTCTCCTTTGATGTTAGAAATCCTCTCTCCAATTCCAAACTCTTCTCTCAATCTCTCTCTTCTTTTTTCAAGACTCTGCTCTCACCTTTTTCTCTCAAGCTCTGTGTTTCTTCTTTATTTTTTTTTTTACAACTGACGTATCTTTAAAATATAAACTGATAACTTAATAAACAAATAATAACGTATAATCTAAATTTAACCCATCAGTTAAAAATTTTCAAAAGCCTCTAAGGCTTGTTTGGTTAAATTAAAATAGAATAATCCATTATTTCCAGCCAAAGGTCATAAGGCCTTGTTTGGAAAAACTAAATTAAAACTCCTTCCATTTATTTTAATAAATCATTATAACATATAGTTTTAAATGTCACACTTCTAATTTAATCGAACTTATTATTAAATAAATTCAATTAAACCTTACTAACTTTAAATAATAAATTTATTTAACCAATAACAATAACACCAAATAAATTATACTATTCAAATAAATCATTTATTCAAATAAACCTTTTCATCATCTAATTTAATTATTAAATTAAATTAGAATAAACATAACAAATCACATTCAAATAATATTTAACATTATTAAACTTAACATATACCCATTCCACAAAAACTTAATAAATTATTTATTTAGCTCAATAAATTAATAAAAATATTTATATAATCCAATAAATATTTTTATTCAATCACAAAAATTGTATTCGTTACATCTTTCCCTCATTAAAAGGATTCTGTCCCTAGAATCACAATGCAATTAAATCGTCCGTTACATTCTCCCCTCCTTACAAAGATTCTGTCCCCAAAATCGCAATATAAAAATTAAACAAATAATTGAGGGAAATTTTGCATCATTTTCTCTTCGAGTTCCCACGTTGCTTCTTCAGCACTGTGGTTCCTCCAGATTACCTTAACAGAAGGTATCACTTTATTTCTAAGTACTTGTTCTTTCCTATCTATTATCTGTACAGGAACCTCTTCATAGGATAAATCTTGTTCAAATTGTGTGGGTTCATGTTCTATTACATGTTTATAATCTGGCTTGTACGGTCGTAGCACTGATATGTGGAAAACGTTGTGAATGTGGCCTAACTCAGGAGGTAGAGCTACCTCATAAGCTACCTCACCCACCCTTTTTAGTACTTCGAAGGGTCCAATAAATCGCGGACTCAGCTTACCCTTTTTACCAAATCTGATTTTCCCCTTCCAGGGAGATACTTTGAGAAACACAAAACTGCCGACTTCAAATTCGCGATTTTGTCGGTGTTGATCAACATACTTCTTCTGTCTGTCTTGAGCGGCTATCAGTCTGGCTCTTATTACCTTGACAATTTCAGCAGTTTGTTATACCAGCTCGGGTCCCAATAGTCGTCGTTCACCAATCTTATCCCAGCATAATGGAGTTTTGCATTTTCTTCCGTACAATGCTTCATAAGGCGGCATGCCGATACTAGCGTGATGACTATTGTTGTAAGCAAACTCGACCAGAGGTAAATGATCATCCCAGTTGCCTTTAAAATCCATAACGCACGCTCGAAGCATATCCTCCAACGTTTGAATTGTTCTTTCGCTCTGGCCATCGGTTTGAGGATGGTAGGCTGTACTCATTCTCAACTGCGTTCCCAAACAAGCTTGCAGACTCCTCCAAAATTTTGAGGTGAAACGTGGATCTTTGTCTGACACTATTGACACTGGAACACCATGCCTTGAGATAATCTCCTTTACGTATAATTTCGCTAGCTGATCCAAAGTGAATCTGATTTTGATAGGCAAGAAATGTGCTGATTTCGTCAATCTGTCAACTATGACCCATATTGCGTCATACCCCTTCTGAGTAGTTAGAAGCCCTACCACAAAATCCATTGTGATATGCTCCCACTTCCATTCTGGTATCTCCAAGGGCTGTAGCAAACCATTTGGTCGTTGATGCTCCGCTTTAACTCTCTGACAAGTGAGACACTTTGCAACACACTCAGCAACCTCTCTTTTCATGTTTGGCCACCAAAAATGTTGTCGAAGATCCTGGTACATTTTTGTGCTACCCGGGTGAATCGAAAATCTTGAACTGTGAGCTTCGTTCAAAATCTCTTCTCTGATCTCTGGCACTGACGGAACCCAGATTCTGCCCACAAATCTCAGCATTCCTTCGGTGTCGATTTTGTATTTAAGCTCTTCTCCCTTAAGCACTCTTTACCGTATTTTATCACATTCCTCATCGTGAAGTTGCGCTTCCTTCACCTTTTCTACCAAAGTTGGTTGGGTTTCCATCTGGAACAATTTTTCATTAGACTCTGGCAAACACTTCACCTCTAGCTCCAATTTAACCATTTCTGCTACGAGCTTCTCCTGATCAGTTAACAAAAGTAGTTTCTCCCGACCCTTTCTACTCAAAGCGTCAGCAACCACGTTAGCCTTCCCTGGATGGTATAGAATTTCACAGTCATAGTCTTTGATCAATTCTATCCATTTCCTCTACCGTATATTCAAATCCTTCTGTGTAAAAATATACTTCAGACTTTTATGGTCTGTATATATTTCACACTTCTCCCCATAGAGATAGTGCTTCCAGATTTTCAGAGCAAACACCACAGCTGCTAACTCCAAATCATGGGTCGGATACCCTTTTTCATAGTCTTTTAGTTGGCGCTAGGCATATGCAATAACCTTACCATTCTGCATCAACACACAACCAAGTCCTTTATGCGATGCGTCGCTATATACCACAAAATTTTCTGTATCATCTGGCAAAGACAACACAGGCGCCGAACTTAGTCTCTTCTTTAGTTCTTGGAAACTCTCTTCGGATTTCTCCGTCCAAACAAACTTCACAGATTTTCTTGTTAAATTCGTTAACGGAGTGGCGATCCTGGAGAAATCTTGAATAAAACGTCTGTAGTATCCTGCCCAACCTAGGAAACTCCTCACTTCTGACGATGTCTTCGGCTGATCCCAGTTCATCACAGCTTCCACTTTCGCTGGATCCACTGAAATCCCGTCTTTATCGATAACATGCCCAAGGAATTGAACACGCTCCAACCAAAATTCGCACTTTGAAAATTTTGCATACATTTCTCTTCCCTTAACGCCTCCAGTGTCACCCTCAAGTGAACCACGTGTTCTTCCTGAGTTTTGGAGTAGACCAGAATGTCGTCTATAAATACCACCACAAATTTATCCAGAAATGGTTTGAACACCCTATTCATTAAGTCCATGAATGCTGCAGGCGCATTCGTTAAACCAAATGACATAACCAAAAACTTATAGTGACCATATCTGGCTCGAAACGCCGTCTTTGGTATGTCCTCTTTTCTCACCTTCAATTGATGGTACCCACTTCGTAAATCAATCTTTGAAAAATATCTTTCTCCCTTCAGTTGGTCAAACAGGTCATCGATCCTTGGCAACGGATACTTGTTTTTGATCGTGACCTTGTTCAACTCTCTATAATCAATGCAAAGACGCATTGACCCATCCTTCTTCTTAACAAACAATACCGGCGCTCCCCACGGCGAAACGCTCGGTTGAATATACTTCTTATCTAGCGGCTCTTGAAGCTGCACCATCAACTCCTTTAATTCTACTGGAGCCATTCGATACGGGGCTTTCGATATAGGGGCCGTTCCCGGTGCTAAATCAATCACAAACTCGATTTCCCTATCTGGCGGTAATCCTGGCAAATCATCAGGAAACACGTCCGCAAAATCCCTAACTACTGGTATCTCCTCCAGTTTTGCACCCACCTTTCGGGTATCAACTATGTAGGCTAGATATCCTACACATCCTTGTCTCAACATCTTTCTGGCCTGCATCATCGTCAGACAACTCGTTTGTCTAGGCGACTTGCTGCCATAAAATATAACCTTCGACGGAGTCTTAAGGTTCACACACTTCTTTTGACAGTCAATAACTACCCCATAGTTGAACAACCAATCCATACCCAAAATAACGTCAAACTCCCCAAGACGAATTGGAATTAAGTTGGCCGTCATCACATGACCGTTGATATCTACCTGACAGTTCTTGTGGACAAACTTAACATGAATCACTTCCCTATTAGCAATTTCTATATTCATGGGGTAATCTAATTCTTCATGAGGTAACTCTAATTTCTTAGCAAAATCATCGGATATAAATGAGCAAGTAGCACCCGAGTCAAACAATACATAAGCATTAACATTATTGACTGGAATGATACCTGACACCACATCCTTTGACTGCACAGCATCCTGCACCGTTATGTTGAATGTTCGAGCAGTAGGTCGATTAGGCTGTGCCGGTCCTGTGATAGTCAGATTACCTCCACTGCTGTTTCCTTTTCCTGCACTGGCTCCACCTGTAGTTGCTTTCTTAGGGCAGTCTCGGGCAAAGTGATCTTTTGACCCGCAAATAAAACATGCTCCCTTCTTCAGATTAGGATAACTTGGTGCGATATGACCCTCCTGTCCGCAGTTAAAACATACCCTCTTACCCTTCAAACAAACACCCACATGATTCTTTCCGCAGTTATTGCATGCCTCTATCTTCTTTTTCTGATTACTCTGCTGACTTCCCGCAGAGTTATTATCACTCTACTTCCTCTTCTGACCGCTGCCCCCATTGCTACCACTTGCCTTGTTTTCACTTTCATTCTTTTTTTTTCTCTGCTACTGATTATACTTGGACAGAGCATCACTGCCTCCTTCAGCGATAATCGCCTTTTCTAACACTGCCGCAAATGAGTTCAATTGAAACAACGAAACTCGACTATATAACCAGGGCTTCAGTCCCTGCTCAAACCTTCTAGCCTTTCGCTCATCCGTGTTGACTTGGTATGGCGCAAACCTCGCCAACTCGTTGAATTTTGCAGCATACTCAGGTACCGTCATTGTACCTTGCTTCAGCTCTAGAAACTACACCTCCATCTGATTCTGAGCACTTGTTGGGAAATAGGTCTCAAAAAATATTTCCTTAAATCGCTCCCATGGAATAATCCCTTGGCCACCTCGAGTCTTATTTGCTTGCCACCAGTAGCTTGCTTCTGATTTGAGCATGAACGTTGCAAATACCGTCTTTTGGTCCTCATTGACCCTAGTAACATCAAACACCTTCTCCATCTCCATGACCCAAGTTTGGGCTTCAATTGGATTCATAGAGCCGTGATATTCCGAAGGTCCGACAGCCTTGAAGTCTTTAAAAGTCGTGGCCTAAGCTTGGGGTTGATTCGCAAATGCTCCCGTTAGCAGATTCACCAGCTATTGCATCGGATTAGCGTTAGCTTCTTCGTTGTTGTTGGTAGATCCCTCAGGGGTCTGTTGACGGGTTTGTCTTCTTCGCGGCATTTTACTGTTAAAAATTCGCGTTATTAGATTATTGCTCAATTACTTAAACATTTATAAACAACATTTAACACATAGCACATCTGATAAACTTTCGCATTTTATTCATTACTGCTTCAAAACATAATAAAGATAACATCGTAGTTATTTACATCATCTATCCTGAAATCACAAAGTTCCAGGATTACATCATTATTCTATCCCATTATATAAACTGGGATTAACAACTTATTAACTCATCATAGATTTCATAATAACATATCTAATCATTATCTACGATGACATCCCACGGCGCACAGCTTCCTTGCATTCCTGCTCCATAATACGAGTCACCATCCTTCGATCCACCATATCTGGATGACGATGAACTCGATCCTGAGCTCTATCTACCGTGGTATGAAAAATATACTCCATCTCGTCAATCTTGGCCTTCTTTGACCGCACCTCACATTCAACAAGATCTGCGCGGTTAGCCTCCCTCAACCAAGCAGTTTCAGCTCTCGCCCGCTCAGCTGACTCCTTTTTCAACTCATCTCGTACAATTTCATTCCTGGCTATCAACTGTCCTCGTCGATACTCAGACTATGTTAGCCTCTGCTCAGCCTCTGCAAGACGTGATGAAAGGTCTTGGATCTCAGCATCCTTCTGCTCTAAAGTGGCTTGACGTTCCGCAACCTGTTCCTCTAACTCCTCCTTTTTACTCTCTACATGAACCAGCTTCCATTCCACGTCTCCAAGACGTATATCTAGCTCCTCTATCTCACTGTTCTTCTGCTCCAAGACAGTCTGTCACTTGGCCAGCTGCCTCTCTAACTCCTCCACTCTATCTTGTAACTCAATGTTGCGATCATACACCTGCTCATACATCTGAACACCTAAGGAGGTTAGTGATATCTCCTCAGGGTCCTCCTCCTCCTCAACCTCCTCCGGATCCTCCTCAGGATCAGTCTCAGGCTCGTACTCAGGACCTGCAACTGTGACCAATGGGGATGGCTCCCTCTGCACTAACTGCTCACGAACTACGTGAATATCTCGGGGCTCCTCCTCCCTAGCCTGGCTGGGCTCTCCTCTATCAGTCATCCTGACAACAAAATTTTAAGTTTTAATTACTAATCGATAATACTCGCGAGCACATAAGTTTGTTATCAAATAAGCACATAGCACATAATCATTTTATTATCTTTTATGAATTTCCGTAATCCATTCCTTAGAACTCGATAAGAGTTTATCACCTCTATATTCTCTATCTTCTAAAAGGCTACTACCCTAAGGTTTTCTCCACCTAAAGGTTCATAACCTATCAGCTCTGATACCAACCTGTGACACCCCCAAATCCAGGTACTTAATTCCCACTAATTTGGTGTTCACTATAACATTCATTCATAACTAACTACCCAATAAAATGACAATTGAATAAACTTAATGAAACATCTTCCCAAAATTGGGTTACATCACCAAACTCTTAAACAATCAAATCCTAGGTTATCTTAACCTTAATACATCAATGCGGAATAAAACATAATTTTAAACAAGTCGTGTTACATAAGACATCAAATAGACAACAAGTCTTAAGCTACTTCTGCAACTTGCCCTTTCCTTTACTCGTGGACGGCTCGTCCTGCTTTTCTGGCTTAGCTGCAATGATTAATGCAAGAGTGAGAAAACAATTGCTCACAAGTACGATAACAATAATATTTAAATGAAATGGATTTCAACTGAGGAATAATAGTTTTCTGAATCTCAGTCGATAAATGATCAAAGTCTAAAAGCTCGTTAGAATGCTTGATTCAAGGAAAAATAGATTTCAAGATTTAGAAATTATATCTGAGGGTCACAAGACCTCGAACTATGTCCTAGGTTAACAAGTATTTCTACTGTAACCTTTAACAGTCATATAGACTATGGACCATCATCTCGTACTCAGGGGGATCAGCCCTTTGTACAATGTATTGTGCACAAACATTTTAACGCTGTCGCGTAAGTAATCCCCTATATTAGGGTTGTTCATCTCAGTTTATCGTCTGAATCCGTACCAAAAGGAACTTGGCTTGGAACAAGTATAGAAAATATTCTAAGTCTTTGAAATCGCTCATCAACTAAGGACTAGCTGAATAAATAAGGGTTTGCTAGTCTAATTCATCAAATAAGTTTGCCCAATAGAAACTATACTCGAAATTTGAATAACAAACAATGATTGGAATAAAGCTTAAGTACGTAACATGATAGTAACCTTGCTTGAATATCGATAAGCTAAGGTCAATAAGCTTGCTCAATATAAATAAACTTGCTTTGAATAAATTAACAAGTTAAAAGGGAAGAACATCTTGCTATAAATAATTTTCAAGTTTAAGGGAGCAAAACTTGCCTCAAGCATAGATTACAAATTTAAGTAATTCACGATCCTTAAACAACCTATACATTTAATTATAAAATGGTAACATAATTAGTCACAAAATTAAAAGCATTTAGGCTTGCTCTTTATCTCATTTTATTATAACATCTCATTTAGCATACCATAGTCAACAAGTACTAGCTTAACAATCATCTTGGCAATTCATTGGTCACTTAATGCTTTAATATAGGCTTTAGACATGCATAAAGCAACTTAGCAAAACCACAAAACAATTTAATAATTTTTAATAATATATATTTTTTTTATTACTGTTCCACCGCCGGGGGGGGGGCGGTGGATTTCTTAACAAATTTGTCGCTGGGGCGAAGCTGCCGCCGGGGCGAGGAACACAGAGTATTTCTACCGACGGGGCAGTAGACTCTGTTGTCGTCTTCCCAGTTCGCGAAACAGTGAAAACTTAGGCCAAATTTGGCCAAATTTTCCGAATTCTACCATCCAATACACCAATGAAATATACCTAGACATCATATATAATACAAAACATTTACCCAACATGTTTACTAAACATTTTAATCATTCTAACACATAAACAACTAATTTAAACCCAAGAATTTCACTGTTAAACAATTTATTCAAGTTTTGGCCATTTTCATGAAATTAAGCTCTGTAACTTCATCTCTCAACTAATTAAAACCATTCTTCTTGCATTATTCTTGTTTTTCATCACATAATCATAAACAATTATCAATTAACCAATTAATAACCAAATTAAACATCAATTTTATATATATATACCATACATGAAATAAAACTCTATGAAAACCAAAACTCAATTCTACACATACATTCATAAATTAACACCTTCAATTTAACTTATAATCATCATATAATCATCATATAATCATCTAAAACATATTTTCTTCCAATTACACCAAGAAATTCATATATTAAGCTAATAAATTTTATACAGAGAAATAAAATAATGAAATACAGGAAAGAACTTAAAAAGGATTATACCTTCAATTGTTTAGAAAATTGATTAGTCTCCTTTGATGTTAGAAATCCCTCTCCAATTCCAAACTCTTCTCTCAATCTCTCTCTTCTTTCAAGACTCTGCTCTCACCTTTTTCTCTCAAGCTCTGTGTTTCTTCTTTATTTTTTTTTACAACTGACGTATCTTTAAAATATAAACTGATAACTTAATAAACAAATAATAACGTATAATCTAAATTTAACCCATCAGTTAAAAATTTTCAAAAGCCTCTAAGGCTTGTTTGGTTAAATTAAAATAGAATAATCCATTATTTCCAACCAAAGGTCATAAGGCCTCGTTTGGAAAAACTAAATTAAAACTCCTTCCATTTATTTTAATAAATCATTATAAGATATAGTTTTAAATGTCACACTTCTAATTTAATTGAACTTATTATTAAATAAATTCAATTAAACCTTACTAACTTAAATAATAAATTTATTTAACCAATAACAATAACACCAAATAAATTATATTATTCAAATAAATCATTTATTCAAATAAACCTTTTCATCATCTAATTTAATTATTAAATTAAATTAGAATAAACATAACAAATCACATTCAAATAACATTTAACATTATTAAACTTAACATATACCCATTCCACAAAAACTTAATAAATTATTTATTTAGCTCAATAAATTAATAAAAATATTTATATAATCCAATAAATATTTTTATTCAATCACAAAAATTGTATTCGTTACAGATGTAATATGTATGGATGATATGTTTGTATTCTTATTGAGGTTATAAGAACCTTGGGACTAGACGATGGGTATTGTAATCACTATTCTTATTTGAGTTATCACTTAAGTTATGCTTAGATAGATGGAGTTTATGTAGTACCGTGACTACCATATCTTGTGTTTGATGTTACACGGATGTGGGGGTGTCACATCCACACACTCCTCCTCGATGATGGCAATCACTCGAGCTTGCGTAACTATCTGTCGGGTCTGCCCAATCTCTTCCGGGTAATACCATACCTGATCTTAAACTCGCTCCATCGACGTACTGCATGCGTAGTTCATCCTATCCACTTTTCGCTTATTCACCCGCACCTCCTGCTCGAGGTCGTGAACTTGCTCCTTTGCCCTCTGCTGTTTTAAGATCTCCTCATCCCATAGGTTATTCAGCTCGTGCCTCTCTACCTGCAGCTCCTGCACCTTGGCCTCGTAAAATTGGGCCTGGTTCTCGGCATCGTGGAGTTGGATGTTTAACTCTATGTTTTGGTCGACAAGATGGTGAACCAACACCCCTAACTGCACAAGAGCTTCCTGAATCTCGGAATTGATATACGCATCCTCTAATTCTTCCTCCAATGGTGCAAATTCAGCGGATGCACCTCCCAACATACTCGCAACTGCTAAACCACCTAGCCTATTCGTCACGCCAGATGGCAGCCCCACACCCTCATCAAGTTCCTCCTCTTAGTGTTCAGACGAATCCTCATCAAAATCAGTCTCCATATCTGGGTCACTTTCCACTAGCACTACCGACACTGGCTCGGGTGCTAGCTCAGGTACTAATTAGGATGGAGCGATCAGATCCTCATACATAACGTGAATGACTCTAACATCATCCTCTCCCGACATCTATAATCAAATTATTATCTTGATTAGCACATAGCAATTAATTACATTTCATCTAGGAAATAACAGTTTATTTATGTTATTTTGCTTTTTTAATCTTCTTTGATGAATTTTCTCAATTCATCTCTTACAAACTCTATTTGAGTATATTTCTTTTCTACTTCACTAACTTCTCTAAGGTTATAGCCTAAGGTACCCCCACCTAAGGTTTCTAACCTACAGCTCTGATACCAACCTGTGACGCCCCCAAATCCGGGTACCTTCAAACCTGTATTTGGTGTTACACGGTACTACCCATCCACAAGCATCCATCTATATAAACTTAACATCAGGAATGTAACTATTAATTATTATCGACATAATCTTACAATCCCCAAGCTCTAAGACCTTTAAAGTGTTCATACATGTTAATATACAAAATATTATTACAATAGCATTCCATACTGAAAGTAGTATGCACACAAGCCAATCATATTTGATATGATGTAGCATATACTTTGTAATCTTATTCATTTATTAATAAAAGAATTAATTTTCTTAAAAGGCATTTTACATTATCTACATAGTGCTGTTATATTAAATGTGATAAACCCATAGTTTTGAGCAATGCTTTTAGAATCATGATGGTGATCATGCTAATGAGATCTAAATTCTAGATAGCTCACAAACTAAGATCGTTCTTAATCGTTGGATTACTAAAAAGGGGATTAGTGAATACGGATAGATTAGTACATACGTTGCTTGCTCTTAGGAAGAGAATGATTAATCTCATAATCATTTGTGTGGAGACACTAAAGCAAGTATGTAGGTGCTTATTAGAGAATAAGTTCACTGAATGTGGCTCGCTAAGGAATACCTAATGAAGTTTTACTCGCATGTCAATAGGAATTCCTCTAGTGATAGTAGTACAAGTAATCCTTGGACTTGAGATCATCATAGTATCTTGTGTATGATGACTTATACTTTGACATGTCCCTTAAGACCTTTAAGGTATATCAAAGGGTATGATTTGGTATAATAAGTTGTACATGGAGATAGGTGAATGATCAAAAAAGAATCTACCACGTTTAGTAAAAGATGTGAATGTCCTATGTGATTCGATAAATGACAACTCAGTAGTCCTTGGCCAAGGCAGAATGAAATTAGAAAGGAGTTTCTAATTTGCATTATTTAGAGTTGTGCATTTGAGAATCGAAATACATATAATTAAATAAAATAAGACTTGACAGAAATTCCATGTCTTATATTTAATTGGGACATTGTATGGTAGAAGGATTGAATTGTATGGTAACTATACACTGAAAGATTCTTTTGTGATTAATGTTGAAATCTATATTACCTGGAAAGTCGTTGATCGCTAAGGGGGCTTATACTTATTGTAGAATAAATATTATTTATTTAAATGAATTAAATAGTTTAATTTATTTATTTAAATATAATTAGAATTGTTCTAATTGATTTATTCACAACCGGTTTAATATGGAGAACCTAAAGGGTCACACCGCAAAAGGAAAAATATTTGTTTAAGAAGTAAATGGCATAATTGTAATAATAAGTTAAGCGTATTTAATTTAATCTATAGAGATAGAATAAATTAAATAGCTTAATATTTATTATTTAATATTTTGGAAATATTAAATATAAATTAATAAGAGGAGTCTTATTATTATTATTATTACTATTACTATTATTTAATTCCTAATGGGGATTGTGAATTAATTAATAGAAGTACTATCACATGAATTCCTAATTAGATTAGGAGCATAATTAATTAAAGGAGTTTAATTAGAATAGAAACTCTAATCCTAAATTGTTTAGGGAAGGGTTTTCCTACATCTATAAATAAGAGAAGTCTTATCATAGATTAGGGTTACACACTCTTGCATGAGAATTGTGGAGAGTACTTACAATTTCTATAGAGATAAAAACTAGGGTTTTGCCAACACCCAACTTCTTGAATACCTATTATTCCTTGGTAGATCACCTCTAGAGGCGAAACACTTGGGTGGCTAACGTTGATCAAAGGAAGGAATCTCATCGGTGGAATTCGAGGAGAACACGAAGGACTAGGAGTTGAACTTGTACCCGAGAAAGCTTTGATCTACGAGGGTATAATTCTTATTCTCCTTCTCTTTTGTTTAATTGATAATTGAACACAAGGATAGATCATGGTGATGGTTTGTATTAAAATTTTAAAATCCGTTTTATCACGCTTCCGCTCTATTTGTGTAATTTGATTGCATGCTTGCATAATATACAAACCTAACACATACAACTAGTACAATATCCTTCTGGGGGTGCAGCGCGGCCGCGCCGCTCCTAGTTCAATTTGGAGCGCGGCCGTGCCAGTATGCAGAGTTTGAAATTTTTTTGTTTTTCTCAATTAACATAAATGGTTTATTTAATTGATAAAAGTTTAAAATAAAGATGTTTATTTTATCTGAAATATGATTCCAGATTGCTAAAAATTAAAGGAGTTTAATTTGAATTTGGTTTTTTGATTAAAATAAAAGAGTTTATTTTGTTTCAAAAACTAAATATTAACAAAACTTTTGCCCATTAATTGATATCAATGCATATATGGAATGGTTTTATTATTCATGATATTAATGTTATTTATTGATGCATATGGAGATATGTATGATAATAAATAGGGATTGATTATGAACTATTGACCAATGTGTGATTGGAATTATTTTAGAGGATGCTTGAATGTATGGGTTTTTTTATAAATGGGGTATGCGTACCTCGTCTTCTCTAATTTTTCTTAATGTAAATTCTATCTCCCTCCTATGTACTTCCCCTTGACTGTTGATCAAGATTTCTATTTATTAATAGTTTATATAATAGGACTAGTTAGAATTATTTTGAAGAATTGGAGATAAAGGAGCAAGGAGCGCTTGAAGACCTGTTTGTAATGGAGCCCGGGATTTAAATGTAATAGTTATATTTAAATTTAATTCTTGCACCCTAGGTTTGACCTTTCGGTTCACTTGGTGGCTCTAGTGAACCAAACTAGAATAAAAGTCCATAATCAATCTGGGTAGAATATAGTATTATATATGTGCATGTTTACTATATATATATATATATATATATATATATTACAACATGTTTCGCATGTTAAATAATATGACGCGTATTTTATATATATATATGCATGCACGCTAAACAAGATGGGACAAATAATAACAAACCTCTCAAATAAATCATATTAAGTTCTAAACGTTCAAAGATATTTGGAATATCGAGCGTCGCCTTCTAGCATGGTAAAGCAATAGAGTATTAAATATTTAATATGAGTTTGTCGTGTCACACAAGGCAAGTATTAAATATTTAAGATGTTGCCTTATCACAATTGATGCTTATAAATAGACTAAACGATACTGTTTTGTTGTGTCACACAAGGACAGTGTTTTTCTTTTGAATATATGGAAGTGCTAGGTTGGACTTAACTTGGATAATTTTGATTCGGATGTGTCACACTTGATCAAAATAATTTAAGAGGCCAAATACAAGGAGTTACATAGTGATGTAATTGACAATAGTTGTCTACCTATTTATTTATATATAGTTTGTTGTGTCACACAAGGCTATATACATTTAAAATGGGATCCTTATTCTCACTAGCAAATCTTTAATTAGAATTGTTGAACTATATATATTGAGGGTAATATAGTTTGATGAAAATAGTGGGAGATACCAATTTAAATAAAGACCTAATTTATTTTGATGATTAAGAAAATGAATGTATGCTAAAATGTTGTCTATTTCACATGCAGAATTTAAAAATGTCAAACTCACTATCACTGCGTAGCATACTTGATGCTAACAAACTGACCGGACCGAATTACATGGACTGGTTAAGGAATCTGAGAATTGTTCTTACTGCTGAAAAGATTTCTTATGTCCTAAATTCACCTGTCCCTGCAAATGTTGCAGAAATAGCCTCTGAGGAAGAGATTGCTACTTTCAGAAAGTGGTAAAATGATGCAATCCTGGCTCAATGCATCATACTCGTATTCATGAGTAACGAGCTTCAGCATCAGCTTGAAACTATGGATGTTCCTACTATATTGATGCACCTCAAAAAGTTATATGGTGAGCAAAGTAGGACTGCTAGATATCAGATATCTAAGGAGCTCTTCCGATCTCGTATGACCGAGGGCACTACTGTTGAGACTCATGTCCTTAAGATGATCAATCTGATTGAACAACTTGGATCGTGATGGATGGGAAGTTAAGCCAAGATTTGATCTTGCAGTCACTCTCGGACACCTTCTCAAAATTTGTTGTGAATTTTCACATGAATAAGTTGGACGTCAGCTTGCCTGAGTTACTTAACATGCTGAAAACTGCTGAAGGTCACTTCTCATCCAACAAGAACAAGTCTTACTAGTGGATGATTCTTCCAAGAAAAGGAAGAGGCCCAAGGTATCTTCTGAAAAAAAGAAAAACAAGAAGGCTAAGGGTAAGGCGAAGAGAAAGGATAAAAAGAAACCTGATCCAGATAGCAAAGGAATTTGCTACCATTGCAATAAGCCGGGACATTGGAAGAGGAACTGCAAGGAGTATCTTGCGGACCAAAAGAAGCTTGGAGAAGCTTCGACTTCCGATCTAGGTTTGTTCATGATTGAAATTAATTTTTTTGAAAGTCAAAATTCTACTTGGGTATTGGATACCGGCTGTAGTTCTCACATATGTAATAATATGCAGGGACTAAGCAGAAGTAGAAAGCTGAACAAGGATAAAGTCGTCCTACGAGTAGGAAATGGAGCAAAGGTTGTTGCATTAGCTGTAGGAACTTATTGTTTAGCACAGCCTACGGGCAAGTCCATTAGTTTAAATAATTGTTATTATGTTCCAACACTCATTAGAAACATTATTTCAATTTTTGTATTAGATATGGATGGTTTTGATATTATAATAAAGTACAACAATTGTTCTATTTATAATAAAAATGTTTTATATGGTGTTGGCAATTTACTGAATGGATTTTACATACTTGACTTGCATAAAAATATACTTCAAATTGAACAAACTAAGAAAAGGAAAAGAGATGATGTTAGTTATACCTTTATGTGGCACTGTAGACTCGGTCATATCAATGAAACAAGATTAACCAAGTTGCATAAAGATGGGCTTTTAGAGCTATCTGATTACGAATCATATCCAACTTGTGAATCTTGTCTCATGGGTAAAATGAGTAAATCTCCTTTTAGTAGAAAAGGAGAAAGGATTACAGAGTTGTTAGCATTGGTACACACAGACGTATGTGGACCTATGACAATGAATGCATGTGGAGGGTATTCTTATTTTATTACTTTCACTGATGATCATTCTAGATTTGGATATGTGTATTTAATGAAATACAAATCTGAATCGTTTGAAAAGTTCAAAGAATTCAGAAGTGAAGTAGAGAAGCAAACTGGTAAAAGTATTAAAATTCTTCGATCGGATCGAGAAGGGAAATATTTAACCAATGAGTTTCCCAATTGTCTCAAAGAATTGGTATAATCTCACAATGGACTCCACCAGAGATGCCACAGTTGAATGGTGTATCTGAAAGGAGAAATCGAACATTGTTGGACATGGTTCGTTCCATGATGAGTTTTATCGACCTTCCAATATCCTTCTGGGGTTATGCCCTAGAAATGGCTGCATATCGACTTAACAAGGTACCTACCAAATCCGTCCCAAAGACCCCATATGAATTATGGACAGTGAGAAAACCAAATCTTAAGTATGTTAAGACTTGGGGTTGTCCAGCTTATATCAAAAGGTTTGAGCATGATAAGCTAAAGACTAGATCCGACAAGTGTAGATTTGTGGGATACCCTAAAAAATTGTAGGGTATTATTTCTATCATCCCAATGATCAAAAGGTGTTTGTTGCGAAACACGCTGCCTTCTTGGAAAAGGAGTTTATCCTTGAAGGGGTCAGTGGGAGTAAGATATATCTTGAAGAAGTTCAAGAACCACAAAATACTACGGATCGAAGTCAGGTACCTGACCGAGTGGAAGAACCTAATGTACCATAACCTATTCATAAATCTGGAAGAGTACCGAAGATACCTGATAGGTATGGATTCATCATAGAGGATGATATGAGGTACGCATTATAGATGATGATGATCCATTGACTTATGAAGAGGCTATGAGTAGTAAAGACTCAGAGAAATAGCTAGAAGCCATGAAATATGAGATGGACTCCATGTATGAAAACCAAGTATGGACTTTGGTTTCACTGCCTGAGGGCATTAAGCCTATTGGGTGCAGATGGGTCTTTAAGAGAAAGACTGGAGCGGACGGCAAGGTAGAGACCTATAAGGCCCGATTGGTTGCAAAAGGTTTCAAACAAAGACAAGTAGTTGACTATGATAAAACCTTCTCACCAGTAGCTATGCTCAAGTCCATTCGGATTTTGCTTGCAATTGCAGCTTATTATGACTACGAAATGTGGCAAATGGACGTGAAAACGGCCTTCCTCAATGGAGAGCTTGAGGAGAATGTATATATGATACAGTCAGAGGGTTTTGTTTCAACAGTTAGAACAAACCAAGTCTGTAAGCTACAACGATCCATTTATGGATTGAAGCAAGCTTCTCGAAGATGGAACATCCGTTTTGATGAGATAATCAAAAAGTTTGATTTTATCAAAAATAAGGATGAACCTTGTGTGTACAAGAAGGTTAGTGGGAGCGATGTTTCATTCCTTATATTATATATTGATGATATATATTACTGATAGGGAATGATGTTCCTATGCTACAGTCGATCAAAATTTGGTTATCTAAACACTTCTCCATGAAGGACTTGGGTGAGGCATCCTATATTTTGGGGATAAAGATCTATAGAGATAGATCTAAAAGGGTGTTTGGCTTGACCCAAGGAAAGTACATTGACTCGATGCTAAAAAGTTTAGCATGGAAGATTCCAAAAGAGGTCTCATGCCGATGAGCCATGGAATACATCTCTCTAATAACAGGCCCCAAAGACACCTGAGGAGAGAGACCGAATGAGTAAGATTCCTTATGCTTCAACAATAGGATCTATCATGTACAGTATGATATGTACTAGACCAGATGTCGCTCATGCACTTAGTATAACAAGCAGATATCAGTCGAATCCAGGAGAAGAGCACTGGAAGGCAATGAAAAACATCCTAAGTACTTGAGAAGAACTAAGGATGTATTTCTTATCTACGGTGGGTCTGAATTGAAACTAGAGGGCTATACAGACTCAAGTTTTCAAACAGACCAAGATGACAGTAAACCCGTTTCAGGGTATGTGTTTACCTTAAACGGTGGCGTAGTGAGTTGGAAAAGTTCCAAGCAGCAAACAGTTGCTGATTCAGTGACAGAGGCAGAGTACATAGCTGCAAGTGAAGCTGCAAAGGAAGCTATTTGGATGAAGAAGTTTATAACTGAACTTGGAGTGGTTCCTAGCATTAGAGGAGTCGTACCTTTATTCTGTGACAACACCGGAGCTGTTGTGCAGGATAAGGAACCCAGGTCTCATCAGAAATCCAAACATATGTTGCGGCGGTTTCATTTGATTAGAGAGATCATTGAAAGAGGAGATGTCACCCTAGAGCGTGTGGACTCTCAAGACAACATTGCAGATCCATTTACTAAAGCTTTAACACAACAGCAGTTTGATCGTTACTTAGAGAAGATGGGTATTAGATACCATGGTGATTGACTTTAGTGTAAGTGGGAGATTGAAAGTAGTATGCACATAAGCCAATCATATTTGATATGATGTAGCATATACTTTGTAATCTTATTCATTTATTAATAAAAGAATTGATTTTCTTAAAAGGCATTTTACATTATCTACATAGTGTTGTTATATTAAATGTGATAAACCCATAGTTTTGAGCAATGCTTTTAGAATAATGATGGCGATCATGCTAATGAGATCTAAATTCTAGATAGCTCACAAACTAAGATCATTCCTAATCGTTGGATTACTAAAAAGGGGATTAGTGAATCTGGATAGATTAATACATACGTTGCTTGCTCTTAGGAAGAGGATGATTGATCTCATAATCATTTGTATGGAGACACTAAATCAAGTATATAGGTGCTTATTAGAGAATAAGTTCACTGAACGTGGCTCGCTAAGGAATACCTAATGGAGTTTTACTCGCCTGTCAATAGAAATTCCTCTAGTGATAGTAGTACAAGTGGTCCTTGGACTTAAGATCATCATAGTATCTTGTGTATGATGACTTATACTTTGACAATATCCCTTAAGACCTTTAGGGTATATCAAAGGGTATGATTGGGTATAATAAGTTGTACATGGAGATAGGTGAATGATCAACAAAGAATCAACCACGTCTAGTAAATGATGTGAATGTCCTATGTGATTCAATAAATGATAACTCAGTAGTCCTTGGCCAAGGCATAATGAAATTAGAAAGGAGATTCTAATTTGCATTATTTAGAGTTGTGCATTTGGGAATCGAAATACATATAATTAAATAAAATAAGACTTGACAGAAATTCAATGTCTTATATTTAATTAGGACATTGTATGGTACAAGGATTGAATTGTACGGTAACTATGCACTGAAAGGTTATTTTGTGATTAATGTTGAAATCTATATTATTTGAAAAGTCGTTGATCGCTAAGGGGGCTTACCCTTATTATAGAATAAATATTATTTATTTAAATGAATTAAATAGTTTAATTTATTTATTTAAATATAATTAGAATTGTTCTAATTTATTTATTCACAACCGGTTTAATATGGAGAACCTAAAGGGTCACACCGCAAAAGAAAAAAAATATTTGTTTAAGAAGTAAATGGCATAATTGTAATAATAAGTTAAGTGTATTTAATTTAATCTATAGAGATAGAATAAATTAAATAGCTTTATATTTATTATTTAATATTTTGGAAATATTAAATATAAATTAATAAGAGGAGTCTTATTATTATTATTATTACTATTATTTAATTTCTAATGGGGATTGGGAATTAATTAATAGAAGTACTCTCACATGAATTCCTAATTGGATTAGGAGCATAATTAATTAAAATAGTTTAATTAGAATAGAAACTCTAATCTTAAATAGTTTAGGGAAGGGTTTTCCTATATCTATAAATAAGAGAAGTCTTATCATAAATTAGGGTTACACACTCTTGCATGAGAATTGTGGAGAGTACTTATAATTTCTATAGAGATAGAAACTAGGGTTTTGCAAACACCCAACTTCTTGAATACCTATTCTTCCTTGGTGGATCACCTCTAGAGGCCAAACACTTGGGTGGCTAATGTTGATCAAAGGAAGGAATCTCATCGATGGAATTCGAGGAGAACACGAAGGACTAGGAGTTGAACTTGTACCCGAGGAAGCTTTGATCTACGAGGGTATAATTCTTATTCTCTTTCTCTTTCGTTTAATTGATAATTGAACACAAGGATAGATCATGGTGATGGTTTGTATTAAAATTTTAAAATTCGTTTTATTCATCCTTCCGCCCTATTTGTGTAATTTGATTGCATGCTTGCATAATATACAAACTTAACACATACAACTAGTACAATATCCTTCCTTCTTCTACTCGTTCATCTTCCCCTTCCCTTTATCCTTATCAGAACCCTCTATATGTTCCGGCTTCGCTAAAAATATTTAATTCTACGTAAGGGTGAGCATCTAATTGCCCAGGAAGTAATAATAGTTCATAATATCAACATAAACAGGAATCAAATATTTCCTGAAGTATACTACAATAACTGAACAATAGTTGTGAAGACAGTGAATCAATTCTAAATAACATAACTATTCATTTATATTTTTGAAATGACAAATTAACTATTCATGTTAAGTAGTCGAAAGACCAAAAACTTTCTTTTTCATACTTTTGAAAATTTCTAACAGTAATTCAACTATAAACCGTCATGACTTACGGGCACGTTGGGTGATCAGCCCTTTGTACCCTGTGTTGATTAACACTACATACTAAAACGACATTTGCATTTATTTAAGCACCTGAAGCCTTACCGAATTTAACCGACTAAAAACTTTCCCAATATAAGGGTTGTTCATTCTCAGACTTGAGTCCAAACCAAAACAATTTGGTTGAACAACTCTACTTAATCTCAATAACATTTCAAAGATTTATATTCAAATTAATAAAACGTTTTAACATGCGTCTACCCGAATCAATATGGCGTAAACTATCTTCTTAAACAGTTCATGCATATTAGAACTTTAAGGTATGCATTATAGCAAAGCTTGAACAACTTATGTAAATAACAAATGATTTGCATACGTTTGAATTCCTCAATAATATACGCATATTGCGTAATCATAACGTACATACGAGATATTCATAAGAGAATGATCAAATGAATATAACACTTGCACATACAAACATAGTACAATGTTAGAACACTTGCCTTGGGCGTTCTTTAAACTTGACGTTAATCGTCCTTTAAACTTTCGACACAATTAAGTCACGTTGACAAACTAATTAGTTATGCACGGACTTCAATTAACGACTTTCGTTATTTCTACTTTACGTTTAATATGTTTCTTTCTATTTGAAACATAATCGTAACCCGTGTCTTTTTAAGACTTGGTACCATACCACAATGAATACATAATATGCCTTTAACATATCTATGTGAACGCCCCATTTAAGAACTCAAAAATTTTCATTTTTGGGTTTTGACCCAACCCGGCACTGCGACGCCAGCCAATCAAGACACTTCCTGCAAGTGCAGCGTTGCGACACCACAATTAATACTATGGGCGGCGTTGTAGCGCCAACTCAATTCCCAGATTTTTCTAAGTCTTTCAGCTTGCCAATCTAGTGCCTACTTCGTGACTTCATAACTCGCTCATCCTTTAACAGAATGAGTCTGTTCTTAAACCATATACTAGCTCGTAACATTATCTATAATTTTCCCCGGACAGAATAAATTTTTTATCTTTCTAATAAGTGTAAAAATTAGTTCAAAAGTCCCTCGTGAACTAATTTTTCGGACTTTTTAAATTGACATAACTTGCTTATCCGAAGTCGAATTAAGCTCGTTCTCGAGCCTACGACTCATGTCTTTCATAAACTACAAAAGCCCTATAAAATCGAACTCTTTCAGACACATTAACTACCCACTAACTTGGCCCAAAAGTTATACCAAGCTAGGGTTTTCAACGTTTAACGTCTTTTACGAAAAATTTCGCAATAACTTCGTTATGGCGTATTTTGTCCTCCATTCCACTTGGAACATTTACATCCTTCTTTCAGGATTCCACTAACAAAACACAACCAACAATACAGAGGTCCAATATTAAGTCCTCTAAACAAGTATCTTCCCATCCTTACGCAAAGGCTTACGATTTTAAGTTTAGTTTTCACTTTTCATGCATTTTAACAAGTGATTTAACATATTAAACCACACACCACCTTATTTCTCTGAGATCTTTCATGATCTCCCTTATAATCAATAACCACCAACACAGCAGTTCATTGACAAGCTATAAAACTTATAAAAGAAAAAGATGAAGAAGATATGTTTTGGATTCTTACCTTCTTAGTTGTTCCTGCTTCTCCTTCTTCTTAGTTTATGCTTGAATGATGATCAAAGCTAGTTATCCTCCTTCTCCTTTAGGATCTTCTCTCTCTTTCTATTTCTTTCTCTTGCTCTCTTTCTCTTGTTTTTGCTCTCTTTTCTCTCTATACCTTTCTTTCTTTTGTAATGAAGATGATTGAATGAGGCTAAGTGTTGGATTGATCTAGGTTAATTGAATCCCCCACCAACTAACGATAAGATTGTCCATAGTATTAACGATAAGATTATCCATAAAACTGAGGGGCGCATTCCGGTAAAGGTGGCACCTTACCGATGCTCATTAAGTGTAACCTCAGAGCTTATACTCCCACAATATTGGTTAGGCTGATCCCCTACCACATATCCGAAATCAAGCTTTTCTAAGTCATTGAAGACTGATAGAACTGATTGAAACACATGGTTCATGTACTGAACCCTCAGTTATACATCGTTGACATCTTTCAAATCAAACACATTGTGTTTACGTTTTCAAATGAACTTGCTGAGCATTTGTAGCTCATTCTTCCATATATCTTCTTTTGCAGTTTTAAATGATAATCCCGACACTTCTAGGACAGACAAAGGAAAAGGCCATGTTAATTAGTTTTAATTACTGTTTTAAATAATTCAAGTCTTTTATAGGCTTTGTTGTAATAACTTAGTACTGAGAACGATGTAACCGAATTTAATGATATGAAATATATATTATCATCTTTTATTATATCAAATGCGTTATACACTGATCTTTAAATTGTTTAGTATAGTTGTACTAAGTAAATACAGTATCTATATGAACTATACATCTGAATGAGGGTATTTGAATGATATTGAAAGTCCTATAAGCTCTGAGGTTACACTTAATGAGCGTCGGTAAGGTGCCACCTTACCGGAATGTACCCCTCAGTTCTATGGACAATCTTATTGTTAATACTGTGAATGTCAGAAAGATAGGGAATATTGATATGAAAGAGGTATTCATGAGATATGAATCTATACATCCAAGTGAGGGTATCCAAATACAGTTAATGTTCTGGCAAGAACTAGTATCTGTTATGGGATACTGTGAACCTTGGATAGATAGAAGTCATATATTATTGAATATGTATAGTTGTATAGTTTCACGTGAGCACCAAATCTGCTACAGGGAGTGTAGAGAATTTGGGGGCGTCACAGGTTGGTATCAGAGCTGTAGATTATAGCTCTAAGGTAGTTAGAAAATACCTTAGGATATAGTCTTTGAGTCCGTAAAATACTTAATTATACATAAAATAATCTTAAAAGCTTTATATTATGTGTAAATTTGTTTCGCTATAATACTAAACAACTAAAATTCTTTTATAGGATGTTAGAGACAAATTGGAATGACCTCCCAGTGATAGATCAACCCATGGTAGGGTGGCTGTTAGAGAGTGAGTCAGAAGAAGATCCAGAAGAGATATATCCCGCACTAGGGACACCAGAGGAGGAGGACCCAGAGGAGGAAGAACTCCTACATGACCAGGAGATACTAGATGTTGAGGAGGCTGAACATCCTATAGATGGACAGCTAGTAGATCCTGATCCTGATGAGGAGATTGGAGTGAGTCAAATGATGAGTGTCGATAGACACGAGGAGATAGTTACGGGGTTAGTATAACAGTCAACCGAAGACCTAGAGGTTGCCAACTTTCGGGCATACGTAGCTGAAGGTTTGTTAGAGAGTGAGAGGGGTACTACTCGTCGTCTTAGGACACTCCTCCAGAGTACTCAGAAGGAAAAGTAAGATGCACAGATGCATTTATACCGAGCTGACAAGGGATGTCGGGATACATTCGAAGACTTAGAGTGTCGGGTGCTTAGGTATCCCGTAGAGGAGAGGAAGTTAGATCATATGATAGATCGATCAGTGGTATACCACATGATCTAGGATGCCTATAAGGAGGCGCGTGATCGTTCAGTCTAGTATAGTACTTAAGTTTATTTTTCGTAATTTGTATTATAAAGATTTTGGATTGTAAAATAGGGAATCTTACGTCCTAACTAGTGGTAGTATAAACCACTAGTCGAATATGTAAACATTCTGTATGTAATATACAAGTTGTGTTTGTACAAATTAAATTGTTAATTCTATGTGTAGTATATACTTGTATTTATACTTGTCTTTTCTTTATTTATAGAATCATGACATCAGGACGAAGAAACAAGACCAGAAATGAGACTAATGAACCAAACCCCACCCAACAACTAGTAGACATACTATTAGGAGCCTTACAGGGTCATTCACCACACCAACCCAACACAAATAATCCACATAGGTCAGTATTTAAGGACTTTAAAACAGTCGGACCACCTGAGTTCAAGGGAACTGTGGATCCAGTTGAAGCCCAAACTTGGGTAACTGAAATGGAAAAGTTCTTCACTGTAACAAATGTAAGTGAGGAACAAAAGACAATCTTTTCTACCTTTTTCCTAAAAGGTGAGGCAAACTTCTGGTGGGAAACAACAAAAACCAGGGCCCGTGAAGGGGTAATTCCTTGGGTAAGATTCAAAGAACTATTCTTTGAAAATTACTTTCCACAAACCATGCAAGACTGAATGGAGGTTAAATTCCTAGAACTAAAACAAGGGGAAATGACTGTATCTCATTATACAACCAAGTTTAACGAATTGTCTCGGTTTACCCCACATCAAGAAACTCCGAGATAAGAAAAACTAGGAGGTTTGAGGAAGGGTTGAAACCTCAGAAAAGGAGTAAGATATCAATAATTCAGTTGAAGACGTTTTCAAAAATTCTTGAGAAGGCTATCATAGCCGAGACCGAGAATGAAAATCTTCTCAAATTCCATAAGGATAAGAGAAGTCAGAATGAGGGAAAATTCAAGGGAGAAGTCAGTACAAGGGGTAATAATAACAATAAGAGGAAGTGGGATACCACTTTTTCTACTAACTTTGGAAGGAAGGGGAATAATTATAACAAAACAACAACAACACCAACAGAATCAATAATAACAAGGTGGAACGTTGTGTCACATGTGGAAAGAACCATCTGGGAGTATGTCGTAGGAAGGTGGTTACTTGTTACAGCTGTGGTCAGGAGGGACATTATTCCACTGATTGTCCCAAGAAGAAGAATAATAATACCAATCAGGGTAATCAGAATAATAAATGTTATAATTGTGGTGCAACGGGTCATATATCTAGAATTTGTCCAAGGAATAGGAATCAAACCGGGGGAGAAAATCAAACCACAAACAACACCCTCAAACCAACAGTAGCAGGAGCTGGAGGTCAGAGTCGTCTAACCGCCAGAACATTTAATATGACGATGAGGGATGTTGTTGCTTCACAGGACGTGGTGACAGGTATCATCCCTATCGACACTTTAAAGGCATATGTGTTATTCGACTCTGGTGCTACTTGTTTATTCGTGTCTCATAGCTTTGCTAAAAACTTGAAAATGCCATGCGAAGACTTAGACATACCTTTCAATGTGGAAATTACAAATAAAGAGATAATTCCCGTTAAAATTGTATATTAAGATTGTAACGTAGAGATTAAGGGACATAAGTTTCTTGTGAACCTCTTTCCTATACAACTAGGGGAATTCGATATAATCTTAGGCATGGATTGGTTGGTTAATCATAATGCAATTATTGACTGCTATCGGAAGCGTGTAAACCTAGTGACTGCGTCGAAGTCAAAGGTAGTGTTCAACGGTTCACCTAAACGATCTCGATGTCTGACAGTAATGCAAGCAGAGAGATTGCTTAAGAAGGGTTGTACAGGTTATTTGGCATATATAGTAGATACTCAAAAGGAAGGAGTAAAACTAGATCAAATACCTGTAGTTAGAGAATTTCCGGATGTGTTTCCAGATGACTTGTCAGGTCTACCTCCGGATAGGGAGATCGAGTTTGTTATCGATCTTGCACCTGGTACGGCGCCAGTTTCGAAGGCACCGTACAGGATGGCACCAGTGGAGTTGAAGGAGTTACTTGTGCAGTTACAAGAACTCTTAGACAAGAAATACATACAACCCAGTGTTTCACTTTGGGGAGAACCGGTGTTGTTTGTAAAGAAGAAGGATGGAACGTTGAGGTTATGTGTTGACTATAGAGAATTAAATAAGTTGACCATAAAGAACAAATATCCTTTACCAAGAATTGATGATTTATTTGACCAGTTGAAAAGGGCCGAACACTTTTCAAAGATCGACCTACGATCAAGTTATCATCAATTAAAGGTAAGAAAAGAAGATGTGTCGAAGACAGCGTTTAGGACACGCTATGGACATTATGAGTTTCTTGTGATGTCCTTTGGATTGACAAATGCACCGGCAGTATTCATGGACTTGATGAACCGAGTGTTTAAACCATACTTTGACAAATTTGTCGTAATGTTCATCGATGATATTTTAGTATACTCAAGAACAAAGGAGGAGCATGCTGAACACTTAAGAAGCGTATTGGAGATATTACGAAAGGAACAACTTTATACAAAGTTTTTCAAGTGTGAATTTTGGTTGGAATGAGTCCAGCTCTTGGGTCATGTGATTGACAAGAATGGAATAGCGGTAGATCCAGCAAAGATAAAGACGGTTGTGAATTGGGAATAACCAATAACTCCAACAGAAGTATGAAGTTTTCTCGGTTTAGCAGGGTACTATTGGCGTTTTATACAAGATTTTTCAAAAATAGCGACCCCGCTAACCAATTTAACTCCAAGAAAGTTTTTTTTTTATAAAACTCCCCCAAACTTATTTTCTTGCTTACTAGAGCCTTTATAGACGTTTCACTGATGCTATCACTTTGTAATCCCAAGTTTCTTACCAGACACAGATTATATAAGAATTTGAATCAAATTGATTAAACAGTTGACTAAATGCTTTCCTTGTTAACATGAAATTCAGACAAGCATATTCGACTTCCCCATTCAAGTCATCACTCTACACTAGATTTCAATCATTAGCAATCTTGTACTTAATATTAGAATCTTATCATTGGCCAATCCTGGTTTAACTATGTCATTTACTATTTGATTCATGCAACAAAATGCTTAACACACCCTAAAATGCAATTATCATGCAACATGTACTCTACCAGACCATGACTAACTACCATAAATAAACACAATGACATAAAACAATCTATATGCACAAAAACAGAAAACTAAATACCCCCCAAACTGAACTGAACAATGTCCTCATTGATAAATAATAAGAAATGAAAAACAGAGAACTCCCCTGATGAAGCGTTACTAGTCATCACTGCCATCGACAACATCATCATTACCGTTATCGGCATCATTGGCATCAGGAGGTGATTCAGGTGGTGGGTAAATAGAGAGAGGAGGAGCTGGTGGAAACTGGAATGGCCCTGCGGAGGGATTCAGTCGGCCAAACATATCTGCCAATGCTGTAGAATAGTTAACGTTGTAAGCATAAATCTCTGCTTGGCGTTGAGCAAGACGACTCTGCTGACGAGTCATGCGGTCAAATCCCCTCTGAATCTGTGCTGCCACTAAGTCTATCCGTCTAGTATGGTGCCTTAGGTCTTGACGGACAGTCTCAACTAAATTGGGGGCCTGAACCGGATCCTCAACAGGTGGCTGGTCCTATGGCTGCTGTTGTGGTATAATAAAACCTAATCCCCTCGGGTGTGATTCACCCCCATCCCATACTTTATACCGCACCATCACAGCATGATCAATTGGAGATAACGGGGCCTGCATTGGCTCATCTTGTCCCCACTGTACCCCCGCATGGCGGCATAACTCAGTAATCAATGAGGGATGAGGCAACCCACCTGTAGTACTACCCTCAAGCCCGCGCACAATAGACTCATGTATCACGTCCCCAACATCTACCGTCTTTCCTTTGGCAATGTAAAACAATAAAGCCGCCCGCTGATTAATCACATCACTCATATGGCGGCACGACATCAACTTAGCACAAATAAAAGCATGTCACGCTTTTCCATATCTGCTCAGCTTAGATGAAGGGAAGTGTACGACTTCCTACTGGTCGGTCAATTTCCATTCCGTTCCTGGCTCACAAAGGGCTGCAATAATCTCAGCGTAATCCAAATCCTGTTGCATATATTTTGTATATCCATCACTATGAATCTTTTGCAAACCATAATACGCATTTATCGCCTTTCGCCCCACATTTACTTCCTTACCACGAACCATCACCAAATTCCTATTGGCTTCTTTAGCATTGGCATAGAATTCCTCTACAATATCAACTGTAGCTGGCTCAGGTTGCGCTGTAAATGCCATCCAATTACGACTGCGTATCATGTGAGCTAATTCCCCATCTACCTGCTCAATCGGTAATAACCCGCGCTCAGGAATTAAAGACTTCCCTGATGACCAGTTTTTATACCTATAGTAAGCTTGAGGGCTAATAAACTTCTTTTTATCATACTTAACAGCAGATGAGCCTGAGCTTTCTCCTCTATGTCTTTTAGGAGCCATGAATAACCACTAAGAAAGATCAAGACCCAAAATAAATCCAAAACTTCTTTGGGGCAAATTATCAAACACTTGGCTGGCAACACTTGAAAACCCCTTGGTGATTACTTCCCCCCAAACTTAGAGTAACCCAATCATGCAACAATGTAATCACCCACAATTCTCAAGCACATGGATAGAAAATTTAAGTTCAACCCAACCCTAATTGAGCCAACACAAACTCAATTGGGTCCACAATAAAGTAGCTTAGCCCAAGAACTAACCATTCATAACAAAGCAAACCAATCTCCAATTGTTGAATGACCTATAAGCTATTACTTACCGGTATTGTTCATTGGCATCACAAATCCTTACTCCCAATTAGTAGAATTGTAATTTGGCTTAGTTCAGGGGACAACAAACTTTGGTATTACGTTCTTGCCGGCAAGTAATTGGAATTATATGAAGACTGTATGCGACTTAGTGTTGTGGATCTCAAATTCGGTAACAATGGAGGAAAGCTTCAGTTGGAGGCAGCTAAGAGAAGAAGAAAACTTGATTTTTGTGTGTTGCCCCTTATGATACCCGATCCAGGGGTTTTAACCTCTTTTTTTTTTCAAAGTTCCCAGCCGAGCGCTTTAGGCGCTGTGGTTTGTGAAGGACCGAGCGCTGATAACGCTGACTTACACTATCTGAGCCCCGGGTCTAGCGCATCAGGCATTGTGTTTTGGTCTTGCCGAGCGCTTAGAGCGCTGATATGCAAAAGCTTGTGGTTGGCTCGAGCGCCTAGAGCACTTACTTTGCAAGGAAACGAGCGCCTAAGGCGCTACTATGTAGTGTCTTGGCTATCGGGTTGGCGCCTAGAGCACTTGGCCAAGCTTAAACGGAGCACTTAGAGCGCTTGGACGTTGGTTAGCTACTGCAATGCAGCGCCGAGAGCGCTTGTCCAAGCTTAAATTGAGCGTTTTAGGCACTTGGACCTTACTTAGCCAACTGTCATTCCTTTCTTGCTAATACCTGCAATCAAATTAACCCAAAGTCCAAAATTAGTTGTAGAAAACTCTCTTTTTTTTTTCTTTTTTCTTTTTTTTATTATTTATTTATTTATTTATTTATTTTTTTAGAATGAAGTAATTAACTAAATAAAAGACAAAACAGAAAATTAAAACGCTGGGTTGCCTCCCAGATAGCGCTAAGTTATAGTCAATTAGCTTGACTGTCTCTGAATCTCATATCGTAGACAAGATTAAGGTGACTTTCTGTTTGTCCACCTTATCCCCAAAGTAATACTTCAAACGCTGTCCATTCACCTTGAACGATTTGTCTGGGAATTTGTCATACACTTCAATTGCACCATACGGAAAAACCGTCTTCAATGTGAATGGTCCTGACCATTTTGATTTCAACTTCCCGGGAAAAAGTTTAAGTCTGGAGTTGAAAAGTAAAACCCTTTGTCCCGGCTCAAAATTCCTCTCTATGATCTTGCGATCATGCCATTTCTTCACCTTTTCCTTGTATAGTTTCGAATTTTCATATGCCCGTAATCGAAATTCGTCCAACTCATTAATTTGTAGTAGGCGTTTCTCTCCTACAGCTGTTGAGTCAAAGTTCAACTTCCGAATTGCCTAATATGCCTTATGCTCTAACTCCATAGGAAGATGACAAGCTTTTCCATAAACAAGCTGAAACGGTGACATGCCCAACGGAGTTTTGTAAGTAGTCCTATATGCCCACACAGCATCATCCAACTTTAGAGACCAATCCTTCCTCGTCAGATTCACAATTTTTTCGAGGATTCTTTTAACTTCTCGATTGGATACTTCAGCTTGGCCATTCGTTTGTGGGTGATAAGCTGTAGCAATATGATGATTCACCCCATACTTAGCCAACAAAGTTGTAAACTGTCTGTTGCAGAAATGACTACCTTCATCGCTAATAATGGCCCTCGGAGTTCCAAATCTAGTGAAGATACTTCTATGTAAAAACTTGAGGACTACCTTGGCATCATTTGTCGGGAGCGCTGCCACTTCTACCCATTTCGACACATAATCTACTTCTAGCAAGATGTAGAGATTACCGCACGAAGACACAAAAGGACCCATGAAATCAATCCCCCATACGTCGAAAATTTCTACTTCGAGGATTGTATTTAAAGGCATTCATTCCTCTTCGAAATGTTTCCCACTCTCTGACATCTATCATACCTCTGGACAAAACTGTATGCATCCTTAAAAATTGTCGGCCAATAAAATCCCGCTTGTAGTACTCTAGCTGCTATTCGCTCTCCTCCATAGTGACCTCCATATACAGAAGAATGACAATCCTGAAGAATCCCCTCGGTCTCGCTATATGGGATACACCTTCTTATCATTTGATCCGCACACTGTTTAAACAAATACGGCTCATCCCAAATATACCATTTGACATCATGCAGAAACTTTTTCTTTTTATGCCCCACCAAGTCAGAAGGTATTATCTTACTCACCAAATAGTTCGCGAAGTCTGCAAACCATGGCACTTCCCCTTGCACCACAAACAACTGCTCGTCCAGAAAGGATTCATTAATTACAACTTTGCCGTCTATCTCCCTTTTCAAATTCTCTAGGTGAGATAAGTGGTCTGCCACTTGGTTTTCGGTCCCCTTCCTGTCCTTGATCTCCAAATCAAACTCCTGCAACAATAGTATCCACCTGATCAACCTGGGCTTTGCATCCTTCTTTGCCACTAAATGTCGAATTGCCGAGTGATCCGTGTACACTATCACCTTTGTGCCAATCAGATATGATCGAAATTTATCAAAGGCATACACCACTGCCAATAACTCTTTTTCTGTGGTGGTGTAGTTTAACTGTGCATCTGTAAGGTCTTGCTGGCATAATATATCACATAAAACATCTTTTCCTTCATCTGCCCCAAAACAGCCCCTACGGGGTAATCACTGGCATCGCACATTAGCTCAAACGGCAAACCCCAATCTGGTGCCGTAATAATTGGTGCTGAAGTTAGTTTACCCTTTAAGTGCTCAAATGCCCTCATACAAGCCTCATCAAAGTTAAACTGTGCATCCTTCTCCAATAAACTACACAGTGGTTTAGTTATCTTGGAGAAGTCCTTAATGAATCTGCGGTAGAAGCCTGCATGTCCAAGAAAACTACGGACACCTTTTACTGAAGTAGGTGGAAGTAAGTTCTCAATAGTTTCAAGCTTAGCCATGTCTACCTCAATTCCTTTCTTCGAAACTTTGTGTCCTAGTATAATGCCTTCTTGTACCATAAATTGGCACTTCTCCCAATTCAGTACTAGATTCGTTTCAACACATCTTTTCAAGACCATCACCAAATTCTCAAGGCATAAATCGAAAGAATCACCAAAAACAGAGAAGTCGTCCATGAAGACCTCCACATTCTGTTCTACCATGTCTGAAAAAATAGCCGTTATGCATCTCTAAAAGGTGGCTGGAGCATTGCACAACCCGAAAGACATCCTTCTGAAAGCAAAAGTGTCGTACGGACATGTAAAAGTAGTCTTTTCCTGGTCTTCTAGAGCTATCATAATCTGATTGTAGCCTGAATAACCGTCCAGAAGGCAATAATACTCATGACCTGCCAGTCTATCCAACATCTGATCGATAAACGATAGTGGAAAATGATCCTTCCTCGTAGCTTTGTTAAGCTTGCGGTAGTCCATGCAGATTCTCCACCCCGTAACTGTTCGCGTTGGGATTAGCTCGTTATTCTCATTAGTGACAACGGTCATACCACCCTTCTTTGGTACGCACTGCATGGGGCTCACCCATGAACTGTCCGAAATCGGGTAGATTATGCCTGCATCCAGCCATTTCAGTACCTCTTTCTTGACCACTTCTTTCATTATAGGATTAAGCCTTCTTTGCTATTCCACTAACTGTTTGCTATCATCTTCCAGCAGGATCTTATGCATGCAAAAAGAAGGACTTATCCCTTTGATATCTGCTGTGGTCCATCCAATAGCTGATTTGAACTTTCTAAGGACTCGTAGCAGCTTTTCCTCCTGAAAAGATGTTAATGCAGAAGAAATAATCACAGGTAGCTTTGAATCTTTATTTAAAAATGCATACCGGAGATGATCTGGAAGTGGTTTTAGTTCAAGTTCGGGAGGTGCCTCCAGAGATGGTTTTAATTTTACCAACGTCTCTCCAGTTTTCGTAAGTGGTTCGACAGGTGTTCTGAATTTTTCGAATTTGGGGGTGGTATCTAGATATTGCACAAGTTCTGCACATTCTTCATCCTCCAATTCTGAATTTTCAGCAATTACGCTCTTCAATGGTTCATAGCTCAACAAACTATCCCCTTCATCATTTACTATATGATCCACCAAGTCAACTCTAAAACAGTCTTCTTCATCTGTTGGGAACTTCATTGCCTTGAAGACATTAAATGTTACCTCCTGATCATATACACGCATCGTAAGTTCCCCTTTTTGCACGTCTATTAGAGTCCTTCCCGTGGCTAGGAATGGTCTCCCCAATATGATTGGTATACTTTTATCTTCCTCATAATCCAAAATGATGAAGTCCGCCGGAAAGATAAATTTGTCCACCTTTACCAGTACGTCCTCTACTATCCCACGTGGATACGTGATGGATCTGTCAGCTAGCTGCAAGGAAATATTTGTTGGTCTTGGGTCCGGCAATCCCAACTGACTGAATACAGACAAAGGCATCAGATTGATACTTTCCCCGAGATCACACAAACATTTATCGAAATTCATCTTTCCGATCGTACATGGATTTGTGAAACTGCCCGGATCCTTCAGCTTTGGAGGTAGTTTACGCTGAAGCACTGCACTGCATTCCTCCGTCAAGGCCACTGTCTCAAACTTGTCTAATCTTCTTTTCCTTGACAATATACCCTTCATAAACTTTGCATAACTTGGCATTTGTTCCAATGCCTCTGCGAAAGGTATGTTGATCTGCAGTTTTTTAAAAACCTCCAAAAACTTACTGAATTGTTTATCTTTCCTCTGCTTGTTCAATCTCTGCGGATATGGAACTGGAGGGTGAACTTGTGGTGCTGTATTCATGGGCTTCTTATCTGAACCTGCTTTATCCGTCTCTACTTGCTGCGACTCGGACTCATCATTCTTTTCTTTCTGTTCAGCCCCAGTTTCTGCCCCAGTTTCCGGTCGCGTGTCATCCCCTTGTACACTAGGTACTGCTGTGCCTGGTACATTTCCTACATATTGCTTTCCTGATCTAAGTGTTATGGCCTGACACTGTTCTTTACCTTCTCTTCGTGGATTTGCCTCTGTATTACTTGGCAATGAACCCTGGGGCCTGTTGTTAAGCATAGTTGTCATTTGCCCCACTTGAGTTTCCAGATTTTTAATAGCTACTGCCTGGCTTTTGATCATAATCTCTGTATTTGCCATGTACTTCATCATCATCTCCTCCATTTCTGATTTGTTTTCTTGCTGAGGTGCATATGGAGTATGATGTTGTTGTTGAGAAAATTCCGGTGGAAAAGGTGGTCGTGGAGCAAACTGTTATTGTGCTGGCTGAGACTGAAATTGATTATTCTGCTGAAATTGTTGTTGCTGATTTCCTTGATTGTTTGACCAACTGAAGTTTGGATGATTACGGTTGTTGGGGTTGTATGTGTTCTGAAACTGTCCTTGGTCTTTTCTGTAATTGTTTACATATTGTACCGACTCCGAGCTGATAGCACATTGATCTGTCGAGTGTGACCCCGCACAAATCTCATATATGAAGGCAACTGACTTGGCTTTGCTTTCTGATAACGAATCTATTTTCTTTGCCATGGCTGCCATCTGTGCTGACAACTGAGTAATATCATCAACTTCCAACAAACCTGCAACTCCGGGTTGTGGCATTCTGGTTGTAGGATTTTGAAAATCATTTGCTGCCATTGTCTCGATAAGGTTATAAGCTTCTTCATAGCTCTTCGCCCCTAAAGCTCCTCCTGCAGCTGCATCTACCATCTGCCTCGACTAGCATCCCAATCCATTATAAAATGTGTTGATCACCATCCAATCTAGTATACCATGGTACGGACACTTCCTTAGCATCTCTTTGTATCTATCCCAGGCCTCGTATAAGGATTCGCCCTGTTATTGCTCAAACTGAGAGATTGTTGTCCTCATTTTTGCAGTTTTAGCCATTGGGAAAAACTTTGCTAAGAACTTCTGTGCTAGGTCCTCCCATGTAGTAATTGATCCAGAAGGTAAAGAGTGAAGCCAACTTCTCGCTCTATCCCTCAATGAGAACGGGAACAGTCTTAGTCTAATAGCATCCTCCGTCACCCCGTTATACCTGAATGTATCGCATATTTCAATGAAACTCAATAGGTGCTCATTAGGATCGTCTGTAGCAGCACCCCAAACTGGACCGAGTTCTGCACCATTTGAATGGTTCCCGGTTTAATCTCAAAGGTATTCGCTGCTATTGCCGGTCTGACTATGCTAGACTGCAATCCATTAATATTCGGCATAAAATAGTCCCGCAAAGCTTTATGCTCCTCTCTTTGCTCTACTCTTTGTTCTTCCGCCATATTCAATATACTACCTTCCAACTGTGCTTGTAAGTTTCTACGCACTCTTGCTTTCCAACCTCTTCCGTCAATATTATCTTGTGCTGGTATCAATTCTGAGTTGGATGATCGTGTGTGCATAAAATTTCTACAAGTACCTGAAACCAAAACAAAAACAAAAATAGAAATGAGAAAAGATTAGATTTGTCTAAGTCAAACAATATAGCTTAAATCTGATAATAATAATAAAAATCTAACGCCTTTCCCCGGCAACGGCGCCAAAAACTTGTTGCCTCTTTTTTAGACTTTAACAAAAGAGCTCTAACTCATGCAAGCATACATGCGTCAACAAGTAATACAGAGGAAGTAGAGTATCGTCCCACAGAGAAAGTGCTAAACTAAATCACAATGCATCAGTTATATCACTATATTTATTTGCCTAAACTAATAAACTTGATTATGGTGTCAAAGTTAATTCTAAACCAATTAACAACTAAAGATGCAAATAATAATGAAACAAATCAAAATTGGAATTAATGGGATTCTAACTTCATTTAATAGTTCATCTAACTTCCACCATCATGCTAGAAAGTTCACATATCATAGAAAGGTAGCTAAGGGCACTGATATAGACATAACCATTTGTCAATGCATTATGACCTACTCACATAATATCCATAATCAATAGACACCATGTAATCACCACTATAACCAAAACCACTATATTTCTATGTGAAATTACAATTATATTGATTTAAAGCACAAGCCCTTATTTTGACTCTTACGGTGAAGCAGTATATTTCTACCTGATTCACAAAATATTAAGCTATCCAAATTAGCATCATATACGCAAGCTATCATGATTACAATCCATACTCATATGTTATTTTTCAATTTCATACAAACACTGAAAACGAATGGTGATCAAACATTCATACATGCAAAACAACCATGATAGAGATTTCTTATGATATGTAAAACAATCCAACAATCAAGCTTATAACTAAACTACATATTAAAATCCGTTAGAATCCCATAATGGAAATTAGTTCATGACTGAACCAAAAGCCATTATGGGTTCAAAACAACACATGGAAAAATAAGCAAATAATTGGATAGAGAAGGAATAGAACGATCAAACCCAATTGTTGATTAAAAATCCAAAGTAAAGCTCAAACCCACATTAAAATCCAGCAATCAAACGATAGTAATCCACAGTCAATTAAAAAACCTCTCTTCAGAGAGTAGAAAAATAATGAATGAAAGTCTAATAGTTTCTCTTCGAGTATCCTTCTCCCTATCTGATTGATCAAACTTCAATCCTCTTCCAAATTGGCTTCTTCTTTTTTTTCAATCAGCCGCACATCACCATCAAAAATCGTGCACTAGCGCCTCAGGCGCTACCTTAGTTCAATTCCTAGCACTCTAGGCGCTAGGTCATGTCCCTGAATTTACCAAAATGCCACCAAGCCAAATTTTAATCCTTTAAGCTCCAAATTGACTCTTTTGCCCCTCCAGCTCCATCCTACAATAAACAAACACAAAAAACGAATAAAACAATACTAAAAATACTTAAAGACCGCAATAATTAAGTCTAACAAGACCTGATTCGCAGGTATAAAATCCACTCATCACAATCCAGGCAAGTTCCCTCACTTTGAGCAAACTAATTGTTGTTATACAGACTTTGTATATTGTGCAAGTTCTCTCACTCTTAGTAAAACTAAATATTGTTGTATGCAAGTTCTCTAATTTATTGAAAGATCCTTTACCTATCTCCTAACTTGTGTTGAATAAGCCTGTTATATATATATATATATATATATATATATATATATATATATATATATATATATATATATATATATTCTCGAGAAAATATTCCTAGATCAAATTACTAAGTCGTGATAGACCTTGGTTGAACATCTTCGAGAATCCTTTCAAAACATCAATTCGTTAACATTAGAAGTTAAATTGTGCATGAGATTATTTTGAGAAGCGCGTCTATGTCATTTGATTCGGCTAGACCAATGATTAGATAGGATTGTTAATCAATTATTTTTCTTTGAGAAAGCTATCCGAACCAATTACTTTGGTGCGGACTTCTATGATGTGCTGAGATGAACGACCCTTATAAAAGGGGAATATATTATGTCGGGGAACCGACATGCGCGCGACTAGCATGGTAAACATTATGCATAATGTAGGGTACAACGAGGCTAATCACCTTATGTACTCGTTATCGAAGGTTTACAGTTAAACGTTAATAATCCTTTTGCATGGGTTCATAGTCCTCAATGACTACTCAGTAATGGAATGTTCAGACCTTGACACTGTTAATATTGATTTGTTTCCATTTCATTCGGTTAGTTTATAAATTGCTTTTCAATTGATTAATCTTCTGAAATCATTAAACCTTGAGCATAATTATATGTTGTTGGCTTTATACTTGCTGAGCAAACTTGCTACTCACCCTTGCTATACCATATATTTTATAGTTAAGAACGAGCAGGATAATGGCTCAGGGAAGGATAAAGGGAAGGGCAAGACTATGGATTAGCGTTGATATATTAGCTATTTGGAAGCAATGTTAGAAATTGTACTAAGACTTATATTAGTTATTTGTATTTAAGTGAACTAAGTTATGTCATGTAATAGTGAAGGTTGAGAGAACCTGGGATTATGATGTTATGTTATATTAATTAATGAAAACCTTATATTATTCCGCAATGAGTTGATATTTAGTTATAGTATGAGTTGTATCGTTAAGCACTAAGTTCGAGGTAGAGGTACCTGAATTTGGGGGCGTCATAGTTAGTCATATGGTGATTTTGTTATGGGAGGCATATGGGTCAACCCTAGTTTTTTGTTCTGCGGATTAGTGATGTTTATGCCAAACACGCCTTCTAATTTTATATGCATTTAGATTCGCAGTCCAATGTGTGTGACTTGCATGTATGGCAAGATATATTTTTGTTTTTAACTCAGTATGAAATAACACCCAGCCATTTGATTTAACCTACTATTTTGTTGTAATAGTTTTGATTCGTTCAGTTTAGTTCAGGTTAATTGAGTTATTTGTTTCAGTTCATTATTTCTACACTTTATATTCGTATTGGGCATTTAGCTCATGCTGTTTTTTCCTTCCGGCATGTAATCAGGGGGATCAAAGGCAAGTGTGATAAAAGTTGCCTTCTATCCAATGGTTTAGATATTCTGTTTAGGCTGTGATACATTGGTTTATTTGGAGTTGTAATAAAAATCTTAGGCTGTGGTTTAAGTTAGTTTGACATTTATTATGGTTTTGTCTAATAACGTTTATTGGTTTGAAGACTATTCTTTTGTGGCTTAAAGCCTTGTTATAATTTCGTCAGTTATGTTGTGTTTTTGTGTAACCTCTCTTTCTATTTCGGAAAGGGGTGGTACAGTAATACTGTTACAGGACTTTAGTCATCGACCAATTAGTTATAGAAATAAATTATTAGTAATTTTGGGAGTACAAAATATATTAACAACACAGACAACCCTGCTTCAGTACGGTTTCTAAAAGATACAACAAAAGGATTTTGAAATATTGATTCTCATACAAGTGGACACAACACAGGGAAAGCCACAATATGATTGGTCAACTTTTATAGGCCCATTTGTCCATCTTATACAAGAGAGAATTTGTGTAACGCCCCCGAAATTCGGGTCTACCTTCAAGCCTGGGGTCTGGTGTGTCACGGAACTAAACATTCAACATAAACACCCATATAATCTTAAGACATCAGTGTAATTCAATATATTACAAAATATCGCCTTCTAATCCCAGGTTCTAAGACCTTTACATGATTAATACATACAAATAATGATTACTACATCATTTAATTATTACAATTGTGACTTTAATCCGCCACAACCGATACATATAAAGCTTATAAGTAATCGACTAAACAAATACTTGATCTCTTCCTTAGTCTTCACCGGATTCCTCGGTTCGTTCTAGCTTTGCTGAAAATATTTTATTTAAAGCAAGGGTGAGCATTCAATTGCTCAGCAAGTATAGCAGTTGAATAAACAATTAACAATAAAATGAATATCAACATACTCTTTGAAACCTTCAACAACTGAACAATAGTTGTGAAGTAACTTCGAATAAATAAGAATAATAACTTTCACTCGTTTTAATATTTTTAAAACAACATATTGAACAATCCTCAAGACCTTAACATTTCTCTCTGTTCTTTCTTAAATCTGACATCTCCTGTGCCTACTTCATTATTATGACACAACCTGTGTCTAGTTCATCTCCTCTCATACTTACACCAATTTCCTCTAGTTTGAATTAACTTTCCTTAACTTCATTAGAATTTCACTCATTTAATAACTTACCTCTACACTTGTCTAGCCAAAATCAATTGGCATCGACACTTACCTTAACATTTGTCTAGTCGAAACAATTAGCATTGACCTACTTTCTACGCAGTTCATGAATAACAGAACTTTAACAACTTGAACAGTGTAACAACAAAATAGTTCATCAAATAGCACATAAGTGCAGGTATTAGCACATAGCACAATCAATAGCTAAACATCTTGTACAAACATGAAACATTTGCACATAAATAGAAATCTTACATAACATAAAGTTTAGACAAGAGTTAGAAACTTGCCTTAAGCGCTGCTTACAACTTTAACCTAATTCGCCCTTCAAACGTCCTTTCTTGGTTCTTCTTCTTTCTTAGCTTGAACAAGTATTTTAGCATGCTCTCTTCCTTCTCCTCTTCTTGCTCGAGTTCTCCCTCTTCCTCTCTCAATTTCTCTAGAGTTTTCCCTCTATGATTTATGAATTGGTGAAAACTAATGAAGGAATGGCTTGGTATTTATATGGTGGGCAAGAGTTAGGGTTATTTAGTCTTTTAGCCCCTCCTTAGCTTCTCACCTAAGTTTCTTTTAATTTAACCATCTAACTAACCATGGCTAATTGGTGGGGGATGGGATGGCTAGCTTACCTAGCAAGCTCTCCCTTCCCATTGGTCCATTCTAATTCACAAGGATTGAATTACTTCTTAATTGGCTTAAATAGGTTTTCTTTCCTTAGTTCGATTACTCCGACTAAATAGTTAGCCGCAATCGTTGACTTTACCTTTTCGGTTGACTTTCGTATTTCTACCGTATAATATTTCGTATTATACTCGTATTATTCTCGTATTTTACTCGTATAATCTTGCGTATTATATTCGTATTATTCTCGGTTGACTTTCGAAATTCGTTCGACAAGCCAACAAATTGCGTTTTTCATTTCTGAATTTATAAGAGATTACATCTCATGATATCATATAAACGCTATGGCGTTCTTCGAAAAATTAAAAAACATAAAAGGCGTTTTTAGCGTAAATAGTGTTTTTTTCGTCTTTTTCCCGGAAAATTTTTATTTTCGTCTACGAAACCCTAGTTCGTAAATTCTACCACTAAACACAATCTAGTTCATAATACGACCTTTAAACATATACAATCACATTTACACTTAATAATATAAATAAAAACTCATTTTATTAGATATTCATATTCATAAACCCAAATAATAGATTACACAAATTTTTGGGTTGTCACATTCTTCCCCCCTTATAAGGATTCCGTCCCCAGAATCACTATTACAAGATTACATCAAAAAGATAAGGATAAACTAAATTCTTCATCTTTTCTTCCTTGAGTTCCCACGCAGCTACTTCAGCATTGCGGTTACTCCACCCTACCTTCTCAAAAGGTATTATCTTACTTCTTCAAAAAATTAGCTAGTGTTTGTTTACCAACACTCTTTCCCTTACTTCCACTTCCTCCCTCTGTCCCTTTCTTCGGACAACTTCTTGCTTGATGATCCAACGATCCACAAGCATAACACCCATTTTGCGTTGGATTATGGCAATTAGGAGAGATATATCCCTCTTGCCCACAATTGTAGCACGCCTTCTTAGGTTTTCTACATACCCCCGTATAATTCTTCCCATAGTTCTCGCACTCTTCAACCCTTTTCTACGAGTTTCCTTGTTTGATTTTAGAATGGTTCTTATTCTATTTCCTCTTATAGCTTCCCTCAGCTCTATCATTTTGTCCCTCTTGACTGATTTGGCTTAATGCCCTATTTCCTCCCTCCATTATTATAGTCTTTTCTAGGATCGTCCCGAATGAGTCAATCTGCAACACCGATAATTTTTCGTAGGGTGAAGTTTTCAACCCTTGCTCAAACCTATGCGTCTTTCTCTCTTCAATGTCCAATTGATGCAGAGCAAACCTCGTCAATTCGTTGAACTTGGCAGCATATTAGGGTACCGACATGTCCTCTTGTTCATTCCCACAGGATTTGGTGTTCACTATCCAAATAAATCACATCACATGTAACTACCCATTCAAATATAAATGAAAATTCTTAATTGAAATAGAAATCTCCCATTAAAGGGTTACAACATCTTAATAACATCAATCCTAGGTCACCTAACTTTAAACAAAACATCAATGCAGAAACATAAATAACATAAGTCTATTACATAACATCTTTCAATAAATTAAACAAGTCTTCATTACTTGTTTGCTTTGCCTTTGTCCTTACTAATGGATGGCTCATCAATTCTTTCAACTTTAGCTGCAATGTTATTATGCAAGGGTGAGCTGCAATGTTATTATGCAAGGGTGAGCAACAATTGCCCAGCAAGTAGCATAATAAAAACAATAATAACATGCGAAGAATCAATGGATAATGGATAACTGAAAGTTCGGCTTTTGAATCAAGATTATAAGACAAGAATCAAAAGAACATCTGAGGGTCACAAGACCACGAACTATGTCCTAGGATATCAAGTATTTCTACTTTAAACCTTTACCAGTCGTAAGATTATATGGACCTTATTTCTCGTACTTAGGGGGATCAGCCATTTGTACCATGTATGTGCACAATATCTAAACGCTAATGCGTAAAATAATCCCCTATATAAGGGTTGTTCATCTCAGTTTGACATCAGAGTCCGCACCAAAGGAAGTTTGGTTTGGATTTACTTCAATAACATTTCTAGAATTTAGAGCGCTCATCAACTATGGACTAGTCGAATCAATAAGGGTTCGCTAGTCAATCAAGGCTAAAAAAAATGTAATTGGTATTCGAGAACCAAAGACTGAATCTCACAAAATATACAATTGAATAAACTCGGAATAACTGAAGTATTATTAAAAAGGAAATTAGAATATCTCATTTGGATTCATGAATTTGAATGTATTAGAATTAAGAACTTGCTCAATAAAGTAATAACATTAGGAAGCTTGCATAATAAAAGAATGAAGTTCAGGAACTTGCGTAATTGAAATCATGGTAAGGTAGGAAACTTGCTTTCAACAAAATAAAAAGATTAAGTGTAGAAAACTTGCCTCGTGCGTAGATTATAAATTAAAATTCACGTTCATTAAACAACCTACACATTCCCTTTATATAACAATAACAATGATTAGTTACAATATTATCAACACTTCAGGATTCACTCTCATTCAACCTCATCTTAATATCTCAATTACTATCTGATAATTAATGGGTATATGCTTACCATCTATCACAGTATCTTAATATTCATTTAAAACCTTAGTCTAAGCTTTAAACATGTCTAGGATAACATAACATGACCACAAAGAAAGAAGAAAAAAAATTACATTTTCTGCATCTCCCACCGGGGCGGGAATTTTCTTCACAAAATGCCGCCGGGGTGAGGTTACCGTCGGGGCGGTAAAGTTAGTACAATTAGGCCGCCGGGGCGAGAACACCGTCGGGACGACAAAATTAGTGCAATTACACCGCCGGGGCGACAATTCCAGTGTAATTTCACCGTCGGGGCGGTGAACCTGAAACCAAACTTCTGCAGTTCGCGAAGAACACAGCAAATGTCAAATTTAGCCAAAGTTTTTGCTCAAACAACAATTTTAATACTACCCATAGGTTCTGGACTTTACAAAATCGTATAATAACAATCATAGCATGATTTTATCAAATTTAACAACTCAAACAACTGAAATTAAATTCATAATTTTCATGTTCTTGATATTATTCAAAGTTTCGTCAAATTTCATGAATTCCCACATAACAGGTTCATTACTACACTAAATCAGTCCATTTAAGTTTCGTTCTTTTCGTTTTCACATGCTTAAACATAATCAATCATCAATTTACCGTTTAACATGCAATTCAATCATAAATTTTCATACATTTAAGCCATATTCATATTTTTCTTCTCTGTAAATTTTAGAACTCCAATTAAAAATATAATCTCATGAATTAACTCAATTAAACCATTTATAAACATCATATAGTAGATTATACATGCATTTAGACAATTATAAACAACTTCCAAATAATTTACACTTAAAGTTCAATTATCAGAGAACTTACAGTATACATTCATGGAGAAATTTAAAAACATAATTAAAGTTTGGATTTAAGAAATTACCTTCAATTAGTAGTTTAGATTGCTAGAAAATAATAAGAAACTCTATAATTCTCCAAACTTCTTCTTCAATTCCAAAATCTCACAAGTATTTCTCTCTTTTTCTCTCTGTATTACTCTGACTTGCTTAGGAAATTAATACGTATATAATATAATGTATATAATTGCTAGGTAGTGGTCGTCAATTAATTCCCATAATGGGTTAACTGGCTCCAACCTCCACTAAGGCCATGTTTGCTTGTTCTTTTATTCCTCCTTTCCACTTAATATAATAATTTGCTTATAATATAGTTTAATGTCACACTTTTAATTAACCAAATAGCCTTATTTAAATCAATTAAATAAAATAGAATAATTTCACATTAAATCACATAGTCACATAATTAAAATTCTCATTTATTGATTATGACAAATCATTAAATCTCTAATTAATTATCAAATTAATTAGAATAACATTATGCCTATTTAAAAAATGCATTTAATCAAATAAGCTCAATTAAATACATACTTTGAATATAAAAATTCTCCACATTAATTTAACTAATGTAACACATAAAATTAAATTAATCTACCACAAATTCAACAATTAATTATTTAATTCAATAATTAAATCATCGAAAAATATTTATTTAATTCAATAAATATTTAAATTAAATTACAAAAATCTCGTTCGTCACAGTTTCAACTCTAGAAACCTTATCTCCATCTGACTTTGCCTACTCTGATTGGCCTCCCACCAGAAATTAGCCTCTCCCTTTAACATATAGGTAGCAAAAGCCGTCTTTTGCTCCTCTCCGACTTTGACGATCGCAAATGCCTTCTCTATCTCCTTAATCATAATTGAGCCTCTATAGGCTCTGTGGTCCTTGTGATGCCCCCAAATCCAAGTTCTCTAACCTCGGATTCAGTGCTCACGATCCATCAACATCATATACATTCTATGAACTATTGCGGAATAATAAACATACATTGTTCATTTAAATAAGGTTCTACATCAAATCCCAAGGTCTAATAACCTTAACTTAAAACATACCCTTAATACTACAAAAGGTTTATCTAAAATTATTACATTAGATAATACGATAATTAAACATTCACATAAGTTTATTCCTGAACTTTGCCTTTTCCGATCTAGCTGAAATAAACGTCATGATATAGCAAGGGTAAGCAACTAATTTGCTTAACAAGTTTAATTACAAAGGAGATATATCATGATTAGAAAGGAATTTAACCTTTGAAACTTTCAACAATAAATATCAATTGTGAAAGAATAAGAGTTCAAGTTTCAATATTTGAAAGATTGAATCAATGATGCTGAGTGGTCAACAATGACCATGAACATATACGGAGGTTGTTAGTATTTAAACTAGTCCTCTAAATAAGTTTTGGTAATCGAGGGGATCAACCTCTCATAACCGGCGAATATGCATAATCACTTAATAAACGGGCATACAATTGTTTTCCAATATAACGCCTTAAAAATTGTTCTCTTTCTCAGTCTGAGAGTCCATACCATCCAATTGGTTTGGACAGCCTTTTAAATCGATTTGATTTAACAAATTTAAACATGCTTGATCTAGTTGATACAACTAGCATAGATCCATCTCATAAACAGTTCATGAATAAAACAACTTTAACTAATTCACAGTTCAACATTAATAGAACAAGAATTCAATTGCACCAAGTGCGAATAACAATAACTAGCAAGGATGTGGAATAATCAAAAATAATTATCCACTAACAGGTTCTGAAATAATAATTCAAGGTTGAATTAGAGAACTTACAGTATATAAAAGTTCATATCAATAATCAGGAACTTACACAATGTACGAAGTTGTGTAAGTTAAGAACTTGCTTAATATAAATTTGAGTACGGTTAGGGAACTTGCCTTGATCGTTGACTACTGCTACGCAATTTAATATGACTTCTTTTGAAAGACCTGTCATTTATAAGATTGATCTCTCAATTAGTATCACATATTTCACCCATAATATCATTACTTTACATTTCACTGTCTAATAGTCGGTCACATAGTTTAGTATTAGACATTACATTAAAGTCTTAGTGTTATAATTATCCTTTGATCATCTTTTAATCACTTAATTGCTTAATCTTTCCTTATATAAGTCTTTCTTTATGATCCAGTAGGTTAAATACCCAACCCAGCAAACTGGATTCCAAATCCAGCAAACTAGATGGCCATCCAGCAAACTGGATTCCAATCTAGCAAACTAGATTCCAACCTGGATTACAATCCAGCACACTGGATTCAAACTGAATTACAATCCAGCAACCTGGATTCATACTGACCTCTAATCCAGCAACCTGGATTCATACTGACCTCTAATCCAGTAACCTGGATTCATATTGACCTATAATCCAGCAACTTGGATTCATACTATTCAATTCATCAAATTGTTTTCCAATCCAGCAACCTGGATTCACACTATTCAATTCATCATACTATTCAATATAAGCTATTGAATGTCTAACTCAATATCTTAACTCATCTTTTGAACTCTCATGTAATATTATTAATTATTTATCCTTATTTATTATTTAATCTTAATTAAATAATAAATAATTAATTCAAAACTTTTTATGTTAATTAAATAACATGTGAGTAAGTAATTATTATTTATTAATTACTTAATCTTACTTAAATAATAAATACTTAATTTATTATCTTTAACATTCTTTAATCATTATTTAACATTAATTAAATAATAATTAATTAATTCTTTATCCCTATTTATTATTTAGTCTTACTAAATAACAAATAGTTAGTTTAGTAACACTAACTCTATTTAATTATTACCTGTGACACCCCCAAATCCGGGTACTTAATTCCCACTGATTTGGTATTCACTATCTCAAACATTCACAACTATTTACCCATAATAAGAACAATAGAAATAAACTTAAAGAAATATCTTCCCACAAATGGGGTTACATCACCAATCTCTAAATGAAACAAATCTCAGGTTATCTAACCTTAATTACATCTGTGCGGAATAAAACATAATATTAAATAAGTTTTTGATACAAATAAACATCAAGTGGATAATAAATCTCTTGCTACTTTGGCATCTTGCCCTTGCCTTTACTTGTGGACGGCTCGTCCTGCTTTTCTGGCTTAGCTGCAATATTTTAGTGCAAGAGTGAGCAAACAATTGCCCACAAGTATGATAACAATAATATTTAAATGAAATGAATTTCAACTGAGGAATAATAGTTTACTGAATCTCAGTCAATAAGTGATCGAAGTCTAAAAGCTCGTTAGAATGCTCGATTCAAGGAAAAATAGATTTCAAGATTTAGAAATTATATCTGAGGGTCACAAGACCTCGAACTATGTCCTAGGTTATCAAATATTTCTACCATAACCTTTAACAGTCTTATAGACTATGGACTATCCATCTCGTACTCAGGGGGATCAGCCCTTTGTACAATGTATTGTGCACAAATATTTTAACGCTGTCGCGTAAGTAATCCCCTATATTAGGGTTGTTCATCTCAGTTTATCGTCTGAATCCGTACCAAAAGGAACTTGGCTTGGAACAAGTATAGAAAATATTCTAAGTCTTTGAAATCGCTCATCAACTAAGGACTAGCTGAATCAATAAGGGTTTGCTAGTCGCTAATACATTCGATTCAACAATAAAGTTTGTTCAATAGAAACTATACTCGAAATTTGAATAACAAACAATGATTGGAATAAAGCTTAAGTATGTAACATGATAGTAACCTTGCTTGAATATCAATAAGCTAAGGTTAATAAGCTTGCTCAATATAAATAAACTTGCTTTGAATAAATTAACAAGTTAAAAGGGAAGAACAACTTGCCTCAAGCGTAGATTACAAATTAAATATCTCACGATCCTTAAACAACCTATACATTTAATTATAAAATGGTAACATAATTAGTTACAGAATAATATACATTTTAGGGTTGCTCTTATCTCATTTAGCATACCATAATCAACAAGTTTCAACCATCTTGGAATTTCATTAATTACTTAATACTTTATTATAGGTCTTAACACATAGCAAAAACCATAAAATAAATTAATAAAACATATATATATATTTTTTTTATACTGTTCCACCGCCGGGGCGGGAAAATGCTTAACAAAAATATCGCCATGGCGAGAGGCTCGCCGGGGCGACGATTTTCTTAACAAAACTCTCGCCGGGGCGAAGAAAGTCAGTGCATTTCCCTCGCCGGGGCGAGAGACTCGGCAGACGTCTCCTGCAGTTCGCGATCAGTGAAAACTTAGGCCAATTTTGGCCAAATTTTCCGAATTCTACCATCCAATACATAATTTAAACTTACCCAGACATCAAATATGCTAGAAAACAATTACCCAACATGTTTTCTAAACATTTTAATCATTCTAACACATAAACAACCAATTTAAACCCAAGAATTTCACTGTTAAACAATTTATTCAAGTTTTAACCATTTTTATGAAACTAAGCTCTGTAACTTCATCTTTCAATCAATTTAAAACCATTCTTCTTGCATTATTCTTGTTTTTCATCATATAATCATAAGCAATTATCAATTTACCGAATAACAACTAATTTAAGCATCAATTTTCATACATATATATAATTCATGAAATAAACTCTGTAAAAACTAAAAACTAAATTCAAAACATGTTTTCATGAATTAACTCTTCAAACTAGTTTATATCCATCATATAATCATCTAATGCATGCTTTATATCAATTACAACAACTATAATCAAATAATTCATGTTTTGAATCAACAAGTTTTTATACAGAGAAACAAAATACAGTGAAGAACAAAATTTAGCAAGAGTTATACCTTCTATTGCTTAAAACTTGATTAACCTTCTTTGATTTTTTGGAATTCTCCTTTCCAATCTCCAAATTCTTCTTCTCAAATTCTCTCTTTTCTCTCAATTCTCAAAGCTCTGCTCACTCTCTCTCAATACTCTATTCTTCTCCTTTTTTTTTAACTGACGTGACTTTTAAAAAAATATAAACTGATGGAATAAAGAATAAAAACTGATAATTTAATAAAATAATAACGTATACTGATATTAATCTATCAGTTACATAATTCAAAAAGCCATAAGGCTTGTTTGGCAAATACTAATTAAAATAATCTATTATTCTAACTAAAGGTCTTAAGGCCTTGTTTGGTAAAACAAAATTAAAATAACCCATTATTTCCAAACAAAGGTCATAGGGCCTTGTTTGGTAAAACTGAATTAAACACTTTCTCATTTATTTTAATAAATCATTATAACATATAGTTTTAAATGTCACACTTCTAATTTAATTGAACTTATTATTAAATAAATTCAATTAAACCTTACTAACTTAAATAATAAATTTATTTAACGAATAACAATAACACCAAATGAATTATATTATTCAAATAAATCATTTATTCAAATAAACCTTTTCGTCATCTAATTTAATTATTAAATTAAATTAGAATAGACATAACAAATCACATTCAAATAACCTTTAACATTATTAAACTTAACATATACCCATTTAACAAAAACTTAATAAATTATTTATTTAGCTCAATAAATTAATAAAAATATTTATATAATTCAATAAATATTTTTATTCAATCACAAAAATTGCATTCGTTACATCTTTCCCTCCTTAAAAGGATTTTGTCCCCAGAATCACAACGCAATTAAATCGTCCGTTACATTCTCCCCTCCTTACAAAGATTCTGTCCCCAGAATCGCAATATAAAGATTAAACAAATAATTGAGGAAAATTTTGCATCATTTGCTCTTCGAGTTCCCACGTTGCTTCTTCAGCACTGTGGTTCCTCCAGATTACCTTAACAGAAGGTATCACTTTATTTTTGAGAACCTGCTCTTTCCTGTTCACTATCTGTACAGGTATCTCGTCATAGGATAAATCTTTCTCAAACTGTATTGGTTCATATTCGATTACATGTTTATAATCAGACTTATACGGTCGTAGCACCGATATATGAAAGACATTGTGAATGTGGTCTAACTCGGGAGGTAAAGCTACCTCATAAGCCACCTCGCCTACTCGTTTGAGCACTTCGAAGGGTCCAATAAATCGTGGACTGAGTTTACCCTTTTTACCAAATCTGATTTTGCCTTTCCAGGGGGATACTTTGAGGAACACAAAACTCCCGACATCAAATGCACGATCTTGACGATGTTGATCCGCATATTTCTTTTGCCTGTCTTGAGCAGTTAATAATCTGGCTCTTATCACCTTGACAATTTCAGCAGTTTGTTGTACCAGCTCGGGTCCCAATAAGCGACGTTCACCAACCTCGTCCTAACATAACGGAGTTCTGCACTTTCTTCCATACAATGCTTCGTATGGCGGCATTCCAATACTCGCGTGATGACTATTGTTATAGACAAACTCGACCAGAGGTGAATGATCATCCCAGTTGCCTTTAAAATCCATGACGCACGCTCGAAGCATATCCTCCAACGTTTGAATTGTTCTTTCGCTCTAGCCATCGGTTTGAGGATGGTAGGTTGTACTCATTCTCAACTGCGTTCCCAAACAAGCTTGCAGACTCCTCCAAAATTTTGAGGTGAAACGTGGATCTCTGTCTGACACTATTGACACTGGAACACCGTGCCTTGAGATAATCTCCTTGACGTATAATTTCGTCAGCTGATCCAAGGTGAATCTGATTTTGATAGGCAAGAAATGTGCTGATTTTGCCAGTCTGTCCACTATGACCCACATTGCGTCATAACCCTTCTGAGTAGTTGGAAGCCCTACCACGAAGTCCATCGTGATATGCTCCCACTTCCATTCTGGTATCTCCAAGGGCTGTAACAAACCACTTGGTCGTTGGTGTTCTGCTTTGACTCTCTGACAAGTTAAACACTTCGCAACACATTCAGCAACCTCTCTTTTCATGTTTGGCCACCAAAAATGTTGTCGAAGATCCTGGTACATTTTTGTACTCCCCGGGTGTATCGAAAATCTTGAACTATGAGCTTCGTTCAAAATCTCCTCTCTGATTGCCAATACTGACGATACCCAGATTCTGCCTTCAAATCTCAGCAACCCTTCGGTATCGATTTTATATTTAAGCTCTTCACCTTCAAGCACTCTTTTGCGTATATTAATACACTCCTCATCCTTGAGTTGCGCTTCCTTGACTTTATCCACCAGAGTTGGTTGAGTTTCCATCTGGAATAATTTTTCATTAGGCTCTGCCAGACCCTTCACCTCTAACTCCAATTTAGCCATTTCTGCTACGAGCTTCTCTTGAGCAGTTAACAAAAATAGTTTCTCCCAACCTTTTCTACTCAAAGCGTCGGCAACCACATTAGCCTTCCCCGGATGGTATAGAATTTCACAATCATAATCTTTGATTAATTCTATCCATCTCCTCTGCCGCATATTCAACTCCTTCTGTGTGAAAATATACTTTAGACTTTTATGGTCTGTGTATATTTCACACTTCTCCCCATAGAGATAGTGCCTCCAGATTTTCAAAGCAAACACCACGACTGCTAACTCCAAATCATGGGTCGAATACCCTTTTTCATAGTCTTTTAGTTGGCGCGATGCATATGCAATAACCTTACCATTCTGCATCAACACACAACCAAGTCCTTTATGCGATGCGTCGCTATACACCACAAAATTTCCTGTATCATCTGACAAAGACAACACAGGTGCCGAACTTAGTCTCTTCTTTAGTTCTTGGAAACTCTTTTCGCACTTCTCCGTCCAAACAAACTTCACGGATTTTCTTATTAAATTCGTCAACGGAGTAGCAATCCTGGAGAAATCTTGAATAAAACGCCTGTAATATCCTGCCAAACCTAGGAAACTCCTCACTTCTGACGGTGTTTTCGGCTGATCTTAGTTCATTACAGCCTCGACTTTCGCTGGATCCACCGAAATCCCGTCTTTATCAATAACATGCCCAAAGAATTGAACACGCTCCAACCAAAATTCGCACTTCAAAAATTTTGCATACAATTTCTCTTTCCTTAATGCCTCCAATGTCACCCTCAAATGCTCCACGTATTAAGTCCATAAACGTTGCAGGTGCGTTTGTTAAACCAAATGACATAACCAAAAACTCATAGTGACCATATCTAGTTCGAAATGCCGTCTTTGGTATGTCTTCTCTTCTCACCTTTAACTGATGGTACCCACTTCGCAGATCTATCTTTGAAAAATATTTTGCTCCCTTCAGTTGATCAAACAGGTCATCGATCCTTGGCAACGGATACTTGTTTTTAATCGTGACCTTATTCAACTCTCTATAATCAATGCAAAGACGCATTGATCCGTCCTTCTTCTTGACGAATGACACCGGCGCTCCCCACGGCGAAACGCTCAGTTGGATATACTTTTTATCCAGCAACTCTTGCAATTGCACCATCAACTCTTTCATTTCTACCGGAGCCATTCTATATGGGGCTTTTGATATAGGGGTTGTACCCGGTGCTAAATCAATTACAAACTCAATTTCCCTATCTCGCGGTAATCCTGGCAAATCATCAGGAAACACGTCCGCAAAATCCCTAACTACCGGTATCTCCTCCAGCTTTGCACTCACCTTTCGGGTATCTGTTGCCTCTTTTTAAGTCTTTAATAAAAGAGCTCTAACTCGTGCAAGTGTACACGGTCAACAAGTAATACAGAGGAAGTAGAGTATCGTCCCACAGAGAAAAGATTAAATTAAATCACTATGCATCAATTCTATCACTATATTTATTTGCCTAAACTATTGACTTACTTTTGGTGACAAAATTATTTCTATAACAATTAATAACTCAATATGCAAATACTAACGAAATATATCAAGCTTAGAAATTAATGGGATCCTAACTTCATTTAATAGTTCATCTAATTACCACTATCAAGCTAGAAGGTTTACATATCACAGGAAAATAGCCAAGGACACTAATATAGACATAACCATTTGTCAATGCATTATGACCTACTTACATAACATCCATATTCGATAGACACCATGTAATCACCACTATAACCAAAATCACTATATTTCTATGTGAAATTGCAATTATACTGATTTTAAGCACAAACCCTTATTTTTGACTCTTACGGTGAAACAGTATATTTCTATCTGGTCCACAAAATATTAAGCTATTCAGTTAAGCTTTATATTCGCAAGCTATCATGATTACAATCCAAACTTATATATTATTTTTCAATTCCATACAAGTACTAAAATCGAATGGTGATCAAGCATTCACACATGCAAAACAATCATGATAGAAATTCCTTATGATAAATAAATCAATCTAGCAATCAAGACTGTAATTAAACTACATATTACAATCCGTTAGAATCCCATAATGGATATTAGTTCATGTCTGAACCAAAAGCCATTATGGGATCAATCTTAAACATGGAGATTAATCAAGCAATTGAAATAAGAAGAAATAGATTAATCAAACCCAATTGTGAATGAAATCCAAGGTAAGCTTACACCCACATCAAAATCCAAAGCTTCAATAAAAGTAATCCACACAATATCTCTAAGTTCTCTCTAAAGAAAAATAGATTAATCATCCAAAAAAATAACCACCGAAAAACTAAAGTCTTCCCTTATAAATCTCACTCTCTATTCCCCTGTTGCCCTAATTACATAAGATAAGCCTTAAGTCCTTTTCCATATCCAACTCTTGCTTGTTGCAAGCCTCTCAGCCGCACAAGAACTGCTTTCAGCGCCCCCGGCGCTATACCTGGTTCATTTTCAGCGCCCTGGTGCCATATTCCAAAATTACCAAGTTACCCCCAGCTTCAAGTTTAGTTCTCAAGCACCTGAATTGACCTTGTTACCCTTTCAATTCTCTCCTGCATAACATAAACACAAAAACGAATAAAATGATAATAAAAACACTCAAAGATAACAATAAATTAAGCTCAAAAGCACTAGATTCGTAGGTATAAAACCCACTCATCAAATACCCCCAAACTTAACCAATTGCTTGTCCCCAAGCAATGCAATATTCAAATCACCCTACTATATGAATCCAAATCAAACAACAAATAATGCAATGTCCAACTTTGGCCTCAAAGATAATACCACTATTCAAATAGAGTATTCAACTAATGCAAGAGTTCCGAGACAAACCAGTTAGCCAAATCTCACTTGTCAACACCCATGCTATGTGTGAACCAACAACTTCAGTCAATCTTAACTCAAATCTCAAACTTAATCAATTTCTTAGAAAGAACTCCAGTTTTACTTAACTCTACCAGTGAACACAACCAATCTACCTACTGTAAGAAATTACTAAGCACAGGATCGTCACCAAGGTTTATTTACCACATTTAAATCCTTTTTTTTTTCAACCCTTCCCAATTTTTTAACTTTTTAGTGAGTGCATTTTATGCTCCGTCTCACTTTCTTTTGAACGAGTGCGTTTTACGCTCCATCTCGTTACATGTGTTTATGAATGAGTGCGTTTTACGCTCCATCTCAATCCACCACATGTTCCATTCTTTAATCGGGAAAAGTTCAAAATTTTCCATTTTTTTTAATCCCTGGACTCCCCCAAACTTAGGTCCTTGCTTACACTACCCTTCAAAGAGGATTCACCGATTTCATCACATTATTCCCAAAGTTCTTACCAGAAATAGAGTATGTAAGGATTTGAATTAGATTAACCAATACATCAATTTTTTAGATTGCTAACATGAGTATTAAACTAGCCAAATTAACTCACTGGTTACATCATCACTTCCATCAGTTTTCAACTCTAAGTGAATCTCAAATTATCAATCAATTCTCATCATTGGCCCAAAATTAAAGGACTACATCATTTATCGCTCGATTCATGCAGCTAAATGCAAAACACAACCTAAAATGCAATCCTAATCTATCAATGTCATGCAAACATAAGTATAACGAAACACAAATGAATGCATAAATAACAACGTGCACCTACTCTATATGCATTAACTATCAACAAGTCAAACACAAAACAATAGAAAACAACCCCCAAACTTAAGTAAATCAATGCCCTCATTGAAAAAGCATAAAAAAAATGAAGAATGGGGGACTTCCCTGAACAAACTACGCTGTAGGAGGAACCTCCTCATCATTCTGGTCCTCATCATCACTGCGCTCCCAATCAGATGGAGGGAACACAGGTAAAACAGGTGCAGATGGGAACTGACTGGAATCAACCGAAGGATTCAGCCGAGCAAACATATTAACCATAGAAGTGTTGAAGGAAACATTATACTCGTACATGGTATCTTATCGCTCAGCCAAACGAACATTTTGGGCTTCGATATTGTAGAACCACCGATCAATCTCACGTTGGACCTCAAAAGGGACTTCAAAACGAGGCGGTGCAGTATAAGAACTAGATGATGCAGGGTTAGGCGCTGGCTGAGCTGCAGGATCTGGCTGTGAAACTATAAATCCTAACCCACGCGGATGACTTTTACCTCCTGTCCATTTAACGGTATAGCGTATAATCATCTTGTGGTCCAGAACAGGCATAGGCGGCTGCATCATCTCATCATCCTTCCCTTTGACCCCCGCCCGTGCACAGAAAGCACAAATAAGAGAGGGATGTGGTAACCCACCAGTGGTACCACCCTCTACAGCACGGATAATTGAGTTCCTAATAATAAGGCCAACGTTCATGGTCTTCCCAGTCACCAAACAATACAAAAGCACGGCTCTTTCCTTTGTCACATCGCTCACGTGAGTAGACGGCATTAGTTTAGCACACAAGAAAGCATACCATGCCTTTCCATACTGACTGAGCCAGGATTGCGGAAAGTTCATGCTACCGCGCCCACGAGCTTTCCATGTTGTACCCGGCTGACACAAATCTTGAATTATCTGATCATAGTCAGGTCCATTACGCACAAAAGCTGTGTACTCATTTCGAGAACCCGAATCTGCCAAGTCATAGATGTGATTAATCTCCGGGCAATCAAAATTCACAGTCTTTCCTCGCACTCGCATTGTAAACCCGACACGGTCCTTAACATGCGCATAAAATTCCTTTACCACGGCTATAACTGCTGGATCCGGTTGTGCCGTGAACAAACCCCATCGATGCTCAGCAATCATTAAAACCATCTCGCCATCTTGTGCAGTTGGTTGCAACCCCCGTTCTGGAACTAATGGCCGCTGTGCGAATTTAAGATATCTATCTTGCGCTTCTGCACTAGCAAATCGCTTCTTGTCAAAGGTCTTAGTTGGAGTAGAAGTAGATCTTTCCCCATGTTGTCTTTTGGATGCCATGGTTACCTAAAAGCCAAAAATAGTGAAATTCAGTCCAGTATACCATAAAAAATATATTTTTTTACAACACGATAGTTAACTAGGAACTAGTGCAATGAACATATAACAAGTGCATAGTTGAAACCCCCAAACTTAAGGTCTATAGCAATTTCATAGTAAATCACGCCACATACGTGTCATCATGCCCATAATTGCTACAAGAACCAAACTAGAAAGCAATGACAATGCCCAACATTGAAACAAACATGCAAAGAGTATCAAACATATACCACTCAAGTTATACCATATTGCTCAGTTACCATGATGCCAAACTAATGTCTAAACTTGTATAAACTTAATTGTAAACGAACATCATGAGGGTTTCCCAAAACGAGTGTGGCAATGCAATTCCATAGGCAATCTAATCAACTGGGAGTCATGAATAGTCAGCAATGCGAGTTAATTATGAATCATGAGCCATCAAGCATGCAATTTCATATTATCTCCAAGAAAATTCGTTCAAGCATATTATCAAACACCTTGTGGGCGACATGTAAATTTCAATATGTGATGCTTCAATAAGTGCAAGAATGAAACCCAATCATAGATAAGGCACTCCCAAACAAGGTATCATATCAATCAAACAAGATTTATTGATAATTTAGCCTCATACCTTGCATAACTAACTCAATTTTAATCAACAAAATAAACTTACCTTGATGTACCGTTGAAAGAGAGAAAAAGTAGGGAGATAGTGCTTAATCCAGACCCTAAATCCGTGCTAGCAAAATTGCTTGTGTGCAAGTAACCAACTTGGGAACAAGAATCGTGGGAGAAGTTGAGATAAATGGAAGAAAAGGGAAGAAACAAGCAAACAAAGGCTGCTAATGTGTTATGCTATACCTGTTTAGGGCTGGAAGCCCTAATTCTTTTTCTAAATTTCGATCATAGCGCCGGGGCGCTATGTTTTGACTTACCTTCAGAGCCGGGGCGCTATAAGCAGTACCTGGGCAATGGCTTCAGCGCCGGGGCGCTGAACTTCTTTCTTTTCTAGCGCCGGGGCGCTATAAACAGAACCGGAGTGATGGTCTCAGCGCCAGGGCGCTGAACTTATTCATTGTATAGCGCGGGGGCGCTGGACCTTGTCGTGGCATTCTACTTTGGGCGCCGGGGCGCTGGCTTTTGTGCTTGATGACCACCTTAGTCCCATACTTAATCAATTTTCTTCCTTCTTACTGCAAAGAAAGTACCCAACATCCCAAGTTAGTAACAAAAAACCTTTTTTTCTTTTTTTTTAGATTGAATAATTAACTAAACAAAGGAAAAACACAAAATTAAAACGCTGGGTTGCCCCCAGATAGCGCTAAGTTATAGTCAATTAGCTTGACTTTCTCTGAAGATCATGTTGTAGAAAGGACTAAGGTGACTTTCTGTCTGTCCACCTCATCCCCAAAGTAATGCTTCAACCTCTGTCCATTCACCTTGAAAGATTGATCCGGAAATTTGTCGTATACTTCAATCGCGCCATGTGGAAAAACCGTCTTCACTGTGAATGGTCCTGACCATCTTGATTTCAGCTTCCCGGGAAAAAGTTTGAGTCTGGAGTTGAAAAGTAAAACCTTTTGACCCGGTTCAAATGTTCTTTCTATGATCTTACGATCATGCCATTTCTTCACCTTCTCCTTGTACAGCTTCGAGTTTTCATATGCCCGTAATCGAAATTCGTCCAACTCATTGATTTGAAGTAGTCGTTTTTCCCCTGCAGCTGTTGAATCAAAGTTCATTTTACGAATTGCCCAATATGCCTTGTGCTCGAGCTCCATAGGAAGATGACAAGCTTTTCCATAAACAAGCTGAAATGGTGACATGCCCAACGGAGTTTTGTAAGCAGTCCGATAGGCCCACACAACATCATCCAGTTTCAAGGACTAATCTTTCCTCGTCGGATTCACAATTTTTTTGAGGATTCTTTTTACTTCTCGATTGGATACTTCAGCCTGTCCGTTCGTCTGGGGGTGATAAGCTGTAGCAATACGATGATTTACCCCATATTTGGCCAGTAACGCTGTGAACTGCCTGTTGCGGAAATGACTACCTTCATCACTAATAATGGCCCTAGGAGTCCCAAATCTAGTGAAAATACTTCGATGCAAAAACTTTAGGACTACCTTGGCATCATTTGTCGGGAGTGCTACCACTTCTACCCATTTAGACACATAGTCAACGGCTAACAAGATGTAGAGATTACCACACGAAGACACGAAAGGGCCCATGAAATCAATCCCCCAAACGTCGAAAACTTCTACTTCAAGGATTGTGTTCAAAGGCATTTCATTCCTCTTTGAAATATTACCAACTCTCTGACATCTATCACACCGCTGAACAAAACTGTATGCATCTTTAAAGATTGTCGGCCAGTAGAATCCTGCTTGAAGTACTCTAGCCGCTGTTCTCTCTCCGCCATAATGTCCTCCATACACAGAAGAATGGCAATCATGTAAAATCCCTTCGGTCTCACTATACGGGATACACCTTCTTATCATTTGATCTGCACACTGTTTAAACAAATACGGCTCATCCCATATATACCATTTAACATCATGCAGGAACTTTTTCTTTTGGTGTCCCACCAAGTCAGAAGGTATCATCTTACTCACCAAGTAATTTGCGTAATCCGCAAACCATGGCACTTCCCCTTGCACCACAAATAACTGCTCATCCGGAAAGGATTCATTAATTTCAACTTTGCCGTCTACCTCCCTTTCTAGCTGCTCTAGTCGAGACAAGTGGTCTGCCACTTGGTTTTCGGTACCCTTCCTATCCTTGATCTCCAAATCAAATTCTTGCAAAAGCAATATCCACCTGATCAACCTGGGCTTTGCATCCTTCTTCGCCACTAGGTGTCAAATTGCCGAGTGATCCGTATACACTATCACCTTTGTGCCTATCAGATATAACCTAAATTTATCAAAGGCGTACACCACTGCCAATAACTCTTTCTCTGTGGTGGTGTAGTTTAACTGTGCATCTGTAAGGGTCTTGCTGGCATAGTATATCACATGAAACATCTTTTCCTTCCTTTGCCCCAAAACAGCCCCTACTGCGTAATCACTGGCATCACACATAAGCTCAAACGGCAATTCCCAATCTGGTGCTGTGATAACTGGTGCTAACGTTAACTTATTCTTTAAATGCTCAAATGCCTGCATGCAAGCCTCATCAAAATTAAATTGTGCATCCTTCTCCAATAAACTGCACAATGGCTTAGTTATCTTGGAAAAGTCCTTGATGAATCTGCGGTAGAAGCCTGCATGTCCAAGAAAACTGCGGACACCTTTTACTGACGTAGGTGGAGGTAAATTTTCAATAGTTTCCAGCTTTGCCCTATCCACCTCAATCCCTTTCTTTGAAACTTTGTGTCCCAGTATGATTCCTTCTTGTACCATAAAATGGCACTTCTCCCAATTCAGTACTAAGTTTGTCTCAACACATCTCTTTAAAACCATTACCAAATTTTCAAGACATAGATCGAAAGAATCACCAAATACCGAGAAGTCGTCCATAACTACCTCAATATTCTGTTCGACCATGTCTAAAAAAATCGCTGTCATACATCTCTGAAAAGTGGCTGGAGCATTGCACAACCCGAAAGACATCCTTCTAAAGGCAAAAGTGTCATATGGACATGTAAAAGTAGTCTTTTCCTGGTCTTCTGGAGCTATCATAATCTGATTGTAGCCTGAATACCCATCCAGAAGGCAATAGTACTCATGACCCGCCAATCTGTCCAACATCTGATCGATAAACGGAAGTGGAAAATGGTCCTTCCTAGTAGCTTTGTTTAGCTTGCGGTAGTCCATGCAGATTCTCCACCCTGTTACTGTTCGCGTTGGGATCAGCTCATTATTCTCATTGGTGACCACGGTCATTCCACCCTTCTTTGGTACGCACTGCACAGGGCTCACCCATGAACTGTCCGAAATTGGGTAGATTATTCCCGCATCCAGCCATTTCAGAATCTCTTTCTTAACCACTTCTTTCATAATAGGATTGAGCCTTCTTTGCTGTTCAACTGTCGGCTTACTACCATCTTCTAGCAGGATCTTATGCATGCAAAAAGAAGGGCTTATCCCCTTGATATCGGCCATGGTCCATCCAATAGCTGATTTAAACTCTCTAAGCACTCGTAGCAGTTTTTCTTCCTGAAAAGATGTTAGTGCAGAAGAAATAATCACAGGTAGCTTTGAATCTTTGTTTAAAAATGCGTACCTGAGATGTTCTGGAAGTGGTTTTAACTCAAGCTCGGGAGGTGTCTCAAGAGATGGTTTCAACTTTACCGATGTCTCCCCCACTTTCGTAAGTGGCTCGATAGGAGTTCTGAATTTTCCGAATTTGGGGGTGGTATCCAGATATTGCACAAGTTCAGCGCATTCTTCATCCTCCAAATCTGAATTTTCAGCAATCACTCTTTGCAGTGGTTCATAGCCCAACAAACTCTCAACTTCATCACGCACTATACTATCCACCAAGTCAACTCTGAAGCATTCTTCTTCATCGGTTGGGAGCTTCATTGCCTTGAAAACGTTGAACGTCACCTCCTGATCATGTACACGCATTGTAAGCTCCCCTTTCTGGACGTCTATCAAAGTCCTCCCCGTGGCTAGGAATGGTCTCCCTAGTATGATTGGTATATTTTTGTCTTCCTCATAATCCAGAATAATGAAGTCCGCCGGAAAGATGAATTTGTCCACTTTCACAAGTACGTCCTCCACTATCCCCCGTGGATATGTGATAGATCTATCAGCTAGCTGTAGGGAAATATTTGTTGGCCTTGGTTCCGATAATCCCAACTGACTGAATACTGACAACGGCATCAGGTTGATACTTGCCCCAAGATCACACAAACATTTATCGAAGCTCATCTTTCCGATCGTGCATGGAATTGTGAAACTGCCCGGATCTTTCAGCTTTGGAGGTAGTTTACGCTGAAGCACTGCACTGCATTCCTCCGTCAAGGCCACTGTTTCAAATTCATCTAATCTTCTCTTCCTTGACAATATACCCTTCATGAACTTTGCATAACTTGGCATTTGTTCCAATGCCTCCGCGAAAGGTATGTTGATCTGCAGTTTCTTAAAAACCTCCAAAAACTTTCTGAACTGATTATCATCCCTCTGCTTGTTCAATCTCTGAGGATATGGAACTTGAGGGTGAACTTGTGGTACTGTAGTCACGGGCTTCTTATCTGAACTCACTTTATCCTTCTCTATTTTATGCGACTCGGACTCATCCTTCTTCTCTTTCTGTTCGGCTTCAATTTCCTTCTCAGTTTCTACCCCAGTATCATTCCCTTGTAAATTCGGTGCTGCTGTGTCTAGTGAATTTCCTGAATATTGCTTTCCCGATCTGAGTGTTATGGCCTGACACTGTTCTTTACCCTCTCTCTGTGGATTTGCTTCAGTATTACTTGGCAATGAACCCTGAGGCCTGTTGTTAAGCATGCTCGCCATTTGCCCTATTTGATTTTCCAGATTTTTAATAGCTGCTGCTTGGCTTTTAAACATAACCTCTGAGTTTGCCATGTACTTCATCATCATCTCCTCCATTTCTTATTTCTTTTCTTGCTGAGGTGCATATGGAGTAGGATGTTGTTGTTGAGAATATCCCGGTGGAAAAGGTGGACGTGGAGCGAACTGTTGCTGCGCTGGCTGAGATGGAAACTGTTGATTTTGCTGAAACTGTTGCTGCTGATTTCCTTGATTATTTGACCAACTAAAGTTTGGATGATTGCGGCTGTTGGGATTGTATGTGTTCTGAAATTGACCTTGGTCTTTCCTATAAGTGTTCACATACTGAACTGACTCCGAGCTGATAGCACATTGATCTGTTGAGTGCGACCCCGCACAAATCTCACATACGAACGCAACTGACTTGGCTTTGCTGTCTGACAATGAATTTATTTTCTTTGCCATAGCTGCCATCTGTGCTGACAACTGGGTAATAGCATCCACTTCCAACACACCTGCAACTCTGGGCTGTGGCATTCTGGCTGTAGGATTCTGAAAATCATTAGCTGCCATAGTCTCAATAAGGTTATAAGCTTCATCATAGCTCTTCACCCCTAAAGCTCCACCTGCAGCTGCATCTACCATTTGCCTCGACTGCCATCCTAATCCACTATAAAATGTGTTGATCACCATCCAATCTAGCATCCCATGGTGTGGACATTTCCTTAGCATCTCTTTATATCTATCCCAAGCTTCGTATAAGGACTCACCCTGTTGTTGCTCGAACTGGGAGATTGCTGTCCTCATTTTTGCAGTTTTAGCCATTGGGAAAAACTTGGCTAGAAACTTCTGTGCTAGGTCCTCCCATGTAGTAATTGATCCTGAAGGCAAAGAATGAAGCCAACTTCTCGCTTTATCCCTCAATGAGAATGGAAACAATCTTAGTCGGATGGCATCCTCCGTCACCCCATTGTACCTGAATGTATCGCATATTTCAATGAAGCTCAATAGGTGTTCATTAGGATCGTCTGTAGCAGAACCCCCAAACTGGATCGAATTCTGCACCATTTGAATGGTGCCCGGTTTTATCTCAAAAGTGTTTGCTGCTATCGCCGGTCTGACTATGCTAGACTGTAATCCATTAATATTCGGCATAGAATAGTCCCGCAAAGCTTTGTGCTCCTCCCTTTGTTCATCCGCCATATTCGGTATAGTTTCTTCCAACTGTGCTTGTAAATTCCTACGCACTCTTACTTTCCAACCTCTTCCGTCAATATTATCCTGAGCTGGTGTCAATTCTGAGTTGGATGATCGTGTGTGCATAAAAATTTTATAAGTACCTGAAACCAAAACAAAAATAAAAATAGAAATGAGAAAAGATTAGATTTGTCTAAGTAATATAGCTTAAAACTGATGATAATATTAAAAATCTAATGCCTTTCCCCGGCAACGGCGCCAAAAACTTGTTGCCTCTTTTTAAGTCTTTAATAAAAGAGCTCTAACTCGTACAAGTGTACACGGTCAACAAGTAATACAGAGGAAGTAGAGTATCGTCCCACAGAGAAAAGATTAAATTAAATCACTATGCATCAATTCTATCACTATATTTATTTGCCTAAACTATTGACTTACTTTTGGTGACAAAATTATTTCTATATCAATTAATAACTCAATATGCAAATACTAACGAAATATATCAAGCTTAGAAATTAATAGGTTCCTAACTTCATTTAATAGTTCATCTAATTACCACTATCAAGCTAGAAGGTTTACATATCACAGGAAAATAGCCAAGGACACTAATATAGACATAACCATTTGTCAATGCATTATGACCTACTTACATAACATCCATATTCGATAGACACCATGTAATCACCACTATAACCAAAATCACTATATTTCTATGTGAAATTGCAATTATACTGATTTTAAGCACAAGCCCTTATTTTTGACTCTTACGGTGAAACAGTATATTTCTATCTGGTCCACAAAATATTAAGCTATTCAATTAAGCCTTATATTCGCAAGCTATCATGATTACAATCCAAACTTATATGTTATTTTTCAATTCCATACAAGTACTAAAATCGAATGGTGATCAAGCATTCACACATGCAAAACAATCATGATAGAAATTCCTTATGATAAATAAATCAATCTAGCAATCAAGACTGTAATTAAACTACATATTACAATCCGTTAGAATCCCATAATGGATATTAGTTCATGTCTGAACCAAAAGCTATTATGGGATCAATCTTAAACATGGAGATTAATCAAGCAATTGAAATAAGAAGAAATAGATTAATCAAACCCAATTGTGAATGAAATCCAAGGTAAGCTTACACCCACATCAAAATCCAAAGCTTCAATAAAAGTAATCCACACAATATCTCTAAGTTCTCTCTAAAGAAAAATAGATTAATCATCCAAAAAAATAACCACCGAAAAACTAAAGTCTTCCCTTATAAATCTCACTCTCTATTCCCCTGTTGCCCTAATTACATAAGATAAGCCTTAAGTCCTTTTCCATATCCAACTCTTGCTTGTTGCAAGCCTCTCAGCCGCACAAGAACTGCTTTCAGCGCCCCGGCGCTATACTTGGTTCATTTTCAGCGCCCCGACGCCATATTCCAAAATTACCAAGTTACCCCCAGCTTCAAGTTTAGTTCCCAAGCACCTGAATTAACCTTGTTACCCTTTCAATTCTCTCCTGCATAACATAAACACAAAAACGAATAAAATGATAATAAAAACACTCAAAGATAACAATAAATTAAGCTCAAAAGCACTAGATTCGTAGGTATAAAACTCACTCATCAATATCGACTATGTAGGCTAGATATCCTACACATTCTTGTCTCAACATCTTTCTGGCCTGCATCATCGTCAGACAACTCGTTTGTCTAGGCGACTTGCTGCCATAAAATACTACCTTCGACGGAGTCTTAAAATTTACACACTTCTTTTGACAATCAATAACTGCCCCATAGTTGAACAACCAATCCATACCCAAAATAACGTCAAACTCCCCAAGACGAATTGGGATTAAGTTTACTATCATCACATGACTATTAATATCTATTTGACAGTTCTTGTGGACAAACTTAACAGGATTCACTTCCCTATTCGTTATTTCTATATTCATGGGGTAATCTAATTCTTCCAAAGGTAACTCTAATTTCTTAGCAAAATCATCGGATATAAATGAGCAAGTAGCACCCGAGTCAAATAATACATAAGCATTAACATTATTGACTGGAATGATACCTGACACTACATCCTTTGACTGCACAGCATCCTGCACCGTCATGTTGAATGTTCGAGCGGTAGGTCGATTGGGCTGTGTTGGTCCTGTGATGGTCAAATTGCCTCCACCATTACTTCCCTTTCCTCCACTTGTACTCCCTGCAGCTTTCTTAGGGCAATCCCGTGCAAAATGATCCTTTGACCCGCAAATAAAATATGAGCCTTTCTTCGGACTAGAGCAATTTGTTGCGATATAACCCTCTTGTCCGCAGTTATAGCACACCCTTTTTCCCCTCAAGCAAACACCCACATGGTTCTTTCCGCAGATACCGCAGGCCTCCACCTTCTTTTTCTGATTACCCTGCTGACTTCCCGCAGAGTTACTATCACTCCACTTCCTCTTTTGATTACTGCCCCCATGGCTACCACTTGCTTTGTTTTCATTCTCATTCTTCTTTTTCTTCTGCTCCTGATTGTACTTAGACAGAGCATCACTGCCTCCTTCAGCGATAACTGCCTTTTCCAAAACTGTCGCAAATGAGTTCAGTTGGAACATTGAAACTCGGCTATACAGCCAGGGCTTCAGTCCCTGCTCAGACCTTCTAGCCTTTCGCTCATCCGTGTTGACCTGATATGGCACAAACCTCGCCAGCTCATTGAATTTTGTTGCATACTCAGGTACCGTCATGGTACCTTGCTTCAGCTCTAAAAACTGCACCTCCATCTGATTCTGAGCACTTGTTGGGAAATAGGTCTCGAAAAATATTTCCTTAAATCGCTCCCACGGAATAATCCCTTGGCCACCTTGAGTCTTATTTGCTTGCCACCAGTAGCTTGCTTCTGACTTGAGCATAAAGGTTGCAAATGCCGTCTTTTGGTCCTCATTGACCTTAGCGACATCAAACACCTTCTCCATCTCCATGACCCACGTTTGAGCCTCTATCGGATTCATAGACCCTTGAAATTCTGGGGGTCCAACAGCCTTGAAATCTTTAAAAATCGTAGCTTGAGCTTGGGGTTGATTGGCAAATGCTCCCGTTAGCAGATTCACCAGCTGCTGCATCGGATTAGCGTTGGCTTCTTCGTTGTTATTGGTAGATCCCTCAGGAGTCTGTTAACGGGTTTGTCTTCTTGGCAGCATCTTACTGTTAAGAATTCGCGCTATTAGATTATTATTCAATTACTTAAACATTTAAGTCTTAACTTAAACATTTATAAACAACACTTAACACACAGCACATCTGATAAACTTTCGCATTTTTATTCATTACTACTTCAAAACATAATAGAAATAGCATCGTAGTTATTTACATCAAATCATCTATCCTGAAATCATAAGGTTCCAGGACTACATCATTATTCTATCCCATTATATAAAACTGGGATTTACAACTTATTAACTTCATAAATTTTCATACTAGCAAATCTAATCATTATCTACGATGTCATCTGTAACGAATGCAATTTTTATGATTGAATAAAAATATTTATTGAGTTATATAAATATTTTTATTCATTTATTGAGTTAAATATGGGTATTTGTTGAGTTTAATAATGTTAAATATTATTTGAATGTGATTTGTTATGTTTATTCTAATTTAATTTAATGATTAAATTAGATGATGAAAAGGTTTATTTGAATAAATAATTTATTTGAATAAGAGAATTTATTTGGTATTATTTTTATTTGTTAAATGAAATTATTATTTGAGTTAATTATATTTAATTGAATTTATTTAATAATAAGTTCAATTGAATTAAATGTGTGACATTTTAAACTATATGTTATATTGGTTTATTAAAATAAATGAAAGGAGTTTTAATTTAGTTTTTCCAAACTAGGCCTTATGACCTTTGGTTGGAAAAATGAGTTATTTTAATTGTGTTTTACCAAACAAGACATAAGAATAATAGGTTATTTTTATTAGTGTTTACCAAACATAGCCTTATGGCTTTTGAATTTTATAACTGATGAATTAAGTTAGATTATACGTTATTATATTAAGTATCAGTTTTATTATTTTAAATTAACAGTTTTTATTCCATCAGTTTTATTTTACGTCAGTTGAAAGAAAGAAAAGAAAAGAGAAGAACAGAGTTTGAGAGAAAGAAAGAAAAAGAGAAAGAAGAACTCTGTGAATTTGAGAGTTGAGAGAAAAGAGAGAAAATTGTGAGAGAAGCTTGGAGATTGGAGTAAGAATTCAAGCAAGGAAGCTTAATCAAACTTTCTAAGAATTAGAAGGTATAAACTCTTACTGTATTTTATTTTTTTTAGTTCTCTGTATATTATTTACTTGCTTAAAACATGAATTACTTGGTTGTAATTGTTAGAAAACATGTGTTAGATGATTATGTAATGATTATAGATTAATTGGAATGATTAATCCATAAAAGCATGTTTAGAATAGAGTTTTTTTGAGTTTTACAGAGTTTATTTTCATGAGTGGTATATATGTATGAAGTTAATATTCAAATAGTTTGTGAATTGGTAAAATTAACATTTGTTTATGATTATTTGATGAAAAACAAGAATATTGCAAGAAGAATGGTTTAAATTGGTTGAAAGGTGAATTTACAGAGTTTAATTTCATAAGAACGGTTGAAACTTGATGTTTGGTTTTAACAGTGAATTTTTGGTTTTAAATTAGTTGTTTATGTGTTAGAATGATTAAAATGTTTACAGAACATGTTAGGTAAATGTTTTATATCATATATGATGTCTGGGTATGTGTAATTTGTTTTCTGGATGGTAGAATTCGGAAAAATTTAGCCAAATTTGGCCTAAGTTTTCACTGTTCGCGAACTGCAGGAGACGACTGCCGGGTGTCTCGCCCCGGCGAGAAAATAAGCTGTTAAACTTCGCCCCGGCGAGAAATTTGTTAAGGAAAACCTCGCCCCGGCGAGAAAATTTAAAAGGGAATTCTCGCCCCGGCGAGAAACACTACTAGATAAAAAAAAAATTATTATTATGTATTCTTTTCTTGATAGCTATGATGTATCATTGTATGCATAATTAAACTGTTATATATGTGACTAAAGTATTGTCAAGATGGTTGCTAAACTAGTACTTGTTGACTATGGCATGCTAAATGAGATACTATAATTAGGTAAAAGGAACCTAAAGTGATTATAAATTTTGTAACTAATTTATGTTATCATTTTATAATTAATTGTATAGGTTGATTTAAGGATCGTGAATTATTTAATTTGTAATCTACGCTTGAGGCAAGTTTTCTTTCTTTAAACTTGTTAAATTATTACAGTAAGTTATTTATTTCTTAAGCTTGTTATTATTTCAACAAGTTTACTTCCTTTGAGTGAATTAATTAACCTTAGCTTATTGTTATTCAAGCAAGGCTGATATCATGTTGAGTAATTATATTTTGTTCCAGATATTATTTATTCAGTTATTGATTATCATTCAAACTTCGAATATAAACTTTATTGAATAACTAGACTAGCAAACCATTATTGATTCAGCTAGTCCTTAGTTGATGAGCGTTTAAAAAAAAACTTAGATTATCTAAACTTGTTCCAAGCCAAGTTCCTTTTGGTAAGGACTCTTATAATAAACTGAGATGAACAACCCTAACATAGGGGATTATTACGCTTAGCGTTAAAATGGTTGTGCACGATACATTGTACAAAGGGCTGATTCCCCTGAGTACGAGATGAAGGTCCATTTATAGTCTTTAAGACTGTTAAAGGTTACGGTAAAAAAATACTTGTTAACCTAGGACATAGTTCGAGGTCTTGAGACCCTCAGATATATTCAAACTTTGATTACTTATTGATTAACTTCAGAAAATCATTGCTTCTCATTTGAACTCTATTTCAATTAAAAGTTATTGTTATCATTCTTGTGGGCAATTATTTGCTCACTCTTGCACTAAACATTTCAGCTAAGCCCGAGAAGCAGGACGAGTCGTCCACCAGTAAGGGCAAGGGCAAGATGCAGAAATAGTTCTAGATTTATTATTTATTTGATGAACATTTGTACCAGGCTTGTTTTAGACTATATTTTTATTCCGCATTTGATGTATTAAGGTTGTGGTGACCTGGGATTTTAATTATTGATGTAACCCGGTTTGGGAGATGATTAATTAAGTTTATTTTAATTGCTTAATTATGGGTAGTTAGATGTGAATGAATGGGATAGTGAACACCAAATCAGGGGGAATTGAGTACCCAGATTTGGGGGTGTCACAGGTTGGTATCAGAGCGGATAGGTTATGAACCTTTAGGTGGGGAAAACCTTAGGGTAGTAGCCTTTTAGAAGATAGAGAATATAGTGGTGATAAACTCTTATCGAGTTCTAAGGAATGGATTATGGAAATTCATAAAAGACAATAAAACGATTATGTGCTATGTGCTTATTTGATAATAAACTTATGTGCTCGCGAGTACTATCGAGTATTATCGATTAGTAATTAAAACTTAAAATTTTGTTGTCAGGATGACTGATAGAGGAGAGCCCAGCCAGATTAGGGAGGAGGAGCCCCGAGATATTCACGTAGTTCACGAGCAGCTAGTACAGAGGGAGCCGTCCCCATTGATTACAGTTACAGGTCACGAGTATGAGCCTGAGACGGACCCTGAGGAGGATCCTGAGGAGGACCCTGAGGAGGATCCTGAGGAGGAGGAAGACCCTGAGAGGATATCACTATCTTCTTTAGGTGTTCAGATGTACGAACAGGTGTATGATCGCAACATAGAGTTGCAGGACAGAGTGGAGGAGTTAGAGGGGCAGTTGGCTGAGCGACAGACTGCTTTGGAGCAGAAGAACAGTGAGATAGAGGAGCTAGATATACGTCTTGGAGATGTGGAGTGGAAGCTGGTTCATGTAGAGAGTGAAAACGAAGAGTTAGAAGAACAGTCTGCAGAACGTCAAACCACTCTGGAGCAGAAGGATGCTGAGATTCAAGACCTTTCATCACGTCTTGCAGAGGCTGAGCAGAGGCTAGTACAGTCTGAGTATCGACGAGGACAGCTGATAGCCAGGAATGAGATTGCGCGAGATGAGTTGAAAAAGGAGTCAGCTGAGCGGGCGAGAGCTGAGACAGCTTGGCTGAGGGAGGCTAACCGCGCAGATCGAGTTGAGTGCGAGGTGCGATCGAAGAAGGCCAGGATTGATGAGATGGAGTACATTTTTCACACTACCATAGATAGAGCTCAGGATCGAGCTAATCGTCATCCAGATATGATGGATCGTAGGATTATGACACGTATTATGGAGCAGGAACGCCAGGAAGCTGTGCGTCGTGGGATGTCATCATAGACTGTGATTAGTTATGTTATTATGAAATTTATGAAGTGAATAATTTGTAAATCCCAATTTTCTATAATGGGATAGAATAATGATGTAATCCTGAAACTTTGTGATTTCAGGATAGATGATGTAAATAACTACGATGCTATTTGTATTATGTTCTGAAAGCAGTTAATGAATAAAATGTGAAAGTTTATCAGATGTGTTATGTATTTAGTTGTTGTTCATAAATGTTTAAGTTAAGACTTAAATGTTTAGGTAATTGAGTAATAATCTAATAACGAGAATTCTTAATAGTACGATGCCGCCAAGAAGACAACCAACCCGTCAACAGACCCCTGAGGGATCTACAAACAACAATGATGAAACCACCGCTAATCCAATGCAGCAGTTGGTGAATCTATTAACTAGAGCATTCGCGAACCAACCCCAAGCGCAGGCCACGACCTTCAAAGACTTCAAGGCTGTCGGACCTCCAGAATTTCAGGGCTCCATGAATCCGATTAAAGCTCAAACATGGATCATGGAGATGGAGAAAGTGTTCGATGTCGCCAGAGTCAGTGAAGACCAGAAAATGGCATTTGCGACATTCATGCTGAAATCAGAAGCCAGCCACTGGTGGCAGGCGAACAAAACTCATGGTGGTCAGGGTATAATACCGTGGGAGCGGTTTAAAGAAATATTTTTCGAGACATACTTCCCAGTAAGCGCGCAGAACCAGATGGAGGTGCAGTTCCTAAAGCTGAAGCAAGGTACTATGACGGTACCTGAATACGCTGCTAAGTTCAATGAGTTGGCAAGGTTTGCGCCGTATCAGGTAAGTACAGATGAACGCAAGGCCAGGAGGTTCGAGCAGGGATTGAAGCCCTGGTTGTACAGTCGAGTCTCGATGTTTCAGCTGAATTCTTTTGCAGCGATTCTGGAGAAGGCAATCATCGCTGAAGGAGGCAGTGATGCTCTGACCAAATATAATCAGGAGCAGAGAAAGAAGAAGAGTGAGAATGATTATAAGACTAGTGGTAACCATGGGGGAAATAGCCAGAAGAGGAAGTGGACTGAAGGTAACTCTGCGGGAAGTCAGCAGGGTAGTCTGAAGAAGAAGATGGAAGTATGCAGCACCTATGGTAAGACCCATATGGGTGCTTGTTTAAAGGGAAAAAGGGTGTGCTACAACTGTGGACAGGAGGGTCATGTCGCACCGAACTGCCCTAATCCGAAGAAGGGTGCATGCTTCATTTGTGGACTGAAGGATCATTTTGCACGGGATTGCCCTAAGAAAACTGCAACAGGTGGACCTAGTGCTGGAAAGGGGAACAACGGAGGTGGTGGCAATCTGACCATAACAGGACCGACGCAGCCCAGCCGATCTACTGCTCGGACATTCAACATGACAGTGCAGGACGCTGTGCAGTCAAAGGATGTGGTGTCAGGTATCATTCCAGTCAATAATATTAATGCTTATGTATTATTTGACTCGGGTGCTACTTGCTCATTTATATCCGATGATTTTGCTAAGAACTTAGAATTACCCCAGGAAGAACTAGATTACCCTATGAACATAGAGATTGCGAATAGGGAAATAATTCCTGTTAAACTTATCCACAAGAACTGTCAAATAGATATTAAGGGTCAGATAACGACGGTAAACTTGATCCCAATTCGACTTGGGGAGTTTGATGTTATATTGGGTATGGATTGGTTGACTAATCATGGGGCAGTTATTGACTGTCAAAAGAAGTGTATAAACCTTATGACTCCGTCAAAGGTTGTGTTTTATGGTAGCAAATCGCCTAGACAAGCGAGTTGTCTGATGATGATGCAGGCCAGAAAGATGTTGAGGCAAGGCTGTGTAGGGTATCTAGCCTACATAGTTGATACACGAAAGGAAGGTGCAAAGCTGGAAGAGATACCAGTGGTTAGAGATTTCGTAGACGTGTTTCCTGAAGATTTACCAGGATTACCGCCAGATAGGGAAATCTAGTTTGTGATTGATTTAGCACCGGGAACGGCCCCTATATCGAAGGCCCCGTATCGAATGGCTCCAGTGGAATTAAAGGAGTTGATGGCGCAGCTACAGGAGTTGCTAGATAAAAAGTATATTCAACCGAGCGTTTCGCCGTGGGGAGCGCCGGTATTGTTTGTTAAGAAGAAGGATGGATCAATGCGTCTTTGCATTGATTATAGAGAATTGAACAAGGTCACGATCAAAAACAAGTATCCGTTGCCAAGAATCGATGACCTGTTTGACCAACTGAAGGGGGCAAGGTACTTTTCAAAGATAGATTTACGAAGTGGGTACCATCAGTTGAAGGTGAGACAGGAGGATATACCAAAGACGGCATTTCGGACTAGATATGGTCACTATGAGTTTTTGGTTATGTCATTTGGTTTAACGAATGCGCCTGCAGCATTCATGGACTTAATGAATAGGGTGTTCAAACCATTTCTGGATAAATTCGTAGTGGTGTTTATAGACGACATCCTCGTATATTCCAAAACTTAGGAAGAACACGTCGAGCATTTGAGGGTGACATTAGAGGCGTTAAGGAAAGAGAAATTGTATGCAAAATTTTCGAAGTGCGAATTTTGGTTGGAACATGTGCAATTTCTTGGGCATGTGATTGATAAGGACGGAATATCGGTAGACCCATCAAAAGTCGAAGCTGTGATAAACTGGGATCAGCCGAAGACACCGTCAGAAGTGAGGAGTTTCCTAGGTTTGGCAGGATATTACAGGCGTTTCATTCAAGATTTCTCGAGAATCGCCACTCCGTTAACGAATTTAACAAGAAAATCAGTGAAGTTTGTTTGGACGGAGAAGTGCGAAGAGAGTTTCCAAGAACTAAAGAAGAGACTAAGTTCGGCACCTGTATTGTCTTTGCCAGATGATACAGGAAATTTTGTGGTGTATAGCGACGCATCGCATAAGGGACTTGGTTGTGTGTTGATGCAGAATGGAAAGGTTATTGCATATGCATCGCGCCAACTAAAAGACTATGAAAAAGGGTATCCGACCCATGACTTAGAGTTAGCAGCTGTGGTGTTTGCTCTGAAAATCTGGCGACACTATCTCTATGGGGAGAAGTGTGAAATATACACAGACCATAAAAGTCTGAAGTATATTTTTACACAGAAGGATTTGAATATGCGGCAAAGGAGATGGATAGAGTTAATCAAGGACTATGATTGTGAAATTATATACCATCCGGGAAAAGCCAATGTGGTTGCAGACGCTTTGAGCAGAAAGGGTCGGGAGAAATTGTTTTTGTTAACCGCTCAGGAGAAGCTCGTGGAGGAAATAGCTAAGTTGGAACTAGAAGTGAAGAATCATATGGAGTCGACCGAAAAATTATTTCAGATAAAAACCCAACCAACTCTGGTGGAAAAAGTGAAGGAAGCGCAACTCAAAGATGAGGAATGTGCTGAGATACGGAAAAGATAGCTTGAGGGAGAAAAGCTTAAATACAAAGTTGACACTGAAGGACTGCTTAGATTCGAAGGCCGAATTTGGGTTCCGGCAGAACTAAAGATCAGAGAAGAGATTTTGACCAAAGCCCATAGTTCAAGATTTTCGGTTCACCCAGGAAGTACGAAGATGTACCAAGATCTTCGCCAACATTTCTGGTGGCCAAACATGAAAAGAGAGGTTGCTGAGTGTGTTGCGAAGTGCCTAACCTGTCAGAGAGTAAAAGCAGAACATCAACGACCAAGTGGTTTGCTACAGCCTTTAGAGATACCAGAATGGAAATGGGAGCATATCACGATGGATTTCGTGGTAGGTCTTCCAGCTACTCAGAAGGGATATGACGCGATATGGGTCATAGTGGATCGACTGACGAAATCAGCGCACTTTTTACCAATCAAAGTCAGATTCACTTTAGATCAGCTGGCGAAGTTATATGTCAAAGAAATTATCTCGAGGCACGGTGTTCCAGTATCAATAGTGTCAGACAGGGATCCGCGGTTCACATCAAAGTTTTGGAGGAGTCTGCAAACTTGTTTGGGGACACAGTTGCGAATGAGTACAGCCTATCATCCTCAAACCGATAGCCAGAGTGAAAGAACAATTCAAACGTTGGAGGACATGCTGAGAGCGTGTGTCATGGATTTCAAGGGCAACTGGGATGATCATTTACCTTTGGTCGAATTTGCTTACAACAACAGTCATCACGCCAGTATCGGCATGCCACCCTACGAAGCGTTGTACGGAAGGAAATGCAGAACTCCGTTATGCTGGGATGAGGTTGGTGAACGTCGACTATTAGGACCCGAGCTGGTGCAACAAACTGCTGAGATTGTTCAAGTAATAAGAGCCAGACTGATAGCCGCTCAAGACAGGCAGAAAAAGTATGCTGACCAACACCGACAAAATCGCGAATTTGAGGTCGGCAGCTTCGTGTTTCTCAAAGTATCTCCCTGGAAAGGGAAAATCAGATTTGGAAAGAAGGGTAAACTAAGTCCGCGATTCATTGGACCCTTTGAAGTGCTGAAACGGGTGGGTGAGGTAGCTTATGAGGTAGCTTTACCTCCTGTGTTAGGCCACGTCCACAATGTCTTTCATATATCGGTGCTACGACAGTATAAGCCCGATTATAAGCATGTAATCGAATACGAACCAATACAATTTGAACAAGATTTATCCTATGAAGAGGTTCATGTACAGATAGTAGACAGGAAAGAGCAAGTGCTTCGCAATAAAGTGATACCTTCCGTTAAGGTAATCTGGAGGAACCACAGTGCTGAAGAAGCTACGTGGGAACTCGAAGATAAAATGATGCAGAATTACCCTCACTTATTTGTTTAACTTTTGTATTGCGATTCTGGGGACAAAATCTTTGTAAGGAGGGGAGAATGTAACGGACGATTTAATTGCGTTGTGATTCTGGGGACATAATCCTTTTAAGGAGGGAAAGATGTAACGAATGCAATTTTTATGATTGAATAAAAATATTTATTGAGTTATATAAATATTTTTATTCATTTATTGAGTTAAATATGGGTATTTGTTGAGTTTAATAATGTTAAATATTATTTGAATGTGATTTGTTATGTTTATTCTAATTTAATTTAATGATTAAATTAGATGATGAAAAGGTTTATTTGAATAAATAATTTATTTGAATAAGAGAATTTATTTGGTATTATTGTTATTTGTTAAATGAAATTATTATTTGAGTTAATTATATTTAATTGAATTTATTTAATAATAAGTTCAATTGAATTAAATGTGTGACATTTTAAACTATATGTTATATTGGTTTATTAAAATAAATGAAAGGAGTTTTAATTTAGTTTTTCCAAACTAGGCCTTATGACCTTTGGTTGGAAAAATGAGTTATTTTAATTGTGTTTTACCAAACAAGACATAAGAATAATATGTTATTTTTATTAGTGTTTACCAAACATAGCCTTATGGCTTTTGAATTTTATAACTAATGAATTAAGTTAGATTATAGGTTATTATATTAAGTATCAGTTTTATTATTTTAAATTAACAGTTTTTATTCCATCAGTTTTATTTTACGTCAGTTGAAAGAAAGAAAAGAAAAGAGAAGAACAGAGTTTGAGAGAAAGAAAGAAAAAGAGAAAGAAGAACTCTGTGAATTTGAGAGTTGAGAGAAAAGAGAGAAAATTGTGAGAGAAGCTTGGAGATTGGAGTAAGAATTCAAGCAAGGAAGCTTAATCAAACTTTCTAAGAATTAGAAGGTATAAACTCTTACTGTATTTTATTTTTTTTTAGTTCTCTGTATATTATTTACTTGCTTAAAACATGAATTACTTGGTTGTAATTGTTAGAAAACATGTGTTAGATGATTATGTAATGATTATAGATTAATTGGAATGATTAGTCCATAAAAGCATGTTTAGAATAGAGTTTTTTTGAGTTTTACAGAGTTTATTTTCATGAGTGGTATATATGTATGAAGTTAATATTCAAATAGTTTGTTAATTGGTAAAATTAACATTTGTTTATGATTATTTGATGAAAAACAAGAATATTGCAAGAAGAATGGTTTAAATTGGTTGAAAGGTGAATTACAGAGTTTAATTTCATAAGAACGGTTGAAACTTGATGTTTGGTTTTAACAGTGAATTTTTGGTTTTAAATTAGTTGTTTATGTGTTAGAATGATTAAAATGTTTACAGAACATGTTAGGTAAATGTTTTATATCATATATGATGTCTGGGTATGTGTATGTGTAATTTGTTTTCTGGATGGTAGAATTCGGAAAAATTTGGCCAAATTTGGCCTAAGTGTTCACTGTTCGCGAACTGCAGGAGACGACTGCCGGGTGTCTCGCCCCGGCGAGAAAATAAGCTGTTAAACTTCGCCCCGGCGAAGTCTCGCCCGGCGAGAAATTTGTTAAGGAAAACCTCGCCCCAGCGAGAAAATTTAAAAGGGAATTCTCGCCCCGGCGAGAATCACTGCTGGATAAAAAAAAAATTATTATGTACTCTTTCTTGATAGCTATGATGTATCATTGTATGCATAATTAAACTGTTATATATGTGACTAAAGTATTGTCAAGATGGTTGCTAAACTAGTACTTGTTGACTATGGTATGCTAAATGAGATACTATAATTAGGTAAAAGGAACCTAAAGTGATTATAAATTTTGTAACTAATTTATGTTACCATTTTATAATTAATTGTATAGGTTGATTTAAGGATCGTGAATTATTTAATTTGTAATCTACGCTTGAGGCAAGTTTTCTTTCTTTAAACTTGTTAAATTATTACAGCAAGTTATTTATTTCTTAAGCTTGTTATTATTTCAACAAGTTTACTTCCTTTGAGTGAATTAATTAACCTTAGCTTATTGTTATTCAAGCAAGGCTGATATCATGTTGAGTAATTATATTTTGTTCCAGATATTATTTATTCAGTTATTGATTATCATTCAAACTTCGAATATAAACTTTATTGAATAACTAGACTAGCAAACCATTATTGATTCAGCTAGTCCTTAGTTGATGAGCGTTTAAAAAAAAACTTAGATTATCTAAACTTGTTCCAAGCCAAGTTCCTTTTGGTAAGGACTCTTATAATAAACTGAGATGAACAACCCTAACATAGGGGATTATTACGCTTAGCGTTAAAATGGTTGTGCACAATACATTGTACAAAGGGATGATTCCCCTGAGTACGAGATGAAGGTCCATTTATAGTCTTTAAGACTGTTAAAGGTTACGGTAAAAAAATACTTGTTAACCTAGGACATAGTTCGAGGTCTTGAGACCCTCAGATATATTCAAACTTTGATTACTTATTGATTAACTTCAGAAAATCATTGCTTCTCATTTGAACTCTATTTCAATTAAAAGTTATTGTTATCATTCTTGTGGGAAATTGTTTGCTCACTCTTGCACTAAACATTTCAGCTAAGCCCGAGAAGCAGGACGAGCCGTCCACCAGTAAGGGCAAGGGCAAGATGCAGAAATAGTTCTAGATTTATTATTTATTTGATGAACATTTGTACCAGACTTGTTTTAGACTATATTTTTATTCCGCATTTGATGTATTAAGGTTGTGGTGACCTGGGATTTTAATTATTGATGTAACCCGATTTGGGAGATGATTAATTAAGTTTATTTTAATTGCTTAATTATGGGTAGTTAAATGTGAATGAATGGGATAGTGAACACCAAATCAGGGGGAATTGAGTACCCAGATTTGGGGGTGTCACATCATCCCACGGCGCACAGCTTCCTTGCGTTCCTGCTCTATAATACGAGTCACCATCCTTCGATCCACCATATCTGGATGATGATGAACTCGATCCTGAGCTCTATCTACCGTGGTATGAAAAATATACTCCATCTCATCAATCTTGGTCTTCTTTGACCGCACCTCACATTCAACACGATCTGCACGGTTAGTCTCCCTCAACCAAGCAGTCTCAGCTCTCGCCCGCTTAGTTGACTCCTCTTTCAACTCATCTCGTACAATTTCATTCCTGGCTATCAACTGTCCTCGTCGATACTCAGACTGTGCTAGCCTCTGCTCAACCTCTGCAAGACGTGATGAAAGGTCTTGGATCTCAGCATCCTTCTGCTCTAGAGCGGCTTGACGTTCCACAACCTGCTCTCCTAACTCCTCCTTTTCGCTCTCAACATGAACCAGCTTCCACTCCACGTCCCCAAGACGTATGTCTAGCTCCTCAATCTCACTGTTCTTCTGCTCCAAGACAGTCTGTCGCTCAGCCAGCTGCCTCTCTAACTCCTCCACTCTATCTTGCAACTCAATGTTGCGATCATACACCTGCTCATACATCTGAACACCTAAGGAAGATAGTGATATCCCCTCAGGGTCTTCCTCCTCCTCCTCAACCTCCTCCGGATCCTCCTCAGGATCAGTCTCAGGCTCATACTCGTGACCTGTAACTGTAATCAATGGGGATGGCTCCCTCTGCACTAGCTGCTCATGAACTACGTGAATATCTCGGGGCTCCTCCTCCCTAGCCTGGCTAGGCTCTCCTCTATCAGTCATCCTGACAACAAAATTTTATCCTTATTTATTATTTAATCTTAATTAAATAATAAATAATTAATTCATAACTTTTTATGTTAATTAAATAACATGTGAGTAAGTAATTATTATTTATTAATTACTTAATCTTACTTAAATAATAAATACTTAATTTATTATCTTTAACATTCTTTAATCATTATTTAACATTAATTAAATAATAATTAATTAATTCTTTATCGCTATTTATTATTTAGTCTTACTAAATAACAAATAGTTAGTTTAGTAACACTAACTCTATTTAATTATTACCTGTGACACCCCCAAATCCGGGTACTTAATTCCCACTGATTTGGTATTCACTATCTCAAACATTCACAACTATTTACCCATAATAAGAACAATAGAAATAAACTTAAAGAAATATCTTCCCACAAATGGGGTTACATCACCAATCTCTAAATGAAACAAATCCCAGGTTATCTAACCTTAATTACATCTGTGCGAAATAAAACATAATATTAAATAAGTTTTTGATACAAATAAACATCAAGTGGATAATAAATCTCTTGCTACTTTGGCATCTTGCCCTTGCCTTTACTTGTGGACGGCTCGTCCTGCTTTTCTGGCTTAGCTGCAATATTTTAGTGCAAGAGTGAGCAAACAATTGCCCACAAGTATGATAACAATAATATTTAAATGAAATGAATTTCAACTGAGGAATAATAGTTTACTGAATCTCAGTCAATAAGTGATCGAAGTCTAAAAGCTCGTTAGAATGCTCGATTCAAGGAAAAATAGATTTCAAGATTTAGAAATTATATCTGAGGGTCACAAGACCTCGAACTATGTCCTAGGTTATCAAGTATTTCTACCATAACCTTTAACAGTCTTATAGACTATGGACTATCCATCTCGTACTCAGGGGGATCAGCCCTTTGTACAATGTATTGTGCACAAACATTTTAACGCTGTCGCGTAAGTAATCCCCTATATTAGGGTTGTTCATCTCAGTTTATCGTCTGAACCCATACCAAAAGGAACTTGGCTTGGAACAAGTATAGAAAATATTCTAAGTCTTTGAAATCGCTCATCAACTAAGGACTAGCTGAATCAATAAGGGTTTGCTAGTCGCTAATACATTCGATTCAACAATAAAGTTTGTTCAATAGAAACTATACTCGAAATTTGAATAACAAACAATGATTGGAATAAAGCTTAAGTATGTAACATGATAGTAACCTTGCTTGAATATCAATAAGCTAAGGTTAATAAGTTTGCTCAATATAAATAAACTTGCTTTGAATAAATTAACAAGTTAAAAGGGAAGAACAACTTGCCTCAAGCGTAGATTATAAATTAAATATCTCACGATCCTTAAACAACCTATACATTTAATTATAAAATGGTAACATAATTAGTTACAGAATAATATACACTTTAGGCTTGCTCTTATCTCATTTAGCATACCATAATCAACAAGTTTCAACCATCTTGGAATTTCATTAATTACTTAATACTTTATTATAGGTCTTAACACATAAAAAAAACCATAAAATAAATTAATAAAACATATATATATTTTTTTATACTGTTCCACCGTCGGGGCGGAAAAATGCTTAACAAAAATATCGCCGGGGCGAGAGGCTCGTCGGGGCGACGATTTTCTTAACAAAACTCCTGCCGGGGCGAGAGGCTCACCGGGGCGAAGAAAGTCAGTGCATTTCTCTCGCCGGGGCGAGAGACTCGGCAGACGTCTCCTGCAGTTCGCGAACAGTGAAAACTTAGGCCAATTTTGGCCAAATTTTCCGAATTCTACCATCCAATACATAATTTAAACTTACCCAGACATCAAATATGCTAGAAAACAATTACCCAACATGTTTTCTAAACATTTTAATCATTCTAACACATAAACAACCAATTTAAACCCAAGAATTTCAGTGTTAAACAATTTATTCAAGTTTTAACCATTTTTATGAAACTAAGCTCTGTAACTTCATCTTTCAATCAATTTAAAACCATTCTTCTTGCATTATTCTTGTTTTTCATCATATAATCATAAGCAATTATCAATTTACCGAATAACAACTAATTTAAGCATCAATTTTCATACATATATAGAATTCATGAAATAAACTCTGTAAAAACTAAAAACTAAATTCAAAACATGTTTTCATGAATTAACTCTTCAAACTAGTTTATATCCATCATATAATCATCTAATGCATGCTTTATATCAATTACAACAACTATAATCAAATAATTCATGTTTTGAATCAACAAGTTTATATACAGAGAAACAAAATACACTGAAGAACAAAATTTAGCAAGAGTTATACCTTCTATTGCTTAAAACTTGATTAACCTTCTTTGATTTTTTGGAATTCTCCTTTCCAATCTCCAAATTCTTCTTCTCAAATTCTCTCTTTTCTCTCAATTCTCAAAGCTCTGCTCACTCTCTCTCAATACTCTGTTCTTCTCTTTTTTTTAACTGACGTGACTTTTAAAAAAAATATAAACTGATGGAATAAAGAATAAAAACTGATAATTTAATAAAATAATAACGTATACTGATATTAATCTATCAGTTACATAATTCAAAAAGCCATAAGGCTTGTTTGGCAAATACTAATTAAAATAATCTATTATTCTAACTAAAGGTCTTAAGGCCTTGTTTGGTAAAACAAAATTAAAATAATCCATTATTTCCAAACAAAGGTCATAGGGCCTTGTTTGGTAAAACTGAATTAAACACTTTCTCATTTATTTTAATAAATCATTATAACATATAGTTTTAAATGTCACACTTCTAATTTAATTGAACTTATTATTAAATAAATTCAATTAAACCTTACTAACTTAAATAATAAATTTATTTAACCAATAACAATAACACCAAATGAATTCTATTATTCAAATAAATTATTTATTCAAATAAATCTTTTCGTCATCTCATTTAATTATTAAATTAAATTAGAATAGACATAACAAATCACATTCAAATAACATTTAACATTATTAAACTTAACATATACCCATTTCACAAAAACTTAATAAATTATTTATTTAGCTCAATAAATTAATAAAAATATTTATATAATTCAATAAATATTTTTATTCAATCACAAAAATTGCATTTGTTACATTACCCAATGTTAATTAAATAATAATTAAATAGTTAATTACACTTAAATAATATTTAATTAGTGTAATTATTAATTAGTAACATAAAAATTTATTAGGTAGTAATCTCAAATGCTTTAAAAGGAATTAAACCATTAATCACTCTAATAATTACTTAATTACACCAACAAATACCAAATTAAATATTATAATATTCTTTCACATTTTAGAAAACTTTTGGGCCGAGACCCGTCACCAAAACCGGCCGGAAAAGGCCTGAATCGTCGCCGGAAGTCCCTCGTGAACTGGACCGGTTCACTTGAAACAACCATGCAGGCTGCTCCCTTGGTTTCCAACCTTGGGGTCCTCCACGGAAACGCGAATAAATTGAAATCTACAACTCAAATTAGGGTCTAATCGGCACCGTTGGATTCGTATCTTTCCGAACTACAATTTTTCATCATGAAATACCAAATTTGGACATGTTTTGATGACTAAAATTTGTCCGGAATTGGACTGTTCTGACACAGTTTTAACAGTTAGCACATTTTGGTAAAAATTACATAACTCTCTCATTTTAACTTCTTTTTAAACGATTCCAATTAGGTTCTCTTCCTAACTTACCCTTTAAAACTCAGAAAAAATAAAATCACCAATACCATGTATAGGTTTCAAAATACACAATTTATTCGAATAAGCTACGGTTTATTCGTCGGTAAAAAGGTTTTCAAGCTTTTAGTTTATCTTCTCTACACAAACTCATACCATCACATACCAAACCACATGTCCTCATACATAACCATATTTAGCATGATTCAAAATACAAAAACCTTGATGATAACTTTTCTACCATAAAATTAAAAAGAAAAGCAAGATTAGGATTTTTAGGTTTAGTTTTATACCTTCTTAGCTTGGTGGCTTGCTTCCTTTTCTTTCCAAAGTAGGAGATGAAGTTATTAGTCATCCATAAGCTCTCATCCTTCCTCTCTAGGTGGAGGCACCCTCTCTCCTCCTTTGAAAAATTTTTGCTCTCAAAGATCACTTTTGCTTTAACTTTCTCTCTAGTTTCTCTCTCTATTCTTCTCTCTCTCTCTCTAAGCTTGGAAGAATATGAAGATGAACAAGACTCATGACTTACAAACTAATAACTTATAATAATCTATAGATTCATAAACTATATCTATTCATTTTATCATTATTAGCAAGTGGGCTTATTTGACAACTTGGTGATAGATTGTCTTAATCAATTGTACTTCTTTTCTAATCTTTCCAAGCAAGCTAGCAAAACTCAACAACTCACCCCCATGTGGGCCCTCCAATTCGGCAGCCCCCTCTCTTTTTTTGTCCAATTTTGATTTTCTTTAATTTCTTTAATAGAATAACCAAGTTGCTAAAGATATTTTCCAAGTGGGTTAATAATTTGGTTTTGCTTTAAATACATTTGGGTCACTTTTAATCTAATTTGGGCTACTAGTTGCCAAGGTTATTAATTCATGTTTGGCTACTAGTTTAATTAGATGTTGGGCTAATTTAGTTAGTCCACACATTAATTATCCAAGTCCATGTTCAATTAAATGAGTGGGCTTGGTTAATTAATTAATTAGGCTAGTCCACTAGTGTTTTCTTACTAATTGGACTATTAAAATTTATTATTCATATTTCACATAATCTTCATTAATTAGTACTCATATTAATTAATTTACAAGAATTTAATTCACTTATTATATTCAATTGAATTGAATATTTAATTAACTTATTATCTTATCAATTGTTTGATATTAAAATTCCTAGGTTAGTCCACTAAATTAAATAACTATTAGTGGAATCTCCTTTAACTAACAATTAGTCACATAGATCATTAATCAATTATTCATTCCTTATATGTCACAAAATTTTCAATATCATTAATATTTAATTAATATATTCATTTACAATGTGACTTAAATTTCTGGCTATTACAGTCCTCTTCAACTCAGGCAATTCCACACTCTTAAAATCTTTGAAGCTTGCCACTGGCAAAGCTGGCGGATTGACATCTACTTGGGCAGGGTTTCTATTTAGTGCCCCTACTAGAAAATCTACAAAGTGTTGTATAGGGTCTACTTGATCCCTATTCTCGTTTTCTGCCTCTTCTTGGTCGCTTTAATAAAACTATATTATTTTCTCATCCTTCATTTTAAAGCATTCATTATTAATGCTAAAAATTTACTCATCACATAACACATATTAATACACATATTTATATTAATATGCATCTCCTAGTATACCGTACTTATATCTCATAGTGTACTGCTATTTTCATACCTATCGCTCTAGTGCTTCAAAAAGTCTTATAACTCTCGGACTTAATCTTTCTTTCTTACATCGTTCGACCCTCTCTCTCGGGTTTACTTTCTTACTTCTAGAATTTTTTGGATCGTCTGACCCCACCTGTGTTTCCTCTACCGTGACATTACCTATGTCTATTCTATTATGACACCGCCTGTGTCTGTTTTATTGTGACACCGCTAGTGTCTGCTTTGTTATGACACTACCAGTGTCTGCTTTGTTATGACACTACCAGTGTCTGTTTTATTATGACACTACTAGTGTCTGCTTTGTAATGACACCGCTAGTGTTTGTTTTATTATGACACAACATGTCTGTTCTTCAATGACACCTTTTATGTCTGTCTTAACTCCTGATGAACAATACTCCTAATATTAGGGTTTCTTTCCTTAGTTCGATTACTCCAACTAAATAGTTAGCTGCAATCGTTGACTTTACCTTTTCTGTTGACTTTCGTATTTCTACCGTATAATATTTCGTATACTCTTGATCTATAATGTGAATCATCCTGCTCTTATCCATGACAAACCAAGGGTAATCGAGCGGTGTCGGATAATAATACATTCGATCTTGTGCTCTTCCAAATGTAGTATGGAAAGCATACTCCATCTCGTATATCTTTGATTTCTTCGAACGAACTTCTCCTTTAACTCGGTCAACGCGTCGAGCGGCTCTAACCCACGCGTCCGTCATCCTAGCTCGCTCAGCTGACTCTTCCCGCAGCCGATCATTAGCAATTTCCTTCTCGACTTATAACTGTGTCGCTCTCTGCTCTGCCTGAGCCAGTCTCTGCTCAAGTTCTGCTACTCGGGTGTTGAAATCTAGAATTAATACATTATTCAGATCAATCATCACATGACGTTCCTCAGCTTGCCCCTCTAGCTCTGCGACTCTATCATGAAGTTCCATGTTATGGTTGTAAACTAATCTAAATAATCCAGCTCTGGGTGAAGTAGGTGGTACCTCATCCGGATCTCCTCCTACCTCGTCATCCTCTTCTATTTCCTTGGGATCTTCCTCGAGATCTTCTCCGGGATCCGATTCGGGCTCAAATTCTTGGCCTACTACGGTGACTGCTGGAGCTGGCTCTATCGGTGCCAACTGCTCCCATACCACATGGATATCTCGTGGCTCTTCCTCAGCACCTACGTGACTGGGTCCTCCTATCTCCGGCATCCTGCCACAACCAAATTTAAATTTTAAATTACTACCCGCGCAAATATAAGTCTATTACAACAAATAAGCACATAGGTTGTTTTATAATCTGTAATGAATTTTTCCTCAATTCATTCCTTAGAACTCGATGTGAGTTTCACCGACTACTAAATTATCTGTCTACTTACGAGGCTATATCCTAAGGTTTCCCCACCCAAGGTTTATAACCTATCAGCTCTGATACCAACCTGTGACGCCCCCAAATCCGAGGTCTCTTTACCCACAAATTCGGTGCTCATGGTACTACACATTCATCATCTATTCTACCTATTCATCATCAACATAAGGATAGAAATGTAATTACTACATATTACACAACGTCTTACTCTATAAATCTCAGGTTCTAAGACCTTGACATAAGTACATAACATCTTAAGATAATTAATACAATCCAGAATGATTACACATTCCTAGCATAAACTATTACAAAAGCAGATATGATATATTATCCTTTACTCGGTAACTTTTCCTTTGCCCTTGTCTTTGCGGGAACTCTTCGTCTGTTCTGCCGTAGCTGAAAACATGTAATTTAAAGCAAGAATGAGCATTCAATTACTCAGCAAGTATAATATGTAATTAACAATAACATCAGGAATCATGCTTCCAGTTCTATAACTGAACAATAGTTGAGAACACATTTTGAATAAAGAGGAACAATGATAAGGTATTCCTTTACATTACTAACATTGTTAAACAACATACTGAGTGGTCAAATGACCTTGAACTTTCTTCTTTCATCAATTGGTTTAATAGTTTTATAACTATCAACCGAACATTTTTCCTGTGGGCACTTTAGGGGATCAGCCTATTTTACCTTATGTCGTACAACATCTATTTAACGTCTAAGCGTTTGTTTATCACCCATATAGGGTCAATCGGTATTACCGACCAAAAATAATTCCCTAATAATAGGGTTGTTCTTCTCAGCTTTACCTTTGGAAATCCAAGTCAAACAACTTGGTTGGATAGCGACAATAAATATCAACAATATCTTGATGAATCATTCTTAAATCAACAAAGCAATTCAATATAAGTCTAGCTGAAACAATTGGCTTAGATAACCATCTCAACAGTTCATGGAATATAGAACTTTAAAGCTTCAATAACATGCATTATAGCATAACTGGATATCTCGAATAAAAATAAGAATACTTGCACAATAATAATTTGTGAAAGCTTAGAATTTATATTACATCGGAAACTCGTACAATATATAAGAGTTGTACGGTTTAAGAAACTTGCTCAAATATAAATTGAGTTAAGTTAGAAAACTTGCATTCAATATATAGAAAGAATGAAGTTAAGGAACTTGCATATTCATAATAACTCGCACGATATATAAAAGTTGTACGAGTTAGGAAACTTGCCTCAAGCGTCTGCTACAAAATTATAATACACGCTCTTCAATATTCTACACATTTAAGTGCACATAGACATAACAATTAGCCACACAATCGACGCGTACTAATTGTTTATCTAATTCATCGTTGATTAATGCTAAGCATCATTAGAAATCATAATATTCATGTTTTAGAACTTATAACAACATCTTTTAGCATTGGAAGCATTACACGTTGCACACGTGCATGCCCGACACCCTTAGATTGCCTTTAAATGCACTACAGTCCTAAAGATGTTCAATTTTGGAATTGTTTCCGACCTCAAATCTCACAACGTATTGAATAAAAGTTGTAGGTCTACTCTTTCTCATTCCGGATCATCTTGAATCACCTAAATCTGAGTTCGTGTGAGAAAGTTATGCCTATTTTACTAAAGGAGGTCAAAGCTGAAACGTGTTCTATTTTTTAAAAGAATTTGAATCTGCGTATGAGGCCGGGGCCTCCTTTTATAACTGTAAATAGGGCCGAGGCCTAGTTAAACAGAGAGGTCTAGGCCCGGGCCTAGAATTTTAGCCTAAAACTGGGCCGGGGCCTAGTCCATCAGAAGTCAGATGTTGCATTTCGTTTCCTTCATGCAGTCCAACCCTTATTCACTCTAATCTTCATAACTCCTTCTATACACGTTCAAATTGGTCCATTCCAGACTCTATGGACTCCTAACTCATGGGGCTACAACATATCAAAAATTTAGAGCTACTCATTATCATTAACAAGTCCAAATATTAAGCCAAAGTACAACGTTCATACTCTATTCTTGGCGTTCTTGGTGTTCTTCACCAAAATCAACTCCAAAACTTTGTTTTAACTCCTTTTAACTCCATTCCAACTAGGATATTCTCATAACCCATGGAAATAAAACATCAATACATCAAATAAACACAACCAACATAGAAACACAACATTACAGTCCTCTAAAATCGTCCAAAGGTCCATTCGTCCAAAAATATCCAAAGTTTCATCCTTTAAGCCAAGGTTCAGATCATTCTTCGTTTTTGTTCCACTTTAATGGTGTTAATAGCTTACAAGGTGTCTTGGTAACAATATTAAGCAACCACAACCAACAATAACAACCAACAATTGCCAGAAAATCAAAACCCATCAAGAAAGCTTTAAAAACTCAAAAACTCAACAATGGAGGAAATGAGCTTGAGGTTAGGATTTTACCTCTTGCTTGACGTCCTAAGGGTGTTATGGAGTCTGCTAGGACTCCTCTTCTTCCTCCTTTTGCTCCCGTGCTTTTTCGTCTTCTTCTCTTTTCTTCTCCTTCATTCGTGAGCTTCTTCTTCCTTTCTTTCTTTTCTCTCCCCTGTTTCTTCTTCTTTCTTCTTCTGTAACTTTTTCTCTCTTCTATTATTCTCTCTCTCTTTCTCCCGTAGCAGCTTAGAAGGAAGAGGATGGAATGGAATGAAATGTTGGAATGCTTTGGGTGGATGGGAGGGAGAAATCTGAACTCCCTTCCTCTTTTTCTCTCCTTCACCCCCTACAACTCTCTCTTCTCTCTCTCTAAACTAAACTTGCAAAGAAAATGGAATGAGAGCAATGGAGGGAATGGGGGAGTACACACGCAGTTCGGGGAATGGAGAGTTAATCCTCCGAGGAGAATGTTAGCAAATATAGGATTTCTATGTATTGAGCCTAGTGACTGCTCCCTCCCTCCTTCCGATTGGTTTAGGCCAAAACTTGGCCAATTCCTATTGGCTCATATCTTAAATGCTTCCCAACATGTACCGAATATACACAAAATATACCCGAATACTCCCACTTTTGTACCAAATTTGGTAGATTACTCTACCCAAAAATTAAAATGGGTACTCCCATAAAATATTGGGATGCGTAAAAATAATTATTATGGGATTTGTACAATTATTTGGAACACCCACATTATACATTTCGGATACGGATTAATTCACGTATCAGCTCAAATAAAATTTCCGACCCTTGAAAAAGTTATTCCTTCGCATACACGTCTTAACGAAATTAATAGAAGTTGAAAAAAACGCAAAAATATTTCGGCATGAATAGTGCCTCGGGAAACGTGCCCAATGAACAGTGATTTTGCGATTTTTCGCGAAGTCAATTTATTCACTCCCATGAGATACAACACATAAAAATCATACATTCACAACATCCAGGTTATTAAATAACCTTAAAACACATCACATAAAAACAATAATTTAATCCATTCATTAAATAGTAATAAAACCCAAATTACAAAGGTATTACGATTCACGATCGTTACAACTATTCTCCTTCTCCTTTACTAAGTTAGGATCTTCTCTCTCTTTCTATTTCTTTCTTTCTCTTGCTCTCTCTCTCTCTCTCTCTTATTCTTGCTCTCTTTTCTCTCAATTTCTTTCTTTCTTTCTTTCTGAAGATAAATGAATGAAGTTAAGTGTTGGATTGATCTAGGTTAATTGAATCCCCCACCAACTAACCTAACCATGCTTCTAAGGGTTAACCATCCATGATTAACTAACTCATGTTAGACAAATTCATGGCTTAAGGCTTTGTTTGGTTGAAACAAAATGAATGAAGGGAACCATGCATTGAATGCTAGTTTGCTTAGATAAAAACTTTCTAAATATGGCAAGTGACTCATCCTTTGGTCCCCCAAGCCCCCCTTGGCCGGGTACTCCCCCTAGGACTCCTCATTTTTGCTTTTTGCTCTCCTTTATCCTATGTGTTGAATAGTCAACACATGGCACATGTCTTCTACCTTTCCTTAGCCTTAAGTAATTAAGGTTTAACCCTAAAGCTCAAACCTTACTCTAACTTTAGCCAAGCCATCCAACCCTAGGCTTAACCCTAGCCAAGCCATCCCGAACCCTAGCCAAGTCATTTCAAACCCTAGGCTCAACTCGACTCGATTACTTTCGAAACTTAGTTTCTATTCTAGTTTCTTTCTGGTTAACTTTAATAACTCAGTTGGTTAGCAAAAAGCCCCGTTTGCCCTTTCGTACATTCAGTTAGGGTTTACGTCCTTGAACTTTGTCGGTTACTTGATTTCTTTCTAGTTAGGTTTTCCTAACTCGTTCGATAGGCTAAAACCGCGAAATTTTCTTTTGTTGATTTTATTATAGATTACCTCTCTCGTCCCCAAATAAATGCTATGTCGTGATTCGAAAAGTAGAAAAATGAAAAATGAAAAATGAAAAAAACGTTTTTAGGGTGAATAGTATTTTTACGTCTTTTCTCGAAAAAAGTTTATTTTCCTTCTATAACTTCATATCGCATATATTCGCTTACATAACACATTTCTAGGTCATAATACAACCTTAAACCACATAAAACATAATAACGTTCATAAAACCTCATTTTATTCATTAATAATCAAAATCTCTAATTACAAGGATCCGAAATGTTTACAATCATGACATTTTTCCCCCCTTATAAAGATTTTGTCCCCGGAATCGTAAAACAAAATTAAACAAATAAATGGGGATAGTTCTTCTGCATCTTTTCTTCGAATTCCCACGTTGGTTCTTTGACATTGTGGTTCCTAGATACTACATTCACTGAAGGTATTACTTTACTTCTTAGGACTTGCTCTTTCCTATCAATTATTTGAATCGAAATTTCTTCGTACGTTAAGTCCTTTTCAACCTGTATAGGTTCGTATTCTATTACATGCTTATAATCGAGTTTATACGGTTGTAATACCGACACATGAAACACATTATGTATGTGCTCTAACTAAAGAGGTAAGGCTATTTCATAAGCCACCTCTCCTTAATACTTCAAAAGGTCCAACAAAATGTGGACTCAATTTTCCTTTCTTCCCAAAACGTATCTTCCCCTTCCAAGGAGATACCTTCAAAAATACGAACGACCCGACTTCAAAATCTCTTTTCTGCCGATGCTGATCCACATACTTCTTCTGTCAATCTTCAGTAATTATTAGTCGCGCATGCATTAACTTCATAATATCCGTTGTCTGTTGTACCAACTTTGGCCCTAGCAGTCAACGTTTCCCTACCTCATCCCAGCATAGTGGCGTCCTACACTTCCTTCCGTACAACGCTTCGTATGGCGGCATGCATATACTCGCGTGGTAGCTATTATTATAAACGAACTTAAGTAGAGATAGGTGGTCGTTTGTTAGTTGATTTCACAATCAATAAATACATGCAAGTATACACAGTTAACAAGTAATATAATGATAAAAGAGTTGCCGATCCCACGAAGAATTAATTCTAATAATTTTCCAAACATAAATTGCATATCAAGCCAATTTAATTTAAACTTTTTCAAATATTCATTAACAACTATGGATAATACAAGTACTAAAGACAAGTTAGAGAAGAAAAACTCTTATGAAGACATCTTCCATCTCCAAGCATCCTTCAATTCCTCGCCTTTATTGGTGTTAAAAGTTTTGTTGCACTAAAGCTCCATCTCTGAATTCTAGCCGCCGCAATAAAAGAATTAATTAACCTAGTAACCCTTTAACATGTATTTATAGAACTCCTAATTTCCTAACCCTAAAAGGATTACAAGTCAAATTACAACTCAATTGCACTTAAAAATTCAAAAGTTAAAGTCTGGCAATTTCCCGTTCTGGCGTGGCCGTGCTTGAATTGGCCTAGCATTGGGCGCTGTCGCACTGGTATGGCAGAGAGGAGATTTTGAGTTTCTAGAGTGGCGCGGCCACGCTGCTTCCCTTTGTTATTTGGGCGCGGCCGCGCTGGTCCCAAATCTGCAATTTTTGCTCCTTTTTCTTCTGCTTCCATCCTTGGCATCCAATTCAATTCCAAAGCACCATTACCTACAAAAAATATAATAAATGCATGAAAAGTAACCACAAACACTTAAGAATACACAACAATTCAAGCTCAAACACATCTAAATAATAGGTATAAAACTCACTCATCAAATACTCCCAAACTTAAACTATTGCTTGTCCCCAAGCAAATAAAACAAAACTACATGCATCTAATTATTCTACCTACGAATCAGACAATAAATCAATCATAATCTAGCATATGGCCTCAAAGACTATCCAAACTCTCAATTCAAATATCAAACCAATGACAAGTTCATAGTTTCAATGAATTCGTTAAATTTAATATGATTTTGACCTTTGCGTGTGTGTGTACCACCTACTCTAACCAATCACAACCTAGATAAACTCATAGGATCAACTGCTTAATGAAGAATTTGAACTTCAACTCTACAACTTCACCAAACATACCAAATTCAAATAGTCCAAATAAATCACTTAAGCCTAGGGTCTCAAGAATGATTTCAACATCAAGCACATACATATTTTTTTCATGCTTGCCCTTTTCCCAATGAGATATTATATATATATATATATATATTATTTTTGTCTTTCTCATTTTTTACCGAACAAGTGCGTTTTACGCTCCATCTCGTTCTTAAGCATGTGTTTATGAGCAAGTGCATTTTACGCTCCATCTCAACTCGCCATATACTCTCATTGCATCAAGGAAAATACATTTTTTTCCTTTCTTCAATTTTTTTCTTCAACAACCCAAGAGTTCCTCCAAACTTAAATAACTGTCTAGATTTCACTTCCAATGATACATCAACAAATGTTATAAAGTTTTCATGAAATTCCCCAAAGCAATTAACCATATAAATCATTTCTGAATCATAATCAATCAAAACAGGTGAATATGTGCTCATTAAACCAAAACAGATCTCAAGCAAGTTAAAACCAACTAGTTCATCAAAACTACAACTACACACTGTTTACCAATCCTCGTTTGAGTTAAAACAACTTATTATCCATTCTTATCATCGGCCATACTAAATAACAATAAATTCATTGCTCAACTCATGCAACCTACATGAAATATGCAACCTAACACATACAATTAACATGCAACTAAAAACGACAAATAAACTAACTAAAATACAACACTAAACTAACATGCACAACTGGAACAAGTTTTTATTTTGTATTTTTTTTCTTCTGGATTTTCTATTTTTTTTACGCAAACTAATACTAATATGCAAACTATGCAAAAATAACAAACTAAGATCTCATGTACCCCCAAACTTAAAGTTTACTGTGTCCTCAATGTCAAGTAAAATACGAAGAATTAAAAACAAAACAAAAGGACTTCCTTGGAGTCTCAAGCATCATTTTCCTCATCATCATCTATCTCGTCGTCGTCCTAGTCCTCGTCTTCTATGTATGGAGGTGAAACAATGAAAACATAGGAGATTGAACTTGGGTGAACCTGAAATTTCAGAGTTAGTGCACTTGGAGAGACCTTTTATTACTAAACCTGCCTAACATGCAATTAAAATTTTGCCAAGCTAATATGCAATTAACTAAAACGAAAATTCAAACTACAGAATTAAATCGCAAAACTGAATTTTTTTTATTTTTTAAATATATTTTTTATATATTTTAATATTGATTTTTTTAAATTAAATAAAAATGTGTTCTGTAAAATTGGACCGTAAGGCCCCAACAGTTACGCCAAGTCTTGGACAAGGCCCCAGCTTGCGCCAAGTCTTGTCAATTTAATTTCACAAACGGTAACGATAAACAGGACAATAAAGCCCTAACTTACGCCAAGTCTTGTACAAGGCCCCAGCTTACTCCAAGTCTTGTCAGCCTATTTATCGCAATCGAAAAACACGTGCAAGTTTAAATTAATATCAACTTGATTGAAATCAATATTTGAAAAATATTAAAAAATAATTCCCCGACAACGGCGCCAAAAACTTGTTAGTTGATTTCGCAATCAATAAATACAAGCAAGTATACATGGTCAAGAAGTAATATAATGATAAAAGAGTTGTCGATCCCATGAAGAATTTATTCTAATAATTTTCCAATCATAAATTGCATATCAAGTCAATTTAATTTAAACTTTTCCAAATATTCATTAACAACCATGGATAATACAAGTATTAAAAAAAGTTAGAGAAGAAAAACTCTTATGAAGACATCTTCCATCTCCAAGCATCCTTCAATTCCTCGTCTCCATTGGTGTTAAAAGTTTTGTTGCACTAGAGCTCCATCTCTGAATTCTAGCTTCTGCGATAAAAGAATTAATCAACCTAGCAGCCCTTTAACATGTATTTGTAGGACTCCTAATTTCCTAACCCTAAAAGGATTACAAGGCAAATTACAACTCAATTGCACTTAAAAAAGTCAAAAGTTAAAGTCTGGCAATTTCCCGTTCTAGCGCTACTACGCTTGAATTGGCCTAGCATTGGGTGCTGCCGCACTGGTATGGTTGTACGCCCCTAAATTCGGGTACTTCAATCCCACAGATTTGGTGTTCACTACTCCATATATTCATGACTTACTACCCATAATAAAGGATAATAAAATTAAACTAAATAAATCATCTTCCCACAAAAGGGGGTTACAACTTAAATTTCTTAGGTAAATAAATCCTAGGTCATCTAACCTTTATTACATCATTGCGGAATTAAAACATAATATTAAATAAGTCTTATTACAAAACTCCATAACAAATAACAGTTCGTGAGCTACTTCTGCATCTTGTCTTTGCCCTTGCTAGTGGACGGCTCATCTGACTTCTCAGTCTTAGCTGCAATGTTTTATGCAAGGGTGAGCAAACAATTGCCCACAAGTATAACAACAATAACAATTAAATAATCAATGGAGTAGATTTTAACTGAGGTATAATAGCCTTTTTGAAAACAATCTACAACAATCAAAGGACTGGAAGCTCAATAGAAAACGCTATTTCGTAGTTTAATCCCCTATATTAGGGTTGTTCATCTCAGTTTAACATTAGAATCCGAACCAAAAGAAACTTGGTTTGGAATAACTTCAAGATATTCTAAGTCTTTAAAACGCTCATCAACTATGTACTAGTTGAATCAATAAGGGTTTGCTAGTCGCTAAAGCATTTGATTCAACAATAAAATTATACAACGAGAATTATGTTCGAAGTTTGAATAACGATTCATGATCGAATAACAAATGACTGGAATAAAACATAAGCATTTGACATTATAACAACCTTGCTTGAACAATAATAAGCTAAGGTTAATAAGCTTGCTCAATGAAAGTAAAATAAGAAACTTGCTCAAGTAAAAGTTAAGTTTTAGGGAACTTGCCTCGTGCGTAATCTATACAACCACAATTTACGTTTACCAAACGTCCTACATACCATTAGAATCACAATGTAAATTAGTTCATTAAAACTATGACCAACAATTTCACTTTCCACTTTAGTACAAGATACCAACTTAATTCATGATCTGAACTCCCTAACTAACCACATAGCATAAAATCAGAAATCTATACCATCACATAATATAAGACATAACATATAATTAACATCTCCAATCCTTACGGACATCGAGTTACAAATTTTTATAACTTATTGATTCATAACTTATAATCATCATATGAGCAACTACATTATGTTATTAAGTCTTATAATATACCTTACGATTCTCCACATATATTAGAATAGGCTAAGTTCGCATCACCCAAGCTATACATGTAAAAACTCATCACTGGGTCTGTTCTATTACCGGCGCGGCCGCGCCACTTTTACTCTTGGAACCTGCGCGGTCGCTCTGCACTCATACAGGGACTGATCTGCTGCCGGCGCGGCCGCACTACTTTTGCACTAGAAACCAGCGCGGCCGCGCTGCGATGCAGACTCAGTTGCTGCAGTGCGAACAGACTCTGTTTCTTTCCAAATTCCATACATTCAATACCTTAAATCACATTCAGCCAATCACAAACGCTATGAACTTAACAAATACAAAACTTAAATATTTACAGAACCATTTCAACATCTTAGAACCTTCAAATAACCAAATTAAGGATTCAAATATCACAATTCATGTTCTATTTCATATTCTTGACATATTAGTGAAATCAAATACCACGAATTCGTTTCTAAACCATTTTAATCCGTTCAAGTTGCATTATTTTCGTTTCTCAGTGAATTACAATAATACACCATTAATTTACAGATTAACGTACGAATTAAGCACCAATTTTTATACATATAAGCCAAGACACTCATATATCACTATAAACTCAATTTTCCTCTTGTTTAATCATGACCACGCGGATTTAATTACAGTTAACTCAACTACAACAACATAGAACAAATTATATATTCTCGACATATAACAGATTTCTCAACAAGCTAACCGTCAAAAATCCATTTGAAGTGGAGAACTCAAAGAAATACTAATATAGAAGCTTAGAGTTAGTTTATAATACCTCTTGATTCCTTTTAAGTACAACTACATGATTAAGAATTTTCCTGAATTCCTCCTCTTCTCCTATGGATTTCTCAGATTATCTTTCAAAGCTCTCTCTGCCTCAGACTTTTGAAAAGAATGAACTGACAAAGCTAATAAAACTCTCAAAATAAAACTGATGAATACATTAACGTGATTTTAATCGTCAGTTACATAATTCAAAAGCCTTAGGGCTATGTTTGGCAAAACACTAATAAACAAACTCTTTTTACTAACCAAGGGTCACAAGACCTTGTTTGGTTAACTAACATAAAACCCATTTTCCATTATTCTAATAATCCTTTTATAATAAGGTTCAATTGTCACACATACTTTAATTTAAACTTACTAATAAATAAATTCAATTAAACCTTACTAATTAAATTATAATTACTATTTGGTAAACAATAATATTACCAAATAAATCAGTTTATTCAAATAAAATATTTATTCAAATAAATCATTATTCATCTAATTTAATTATTAAATTAAATTAGAATAAACACCACCAAATCACATTTAACATATTTATACTAAAATAAATTATTCCACAATAATTCCATTAATTAATTATTTTATTCAATAAATAAATAAACTAAAATATTTATTTAACTCAATAAATATTTTATTTATTCACAAAAATCACATTCGTTACATCCTTCCCTCCTTAAAAGGATTCCGTCCCCAAAATCACAACGCAATTAATGCAATTAATTCATCCATTACATTCTCCCCTCCTTACAAGGATTCTGTCCCCAGAATCGCGATACAAGGATTAAACAAATAACTGAGGATAGTTTTGCATCATTTTCTCTTCGAGTTCCCACATAGCTTCTTCAGCATTGTGATTCCTCCAGTTGCCTTAACAGAAGGTATAACTTTATTTTTGAGAACCTGTTCTTTCCTGTCAACTATCTGCACAGGAACCTCTTCATAAGATAAATCTTTCTCAAATTGTATTGGTTCATATTCTATAACATGTTTATAATCGGGCGTATATGGACGTAGCATCGATATATGGAAAAAATTGTGAATGTGGTCTAACTCGGGAGGTAAAGCTACCTCATAGGCCACCTCACCTACTCTTTTCAACACCTCAAAGGGTCCAATAAATCGCGAACTCAGCTTACCCTTTTTACCAAATCTGATCTTCCCCTTCCAAGGAGATACTTTGAGAAACACAAAACTTCCGACGTCGAATTCTCTATTCTGTCGGTGCTTATTTGCATACTTCTTCTGCCTGTCTTGAGCAGCTAACAATCTGGCTCTTATCATCTTGACGATTTCAGCAGTTTGCTGTACCAGTTCGGGTCCCAATAGTTAACGTTCACCAACCTCATCCCAACATAACGGAGTTCTGCACTTCCTTCCGTACAACGCTTCATAAGGCGGCATTCCAATATTTGCGTGATAACTATTATTATAGGCAAACTCGACCAGAGGTAAATGATCATCCCAGTTACCTTTAAAATCCATGACACACGCTCTTAGTATATCCTCCAACATTTGAATTGTTCTTTCGCTCTGGCCATCGGTTTGAGGATGGTACGCTGTACTCATTCTCAACTGCGCTTGCAGACTCCTCCAAAATTTTGATGTGAAACGTGGATCTCTATCTGACACAATTGATATTGGAACACCGTGCCTCGAGATAATCTCCTTGACGTATAATTTCGCCAACTGATCCAGGGTGAATCTGATTTTGATTGGCAAGAAATGTGCTGATTTCGTCAGTCGGTCCACGATAACCCATATTGCGTCATAGCCCTTCTGAGTGGTTGGAAGGCCTACCACGAAGTCCATCGTGATATGTTCCCACTTCCATTTTGGTATCTCCAAGGGCTGTAACAAACCACTTGGTCTTTGATGTTCTGCTTTGACTTTCTGACAAGTTAAGCACTTCGCAACACACTCAGCAACTCGTTACAAGGATTCTGTCCCCAGAATCGTGATACAAGGATTAAACAAATAACTGAGGATAGTTTTGCATCATTTTCTCTTCGAGTACCCACATAGCTTCTTCAGCGTTGTGGTTCCTCTAGATTACCTTAACAGAAGGTATAACTTTATTTCTGAGAACCTGCTCTTTCCTGTCAACTATCTGCACAGGAACCTCTTTATAAGATAAATCTTTCTCAAATTGTATTGGTTCATATTCTATAACATGTTTATAATCGGGCTTATATGGACGTAGCATCGATATATGGAAAAAATTGTGAATGTGGTCTAACTTGGGAGGTAAAGCTACCTCATAGGCCACCTCACCTACTCTTTTCAACACCTCAAAGGGTCCAATAAATCGCGGACTCAGCTTACCCTTTTTACCAAATCTGATCTTCCCCTTCCAAGGAGATACTTTGAGAAACACAAAACTTTCGACGTCGAATTCTCTATTTTGTCAGTGCTTATCTGCATACTTCTTCTGCCTATCTTGATCAGCTAACAATCTGGCTCTTATCATCTTGACGATTTCAGCAGTTTGCTGTACCAGTTCGGGTCCCAATAGTTGACGTTCACCAACGTCATCCCAACATAACAGAGTTCTGCACTTCCTTCCGTACAACGCTTCATAAGGCGGCATTCCAATACTTGCGTGATAACTATTGTTATAGGAAAACTCGACCAGAGGTAAATGATCATTCTAGTTACCTTTAAAATCCATGACACACGCTCTTAGTATATCCTCCAACGTTTGAATTGTTCTTTTGCTCTGGCCATTGGTTTGAGGATGGTACGCTGTACTCATTCTCAACTGCGTCCCCATACAAGCTTGCAGACTCCTCCAAAATTTTGATGTGAAACGTGGATCTCTGTCTGACACAATTGATACTGGAACACTATGCCTCGAGATAATCTCCTTGATGTATAATTTCGCCAACTGATCCAGGGTGAATCTAATTTTGATTGGCAAGAAATGCGCTGATTTCGTCAGTCAGTCTACGATAACCTATATTACGTCATAACCCTTCTGAGTAGTTGGAAGGCTTACCACGAAGTCCATCGTGATATGTTCCCACTTCCATTCTGATATCTCCAAGGGCTGTAACAAACCACTTGGTCTTTGATGTTCTGCTTTGACTTTCTGACAAGTTAAGCACTTCGCAACACACTCAGCAACTTCTCTCTTCATATTTGGCTACCAGAAATGTTTTCGAAGATCTTGGTACATTTTTGTACTTCCCAGGTGAACCAAAAATCTTGAACTATGAGCTTCGTTCAAAATCTCTTCTCTGATCTCCAGCACTGACGGAACCCAGATTCTACCTTCAAATCTCAACAACCCTTCGGTATCAATTTTGAATTTAAGCTCCTCACCCTCCAGCACCCGTTTCCGTATTTTATCACACTCCTCATCCTGGAGTTGTGCTTCTTTAACTTTGTCCACCAATGTTGGACGGGTCTCTAATTGGAATAATTTCTCGTCTAATTCCCTTGGATATTTCACTTCTAACTCCAACTTCGCCATTTTTGATATGAGCTTCTCTTGAGTAGTTAACAATGATAATTTCTCCCGACCCTTCCTGCTTAAGGCGTCGGCAACCACATTCGCCTTTCCCGGATTGTACTTAATTTCGCAATCATAGTCCTTAATCAATTCTAACCATCGCCTCTGACGCATATTCAAATCCTTTTGTGTGAAAATATATTTCTGACTTTTATGGTCCGTATATATCTCACACTTCTCCTCATAGAGATAGTGCCTCCAAATCTTCAAAGCAAACACCACGACAGCTAACTCCAAATCATGGTTTGGATACCCTTTCTTGTAATCTTTTAATTGTCGCGATGCATACGCAATAACCTTGCCATTTTGCATAAACACACAACCAAGTCCTTTATGCGATGCGTCGATATACACCACAAAATTCCCCGTATCATCCGACAAAGACAACACAGGTGCCGTACTCAGTCTCTTCTTCAGTTCTTAAAAACTCTCTTCGCACTACTCCGTCCAAACGAACTTCACCGCTTTCCTTGTCAAATTTGTCAACGGAGTGGCGATTCTAGAGAAATCTTGAATAAATCGTCTGTAATATCCTGCCAATCCTAGAAAACTCCTCACTTCTGACGAGGTTCTCGGCTGATCCCAATTTATCATAGTTTCTACCTTTGATGGGTCTATTGAGATTCCGTCCTTGTCAATCACGTGACCAAGAAATTGCACACGTTCCAACCAAAATTCACATTTTGAAAATTTAGCATACAACTTCTCTCGTCTTAACTCCTCTAGCGTTACTCTCAAGTGTTCTATGTGCTCTTCTTGGGTTTTAGAATACACCAGAATATCATCAATAAACACCACCACAAAAATATCCAAAAATGGTTTGAACACCCTATTCATTAAGTCCATAAATGTTGTAGGTGCATTAGTTAGACCAAATGACATTACTAGAAACTCGTAATGACCATACCGAGTTCTAAATGCCGTCTTTGGTACATCTTCTTTTCTCACCTTTAACTGGTGATACCCACTTCTCAGATCTATTTTCGAGAAATATTTTGCCCCCTTCGACTGATCGAACAAGTCATCAATTCTAGGTAACGGATATCTATTTTTAATAGTGACTTTATTCAATTCCCTATAATCAATACAAAGACGCATCGATCCATCCTTCTTTTTGACAAATAACACCTGCGCACCCCACGACGAAATGCTCGGTTGGATATACTTTTTATCTAGCAGCTCTTGTAATTGCACCATCAACTCCTTCATCTTTACCGAAGCCATTCGGTACGGGGCTTTCGATATAGGTGATGTCCCTGGTGCTAGATCAATTACAAATTCAATTTTCCTATCTGGCGGAAGTCCTGGTAAATCATCCAGAAATACATCCGCAAAATCCCTAACTACTGGTATCTCCTCCAGCTTCACACCCTCTTTCCGAGTGTCGACTATGTAGGCTAAATATCCTACACATCCTTGTCTTAACAATCTCTTGGCCTGCATCATCATTAGATAACTCGCTTGTCTAGGCGACTTGCTGCCATGAAACACTACCTTTGACGGAGTCATAAGGTTCACACACTTTTTTTGGCAATTAATTACTGCCCCATGGTTGAACAACCAATCCATTCCCAAAATAACGTCAAACTCCCCGAGTTTAATTGGAATTAAATCTACAGTCATCAGATGACCTTTAATATCTATCCAACAGTTCTTATACACAACCTTAACAAGAATCACTTCCCTATTTGTAATTTCTTTGTTCATAGGGTATTCTAACTCTTCCTGGGGTGAATCTAATTTCTTAGCAAAATCATCGAATATAAATGAACAAGTAGCACCTGAATCAAATAATACGTAAGCATTTATACTATTGACCGGAATGATACCTGACACCACATCCCAAGATTGCACAACATCCTGTGCCATCATGGTGAATGTTCTGGCGGTGGGTCGATTTGACGGCGTTGGTCCAATGATAGTCAAATTGCCACCACTGCTGTTTCCCTTCATTTTAATTGTTCCTCCTATAGCTTTCTTAGGACAGTCTTGAGCAAAGTGATCTTTTGATCCGCAAGTAAAACATGCACCCTTTTTCGGACTAGAGCAATTCGGTGTGATGTGGCTCTCTTATCCACAATTATAGCATACCCGCTTCCCCTTCATACACACACCCGTATGGCTCTTTCCGTAGTTACCACACACTTCAAACTTCTTTCTCTAATTCCCTTGCTGACTCCCAGCAGAAACACTATCATTCCACTTCCTCTTCTATCCACTACCACTATGGCTACAACTTGCCTTATTCTCATTTTCATTCTTCTTCTTCTTTTGCTCCTGATTGTACTTGGTCAAAGCATCACTCCCACCTTCAGTAATAATTGCCTTTTCTAACACAGCTGCGAACGAATTCAGTTGGAACATCGAAACTCGACTATATAGCCAAGGCTTTAGTCCATGTTCAAACCTCCTCGCCTTTCTCTCATCGGTATTAACTTGGTACGGCGCAAACCTCGCCAATTCATTAAACTTCGCGGCATAATTGGGTACCGCCATCGTTCCCTACTTGAGCTCCAGAAACTAAACCTCCATTTGATTCTGCGAACTAGGCGGAAAATATGTTTCGAAGAACATTTTCTCGAATCTATCCCACGGAATTACCCCTTGACCACCCCGAGTTTTGTTAGCTTGCCACCAGTAACTAGTTTCTGATTTGAGCATGAATGTCGCGAACGCAGTCTTTTGGTGTGACACCCTTAAATTCGGGTACCAATACCTCGAATCTGGTGCTCAGGATAAAGTACATCCATACACCTCTAAACAACATAAATCAACTAATGCGGAATAAATAAACATATGTTGTTCATTACAAAAGGTTTACTACGGTCCCAAGGTCTAGAACCTTAATTAAATACATCACAAAATACAATAATAATACAAAACGATTCCACGATTACATAACGGGATAGTTGTTGATCGATTTCGCAATCGATAACACACACGTGCAAGTATACACGGTCCACAAGTAATATATGATAAGATATGAGTCGAACCCACAGGGAATTGTGACAAATAATAACCAAGTACCAATCGTATATCAATTTGATCTAATTTAAACGATGAAGGTTTGATTGATTGTTGATTGGTTGAGTTCACAAGTAAGTAATGAGTAAAATGCGATGAAATATCAAGATAGAAAGGTCTAAGATTACAATTTCCCCCAACACGTCATTTGAATCTCCTAACTCTCTCTTTTCAGTCAATTATAGCATACGAATTGACAACCGAGAAATCAAAACTACATAAGAGCCTCTGTCGATGGTCAATCACGAATCTTCCTAAGCGGTGCATAGGTATATGTCTATCCTATACACTATCAAGAGACTAATTTTAGGAATGATTTATAGACACGTGTCACCAAATCTAATTAATCCTCCCTTCCATTACCAACTTTCACCTCGGAAGTCATTAAGACTAGATTCTCAATAGGTTGCATGCGGTAATTAGGTATATATCTATCCCAACTACTATCAAGATACCTATTATTGCAGATAATTAATAAGACACACGTCACTTAATCCGATTAATAACCCACAATAATCTATACTCTCGCATGTTATCATAACTAGGTCTCAACCTATAATCCGTTCGTCAAGTTCATATAGGTTCCCACGGTAATTACGGGCCAAGCAATTAATCTAGAAGCAAAGGTTATGATAATCAATTCACAAATGCATAACTAAAATCAATAGAGAGAGAATTCAATTCAAATTAAGCGTTGGGTTCCATTGCAATCTTAGAATAGAAGGTTAGTTCATGATAGCTACAATAAACATCATTTTCAATTGATACATTGTCAAATTCGAATTACAAAGGAGATGGAAAACTAGAAATGAAACCACTTTTGAAGCTATTCAGCTAGTGTTCCTTTGGTTGCTGTAGGTTTCTAGCTCTCCTCCTTAGCTTTGCAATTCTTCTTGACTGAGTTCCTTGGCTTTTTGGCTTGATTCATCTTGATTTCCAGCCTTGAGCTCTGTTGGTTGATGTGTTTTGTAGCCTCCCTCTCTCTAGATATCTGATATGTAGCTTGGAAGAGATTATATATAGTCTTCAAGAAGAAACCCTAGCCAAAATCGGACAAAATGGAGCTCAGATCGCACTATGGCTGTGTCAGATCGCACTCAGCACGGCGGCGTGCGCCCGCACGCCCAGGCGTGCGCCCGCGCCCAAGCGCCTGCATGCCGCCCATGGCGCTGCCGAGGCTGCCGAGCCATGCGCGCGCGCCCACGCGCCCCAGGCGTGCGCCCGCACGCTGGCGCCTGCATGCCGCTCCGCTGCGCTGCCGAGGCCGCCGAGTCTGCCGAGCCAAGCGCGCGCGCCCACGCTCCCCAGGCGTGCGCCCGCACGTTGGCGCCTGCATGCCGCTCCGCTACGCTGCCGAGGCCGCCGAGTCTGCCGAGCCAAGCGTGCACGCCCGCGCGCCCCAGGCGTGCGCCCGCGCCCAAGCACCTGGATGCTGCCGAGCCATGCCGCCCATGCCGCCCGCGCGCGCGCGCGCGCCCAACGCCGAGGCTGCCGAGCGCCCAGCGCCCAGCACCCAGCGCACGCTGTGCCCGCGGCTTGGTCGACGCCGCACGCCGTGCACGCACTCCGACGCCGTGCACGCCTAACTTCCAAATGTCCTCAAATTAAGTCCCGAGCATCGCCAAACATAATTTCTCACCGTGCTATTATTCGGGCGCGGACATCCAAGCACGGGCATGCCCACGTGGATTGGCCGACGCCGAACGCCGTGCACGCAATCCAACGCCGTGCACGCCTAACTGCCAAATATTGTCAAATTTAGCGCCGGGCGCCGCCAATCACCACAATCCATCATATTACCATTCGGGCACCGACGTCCAGGCACGGATAATGAGTCAATCCAAACAACGATCCGGTCGGTCTTTATTTCAATTCCTACAAACATAATAAAAATGCATGAAAGCAACATAAAACATGTAAAAGTAACTAAAAACTAATTTATGTAAAAATAAGATAAAAATACATAAAAACTATATAAACTACCTAAAGACTTGCAAATTATCAAGGCGAAAAGTACCCAAATTGTGTGTATAAAACACACTCATCAAATACCCCCAAACTTAAATCTTTGCTTGTCCTCAAGTAAACAGAGATTTACTAATTTATATAAAAACCACTGGATTTAGAGTAAAGTGACTCCAAGAATAGGCCTCAAAGGAAAAAGATCAAAAAGGGGCCCAAGCAGACTGAAAAGTTACAATTTAACAAGAGTTCTAAGCATACGACTACTCAAGATCCCAGTAGTGTGTGTGTGAGTGCATGATATCTGTTTATGTCAGTTAGGAAAGAGCTAACGCATGAACTCAACTTCCGAGGGATTATACTATAAATCTACAAACTCATCGTTACCTAGAGAAAATCAAACAAGGCGACCACATAAGAAAGGGGGGGGGTTTCTAAGTACATTGATGCAGTAATGAGTAATCACATTGGTGAGTGCATTTTACGCTCCATCTCACCTTACTAATCGCATGACCGTGCAATGTCTAATCACATTAGGCTATTCAGAGCTACCCATGTAACGAGCGTTTGATCAATGACTCCCAAACCAGATGGCTTTAGGGCATTAGGTGTAAAACACCCCAAAGGGTCTATTAACTCGAGTAGAAAAGGCCACGTAATTAAACTTGGTCAGCTTTTTTTTTTTTTTTTCGAATTAATAACTTCCCCCAAACTTATATGAAAGCCTAAAATGACAAAACAGGTTGCAGACATGAGTTCAGTACATTTCAAGTATAATCGCCTAAACATAAAAGTAAATGAGGTTTCTCAATACTAACTAACTAACAGGCATGCTGAAAACGTGAGGAGTTAACGTAACCAAGAGTAGGGGAGTTAGCCATAATGTTAAGAAGTAACTAAGTCTGCTCGAGCCTTACTTTAGAAAGAACACCTTAACCAGCAGAATATCATTGGTCATTCTTGAAACACACACAACTTGGACACAATAACATGACTAACTTAAACCAACACACACAATTAAACTAACACACATAATTAAACTAACACACACCCCCAAACTTAAAGTAAACATAGTCCTCGATGTTTAAAATAGACAGAATTTAAAAAGAGAACATCACCGGGGAAATCAAGCAGCGTCATCGTCATTATTGCCAAATGCATGACTCCCCCCACTTGCATCATCATCCGAGTCAAAGCCATATTCCGGGAACATAGGTGTCATGGGAAATTGGACTGCATTGGGGCCGGTATTGGCCCCGCTGTTGTTGATCACCTGTGCAGCCGCGTTACAAAAATCGGTCGTGTAAATGCATAAGGAATTGACTTGCTGAATGGAGTGATCAAGGCGGCGGGAAATGCGCCTATGCTCACGCTCCCGCTCCTGCTCGTCCCACAGTCTCGCCTGCTCGTTCTGTTGTATTTCGGTCCTCATCGCCTGATTTTCATGACGAAGCTCCCGCATCTCAGCAATCAGTAGGTCCATAGAAGAGTTAGATGCCTCGGTGTGCTCCGTGGTTGGTGGTGGAGTTCCGACACTCGCCTCGGGCTCGTGAGGCTGAACTAACGGCAAGAACCCAGCTCCATGTGGCTCCGGTGCCGCCAGCTTCCAGACCTTGTAGAGGCCAATAGCTAGACTGTCAATGGGTGTGAGTGGTTGTTGAAGTAACTCGTGGGCATGCACCTTAACTTTGGCCCTCTTGCACAACCCGCAGATTAGGGATGGGTGTGGCAACCCGCCTGAAGACTTCCCATTAACAAACTGAAGAATAGAGTTCCGAATCAACCGACCCACACTAATGCTCCGCCCAGTTACCAAACAAAACAGGATAAGAGCCCGCATTGGAATTACTTGAGTTGCGTGTGTGGTCGGCCATAACTTTGCATTGATGAAGTATAACCAAGCTTTCCCATATTTGCTTAAGTCGCCTTGGCGAAAATGCACCGGCTCTCCCCTTGTCGTAGCCCAACGAGCACCGGGTTTGCATAATGTTGTAATCACTGCATCCCAGTCGGGCTTGTCGGCCCCATATTTAGTAAGGTCATCTTCACCATGGCTTTTAGGTAGGTTATAGTATTCTTCAATGCACCTTTTTCCGAATGAAACTTTCTTGCCCCTAACCGTTACCACATAATTTTCAGCTTCTAATGCATTAGCATAGAATTCCCTGACAAGAGGAATACACGCAGGCTCGGGCTGAGCGGCAAAAGTTTCCCATCCTCTTTCCCTAATTATTTCTGCCAACCCCCAATTATTTGTTGTGTCAGGAAGAATACCCCGTTCCGGAATCAAAGATTTTGAGACCATGGTGGTGTGGTAACGTTCGGAGGCTTCCGCACTGACAAACCTTTTCTTATCATATGCCCTGGATGAGGAAGGTTCACCCCTATGTCGTTTGGTGGCCATCAGGATCAGAGTTGCAAGCAAAACACTCAAAATAGCCAAGAATTCCTTCACAGATAATTTGTCGAACAGTTGGCGTGCACTCCAAAAAATCACAAGTGTAAGTGCAATGGGGACTAGGCCAAACCCTCCACAAAGCCTTGCAATGGGAGCTAGATATGTACCTGCTAATCAAAATCACCAAAACACAGCACCTAAGCAAGAAAAATTGGAAATTTATAGCCCTTGTTACCTTAATTTGGAGAACTTGTGAAAACCCAAAGAAATTCTTCAAAAACCTTCAAATTGTTGTTCAAATCCAAGATGGAAGGTGAAATTGATGATGGGATACCGCAATTGGGTGCCAAAATGATGCAATGGGTCACAAAATTAAGTTTGGGTAAGTTGTAAGCAAGTTGGCTATGAAGTGGGAGGAGAGAGATATAAAAATGGAATGACAAAAAAAATGAGCCAAGTGGTGATTTCACCAAGCCAGCTGCCCAGGTGCGGCCGCACGGCCTGCTGTGCGCCCGCGCGCGCCTGGTGCCGCCCAGCGCGCCCGCATGCGCCCGCCTGCTGCGCCCCGCCTGCTGCGCCTCGCCTGCTGCCGAGCGTTGCGCCGGTGCGCACGCGCGCGCGGGCGCGGCGCCTGGTGCGCCCGCACGCTGGCGCCTGCCTGGTGCTGCTGGCGTGCTGCTGCTGGCGTGCCATCGGCGTTTCGCTGACACGCATCGCTCAATTGCCAAAATTGGATACAAATACCTACATGTAGCAACAAAATTAACAACATTAGAAACAATTAACACTAAAAATCATCCTTTTTTTTAATAATTTGACTTAAGCATTAAAATGAAACATTGGGTTGCCTCCCAATTAGCGCTTGAGTTAAAGTCCTCAGCCTGACTATACCCCCTTCATTTCGGATCAACGAGATTAATTGAGGTCTTTTGGCGCTCGATGTCGCCACCCCAATAGTGCTTAATTCTTTGCCCGTTCACCTTGAACAATTGGTTTGTCTTCTCATCCCGCAGTTCAATTGCACCATGCGGGAATACATGATTGATATAGAATGGCCCTGACCATCGTGATTTGAGCTTACCGGGAAATAGCTTCAACCGAGAATTATAGAGGAGGACGGGTTGTCCAACCTCGAACGTGCGATTGATAATCTTCTTGTCGTGCCACCTCTTGACTTTTTCCTTGTAGAGCTTTGCATTCTCATACGACTGGAGACGGAACTCGTCCATCTCATTGAGTTGCAAGAGGCGTTTCTCTCCCGCGGCATTCAAATCAAAGTTTAGCTTCCGGATGGCCCAATAAGCACTGTGTTTAAGTTCCACCGGTAGATGACATGCTTTCCCATACACAAGCTGATAAGGTGACATCCCGATAGGAGTTTTGTATGCCGTCCTATACGCCCATAAGGCGTCATCAAGCTTCAATGACCAGTCCTTTCTATCCGGGTTGACAACCTTCTCTAAAATCCTTTTCACCTCTCTATTGGATACCTCCACCTGCCCACTTGTTTGAGGATGATAGGCCGTGGCAATTTTGTGAGTTACCCCATATTTAGCAAGAAGGGCATTAAAGTTCTTGTTACAAAAGTGCGACCCTTCATCGCTAATTATTGCACGCGGAGTTCCGAATCTTGTGAATACATTTTTTCGAAGGAACTTTAGCACAACTTTGGCATCATTGGTGGGTGTCGCAGCTGCTTCAACCCATTTTGACACGTAATCTACAGCCACAATGATATACAAATTGTTGAACGAAGAGGGAAACGGGCCCATAAAATCGATACCCCAGATGTCAAATATCTCAACCTCTAAGATTGTGGTTAGTGGCATCTCATGACGCCTGGAAATGTTCCCTACTCTTTGACATCGATCGCATTTCAGCACAAACACATGGGCGTCCTTGAACAGCGTTGGCCAATAAAAACCAGATTGAAGCACCTTCGTCGCTGTTCTTTCTCCGCCATAGTGTCCACCAAAAGCTGAGGCATGACAATGTTGCAAGATACTTTCCATCTCAGATTAAGGTACGCACTTCTGGATCAGTTGGTCAGCACATTGCTTAAACAGAAAAGGTTCGTCCCAGAAATAATGCTTCACATCGTGCAAGAATTTCCTTTTTTATTGATAGCTCAGCTCGGGTGGTAGGACATGGCTCACCACATAGTTGACATTGTCAGCATACCATGGCACCTCATGTGTGATGGCGAAAAGCTGTTCATCCGGGAAAAATTCATTAATCATGACATCCTCTCCCGCCTCATGGTCTGCATTTTCCAGCCTAGACAAATGATCCGCCACTTGATTCTCGGTTCCCTTCTTATCTCTAATCTCAAGATCGAACTCTTGAAGCAATAAAACCCACCGAATCAAGCGTGGCTTTGCGTCCTTCTTTGCTATTAAGTACTTAATGGCAGAATGGTCCGTGAACACAATGACCTTGGTGCCAATAAGATAGGCACAAAATTTGTCAAAGGCATACACGATAGCAAGCAATTCCTTCTCCGTTGTTGTGTAATTAAGTTGAGCTCCAGTTAGTGTCTTGCTAGCATAATATATCACATGAAAGACCTTGTCCTTGCGATGGCCCAATACAACACCAATTGCAAAATCGCTAGCGTCGCACATCAATTCGAACGGAAGATTCCAATCCGGGGCCACGATAATAGGTGCACTTACAAGCTTCTTCCTGAGTAACTCAAAAGCCTCTAAACATGCATGATCGAAGACAAAAGGAGTGTCTTTCTCAAGGAGACTACACAGCGGTTTTGCAATTTTTGAGAAATCCTTGATGAATCGCCTATAAAATCCAGCATGTCCAAGGAAACTACGGATTCCCTTGACGTTGGTTGGTGGAGGAAGCTTCTCAATGGTCTCGATCTTGGCCTTATCAACCTCCAGCCCCTTTGAAGATACTCTATGCCCCAAAATAATCCCTTCTTGCACCATGAAGTGGCATTTCTCCCAATTAAGCACCAAATTTGTCTCAACACATCGTTTCAGCACTTTCACAAGGTTTTCTAGGCATAAGTCGAATGAATCTCCAAAAACCGAGAAATCGTCCATGAAAACCTCCAATCCTTGCTCAACCATATCAGAGAATATAGCCATCATACATCTTTGGAAGGTGGCGGGTGCGTTGCATAACCCAAATGACATTCTTCTGAAAGCAAATGTCCCATATGGGCAAGTGAACGTCGTTTTCTCTTGATCTTCGGGGGCAATGGCAATTTGGTTGTAGCCCGAGTATCCATCCAAGAGACAATAGAATTCATGTCCCGCCAACCTGTCTAGCATTTGATCAATGAATGGGAGAGGAAAATGATCCTTGCACGTAGTCTTGTTCAACCTTCTGTAGTCCATGCAAACTCTCCATCCGGTGACAGTTCTAGTTGGGATCAACTCGTTGTTTTAATTAGACACCACTGTCATGCCCCCCTTCATTGGAACACATTGCACTGGACTGACCCATGGACTGTCTGAAATGGGATAGATGATGCCGACATCGAGCAATTTGATAATTTCCTTCTTGACCACCTCCTTCATGACGGGGTTCAATCTACGCTGATGCTCAACCACAGGTTTGGCCTCATCTTCCAATATGATCTTGTGCATACAAAAAGCGGGGCTAATTCCCTTAATGTCGGCAATGGACCAACCTAGGGCTGTTTTGTACTCCCGTAGCACTCTTAGCAATTTGTTTTCCTGCACATCATCAAGTGAAGCAGACACAATAACAGGCAAAGTACTAGCATTACCCAAATAAGCATACCTCAAATGGATTGGCAATGGTTTGAGCTCCAAAGTAGGTGGCTCCTCCCATGAGGATTTTGCAATGGTACTAGAGCTGCTTGGTCTATCTAACGGTTCAAATAGTTGCTTAAACTTGATAAAACGTGGGGGAACATTCAGCACATTTACCATCTCGTTAGGAAACAGAGGTTCACTCTCAAGTGATTCTCCTAGCAATTCTTCAAAAGGGTCAACTTCATATGTTGCTGTGAACACCTCTTCCACCGCCTCGTCAATCAAGTCTATCCTGAAACATTCATCCTGCACATTAGGAAATTTCATTGCTTTAAAAACGTTAAAAGTTACCTCTTGGTCTTGGACACGCATGGTTAGCTCTCCTTTTTGCACATCAATCAAAGTTCTGCATGTGGCTACTAATGGGCGCCCAAGGATGATAGGTATCTCCCTGTCTTCTTCGAAATCAAGGACAATGAAATCCGCTGGAAAAATAAACTTATCCACCTTGACAAGCACATCTTCTACTATGCCTCTTGGGTATGTGAGAGACCTATCCGCAAGTTGCAATGTAACATTTGTAGGTTTTGCCTCACTTAATCCCAGCTGTTGATAAATTGAGAGTGGCATTAGATTGATACTTGCCCCCAAATCACATAGGGCCTTGCCAAAGAATTGGTTACCAATTGTGCAAGGAATCGTGAAACTCCCCGGATCTTTCAACTTTGGTGGTAACTTCCTTTGTAATATAGCACTACATTCTTCGGTTAGTGCCACCGTCTCAAACTCCTCAAGCCTTCTCTTTCTTGACAAGATTTCTTTCATGAACTTCACATAACTAGGCATTTGTTCCAATGCCTCAGCGAATGGGATGTTTATGTGCAATTTCTTGAAAACCTCCAAGAACTTAGAGAATTGCTTATCCAACTTTAATTTCTGCTGACGTTGTGGAAACGGGCATGGTGGATACATAGGGCCTTGCTTGCTCCCCGCTGGTTTTGGCACTGGCTCCTTTTCCTTTTCTTCTTCTTTTCTCTTTTCTTCCTCTTTCTCCCCATTCCCATCCTCAACCACCGCTTCAGCTGGAACCTCATTCACAACTTCCGGTAGCTCCTTCCCACTTCTCAAAGTCACAACCTTGCAATGCTCCTTACCATCTCTTTTCGGATTAACTTCAGTGTCACTAGGTAAGGCACCAGGGGGACGGATATTCATGGCGCTTGCAATCTGCCCAAGCTGAAGCTCTATATTCCGTATCGAAGCGCTATGTTGTGCAACCAATTGAGCCAATAACTCGTCCCCACTAGGCTTTTTCTCCTGTTGTGGCAAAGGTGGGTTTGAGGCTTGTTGGTGTGATTGGGGTTGATGGTGTGATTGAGTTTGATTTTGGAATCCTGGGGGATATTGATGCCTAGGAGCTGAATATTGGGTTTGGGTATTATTGTTGTTGCTCCATGAGAAATTTGGGTGATTTTTCCATCCAGGATTGTAGTGATTGGAGTGGGGGTTGTTTTGCTGTCTATTGTAATTACCAACAAACTGTACGGATTCTGCATTGATGGGACATTGCTCGGTAGGGTGATTTCCAACACACAACTCGCAGGTCTCAGAAATTCTTTGCACAGATTGAACTCCTAAATTTTTCACTTCTTTTGTGAGCGCGGCTAGCTGTGCTGTAATTGAAGTGAGATGATCCACTTCAAATTTTCCTGCTGCCTTTTGTGGCATTTTCCTCTCCGAATGCCATTGATAAATATTTGCAGCCATGGTTTCCAATAGTTTGTAGGCTTCCGCAAAATTCTTTCCCATTAAACTACCACCTGCAGCTGCGTCAACACTAGATCGAGTGGCGTTGGTCAGCCCATTATAAAAAATCTCAACTTGCAACCATTGAGGCAAACCATGGTGTGGACATCTCCTAATTACATCCTTGAACCTTTCCCAAGCCTCATACAAGGACTCGGAATCATATTGAACAAACGATGTGATGTCATTCCTCAATCTTGTAGTTTTCGTGGGTGGGAAGAACTTTGCCAAAAATTTCTGGGCTAAGTCGTCCCACTTAGTAATCGAACTCGAGGGAAGCGAATGCAACCAACTCTTTGCCTTATCAATGAGTGTGAAGGGAAAAAGTCAGAGTCTAATTGCATCATCAGTCACTTGAGTGTACTTGAATGTGTCACAAATTTCCAGAAAACTCACCAAATGAGCATTTGGGTCGTCATTGGGCAACCCACCAAACTGCAAACAGTTTTGAACCATTTGGATGATTCCAGGCTTAATTTCGAAGTGATTGGCCTCAATGGCTGGCCTGGAAATGCTTGAGTGCAAATCTGTGACAAGAGGCATGGCGTACTCCCTCAAGGTTTTAGGCTCCTCCTCAGCCATGGTATCTTGATTGGGTATACCCCGAACTCGTTCTCTACGTAGTCGTCGAATATTTCTCGCAATCTCGGGATCGTAAGGAATTAACTCAATATCACGTGAGCGTGGCATACAAATTAAGAATACCTACAAAATAAAATGAAAATTATATACAAGTCTAAAAAGAGACCAAGTCGATTGGAATTGATATTGGTAAAATTATTAGAACAATTCCCCGGCAACGGCGCCAAAAACTTGTTGATCGATTTCGCAATCGATAACACACACGTGCAAGTATACACGGTCTACAAGTAATATATGATAAGATATGAGTCGAACCCACAGGGAATTGTGACAAATAATAACCAAGTTCCAATCGTATATCAATTTGATCTAATTTGAACGATGAAGGTTTGATTGATTGTTGATTGGTTGAGTTCACAAGTAAGTAATGAGTAAAATGCGATGAAATCTCAAGATAGAAAGGTCTAAGATTACAATTTCCCCCAACACGTCATTTGAATCTCCTAACTCTCTCTTTTCAGTCAATTATAGCATACGAATTGACAACCGAGAAATCAAAACTACATAAGAGCCTCTGTCGATGGTCAATCATGAATCTTCCTAAGCGGTGCATAGGTATATGTCTATCCTATACACTATCAAGAGACTAATTTCAGGAATGATTTATAGACACGTGTCACCAAATCTAATTAATCCTCCCTTCCATTACCAACTTTCACCTCGGAAGTCATTAAGACTAGATTCTCAATAGGTTGCATGCGGTAATTAGGTATATATCTATCCCAACTACTATCAAGATACCTATTATTGTAGATAATTAATAAGACACACGTCACTTAATCCGATTAATAACCCACAACAATCTATACTCTCGCATGTTATCATAACTAGGTCTCAACCTATAATCCGTTCGTCAAGTTCATATAGGTTCCCACAGTAATTACGGGCCAAGCAATTAATCTAGAAGCAAAGGTTATGACAATCAATTCACAAATGCATAACTAAAATCAATAGAGAGAGAATTCAATTCAAATTAAGTGTTGGGTTCCATTGCAATCTTAGAATAGAAGGTTAGTTCATGATAGCTACAATAAACATCATTTTCAATTGATACATTGTCAAATTCGAATTACAAAGGAGATGGAAAACTAGAAATGAAACCACTTTTGAAGCTATTCAGCTGGTGTTCCTTTGGTTGCTGTAGGTTTCTAGCTCTCCTCCTTAGCTTTGCAATTCTTCTTGACTGAGTCCCTTGGCTTTTTGGCTTGATTCAGCTTGATTTCCAGCCTTGAGCTCTGTTGGTTGATGTGTTTTATAGCCTCCCTCTCTCTAAATATCTGATATGTAGCTTGGAAGAGATTATATATAGTCTTCAAGAAGAAACCCTAGCCAAAATCGGACAAAATGGAGCTCAGATCGCACTATGGCTGTGTCAGATCGCACTCAGCACGGCGGCATGCGCCCGCACGCCCAGGTGTGCGCCCGCGCCCAAGCGCCTGCATGCCGCCCATGGCGCTGCCGAGGCTGCCGAGCCATGCGCGCGCGCCCGCGCGCCCCAGGCGTGCGCCCGCACGTTGGCGCCTGCATACCGCTCCGCTGCGCTGCCGAGGCCGCCGAGTCTGCCGAGCCAAGCGCGCGCGCCCGCGCACCCCAGGCGTGCGCCCGCGTCGAAGCACCTGGATGCTGCCGAGCCATGCCGCCCATGCCGCCCGCGCGCACGCGCGCGCCCAACGCCGAGGCTGCCGAGGGCCCAGCGCCCAACGCACGCCGTGCCCGCGGCTTGGTCGACGCCGCACGCCGCGCACGCACTCCGACGCCGTGCACGCCCAACTTCCAAATGTCCTCAAATTAAGTCCCGAGCATCGCCAAACATAATTTCTCACCGTGCTATTATTCGGGCGCGGACATCCAAGCACGGGCATGCCCACGTGGCTTGGCCGACGCCGAACGCCATGCACGCAATCCAACGCCGTGCACGCCCAACTGCCAAATATTGTCAAATTGAGCGCCGGGCGCCGCCAATCACCACAATCCATCATATTACCATTCGGGCACCGACGTCCAGGCACGGACAATGAGTCAATCCAAACAACGATCCGGTCGGTCTTTATTTCAATTCCTACAAACATAATAAAAATGCATCAAAGCAACATAAAACATGTAAAAGTAACTAAAAACTAATTTATGTAAAAATAAGATAAAAATACATAAAAACTATATAAACTACCTAAAGACTTGCAAATTATCAAGGCAAAAAGTACCCAAATTGTGTGTATAAAACACACTCATCAATAGTACATATAACTATTCCTTAAGCTTTCCTTTGCCTTTGTCCTCTTTGGAACTCTCCGGCTTAACTGCAATGGTGCATGATATAGCAAGGGTGAGCAAAGAATTTGCCCAACAAGTTTAATAACAAGAAAAAAGATATATCATGAATGAATAAGAATAATAATCGCATAGTTCAATTGTAACGACCGAGAATTCTGGATTCACCTTGTAATTCGAATTTTTTTGAATATTAATGAATCTATTATATTTTATTAATAATATTTTTGTGTTACGTATTTAAAGGTTATGTGACATCCTAGATTATGTGAATGCATAAAATTTTACGTATTATAGTTTTGTTTAAGTGAATAATTGATTTCGCGTAGCGTTGCTAAATCACTATTTACGGGGCACGTTTCCCGAGGCACGTTTCCCGAGGCACTATTCACGCCATAAAATTTTTTGTGTCTTTTTTGATTTTAATAAATTTCATAAATACGTGTATGCGTATAAATAATTTTTCCAAGTGTCGGAAATTTTATTTGAGCTGATACGTGATTTTATTCGTATCCGAAAGGTGTGATATGGGTGTTCCGAATAATTGGATAAATCCCATAATAATTATTTTTATGCGTCCCAATAATTTATGGGAGTACCCATTTTAATTTTGGGTAGAGTTATTTACCAGTTTTGGTACAAAAGTGGGAGTTTTCGGATATATTTTTGTTGTTTTCGGGTATTTATTTTGGCTTGTTACTCCAAGTGGGAACCACCCAACCAGTTTAGACCAATCAAATGAGAGCAAGGAGGGAGAGGTTATCGGCAAGCATTTAAAATTTTGGCCACCTTGAACCTCACACTCATTTTCTCCCAAATTCACTCCTCCACTTCTCCCAAATCATTTAATCATTCATTCTCTCTTGCATTCCACACTTCTCCCATTCCCATCAGCAGATAAAGAGAGAGAGAGAGAGCTGCAAAGAAGAAAGAGGAAGAAGTCGCCGGAGGTCGCCGGAAAAAGGGAAGAGTCGTCGGAAAAAGGAAGGAGGAAGAAGAAGAAGGCACGAGTGGAAGAAGAAGAGAGTCCAAGCAAGAAAAACTCAAGCCAAGCAAGCCTAACAAGCTTCTTAATCATCTAGGAAGGATTTACAGAGGTAAACACCAACCAAATCTTTTCCATTCGATTTCTTGTGAAGATTTTTCAAGTTTTTCCTAGTTTTGAGCTCTTAAGCTTTTGGGTCGGATTTATGGCGATTCTTGGTGTTTTTGTTTGTTGTGATTGTTTGTAAATGTTCTTAAGAGGTTATGTAAGCCATTAATAACATCAAAGTAGAACAAAAATGCAAGAAATCCTTACCTTGGCTTAATGGAGCAAGAACAATGGACTTTGGACATGAACTTGGACATTCAGACTTTTTAGAAGACTGTAGAGCTATGATTTCGTGTTTGTTAATTTTATTTGTTGATATGGTATTGTAGTTCCATGGGTTACAAAGCTAACCCAGCTGGAATGGAGCAAAAAGAAGTTAAAACGAGTTCGTAGTAATGATTTTTGTAAAACTTGCCAAGAACTCGAAGAACAGAGTATGAACTTTGCACTTTGGCTTAAGTTTTGGCCATGTTAATATTTATGGGTAATTCTAAATTTTTTATATGTTGTAGCCCCATAAGTTAGGAGTCCATAGAGTCCAAAATGGACCGATTTGCTTGTGTATTGAAGGAGTTATGGAGGTTGGAGTGGCCGGAGGTCGGAGTCGCGAACTGGGAACAAACCCAGAATCCGGCTACTGCAGAATGGCGCCGCAGCGCCACTCATAAGCCCTGCAGGTTACGCTGCAGCGAGGGGCAAGTTGGTAAAAGACCGGGCCTCACGTCGCAGCGTGAGCCCAAGCACTATGGCTCACGTCGTAGCGTGAAGCCCTGTCATAGAGAAAACACGGGACTCACGCCACAGCGTGAGGCCCAGTGCTTTGGTTTGGCGCTGCAGCGCCAGTGCCGTGTCCGGCCTGGGTCGGGTCAGTCAAACCGGGTCGGATTGGGTCGGACCTAATGAGCTCATTTTAGCGGGTCCAACACTTATTTTTTTCTTTGTATTACATGATTAGACAGGTTATTTATTCATATCTGGTTAAGGCCTTACGTGCTTAATTTTATGTTAAATGTCAACCAAATTGGTATTATTTTAAGGCGAAAATTGACTAATCTGATTGCAATTTATGCTTGGTTTCCAGGGGGCGCTGCCCCCCGACCCCCGCCAGCTCACCGGCGAGCAGCGCATCAGGCAAGTTTCTTAACGCTTCTCTAACCCTTGTGTTAGGTAAGTTTCCTAACCCGTACAACTTTTATTATTGTGCGAGTTTATCCTTATGAATTTCAAGTTTCTTAACTTAACTCAATTTATTTATTGAGCCAGTTTCCTCAACCGTACACCATTCGTTTATTGTGCGAGTTGTTTATTAATTGAGCAATCATTAATTGAGCAATCATTCTATATCATTGCAAGTTCCTTTAACCCTACTCAATTTACATTCGAGCAGGATGTGGTGTATTATGCAAGTTTCTTTACCCTAACTCAATTTAATATTGTGCAGGTTTTCTCAATCGTACAACTTTCATTTAATGTGCGAGTTTATTTATTAATTGAGCAATCATTCTATATTATTGCAAGTTTCCTAACTCAACTCGAGTTATCATATTTCAATTATGGTTAATGGTTTAATTATTGTTAATTACTCCACATCAAGGATAATTATTAATATTCGCACATCGTGCATTTGGATTCAAAATCTGTTGTTGGACTGTGAAACATAAGTTCTTCATTCATGAACTGTTTAAGGGAATAGTCTACGCCACTTGTTTCGGCTAGACACGTACAGGTTATTATTTTAAAGGCTATCCAAACTGATTGTTGGTGCGTATTCTTGGACTGAGAGAGCAACCCTTATGTAGGGGATTTTAATGTGTCAATTATTTGATGCAGTCAGAGCTAAATGTTATGCATATACATAGGGTACGAGAGGCTGATCCCCTGGAGTACTACTAACGGGCCAGGCGTTTAAAAGGGTTAGTTGAATAACTGATCCTTTGGCCAAATAGTTCATGGTCTATTGGACCACTCAACAGTAAATAATCAATATTCATCATTTCTTTTGAACTTTGACTATATTGTCAGCTATTTCTTCAATGTCTTAAATTGTTGAACTATGCGATTATTGTTCTCATTCATTCATGATATATCCTCTTTATTCATTTTAAACTTGCTGAGCAAAGTAGTTGCTCACCCTTGCTATATCATGAACCTATTGCAGTTAAGCCAGGAAGTTCCAAAGCGGACAAAGGCAAAGGAAAGCTTACGGAGTAGTTATATGTACTATCTCGTTATGTAATCGTGGAATCATTTTGTAATATTATTGTATTCTGCGATGTATTCTATTTAAGGTTATAAACCTTGGGACCGTAGTCAACCTTTTGTAATGAACAACATATGTTTATTTATTCCGCATTAGTTAATTTATGTTGTTTAGAGGTGTATGGATGTATTTTATCGTGAGCACCAAATTCGAGGTATTGGTACCTGAATTTGGGGGTGTCACATCAATAATTTAAGAACATTGAAGAAATAGCTGACAATATAATCAAAGTTCAAATGAAACAATGAATATTGATTATTTACTGTTGAGTGGTCCAATAGAACCTGAACTTTTTGGCCAAAGGATCAATCATTCGACTAACCCTTTTAAACGCCTGGCCCGTCAGTAGTACTTGAGGGGATCAGCCTCTCGTACCCTATGTATATGCATAACATTTAACTCTGACTACATTGAATAACCGACATATTAAAATCCCCTAAATAAGGGTTTCTCTCTCAGTCCAAGAATTCATACCAACAATCGGTTTGGATAGCTTTTAAAATAATAACCTGTACATGTCTAGCCGAAACAAATAGCGTAGACTATTTCCTTAAACAGTTCATGAATGAAGAACTTAAACGTTTCACAGTCCAACAACATATAATGAATTCAAATGCACAAGGTGCGGATATCAATAATTATCTTTGAGGTGGAGTAATTTACAATAATTAATCCACTAACATAACTTGAAAATAATAGCTCAACTTGAGTCGTGAAACTTGCAACAATATATAACATTTGTCTAAAATAGGAAACCTGCTCAAGTATAATTCGAGTAAAGTTAGGGAAACTTGCCCAACACAAGGGTTAGACAAGCGTTAGAAAACTTGCCTGGTGCGCCTGCTACAATATTACAACACACGATCCTTAATATCTTACACAATTAAGTACACATTCACATATTAATTAGTCACATTCTGGATACCAAATAATGGTTTATATTACTCTATAATGTCCCATTCATATTAGAAACAAAATATTAAATAAGGTTATGCCCACTAGTTACGGCGTTACGACGCTTGCACGTCTGTACGCCAAGCTTGACTATTCGAACGCCCAAGCGACACGCATTTGCGTACGCCTAGCACTCCTATTCGATTTATCTAATACTCATAGGTTAATGCTAAGTATCATTATAATTCATAAAATTCAAGTTTTAGAATTTAGAACAACATTTTACATTGTCTGCATCAATACCTGTGCTTACGCGCATGCCCGACACCCTCTGATTGATCCCAATTACACATCAGTCCTATAAATAGTTAATTTAGGCCATTCTACATACCTCAAATTGAAACACTTAAAGAACAAAAGTTGTAGGTCTACTCGTTCTCTTTCCGGATCATCTTGAATCACCTCAATCCGAGTTTGTATGAGAAAGTTATGCCTATTTTAGTAAAGGACGTCAAAGTAGTCCAACCTGACACTATTCCAGCGCGTCCGAGCACTGAAACCTTTAGTGTTCAGTGCGCGCTGTGCTGAAGCCTCTGTCCTTCAGTGCGGACGGCGCTGAACTAGGGTAATTTGAGCGTCGTCGGCTTTGTAACGCAGACAACACAAATTTCCAGATTTCGCGACTCGACCTTCATCCACTATAATCTTCATATCTCCTTATATATACGTTCAAATTAGTTCATTTCGGACTCTATGAACGCCTAACTTATGGGGCTACAACATATCAAAAATTCAGAGCTACCCATTCACATTAACATGGCCAAATCTTAGGGCAAAGTATCAACTCATGCTCTGTTTTGAATGTTCTAAGTGTTCTTCACTAAAACCATCACCAAATCTTCATTTTACATCTTTTTACTCGATTCTAGTTGGGCTAACCTGGTAACCCATGAAACTACAATACCATAATAACAAATAAATTAAACACATACGAAATCATAGCTACAAAGTCCTCTAAATCGTCCAACAATTCATGTTCATGTTCAAAGTCCATTGTTCTTCATGTTCTTCATCCTTTAAGCATAGGTACGGATTATTCTCGTGTTTTTGGTTCCACTTTGATGCTATTAATGGCTTACATAACCTCTTAAAAACATTTACAAACATCCAACATAAACAAAAACAACAAGAATCGCCAGAAAATTGAATTACAAGCTCAAGAGCTCAAAAACCACAAAAACTTGAAAACCTTAACAAGAAATCGAATGGAATGGATTTGATTGATTGTTTACCTCTATAAATCCTTCGTAGATGATTAAAAAGATTGGCTAGGGCTTGCTTGAGCTCTTGTTCTTTGCTTTGGCTTCCTTCTCTTCTTCACCCGTGCACCACCTCTCTCTCCCTCTCTAGAACTTTTTCTTCTTCTTCTTCTTTGTGTTCTGCAGATTTCTTTCTTCCTTTCCTTGCAAATGGACTGAGCTTGCTTCCTTCCTCAACCTTTTACCTCCCAAATCATTAGTTGAATGGAATCAAGAAGAAGATAGTGTTAGGTTTGTATAACGGGAACATGCAATCAAATTACATAAATAAAGCGGAAGCGCGATAAAATCAGATTTTAAAATTTTATACAAACCATCACCATGATCTTTCTTTATGAACAATTATTAATTAAACGACAGAGATGGAGAATAAGAATTATACCCTTGTAGAATTCTAGCTTCCTCAGGTACAAGTTCACCTCCAATTCCTTTGCGTTCTCCTTGAATTGCACCGATTAAATTCCTTCCTTTGATCAACGTTAGCCACCCAAGTGTTTGGCCTCTAGAGGTGATCCACCAAGGAAGAACAAGTATTCAAGAAGATGGGTGTTTGGAAAAACCCTAGTTTTCTATCTCTATAAAAATTGTAAATACTCTCCACAATTCTAATGCAAGAGTGTGTAACCCCAATCTATGATAAGACTTCTCTTATTTATAGATGTAGGAAAACCCCTTCCCTAAACTATTTAGGATTAGGGTTTCTATTTTAATTAAACTCCTTTAATTATATTCCTAATCCAATTAGGAATTAATGAGAGAGAGAGAGAGTACTTCTATTAATTAATTCTCAATCCCTATTAGGAATTAAATAATAGTTATATTAATTAATTCCCAATCCCTATTAGGAATTAAATAATAGTAATATTAATTAATTTCCAATCCCTATTAGGAATTAAATAATAGTAATAGTAATAATAATAATAAGACTCCTCTTATTAATTTATATTTAATATTTCCAAAATATTAAATAATAAATATTAAGCTATTTAATTTATTCTATCTCCATAGATTAAATTAAATACACTTAACTTATTATTACAATTATGCCATTTACTTCTTAAATAAATATTTTTCTTTTGCGGTGTGACCCTTTAGGTTCTCCATATTAAACCGGTTGTGAATAAATCAATTAGAACAATTCTAATCTTATTTAAATAAATAAATTAAACAATTTAATTCATTTAAATAAATAATATTTATTCTACAATAAGGGTAAGCCCCCTTAGCGATCAACGACTTTTCAGATAATATAGATTTCAACATTAATCACAAAAGAACCTTTGAGTAAATAGTTACCGTACAATTCAATCCTTCTACCATACAATGTCCCAATTAAATATAAGACATGGAATTTCTGTCAAGTCTTATTTTATTTAATTATATGTATTTCGATTCCCAAATGCACAACTCTAAATAATGCAAATTAGAAACTCCTTTCTAATTTCATTCTGCCTTAGCTAAGGACTACTGAGTTATCATTTATCGAATCACATAGGACATTCACATCTTTTACTAGATGTGGTAGATTCTTTGTTGATCATTCACCTATCTCCATGTACAACTTATTATACCCAATCATACCCTTTGATATACCCTAAAGGTCTTAAGGGACATGTCAAAGTATAACTTATCATACACAAGATACTATGATGTTCTCAAGTCTAAGGATCACTTGTACTACTATCACTAGAGGAATTCCTATTGACAGCCGAGTAAAACTCCATTAGGTATTCCTTAGCGAGTCACGTTCAGTGAACTTATTCTCCAATAAGCACCTACATACTTGCTTTAGTGTCTCCACACAAATGATTATGAGATCAATCATCCTCTTCATAAGAGCAAGCAACGTATGTACTAATCTATCCGGATTCACTAATCCCCAATTTAGTAATCCAACGATTAGGAACAATTTTAGTTTGTGAGCTATCTTGAATTTAGATCTCATTAGCATGATCACCATCATGATTCTAAAAGCATTGCTCAAAACTATGGGTTTATCACATTTAATATAACAGCACCATGTAGATAATATAAAATGCCTTTTAAGAAAATCAATTCTTTTATTAATAAATGAATAAGATTACAAAGTATATGCTACATCATATCAAATATGATTGGCTTGTGTGCATACTACTTTCAATCTCCCACTTGCACTAAAGCCAATCGCCATGGTATCTAATACCCATCTTCTCTAAGTGACGATCAAACTGCTGTTGTGTTAAAGCTTTAGTAAATGGATCTGCAATGTTGTCTTGAGAATCCACACGCTCCAGGGTGACATCTCCTCTTTCAATGATCTCTCTAATCAAATGAAACCGCCGCAACACGTGTTTGGATTTCTGATGAGACCTGGGTTCCTTAGCCTACGCAACGGCTCCATTGTTGTCACAGAATAAAGGTACTGCTCCTCTAATGCTAGGAACCACTCCAAGTTCAGTTATGAACTTCTTCATCCAAACAGCTTCCTTTGCAGCTTCACTTGCAGCTATGTACTCTGCCTCTGTCACCGAATCAGCAACTGTTTGCTGCTTGGAACTTTTCCAACTCACTGCGCCACCGTTTAAGGTAAACACGTACCCTGAAACGGATTTACTGTCATCTTGGTCCGTTTGAAAACTTGAGTCTGTATAGAACTTTAGTTTCAATTCAGACCCACCGTAGACAAGAAATACATCCTTAGTTCTTCTCAAGTACTTTAGGATGTTTTTCACTGCCTTCCAGTGCTCTTCTCCTGGATTCGACTGATATATGCTTGTTACACTAAGTGCATGAGCGACATCTGGTCTAGTACATATCATACCGTACATGATAGATCCTATTGCGGAAGCATAAGGAATCTTACTCATCCGGTCTATCTCCTCAGGTGTCTTTGGGGCCTGTTTCTTGGAGAGATGTATTCCATGGCTCATCGGCATGAGACCTCTTTTGGAATCTTCCATGCTAAACTTCTTTAGCATCGTGTCAATGTACTTTCCTTGGGTCAAGCCCAGCATCCTTTTAGATCTATCTCTATAGATCTTTATCCCCAAAATATAGGATGTTTCACCCAAGTCCTTCATGGAGAAGTGTTTAGATAACCAAATTTTGATCGACTGTAGCATAGGAACATCATTCCCTATCAGTAATATGTCATCAACATACAATACAAGGAATGAAACAGCGCTCCCACTAACCTTCTTGTACACACAAGGTTCATCCTCATTTTTGATAAAATCAAACCTTTTGATTATCTCATCAAAACGGATGTTCCATCTTCGAGAAGCTTGCTTCAATCCATAAATGGATCGTTGTAACTTACAGACTTGGTTTGTTCCAACCGTTGAAACAAAACCCTCTGGCTGTATCATATATACATTCTCCTCAAGCTCTCCATTGAGGAAGGCCGTTTTCACGTCCATTTGCCAGATCTCGTAGTCATAATAAGCTGCAATTGCAAGTAAAATCCGAATGGACTTGAGCATAGCTACTGGTGAGAAGGTTTCATCACAGTCAACTCCTTGTCTTTGTTTGAAACCTTTTGCAACCAGTCGGGCCTTATAGGTCTCTACCTTGCCATCTGCTCCAGTCTTTCTCTTAAAGACCCATTTACACCCAATAGGCTTAATGCCCTCAGGTGGTGAAACCAAAGTCCATACTTGGTTTTCATACATGGAGTCCATCTCGGATTTCATGGCTTCTAGCCATTTCTCTGAGTCTTCACTACTCATAGCCTCTTCGTAAGTCAATGGATCATCATCATCTATGATGCGTACCTCATCATCATCCTCTATGATGAATCCATACCTCTCAGGTATCTTCGGTACTCTTCCAGATTTACGAATAGGTAGTGGTACATTAGGTTCTTCTACTTGGTCAGGTACCTGACTTTGATCCGTAGTATTTTGTGGTTCTTGAACTTCTTCAAGAAATATCTTACTTCCACTGACCCCTTCGAGGATAAACTCCTTTTCCAAGAAGGCAGCGTGTTTCGCTACAAACACCTTTTGATCAGTTGGATGATAGAAATAATATCCTAAACTTTCTTTAGGATATCCCACAAATCTACACTTGTCGGATCTAGTCTTCAGCTTATCGTGCTCAAACCTTTTGACATAAGCTGGACAACCCCAAGTCTTAACATGCTTAAGACTAGGTTTCCTCCCTGTCCATATCTCATATGGGGTCTTTGGGACGGATTTAGTAGGTACCTTGTTAAGTAGGTATGCAGCCGATTCTAGGGCATAACCCCAGAAGGATACTGGAAGGTCGGTAAAACTCATCATGGAATGAACCATGTCCAACAATGTTCGATTTCTCCTTTCAGATACGCCATTCAACTGTGGCATCCCTGGTGGAGTCCATTGTGAGATTATACCATTTTCTTTGAGACAATTGAGAAACTCATTGGTTAAGTATTCCCCTCCTCGATCCGATCGAAGAATCTTAATACTCTTACCAGTTTGTTTCTCTACTTCACTTCTGAATTCTTTGAACTTTTCAAACGATTCAGATTTGTATTTCATTAAATACACATATCCAAATCTAGAATGATCATCAGTGAAAGTAATAAAAAAAGAATACCCTCCTCGTGCATTCGTTGTCATAGGTCCACATACGTTTGTGTGTACCAACGCTAACAACTCTGTAACTCTTTCTCCTTTTCCAGTAAAAGGAGATTTAGTCATTTTACCCATGAGACAAGATTCACAAGTTGGATATGATTCGTAATCAGATAGCTCTAAAAGCCCATCTTTATGCAACTTGGATAATCTTGTTTCATTGATATGACCGAGTCTACAGTGCCACATAAAGGTATAATTAACATCATCTCTTTTTGTTTTCTTAGTTTGTTCAATTTGAAGTATATTTTCATGCAAGTCAAGTATGTAAAGTCTATTTAGTAAGTTCCCAACACCATATAAAACATTTTTATTATAAATAGAACAACTGTTGTTCTTTATTATAATATCAAAACCATCCATATCCAATACAGAAATTGAAATAATGTTTCTAATGAGTGTCGGAACATAATAACAATTATTTAAACTAATGAACTTTCCCGAAGGCAGTGCTAAACAATAAGTCCCTACAGCTAATGCAGCAACCTTTGCTCCATTCCCCACTCGTAGGACGACTTCATCTTTGTTCAGCTTTCTACTTCTGCTTAGTCCCTGCATATTATTACATATATGAGAACTACAGCCGGTATCCAATACCCAAGTAGAATTTTGACTTTCAGAAAAATTAATTTCAATCATGAACAAACCTAGATCGGAATTCGAAGCTTCTCCAAGCTTCTTCTGCTTTTGATCCGCAAGATACTCCTTGCAGTTCCTCTTCCAGTGTCCCGGCTTATTGCAATGGTAGCAAATTCCTTTGCTATCTGGATCAGGTTTCTTTTTATCCTTGATTTTTGCCTTGCCCTTAGCCTTCTTGTTTTTCTTCTTTTGAGAAGATACCTTGGGCCTCTTCCTTTTCTTGGAAGAATCATCCATTAGTAAGACTTGATTCTTGTTGGATGAGAAGTGACCTTCAGCAGTTTTCAGCATGTTAAGTAACTCAGGCAAGCTGACGTCCAACTTATTCATGTGAAAATTCACAACAAATTGTGAGAAGGTCTCCGGGAGTGACTGCAAGATCAAATCTTGACTTAACTCCCCATCCATCACGAACCCAAGCTGTCCAAGTTGTTCAATCAGATTGATCATCTTGAGGACATGAGTCTCAACAGCAGTGCCCTCGGTCATACGAGATCGGAAGAGCTCCTTAGATATCTGATATCTAACAGTCCTACTTTGCTCACCATACAACTCTTTGAGGTGCAGCAATATAGTAGGAGCATCCATAGTTTCATGCTGACGCTGAAGCTCGTTACTCATGGATGCGAGCATGATGCATTGAGCCAAGATTGCATCATCTTGCCACTTTCTGAAAGTAGCAATCTCTTCCTCAGAGGCTGTTTCTGCAACATTTGCAGGGACTGGCGAATTTAGGACATAAGAAATCTTTTCAGCAGTGAGAACAATTCTCAGATTCCTTAACCAATCCGTGTAATTTGGTCCGGTTAGTTTGTTAGCATCAAGTATGCTACGCAGTGATAGTGAGTTTGACATTTTTAAATTCTGCATGTGAAATAGACAACATTTTAGCATACATTCAATTTATTAATCATCAAAACAAATTAGGTCTTTATTTAAATTGGTATCTCCCACTATTTTTATCAAACTATATTACCCTCATTATATAGTTCGGCAAATCTAATTAAGGATCTGCTAGTGAGATTAAAGATCCCATTTCAAATGTATATAGCCTTGTGTGTGCACAACAAACTATATATAAATAAATAGGTAGACAACTATTGTCAATTACATCACCATGTAACTCCTTGTATTTTGCCTCTTAGATTATAATGGTCAAGTGTGTGCACATCCGAACTAAAATAATCTAAGTTAAGTCCAGCCTAGCACTTCCATATATGTGAAGAGAAAAAGACCGCCCTTGTGTGTGCACAACAAAGCAGTAATGTTCAATTCCTTAATAAGCATCAAATGTGATAAAACAACATCTTAAATATTTAATACTCGCCTTGTGTGTGCACAACAAACTCATATTAAATATTTAATACTCTATCGTTTTACCATGCTAGAAGGCGACGTTCGATATTCCAAATATCTTTGAACGCTTAGGACTTAATATATTACTTTGAGGGGTTTGTTATTATTAGTCTCATCTTGTTAAGCGCGCATGCACATATATATATAAAATACGCGTCATATTATTTAACATGCAAAGCATGTTGGATAATATATAATATATATAGTAAGCATGCACATATAGAATACTATATTCTACCCGGATTGATTATGGACTTTTATTCTAATTTGGTTCACTAGAGCCACCAAGTGAACCAAAAGGTCAAACCTAGGGTGCAAGAATTGAATTTAAATATAACTATTACATTTAAACCCGGGCTCCATTACAAACGGGTCTTCAAGCGCTCCTTGCTCCTTGGTCTCCAATTCTTCAAAATTTAATTCTAACTAGTCCTATTACAAAAACTATTTACATTAAATAGAAACCTTGATCAGCAGTCAAGGGGAAGTACATAGGAGGGAGATAGAATTTACATTAAGAAGAAAAAAATAGAGAAGACGAGGTACGCAGACCCCATTTATAAAAACCCATACATTCAAGCATCCTCTAAAATAATTCCAATCACACATTGGTCAATAGTCCATAATCAATCCCTATTTATTATCATACATATCTCTACATGTATCAATAAATAACATTCATCTCATGAATAATAAAATCATTCTATATATATATGAGTATCATTTAATGGGCAATTTTAAGTTGCATGAAATCCAATTTCAAGATTAAAATAAACTCTTTATTTTAATTATAAAATTATTAAGAATATTATATATATATATATATATATATATATATATATATATAACCACGGTATATATTATATATATATAATCACGTGATATGTTATATATATATAAATCCGTTACATATGTTATATATATATAAATCCGTTACATATGTTATATATATATATATATAAATCCGTTACTATATTATATATATATATATAATATATGTAATCCGTTACTAATTATATATATATATATATATATATATATATATATACACACATGTGTAATCCATTACTAATCACCCATTTAATTAAATCAAGTGATTTCGTTTTTCATAAAATAATAATTTTACACAACTAATTATGCCCAATAAATTATTCTAAATACATACCCATATATAAATAGATCAAAACAATTAATAATTCGCATAAAGTTTGGCTCTTGATACCACTGTTAGGTTTGTATAACGCGAACATGCAATCAAATTACATAAATAAAGCGGAAGCGCGATAAAATCAGATTTTAAAATTTTATACAAACCATCACCATGATCTTTCTTTATGCACAATTATTAATTAAACGAAAGAGATGGAGAATAAGAATTATACCCTTGTAGAATTCTAACTTCCTCAGTTACAAGTTCACCTCCAATTCCTTTGCGTTCTCCTTGAATTGCACCGATTAAATTCCTTCCTTTGATCAACGTTAGCCACCCAAGTGTTTGGCTTCTAGAGGTGATCCACCAAGGAAGAACAAGTATTCAAGAAGATGGGTGTTTGGCAAAACCCTAGTTTTCTATCTCTATAGAAATTGTAAGTACTCTCCACAATTCTAATGCAAGAGTGTGTAACCCCAATCTATGATAAGACTTCTCTTATTTATAGATGTAGGAAAACCCCTTCTCTAAACTATTTAGGATTAGGGTTTCTATTTTAATTAAACTCCTTTAATTATATTCCTAATCCAATTAGGAATTAATGAGAGAGAGAGAGAGAGTACTTCTATTAATTAATTCTCAATCCCTATTAGGAATTAAATAATAGTTATATTAATTAATTCTCAATCCCTATTAGGAATTAAATAATAGTAATATTAATTAATTCTCAATCCCTATTAGGAATTAAATAATAGTAATAGTAATAATAATAATAATAAGACTCCTCTTATTAATTTATATTTAATATTTCCAAAATATTAAATAATAAATATTAAGCTATTTAATTTATTCTATCTCCATAGATTAAATTAAATACACTTAACTTATTATTATAATTATGCCATTTACTTCTTAAATAAATATTTTTCTTTTGCGGTGTGACCCTTTAGGTTCTCCATATTAAACCGGTTGTGAATAAATCAATTAGAACAATTCTAATCTTATTTAAATAAATAAATTAAACAATTTAATTCATTTAAATAAATAATATTTATTCTACCATAAGGGTAAGCCCCCTTAGCGATCAACGACTTTCCAGATAATATAGATTTCAACATTAATCACAAAAGAACCTTTGAGTAAATAGTTACCGTACAATTCAATCCTTCTACCATACAATGTCCCAATTAAATATAAGACATGGAATTTCTGTCAAGTCTTATTTTATTTAATTATATGTATTTCGATTCCCAAATGCACAACTCTAAATAATGCAAATTAGAAACTCCTTTCTAATTTCATTCTGCCTTGGCCAAGGACTACTAAGTTATCATTTATCGAACCACATAGGACATTCACATCTTTTACTAGACGTGGTAGATTCTTTGTTGATCATTCACCTATCTCCATGTACAACTTATTATACCCAATCATACTCTTTGATATACCCTAAAGGTCTTAAGGGACATGTCAAAGTATAACTTATCATACACAAGATACTGTGATGATCTCAAGTCTAAGGATCACTTGTACTACTATCACTAGAGGAATTCCTACTGACAGCCGAGTAAAACTCCATTAGGTATTCCTTAGCGAGTCACGTTCAGTGAACTTATTCTCCAATAAGCACCTACATACTTGCTTTAGTGTCTCCACACAAATGATTATGAGATCAATCATCCTCTTCATAAGAGCAAGCAACGTATGTACTAATCTATCCGGATTCACTAATCCCCAATTTAGTAATCCAAAGATTAGGAACAATTTTAGTTTGTGAGCTATCTTGAATTTAGATCTCATTAGCATGATCACCATCATGATTCTAAAAGCATTGCTCAAAACTATGGGTTTATCACATTTAATATAACAGCACCATGTAGATAATATAAAATGCCTTTTAAGAAAATCAATTCTTTTATTAATAAATGAATAAGATTACAAAGTATATGCTACATCATATCAAATATGATTGGCTTGTGTGCATACTACTTTCAGATAGAAGGGTTAGAGAATTGGAAGAGTTTTTGAGTTTATTTTTCTTTTTCTCTTCATTCCATTCGTTGGTCTCCTTCTTCCTTTGCTTATTTGCTGATTTGCTCCACCAATCAAAACCATATCAGCTGTCCAGATTTAAATCCGCAGTCAACCCCGACACAAAATGTGTTTAGGGTCTATTCTGACTAATTTGGATGTTCCAGATTTAAATCCGCAGTCCGTTTCTCCAAATTCTAATCCGAACTCAAATTCGAGTTTTAACCACTTAATTTGAAGAGTTAGCTTCTTTAGTAAGTTCAAACAATTAAACTAGTTTAAACCAACTATAAATATACTTCTCATCATATAAAAATAAATATATGTATACATATAACACATATACATATTTATTTAATCACATAAAAATATTACTCATAAAATTTATGCATTAATATTCATAAGCTCGAATTACAATGCTATCCAGAATTCATGGCGTTACATCCTCCCCCTATAAGAATTATGTCCCCAGAATTACAACCTAGGTACGGAAAACTTAACACGGGTTCACTCAAAAAGATGCGAATAATTTTTCCTCATCTTCTCTTCTAGTTCCCACGTAGCTTCTTCAGCCGTGTGGTTCCTCCAAAGGACTTTGACCGAATGGATGACCTTATTTCTTAACGTCTGCTCCTTCCTATCTAATATTTGGACAGGAATCTCTTCATATGACAAGTCTCACTCAACTTGAATCGGTTCATAGGATATCACATACTTGTAGTCGGGTTTATATAGACACAACACAGAAACGTGAAACACATTGTGAATGTGCTCAAGTTCAGGAGGTAAAGCTACCTCGTACGCCACTTCACCTACCCTCTTTAAAACTTTAAAAGGTCCTACGAACCTGGGACTCAATTTCCCCTTCTTTCCAAATCTGATCTTCCCTTTCCAGGGAGATACCTTTAAAAATACAAAGCTGCCAACCTCAAAGTCTCGTTTCTGATGATGTAAATCGGCGTATTTCTTTTGTCGGTTCTGAGCCGCTACCAATCGAGCTCTTATTACATTGATAACATCCACGGTCTGCTGCACCAATTCAGGTCCCAACAGTCTCCATTCACCGACTTCATCCCAACACAGAGGTGTCCGACACTTCCTCCCATATAATATTTCATATGGAGGTATGCCAATACTTGCATGATAACTGTTATTATAGGCAAACTCCACCAATGGTAGGTGATCATCCCAACTGCCTTTAAAATCCATCACACATGCTCTAAGCATGTCTTCAAGTGTCTGAATCGTTCGTTCTCTTTGTCCATCCGTTTGAGGATGATATGCCGTATTTAACTTCAACTGGGTTCCCATCCTTTCTTGAAAGCTCTTCCAAAAATTCAACGTGAAACGCGGATCCCTATCAGATACAGTAGATACCGGTACTCCATGTCGTGACACAATCTCTTTCACATATAACTTTGCTAGCTGCTCCAGATTGTACCTTATCTTGATCGGTAGAAAATGTGCAGATTTAGTTAAACGATCCACGATCACCTAGATCGCGTCGTAGCCCTTCTGAGTTAGTGGAAGCCCTGTCACGAAGTCCATCGTGATATGCTCCCACTTCCACTTTGGAATCTCCAGCGGTTGTAGCAGCCCACCTGGTTTCTGATGTTCTGCTTTTACCCTCTGACATGTCAAACACCGTCCAACACACTCCGCGACCTCCCTTTTCATGTTCGGCCACTAGAAGTGCTGATGTAAATCTTGATACATTTTGGTACTACTAAGGTGTATCGAATACTTTGTAGAATGAGCTTCCTGCAGAATCTCTTCTCTCAGCTCCGGAACCATCGGTACCCAGATCCTCCCTTCAAACCTTAGCAATCCCGTGCTATCAATTTTGTACTTCAATACCTCTCCATTTGAGATTCGCTTCCTTATGGTAACACATTCATCATCCCTCCCTTGAGCCTCCTTTATCTTGTCCAATAAGGTTGGACTCGCCTCCACTGCGAACAGTTTCTCGTTTGCTTTTGCCGGATACTTGACTTCTAACTCTAGTCTTTCCATTTCTTTTATCAGTTCCCTTTGAGTTGTCAGCATCATCAACTTATCTCCGCCCTTCCTACTTAGAGCATCAGCTACTACATTGGCCTTACCGGGATGGTACAAAATTTCACAATCATAGTCCTAGATCAACTCCAACCATCGCCTCTGCCTTATGTTTAGTTCCTTTTGATTGAAGATATACTTCAGACTTTTGTGGTCTGTGTATATCTCACACTTCTCCCCATACAGATAGTGCCTCCAAATCTTCAGACCAAACACCACTGCCGCTAGTTCCAGGTCATGAGTCGGATACCCCTTCTCATAGTCCTTCAACTGCCGTGATGCGTACGCAATGACCTTCCCATGCTGCATCAATACGCACCCAAGGCCTTTGTGTGATGCATCACTGTACACCACAAATCCCCCTGTATTATCTAGTAGTGATAACACAGGTGCTTCACTAAGTTTCTTCTTCAACTCTAAGAAACTCTCTTCGCACTTGTCCGTCCACTGAAACTTCACAGTCTTCCTTGTCAAATTTGTCAACAGCGTCGCTATCTTCGAAAAGTTCTAAATAAATCCCCGATAGTAACCCGCTAATCCCAAGAAACTTTGGACTTCTGTCGGCGTCCTTAGCTGCTCCCAGTTTATTACAGCTTCTACCTTCGCCGGGTCCACTGATACACCATCCTTGTCAATTACGTGCCCCAAAAACTATACCCTCTGTAGCCAAAATTCACACTCGGAAAGCTTTGCATATAGCTTCTCTCTTCTCAGCGTTTCCATAGCTATCCTCAAATGCTCGACGTGTTCCTCCTCCGTCTTCGAGTAGACTAGGATGTCATCTATGAAAACGACAACAAATTTATCTAGGTATTGCTTGAACACTCTGTTCATCATATCCATAAATGCTGCTGGCGCGTTCGTCAACCCAAACGACATCACCAAAAACTCTAAGTGTCCATATCGAGTTCTGAATGTTGTCTTTGGAATATCCTTCTGCTTCACCTTCAATTGGTGATATCCCGTCCTCAAGTCAATCTTCGAAAAGTATTTCGCTCCCTTCAATTGGTCAAACAAATCATCAATTCTGGGCAGCGGATACTTGTTCTTAATCGTGACTTTGTTAACTCCCGATAGTCAATACAAAGCCTAAGTGATCCATCTTTCTTCTTTACAAATAATACTAGCGCTCCCCATAGAGATACACTCGGACGAATATACCCTTTATCTAGCAACTCCTGCAGTTGAACCATCAATTCCTTCATTTCCACCGGTGCCATTCTGTACGGTGCCTTTGAGATTGGTGCAGTTCCCGGTACCAAGTCGATCACAAATTCCACTTCTCTATCCGGTGGCAAACCGGATAACTCATCTGGAAAAACATTTGGGAATTCCCTTACTACAGGTATCTGACCCAGCTCACCCCCTACTCTTCGGGTATCAACCTCGTGAGCCAGATAACCTGTGCAGCCCTTTCTAAGCAATATCCTTGCTTGCATCATCGTCAGACAACAAGATTGTCTAGGCGATTTACTACCATAGAATACAACCTTCGACTTATTCGGAGCCTTCAGGTGTACACATTTCTTCTGGCAGTCAATCACAGCTCCATGATTAGACAATCAATCCATCCCAAGAATTACATCAAATTCTCCTAGTCGTATCGGAATTAAATTTACGCTCAGTTTATACCTGTTTATCTCAGCACAACAATTTCTATGAATGAATTCCACAGGAATAACTTCTTTATTAGCTACTTCCACATTCATAGGATTCTCTAATTTCTCACGAGGTAAATTTAACCGTTTAGCAAATTCATCCGACACAAACGAACAGGTAGCACCCGAATCAAATAATACATATGCACTAATATTATTAATCGAAATAATACCTGACACCACGTCCCTTGACTCCACTGCATCCTGCACTGTCATGTTGAAAGTGCGTGTCGTTGGTCTGTTGGTTTGGCTAGCTGGCCCTCCAATGCTCAGCCTGTTGTTGTTGTTGTTGCTATTGTTGTTGTTCCTATTGCCACTTATTGCATCCCCCTTCCATTTCGGGTAATCCTTGATTTGATGGTCTGATGCTCCACATGAGAAGCATCCCGCTTTCTTTTTCCCTTTGGGCACTGAGGAGCAAAGTGCCCATGTTGCCCACAGTTGAAACAAACTCCTTTTCCTTTCACGCACTCTCCAGAGTGATTCTTTCCACAATTATTGCACTTATTACCCTTCTTAACCTCTCCTCCGGACTTGTTGCCATCAGAAGATTGGCTATCACTCCATTTCCTTTTATTCGGGTTACTTCCCCCACTGCTTCCTCCCTTGCTTCCTTCGTGACCCTTCTTTTTGTCTTGATTGAACTTTGCTAGAGCCTCGTTGCCTCCTTCGACGATGATGGCCCTTTCCAATAGCGTAGAAAATGTGTTAATCCTTAAAACTGCCACCCTACTGTACACCCACGACTTCAGGCCTAATTCAAATCTCCTTGCCTTTCTGGCTTCAGTGTCTACTTGGTGAGGTGCAAATCTGGCTAACTCATTAAATTTAGCTGCATACTCCGCGACTGACATGTTCCCCTGCTTGAGCTCTAGAAACTTCACCTCCATGTTCTGTTGTATACTCTCCGGGAAGTAGTTCTCGAAGAATAGCTCCTTGAAACTGAAAGTAGTATGCACACAAGCCAATCATATTTGATATGATGTAGCATATACTTTGTAATCTTATTCGTCTGTTAAAGACATTTTACTTTATCTACATGATGTTGTTATATTGAATATGATAAACCCATAGTTTTGAGCAATGCTTTTAGAATCATGATGGTGATCATGCTAATGAGATCTAAATTCTAGATAGCTCACAAACTAAAATCGTTCCTAATCGATGGATTACTAAAAAGGGGATTAGTGAATCCGAATAGATTAGTACATACGTTGCTTGCTCTTATGAAGAGGATGATTGATCTCATAATCATTTGTGTGGAGACACTAGAGCAAGTATGTAGGTGCTTATTAGAGAATAAGTTCACTGAACGTGGCTCGCTAAGGAATACCTAATGGAGTTTTACTCGCCTGTCAATAGGAATTCCTCTAGTGATAGTAGTACAAGTGATCCTTGGACTTGAGATCATCATAGTATCTTGTGTATGATGAGTTATACTTTGACATGTCCCTTAAGACCTTTAGGGTATAACAAAGGGTATGATTGGGTATAATAAGCTGTACATGGAGATAGGTGAATGATCAACAAAGAATCTACCACGTCTAGTAAAAGATGTAAATGTCCTATGTGATTCGATAAATGACGACTCAGAAGTCTTTGGACAAAGCAGAATGAAATTAGAAAGGAGTTTCTAATTTGCATTATCAAAGTTGTGCATTTGAGAATCGAAATACATATAATTAAATAAAATAAGACATGACAGTAATTCCATGTCTTATAATTAATTGGGACATTGTATGGTAGAAGGATTGAATTGTACGGTAACTATTCACTGAAAGGTCTTTTGTGATTAATGTTGAAATCTATATTATCTGGAAAGTCGTTGATCGCTAAGGGAGCTTACCCTTATTGTAGAATAAATATTATTTATTCAAATGAATTAAATAGTTTAATTTATTTATTTAAATAAGATTAGAATTGTTCTAATTGATTTATTCACAACCGGTTTAATATGGAGAACCTAAAGGGTCACACCGCAAAAGGAAAATATTTGTTTAAGAAGTAAATGGCATAATTGTAATAATAAGTTAAGTGTATTTAATCTATGGAGATAGAATAAATTAAATAGCTTAATATTTATTATTTAATATTTTAGAAATATTAAATATAAATTAATAAGAGGAGTCTTACTATTATTATTACAATTACTATTATTTAATTCCTAATAGGGATTGAGAATTAATTAATAGAAATACTCTCTCATAAATTCTTAATTGGATTAGGAGTTTAATTAATTAAAGGTGTTTAATTAAAATAAAAACCCTAATCCTAAATAGTTTAGGAGGGTTCCCTATATCTATAAATAAGAGGAGTCTTATCATGATTTAGGGTTAGACAGTTACACACTCTTCCATATAAATTGGAGAGAGAGAGAGTACTTGCAATTTTTATAGAGATAGAAACTAGGGTTTTGCCAACACCCATCTTCTTGAACAACTATTATTCCTTAGTGGATCACCTCTAGAGGCCAAACACTTGGGTGGCTAACGTTGATCAAAGGAAAGAATTTAATCGTTGGAATTCAAGGAGAACGCGAAGGATTTGGAGGTGAACTCGTACATGTGGAAGTATAGTTCTACAAGGGTATGATTCTCATACTTTATCTCTTTCGTTTAATTGATAATTGAGCACACGGATGATCATGGTGATGGTTTGTATGAAAAATTTTAAAATTCGTTTTATCGCGCTTTCGCACTATTTATGTAATTTGATTGCATGTTCGCGCTATATACAAACCTAACAGTGTCATCAGAGCCTAACCTTGTGCTAATTATCGATTATTATGATTCCATGTATGTATGGGTATGCGATTGGATCGATTTTTTGGGCAATGAAAAAAAAAATTCGAAGTCTGCTACGCGGCGTGGCCGCGCCCTAACCCAGAAATTATTTCTGGGGGTGCAGGCGGCCGCGCCGCTCCTAGTTCATTTTGGAGCGCAGCCGCGCCGGTCTGCAGAATTTGAAAATTTTTTATTTTGATTTTATTTATTTTCAATTAAGATAAAAGGTTTATTTTGAATTGAAATATGATTAAAATTAAAAGTTTTATTTGAACTTGGAATTGGATTCTACGTTAACTAGAATAAAGGAGTTTATTCATATATGGAATATGATTCCATGTTTCCTAGAATAAAGGAGTTTATTCACATATGGAATAGGATTCCATGTTTCCTTAAAAATAAAGATGTTTATTTTGATAAGGAATAGGATTCAACATATTTTATTTTCCAACAATTTTAAGTTAAAATAAAAGAGTTTGTTTTGAATTTGAAATTCCATGTTAATTGAAATAAAAGAGTTTATTTTGATTTGGAATTTGATTAAAAATAAAGGAGTTTATTTTTATTCAAAATTGGATAAAATAAAATAAATAAGCTTATTATGATTTAAATTTTGATTAAAATAAAGGAGTTTATTTTTGTTTCAAAATTAGATTTCTAGTAAACTTTTAATTGCCCTTTAATTGATATCAATGCATATATGGAATGGTTTTATTATTCATGAGATGAATGTTATTTATTGATACATATGGAGATATGTATGATAATAAATAGGGATTGATTATGGACTACTGACCAATGTGTGATTGGATTTATTTTAGTGGATGCTTGAATGAATGAGTTTTTATAAATGGGGTCTGCGTACCTCGTCTTCTCTAATTTTTCTTAATGTAAATTCTATCTCCCTCCTATGTACTTCCCCTTGACTGCTGATCAAGGTTTCTATTTATTGTAAATAGTTCATGTAATAGGTTTAGTTAGAATTACTTGAAGAATTGGAGACAAAGGAGTAAGGAGCGCTTGAAGACCCGTTTGTAATGGAGCCCGGGTTTAATTGTAATAGTTATGTTTAAATTTATTCTTGCACCCTAGGTTTGACCTTTTGGTTACTTGATGGCTCTAGTGAACTAAACTAGAATAAAAGTCCATAATCAATCCGGGTAGAATATAGTATTCTATATGTGCATACTTACTATATATATATATATTATATATTATACAACATGTTTCGCATGTAAAATAATATGACGCGTATTTTATATATATATATGTGCATGCGAGCTAAACAAGATGAGACTAATAATAATAAACCCCTCAAACAAATCATATTAAGTCCTAAGCGTTCAAAGATATTTGGAATATCGAACGTCCCCTTCTAGCATGGTAAATCAATAGAGTATTAAATGTTTAATATGAGTTTGTTGTGTCACCACAAGGCAAGTATTAAATATTTAAGATGTTGCATTATTACATTTGATGCTTATACATAGACTGAATGATGCTGTTTTGTTGTGTCACCACAAGGACAGTGTTTTTCTTTCGAATATATGGAAGTGCTAGGTTGGACTTAACTTGGATAATTTTGATTCGGATGTGTCACCACTTGATCAAAATAATCTAAGAGGCAAAATACAAGGAGTTACATAGTGATGTAATTGACAATAGTTGTCTACCTATTTATTTGTATATCGTTTGTTGTGTCACCACAAGGCTATATACATTTGAAATGGGATCCTTATTCTCACTAGCAAATCTTTAATTAGAATTGCCGAACTATATAATGAGGGTAATATAGTTTGATGAAAATAGTGAGATACCAATTTAAAATAAAGACCTAATTTATTTTGGTAATTAATTAAGAAATGAATGTATGCTAAAATGTTATTAAATTACAAATTCATTTATAGAATTTTACGATGTCTAATTCATTATCACTGCATAGCATATTAGATGCTAATTAACCGGACCAAATTAAACAGACTGGTTAAGAAATTTGAGAATAGTTCTCAAGGCTGAAAAGCTTTCTTATGTCCTTAATATGCCTATCCCTGCAATGGTTGCAGATAATGCCTCAGAGGAAGAGATTGCTACTTTTAGAAAGTAGTAAGATGATGCACAGTTGGCTCAAATGCATCATGCTCGCATCCATGAGTAACGAGCTTCAGCGTCAGCATAAAACTGTGGATGCTCCTACTATACTCCTACACCTTCAAGGAGTTGAAGGGTGAGGAAAGTAGGACTATTAGATATCAGATATCTAAGGAGCTCTTCCGATCTAGAATGATCGATGGCACTACAGTATAGACAAATGTCCTAAAATGATCAATATGATTGAACAATTGGGACAACTGGGTTTTAATGGATGGAGAGTTAATCCAAGATTTGATCTTGCAATCACTTCCGGACTCTTTCTCACAAATTGTTGTAAATTTCCACATGAACAAGCTATATGTCAGCCTGCCTGAGTTACTTAAACATGTTGAAAACTGTAAAGAGTCACTTTCCAACCAAGAAAGACCAAGTCTTACTGGTAGATGATTCTTCCAGGAAGCGGAAGAGGGCCAAAGGATCTTCTTAAAAGAAGAACAATTAAAAGAAGGTAAATGAAAAGGCAAAAATAAAGGACAATAAGAACAAGACTGATGCAGATAGCAAAGGAGTTTGCTTCCACTGCAATAAGCCTGGACATTGGAAAGGAAACTGTAAGGAGCATCTTGCAGAGGCTAACCAGAAGAAGCTTAGTGAAGCTTCAGTTACAGATATAGGTTTGTTCATGATTGAAATAAATTTTTTTGTAAGTCAAGGTTCTACTTAGGTATTGGATACCGGCTATAGTTCTCACATATGCAATCCAATGCAGAGACTAAGCAGAAGTAGAAAGCTAAACAAAGAGTAAGTAATCTTACGCGTGGAGAATGGAGCAATGGTTACTACATTAGCAGTAGGAACTTATAGTTTAGCGTTACCTACGGGCAAGTCTATTAAGTTAATAAGTTGTTATTATGTTCCAGTTCTTTTTAGATACATTATTACTTCCGTTGTTGGACAAGGAAGGTTCTGGTATTATATTTAAGAATAATTGTTGTTCTATTTATAATGATAATGTTTTGTTTGAAACTGGAAGATCACTTGATGGATTTTGTATACTTGACTTACATGAAAAATATTTTGCAAATTGAATAAACTAATAAAAGAAAAGAAGATGGTCATTCAAAGAGTTGAATGTGTGTATTTGATAAAATACAAGTCTGAATCATTTGAAATGTTCAAAGAATTCAGAAGTGAAACATATTGACAAAGTATTAAGATTCTTTGATCAGATCGAAGAAAGAATACTTCTGCAATGAGTTTCTAGATCATCTCAAAATGGTATTTTCTCATAATGGACACCTCCTGATACGCAATAATTGATTGGTGTATCTAAAAGGAGAAATTGTACCTTGTTGGACATGGTGCAGTCCATAATGATTTTTACTGACATTCTAGTATCCATCTGGGGTTATGCCCTAGAAACGGCTGCATATCTACTAAATAAGGTAACCTCAAAAATTCGGCCCCAAGACTCCATAAAGGTTATGGATAGGGAGGATTCCTAGTCTTAAGTATGTTAAGATAAGGGGTTGTCCAGCTTATGTGAAAAAGGTTTCAAAGATAAGTTTGGGACAAAATCTGACAAGTGCAGATTTATGGGATATCCTAAAGAAAGTTTAGGGTATTATTACTATAATCCTACACGCTGCCTTCTTAGATAAAGGTGTTTATCATTGAAGGAGCTAGTGGGAGGGTAATAGATCTTGAAGGAGTTCAAGAACCACAAAGCACTTTAAGTCAAACCGAGGAACTTGTAGATAGTCCTATTGTACCACAACCGAATCATAAATCTGGAAGAGTACCGAAGATACCTGGGAGGTATGGATTCATCATAGAGGATGATGATGGGGTACGCATCATAGAGGATGATGATCCAGTTATGTACGATGAGGCTATGAGTAGAAGACACTTAGAGAAATGGAAGATGGCCATGAAATCTGAAATGGACTCCATGTATGGGAACCAAGTATTGACTCTGGTTACTCCACAAAAGGGCATAGTGCCTAGAGTGTGAATATGGGTCTTTAAGAGAAAGACTGGGGCAAATGGCAAGGTGGAGACCTATAAGACCAGACCTGTTCAAAAGGTTTTTCAAGTCAAGGAGTTGACTGTGATAAAACCTTATTACCGAGTAATGCTCAAGTCCATTTGGATTTTTCTTGTGATTGCAGCTTATTACGAAATCTGGCAAAATGGATATGGAGACGTCCTTTCTCAATGAAGACTTGAGGAGAATGTATATATGATACAGCCAGAGTAATTTGTTTCAAAGGTTGAAGCAAATCGTGTATAAGATGCAACGATCCATTTATGGATTGAGGCAAGTTTCTCAAAGATGGAACATTCATTTTAATGAGACAATCAAAAGAGTTTGATTTTATCAAAAACGAGAATGAACCTAGTGTGTACAAAAGGTCAGTGGGAGCACTGTGACATTCTTAGTATTATATGTTGATATATTACTGACAAGGAATGACACACCAATGCTACAATCAGTAAAGATAAAATTATCTAAACATTCCTCCATGAATAACTTGGGAGGAGCATCCTATAAATTGGGGATATAAATCTATATAGATAGATTTAAAAGGATGTTCGGCTTGACCCAAGGAACGTATATTCATTTGATGCTAAAGGCGTTTAGCATGGCAAAACTCCAAGAGAGGTCTCATGATGATGAGCCATGGAGTGTATCTCTCTAAAATTGTCTCCAATTAAAAGAGAGATCGCATGAGTTACTATCATGTATGCAGTGAATATACAAGGCCTGATGTTGATCAGTCATATTCTGGAGATGATCACTGTAAGATAGTGATAAACATCTTTAAGTACTTAACCGGTACTGAAGATGTGATCATGATTCATGGTAGGTCTGAATTAAAACTAGAGAGCTAAACAGACTCAAATTTTTCAGACTGACCAAGACAATAACAAATCCACTTTAAGGTAAATCGTTACCTTGAAAGGTGGTGCAGTGAATTGGAAAGGTTCCAAACAGCAAAGAGTTACTGGTTTAGTGACAAAGACAAAGTATATAGCTGTAAATGAAGCTGCAAGTTTGATTGTTTGGATGAAAAGTTCATTACAGAACTAGGAATAGTTCCTAAGTCTCCTCTTGGATTCAAACATGTGTTGCGGCACTTTCATTTGATTAGTGGAATCATTGAAAGAAGAAAAGTCACTATAGAGATAGTAGACTCTCGAGAACAACATTGCATATCCATCTACTGAAGCTTTATCCAACAGCATGATGATCGTCACTTAGAGAAGAAGGGTATTAGATACCATGGCGATTGGCTTTAGTGCAAGTGGGAGATTGAAAGTAGTATGCACACAAGCCAATCATATTTGATATGATGTAGCATATACTTTGTAATCTTATTCGTTTGTTAAAGACATTTTACTTTATCTACATGATGTTGTTATATTCAATATGATAAACCCATAGTTTTGAGCAATGCTTTTAGAATCATGATGGTGATCATGCTAATGAGATCTAAATTCTAGATAGCTCACAAACTAAAATCGTTCCTAATCGATGGATTACTAAAAAGGGGATTAGTGAATCTGGATAGATTAGTACATACGTTGCTTGCTCTTATGAAGAGGATGATTGATCTCATAATCATTTATGTGGAGACACTAAAGCAAGTATGTAGGTGCTTATTAGAGAATAAGTTCACTGAACGTGGCTCGCTAAGGAATACCTAATGGAGTTTTACTCGCCTGTCAATAGGAATTCCTCTAGTGATAGTAGTACAAGTGATCCTTGGACTTGAGATCATCATAGTATCTTGTGTATGATGAGTTATACTTTGACATGTCCCTTAAGACCTTTAGGGTATATCAAAGAGTATGATTGGGTATAATAAGTTATACATGGAGATAGGTGAATGATCAACAAAGAATCTACCACTTCTAGCAAAAGGAGAGAATGTCCTATGTGATTCGATAAATGACGACTCAGAAGTCTTTGGCCAAAGCAGAATGAAATTAGAAAGGAGTTTCTAATTTGCATTATCAAAGTTATGCATTTGAGAATCGAAATACATATAATTAAATAAAATAAGACATGACAGTAATTCCATGTCTTATATTTAATTAGGACATTGTATGGTAGAAGGATTGAATTGTACGGTAACTATTCACTGAAAGGTTCTTTTGTGATTAATGTTGAAATCTATATTATCTGGAAAGTCGTTGATCGCTAAGGGGGCTTACCCTTATTGTAGAATAAATATTATTTATTTAAATGAATTAAATAGTTTAATTTATTTATTTAAATAAGATTAGAATTGTTCTAATTGATTTATTCACAACCGGTTTAATATGGAGAACCTAAAGGGTCACACCGCAAAAGGAAAATATTTATTTAAGAAGTAAATGGCATAATTGTAATAATAAGTTAAGTGTATTTAATCTACGGAGATAGAATAAATTAAATAGCTTAATATTTATTATTTAATATTTTGGAAATATTAAATATAAATTAATAAGAGGAGTCTTATTATTATTATTATTACAATTACTATTATTTAATTCCTAATAGGGATTGGGAATTAATTAATAGAAGTACTCTCTCATAAATTCCTAATTGGATTAGGAGTTGAATTAATTAAAGGAGTTTAATTAAAATAAAAACCCTAATCCTAAATAGTTTAGGAGGGTTCCCTATATCTATAAATAAGAGGAGTCTTATCATGATTTAGGGTTAGACAGTTACACACTCTTCCATATGAATTGGAGAGAGAGAGTACTTGCAATTTCTATAGAGATAGAAACTAGGGTTTTGCCAACAGCCATCTTCTTGAACAACTATTATTCCTTGGTGGATCACCTCTAGAGGCCAAACACTTGGGTGGCTAACGTTGATCAAAGGAAGGAATTGAATCGGTAGAATTCAAGGAGAACGCGAAGGATTTGGAGGTGAACTCGTACCTGTGAAAACATGGTTCTACAAGGGTATGATTCTCATACTTTATCTCTTTCGTTTAATTGATAATTGAGCACATGGATGATCATGGTGATAGTTTGTATGAAAAATTTTAAAATCCGTTTTATCGCGCTTTCGCACTATTTATGTAATTTGATTGCATGTTCACGCTATATACAAACCTAACAGAAACGTTCCCATGGTATCACACCATCTCCAGCACGTCCCTTGTTGGCCTTCCACCAATAGTTAGCTTGACCTTTCATCATAAAGGTGGCGAATCCTGTCTTCTGTTCTTCGGCCACCTTTGCAACCTCGAACACTTTTTCTATTTCTTCGATACAGATTTGAGCTTCAATCGGGTCTAGTGTTCCCTTGAACTCGGGAGGTCCTACTAGCTTAAAATCTTTGAAACTAGCCAAATGTTGCGCGGGCTGCCGCTCTGGCTGTTCTCCAACAGGTGGGGGTCTATTTTGCGTAGCTTCTACCAGCAACTCAGCAAACGCTCTCATTGGGTCTGGATGACCCTGAGTGTTATTAACCGATTCCTCAACCCTTTGATTTCGTGGCTGTCTTCTTGGAGGCATGATCTAATAAAAGAAAACTGTCGACTTTTACTACTAGATTTATGCCATATGCAAAAAGTCATTTAAGTTAGCAATTAAGAGTAACAACATCTATCAAACGTATTTGATTTAAATAAAACAACTACATTTATAATCATACACCAATGTTTTAATACAACCAGACTCAACATGTGGCAGACTTCTATAAACGCTAAATGACATAGCCTGCCAACCATTAACTATCCCCTAACAAACAAAAGTGGAGAATAATAACCTTCCACCCCTCTACCAGAAACAAAATTCGGGGTTCAACTACTATCCCATGCATGCTACAGGCATAGGGATTTACAACATAAGTATGCCCCTATATAACAAAAGTGGGACCTACTGCAAACATAATGCTAAAAATAACACATCACCGCCTGCTGCGACAGAGTGCAACTCGGAGCTCCCGTCAAGCCAGCCTGTCGACCACTCGGCGTGTGACACCCCCAAATCCAGGTACTTAAAACCCGTGCTTGGTGCTACACGATCTATTCATTCAAACTGCTTATTATATAAAATAAGAAAAGATTACAACAGAGTTTACTATCCCAGGTACGAAGACCTTTAAGTATTTCATTACATGATAGATAAAGTATTATCACAACAAAACTAAAATTATTACAAATGACGTCTTCCAACTATTCATATAGCTTCCCTTTACCCTTGTCCTTGCCGGACCCTTCGACATGTTCCTGCTTAGCTGAAAACATTTAATTTCAAAGCAAGAATGAGCATTCACTTTCTCAGCAAGTAATAGCAGTTAATAAATATCGTGTACAGGGATTAAATGTTTTCTTTGAGATATACTTCTACAACGAATCAATAGTTGTGAAGCAACTATAATAATTCTGAATAACTTTTTAAATCGTTTATATTTTCGAAACAACATACTGACTACAGATGCTGAGTCGTCAAAAGACCAAGAACTTGTGTTTTCAAAGTTATGATAAGGTTTAAATAGAAATTCATTTATAAACCGACTAACTTACGGGCACGGTGGGTGATCAGCCCGTTATGCCCTGCGTTGATCAATACTAGCTACTGGAACGACATTTGCGTTCATCATCCGCCTTTGGCGCACAAAACATTTCCCAAATAAGGGTAGTTCAAACTCAGACTTGAGTCCAAACTAAAACGATTTAGTTGGACAGCTCTACCTAATATCAATAATGTGTAAAGACTTGCAAATGAGAAAGGACATTAGTCTAGCCGTAATAAAGGCGTAGACTGGTTGTTTAAACAGTTCATATAAGAACGAAAAACATGCATCTTAACATAACTTATCAATATAAACCTCGAAGGTAATATAGAAAACTTGGATTTAATGAATGAAACTTGCTCAAAAATAAATTAGATCCAGATGCTTGCTCAAATGGAAACGAGTTTGAGATACTTGATTGCTCGTAGTTTACGAATACAGCTTAACCTTACTTCAAATATCCTACACAATTACATTTATATACATACCCCAATTAGTCATATAGTCAACACACATTCTTGGTTTGTATTAACTTCTATTCATTACCTATATATAGTGTTCGTTTTATTTCAAGTCAGAACATTATTTAAGTCTCTTGGCATTAGTCATGACATTTTGGCATGCATATGCCGTGTGCTTATCTTGGTCTATGTGAATGTCTAAATAATTTATTAGTACTCACTCTTAGCATGACAACTTTAATCTGTTTAATACTATATTGTTAAGCCAAAACTATCTTCTCATTTAATCCAAGTATTCTATAAACAAAGTATGATAACTTATATAGGATTAGGCATTTTAAGTTCAGAAGGGTTGGCATACATAAGTAGCCAAATCCTTTTAACAAAATAAAAAAAATTTAACATCTGGTGCACGGCGCGACCGCGCTTGGTTTATGCTTGGAAGTAGCGCAGCCGCGCTACTTCAGCAGACAAAAATTTTTGCTCTGTTTTTCTATAGATTTCAAAATTTAATCCCAACTTCATTCCCATTACCTCCTTACTCATTTTAATACCTCTCATACATGTAGAGTCATTCAAAACTCATAGTCGTATCTTAATCTTATGTCTACAACAATTAAATTTCATAATTTGATAAAAATTTCATTGAAACATTTAATCAAACATCTAGAAGGCATAGTTTGAAAAACTTAATTTCATGCACATTTAGTTATAGCCTAGTCCATATTTCATTATTGAAATCCTTTCCTTATACCTCCGCACAACAACTACTAATCTCCTTGCTAAATCCCAACTGATTTCACAATGAATTCACTTAACTTAATATAACAAATTAAATAGGTTACCTTTTTATTGATAAATCACTTGCTCTAGGTTCTCCCCTATCAGCACTTTACTTAGAAGTTCCTCCAATTTAGCTTGCTATCTTGGTTCTATAACTTGCAGAGTTCTAGCTTAATTATTTATCACAGTATTTTTCCATTTGGTTGGAAATTTGGGAAACTAAGAAACTGAGCTTGGTTATGCCATGAAGGGATGATCAAAGAGGAATGAAGAGAAGAAAAAAAATGGGGCTGCTATATATATAGAGTTTCCAATTCTTGACGCCCACGAAAAATTTCTTGCTCATTACTATTTTTCCTTGTTCCCCACATAAATCCTTGGGCATTACTCTTAATTCTTGTTCACCACTCATTATACTTGCTCCCTGCTCCCTGCTCCCTTCTATCCCAGACACTTTGGCTTGAAGGTTACTCTCCTAACTATTCATTCTTGCGGGTTACTCAAATTTTTGCCCAACACATGCTTTAATTTTTGCTTGGAAGTTACATAAAGTATAATTATACATACATTATACTTTATACATTTATAACTTAATTAGTGTATTTCTTATTTACCCCATAAAATAATACTTTAAATATTACATGAAATAATATATTTAAGGTAACAAATTAACATAACTTAACATCATAATTTATTTTAATTTAAATAGTATAATTACATATTTCTCACAATACAAACGGAACTAACTTATTTAATAAAATAACACATTTAGTGGAGTGAACAGATTATAATAGAATAATTAATATTTATACCTTCCGTACATATCGCGTAATGTAACATTATATAAACATGTAGTATAATTATTTAATAATAATAATAATTACGAAAATTATTTCCAAATCTAAGAATCTGGAGAATTGCTTATCTAACTTAGCTTTCTACAATCTTTGAGGGAATGGTACGGGAGGCACTACACTATCTGACTTGAGTTCCTTTGACTTTGCCTCCAAACCTGTATTCTTCACCTTTTCTGCTTCGTTCGCCTTACTTTTCATCGGGGCTTCCTCATCTTCATTCTCCACAACTGTTTCTGGTTTAGCATTTCCTTTAACCATATCAGGCAGCTCTTTTCCACTCCTTAAAGTGACAGCCTTGCAATGTTCTTTTCCATCCGTTCTTGGGTTAATCTCTGTATCGCTTGGAAGTGCTCCTTGTGGTCGATTGTTCAAGACATGAGCCAACTGTCCCAGCTGATTTTCCAAGTTCCTAATTGACACTGCCTGGCTTTTCACATTCAAATCTACCTGAGTTAACAGCTTATCTTGATCATTCATTCTTTTCTCAGATGTTGTGATGAATCTTGCCAACGAGTCTTCTAAACTCGGTTTTCTTTCTGCATGTTATGGAGCTTGGTTCTGAAAACCTAGGGGATTCTGTGATCTTGGAGCTGGATTTTGAGTCTGAGTGTTATTGCTCCAAGAGAACCCGGATGATTCTTCTACCCCGAATTATAAGCATTCTGATATGGCTGTTGCGGTCTGTTATAACTCCCCAAATACTGTACCGATTCGGGATTAATGGCACAATACTCCGTCGGATGTGCACCTGCACATAGCTCACACACATAGGCTACTTGCTGGACTTTCGATTCTGCCAAAGCTTCAATCTTCTTAGATATGGCTACCATCTGAGCTGTTAGTGCCGTGACCGCATCTACTTTCAAAACTCCAGCTACCTTTTGTTGATTCATTCTGGAAGTCGACCATTGATAGTTATTTGTAGCCATAGTCTCTAACAAAGTGAAAGCTTCCTCAAAATTTTTATCCATAAGTGCTCCTCCTGCAGCTGCATCAATGCATGTTCGAGTGTCATTATTCAACCCATTGTAGAATGTCTGCACTTGTAGCCACTTGGGTAGCCCATGATGTGGACATTTCCTCAATAACTCCTTGAACCTTTCCCAAGCCTCGTATAGTGACTCTCCATGTTGTTGCCCAAATGTAGAAATCTCGTTTCTCAACTTAGCCAACTTAGCTGGCGGGAAGAATTTCGCTAGGAATTTCTGGGCTAGATCATCCCAAGTTGTGATGGACCCTGGCGGAAGTGAGTGCAACCAGCTCTTTGCTTTATCTCTCAGTGTGAACGGAAATAGACGTAATCTCACTGCATCATCTGTCACATTGGGATATTTGAAGGTATCACAAATCTCCAAGAAACTAACCAAGTGTTCATTTGGATCATCGTTAGCTAAACCCCCAAATTGTACTGCATTCTAAAGCATATGAATTGTTCCCGGCTTGATTTCGAAGGAATTAGCGGTGATGACTGGTCTCGTGATGCTCGATTTGATCTCGTCTATCTTAGGCATAGCATATTCCCTCAATGATTTCTGTTCTTCGTTAGCCATTTTCTCTTTCTCAAGTGTCTCCTGACAGAATTTTCTCAACTGACGAAGCTTGTTCTCAAGATTATCCTCACACTGCACGAGTTCCGGATGTTTTGATCGCGTTTGCATAAACGAATCAAAAGACACCTGAAACAAGAAAAACAAAAGAAAAATAAGTTTTCCTAATTAGAACAGACTTAATTAAACTGATATTGAAAATTATAAACACAAATAATCCCCGGCAACGGCGCCAAAAACTTGTTGTCCGATTTCACAATCAATAATTACGTGCAAGTATACACGATCAACAAGTAATAAAGTGATAAGAAAGAGTGTCGAACCCACAGAGATTAGTATGGTTAATATTTCCAATTGTCAATCGAAATTATGCCTATTCTATTAAACATTCGCAAATTGAGTATTGATTGAAACTAATTAATTTAAATACTAACACCCACAACTATCACAAAGGTTGAAATTCAGATTTATTATGATTAAGACTACAATATCCTCAATTATTTATCATAAACTAATCTATCTATGTCTTCCAATTATTCACTTCAATTGAGTTGTTAACAGAAATTCAATTGTATTTATAAGCCCTTTTCCAAGTGATCAAATAAATCTATCTAATCCCATTACTCTACGATATTCCTATGCAAAGTTAAAGGATTAAATTCATTGAGTTCCAATTTCCAATTGTTACATACAGCAAAGAGATATCCCTATTCACTTCGCCAATCTAATTATTCATCACATGCAAATAATTAAAAATACACGCTATCTTATCCAGTTCTAACCCTAGATTGCATCTCCCGAATTCATCTAAAGTAATCCGCTAATTGTCGGCCAACAATTAATCAATAAGCATAGAATAAAATAGACAACTCCCGTCAATTGAATAACTAGAATCCAATAAATAGTTAGTTCATAAATATAACTGGTTCAATCGTAGCCTTAACTAAGAATTTAGTTCATACTGGCAATAAAAACTAGAATACCAAAATAAGTCATCATAATTAATTGCAAATCAGAGAATAAAGATCAAAAGAAAACTCAATATAATCTCTAGCTCTCTAATCTGAATTCCTCACGATGCTTGACTTGTTCTCCAATCTCCTTGCTTAGCTCTAAAAGTTCAATCTCTGAATAAGTCTGTGTATATTTTAATCCAAGTCTTGATCTTCTATTTATATCCTCCTTTAGTCCCTCAATCAGATTAATAGCAAGAGTCCTAGATCACTTCCACCTTTCCAAAGTAACAGCATTCCAGCAAAATCAGGATTGCTTTCTGCCGCTTCCTCGCCCCGGCGAGAAGTTTCTCTTTAAGATCCTCGCCCCGGCGAGATTCCGCCCCGGCGAGAAGTACAAGGCATAAGTTCTCACCCCAGCAAGAATGCCCTGCACCCAGCCATTTTTGCTTCTTTTGATCCCGCAGCCATCCATGACCTACAAAAGCAATACGAACAAATAAAAAGCTACCAAAAACACTTAAAAACAAGTAAAGAGTAAGCCAATAAACATATTAACTCGTAGGTTAAAACCTACTCATCAATGGCGTTCTTCGAAAAATCAAAAAACGTAAAATGTGTTTTTAGCGTGAATAGTATTTTTTCGTCTTTTTCCCAAAAAAATTTATTTTCGTCTACGAAACCCTAGTTCGTAAATTCTACCACGTAAACACAATCTAGGTCATAATACGTCCTTTAAACACATACGATCACATTTACATTTAATAATATCAATAAAAACTCATTTTATTAAATATTTGTATTCATAAACCCGAATAATAGATTACACAAATTTTCGAGTTGTCACAATTTGAATGGAAATTAATTACGCACAAGTAAAGTTCTCATCAATGTAAAGGATCATAACTAGATAAAATTCAATGACATACTAGGTATAAGGTGATCTAGCACGTGCAACCGTGTCCTTTTCCTCATCCAATCTTACTTATGTAGGTCTTAGATAATGGGAGATATGCAACAACTCCTAATAATTTTTATCTATTGCACCTTATTTTATACTTTTGTGGCTTGTTATTGGTCATATTTGAGTTCGATAAAACTCATTTGTGAACATAATTTAAATAAGTATAAAGGTGTAGGTTATTGTTCTTTATGTGAAAAATAAGAAAATAATTCATTTGGTTCAAGTAGGAATCATTTGACTTGTGTTTATCAAGTCGAAATTGAGACATTTGATAAAGTGCAAAGTTGTTTGTAAAAATTAATTTCTCTTGGTCCAATATTGGTTAAATAAAATATTACTAGTTGCTTTATAAAAGAAGAAAAGAAGTCTAATATTTTTTGGTTTTGACAACTAGTTATTTAATTTATATCTTTTAATTTGACTCTCTATTTTTCTATTTAAATTATAATATTATTATTATTTTATAATTTACATCATTACGACTAATATGTAACTTACAACATTATTTATAATAATGTGTAATTAAAATAGAATTCATATATTACTATTATATATATGTTAATATGTATGTATATCTATATGCATAGATTTATGTAGGTCCTACAGAACTGATACCTGTATGTGGTCCCTAAAGTGCAATGTGGTAAGCATGCACACGCTTCCATCTAACTACCAGACATTACTCGCACGTAAAAGCATAGTGGTTCTTGATCTGCTTACATGTAAGTACTTTATAAGTTGTAACCATGGAAAACTGCATTCCAACCTCAACAAGTGCTATGACATTTTCATTTAAAAGAAGAAGAGAATCACTTCTCTATACAAATTCTTAGAAAAGTTAAATTCTCAGTTAGATGAAAACACAACAGATTAAAGATAAGATGCTATAAATAAAACTAATTTTCGGGATGGAAATCCAAAAAGGCAAAGTATTTTGCACGAGGATTTTGGTCTTTTGATCCAAGACAGAACCAAATGAACAAGAAGTATACAGTATGCACAGCTTAATAAAAATGAAAAATGAACATATTCATGGTGCAACTTTGTTTTTTTATTTTTTTTATTTTGGACAACTAATATTCATGTGAAAATTGAGGGAATGTTAGGAAGCCTATGTAGAGGATGCTTAATATTGTAGAGCCCGACATCATAAAAACCCTAATCAGAAATATCAGGGGACAATGAATTAGTATTGGAAAATGATATGCAGTCAAAAATGTAGTCAAAAACATTTTGACAGCATCATTATAGCAACTCTTATAATAAAGTTCTGCCATTTTGCAACCAACTCCTTGAATTTATCTGGTTCCTCTAACATACAGAAAAGCCAGAGCACCTCACCATCATTCTGGTGGTTGATTTAGCAATCGATAAATGCGCGCAAGCATACGCGGTCAACAAGTAATATAATGTTAAGTAGAATGTTGATCCCACGAGGAATTACTATCAATATTATCCAAATACTAAAATTATATCAATGCAATCTTATTTAAACAAATGATTTAAAGTAGTAAAACTAAAGAAATTTGGATTAGTAAAGTAAACAGAGCAGCGACTGATATAAAGTGAGACAAGCTAAGACCACAATTTTCCCTAATACTTCGCTCAATCTCCTAACTCTCCTTTTAATTAATGAATCATGTGAATTGCTAACCGAAAACTTTAAGTATTCATAAGCCTTTTCCAAGGGTCATATGAGTATCCCCCTTTTAAATAAATCACTATATTCCTATAGAGAAATAAATTAGGCAAGGAGTCATTAAGATTAGGTTCTCACAATGGTTACACATGACATACAAGTATATTCATATCCTATATGCAAATTATGTATTCAACCCTAAGAAGAAGAATCATAACATGTGTTATCATATTTAAGTCTAAGCTCTATATTCCATTTTTCAATATCATATAGAGAACCGCATTAATCACTAGCAAAGCGATTAATACATGAAATGTAAAACATAATAACTCATCCACATGCGTATCACAAAAATCAAAGGAGAGAAATTCGATTAAAACTATACATTGGGTTCCATTGCAATCTTAGAATGGGAGTTTAGTTCATAGCTATTGAAATAAACATCATTAACAAAGTATTTAACATTCTTATATTACAAAAATAAAAGAAAGAATTAAAGAATGAAAACTCTGTAGAAAAAATCTTCAATCTCCAAGAACTCCCTTTCGATTGATGATTTCTAATATTTATTGCTTAGTTTGCTCTTGAGCTTTCTCTTTAAGTTCTAGCTGCCACCCTCTGCTCTGTCCCAAAAGTAGAGTCTCCTTTTAGAATGAATTTGAGTAATAAGGAGAAAGGATGCTTTTAGGTTAGCCCGCCTGAACTCTTTTTTGGCAAAATTTCGAACCAGTGCTGCGGCGCCCTAGATACAGGGACTCTCTTGACAACAAGGCGCTGCGGCGTCCAAACCAGGCACAAATCCAGCGTTGCGGCGCCAGTATTGAAAAAATTACAATTTTGCCCTTTTAAGCTGGAAGCAAGCATTTCGCCCTATGTTGCTTCCTTCTACAAAATAACAATAAAATGCATCAAAAGCAACGCAAAACACGTAAGGGAACACAAATTCTCAAGTCTAAAAGTACCCGATTCGTAGGTATAAAACTCACTCATCAAATACCCCCAAACTTGAATCTTTGCTTGCCCCCAAACAAAATACTAGAAACAAAAACTTCACTAACTAACTACAACCGACGACTCAAGCAATGAATCAATATTTATCCGAATTATGGCCTCTAAGATCAGTATAAATAACTCAAAGAAGAATCAAAACAATGCTATGTTTATGGTTTCAATCTAATCGTTAGTTTAAACCTGCTTTTGACCTTTTTCTGTGCGTGTAAGAATACCAACTACTCTAACCAGCCACAGCCCAGATAAAATCATACAATCAACTGCTTTACGAAAATGCTAACTCTACAAACTCACCCGTTACATCAAATTCGACTAAACAAGACAAATATATAAGAAAAGGATCCCAAGGGTATTAACATGCAAGCACCTTAAATAAAATTAAAAATATCACTTTAATATGGTGAGTGCGTTTTACGCTCCATCTCACCTCAAATTTTATTTTTGACATGTGCAATGTCTAATTATCATAAGCTTTTCAGAGTTATCCATGTAACAAGTGTTTGACCAATGACTCACAAACCAGTTAGCTTTAGGGCACTAGGTGTAAAGACACCCCTAAGGATCCATTAACTCGAGTAACAAAGGCTACATAATTAGACTAGCCAAACTAAAATTATTACCATTTTTTTTTATACTAGCATGCCAACACTCCAAGAGTTCCCCTAAACTTACATGAGTGTCTATATCATACTTCCAATGATGCTCACGTAAGTTTAATAGAGTTAAAACAAAAAAAAAATTCAAAAGAAATTAACCATATAAACTTTTTCTGACTTATAACTAGATAAAACAAGCTGATATGTGCTCAATAAAATAAAATGGATCTCATCAAGTAGTCTCAACCCAACAATCACTATAAGAAAGGAGGGCTATGGCGACGGTACGGGCTTGTCGGCATAGAACCGAAAGTCGTCGCCATATGATATGTCGACGATACCTAACCGTGCCCGTTAACATCGTGACCATCTACTTATGCCGATGTTAGCATACCCATATGCCGACAGGTCTAACGTCGTCACATAATTTTTTCCACTAAACTTTAGAACTCAAATGTCGATGGTCTCGTCCCTAACACCGACGAATCCCCACCGTCAGTAAAACGGGCTATAGTGACGAGTGATATTTCGTCGAGATTTAAGGTGCCTTAAGGCGACAATATTTACCGTCAGCATAGAGCTAATGGCACATATTGTTTATAACACTATGGCAACCACAATACCGTCGGCATAGACCTTTCTATTTCAAAATCTGTAGAAAAGAAGTAACAGAGTTTCTGATTATCTATTCCTTAATTAATTTCATCTCAGTTACATTGGTTTATATACACAAATATAGGTATGGTAATCCCTAATTTACAGTTATGTATACACACTAATTATGGGATATGACTAACTATAATTATGGAAACCAAATCTTAACAAAACCATATCTTCTAACATTCCCCCTCAAGTTGGTGTATAGATGTCTCGCATACCCAACTTGAAACATAACGGATGAAACATCTTACTATTAAGACCCTTAGTCAAAATATCAACAAGCTGATATTCTGTTTTAACAAAAAGTAAGCAAATAAGACCACTAGTTAACTTTTCTTTAATGAAGTGTCTGTCAATCTCAATGTGCTTCGTTCTATCATGTTGTACTGGGTTGTTTGCAATACTAATGACTGTCTTATTATCACAAAATAACTGCATAGGCATTTTAGTTGTAACACCCAAATCTTCTAGCAAGGTTCGAAGCCACATTAGTTCACAAATACCCAAGGCTATAGCTCGATATTTGGCCTCAACACTGGATCTTGCCACCACGGATTGGTTCTTACTGCGTCAAGTAACGAGATTGCCTCCAACAAATGAACAGTAACCAAAAATAGAATGAATATCCTCTGTAGAGCCAGCCCAATCTGAGTCAAAAAATTCTTCAACTCTCATATGACCATGTGGTGCGAACAATAAACCTTTCCTAGGAGCAGACTTGAGATACCTCAGAATTATGTAGACAGTTTTCATGTGACAATGTCGAGGATCATGCATATACTGACTCACTATTCCCATAGCATAAGATATATCAGGTCTAGTATGAGAAAGGTATATCAATCGTCCCACCAAACGTTGATACCTTTCTTTATCAACCGTAGGTCCTGTGCCACCTACTATATGATGATTAACTTCAATAGGAGAATCAGCAGGCTTACATCCCAACATGCCAGTTTCTGTTAGGAGATCAAGTATATATTTCCTTTGAGATAGAAAAATCCCACTAGAAGATCTTGCAACTTCAATACCAAGGAAATATTTCAAAGGACCAAGATCTTTGATCTCAAACTCTTTAGCCAGTCTTGCTTTGAGATTAACTATCTCTTCTCTATTATCCCCTGTCACCACAATGTCATCAACATAAACAATAAAAATAATAGTCTTACCTTTTATCTATTTTACAAATAGAGTATAATCTGCTCGACTCTGCTGGTACCCAAATCTTATCATTGCTTTGTGGAATCTACCAAATCAGGCTCTGGGAGATTGCTTCAAACCATATAAAGCCTTTCGCAGCTTACAAACCTTACCCTTGGTGGCAGATGAAGCAAAACCAGGGGGTATTTCCATGTATACTTCCTCCTCCAAATCACCATGAAGGAATGCATTTTTTACATCCAATTGTTGAAGATCCTAGAAAAAGTTTACTACACATGAAATTATGGTACAAACAGAGTTTATCTTCGCCGCAGGAGCAAATGTCTCCTGGTAATCAATCACATGGGTTTGAGTATACCCTTTTGCAACTAGTCTGGCTTTGAGTCTCTCAACTGTCCCATCTGACTTTTGTTTGACCGTATATACCCATTTGCAACCAATTAATTTTTTTTCATAAGAAAGAGTAACTAGTTCCCATGTATCATTCTTTTTCAGGGCATTCATCTCCTCTATCTTAGCTTGTTTCCAATTCTCATCACTAATTGCTTCTCTCCACCCCTGAGGAGCAGATATTGAAGACAAGGAAGAAACAAAGGAATGGTATGATGCAAATAATTTATTATAGACTAAGAAATTAGAGATAGGATGTTGAGTACAAGATCTAAGCCCTTTTCTAGGAGTAATAGGAAGGTCAGTATCATTAGAAGAACAAGTAGAATTAGGATTCTCACCATTAGCATTATCTGGACTAGGTTCTGAGCAAGGTTGGTGTAGTGGTGCAGTGGCGACCTTATTCTTGCCTCTTCGAACATAGGTCCTTAACTTAGGCTCATCCTGTCTAGCATATGACTCCTGTAACTCCCCCTGTGTAGATTTATCAAAGATAACAACAGGAATAGGAGAAGAGTTTATAGGATAAAGTGGTATAGTAGTACTTGTAATACCAGCCCCAGGAGGAAACTTGATAGACTCCACGGCACGCTTGCGTGAGGTGGTTGTCGCCCGGATCGTTTCTAACAAGTTGATAGGATGGATAGCTTGCAACCCCTTAACCCCTCGCCTATATGTAGACGGTAATCTTGGTACAATTGCTTGCAAATGAAGTTTGCGTAGGATGGACACCAACGACACCTCGACCCCTCGCTTATGTTGAAGCGGTAATCTTGGTACAATCGACGATTGATGCGGTAGAAGACGCCACATACAACTATGATTGGTTGTATGATAAGTCGAATATGAATCTCAAAGAAAACTAAGGAATACTTAGGAATTCTCAAGAACCACAAGAAAAGAACAATCTCACAATAATGATGATAATCTGAATATTAATTGATGAAATTCAAGTTTACAATAGCACCTATTTATACTAGTTTTAGAAACAAACTAGAAGCTTCTAGAAGCACACACTCTTTGAAATACAAGCACACAAATATGGAAATGTTACAATCAGAACACATGTAATTGATCCTAAATACTGATATCATGTTTTGGATGAAAGAAGGTTCGAAAATCAAGAAAGTCAAAAAATAACAAATTGCATCCAGGAGGTTCTCGCCGGGGCGAGAGATTTGAACTGAAGATTTCTCGCCGGGGCGAGACTCTCGCCGGGGCGAGACTCTCGCCGGGGCGAGAGAATTGGCTTGGGAAACCTCGCCGGGGCGAGAAAAATGGCCTGGAGATTCTCGCCGGGGCGAGGTCATCCTGTTCCGAACAAACTGCTTTCTTTCGCTGTTTTGTCTGCTACGTCCATTCGCAACATGTTTACGGGCTTCATACGCTTGGGCTCCATCTCCATAACCTCTATGCTTGATCCAACCTCGTTCCATAGTTCATGGATCATTCCGTTAAGACCGTCTTTGAAGGTTTTAGCTCGAGCTCTAGTAATGGGTCCAAGTGGCAATTGCAATGGGTCTTCTCGGGTTGTGTTACGGGTTTCTGGATCATGGATGTCCTCATCATACCTCTCCTCTTGAAGAGGATTTGTCCTCAAATCTTCACCTACATCAAACGGGCTTTGATCAGAAACATTGAAAGTTGCACTAACAGTATACTCACCGGGTAAATCCAATTTGTAAGCATTGTTGTTAATGCGTTCAAGCACTTGAAATGGTCCATCTCCTCTAGGGAGTAGTTTCGAACGCCTTTGAGCAGGAAATCTTTCCTTACGCATGTGTAGCCATACCCAATCCCCGGGTTCGAAGATTACTTGACGCCGACCCTTGTTGGCCTGTCGAGCATATTGGTCCGTCTTTTTCTCAATGTTAAGCCTTGTCTTCTCATGTATCTGCTTAACAAAATCAGCCTTGTTTTTGCCATCCATATTAGTATACTCAGAAATAGGTAAAGGTGCTAAATCCAATGGTGTTAAAGGATTAAAACCATACACAATTTCAAAAGGTGAGAATTTAGTAGCCGAGTGGACAGACCTATTATAAGCAAACTCAACATGGGGTAAACATTCTTCCCAAAGCTTAATATTCTTATTAATGATAGCCCTTAATAATGCAGATAGAGTCCTATTTACTACTTCCGTTTGACCGTCAGTTTGTGGATGACAAGTAGTAGAAAACAACAGTTTGGTTCCTAGTTTACACCACAAAGTTTTCCAAAAGTAGCTCAAGAACTTAGCATATCTATCCGAAACAATTGTTCGGGGCATGCCATGCAAACGCACAATATCTCTAAAGAATAAATCAGCAATATGGGATGCATCATCAGTTTTATGACATGGAATGAAATGTGCCATTTTTGAAAATCTATCTACGACCACAAATATAGAATCATGACCATACTTAGATCTAGGTAAACCCAATACAAAATCCATAGACAAATCAACCCAAGGTTCACTCGAAATTGGCAATGGTGTGTATAACCCATGGGGTTGAACACGAGATTTAGCTTGACGACAGGTAATGCACCTATCACAAATTCGTTCCACATCTCGTTTCATATGGGGCCAATAGAAATGTTCTTTTAATACAGATAAGGTCTTATCAACACCAAAATGTCCCATCAAACCACCTCCATGTGATTCACGAACCAATAGTTCACGTAAAGAACTTGCAGGTATACACAATCGATTCTCACGAAACAAGAACCCATCCATCTTGAAGTACTTACCTACAACATTCTTTTCACAAATTTTAAACTCTTCACAGAAATCATGGTCATTAACATACAATTCTTTGATTTGTTCAAAACCAAGTAATTTTGTGTCGAGAGTATTTAACAACACATACCTTCTTGAGAGAGCGTCGGCAACGACATTCTCCTTACCTTGCTTATACCGAATGACATACGGGAATGTCTCGATGAACTCCATCCATCGTGCATGTCTCTTGTTCAACTTGTGTTGGCCTTTCAAATATTTCAATGATTCATGATCCGTGTGAATCACAAATTCCTTAGGCCACAGGTAATGTTGCCAAGTCTCCCAAAGATCGAACCAAGGCATATAACTCCTTGTCATAGGTAGGATAGTTTAAAGCTGCTCCACTCAATTTTTCACTGAAATATGCAACTGGTTTTCCTTCTTGCATCAACACAGCTCCAATGCCTAAACCTGAAGCATCACATTCAATTTCAAAAGTTTTAGTGAAATTTGGCAATACAAGTAAAGGAGCGTTAGTCAATTTTTCTTTAATCAAATTAAACGCTTTTTCCTGTGCATCACCCCACTTGAATCCTACACTCTTTTTGATTACTTCGGTGAGTGGTGCTGTGACTTCGCTGAAATTCCTTACAAACCGTCTATAGAAACTCGCGAGTCCATGAAAACTACGAACTTGACTGACATTCGTAGGAGTTGGCCATTCTTGGATCGCACGTACCTTTTCTTCGTCAACCTGTACTCCCTGTGCACTAACAACAAAACCAAGGAACACAACTCGATCCGTACAAAATGTGCATTTGTCCATATTAGCATACAATTTTTCTTTTCGAAGCACATCTAGGACAGATTTTATATGCAATGCATGCTCAACTAAATCTTTGCTATAGATTAAGATATCATCAAAGTAGACAACTACAAACTTTCCAATGAAGGAACGCAAAACATGGTTCATTAGTCTCATGAACGTGCTAGGAGCATTAGTTAAACCAAAAGGTAAGACTAGCCACTCATATAACCCATATTTTGTTTTAAAAGCAGTTTTCCATTCATCCCCTTCATGCATTCTAATCTGATGATAGCCACTCTTTAAGTCAATTTTAGAAAACACACAAGATCCATGCAATTCATCCAACATGTCATCTAACCTAGGAATGGGATGCCGATATTTTACCGTGATGTTATTTACCGCTCGACAATCAATGCACATACGCCACTTCCCATCTTTCTTAGGTACTAAAATAACAGGAACCGCACATGGACTCATGCTTTCCCTTACAAAACCTTTGTCCATTAGCTCGTCAACTTGCCTTTGTAATTCCTTTGTTTCCTCGGGATTGCTTCGGTATGCCGGGCGATTTGGAATGGTCGCGCCTGGGACAAAGTCAATTTGATGCTCAATTCCCCGAATTGGTGGTAATCCCTGTGGAAGTTCCTCGGGAAATACATCCTGATAATCCTGTAAAAGAGTAGAAACAACACTAGGCAAAGAAGGATTATTAGCGTTAGTATTTAAAAGTGCCTCCTTATACCGAAGTATAATCATTGGCTTTTTAGAATCCAAAGCTCGCCTTACATCACTCCTTTTTGCAAAAATGTTTGTTTTTCTCTCTTCTTTCTTTTTTTTCTCTCTCTTTTGTTTTCTTTTCATGATCTCTCTGTAAGTGTATTTGATCCTTGTAGACACCCAAATTTTGCGCTTCGTATACTAACCGTGACAGGAGGGCAAAATCGTCAAATAAACCAACCTGTGAGAGCGAGGGATGCACAAGTGCGAACATTCGACGCCACCGCAACGATTTGCAAATCAAAACCGACGTGACAGCAGGGCCGTCCGAAATGAGCATGCCCGAATGATGTGGCACGTCTCCCAGTGATTCTCGGACTGCAAAATACAAGCCTGTCGGCGAAAACCGACGTCACGACACGAGAAACAAGGTGCGGTTCGGAAAACGAGAAAATCAGCCCACCCAGCCGCGGATTGATCTGCGGCCAAACGATTAAAATAATGGTGGTGCGCACGGGACTCGAAACCAGGAAACCAGCTGAGTGCGATGGGGGGTGGGCCAGCCAGCCGCAGATCAATCTGCGGCTGCCCTAAACCAGCCTATTTCAGCTTAGTTTCGTTGCAGCATACAGGGGGTTGGAAGAATGTGAAGGAAGAAGAATTCTGCAGCAGCAAGAACACGGAAATAGAGAGAAAAAGGAGCAAATTTTGCAATCAAATAGGAAGAAAAGAGAGGAAAAAAAGAGAGGATTTATATTCTTTGATTTTGATTGTACCAAATATACTCCTTATCTTAGTCAAATACACAAGTCACATCCATTTGAGATCATTTGCAAGGTGAAAATTCTCTTTGTTCTAGCAATTTATATCATATTGTTTGGTTAAATTAAATGTAGTTTTTCTTGTATATTGTTGTGAATCCATGGATTGAGGGCTATTAGTGAGGGTTCCCAAATGGAACGAAATTCCTCCTAATGGCCCGATGATATCCATTTGGTGAATTTTAGCTCGTTGTAATGATGTATTATGCATAGTTTATTTAGATTGTTATTTTTAGGATCTTGTGGGTGTGTAGCAATTTTGGATGTGAGCCTAGGAGCGCGACCCCGTGGTCCAAATCCGACGATGGACATCTTTTGATATATGTAATAAATTCGATGTACCTTTCATTGTAAATATGTAATCGTCGGGCCTTAAAACGACGCCAAGGTGAGAATCGTGTTTAAGGCCCCGAAATAGTGAAACTTGTGATTGTAGGCGTTTGGGGTTATTTTGATGGCTTACATGCCCATGAATAGCTCCGACGCGTGTTTATGCTCGATTTGATTTATGAGACGAAATTGATTTCAAAGCCAAATGATAAGATCTTCATAAAATCAATCAAACTAGGCTATTAGCATCACGAGGTTAATAAATGGGAAGTGCTAATGAATGTCGATTTCTATTTCAAACGAGAAAGCTAAAGAAAATCGTTTTCAAATATCACAAGGAATGATTTTGTCAAATAATTGACGTTTTATTAAACCGTTGTGCATAGGGTTAAAGAGATCCTAGAAATTGCCATCATTTGAGTTACGAGGGCAACGTATAGATCTCGATTCCTATTTTGACGAAGGTTTGGAAAACTCTTGTTTTGCCAAAACGACACCTAATGAAAATCTCATAGTTTTTGACAATTAAAATCAAATCTTTTCTCATAAAGCTTTCTCGTGTATGCCGAAAAGACATTCCGAAGCATTCTCAAATTAAAGCACGATTTTCCCTAAAAATCCAAATGATTCTTTCATACAAACTCACCACAACATTCACATGGGCACACACACACATACGCGCATACACACACACACACATTCGAGAATTAAAGGATAGGAATGCATCAAGATTGCGGTAACCGTGTTTCACGGAAGTCGGGGGGTGCCTAACACCTTCCCCTCGCTTAAGCAAGCCCCCGAACTCTATGAATCTCGGTTCGCAGACCAATTAATTCGGAGTCACATATGAGCCAGCGATTTACGAAAACGAAATTCGGATGAGTTGGTACATCCATTTCAAATATACCAACTGGCGACTCTGGTTAATTGGCTCATCATAAAAACGATCTTTCAAAACCCCGTCGACACTCAAGCCGACCCTTTTTCCAAAATCACATAATAAAAAGGCTAAGATCGGAAAAGGACGAATATCGTGAGAAAGCGAAAACCCGGCGTCGACAGCTGGCGACTCTGCTGGGGACATTAGAGGGCTTAAGCCGCGTTCAAATCTTGATGCTATCCTATCCTTTAAAAATTCATGAATATGTGTGTGCATGCGATATTTTGATCATATTTACTTTTGTTATGTGAATGTGTGTTTTGTCCAATAAGTGAATGATTGAATGGGTTTGCTTTAATTTAAGGTAATCATTTGCATGCGGTGAGGACGATGAATGTGAATGTATGTTGAGAGTGTACCTCCTCCTGAGGCGAACCTGTCGGTTGCTTATTACTGGACTCGAAGGGGCTGCTCCCCGGAGATGGCTCAGGAAACGCACCACCCAAATCCGCTCCAATCGAAAGGATTCAGATGAGTAGATTGCGAAGATTTGGGGACCTTCATGCCGAAAAGCCCGTGAGAGTAACCCTAGGGTAGGTCAGCCTCTGATAAACCTAACGAAAGGGAAGCTTCTTCATGCCCTTTTATCATTCAGTCGAATAAATAAATGTCATGTAAATGGCATATAACTGTCATACCGGCATCATCGTAATAAATATGTCCTGTATCATGTGATTACATCACCTGCACATATAAAGAGAAATATTGACATGGTTTTTGTAGGAGGACAATCTGTGCCACGTACCAAGGTTTTCTAAAACTTCTAAATACTATCATGTCATCAAACAGTGACCTTGTTTTGCAGGATAAGATTAAGAGAGCCGTGAAAGCGTGGCATAACGATCACAAGGAACCCGGAGTAGGGGCATATTCGAAAAAAAAAGGGGAAAAAGAAAAAGAAAAAGGAAGAAAAAGAAAAAAGAAATAATGATAAACATGCATCAGTGTTGACATGCATCTGCCAACTTGTAACTGGCACAGTACTAAACTACGACCCTTGTTTGTTTTGCAAGATTGCCCCTACGACCCAACTAAGAGGCCGTAAAGTCCATACTCCATCAATCCAAATGGCAGAAGCCGATAGCCATGAAACTACAGTTCTGCCACTCCAACAATACGGCCGAATGCGAGGGATGCATCCTAAGACTGAGGTTAGCCCTGGGAATTGCGGTACAGACTTGTCCGGCCTATGAGGATCAGATCGGAGAGATCTCCCATAGTGACGCCCCTCATAAATGGGCTTGATATCAAAACATTAAAGAGTTCCTTCGAGACGGCTCCTTTCCCGAAAATGCAGATCTGACCAAGAAAGGAGAATACAAAGATTGGGCAGTGAAATTCTCCCTAAGCGGAGACGATTTGCACAAGTGGGACCTAGCTACGGGACTGCTGAGATATCTGGAAGCTGAAGAAGCCCACAGATTAATGAACGAAGTACATGGCGATGTGTGCGGAGCCCATATGAGCAGAGCGTTTTTGGCAAAGAAAATCATGTGAACAGGTCACTATTGGCTAACCATGAAAACTGACTGCGATACTCATATCAAGAAATGCCATCAATGCCAGATCCATGCCAATACGATCCATGCACCTCCTAATGAGCTCCATTGCTTGACCTCACCGTGGCCAGTTGGACCATGCAGCAGGTGATATCCAGGAAGGGGGTAAATCCAGGAGGATGGCAGTGAATCCCAGCCAGTAGAAGATCAATGGGTTTTAAAATTCTGAGTTTTATTTCAAATCCCCGCACGCTCATGTCATTTTGTCATGTTATCCAAAAGAAGATCATGTGCTGAAATGTTTTATATATATGACAAGCATTTTTGTTTTATGTCAGGTACCCCAATTTGAGGAATTCTAGCCTGACGAGCGATAGGCCAAATTTGAAGGAGGATCACGATTTTGGTAAAGAGCTAGATTTCGATCTGATGGGGATTGAGCAGGACGAGACAGATGTCGACAATACGCCTGACGAAATCAAAGGATGGGTCGAAGATAAACCCAAACCTGACTTAGACCAAACCATCGCCATCAAACATCAGAACCCCTGACGATCACAAAGAACCCGGAGTAGGGGCAAATTCAACCCAAAAAAATCAAAAAAATCAAAAATCCCCCAAACCTTTCAAAGGACCGGATCTTTTGTCAAGCCCAGTGAGATACCGATGCGACCGGTACGAGGAAGACCACAAGAAAAGCAACTTAACACTGGGGCACTTGTCAACTACCCAGGAAATGATGACGTGCAAATTGGCACCCATGCAAAAATCCCATCAACATGCACCAGCATCATCAAATGCTACCTCATGTCAATTTAATCTTCAACGGTACGATCATCTGGCATTTGTCAAGCATAGTTTTCCCGGGATACGATGATCCGCGTGAAAGGGGATTTTATTCGGCTTGATATGAATCGGATTAATTCTGACAAGCAACCGTGGAGCACGATCGTGAGTATGATTAGATGAAGAAGGCTATTCAACCTTTTGATCGGGTACAAAGCCTTAATTCAAAGCAACGTTTGCGACAGAATCGACCTCATGTGACAGCCTTCACTTTGCATTTGCACAAACTTTCAGTTGTGGGGTATAAAACTAGGACGACGTTGATGACAATTAACACGTAGTCAGACAGTCAATGATTATCAAGCTAATATCGAGAAGTCAGACGATAATTGATTATCAAGCTAATGTCTCGAATCGTGGCCTGGGCTATTCGAGTAATTAAGCCCGAGGGGTGTCTCTACACCTGGTGCCCTAAAGCCATCTGGTTTGGGAGTCGCTGGCCCAACACTCGTTACATGGGTAACTCAGAGCCTAAGAAAACGAGCATTACAGTAGAGGAGGCCCGAGCAGATTCGAATCGTGGCATGGGCTACTCGAGTAATTAAGCCTAGGGGGTGTCTCTACATCTGGTGCCCTAAAGCCGTCTGGTTTGGGAGTCACCGGCCTAACACTCGCTACATGGGTAACTCAAGCCTAAGAAAACGAATCTTGCGCAAGGTCAAGCAAAGAATGAATGGTGCAGACCACCAGCTTGTCTCGAACCGTGGCCTTTGTTACTCGAGTAAATAAACCCGAAGGGGTGTCTGTACACCTAATGCCTCAAAACCGTCTGGTTCGGGAGTCATTGGTCCAAAACTCGTTAAATGGGTAACTTTGAAAAGCCTAAGAAAACGAGACAAGTGAAGTGGACTAATAAAGAGAAGGGATAATGCGAAAAAAAACTCTCGGCCTTAACAATGAGTCATGGAAGAGAAACCCCTACTGAATGCTGCATCGCATAGTGCATTTGTCATATGACGTCAATCCTGCTAAGGACGTTGTCGAGAATGGAGACAGAGTGCCTTTGACGAGGGAAGGTAGTCCTTTTGAATTCGACCTTACTCACATACAATGACCATGAATGCTTGAAGGTGCTCTTACGATTTCATAACTCGTCAAAAAGAAAATCATCAACTCACGAGGGATTGAAAAAAAAAAAAATAAATAAATAAATAAATATTCAATTTTATGTGCTTTAACTGCATTTTGTGTCGGGATTATAATACCTTTGTGTTGAACTAACACTAGCGGCCCGAGCCTTCAAGTTTGGCATTTGTTAGTCATCTGATATGCAGGATCTTGCAGAGCTGTGGATAACTCAGCACGATCAACATCGTGAGTTCTCGATAGAAATTCTTGGTAGCGACACGCACCAAGCAGGGGCAGTTAAGAATCGTGAAATGAAAGGAAGCTGAGGTTGCACAGAACTTCTCATCATTGAGCCTCTCCCCAATCCTGACTATCACTACCTCGACATCCAAATGATCCACGTGCATGAGCATATACAAGGATGATATAATGCAAGACAACAGCATATCGGCCAGGGAAATGATCAAAAGGCCAAGGAGCCCAACATAGCTGTCGATCATCACAGAGAGCGAAACAGACTGCCTCAACTCGATGAAATGAAGACGACCAAGAACAGGCAGAGTACAACACCAATGTTGAAGTCTAGAAACTACACTTCACGACGAGGCGTGATCCAATCAAATGTTGGCAAGCAACGACCACCGTCGAATCGTATCATTTGACTGAACAGGGGTCATTTCTATCTAAAACATATGTTGTGCACATGCATCTGTCCATAACATATCTGCCAGATCATGCATAACATCTTTTTCATGCATGCAGGTACGATCAAAATGAAAATCATCAAGAAAGTACAAGCATGTCCCTTTCAACCTCACAAATGATCAGAGTGATGGCTTTTGCGGCATAGTACGTGGACGATGTTGGTGGGAGATCCAGGACAAAAGCCGATCACACATCCCATTTCAAATCAAAGCAATCAATGACCCTGGGAAGGGCTGGTATCCAAACAAGAAATGAACCTGGGAAGGCATCCAAGCAACCCACAACAAAGATGGTGAGCACCCCTGGGAAGGGCTGATATCCACAAAAAGAAAAAAGACAAAAAATAACAAACCCTGGGAAGGGCTGAGATCCACGCGAACCACAACAAGATGGTGAGCACCCCTGGGAAGGGCTGATATCCACAAAAAGACAAAAAACAACAAACCCTGGGAAGGGCTGAGATCCACGCGAACCACAACAAGATGGTGAGCACCCCTGGGAAGGGCTGATATCCACAAAAAGAAAAAAGACAAAAAACAACAAACCCTGGGAAGGGCTGAGATCCACGCGAACCACAACAAAGATGGTGAGCACCCCTGGGAAGGGCTGATATCCACAAAAAGAAAAAAGACAAAAAACAACAAACCCTGGGAAGGGCTGAGATCCACACGAACCACAACAAAGATGGTGAGCACCCCTAGGAAGGGCTGATATCCACAAAAAGAAAAAAGACAAAAAACAACAAACCCTGGGAAGGGCTGAGATCCACGCGAACCACAACAAGATGGTGAGCACCCCTGGGAAGGGCTGATATCCACAAAAAGAAAAAAGACAAAAAACAACAAACCTTGGGAAGGGCTGAGATCCACGCGAACCACAACAAAGATGGTGAGCACCCCTGGGAAGGGCTGATATCCACAAAAAGAAAAAAGACAAAAAACAACAAACCCTGGGAAGGGCTGAGATCCACGCGAACCACAACAAGATGGTGAGCACCCCTGGGAAGGGCTGATATCCACAAAAAGAAAAAAGACAAAAAACAACAAACCCTGGGAAGGGCTGAGATCCACGCGAACCACAACAAGATGGTGAGCGCCCCTGGGAAGGGCTGATATCTACAAAAAGAAAAAAAGACAAAAAAACAACAAACCCTGGGAAGGGCTGAGATCCAAGATAACCAACCGGCGACGATAACCGGGTGTTACGAGATGGGTGACCGGCGACGATACCCGGCCCCGACAAGACAATCGTCCGGCGACGAAAACCGGCGATTACGAGATGGATGTCCGGCGACGAAAACCGGCTCTGACAAGATAACCAACCGGCGACGATAACCGGGGGTTACGAGATGGGTGACCGGCGACGATACCCGGCCCTGACGAGACAATCGACCGGCGACGATAACCGGCGATTACGAGATGGATGTCCGGCGACGAAAACCGGCTCCGACAAGATAACCAACCGGCGACGATAACCGGGGGTTACGAGATGGGTGACCGGCGACGATACCCGGCCCCGACGAGACAATTGACCGGCGACGATAACCGGCGATTACGAGATGGATGTCCGGCGACGAAAACCGGCTCCGACAAGCGGTGACACCTGTAGAATCGTATCAAAAGACTGTACAGGGGTCATTTTTCATTTTAAATGTAGTGTCACATGCATTGAATAAGTGATAATTCTGTACGTGATCCATGCAGGTTAGGTGTCAAGGTCCTAGCCTATCAGAGTCAAAAGCAATGGTTGCCAAGAACGATGTGCGAGGACGAATTCCAAGGATGCCCTTCAAAGCTAGTCAGGAGAATAACTTCCTTTGATGACAATGGGATGGAATGAGGTGATTACGAAAGGGTGACCGGATATGAGACCCGACATTCACAGGACAATCGACCGGATATGAGACCCGGCGATTACGAGACGAGCGACAGGTTAGGGATTGATGCATTGACACCTTTACAAATGTGTTGCATGCCTTACATCTTGCGTTACATCATAAGTTGTATGTGTTGCACTGTCATTCTTATGCACTGTCATTCATGCATCGTGTGTCTACTTCTTTATCATGTTCATTTCATTTAACATTTCATAAACATGATAAAGAGGGGCAGCTGTAGACACCCAAATTTTGCGCTTCGTATACTAACCGTGACAGGAGGGCAAAATCGTCAAATAAACCAGCCTGTGAGAGCGAGGGATGCACAAGTGCGAACACTCGACGCCACCGCAACGATTTGCAAATCAAAACCGACGTGAACGCAGGGCCGTCCGAAATGAGCATACCCGAATGATGTGGCACGTCTCCCAGTGATTCTCGGACTGCAAAATACAAGCCTGTCGGCGAAAACCGACGTCACGACACGAGAAACAAGGTGCGGTTCGGAAAACGAGAAAATCAGCCCACCCAGCCGCGGATTGATCTGCGGCCAAACGATTAAAATAATGGTGGTGCGCACGGGACTCGAAACCAGGAAACCAGCTGAGTGCGATGGGGGGTGGGCCAGCCAGCCGCAGATCAATCTGCGGCCAGCCGCAGATCAATCTGCGGCTGCCCTAAACCAGCCTATTTCAGCTTAGTTTCGTTGCAGCATACAGGGGGTTGGAAGAATGTGAAGGAAGAAGAATTCTGCAGCAGCAAGAACACGGAAATAGAGAGAAAAAGGAGCAAATTTTGCAATCAAATAGGAAGAAAAGAGAGGAAAAAAAGAGAGGATTTATATTCTTTGATTTTGATTGTACCAAATATACTCCTTATCTTAGTCAAATACACAAGTCACATCCATTTGAGATCATTTGCAAGGTGAAAATTCTCTTTGTTCTAGCAATTTATATCATATTGTTTGGTTAAATTAAATGTAGTTTTTCTTGTATATTGTTGTGAATCCATGGATTGAGGGCTATTAGTGAGGGTTCCCAAATGGAACGAAATTCCTCCTAATGGCCCGATGATATCCATTTGGTGAATTTTAGCTCGTTGTAATGATGTATTATGCATAGTTTATTTAGATTGTTATTTTTAGGATCTTGTGGGTGTGTAGCAATTTTGGATGTGAGCCTAGGAGCGCGACCCCGTGGTCCAAATCCGACGATGGACATCTTTTGATATATGTAATAAATTCGATGTACCTTTCATTGTAAATATGTAATCGTCGGGCCTTAAAACGACGCCAAGGTGAGAATCGTGTTTAAGGCCCCGAAATAGTGAAACTTGTGATTGTAGGCGTTTGGGGTTATTTTGATGGCTTACATGCCCATGAATAGCTCCGACGCGTGTTTATGCTCGATTTGATTTATGAGACGAAATTGATTTCAAAGCCAAATGATAAGATCTTCATAAAATCAATCAAACTAGGCTATTAGCATCACGAGGTTAATAAATGGGAAGTGCTAATGAATGTCGATTTCTATTTCAAACGAGAAAGCTAAAGAAAATCGTTTTCAAATATCACAAGGAATGATTTTGTCAAATAATTGACGTTTTATTAAACCGTTGTGCATAGGGTTAAAGAGATCCTAGAAATTGCCATCATTTGAGTTACGAGGGCAACGTATAGATCTCGATTCCTATTTTGACGAAGGTTTGGAAAACTCTTGTTTTGCCAAAACGACACCTAATGAAAATCTCATAGTTTTTGACAATTAAAATCAAATCTTTTCTCATAAAGCTTTCTCGTGTATGCCGAAAAGACATTCCGAAGCATTCTCAAATTAAAGCACAATTTTCCCTAAAAATCCAAATGATTCTTTCATACAAACTCACCACAACATTCACATGGGCACACACACACATACGCGCATACACACACACACATTCGAGAATTAAAGGATAGGAATGCATCAAGATTGCGGTAACCGTGTTTCACGGAAGTCGGGGGGTGCCTAACACCTTCCCCTCGCTTAAGCAAGCCCCCGAACTCTATGAATCTCGGTTCGCAGACCAATTAATTCGGAGTCACATACGAGCCAGCGATTTACGAAAACGAAATTCGGATGAGTTGGTACATCCATTTCAAATATACCAACTGGCGACTCTGGTTAATTGGCTCATCATAAAAACGATCTTTCAAAACCCCGTCGACACTCAAGCCGACCCTTTTTCCAAAATCACATAATAAAAAGGCTAAGATCGGAAAAGGACGAATATCGTGAGAAAGCGAAAACCCGGCGTCGACAATCCTCATGCACTTGTTTTGGTGACATAGGACACAAGGTAACTTTTCTTTGATTGTGAACAAAAGAGTACTCATTAGTGAAACCATCGTGTTTTACTCGTCGATCGAACTGCCAAGGTCTCCCAAGTAGTAAATGACCTGCCTGCATAGGAACTACATCACAAAGGATCTCATCAACATACTTCCCAATTGTAAACGGCACGGATACTTGCTTGGTAACTTTGATGTCGCCGCTGTCATTGAGCCACTGCAATCGGTATGGGTAAGGGTGTTTGGATGTTGTAAGTCCCAATTTCTCTACCATTGTGATGCTCGCTACATTTGTACAGCTCCCACCATCAATTACAACACAACAAATCTTACCATTTACCATGCATCTAGTATGAAACAGATTCTCTCTTTGCTCGCTGCTTTCTTCTTTTGCCTGTGTACTAAGCATTCTCCGTGTGACCAACACTTCGCCATGCATAGCAACCTCTCTATCTTCCTCCAATGGTGGCATAGAGTCATGGTCACTATCTTCTCCCTCGGTCTCCAAATCCCCATTATCAAGCAATAACATAGTTCTTTGATTTGGGCATTGATTTGCAATATGTCCCCTGCCTTGACATTTAAAGCATACAATATCTCGATTACGACTAGTAGAAGGTGTATTAGTTTTACCTTGCACTACTTGAGTAGTCGCTCCTTGCTTGATTTCTGGCTTTGGTTTGAAAACATTTGGCTTTTCCTCACGCTTCACATTATTGGCTTTCCATGATGAACCTGTGGTAGGATTTGTTCGTTGGCCACCTCTCCTCTTAAGTTGCTTCTCTATTTTGATAGCCATGTGCACCATATCTTCCAATACCACATAATGTTGACGCTCCACCAAATCTGCAATATCCCAATTTAAACCTGCTGAAAATCGGGCCATGGTTGCCTCATTATCCTCGTCGATGTCAGATCTAGACATTAGCATCTCCATTTCCTTGAAGTAGTCCTCCACACTCTTGTTTCCCTGTCTCAAATTTTGTAAGTTTCGAAACAGATCTCGATAGTAGTGGCTTGGGACAAACCTCTTTTTCATTACAGCTTTCATTTCTGCCCAAGTCTCTATTGGACGTTCCCTGCACCTCCTTCGGCTGGTCATTAATTGATCCCACCACGTAACTGCATAGTCGGAAAATTCGGTAGCTGCAATTCTAACTTTTTTGAGATCCGAGTAGTTGTGACAGTCAAAGATCCACTCCATTTTCCTCTCCCATTCTAGATATTCCTCGGGGTCACTTCTGCCTTGGAATGTGGGAATTTTCATTTTGATGCTATCAAGATTGTTGTCCTCTCGATTTCGGCCGCCTCTATCCTTTGCAAAATGTCTCCTAGGGATAAAGTCAGTTTCTCGATCCTCTTCCTCACTAAACCTTTCATCATAGTAATTTGTTTCCTCTAGCCTTGCTTCCTTTTGTTGGGTTTTTCCTTTTGGGAGCCCACCCGGAGGGATTTGAGTTCGTTCCCCTCGAGTGTCACTCAATTGATCGATGTGATCATGCACTTGTTCCATAGCCATCCCCAATTGTCTAGAAAATTCTTTCATCATAGCCTCCATCATGAGTTTTGGGTCAAAATTCGATGTAGAAGGTTCATTTTCAATTGTCTTATCTGTTGTGTTAGACATATTTCCTGCAAAATAAAGATTAGTAGAAAACAAGTTCCTCACCACTCCCTTACGTGTTTCACTCAAACAATATATCACACAAATAAGAAACGCTCGTGTATCACACAATTAGGCTTTTACCCTCAATCAAACTTACTACTCTTGCCTTTTTCCGCTCGTAGTTCTCTCTAATAGTCTCGTTTTGAATTCTCACAAATATTACCTCAAGTCTCTAATTACAATTCAATAATAATTTATCAAAAACACAATATAGAAAGTACGACTCTTCACAAGACTTCCAACCGCCAAATATGATTCTTGCAAATAAAAGTCCCAACGATAGCAATTCAACAATACAAATTTTCTGCTATATATTTTTATGCAGTTTTTTTTTTTTTTTTTTTTTGACTATAATTCAACAATAGAAGTAAAGATAAGTAACTTGATAGGAAACTTAGCTTTGATACCAAATGATAGACTCCACGGCACGCTTGCGTGAGGTGGTTGTCGCCCGGATCGTTTCTAACAAGTTGATAGGATGGATAGCTTGCAACCCCTTAACCCCTCGCCTATATGTAGACGGTAATCTTGGTACAATTGCTTGCAAATGAAGTTTGCGTAGGATGGACACCAACGACACCTCGACCCCTCGCTTATGTTGAAGCGGTAATCTTGGTACAATCGACGATTGATGCGGTAGAAGACGCCACATACAACTATGATTGGTTGTATGATAAGTCGAATATGAATCTCAAAGAAAACTAAGGAATACTTAGGAATTCTCAAGAACCACAAGAAAAGAACAATCTCACAATAATGATGATAATCTGAATATTAATTGATGAAATTCAAGTTTACAATAGCACCTATTTATACTAGTTTTAGAAACAAACTAGAAGCTTCTAGAAGCACACACTCTTTGAAATACAAGCACACAAATATGGAAATGTTACAATCAGAACACATGTAATTGATCCTAAATACTGATATCATGTTTTGGATGAAAGAAGGTTCGAAAATCAAGAAAGTCAAAAAATAACAAATTGCATCCAGGAGGTTCTCGCCGGGGCGAGAGATTTGAACTGAAGATTTCTCGCCGGGGCGAGACTCTCGCCGGGGCGAGAGAATTGGCTTGGGAAACCTCGCCGGGGCGAGCCTCTCGCCGGGGCGAGAAAAATGGCCTGGAGATTCTCGCCGGGGCAAGGTCATCCTGTTCCGAACAAACTGCTTTCTTTCGCTGTTTTGTCTGCTACGTCCATTCGCAACATGTTTACGGGCTTCATACGCTTGGGCTCCATCTCCATAACCTCTATGCTTGATCCAACCTCGTTCCATAGTTCATGGATCATTCCGTTAAGACCGTCTTTGAAGGTTTTAGCTCGAGCTCTAGTAATGGGTCCAAGTGGCAATTGCAATGGGTCTTCTCGGGTTGTGTTACGGGTTTCTGGATCATGGATGTCCTCATCAAAACTTCTCCTCATCAATAACATCATCCCCCTTGAGGAGAAGGTGAGGAAGAATAAAAAAAGTTCCAATTCCCCAAAAGTTACATCCCGAGTGAGAAATACTTTGTTTGAAATAAGATGATAACATTTATAACCTTTTTAGGTTGGAGAATACCCAATTAAAATATACCTAAGAGCCTTGGGATCTAATTTTTTTCGAGTGGGAGATTTATCATGAACATAACACACACAGCCAAAAACTCGGGGCGAATGAGAAGGACTTGTCGTGTGTTGGAGAAAAGAAATGGGACTTTTGTTCCCAAGAATTCTAAAAGGAAGCCGATTTATAAGAAATGCAACAGTTAGAACATCTCCCCATAGAAATTTAGGTGTGTTCATGGTGAACATAAGAGTGTGGGCTACCTCTAGTATGTGGCAATTTTTTCTTTCCGCCACTCTATTTTGTTCTAGAGTTTTGACACAGGAGGTTTGAAGAATGATGTCATGCTGAGAGAGATAAGATGCGAAAGCATTATTATTACTATATTCACGACCATTATCACTATGGAGAATTTTGACTTTAGCTTCAAATTGGGTTTGAATCATTTTATGAAATTCTTGAAAACAATCAAACACCTCATTTTTGGAACGAAGAAGATAAATCCAAGTGACACGAGAATGACAATCAATAAAACTAACAAACCATCTATAACCAGAACGGGAAACAACCCGATAGGGTCCCCACACATCAGTATGTATAATAGCAAAAGATTCAGAATGTCAACTGTTAATAACAGAATAAATAGAACGTTTGTGTTTACCTAATTCACACGGTTCACACAAAAACTAAGTTTTATTACATTGCTTAACTAAAGATGGAAATAAAGACTCTAATACTGAAAAAGAGGGACGTCCCAAACGTCGATGCCATTGATGGAGAGAAGTCAGGCTAGAGTCAGAAGTAGATTGAAGAGCCTGAGTAAAGAACATGTTAGACGAGGAAACATCTAAATAATATAGGCCACCAACTGCACTACCACTGCCAATCTTCTGCCCCGTTACCAAGTCCTGAAAAACACAATGAGTTGGAAAAAAAGTTACTGAACAGTGTAAGGATTCAGAAAGACGTTGGACAGATAATAAATTTGTAGTAAATGAAGGAATATGAAGAACTGATAATAATGTTAATGAAGGAGTACAAACTACTGAACCACTTCCAGAGATAGAAGAAAGGGAATTATTAGCTACTCGAACCTTGTCTTTTCCAGAGCAAGGCGTGTATGAAGTAAAGAGGTTGGAAGACCCGATCATATGCTCGGAAGCACCTGTGTCTATGATCCAACTAGGAAAAGTTGATGAAACATTAAAAGCACAAGAATGCATACCTGACTAAGCATAATGAGAAGAAGTAGATTTGGAACAGAATTTTCGAAAAGCTAAGATTTCCTCAAGAGAGTGCAGTAGCAATTTCTGAAGTACCGGATGCATCAATAGGAAGTGGTGTAGTAGACATATAGGCCCGGGATCCACGTCCACGACTACTACCAGACCTACCTCGCCCTTTAGGACGCCCATGAAGATTAAAACAGCGATCCCTGGTATGATTCTTTCCCCCACAATAGTCACATTCGCGGGACTCCTTCTCAACAAGAGACTGAATAGAGAAGTCAGGCTTAGGATACGAAGCAACCATGGTTGATCGTCAACAGGATTTAAATTTAGAACCATCACCCGAAGTCTACTTTCCTCTTTTGGACTCTGGCAAGAGCCTCTCGCAGTGATGAAAATGGTGTCTGACCGATCAATTGTGCTCGAACTTGATCATACTCTATGTTCAAACCAGCCAAGAAATCTACAACTTTATCTTCAATAACAAACTTTTGATAAGCTGTTGTATCTTCCGTACATTTGGCTGAAAACACTCGGTAATGATCAAGCTCCTGCCATAGTGCATTGATCTCCGCAAAATATTAAGCCACAGTCTTCTCCCCTTGACCCAGCTCACGAATTCGTTTACGAATGTCATATGCTTTAGACATATCACCAAAAATAGAGAAATTTTGAGAGCTAGCCTCCCAAAGCTCATAGGCAATGTCTAAGAATATGTAACTACTCCGCATACTAAATTCCATCGAATTAAAAATCCATGTCTTCACTATGGAATTATCAGATTTCCATTCTTCTTGGGTCATACCTGGTTTTTCAGGCATAGTAGTTGTTCCATTGATGAAGTGTTGCATACGATTAGCCTCAATTGACATACGGCACGCTTGAGACCATGCCAAATAGTTGGTTCCATCTAGTTTAAAGGGGCTGAGAACCAATGCTGAATTAAGGATATGGCTTCTAACGACTTTTTATCCTATACTACTGTTATGAACCCCACTACTAGCACTACTTTATTTCGCCATATAATGGATAGATACAATATATACCAAGGAGAATAAACTTTCCAAAGCATACCAACTAATTGTACTACACTTTAGAACTAGAATTTATGCCAAAGAAGATGTGGGAATCTCAATACTAATAACAGTGCCGATGAACAGTGTTTTTTTCCTAAAAATAAGGACCAAGCTCTGATACCATGTAGAAAAGAAGGAACAGAGTTTCTGATTATCAATTTCTTAATTAATTTCATCTCAGTTACATTGGTTTATATACACAAGTATAAGTATGGTAATCCCTAATTTACAGTCATGTATACACACTGATTATGGGATATGACTAATTATAATTATGGAAACCAAATCTTAACAAAACCATATCTTCTAACAAAATCTATTTGGCAGATAGCTATAATATAGACCTGTTTATTTAACACCACATACATTACACTTAAGTCAATCAATTTCAAATATTAATTATATAAATTCACTGTGCATACATAGCCATAACAAGTAATTAGTTAAGCTTAATAAAAATTATCTAAGATTCAAGTTAAGTTATACAAAAGATACTCCAATTCACTTTAGCTTAAATTTACATACGATTGGCAAATGCTTGACAAAATGTGCTCTCAACATTAATAATCCTACTCAGATTCACTTGTAGCGTGCGTAGACATATGGATCAATAAGATACTTGAACAAAAGGTGCATTAATAATCCTACTTTGTTTCACTTGTAACTTTATAAAACTTTAATTCTAAGATATATACTTGAACAAAAGACATTATGACCATCACTAAGCATCACCCAAGTTTGTGATTCTGGGTTGTCCCTACAACAAAACACAAGATATACAAATAATTAGAATACTAACGAGTGATAAAAGCCAAGCTACATAGCAAATTAAGTAATAGAATCAAATAAAAAAAAAATCAACTTGGAAAACATTTAATTAACATATGACAACTAAAAATTTGGTGCCAGTGAACCTTTTAATAACTTATGAAAAGAGTAAATACACTAATGTACATACCCTTTAAAGATATAAAAAAAACAAAATCATATTAACAAGAACAAAATCAGAAATTTATCTTTATTATCCTTATACACAAAAGACAAAACATGCATACAAGTCAACGCACTAAGAGATAACACAATGAAAACCAACCTCATAAATACAAATCAAATTATTTCTGGAATTGAAAAGTTAAAAATACCAAAATTAAGATAGCAAATTAACAAACAAAATAACAAGATCAATTAAGCACGAAATAGAACAAAAAATTGGCTCCGAACTCGCAAGTAAACTGAAAAATACTACTCTAATGACATAACAGTGGAAAAGCAAGCTCAATTTCAACAATTATTTGAATTGAACAAACAGAGCAATAATCACAATTCAAATATCCATATACAAATCCAAAACAGCTCGATAAGAGGTCGGATAAAAAGCTGAATGCTTAGTCTTGGTGCCACATGCAGCTACTAACTTTAATTCGGATTAGGAATTGTTGTTCAACATATGCAAGGAGTATAACTTATCATTTAAGGAATTAGCAAAACTGCACAAACACTACTTTTCCAACTTTATGAGCAAGATTAAGTTGGTGTATGCTACACACTTGCATCACTACTTTTATGTTCTATGTTTTGTTTTTATTATAATCCATCTATTCTACAAAAAGAGTTTCATTTATAAAATTTGCTACTATTAAAGATATATTATTATTTGATGTATACTCTAAAATACTAAGTTATTAGTCAATAGTATGACATGATAATAGAACTCTTTTTTATGGGTCGGAGGGAGTACATTTTATCCGAATGATGGTTGCATATTACATTCACTGAATAAGGTTACAAATTTGTCCATGGCCACTGATCACAGGCGCCTTCATGATTTCTCTCATAACAGACTTAATAGTTACAAATATTACATCCTGACAAAACTGGAAAGTTTAATGTTTTTTGATACGTCCAGCTACTAATTAATTGGTAAACCGTAATAAACAGTACAAGCAAACAAAATAAGTATAATCTATCCTTACCCACATACTCTTCCATATTGACCTTGCCCTCCAGTTTGCTTCTTATGTAAATAATCAAATTCAGCACGTTGAGTAACGGTCTCTCTGAAGTTAACACGAGGTTTTCTAACTGTAGCATCAACCTCTGTAAAGTAATGAAAGAAGCAAAGTATGAGTATTTGTTTTAAAAAATGATAGTTTTTTTTTTTAAATAAGTATTTTAAGAGAATGATACTTAAAACAGCAGCGCCATCAAGTACCTAATTTGAAGGGAGAAAAAAAAGTCTGACTACCTTATATTCCCTCCTAATGCGCTCAACATATATGTCCAAATGCAGCTCTCCCATACCCGAACTAATTGCCTGTTCAATAAAATTTTTTATTGTCAAGCTGAAACATGACGAAAATCTTTCAAGAAATGTGGAGTATGCTACGAAAGAACACCTGGCCACTCTCAGCGTCTAAACCAACACGGAATGTAGGATCCTCTCTCTGTAATCGATTCAAAGCTTTCGAGAACTGTCAAAAACAATAAAAGTGATTATTATTCATGTAAATCCAATAGCCATATATATATATATATATATATTATATTATTTCTGAGATTACTAACTTGTCCTCCGGAATCTTTGGAAACTGGTGAAACAGCTAACGACATCACTAGTTCAGGGACATTCATAGATGTCATGGTGTATCTAACTTTCCCATCAGTGAAAGTATCTCCTGGTAGCACCAAAAAACAACATCACTAATTTAAGAAAATGAAGAACAAGGAAAGGCCAAGATAAGCGAAACAAATAAAGAAAATTTCAGTTTGCAGATTCCAAAATTTCAAAAGCTAAGTGTCTTGTTAGAATATGAAATTCTATATACTTCTAAGTTCTAATGAGCCTATCAACGTTCATTTCAGTGTCGTTCTTCCTACAATAATAAAATGCGTTAATGAGAATCTGTGTCACTTTGTAAGGGATTACCTGAAGCACAATCTACTCAAAATACAGCAACTATTTTCCCAGCATGTGCCACTTGAATGTCCTGTAGCAGAAAAGCCAACATTAGGAATTGAACATCTGAGTTACTAATTGCAGTTAAGGCGGTAAAGTTTAAAGGACAAAATCCAAAGCTTTATAGATCAGTCATGCAGTAACTTTAGAAGGAAAGTGTTCTGAAGAATTCACTAAATAATCCCTTTCTTTGGGATCAATCTAATAATTTTATTAGCACATAAAAAAAATCATGGTTTCTTTGTGAGAAAGACAAACCTCCATCTCATTGGAGTGCATCCGAAGCAAACGCGGAACCTGTCAAAAATTATACCAAACCTGAGCAAGTATTTTTAAAATAAAAAATTTGTACTCGCAATATGACTACACATATAACAACCAAAAAAAGACTCCAGCATATTTATTAATGAAACATTTTCTGCCTTCCACAAGGTAAAGCATGTCAATATATAAGTAATATATTTCTTGGAACAGTACCAGGATGGCATGTCCTTGTCAAGTGGACCACAGATATGCTTTCTAAAGTTGAAATTGGTGGAGCAAAGTAAGTGTGAAAAAAGCCATCTAACATACAGCAGGATATAACTGAATGTAATAACAATAAATAAAAGACAACCCCAGGCTTCCTCAAAATTCTATCTGGCAACCTGTACCTTTCATGTTTATCCTTGAATAAACCACAAAGGGATGATGCACACAAGACCTCAGAATGTAATATTTTACAAACAGTAGTGCAAAATAATATTAAATGTTCATATTTTTGGCAATCAAATCCTGCTTAAGTTTGCAACCTATGCTTTGTCAATGTAAGGTAAGAGCAGCAAGATAAAACAAGTATAGCTTGATAAAAGGATAATATGAACTCACTTTAATCTTCTTCCCAGTGTTTATGTTGGTAATAAATCACCCTTCTTAATGGTACCTTCATAAATTCTTCATTTAAAAGAATTGGATGTTAGCATATTTCTTCAAACCAGGACATAATAATCAACAGCAACTTAATGCAGCAAAAAGCAGAACAGAAATGACAGAAGCGGAAATAACACTGAGCAGTACCTTAAATATGTCAACTGACCAAAACGCCGTTCTTCCAATTTAAAAGCCAACGCAACCAGAGGTCCAACTGGAGTTCCAGATAACATAACCTAATAACAATTGACTCCAACGTGAAAGTTAGTTCCTAAATGAGATCCCAATACAAAAATAATGCAAAATGAAAATGAGATAAAATAATCATTCAATTAAATACCTTCTCTTCATTCTTGTTTTGGTCAAGAGCATAGTTACTCACTTCTGTCGGACAAGGCAAATAACTAAGAACACCATCAAGAAGTGGTTGCACTCCCTGTAGTCCAGAAAAATGGCAGAAGGTTTAGGTTCTCAAAGTTGTAAAAACAAGTAGCATGAATTTTTAGAAATAGAAAGTATTTCCAGCGATCTAAACATTCCAAAAATAACTTCAGCTTCTACAACCCCTAGGCAAGGATCAACTGACATACTATAACACGTACAACTTTAACTTCTCGCAACCGTATGTTTGTGGGAATCATAATTTTCTATAGAACTACCATAGGATCAGAAAGAAAGAAACGGCTCTTATGCATATCCCAGGTGCAAAGTCTAAGATGGACTTAGACATCCTCACCCATCATAACCTCTAATAAACAAGTCAACGTAGACTTCCAATATAAGACATTGATCTGATAGGATTTCTCTCCACTAAGCTTCAGTCAAATTGTCATGCAAACATGCAAATTTACAACAGGTTTTAAGAAAAATTGTTTTATGTTGGTTGCTGGTAAATCCTGCCCCATAGAACTTTATTCGAAATGTCCCAACCTCCAATAACATGATTGAGTACTAGTGTTCTTGGGAAACCTGCAACCACCTTGTTACTTCCACTTGTAGCATAGTATGAAATTTAAGCTAAACCAAGGTGATAGGAGTTAAGAGATCAAGTCAGTAAGAAATTCAATAACATCCAGACTGAAATACTACTAACAACATATAAGTATCATCTAATAGAAAAACGAAATAAAGATATCAACATACCTTATTCTTAAATGCACTACCTATGAATACAAGAATAAATTTTCGTGCTATAGTAGCTCTCCAGATTGCCTCCTGCTCAAAGATCAAAAGGTAAAGCAGAAAACAACAATTAATGAGCAGGTATGTCAAAAGCTAGATATTTGCACAAAACTTTCAATAAAGTTGATATCACATTAGATAATTGGCAATAAAATTGAAGTAACACCAAACCATGTAGCAAAAAAGCTGGAGAGGAAACTAAAGTTTTTTATCCAATTTTTGTGTTACTAAAAGTTTTTTAATGAACAGAATTGAAATAAAAACATTAACTTCAACATCAATAACTTGCCCTTTTTTGTACCTGTTGATTCTCAACTAATTCTGTCAATTTATTCACCTTCGCAGCTAACAACTCCTCATGAAGTACTTGGTAAGCAGCAAGCTGGGCCTTCAAAGTATCTATCTCCTCTTGTGCTGCATTATTGGCTACCACAGGTGTGCCACTACGTTGAGTCGAGTTCCAAAAGTTTGTTGTTGTGGCTCAAAAATAATGCACTAATAGGTTAATATGTTCAGTCACTGAAATTAATAATTAAACAGAATGAACTCCACAGAACTAATTCAATCAACAATCCTTTCCTGTAATGCACTAATCGCCTCAATGCCAAAATCATTGGCATCAAATTACTTTAATTATTTAACTTATGTTGTTATTGTTGTTGTTATAATAAGTTTTATTATCTGTTATTTGTTGTTGGACTTATTCCCTTGATACACCTTCAATAATTTTGAATTCATCGTGGTGTTGAATTAGTGCATGAAACGAAAAAAAAAATAATACAGGTTCACTAGGCTCAGCCATGTTCATTACCGCGGGAAAAAAATCCATGCCACTGATAGGTTAATATGTGGACACTCATGATAGCTTTTGTTAGACCAACCAGAGGCTTTATCCGCAGTTGGAAAATCAGACCATTAAAACATATCAGAATTACATCAATATTAATGAAATTTATTTTATTCACAACAGAGATTCAGTATGATTGAAAAATCATAGTATCATTTTCTTAACAGCTGGTGATTTTCTACATAAATGGAATTCTTTCTTTTTCCATATTCACTTGAGATGGCTAGACTCTAACAGTCCCCACTCATAAAATAAATAGATAAATCACTCGCTGCAGCAATATTTTATAACTAAATCAAAACTTACAACAGCTTCTGCAAACGGAAAATCATATTGGTTTCAAAATCACTGGAGAGTAATGTTTTGCTTATCACAAAAATAGTTTCTGCTAGTTTCTAGGCCGTCCAGTCTGCAGGCAGAATCATTAAGGAATCTTGATATTATCCACTTTGACGGTGTTGGGATTCACATGTAAATGAAGGGGGAGATTTATTAAGATAAGATGTGAGTTGGCTCATTCCTACATTGGTGTTCGAGTGTGAATTTGAAGGTTTAATATACAAGATTGGCCTACAACCTATTAGCTTAAACTTTTGGATCAAGTTGGGTTCAACAATTATATTAAGGCCTTCATTAAGAACTCCAGTGGCTCCCCAACACTCACTACATACCATCACAAGTAGCAAGAGGACATCCCTTAGACTCAATGAAAATAGCAACTAATGTTTCCAATGCTAAGCAAACATAAAACTCGGGCATCCACAAGTCAAATTCATTTCATTAACTTCGCTACTAGCACCAAATGAACTTCTCAAAATGTTCCGATTTTTTTCTCTTTGATATACAGTCGAGAAACATGAATAGTAGAGAACCCCCAATAACTCAAACATAGACCTCAATACCCCACATTCAAAATGCACTCCACTTTACAACCAGCAGATCCGTTGCAAGCAACTTTAGGCACGATAATTAAGGATAGATAAGGGGCCAATAATTAACAATAATTAAGGGGTTATTCTAAGCATATGAACACGCCTAACATAGCCATTATAGTTGGAAAGTGTAAAGACGCATAAGAACTTGCCTGTCCTGGAATGACTTTACTTGCGCTTGGCCAGCTTGATATCTCTCCAACATTACAAACAAGAGAACCTCCAAGAGATTCCAACATAGAAGCATTGCACTGACCGTCATAAGATAAAAAAATTTCAGGATTTTTACAAAGACTCTCCAACAATATAATCATTTCAGCAGCAGCAGGCATAGGATCCTTGCGCATAGACATGGGGACCGTACCTGCATGTCCTTGGGAACCTCTCACAGTTGCCTGCAAAGTGATTCAAGTACCTTTAGTCGTGTAAAAAATTGCTATAATCAAGATATAAACTGTGTCTACAAGACACTAGATGAATAGAAATTTAAGCAAATGGCAAATAACACTAATCTATACTCTTGTGTCTCAGAGCTCCGACGAACTTTTAGTCGTGTCTGTCCAGCAATGCCCTTAACAACACCAAGAGGAAGACCAACTGATTCTGGTACAGGTCCTTGTTCAATGTGAATCTGTAGCATGAACCCAATAAAAAGCAGCAGGATAAGAATGTTAAAAGCCAGAAATTTTCCTGCCAAAATTCTTGGTTCACAACTTCACTTTAGGAAATTTTCCTGCCATAAACACCAAGTTTGTTGGAGTGAGACAAATGCCTTCAGGAAAATGGGTAGCAGAAATCAATTACTATATGACTAAGGGGTGTAATAATAACAAAATGTTACTGATAAGTCACCACAAATACATCTAATAAAATCATACTTGAGTATATTGAAGTATAAAATATTTGTAGTACTACCAATCTATTGTATAAAAGTAAAATAACCTGTTGCCGCATGCGCAACATCTTGTGTTTCCTGTTCTTGTTGCAATCTCTCAACATATGAAATCATTTCAGAATCAGTAGGTGTATTGCCATTATCGTGAGCCATGAATGTATGTCTACACATGAAAATTATGAATAAAAAAACAGAGAGTTAGTGCATGTAATGTAATGATGAATGTAAACAACAGAAAACAGAACCAATCAACCAAATCTAAGTGCAATGAACCAGAATCAGAAACCATTTTCAACATTCCATCTATAAATAATACAGTCTCATGAAACTAATGCCAAAGTCATTTCCCTTAGAAAACCTTTAAAAAATTTTAAATAAACAAGAGACTCAAAAACCATAACAGTGCACTGTAGAGCTAAAAACAACATTATCTTGAATAAAGATTACAACAACAAAGCACAAAAACCTCTTTACATCACAGGACCATCAATGAAATCTAAAAATGTGATCTTACAAAACTAAAAATCAGAATCAAAGTCAAATGGACTAAAAAATCATTTTGAAATTTCATCCCTATGGTATTAAACTCTGGTGAATGCATTAAATATCACCAGAAACAATTAAAATAAAGAATAAAGTTAAATAGCTACAGCAAAAAAAAAAAAAAAAAACCACAATATTAAATAAGGATAACTACAACTAAGCACAAACACCTCTTAATCCTCTTCAAGGTCTCGGGACTGATCTCGGTACTCGAACCAGGGGTCATCCTTTTCTTCATAACCTCATTCCCCCATTTCAACCTGTCCAAAGTCACATCACCACACCATAAAATCCCTTTAATCAGCTGCCCTGACCCAGCAACAATCAATTTTGCCGCAATCCCACTATAATCCTCCACATCGGGGGCCAAAGTAGTCCAACAAGCTTGACACTTCTGCTCCATCACTTCCTTTTTATTCTCAGATTTCAAATCCGCCGGCGATAACTCCTTCGCCACCTCCACTGATCCATCCAAAACCTTCATCTCCTTCTCATTTCCCTTCGTCTTCACTTCATGTTCCAAAAAGCTACTGTATTTCTCCAAAACGTCATCCAATTTCTTAAATAAATTATCTTGCCCACAAAATTGGAATTTATTTAGCAAACCAAAATTTCAATTGGGTTAAGTTTCAGTTAATTTATGGTTAGATGTTGCTCTCAATTACACTAACTAGCACAAACATACATACAGTAGAATACATAAACCAAAGACATGCATATAAAAGAAGATCCAAAATATGCTAATCTGGAAAATTATTAGGAAGATAAACACACCCAAAGTCCCAAATCGGAGAACAAAATTGGTAATACCTAGAGGCACTGGAGCTTTAGAGAATCACTTGAGAATGACGAGAAGAGGGAGATCAGCACACAAACCACAATTCAACGATAAACACACCCAAAGTCCCAAATCGGAGAACAAAATCGGTAATACCTAGAGGCACTGGAGCTTTTGAGAATCACCTGAGAATGAAGAGAAGAGGGAGATCAGCACACAAACCACAATTCAACGATAAACATACCCAAACCGGAGAACAAAATCGATAATACCAAACAGGATGTGGCAAAATTAATTGAGAATGAAAGAAGGGGTTTGGGTTGGAATTTGAGGCATGATAGGATACGCGCGCGGGAGTGGAAAACTAAGAGCGGGAGTGGGAAGGAAATGGGATTAGAGTATTGAAGTATTAGATAAAATATGGGATATGGGATTTGGTATTATTTTATTATTCCTTTTCAGATCCTATAGCGACGGTACTACGGTCGCCTTACTTTTTTTAGTAGCAAATAATTGGCGCCGGTCTTCCCGCCTAATCTATGCCAACCGGATATAAATATTCGTCGGCTTATGGGGAATATGGCAACGGGTTTTAGCACTGGTCATCGTATCTCGTCGCCGTATCGTCTTTGGCGACGGGTTTTAGCATTAGTTGCCATATCTCGTCGCCGTATCGCCTTTCTCTTGTAGTGAATTAAGTTAAAAACATCAACTACACATGTTCGTCAATTTTTCTCAAATTAGAAATAACCGAAATACTCATCACAATCAAAATATACCAATCCATTGCTCAACTCAATTTATAACAATTAACATACTAATATGGTCTACTAAAGCAAAAGCATATGACAAATGATAGATAGAAACAGATAGAAAGACACCCCCAAACTTGAAACAAACAATGCCCTCATTGTTAGAATTGAAGACATTAAGGACAGAAGACTTCCCTTGGCTTGATCAAGCATCGACATCACTCTCCTCATCGGGAAAATCCTGTGGGTAGTCCGAGACAGTTGGGGGAACTGGAAACTGGATTGGCACAGAACCGGAGCTAGATCCACCAGCCGAGAAGATCTGCGATAATGCCGATGACAACTCCATATTAAATTGCAGCATCGCATCCACCCGTTGTGCCACCGCATCAATCTTCCTGTTCTGACGGTCAATCTTTCGACTCTGGCGGTCAACCTTGTGATGCAGATCCTGCACTGAAGTTGCAAGGTCTGGCAGATGCGTAGAAGAAGCTTCCCTGGGCAGCTCAAAAGATGGAGGAGCTATAATGTACCCCTCGCCTCTGGGGTGTGAGATACCCCCCTCCCATACTTTGTAGTGGGCTATTGTAGCATGATCAATAATAGACATTGGTGGTTGGAGTATCTCATCTGCTCCCCACTGCACATTTGCTACCTGACATAGCCCCGTGATCAGAGATGGAAGCGGGAGTCCTCCTGAAGTACTGCCCCTTAATGCCTTTGCTATCGACTCCTGAATGACTAAACCAACATCAACCCTCAAGCCAATCACAATTGCATACAGCAGAACAACCCTTTCCTTGGTAACATCACTAATGTGCCGGGTTGGCATCAAGTTGGCACATATAAAGCTGTACCAAGCTTTTCCATAACGGCTTAATTCAGTGTGCGAGAAGCTAACCTTTTCAGAACTATTATCTCTTAGTTTCCATGCAGTACCCAGCTTACACAGTCTTTGAATCACCTCAGTTAAGTCATGGCCTTCAATACCATTTGCCATGTAGTCCTCATCAGCTTCGATATTAGGCAAACGGAAGTGAGAATTGATGGTAGTCCGATCATATGCCGCCGACTTACCCTGAACCTGAACCACAAAATTATCCGACTCCTTGGCATTAGCATAGAATTCTTTGACCAAAGAAATGACTGCAGGATCCACTTGTCGAGTGAAATTGATCCAATGTCGCTCGGCGATCATCGCACGCATCTTTCCATCCTGCCTTAGGTCAGGCCTAAGGCCTCTCTCAGGTACTAAGTTTTTCCCTGCCAACACATTATGGTACCTATTGGACGCCTCCTCATTAACAAATCTCCTCCTGTCAAATGGCTGAGAAGACTGGGAACTATCAGCCCGTTGTCTTTTAGAAGCCATTAAGATCAATCTCCAAGCAAAGCCACAGCCCGAGGTCAAGCCAAAAATACAATGCTAGGCAATACCACTCTCTCAGGAATTTTCACAAACACTTGGCGTGCATAACTGTTTTCAGCACATCCCTAACCTTGTGGCTTATGCAATATGCCAGTGTATGATACACTTCAACCTAAGCAGCAAGTCTAACTATAAAGCAATATGCACAATGTCCGTCCTTACTCAACAGAGTTAACCAATAATAAACATACAGGAGCCCAAACTTGGATGGTGTAAGAACAAACCAATTTCAAAAATAAACACAACTTCAACAATGTGCAAATCTTCCTCCCAATTGCAATTTTAACTAGATCAAATGGCCCAGCTTTTGAATGAAACTTACTTCATTTCGGGGAAAACTCAGTCCAAAACTCCGAATGGAATCAGTGGAGGGAGACCTTGTAGTTGTTGCCTTGGTCGAGAACCAAGTGGTGGCCAGGAAGATTGGAAGGTGCAGAGTACTTTGAATTTAGAGTGAAGCCTTGCTTGATTTCGGATGGGAATGGGGGTTTAATTTAGGTAAAGAAGAGCCGAGTATGCTTTGGGAAATTAAGAGAAGAGTTTTGGTTCTGCCCATTAAAACCCTCCTTTTCTATCTGAATTTCGCAAGAGGCGCTGCGGCGCCGTGATTTGTTCTATTTTGGACGCTGCGGCGCCTGACTTGCAGGGTGATAGACTCCACGGCACGCTTGCGTGAGGTGGTCGTCGCCCGGATCGTTTCTAGCAAAGTTGTATGGTGAATTGCTCGCAACACCTTAACCCCTCGCCTATATGTAGACGGTAATCTTGGTACAATTGCTCGCTTTCGGAAATCTGCATTGAATGGACACCAACGACACCTTAACCCCTCGCTTATATGTAAGCGGTAATCTTGGTAGAACCGACGATTGATGCGATAGAAGACGCCACACACAACTATGAATTGTTGTATGATAAGTCAATTGAACATTCATAGACAAACCATGAATAATTCGGGAGTTCTCAAAGAACCAAAAAGAGAATAAACTCACAACTTTATTAATAATCTGAAATTATCCTTGAATTACATTCATGAAACTTATTTATAGTAGACAAGAAAACCCTAGAATCCAATAAAGAATCAACTACTAATTTAACAATCAATTTGGAATCAAATCTAACTAACAAATATCCTAACTATAATAGAACTAGAAAAGATCTAATAAAATCCTAAAATCTTGGAAGAAATCTGGAAAAACGCGTCATAAAACGCGTCCTCGATTTTTGTGCATGGCGTGGCAGTGCCGGGTTTAGTACTGAGTCTGGCGCGGCAGTGCCGGACCTCCAGAGTTTCTTCTGCGAACTGTTGTGGTGCGGCAGCGCTGGAATTGACCTGCGAAGCGGCGCGGCAGCGCCAACCCTCCAGAGAATCTAAACAACTGTTACGGAGCGGCAACGCCAGGAATGGCCTGGGCAACGGCGCGGCAGCGACGGTCTGGCAAAGTTTGCCGACTTTGCTTCTTTTGATGTTTTTAAGTCCCGAACGTGATTCTTTGCTCCTCTTTCAATTCCTCCAACAATCATGAACCTTTGTATGGACCAAACCATTGAACTAAGAATCATATTCCACAATGAATGTTTTGATGGTTCCCTTGAATTGGACTTCACAATAAGTATTCTCGAATAGTTTTCAGCCCAATCACTTGAAATCATTTGTTGAAACCTTGGAGCTTGAGTCGAGTGAATGATGTTCGATGCAAGCCTGACCAGGATTGTATCACAAGTACTTGGCTAAATTTCGGGCGCTGCGGCGCCTGACCTTCAGCTGCAAAAAAAAATAACTTCTTTTTTTCCTAATAACTACTAAACCATAACAAGGTAAATTAGTAAAACAATGAACTTAACCCAAACATGGAAACAAAACAAAACAAACAAAATTAATATCAAAGCAAAATGAAAGAAAAATGGACTAAAAGGAGACGGAAATGGGGTTGCCTCCCCACTGAGCGTTTGTTTTAAAGTCTTCGGCTTGACTACTCTCTGCTTCATTCCGGATCCGCGAGGCTAATTGAAGTCTTTTGACGATCAACGTCACCACCCCACATCTCCTCTTACTTACGCATTTCCAATCAAATCATGATCCCATCTCGATCAATTTCGCATTGATCAGGGCGCCAATAATGCTTGAGTCTTTGCCCGTTAACCTTGAAGGTTCTCTTGGAATTGGCCTCTTCGACTTCGATAGCCCCATATGGGAAGACCTTAGTGATGAAGAAAGGTCCGGACCATCTCGATTTGAGCTTTCTAGGAAAGAGCCTTAATCTAGAATTGAAGAGCATCACGACTTGTCCCGGCTCAAATATTCGCTCAACTATCTTCTTGTCGTGCCACCTTTTCGTCTTTTCCTTGTATAACTTGGCATTTTCATAGGCTTGGAGACAGAATTCATCCATTTCATTCAACTACAAGAGCAGCTTCTCACCTGCTGCATTTAAGTCAAAATTTAGCTTCCGAATAGCCCAGTATGCACTATGTTCCAATTCGACCGGAAGATGACAAGCCTTTCCGTAGACAAGCCTGTATGGTGACATTCCAATAGGCGTTTTATACGCGGTTCGATAGGCCCACAAGGCATCATCAAGCTTCTTTGCCCAATCTTTCCGGTTTGGATTTACAATCTTCTCCAAGATCCGCTTCACTTCCCTGTTTGACACCTCAGCTTGGACACTAGTTTGCGGATGGTAAGTTGTAGCAATCTTATGGGAGACCCCATACTTCGCAAAAGGGCCTCAAAGTATTTGTTGCAAAAGTGTGAACCTTCATCACTGATAATTGCTCTCGATGTGCCAAAGCGTGTAAAAATGTTTTTCCGAAGGAAATTTAGCACCACCTTGGAGACATTGGTGGGCAATGCTACAACTTCAACCCACTTGGATACATAGTCCATTGCGACTAGTATATAGAGATTATTGTAAGATAACGGGAACGGGCCCATGAAATCTATGCCCTAAACATCGAAAAGTTCAACTTCCAGAATATTGTTAAGGGACATTTCATGTCTTTTGGAAATATTTCCAACTCTTTGACAATTGTCGCATCGCGACACAAAAAGATGAGCGTCTTTAAAGAGAGTTGGCCAATAAAAACCAGACGGAAGCACCTTTGCTGCCGTTTGCTGTTCGCCGAAATGCCCTCCATAATTTGATGAATGGCAGTGATGAAGCACATCTTCCATTTCTTCCCTTGGCAGACATCTTCTCAAAATCTGATCCGCACACTGCTTAAATAGGAAGGGCTCGTCCCACAAATAGTATCTCACATCATTCAAGAATTTCTTCCTTTGTTGAAAGCTCAAGTTGGGTGGAAGCACATTGCTCACAATATAGTTGGCAAAATCAGCATACAATGGTGCTTCACTTTGTAAAGCAAAAAGCTGCTCATCTGGAAAGAATTCATTGATCACAATGCCATTTTGCCCCGGTTGGTCGGCGTTCTCTAGTCTAGAGAGATGATCCGCCACTTGGTTTTCTGTCCCCTTTTTATCACGGATCTCTAAATCAAATTCTTGAAGAAAAAGGACCCATCTGATCAACCGTGGCTTGGCATCTTTCTTAGAAATCAAATATTTGGTGGCCGAGTGATCAGTGTAAACGATTACCTTCGTACAGATGAGATATGAGCAGAATTTGTCAAATGCATATACCACTGCTAGTAGCTCTTTCTCGGTGATAGTATAGTTGAGCTGAGCATCTGTCAATGTCTTGCTAGCATAATATATGGTACAGAAGACTTTATCTTTTTGTTGACCCAAAACCGCACCAATAGCAAAGTCACTGGCATTGCACATTAGCTCAAACGGCAATTTCCAATCAGGAGCAACTGCAATGGGAGCAGTAATAAGCCTCTTCTTAAGCACAACAACTAGTTGGATTTGACAACTAGTTATTTAATTTATATCTTTTAATTTGACTCTCCATTTTTATATTTAAATTATAATATTATTATTATTTTATAATTTACATCATTACGACTAATATGTAACTTATAACATTATTTATAATAATGTGTAATTAAAATAAAATTCATATATTACTATTATATATATATGTTAATATGTATGTATATCTATATGTATAGATTTATGTAGGTTCTGCTGAACTGATACCTGTCTGTGGTCCCTAAAGTGCAATGTGGTAAGCATGCACACACTTCCATCTAACTACTAGACATTACTCGCACGTAGAAGCATAGTGGTTCTTGATCTCTACTTGCATGTAAGTACTTTACAGGTTGTAACCATGGAAAACTGCATTCCAACCGCAACAAGTGCTATGACATTTCCATTTTAAAGAAGAAGAGAATCACTTCTCTGTACAGATTCTCAGAAAAGTTAAATTCTCAATTAGATGAAAACACAACAGATTAAAGATAAGATGCTATAAATAAAACTAATTTTCGGGATGGAAATCCAAACAGGCAAAGTATTCTGCACGAGGATTTTGGTCTTTTGATCCAAGACAGAATCAGATGAACAAGAAGCATACAGTATGCACAGCTTAATAAAATGGAAAATGAACATATTCATGGTGCAACTTTGTTTTTCATTTTTTTATTTATTTTGGACAACTAATTTTCACGTGCAAATTGAGGGAATGTCAGGAAGCCTATCTAGGGGATGCTTAATATTGTAGAGCCCGGCATCATAAAAACCCTAATCAGAAATATCAGGGGACAATGAATTAGTATTGGAAAATGATATGCAGTCAAAAACATTTTGACAGCATCATTATAACAACTCCTATAATAAAGTTCTGCCATTTTGCAGCCAACTCCTTGAATTTATCTGGTTCCTCTAACATACAGAAAAGCCAAAGCACCTCACAATCATTCTCACATCTACAAATAGCAATTTGAAGCCCTATTGCCAATATCTACTTGGCCAGCTATTTAGCTGGAAAATGTTACATTTTACAAGCTTTGAACTTATTTTTACATGTATATGTTCACCAAAATATAAATAATGAGGGGACTTGCAATTTTGATTACCAAATGGAGTAATATTTACAACACCAAGAAAGACAAACATCAAGATTTGTAAGTTCAGAATTTGAAAATAAGTGTTATTTTATAAATATATGACTTGACAATAATTAGTTAAAACTCAGAAGTTCATTTCACAAATATCGTCATATATAGGACTTCCAATCTGCATAATACCTGGGATATCTGCTGACAATGAATGATCCCAATAGTACCAGACTTCCTACCATTATAATATGTCCAAGCCTCTGTCACCAATAATTGCCGCAACTACACATGCCATCCTTAAAATGGTAGAATCTTTTTGTGTCTCTAACAATGATCTCCCTCTTTGAAATTCTAGATATGAACTTGGTTACATTATGGCAGTCCACACATATCCTCAGCTTCTTCATGCCCTCAACACATCACCTTCCATTGTGTTCAAAATCCCAACCTTTCACTATGCCCACATAAGATGTCTTCTTTTAATTCTTGATCAAGTTTTTCCAACACACAACTTGTGTCAGCAACATAACCCTCCAACGTCATTCTCTTTTTTACATCCTTTAGAAATGCATAAATCTCTTTGGATCTGGGGTGTGATTGATCACATACAAGAAAACTATGAATTTTCCCTCCAACTTCAATTGAACTCCAACCAGGTTCCTTTGTTAACTTCTTTTCTTTCATCGTCATCCTCATTTTAGCTACTTGATCCCATTGCCCAGCAATAGCATAGATATTTGACATTAGCACATACCATCCAGCAGTATTCGAGTCCAATCTCAAAATTTCTGCAACAGCTCTTTCAGCTATCTCAACATTTCTATGGATCTTGCATGCATTTAACAGCCCACCCCATATGCTAGAGTCGGGCTTTACCACCATGTTCCTCACAAGATTTTCAGCTTCAATAAGCCTCCCAGCCCTGCCAAGCATGTCAACCATGCAACTATAATGCTCTAAACCAGGCTTTATATGATACTCCATTGACATTTTATTAAAATATTTCCACCCCTCTTGAACCATCCCTTTGTGGCTGAAACCTGTCAAGATTCCAACAAAAGTTACTGCATCAGGTCTTATTCCAGCACCCACCATGCATTGGAAGAGTGATTCAGCATGTTTAGGAAGACCATGCATTCCGTAGCCACATATAACTGCTGTCCAAGTTACAAGATCCCTTTGTGGCATTCGTTTAAACACTTGCTCAGCCTCTTCTATGCTTCCACATCTAGCATACATGTTGATTAGAGATGCACCTAAGTAGACATTGACTTCCATCTGGGTCCTTAGTAGTTGTTCATGGACCCATCTTCCTTGTTGCAAAGCCCCCAAAGTAGCACATGCTTGAAGAACAGTAACCATTGTCATTGCATCAGCTTGGATTCCTGACTCCAGCATTTGATTGAACAGTGACAGAGCAATGTCAGATTCATCGTGTAATACATACCTGCAGCAAAATTATAATTGGCAAATATGTCGGATCAAAATCACCATTTTCAGAGCATTATGTTTTACCCAAAAAAAAGAGGGAAAAAACATATTATAGGTGATAAAATATCACCAATTATGGTGTGAGAAAGATTAAAGAATCCAAAGTTCCACAAACAAATATGGTTTGTTCTTCAACAATAGTTCTACAATTATTGTGGTTTGCCAAAATGAAGTGTTTGACTATAATTATTAAAATAAGAAACTTTCTATCTTAAACTTTTATAGTCGAAGCCATGCACTAGTAGGTAAAACATCCATTAAATTCCTCAAAGTGGTAGGAGATGACCTAAAGTGAACTTCATGCAGTGTGATGTTATAATTACACCTTTTAAATGTATTAAAATTATGGTGCAAATAATTAAAAGTTTGAGTCCACACAGTACAATAACCAATAATAACTATCATAATACCCTCCTCATGTGTATAAAGACAGGTTATCTGTGAGTGTGGCACCGAAATTATGGACTTGGGCACCCAAAGATGTCATGACAAGAATCACACATTCAAATGAGCAATTTGCAATATAGAGCTTTTAGGGAGAGTATAGTAAAGATATTAATAAAGAGATCTCTAACAAGCTAAATACAAAGGAATGAAAGAGAGAGAAGAGAAAAGGGATAAACTAGGCCTCACACCTAGGGTTCTTAGGCCTCACACGCAAGGAAAAGATGCATCACGCATCAAACACAATCTTAGATTTTTATTCATCTTATCTCTGTCTTCAAATGTCTCAAATACATAGTATTTATTGGACCAAGAGACTTCTAGACTTCTGTCATTCATGTATCAATACGTGACACTTCAATATACATTCATGTACTAGTAAATGTACCTAAGGATATGGTGATGAGGACATCCTTAGCTTAGAAGCCCATGGCGAAACCCAAGCGGATCCATTGCACATACCACTTGGACCCATTACGAGGACTCGAGCTAAACGCCTCAAAGAAGGACTTAACGGGATGATTCATGAATTATGGAACAAGGTTGGAACAAGTACGGAAATTGTAGAGACGGGATACAAGTACGCGAAGATCATAAACACATTGATAGCAAGTGTACCCAAAGCACCGCAATAGACTTCACTGTTGCTGAAAACTGACTTTCTTGGATTGCGGGATTCCTTCCCCAAAACAGGGTTCCATGTTTTAGGTAATGGTGTTTTCCACCAATTGTTTCCTTCCCTAAAACAGGGTTCCATGTTTTAAGTAATGGTGTTTTCCACCAATTATTTCCTTCCCTAAAACAGGGTTCCATGTTTTAGGTAATGGTGTTTTCCACCAATTGTTTCCTTTCCCAAAACAGGGTTCCTTGTTTTATGTAATGGTGTTTTTCAGTAATTGCTAGGGTTTGTTTGATTCTAGATTGTTCTCAAGCTTAGTATAAATAGGCTTCATGATGTAATGGTTTAAACAACCAATTTTCAGATTATCAATATTATTGTGAGTTTGTTTCTCTACTTGTGGTACTTTGAAGAATTCCTAAGTGTTCCTTAATTGTCTTTGGAGATTCATAGTTGACTTATCATACAACCATTCATAGTTGTGTGTGGCGTCTTTTACCGCATCAATCGTCGATTGTACCGAGATTACCGCTTCAATATAAGCGAGGGGTCGAAGGGTCGTTGGTGTCTATCCTACGCAGATTTCATTGGCAAGCAATTGTACCAAGATTACCGTCTACATATAGGCGAGGGGTTAAGGTGTTGCAAGCTATCCATCCTATCAACTTGTTGGAAACGATCCGGGCGACGACCACCTCACGCAAGCGTGCCGTGGAGTTTATCATTTGGTATCAAAGCTAATTTCCTATCAAGTTACTTATCTTTACTTTTATTGTTGGATTTTAGTCAAAAAATAAAAACTGCAAAAAAAAAAAAGAAAACTGCAGAAAATATATTGCAGAAAATTATTATTGTTGATTGTTATTATTGGGATTTCATTTACAAAGAATCATATTTGACGATTGTGAAGTCTTGTTGGTATTCCGAGAGTCATACTTTCTATATTGTATTCTTGATAAGTTCTTATTGGATTGAAATTGGAAAATTGAGGTAATATTTGTGTGAATTCAAAAAGAACCTATTAGAGAGAACTACGAGCGGAAAAAGGCAAGAGTAGTGAGATTACTAGAGGGTAAAAGCCATTAGTGTGATACACGAGCGTTTCATATTTGTGTAATACATTGTTTGAGCGAAACACGTAAGGGAGTGGTGAGGAACTTGTTTTCTACTAACCTTTATTTTGCAGAAAATATGTCTAACACAAGAGATAAGGCAATTGAAAATGAACCTTCTACATCGAATTTTGACCCAAAACTCATGATGGAGGCAATGATGAAAGAATTTTCCCGACAGTTAGGAATGGCTATGGAGCAAGTGCATGATCGCATCGATCAATTGAGTGACACTCGAGGGGAACAAACTCAAATCCCTCCGGGTGGGCGTCCAAAAGGAAAAGCCCAACAAAAGGAAGCTAGGCTAGAGGAGACAAATGACTATGATGAAAGGTTTAGCGAAGAAGAGGATCGAGAAACTGGCTTTATCCCTAGGAGACATTTTGCAAGGGATAGAGGCGGCCGAAATCGAGAGGACAACAACCTCGATAGCATCAAAATGAAAATTCCCACATTCCAAGCAAGAGTGATCCCGAGACATACTTAGAGTGGGAGAAGAAAATGGAATGGATATTTGATTGTCACAACTACTCGGATCTCAAGAAAGTTAGAATTGTCGCTACAGAATTTTCAGATTATGCGGTTACTTGGTGGGATCAATTGATAACCAGCCGAAGGAGGTGTAGAGAGCGTCCAATAGAGACTTGGGCAGAAATGAAAGTTGTAATGAAAAAGAGGTTTGTGCCAAGCCACTACTACCGAGATCTGTTTCGAAATTTGCAAAACTTGAGACAGGGAAGTAAGAGCGTGGAGGACTACTTCAAGGAGATGGAGATGTTAATGTCTAGGGCTGACATCGACGAGGATAATGAGGCAACCATGGCCCGATTTTCAGCAGGGTTAAATTGGGAAATTGCAGATTTGGTGGAGCGTCAACACTATGTGGTATTGGAAGATATGGTGCACATGACTATCAAAATAGAGAAGCAGCTTAAGAGGAGAGGTGGCCAGCAAACAAATCCTACCACAGGATCATCATGGAAGCCTAATAATGTGAAACGCGAGGAAAAACCAACTGTTTTCAAACCAAAAACAGAAATCAAGCAAGAAGCGACTACTCAGGGATTGCAAGGTAAAACCAATCAACCTTCTACTAGTCGTAATCGAGATATTGTATGCTTTAAATGTCAAGGCTGAGGACATATTGCAAATCAATGCCCAAATCAAAGAACTATGTTATTGCTTGATAATGAAGAAATGGAAACCGAGGAAGAAGATAGTGACAATGACTCTATGCCATCACTAGAGGAAGATAGAGAGGTTGCTATGCATGGTGAAGTGTTGGTTACTCCAAGAATGCTTAGTACACAGGTAAGAGAAGAAAGCAGTGAACAAAGGAAAAATCTGTTTCATACTAGATGCATGGTAAATGGTAAGATCTGTTGTGTCGTGATTGATGGTGGGAGTTGTACAAATGTTGCAAGTATCGCTATGGTGGAGAAATTGGGACTTACAACTTCAAAACATCCTCATCCATACCGATTGCAGTGGCTTAATGACAGCGGCGACATCAAAGTAACTAAGCAAGTATCAGTTCCGTTTACAATTGGGAAGTATGTCGATGAGATTCTATGTGATGTAGTTCCTATGCAGGCGCCACTTACTACTTGGGAGACCTTGGCAGTTCGATCGGCGAGTAAAACACGATGGTTTTACTAATGAGTACTCTTTTGTTCACAATCAAAGGAAAGTTACCTTGTGTCCTATGTCACCAAAACAGGTGCATGAGGATCAAATGCATTTACAGAGAGATCATGAAAACAAAAAAACAAAAGAGAGAGAAAAAAAGAAAGGAGAAGAGAGAAAAACAAACATTTTTGCAAAAAGGAGTGATGTAAGGCGAGCTTTGAATTCTAAAAAGTCAATGATTATACTTCGGTATAAGGAGGCACTTTTAAATACTAACGCTAATAATCCTTCTTTGCCTAGTGTTGTTTCTGCTCTTTTACAGGATTATCAGGATGTATTTCCCGAGGAACTTCCACAGGGATTACCACCAATTCGGGGAATTGAGCATCAAATTGACTTTGTCCCTGGCGCGACCATTCCAAACCGCCCGACATATCGAAGCAATCCCGAGGAAACAAAGGAATTGCAAAGGCAAGTTGACGAGCTAATGGACAAGGGGTTCGTAAGGGAAAGCATGAGTCCATGTGCGGTTCCAGTTATTTTAGTGCCTAAAAAGGATGGGAAGTGGCGTATGTGCATTGATTGTCGAGCGGTAAATAACATCACGGTAAAGTGTCGACATCTCATTCCTAGGTTAGATGATATGTTAGATGAATTATATGGATCTTGTGTATTTTCTAAAATTGATTTGAAGAGTGGTTATCATCAGATTAGAATGCATGAGGGAGATGAATGGAAAACCGCTTTTAAAACAAAATATGGGTTATATGAGTGGTTAGTCTTACCTTTTGGTTTAACTAATGCTCCTTGCACGTTCATGAGATTAATGAACCATGTTTTGTGTCCCTTTATTGGGAAATTTGTAGTTGTCTACTTTGATGATATCTTGATCTACAGCAAGGATTTAGTTAAGCATGCATTGCATATAAAATCTGTCCTAGATGTGCTTCGAAAAGAAAAATTGTATGCTAATATGGACAAATGCACATTTTGTACGGATCGAGTTGTGTTTCTTGGTTTTGTTGTCAGTGCGCAGGGAGTACAGGTTGACGAAGAGAAGATACGTGCAATCCAAGAATGGCCAACTCCTACGAATGTCAGTCAAGTTCGTAGCTTTCATGGACTCGCAAGTTTCTATAGACGGTTTGTAAGAAAATTCAGCGAAGTCACAGCACCACTCACCGAAGTAATCAAAAAGAGTGTAGGATTCAAGTGGGGTGATGCACAGGAAAAGACGTTTAATTTGATTAAAGAAAAATTAACTAACGCTCCTTTACTTGTATTGCCTAATTTCACTAAAACCTTTGAAATTGAATGTGATGCTTCAGGTTTAGGCATTGGAGCTGTGTTGATGCAAGAAGGAAAGCCAGTGGCATATTTCAGTGAAAAATTGAGTGGAGCAGTTTTGAACTATCCTACCTATGACAAGGAGTTATATGCCTTAGTTCGATCATTGGAGACTTGACAACATTACCTGTGGCCTAAGGAATTTGTAATTCACACGGATCATGAATCATTGAAATATTTGAAAGGCCAACACAAGTTGAACAAGAGACATGCACGATGGATGGAGTTCATCGAGACATTTCCATACGTCATTCGCTATAAGCAAGGTAAGGAAAATGTCGTGGCCGATGCTCTTTCTCGAAGGTATGTGTTGTTAAATACTCTTGACACAAAATTACTTGGTTTTGAACAAATCAACGAATTATATAATAATGACCATGATTTATGTGAAGAGTTTAAAAATTGTGAAAAGAATGTTGTAGGTAAATACTTCAAGATGGATGGATTCTTGTTTCGTGAGAATCGATTATGTATAACTGCATGTTCTTTACGTGAATTATTGGTTCGAGAATCACATGGAGGTGGTTTGATGGGACATTTTGGTGTTGATAAGACTTTATCTGTTATAAAAGAACATTTCTATTGGCTCCATATGAAACGAGATGTGGAAAGAATTTATGATAGATGCATTACATATCGTCAAGCTAAATCTCGTGTTCAACCCCATGGGTTATACACACCATTGCCTATTTCGAATGAACCTTGGATTGACTTGTCTATGGACTTTGTATTGGGTTTACCTAGATCTAAGCATGGTCATGATTCTATATTTGTGGTCGTGGATAGGTTTTCAAAAATGGCACACTTTATTCCATGCCACAAAACTGATGATGCATCCCATGTTGCTGATTTATTCTTTAGAGACATTGTGCGTTTGCATGGCATGCCCCGAACAATTGTTTCGGATAGAGATGCTAAATTCTTGAGCTATTTTTGGAAGACATTGTGGTGTAAATTAGGAACTAAACTGTTGTTTTCAACTACTTGTCATCCACAAACAGATGGTCAAACAGAAGTAGTAAATAGAACTTTATCTGCATTATTGAGAGCTATCATTAAAAAGAATATTAAGCTTTGGGAAGAATGTCTACCACATGTTGAGTTTGCTTATAATAGGTCTGTTCACTCTGCTACTAAATTCTCACCTTTTGAAATTGTGTATGGCTTTAATCCTTTAACACCATTGGATTTATCACCATTACCTGTTTCCGAGTATACTAACATGGATGGCAAAAACAAAGCTGATTTTGTTAAGCAGATACATGAGAAGACAAGACTCAACATTGAGAAGAGGACAGACCAATATGCCAAACAGGCCAACAAGGGTCGGTGTCAAGTAATATTCGAACCCGAAGATTGGGTGTGGCTACACTTGCGTAAGGAAAGATTTCCTGATCAAAGGCGTTCGAAACTACTTCCAAGAGGAGATGGTCCATTTCAAGTGCTTGAACGCATTAACAACAATGCTTACAAATTGGATTTACCCGGTGAGTATACTGTTAGTGCAACTTTCAATGTTTCTGATCTAAGTCCGTTTGATATAGGTGAAGATTTGAGGACAAAACTTTTTCAAGAGGAGAGGTATGATGAGGACATCCTTAGCTTAGAAGCCCATGACGAAACCCAAGCGGATCCATTGCACATACCACTTGGACCCATTACGAGGACTCGGGCTAAACGCCTCAAAGAAGGACTTAACGGGATGATTCATGAATTATGGAACAAGGTTGGAAACAAGTACGGAGATTGTAGAGACGGGATACAAGTACGCGAAGATCATAAACACATTGATAGCAAGTGTACCCAAAGTACCGCAATAGACTTCACTGTTGCTGAAAACTGACTTTCTTGGATTGCGGGATTCCTTCCCCAAAACAGGGTTCCATGTTTTAGGTAATGGTGTTTTCCACCAATTGTTTCCTTCCCTAAAACAGGGTTTCATGTTTTAAGTAATGGTGTTTTCCACCAATTGTTTCCTTCCCTAAAACAGGGTTCCATGTTTTGGGTAATGGTGTTTTCCACCAATTGTTTCCTTTCCCAAAACAGGGTTCCTTGTTTTATGTAATGGTGTTTTTCAGTAATTGCTAGGGTTTGTTTGATTCTAGATTGTTCTCAAGCTTAGTATAAATAGGCTTCATGATGTAATGGTTTAAACAACCAATTTTCAGATTATCAATATTATTGTGAGTTTGTTTCTCTACTTGTGGTTCTTTGAAGAATTCCTAAGTGTTCCTTAATTGTCTTTGGAGATTCATAATTAACTTATCATACAACCATTCATAGTTGTGTGTGGCGTCTTTTACCGCATCAATCGTCGATTGTACCGAGATTACCGCTTCAATATAAGTGAGGGGTCGAAGTGTCGTTGGTGTCCATCCTACGCAGATTTCATTGGCAAGCAATTGTACCAAGATTACCTCATCTACATATAGGCGAGGGGTTAAGGTGTTGTAAACTATCCATCCTATCAACTTGTTGGAAACGATCCGGGCGACGACCACCTCACGCAAGCGTGCTGTGGAGTCTATCATGTGGACTGGAACTTATATTGTCTTCATACACCGAACACATCCAAGGACTTCATTGTTGACTCACTTGATATACTAAAGGATTTTTAGACCATTTTAGAAACTCTGACACATAATTAATTAACTAATAACTAAAATTGTGAACTGTCTAATAATATTTCTGCTGACCCAAATTGAGATAGAGCCAAAGTCCACGTTTCTTTATGCATGAACCTTTTTTCTTCTTTGACCTCTTCACATTCATCATCTGCATGTCGTCTATCAGCAAGCATAATAAGTAAGATGGATTAAAGACATCATGCATATATTGACAAGAAGCAATAAGCTATATTAATCAACATATATAGACAAGATGGATTAAGATGGATTAAAGACATCATGGCACTAAGCTAAATTAATCACCATATGGCTGATCACGGGAAAGGGAGTTTCTATCCAACCAAAGATCACCAAAGCTAAAATTTATAAATAAAAGCAAGTACTGGCACTTGCTTATTAAACTAAAATTTAAACACTTTGGAAACATAAAAGTATAGCTATTGAAAGGTAAAGAGATAAGAGTACACGTTTTGGTAAGATTGCAATCCTTTTTGTAAGGATTATTCGTGCATAATAGTATGGCAAATGCATTTGTATAAAGCCTCAAATATGCTCGTTCATTTGGTAAAATACGCATAAAGTTGGTACATGTAGTTCTTGCTTATATACTTGCACAAATTCCAATCAGTTCATTTGATCAAATCCATAAGTCTAATCGTTGATTATGTTAAAAACAGTATTCTATTTTGGAATGGAGATCCCTCCATCCAAAATGGGAGCCCCATTTTCCTTTCTGTGTCCCCCAAAACAACAGTCCCATTTCTAAAATAAACTAAAAAGTTTCATGACATTCTAAGTTTGGGATGTAACAAAATGTTACTGTTACTTAAATTGAGCTTGGAGGTTAGATGGGAAATTGACAACTTATCTTAAAATATTTGAAACATGGCTATAATTAAATCCAACTCACCCAGCAATCATTGCATTATATGTTGCAGTTCCTTTCTTTGGCATTCCATCAAACAGTTGGCGTGCCAACCACAATTCCCCACACTTCACATACATATCGACAAGAGCAGTGACAACAAACACATTAGACTCGCACCCACTTGAGATCACATCATCATGAACTCTCTTCCCATCATATTTCGACTTTAGCCCGGCACAAGCAGGCAGCACAAACGTAAACGTGAACTCATTAGCCTTATGCCCGCCGTCCATCATTGCATAATAAAGATCAATAGAGTCTTTAAATAACCTATTTCTCGCATACCATTTAATGATCTCGTTCCATAAGAAAACAGGTGGCTTTTTAACCATTTTCATGAGAATTCTCTTAGCAAAGTGGATGTGATCATGCTTCAGATACACATGTCCTAGACGGGTTAAGAGAAAAACATTGTCAAAATATTGGGTCTTGAAAATTTTAGAGTGAAGTTGCTTAAGGTGGTTGATTGTGAAGCATTGGTTTAGCCGAGACAGAAATTGGTAAAGTCCTTGAGGATGTAGATTAGTTTGAAGTTGTTTTTGTTGAGAAGGTGTTTGCGGATTTGATTCTGTATGGAGCATAGACAATTGAGAAACTATTAGTGGCTTCCAATTTCCCTGGCGGGTTGCCAGTTTTTGTAAGAATGGCATAGAATAATTTCATCAGAATAGAAAAGCTAAGGTGGTGTTGGTGCTGGTGTTCGGTCATAGACTTAATTTTTGAGAAAATTCTCAAGACGGCATAAGCAGAATTAATTTATCGGATAAGCAGAATTATAATTTGTAAAAATAAAAAATAAAAAATAACTAACCTATTCACCTCCATAATTTTTCTCAACTTCTATTCCTATTCTCTCTCTTCACTCTATGTTTTTATTAGTGTTTAAATCCAAATATTTAATATATTTATCACTTGAAAAAATTATGAAAACATAAAACTACAAATCTGAAAATCTATTCGATTATGTAACAAAATTTTCATAATCAGTGTTCTAAAAATCGGCTTGGCTTGGCGAATAACAAAGCTATTCATTACTTTTGTCAAAATTAAAGTAATTTTTTATTCTTAGATTGAATATTTAACTCTAAATAACTAAATTAAATATGTCAAAACTTGAGTATTACTCGTAGAAAAAAATCTTCTGCAAAATCAAAGGGGATTTCTCATCTCTACCTTAAATCTGAGAATCAATTCAATCATATAACCTCAATTTAATTGAAAATTTTCCTAATCTAAGAATCAATTAGATTTGTGCTTCTTCTTTTTTTCTTCATTTTTTTTTTACTTTTTTGTTTTATGATTTATACAATATGCAAGGTAAGATATATGAGTACTGGAGAGAGGATAGAGAAAATAGGCCAGAAGAGAATACTTGAAAGGCTAAATGTAATAATCCGGATTTTTGTTAATAATTAAATATTAATTTGTTTTTCCTAAAATCATAATTGAATTGAAAAGGGTAAGTTACTAATTTTTTATTTTATTTTTATTTCGTTTAGAAAGTTAAATTCTTTTAGTAGATGATTAAATAATTGATTTAGTTAAAATTACAGAGTCCATTAGGGTTTGATAACTCATACATAAGTTAGAGTTATATATAAAGAGCGTTAGATGTAACCCTAATCCTTTTCCTATTCTCTGTTGAATTTTCGCCTAAAATTTCTTTGTGCATTGCAGCAATTTCGAAAAATCATAGTTAATTCATCCGATGTCGAAAGTGAATCCAAAGCCTGTTTCTTCAGTTTTTCATCCTCTACAATTGTGAAGAAGGAAGAGAATTATTTGACGTCATATTCATGTCTTAAATTGTTGAAAACCACAACCTGTCCTAATTCTCGTCATTATTTTCAGTCCTAATTTTGAAAATTCGTAACTCAGGCATATTAACTCTGAATAGAGTGATTCTTAAGCCTATTTCGTGTATCTTTTCGAAAGTTACAAATTTTGTGAAGACATAAAGAGATTTTGAAGACTTTAAAAGACCTGAAAGTCAGAATCTTTAGTGATGCATATTGAAGAAAAGCAAACAAGAAAGGTAAATATCATTTTATATTTTGAAGGCCATATCTTAAAACCATATCTTTGTTGATTAAGCATGACATCAAGGGTTCCTTTCCCTTTTGTGAATTTAATAACGGTAGTGCTTAAATCATCACGTTCTTTAGTTAAAACTTTAATTTGCTCTATCAACTGCACTTTATTTTTCCAATTCTTTCTTTAGAGATGAATTCTCAAGCTTGAGATTTTTAATATCTTCATTTAACACTTGATTTTATATCTGAGTATCCTCATTAATTACAGCAAGTGTTAAATTTTCAACTTCAAGATTTTTAATAGAAATAATAAGTGTTGACTTTTCTATCTCAAGATCTTTGTTTATTTTTCTTAACTTTTTTAATTCTTCTTTTAGTAATAAATTTTCTAAAGAATTATTTTCTAGTTTCTCTTGTTCTTCTTTTAAACTTTCATTAATTACAATTAAATTTGAGTTTTCTATTTCAAGATCTCTGTTAGTCTTAATTAATTTTTCTAATGAAATTTTTAGTTTAATAAAATCTTCTTTAATAATTTCATTATCTTCATATAAACAATTATAAAACTTCTTGTAGTTCATGATGTTCTTCATTTATATTATCTAAATTATGTGTGACAAATGAAGTACTAGGTAATTGATGTTCAAAATTTACCTCAAATCTTGGTGATGAATCATTGTCTGCCATTAGACATAGATTTACAATTTTCTCGGTTTGTTCAGCAGTTCCTTCTTCGTCACTTAGATCCCAGCCTTCCTCAGCTACTAGTTTTTTGTTATTGACTAGTTTTGGACAGTCCTTTTTGAAATGTCCAGACTGGTTACATTCAAAACATGTATTAGGATTTTCATTGGAGCTGGCATTTCTGAAGTTGTTGTTATTTACTTTAAAATTTCCTCTTTGTGCTTTTGGTTTGAAGACTTGTTTGCCTTTGAAGTTGTTGAAGTTGTTGTTTGTCTTTAGAAAGCCTTTGCCATATTTTCTGGCTTTACTTTAGATCACTCTCCTGAGTTGTCTTGATAATAAAGCAACTTCATTATTATCTAAACTCAGGAGTTCTTCATTTAACTCCTCATCATTATTTTCTTAATCTACAAGTAGAGATTTGAAAGGAATTCTCTTTTTCTTGAGATCTGTATCTGATCCTACTTTTTTGACTAACATGTCGATTTCGTGGGCACGAAGATTTCCAATAAGGCTATCAAAAGGATAGGCGGTTAGATCTTGCATTTCCTTAATGGTTGTAACCTTCATTTTCCATACGGATGGAAAGGCTTTGAGAATTCTTTTGTTTTTCTCATTAGTTGTGTATGCCTTCCCTAGTGGTTCCAATTCATCAATGATTCTGAAAAAACGTGTTTTCAACCAGCGGCAGTTGGCGCAGTGGTTTAAGCTTAGCCTTGGGATGAACCGTAAACCCGAACATCCTGGGTTCGAGTCCCACCTGCAACAATTGTTAAGCCTGCAAAGGTAACGCTGGCCACGGTCCCCCTTAAGCGCAAGTTGGGAAGCTAAAAAACACTGGCACCGGGCTGGGGAAATTAGTCGGGTTGCGACCCGGAAACTCCACATCATCGAAAAAAAAGTGTTTTCATATCAATGATTTTTTTACCTTCTCTAGCTTGAAACTCTCATACTCTTGGATTAGAGCATATTTTCTAGTTTTTTTAATATGATTGGTTCCTTCATAGGTTACAACCAATTTTTCTCATATTTCTTTTGCATTCTTGCAATTGCTAACTCTTTTGTACTCTTTTTCAATTAGAGCACTAGTCAGCACATGTTCTGCTCTGGATGCTATATTCATAGCCTTTTATCTTCAGTGGTGAATTCCTTAACATCTTTCTCAATGATCTTTTCTCCTTTAATTTTTGTGGAAACTTTTATACCTCGTTCTATTGCTGGCCAAACTTTGATTCCTTGTGATTTGGCATAGATTTTGAATCTATTCTTCCAGGTGACAAATTTTGTGCCATTAAATAGTGGAGGTCTGGACATTGATAGTCCTTCTCTGTAACTAGTAGCATTGTAGGCCAAAGATGGATTTACTCTTAGATATGTCTATATTCGCTTAGCAAACAAGTTAAAGAGCATCGCTTTGATACCAATTGAAAGTCCAATAATAATCTAGAAGGAGGTTGAATAGATTATTACTGTTTAAAAATTTATCTTAGGCCTTTTTGAATTTTTAGTAAATTAATTTGCAGTGTTAGAAATTAATATGCAAGATATTAAAAATTCAATCACACAATGCACAAAGATTTATCTAGTTCACAACATACATCCTGGGTATGTTGCTACGTCCAGTCTCAAGCTCCTCTCCAGGACTTAAGATCCTATTATTTTCAGTAATAAATACTTCTTCAATAGGCGGAGAAGCCTTTACAAAGTTTTAAAGCTAAACTTCTAACTATCCACAACTAACTATCTCGGACAACAAGCTCTCAACTCCCTCCTCAAGCTTAGTTGCACCTTTCCTCTGAGTTCAGTTCTACTTTATGATCTGGTCTTAAAACTACGGTTTCTTCCTCACCTCACAAGTATACTAGAGATCCAACTCTCAGCTGACCTCTCTAAGACTCTCGTCTTGGTCAAAGAATTACTTGTCTTTCTCACAGGTACATAAAATAAACTAACTCCACCTTTTTCCCTTTTTATAAATAATTTGAAAGAGATTTTTTCTTCTAAGATAAGTAGATAAAATTTAGTACAGATGTATAAAAGTTTAAATAACTTTTATATTTGATACTTCTTAAATAAACAGATAACAGTTAAATATCAGATAAAAGTTTAAGGACTTTTATGTTTGTGATAAACTCTTGTGTAAGCAAATATTAATCTGTGCACAGTTATAAAAGTTTATATAACTTTTATATTTTGTGTGAAGAGTGCTTCTGAATAAGCAGATATATAACTTAGTCCAGATTTATAAAGGTTTTACTTTTTCTTTATAAATAAAGAATGTGTTTCTATGTTAAACAGATATAACTTTGAGTTATGATATAAAAGTTAAATAACTTTTATAGTAAGTGGTATGCTTCTTTTTTTAAGCAGATATAATCAGTGAAGTTTATAATATAAAAGTTTAAGTAACTTCTATATTATGCAACAAGTATTTTATGAATAAATGAATTTTTGTGCAAAATACTTGTGATGACATATATCAAATATAATAGATTTAATCAATTGAATAATACTTAATATAACAAATAAATTTGTTTCACTCAAATATATATATATATATATATATTATAATATATTTGATCTACGTTGTGAAAATTTGGCCACTTAAGATTTTAATGACCGTTCGGATAATATTCTTTGTTAAAAAATATCTCCAAATCTCGGTATCTAAGTACTGACTAAATTTAGTTTTCAAAACTGATATTTATATAAATATTTTACAATATTTATATAAATTATCTATATTAATAAAAGGCCATTTAGGATTTTAAAGACCGTTCAGATAATATTCTTATTTAAGGAATATCTCCAAATCTCGGTATCATAACTTTGAGTAGAAGAGAGAGTAAGCTTCTTTAGAGAGAGTATGTAGGCAAGGAGAGTAAGTTTTTTCTTAGTTTGTAAATTGGTAAATTAAAATGAATGAAAAGCCTCATATTTATAGATTTTTGAAGTTAAGAGCAAAAGGTCATTTGGTATTTTTATTTTTGAAAACAAAGGCTCAGATTCATTTTGAAACAAATGGATGGCTCAGATGAAAATGAAGCACGCAAATTGGCCAGCCAGCCACCTTTTAGCCTATGCAAGAATGTTTCTTACTTTTCAAGTCAAACAAAAACTTTGCAGTACACATTCAATTTTTGGTCAAGGCAAAAACCTCGAGCACATGCCTCTCAATTTCAACTTTAAGCATACAAGCCAACTGTTAAAAGGCATTTGGCCTTTTAGCTTCTAACTTTCAAGCGCGCACACACACACACAAACATGCACACATACATGGTACACATGCATGCACATACACGGATATACATACACATGCACAAATAAATTTTTGTAATTTCTTTTTGCCCCTTTTTGTAGAAATAACTCAAAATGATTTTTGAAAACTTTAGTTAATAAAATTATTTTGAGAAAGAATAGGAGTTCTCTTTATCTTAAGAAATGTTACTTTATGAATTAATTTTTTTAAAACTTGATATTAAATTATTAAGGTTTAAGAAAAATATTCAATAAGATTTAAAAATATTTTGGTCAAGGTAAATAAGATAATTAAAAACAATTATAATATAAAAATCCTATAGAGAGGATTCTACCCATTTGTCCTATTTACTTAATTTGTTATCATCAAAATAAACTTAAAGGTTTGGAGACCCATCACATAGCGTTTATTTGGGAAATGAAGACGTAATCTCTAATAAAATTTACGAAAGAAAAATGCGATTTTTCGGCTAATCGAATGAATTATGAAAGTTAACTAAAAGGCTAATTTAATTGTTAATCCTTACGGCTTTGTTATTGGGAGCCCAATGAAAGGTAATGTAGGAGACCCAAACGCAATTAATTAGAGGCCCAAACTAAATGTGATGGAGACCCAAAGAATGGCCCAAATCAAGTTTAAACCAAGTCCAAACAATGACCCAACTTGAGAAGTCAAAGATGGGTCAATGTGTGGGCAAAATGTGATGAAGTAAAGCCAAGTAGGGGCCAAGGGGGAGCATACCCGGCGATGAATAGATTCTTGGAGAAGCTTGGCCAAAGTCCTCCCACTTGCAAGCCTCTCTTAATGCCCAACCACCCTCATTAAAGCTCTTAACCAAAAAGTCTTGTTATCATCATTTTAATCCAACCTTGGTTAGTTTAATTTCTAGATGGTTAAGTTAGCCAATGATTGGTTAGTAAGGATTGAAGGATTGTGGGGGATTGACCCTTGAAGACCTAAGTTAAGTGGCCAAGATGGAAACCCTAGCAAAGTTACCTTAATGACCATACTATCTCAACTCTTACGTTTGCTATAAATAAGAGCTCATTCTCTTCACAATCCTTACCAATTCACCAAGTGTAGAAGAGAAACTATAGAAAAATTGAGAGAGTGTGAGAGTGCTCGGAAATTAAAGAGCAAGAAGAGGAGGAAAAGCTAGCCACTTAGTAAGCTTAATCAAGAACAAGAAGCAAGAACAAAAGGTAAAACCCTAAAACCATAGAATCACTTTTAAGCTTTATATAAATATATATGTATTGCTTGTTGTGGTTGATGATGATCATGAAGGATCTGGAGGAATAAGGATGATGACATTAGAGGACTAAATCACCGGTAATATGCATTATAAGTGAAAACATAACTAAAATAACGAACCAAACCAAGAAAGCATGAAAAAATGGATCTGCAATGTTGGATAATGCTTTAGTAAATGGATCTGCAATATTGTTCTGAGAGTCCACTCTCTCTAAGATGACGTCTCATCTTTCAATGATTTCTCTAATCAAATGAAAGTGTCGCAATATTTGTTAGAATTTCTGATGAGACTTAGGTTCCTTAGCCTATGCAACATCCCCATGTTATCACAATATACAGGCACTGATCCTCGTATTCTAGGAACCACTACAAGTTCTTAACTTATTCCTCCAAACAGCTTTCTTTGCAGCTTCATTTACAGCTATGTACTTTGCCTTTATCACTCAATCAGCAACTCTTTGCTGCTTGAAACTTTTTCCAACTCACTACACTACCGTTCAAGGTAATCACATACCCTAAAGTGGATTTGTTGTCGTCTTGGTTATTTTGTAAAACTTGAGTCTTTATAGCCTTCTAGTTTTAATTCAGACCCACCATAAATCATAAACACATCTTTAGTTCTTCTTAAGTACTTTAGGATATTTTTCACTATCTTACAGTGATCTTCTCCAAGAATGAACTGATATCTGCTTATCACACTTAGTGCATAAGCAACATCTAGTCTCGTACATATCATTGCATACATAATAGTTACTCATGTGATCTCTCTCTTCAGGTGTCTTTGGGGACAATTTCTTAGAGAGATACACTCCATGACTCATCAACATGAGACCTCTCTTGGAGTTTGCCATGTTAAACCCCTTTAGCATCGAATGAATGTACGTTCCTTAGGTCAAGTCGAGCATCCTTTTATATGTCATTCTCTATCAATAGTACATCAACATATAGTACTAGGAATGTCACTACGCTCCCACTAACCTTTCGTACACATTTGGTTCATCTTCGTTTTTGATAAAATCAAACTCTTTGATTGTCTCATTAAAACAGATTATCTTTGAAAAGCTTGCTTCAATCCATAAATGGATCATTGTACCTTACATACTTGATTTGCTTCAACCTTTAAAACAAATCTCTCTGGCTGTATCATACAAACATTCTCCTCAAGTCTCCCATTGAGGAAGGATGTCTCCACGTCCATTTGCCAGATTTCGTAATAATAAGCTGTAATCGCAAGCAAAATTCGAATGGACTTGAGCATTGCCACCGGTGAGAAGATTTTATGATAGACAACTCCTTACCATTATTTGATATCTTTTGCCACTAGTATGGCCTTATAGGTCTCCCCCTTGTCATCTACTTCAGTCTTTCTTTTAAAGACTCATTTACACCCTATAGGCACTATGCCTTTCGGTGGAGTAACCAAAGTCCATACTTGGTTCTCATACACGGAGTCCATTTCAGATTTTATGGCCATTTATCATTTCTCTGAGTTTCTACTACTCATAGCCTCATCGTATATAACTGGATCATTATCCTCTATAATGTGTACCTCGTCATCATCCTCTATGATGAATCCATACCTCCCCGGTATCTTCGGTACTCTTCCAAATTTACGATTCGGTTATGGTACAATATGTTTATTTACAGGTTCCTCGGTTCGACTTATAGTGCTTTGTGGTTCTTGAAGTTTTCAAGATCTATTTTTCCTCCCACTAGCCCATTCAAGAATAAACTCATTTTCCAAGAAGGCAGTGTGTTTCGCAACAAACACCTATAGCTCAGTAGGATTATAAAATTAATACCCTAAACTTTCTTTAGGATATCCCATAAACTTGCACTTGTTAGATCTTGTCCCAGGCTTATCCTTTTGAAACTTTTTCACATAAGCTGGACAACTCCAAATCTTAACATGCTTAAGACTCGGTTTCTTCCCTATCAATAACTCATGTGGAATATTGGGAACGGATTTTGAGGGTACCTTATTTAGTAAATATGCAACCGTTTCTAGGGTATAACCCCAAAAAGATACTAGAATGTCGGTAAAAATCATCATGAACCGCACCATGTCCAACAAGGTACGATTTCTCCTTTCAGATACACTAATTAATTATTGCGTATCAGGAGGCATCCATTGTGAGAAAATACAATTATCTTTGAGATGATCTGGAAACTCTTTGTTAAAGTATCCCTTCCTCGATCCGATCGAAGAATCCTAATACTTTGCCAGTTTGTTTCACTTCTGAATTTTTTGAACCTTTCAAATAAATCAGACTTATATTTCACCAAATACATATATTCAATTTTTGAATAATCATCTCTTTTCTTTTATTAGTTTGTTCAATTTGCAAAATATTTTTCATGTAAGTCAAGTATATAAAGTCCACCAAGTAATCTTTCAGTTCTAGACAAAATATTATCATTATAAATAGAATAACCATTGTTCTTAAATATAATACCAAAACCTTGCTTGTCCAATAACGGAATAAAAATAATGTTTCTTATGAGAACTGTAACATAATAACAACTTATTAACTTAATAGACTTGCCCGTAGACAACGCTAAACTATAAGTTCCTACGGCTAATGCAGCAACCTTTGCTCCATTCCCCACACGCAAGATTACTTTCCCTTTGTTTAACTTTATACTTCTACTTAGTCTTTGAATAGAATTGCATATGTGAGAACTACAGCTAGTATCCAATACCCAAGTAGAACATTGATTTACAGAAAGATTTATTTTAATCATGAACAAACATGTATTTGTAACCGAAGCTTCACCAAGGTTCTTCTGGTTAGCCTTTGCAAGATACTCCTTATAGTTTCTTTTCCAAGGTCCAGGCTTATTACAGTGGAAGCAAACTCCTTCGTTATCCGCATCAGTTTTCTTATTGTCCTTTATATTTTCCTTTCCTTTTGCCTTCTTTGAACTTTTATTCTTTTCAGAAGATCCTTTGATCCTCTTCCTTTTCTTGGAAGACTCATCTACCAGTAAGACTTGGTCTTTCTTGGTTGGAAAGCGACTCTCTATAGATTTCAACATGTTAAGCAACTCAGGTAGGCTGACATCTAGCTTGTTCATGTGAAAATTCACAACAAATTATGAAAGGGAGTCCGGGAGT